>CM073479.1:56561488-58018155 GCA_037074505.1 Albizia julibrissin | reverse complement strand
GATTTTAATTGGCTACAAATTACTCCCTTCTTGTAGCTTCTTGTTCTTGACAATGGCTGAACTCCCTCTCTCTCTTGCTTCATTTTCTTGCACGAAAATGAGAAGGAAAGATGAAGGATTACAAATGGTAACATCTCATTGGTCCAAAACTTTGACTTTTCATCCATTATTTCATTTCTTTTTTTCCCTTCTTCATTTCAGCCGAAATGAATGAGAATTGAGGGAGTATATGTGGCTTTTGAAATATCTCATAATATCATCTTGCAAATGGTTGACTACTTTTACTTTTTGACTCTTTGACCTTTTTTTGATAATAATTTACCAAAATAGGCTTATTAATTACCAAGTAGCCATTTCCTCTTTTTAATTCTCATTTAACTAAAATTATTACAAATATGAGGAAAAAATAATTATTTCACATTTTATGGCAAAATTACCGTTTTGCCCTTACATTTTTATGATTTATTGAAATAAATCATTTCTTGCTCATTTTCCTTTGATTTGATCGAATTTTTGAAACTTGTATGAATTCATTATTTGTATCATTTTATACTCAAATTTTGGTTAAATAATAGGCATTTAAGTGGACATTAATTACCTCTTTGTATCCCTATTTAGCCGAATTATGTGTAATCGGCGATTGGAATTTTTCTATAAATTTATGTGCACCACAATTCACCATAATATTCTCTTTGATACCCCAAGGGTATAAAGAAAATTTTGGGGATTACAAATATGCCTTATTAGGACATTTGTTAAACCGGGCTTAGCAGTCCACTTAATCCAAGCTTAATCTTAAACTTCTTGTCCCAAAATTTGGGATATTACCCCAAACCCTAAACCCTAAAACCTGAAACCCCGAACCGCAAACCCTAAAACCCAAACCCCGAAACCCCAAACCCGTAACCCCAAATTAGGACAGGATGTTCTAGTGTCTTTCTCACCGAAAACCCTAAACGCTAAGCACCTTGTCTTAATTTACTCGCAAACCCCAAACCCTCTTACAACAATTATCTTACATGGCCTAACCATTGTTAAACCCCCAAACCCATTAACATAGTTGTAGGTTATCAATGGTGATCACACGTCAGTCCTCTCACGGCAATGATCTTACATGGCCTAACCCTCATCCTAAACTTATCAAAGCCCTCGCTCCGCCAAATGAAAGTAATAACCCATGACCAACATACCTCTTATCACAGCAACTTGGTGCAATTTCATACAAATTAAATCATCTAGATGCACACCTATTCAAATTGAAGAAACAGAAAGAGCATTCACCTCCCTTCGGTCAGCCTAGTGAAGCCAAATTACAATGGCAGTCTTCTGAACGTTTTTTCCAGGACAATGCAGGCTCATGTGTTGCTGACAACAAATACAATTCTAGGGATAATATAAAAGCAATTTTTTAAAGCAGTTATTATCGTCAATTATTAGTCAAACTTGGGAAGTTACCACAACTCCACAAATTTCTGAAAGTAACAAAGCAGTTAAGCAGAGATAAAGGGCCGTGTTTCATATGTGAGGATAAATGTATTCCTAGCCATAAATGCAAAATTGCCTCTTTATTTCCTTCCTCTCGCCTTGAAGACAAGGCTATTCTCCTAAAAGACAATATTCGCACCCTTGATTAGTATTATGTTGTGTTTCATGTCTTATGTCTATTATGTGACTTTAATTAGTCATTATAAATGTCTTATGTCAGTTATTTTAAGATAATCTTAGTTTAATGTTGATTTTGTGTTTAGGAAAGAGTAGTTATTTGCATATTTATGTGAATTCGTCTATCAATATCAAGCATGTGCCCTATCAAGAAATGGATGAACGAATGAAGTTATTATTGACATAATCCTCCCCTCTTTTCCTAGAACTCATATTCTGGTTTTAGTCTCTCCTCTCATCCCTCTACTCTTCCTTCACTTCTCCCTTCCATCTTCTTTTCTCTTCTAGCTCCCTAAAACTACAGATTATGGTTATAAATTTCCTCTTCTCTCTCTTTCCCTTTCCCCTAGTTGTACTTCTATTTTCCAGGTTCTAACATTGACTAAAATAAAATTGCTACGGTGGGGGTTAACTAAAATTACTAAAATTTTCCCTTAAATTTAAGGTCGTCTATATTCCTATATCCTTTGTATTGTTAAAACCGTAGGCCGTGTAACCCAATGATTTGCCTTCGTACATTTGAAACTTTCATCACCCCACGCTCCTATTGGCCCTACCAAATCTATACACAAGATTGTTCCTTTTGTACAAGTGGATAAAGGTATAAACGTATGCGTTTTTTTTTTTTTTTTAGATGCTTGAGCAGGAATTTCCAGCATGTAAATAACGTAGAAGGTATCATAAAATTAACACGAACCAGATCTTCCCTATTAACAGCTGCTCGCCTGCTCGTTTAGCAAAGGTACAATTATACAAGTAAAAGTATGTATAAATAAATGAAACAATGCATCTTGAGAAGCTGTCACATTGTGTCTTGAATTTGCTTTCTCTGTACACTTAAAATCCGCCCATGCTGCAACCTGTGAGAATAAAACAAATCGTTATCGTTATCATATATAACGGGCAATTGGGCGAGCTTCACTCATCACAACGTTCATTAAATAATAGTACACACACAAAAGCGCCAAGCAATCCTCTACCTTAAAAAGATTTTATTTTACTAGCACTCACGTCAATTGGTGCTTGAAGAGCTATGCAAATTCTGTAGCTGCTCCATAACATCATAGGAACTGCTAAGATGCTGAAAATCAGCTCGGTGAAGGACACTTCCTTGGATATGGCTAGAGCTCTTTGGTTGTGAGTCCATTTGATTTTTCTTGGCTAAAAAGCAGTGGTGCACACAGACCCGATGATTTCTAGTCTGGCTTGAGTAATTGCCACGAACCTTGACAATTAACATAGCTTCCTTATCTCTCGAGTCTTCACACCAAGAGTTTTGTACAACACCATCAACAAACTCTTCCTGAGTGTGAAATTCCTCATGATGCACTGATACTTCAACAATATGATCTGGTCTTATTATACCAGTAGCAGGATTTACCTGAATCATAAGTGGGCCGGTCAATTACCCTGCAGAGCATTACAAAAAACAGATGCCTTGTCTACTGCAAAAAGTTTGAATTTGATACACAAAGAAATGTTCTACGAATGACAACCGAAGAAGCCAAATCTTCAAGGGGAGATGTTTATTCTCATTCTTTTTTACAAAAAAGAAACTTTTCAGCAAGAAATAAACCTACAAAAGCAAAAACCATATAAAATATTGTTTGGGTGAAATAATTAATCTCACAAGCTTGGCGTGTGTACTGTGTCTGCATAGTAGATCAGAGGTCTTCTCCAACATAATATAAACCATGTTTGGAAATTCAATATATAATCGGGCTTATTTTATAAGCCCGATTTACGTAAATCGAGATAAATCTCCTCCACATATTTACTTTGTAGACCGTAAAAGCAACCTCGTAAACCGTAAAAGTTACTTCGTATTCCGTGAATCACGATTTATAAGCACTTATGAAGCTTCCATAAGCTAATCCAAACGAGCCTATAATTGCACGGATCAAGCGTTCCAACTCCACGACAAACCCCCCGGGGGCCCAACCCCAAAAAAAGAACCCACTACTGCCTTTTCTCATACATACAAAGGCACGCTTGGCCAGAATTAACCATATTTCAAGTAAAATTTACGGTTGCTTGAGTAAGGTGGGAATTTTTCCCCAAAAGCTAGCTACTGAGACAATAGATCCAATCTGCTTAGATACCTAATAAAGCATTCAACATCACTCTGTGAAACTTAAGCATGCTATACTGCCTTGATCTCCATTAAAAAAAAAAGATACTTTTAACACCCTTAAAAGTCAGGGTTAAATATGCAAACCTCCCACTATTCTGAATATATGTGGACCTCCATTACAAACACTACCATTCCATCCCAATGTATCTCTGATGTGTTTCCCAAATTCAGATACGGGAGCAGCCTTGTTCTAATTTTCCCAACAAATAATTTTGGAGGAGATTTTTAATCATGTCCGGTGAATCTTGACGTGCCCTCAAATGGAGCATTTTCTTAGTGGCCAACACAAGAACTGGAGCATTCTTTCAAGTTCAGCAGCTTTGAAGAGTAATATGGTCACAGTGATATGCCACTTAGTAGTCTTGTTTACATCTTTGTCTGTAGTCAAATGCTCGGGTTTTTAAAGAGAAACATCTTTGTCCCAAGCCTTGCTTTGGGACAAGATTGTTTTGACACACCAGTGTTCAAATATGAGATTTTGGCAGCTTTTAATGCTAAAGAGAATACTTTGTTTTTCCTTTTCATTGGACTCAATTCTCTCCAGGATATTTACCATGACAAGAAAAATCCTGCATTTTCTGTTGAAAGCACTGATCTATCTTCACCCAAAAAAGAAAAGCATAAAAAAGTAAAAAGAAAGAAAAATCATCACCTCAAGCCACCTAGGAAAGCCAAAAGAACCTCTCAACTGGCGTTTGGATGCTTTCTGATCCTCCATAACTGTAGACTGACCTTCGCAAATTATTTCAAAGAAAGCATTGTCATCTGAACATTTATTTGTAATGCGTAGAATCAATGTGTCCTGATTTTGAAGGATTATGTTGTTTGTACTGATGATAGTTTCAGGTATCTTGCACAATTCTTTCAGGGACTCCTTGATTTTGTCATTTGAACCAATGATCTCTCCGAACTCCTGTCTCCTGATTGATTCATCTACTCGAGCAATATCTGTAGTAAATATGCAACGGACCGGCTTGTGATCACTGTCTGTGACATCCATGCAGGCCTCATACCTGTTGAGATTAAATTATCATTAGTTGATTATACAAGAAAAATCGAAAAAGGTAATGTCTATAAACTGATTTTTACTTGCTTTACATCTCATAAAATACAAGATGTCCCTACAGATGGGTAAATAAACTAGAGAACTCACTGTAGTACTGAAGAGACAACAGGACACTCCAAACTGCAGTCAGCCAACAAAGACGAGCGACTATCACGGTATAAGATTCTATCACACCAGGCAGGGATGCGCTTCTTTTCACCAGAATCATACCCTTCAAAAGTAACCATTCACACAGATCTCAAGCCATGTCCTCCAGAAGATTGTGAAGCAACTCAGATGACAGAACTCAAATATAAACAGCACTGCTTCTAACTTTGAATGAGACAGATATTTAGGTAGTATGAGATGCTCAATGGGATATACAAGTATGTTGGTTCTCTTTTCTTAATAGCTAGCTTGTGATGAAGGGTTTCTCATCGCACTTGAGTTAAGTATTCATCAATAGGTAATGCAGCTGGCTGTCATTGATTACAGAAAGGTTTGCCTACTTAATGGTATATTTAAGTGGTTTGATACTTAATAGGAAATGCAGTGGGTTGCATTGATTCTACCACTCCAACAGTTAGCTTTTGGGTGAAAGTTTCCTATTCCACTTAAGTATCCATCAAATATCTGATAAAGTATTCCATACAACTCAATAGAGATCTTCACTCTTGGAGAGGGGATGTCATGGTGATAGCATTTCACTTGGTGGCACTTTACTCATAACTGTCAACCATCAACTCTGTTATTGATGAGTACTCGAGTGGGATGGGAAAACCTCAAGCTACTGAAATACCCCTTAGAGCCTCCCATACTACTCCAAGTAAAGGTCTAGGCATCTCATACTACCTAAGTCCCCATCAATATTTAAGCAGGATAGTTCTCCCATATTAATAGCCAGATTTTGGGGGAGAGTTTTCCATTTCACTTGCATACCCATTAGAATAATTCACCTTTCGATCATAGCAAAAGTATGAAGAGCTTACAAGCATTTCAAACCACAAATAAAAAAGATAGAACATTTAAAAATAAGAGATTTGCTTATTAAGCTTCAATGAAAAGAAATTCACACAAAGCTATGAATTTATTAGCAAATTTGTCACTGGTTTCTCTTTCAACCTCAAATAAGAAGATAATCCAATGATTTTTACAGAAAACCCAACCTGCTAAACCAACTTGATGCCGTTCAAACTTGTACGTGGGAGGAAACGTAATAACAGCTTCACGCATTCCTTGGAAAACATTCCCAGCTTCCATTTCTGCTCGAAGCTGATCCCTTTCTCTAAGCCAGTCAAAGCATCTTTGAGAAACAAAATCTCTCGCTTCATCATAAGAAATGCCATCCAGACGATAATTAAAATCGCCAAGAAATACAACCATGTCTGCCTCAGATAAATCAGGCATCCCCTCCGATGACTGAAACCAATACCAAGAGTCAATGCTTCATCCAATGTCAACTATGATGCACAGATACGGGTATGCATGTCAAGTACAATACAATGCGATGCGTCAGGCATGAAAAATTTTAAAATTTTAGGATGCAGGTATAGGTGAGGAGATACACATATGCAATTATTATTATATTTAACAAAAAAATTCATAGAAGATAAACAGATTTCAGTCTTAAATAAGTATCTGCAGAGTAGTATAGAGATATTAATGACAAAACAAACTTTTTAAATTATTTTAGAACATTTTAGAGGAAAATAGATCAATAAAAGAAGTTTAAAAATATAGTGTTGTATCATGAAGTAGAGAACGTGTATCATATCGGATAAGCATCAGACATGGGTACATTAACTTTTTTAAAGTAAGCGTGCTACAGAAGTCAAGCATGATGAATAACAAAAAATAGAGTGAACAGTGTTTACATACATTTGTCCCACGAGACATTGGAACAGCAGATGAAGTTCCAGCTGCAACAGAAAGGACCAATGCAAGCCATATCCGTAAACAGACCAAAATATATACATCAAGGTAAGTGAGCAGAAAAGGAGGTAAAGTAACATACCAACTGCAGCATTTATGAGGTTTGCTGACCGGCAAAAGGACATTGTTCGGTATACATGGTCAAAGTCTGCATTACGACGACCAACTGCATCCAAATGTGCAGCAAAGTGACAATTAACAAAGCACATCACCCGATCATACACTCTAATCCTCAAACCAACAGCTCCCTGGTAAGACACATATCCCATGTCAATGCAGAAAGTATAAAGTAAATCCACACAAATGGGTGATATTGTTAAAACAGAAAATATTGTTTTCATCGGACCGAAGCATATGTTGGTTTGCTTGCAATGCATATACAGATCATGGCATGATGCAGGAGAAGAATTTTCAGCATTTGGAACAAATCAACAGAGATAATTAAGTACAATTGCAGCATATTATGTTCTATCCTATGTTGCATGGGTGTTGGGAGGGTGTGAGATACAGGAATCTTTCCCAAATATAGGCATACAAACTAGGTCCTAAATATATGACCTAATTGCACTTAAAAATAGATACTTTCTATTTTACCTAGATACTTTCTAAGTAATTATATATACACACATTATTTCTAGGTGTGTCTGGTACCGTACTTTTAAGGTAACTAGATACTTTCTAATTAATTTTCAGGCACGCACACACACATTCAACTTCTTCTTTTTTTTTTTTTTTAGCAAACAAACCGCAAGCACACATTCAGCTAATATTTTTTTCCCCCAAATACTACGAAGTTTGGGTAAGGGTATAACTAGAATTTAAAAGTACTATTCTTCTTAGATTAAATACAATACACTAATACTTCAGGCATCCGAGAGCAGATCTGCGAAAGCTATTTGATATTAAAACGATATCACTAAAAATCAATTGCATGACTTCAATCCAAAGTCTGCACCTGACGCTGAATAGGTTATCTCTCTTGGAAGTAACGATTAGAGACAACGAGTTTGGATAATTAGATCACACATTACTTTTTTGATAACATATATCACACATTACTTGCTGATGCTGGTAATTAATTTTTTAACCTTCAACATGAACACCATTACATTTCCTTATACGTGAGACTAAAACTATACCATATAATGGAAAACCTAACAAAATTCTCATGCTTTAAGAATCTGTATTGGAATGTCATATGTAAACAAGGCTAAAAATCATGAGATTCAAGACCCAACTTATGATTTTAAAAACAATTATAGAAAAACTGCCAGATCTTAGTGATTCATTTATTTACAAAAGAACACACACACGCACAGAGAGAGTAAGTCCTAACTATCATACAACAAAAATAGCAAAGCAAGCCTACCTTGTTGCCAATAGCACGTCCAAAGCCACAAGGAACAGCTGCCGCATCAACATCCCCAACATGATACTTAATATTATTTCTGACCCTAAAGAAGATAAGTTTGAGTTCAACTACTACATGTGAAGAAATCACAAGGAAAGATAGCACTGAAAATATATGATAGAAACATAAAAACATATATTCAAACTGAATGAGAGCATTGCCTCAAAGAATGAGGACATGTATTAGGAGCTCAACCCTTATTGATTAATACCAATGCATTCCAAATATAAATATCATTTATAACAAGTGAGAAGATAAGTATAGTCATCTGATAAGACAGCTGAGGCAAAAAAGTAGGCATATTTTGGTGAAACATTAAAGGCTTTCCCAGCCCATTTGAATTATTTCTTTCAGATTCTCACCATACAGCAATGACCAAGCCAGCAAGTTGCCTGGAACCAACACGTTCAAAAGTTGAACCTTCATCCAGTGTTTTGTCTATCATATCTAGCCACCACTGCCCAACAGAACTACCCTCAAGTCCTACCTATATGTATCCCCAAGGTGTGGTTAGGGGAGGGGAGATGAATGAAGAGTTAGGCAAACTAATAGCTATAATAATCATATATATATATATATATCACCAAAAATAGAAAAAGAGCTGTGCTCATAGCACAAACACAACATGATATAATGACATATGAACACTCAAACCACAGGTCCAATTTCCTTTTCCATTAAACAAATACCAAAAGCATATTCGTCCCATTTTTTCCCAAATATGAATAGCCAGACTCCTAAGAGACATAACAAGACAAGAGACATCTATCAACTCTAATTCTAATATTGTAGATAATTCCAGGCAACTTGAAAGGTTTTTGTGTGGAGTAATCTGAAGCACAAAGGTAGAAAAATATCTGAAACTTCATAATATTTTGCAACACCAAGTGAGTACATTTATAGAGAATCTGACACCCACAAAACAGAAACCAGTATGTAAAACATAACTCCTACTATCTGCCATCAAAACTGACAAACAGGGGGGCTAAAAAAGAGAAACAAATCGGGGAAATAAGCTAAAACAAATGGAAAAAGAAAGGGATAAAAACATGTGAATGTTAAAAAGGATTAGACTTCTAAGCATCATCCTAAGAAATGTAATAAAATGTCCTATTAGGAGTATAAAATCCCATGCCATTTGGTCATAGTTTAGTGGGAATCACAATAAAAGTTTAGGATAAGGGCCAGATGATTGGGGAGACGTAGCTGCCAGCTGACAGCTACATCAAACGCTGTTCAAAGTTGCCTCTAAAGTGAGAGTGCCAATCTTAATAATTGGACAGAGGCAAAGGCATTGCAATTGAAACTTACCCATTTTTCCATATAGTAAAATAACACGCACTTGAGAAGAGTTGCTATAGTGCATGTAGCACTTGCTATAGCTGCAATACAAAAGGTTGCTATGCTACCCCTACACTTATAGCAGAGAAAAGGGCCTGTTGCAGATGGTTAAAGGCTGCAGCAAGGAGCTATAGCAGGCTATAAATGATGAAAACACAGAGCATGAAACCATTAACTTTCAGAGCTACACTGACAGCATTGAAAGTTGAATCTTACAGCAAGACAACAATTAACAAACATCATTCATCCAAATAATAGTTGCACAGCATTATTTTGTTTTTTTTATTATGGTCTGACATTGCATTATTTTTTTACTAACAAAGCAGTTGGTGTTTGTTGGTAACAAAGATATATTATCTTCTAGTATAAAACAAGAATGATGACTAACAGTTTCTTTTGCTGCAGACATTGCAAGAAATCCAGCACCCATTTCAACCTCTTGCAACCCAACAACAACAATTCCAGCATCTGAGGCTACAGATCCGAGCCATGAAGTAAGTGAATCCTGAGATGCTTTTCCTTGTCCAACATTCCAAGTGCCAGTCAAGATTTTTACGTTTTCTATTTTTGTATACAAAAATTCTTTGCCACCTAATTCTGCACACAATATGCCATCAAGGGGTCCTGGAGAACTAATGTTCCATCCACGAATGCCACCATGATTAGCAAGTGTGAAAACAAAACCCGCTCCAACAGTCATTTTTATGATTGGACTGCTATGAGCTAGCCATCCCCCTATGAGATTACCTTTGAGGTCCAACACCTGGACAATACCAGTCACATAACCTACCCAAATACGCGCCCCAAAAGTACAAAAGCACTGAATAGCTGATGAATGGTATTGGAAATCCTGTATGCAATTGCCATTTCCATCCCATTGCACCAGTAAGCCGCTAGAACACCCTGTCCAAATCATTCCATCAATGGTTGCCAATATTGCTTCTGTTCTTCGGTTCTCATCTCCAAAACCACCCTTTGCTGCAACTCGACGAACAGCATCTGCTGCCCCCATTATGGCATTGCGTGAACGTTGAAAGAACCCTATAGAACTTTGTGCTTTGTCTTTCCTAGAACTTGAAACAAGTTCAACTGAAAAGTCTTGTATTGATGAAATGTCCACCCGATTTTCAATTTGGCCATAAGTATTGAACACTTTCAGCATCTCTCTTGTACGGGCATCCCTGTAAAGTAACAATCGCTGGCATAAGATACACACACTCTTTCAGGAAGATGATGACAAATCTAACAAGTTATCAAGGAGAAAATATCCATAATATGAAGGTACACAACACACTGCCACCAGGGAAGAGAAGCAGAGGTGAATAGTAATGGTAGAGAGAGAAAAAATGTGGAGGAAGAAGAAGCGGTCTAGCTTTCAGAGGCTAGTATCTCCACACCAAGTCTAAGATCTGCCTACTGCACCATCACGCCAACCTCCCATATAATTCTTCTAACGAATCAACTCATTCTATCTACTTAAGTCACAAGATTCCATCTGAAATAGTCACCCAGCCTATATTCTCTACTTTCCCCCTACTGAACCCACCTCACCAGTCTCATTCCTTCTAGAATATGTATGCACCAAATTACATCCATCATTATCTCTTTATATTGCCCACAAATTCTACAAATACATTGCCATCTTTGCCAAAGACTACATCCGAAGAGCTTAAATTGTTAAAAGACCATATGCCTCCTCACGTGGAAATTTCTCGGATTTTTAAGTGCGGCCAAAGTAAAAAACCACCATATATTGTGCTGAAACTTAATTTAATTAGGAAATTGTGGGCGTCTGAGATCAAACTTTTAACAATCGGTCATAGATGCTTCTAAACAAGTAAAAACTATTTCAATCCAAATCTTAAACGGCTAACATCAAGCTAGAGATATAATTTTCAACGAATGATGCGTACATAATATATCAAGAAAAAACATCAGCCTTTCAAATCCCACATCCTTATTGGAAAAGAAATATCTTAAATTCAGGTGAACTATTAATAAATTATTTTATAATTAAAAAAATAAAAGAATTAAATAATATTTTCTGCAAAAGATACTTTATGTCCCCAACTAAAAAGAAGAAAGAAAGAAAAAGAAAAATTTATTACTAACCTCAAAAAAGTCTCAAATACAAAGTGTCAATCATAATACTAATACTAAAAGAGACTGGGCCTGTAAATCATATTCATACCACAAAGCAAATGAAAAAAACCCAGCGCTCCACACCTTTGCTCTTGAATTATCAGATACTAAGTACTTTATATCTGAAGTTAGCATGTTATTGAAACCATTTGTTGACAATTGGTTCCTCAAGTCAACATAGGACCTCTCCACCAATAAGGCAGCTGTATGTCTTTCCTCTGTTGTAAGGGAAATAGATTTTTCAATGGCTTCCCAAGGCCATATCTTTATAGTTCCTCCTTCTGAACCTGACCACAAATCCCCTGGATCAAGGAATAAAGAGGAATGCAGGAAAAAAAATGGATGAGGGGAAGAAGAAACATCAATATATTACAAGCATTAAACAAGTAAACTGATTCCATGACCAATTCATTGGATTTTATTAACTATAGTTAATAATCAATTTTCAGATTGTTATGGCTCTCTCTGTGGCTTTTATTTGATGTACTGTGTAGGCAGTAACTTTGTTTCATTATCCAAAGATGGCCCCCTCTTGCATCAATGTCTGTGTTTATAAAGGTGCACACACAAATAATGACAACAGCACTGTGCTCAGAAAGCCATGAGCAGTTACCAACAGGTGTGAGAAAAAGAACAATTGTTGATGCAAGAAAAAGCACATTATCTGGGTAAACTGGACTGGAAGGAAAGAAACAAGACTTACAGAGGTAATCACAGTAAAATGCAAGAAGGTAGCAAACATCATATCGGATAAGCCTGCATAACATAATTTACTCGCATGCCAGTCCTCATCAATTTACTCGCACGTAAACCTTCTTTCCTTCCTCTAAATATGTGTTGATAAAATAATTCATTTACTTAACTGGAGACCACAAAAATTATTTGCAGAATGAGGAGAAAAGGTAGTGGTTAAGGGTCAACTGGAAAATCCTTCAATTAATACAAGTAACAAAAAAAATATGGGAGCCAAATCAAAATAAAATACATTATTTTTAATTCCATACTATAAATTCTCAATAGCAAGGGTGGAAAAAGAAAATATTTAAAGTCTCATATTCCTATTGCCAAATAGGAACCATAACAAGGAACAATATATTATAAACCTATTCACCTGTTTATCCTTTTATCAGCACGTCTAAGAAATAAAAACCTCAAAAATTATTCATGCTTTAATTGAAGATTTAATAAGCTTCCTGATAGAACTTGCAGATTGCAAGTTAGAGATTTAAATCAAAAGGAAAGAAATAGGGAACTAGAGCCAGAATATGTAACTCTAGAGAGAACGCAATAATTCACAGCATAATACATTCATGATCCATAAAACTGACAGATAGTACATATTTAAAGAGTCTTATGACCATAACTGACAATAACTGGACATAAGGTAACTACTAGGTCGTAGATAAGAAAGAATAACTAACCCTAAAAAAACTTATCTCTAATCAGCCCCCCTTTAGCCATGTGTCCTTTTCGTGGAATAAACCAAGAGAGGATGTGGAGTCCTATCACTTCCCCTATTTCTGTTCAGGTATCATCTCGATTGTAAGACAAAAATGCTTCCTTTCATTAGATAACCTCAGACCAAAAAGTAAACCTTACTTTATTAGTCAGAGGTTAGCTAAGTTTATGTATTTTGTGCTCCTCCATGCATACAAAAGGAGATTTGACAACGTAAAGTTCCCTAATGGGAAGCATTAAAATATTAAAATAGTATGAGAAATTTTAATGTGTATTTATTGTCATTGAGTTATACAATTGGTGTCTGCCAAATTTTGAACTGGCACATTATAAATTTGAGTGTTCCTCTAGGTGCTAATCATTGAGATGTCAGATAAAAGACCTCTGGGACCTTTTAAAACAGGAAGAGCACTTTCTTTTTTTGGGCAAAGATGTGACTCTTATACTAGCTTTTACTTTTTAACTAACTACATTTTTACTCATCTTGTATCTTCTCCAAAAGTCTTGTGGGTTGCTTAAAGGATTGAATGGAATACGAGAGGAATTCTTTAGTCAAAAGATTATGGATCATTTATTTACTGAAGAGGCTTGTTGCAGACGTAAAATGAAAAGAGCCATAGGTCTTGGTATTTCAGTGCCCATAAGCATTATGGAAGTAGGAAAAAAGGAAATGGCACATCATTAAGCATGCGAACTTCATAGGCACTGGGTTATAAACAGTAACCATATAGTTTACCACGTAATAGATGAGATTCGAAACCACTAACAGCAGATTTGCAGACCACACAAAGCACTAGGATTTTTATTCAGAAACAATTAAATATTTGGTGTTTCGCTGCCCATTGTCCAATAATCACTCCATGTTACATTTGAAGTAGGTTATTAAATCTTGCTTGTTTCTGCTTAGTTTTCTTCTTGTACCCAGCTAAGGAGGATATCTTATCCTCGTTTGTAAGTTGTAACTTCATTTTCCGGTTTAACAAACTTGGTTTACCAATCCAAATTCAGATATTACTTTCAGCAGTTTTTCACTCCTGAGAACGTGGCCAGTTTTTATCCCTCTCGCTTTATAATGCATCCCTATTTTCTTATATGTATGGAGTAGCCTATTCCAGGTTTATGCAATTATTTATAAAATAAAGTCAAAAAGAAATCAGGGAAAAAATGTAAACAAAGAAGTAACATAAGTAATGAGCAAGTCACCATAAGACGTAATAGTAAGTGAAAGAACAGGGCCGCGGTGAGCCTGCCATGATAAGCTTTCCTGAAATCGAGTCCTCCGGCTCCAGTTCTCATCTAGATCCTGATCCATATGCCAGCATCGAATTTTGCCATCTTTATGTCCGCTCCATACCAATCTGTTCCCTTCATCTGAAACCAAACACAGTGCAGGTGAAGTCCACACAGACTCCGAAAAAGGGGCCGTGTCTTCGTCGCCACTCCTGACAGTTTCTTCAGCGCCACACCAGGCTGCACAGATATCCTTGAAATCCCAGACCCTGACCCCACACTCGCTGGCAGCCCACAGTTGGGACTCGGTGCTTGCAATAACCCTCAAGAAACGCCCAATCTGAGTTTCCCGCAGGGGATGCGGCCTCAATTCAAGACTGGGAGGCTGCAAGGGGTGGACTGCCGCTCGTACAGGAACTTTGAAGATGCCATTCCCCCCGCCTTTGGCAACAAACTCGGGTAACCCAGGGCGGGAATGGTTCCCCTGGCCTAAATGTTGGTTGTGATGGTCGGCCGAGAGCTTGCGATCAAGAAATTGAAGCATGTAGTCGAGTCGTTTATTGGTGGATTTGATGGAATTGGCGGCAGGAAGAGAATGAGGACCATCATCCTTATCGTCGTCAGAAGAACAGGATGAGTGCAAGTAGATGTTGGCATTTATCGGAGAGTGATTATCAGTTTCATCGAAGCGGACCTCGCAGGGACCGGGCTGAGGGTAGGAGTGGGGAGATAGATGGTCAATCAAAACTGACGACTCGTCGTTTTCGACCAGTCGTAGATCCATGGGAAGAAGATACTGTTTCGCTGCGGAATTGAATTGGTAGGATCAGAGGATCTAGTATTTGCGCAAATCAAGAAGTGGAGTTCAAGCCGTCAAGTGGCAACAGTGGAAGTCAGACGAGGGTGAGGTATTTGGTGTTTTGGTTCGGTCTGGGAACTGAAAAAACCAAAGCAGGCTGATGAGCCCCACAAGCTCATCAAATCTAAACAGCGATGGACAGTATATTTTTTTGAAAATTTATAAGTAAGATATTGTCTTTATTTTAAATTTTATATATATTAAAATAATTTTTCATATTATTAAAAGTACAATTTTCTAATCATGCTTATGTTTTAATGAAAATGATCAAAAAATATCATTTGAATTATAAAAACCCTAAAATATATACTAAATTATGAGATAAATAGGTAATCTGGTAGAAATATACAATTTTAAAATTTTAATGTTGATAACTTGAATATAGATAATGACAATTTAAAAATAATAAATAATAACAAAAGGTTAGATAAAGTCACTCACCATATGACCCAAAACAAAAAATGATCTTTGTGACAAGACGCAGACATTCCCCATGATGTGGTATGCACAGTGACAACCTGTGAATCGTTAGATTTGTCAATCTTTATACCAAATTGTTAATTCTTATATTTAAATTATCAACACCTAAATTTCAAAATCTCATATTCTTACCAAATTGCATATTTATTTTTTTACTAATTTATTAGACATTTTGGGGAGTTTTTTAATTCAAACGGTATTTTTATATCATTTTCTCTATGATTTACCTAAATTGTAGAAACCTCCCCTCTATTTTAAAATCACATATAAATCTCCCATAAAATTAAAATATAGGTTACATAAACATATATTATATTTTTAATATTTTATTTTCATTCAGCCAGAAATTAGTTGACATAGCTATTAAACATTTCTTTTGTCTAAAATATCCCACTTTAAATTAAGAACGAACTTTTATGTTTGCTAGTAAATAATTGGGTCAACCTTCGAAGGGGCAAGGGATCGACATATTGTGAGGACTAAGGAGATTGGATTGAGGGATTAACAAATTGGATTAACATTGGGAGAATGTTGTGGTGGCAACAATCAGGAGTGGGAGTGAGACTGTGATTGGTGGTTGAGTGGCTCATGGAGTGAGAATGTACGGGAGGTGATGTTGCGACGGGCTAACGTTGGTAGAGGAGGAAGAGAGAAAGGCAACGACAATCCGAGGAAAAGTGGAAGACTGGGAGTCACAGACAAGAGGGCGGACTGCTCGTGGTCTAGGTGAAGGTTGAGGATTTAGGCTGTTCCATTTCTAGACTCTAGTTATTACACCACTATTTTCATTTATCAGTGTAAAGCCATTGGATGGTTGATTATAATTTGTTTGGAGTAGCGATTGAAATCTTTAAAATTAATTTTTTAATCGTGATTTATGGTATATGAAATAAATATGTTAGATAAGTGTTATCTCGATTTATATGTTTAAGTATTTTTGTGATCCTCAATTGTGATCCCAAATAAATTATTATTAGTTTATTATTAATGCTTTACATTTTTATATCTGTAGGTTATTGTGTATTTTTCTAGTAGGTTATTTATTTTTTTAATCCATCTCCAACCGTTCTTCCCACTTTTTATAAGTCATTTCTCTAAAGTTTACAACTCTATGTGCCAGTTTTACCTCACAATGGATTACAATGTTTTTCCTCCCAGCAATGAGCTTTGGGTTATTTGTAAGAAATACTCATTTTAATTTTATTTTATAACCGTAATCATATATAAACTATCAAAAGACCATAACACACTTTTATTATTAAATATAAAAAAGACCACACCTCCATTTTTTATGGGCAGTTGTGGAAATAGATTTAGTGAACTTTGACCCTCAATAATCTCCAGATTAGGCGAGCCCAGGTGGGAGAAAGCGGCGATCGAAGATGGAGGAGAAGGAGGTGACCGGATGGAGGCAACAAAGATAGAGGAGAAAGACATTCCATGTGACCGAGTTGGGAGAACGTATTTTGGTAAGGAAATTTCAATTCTAGGGTATAAATTGCAACAATGGGAGGCGAGCGCCATTGATGAATCACATGGAGGATTGGATTCGGGCTATATCTCTCACTGCCTCATACTAAAACATGAAATTGTGGTGTGGTTCAATCTCAATCCCACTTCCTCAATCCTAGGGATCAAGCAGATAATAAGGATGTTTCATGGTCTAAATAATATGGTAAGCTTTCTACTCTAAATACTAAATACTAGATGGAATTAATTTTGATGAAAATAGATATAAAGTTTAAAAGTGTATTTGGTATGTTATGGAAATGAAACATATTTTTTAATATAAAAATATCAAAATACCCTCATTATAAAACTTATTTACAAAGCCATCTATGATCTATGAGACACCCATATCTATCATCATCGGCATAGACATGACACTTCCAATCAACTCTCTTCCACTAGAAGACTAAATCATAATTAGGATCCTGAGATGGCGCCAACATTAGGTTGTTGTCTTTCCATCGTGGTTCTGTGGTTGAAGACACCACTGCCCGAGGAAGATTTGATGGAGAAGTTGAAGATTTGGAGAAGAGGGAGACATAGCCAAGCATGGCTTGTTTGAGATTGCCATTGATGTCCTTAATGTTCAGATATTCATGGTAAAGGTTGTGACTAAATCTAGTGATCTTGTAACCTAGATCTGGAGACTGTCATCAATGTCAATAACGTTTAAAGGTTTATAGTTACGGTGTCAAATTGTCGCGATCGTTGGCCGCTGGAGTTGTCTTCTATCGTTGTTGGAGATTTATCGAGCATCCTAGGTGGTCTAGCATGATGGGTGATAACCAAACATACCATCAACATAGAGTTCAGTCTCAATTTCATGCCTCCTATTCTCCTGTACTAAATGGAGTATAGTTTTCCCTCTTACCCAACCTAATAACCTTATGCATTAGAAAATATCTTAGAGAACTGGGGATTTTTCTAATCCTTTCATTGGCATTTTTAAAATTCCAACCCACTACATGGCCAAAGGATCGATCCATTTCTTTTTTTTTTATAAAAAATTGATCTCCACGTTTTTTGTCATTTTTCTATTTTTTCGTTTTTATGACTATTAATATTTACATGATTAAATCAGTCTATGATTTCCCTTACTATAAAAAGTGTCTTAGTATAAAAATAATACAGTAAATATTTATGATTCCTTAATTCTCATAAAAGAATTTTGTTTGCAAATGTTTTTATTCTATTTTTAATTTTTGGACTTCAAATATTTTTTGAAAAAATATCAATTAAATTTTAAAATCTTAAATCAATCTTATTATCTATAAAAACATAAATGTTAATTATAACAGTATATCATTTAAATTTTAAAAGTCAAAATAAGTAATATTTTCCTTTTCCCATGTTTTTATTCTATATGATATCTCGAGGCGTCAATAGGCGAAGTCGCGAGCAAGGCCCGGTTTGGGTGAAATCCGAAAATGCGCGCTTTGACATTCGCAATTGGACCCAAAATCGCTTGGCGCGAAAACCGATTTCCCTCTCCACACATTCATATTCTACAAAAGATACCGTCACTCTGACATTGCACAACAGAAGGGGTAGCCGGGGGTTATTGTAGATGCTTAGGGCTTGAACTCTGAATCTCAAAGCGAGGGCATACATTTCCGCTTATCTCTAACACAGATCTTCAATGACCTGGCTGCCATTTCTGCTTTAGTTGGGGTCTTATTAACGGCAAGGGTTTTCCTTTTCTCCCCCTGTTTTTCTTTCTTCCATTTCTTCTGGTGTGGGGTGCTTAGGGAGCGTGAGAATGTCAGATGCAGCCATAGAGGATACTGATTTTAAAGTTACCAAGGAAGACCAACTTCCTAACACTCATGCTCGCTCCAGAAATATCCGGAAGAGGAAAAGGCCCACCTTGTCGCTGGTAAATTTGAGCGCAAAAGAGAAAGAAGCCCACATCGAAGTCCTTCAGAAGGAACTTGACGGGCTTTTTCAATACTACAAGGAGGTCAAGGATCAAAAAGTGGACGTCGAGCTGAGCGAGTGCGCTTCGAGAAATGCGGTAATCGCGGTTTTGATGGAAGAGAGCGAGCTTCCCTTGTCGAGGCTTGTTGATAAAATTTACAACAAGTTAAAGAAGGCAGAGAACGGGCTTGCGTTTGATCCGGTGACATATGCGTCGGTGAAAAGTAGTTTGCTTTTTGTGGGACAGAGGGTGATGTATGGTGTGCCCAACGCTGATGCTGATGTACTGGAAGACGATTCTGAGTCATGTTTGTGGTGTTGGGAGGTATTTTTCCTATGTTTTCTTATCTTTATTAATTTATATAATCTTTAACATTTTAATCTGTTCACATGTGTGCTTCAGTAAAATAAGATCTAATACTCTCATCTGTATCCACTAGACCGTGTTCTCTGTCCTTTTGATCTTCATTTCCTTTAATTTTTTAATTTTTTTATCTACTTTCCGATTCCTTGTTATCAAGAGCTTTCACCTATATACTATTCAGTCCCACATCTTCTGAATGCTTTTGCACATACTTTTGTCTTTTAATTAACTTATTTAATAACCTTGCAGACAAGGGATGTGAAATTGATACCAATCTCTGTTAGAAAACAGTTCATTGTTCGACGAACTTGCCGCAGAAAGATCCACGAGAGAATTATGGCTGTTTCTGGTACTGCATTTTCTTGCTCTTTTGGTTAGCTTTGCTTTCCAATATATTTAAGACTGAATTAATTATCTATCATTTTCATTGAAAGAGACATACTGCAACTCCTATAATTTGCTGTCACTATGGTGATTGTGTGTGGAAATTGTCAGATGCAGATGTTATAGATCTTCCTGTTTTTATGTAGTTATTACTAGTCCATTTTGTGAAACTCTGCAGTCTGCAAGGCATAGTTGTAAACGGATGGTATACTTGTTTCTTGCCAAGTCCAGGATCCTTGTGAACTGTGAATTCTGTGTGACATATAATAGATGCATTCTTATATTGCATGTTCTTGGGGACTGTGAATTTTGTGACATAGAGTCGTATGTGTATGTATTGGGCCGCCCTTTGTTATAGATGTGCTTCTACCTACCTTGATCATAGAAGTACATTTTTATGAAACAAATTAATGACCTTAATTATTTTAAAACTTCTTAAAGTAGTTTCTTATCTCTATTCTTGAAGAACAACTAAATACAGGCTATCCACACCCTCATCTTTTCATTTTTTCCCAATAAACTCCTCTTTTTTGTTTTTTGACAATACACTATACATGTAGAAATATGAAGGATGACTTCATTGCATATTATTTGGCGATTTATATTGAAAAGTAGATTGCAAAAAATTTCAAAATAGAAGAGAGCATGGATGAACTCTACGCAACTAAAAATCAAAGAGCATGATTGATAGGGACTCCACCAGGTCCCTTACTAGTTTACACCAGAAAGAACCGTGGTGTTTAAGTTATTTGTGTCAGTTTACTTATGTTTTATGTTTATCCATGTTGTATGTCCTTGTTGTTTTATGTGGTGATCTGTCCCTTTTCTTTTTTAGGAAGTTAATTATTAAGATAAGGTTCAGCGGTTATCTTAGGTGCAGCTACTTTTAGTTATGAATACCTAGGCTCTATAAGTGTATTATGACTGTGTTTATGTCATGAAGAAAGTATTAAGCAGTAATTGCCCTAAATCCTAAATCTGATATCTTAAGGTTCTCAGAATCTATCATTTTGGTATTAGAACAGTTCCATCCTTACCTGTAGAACTATGGTGATCACACGCTCATCCAATTATGATGAGGATTTCAGCCATAACCATGAAACTTCGCCCATTCGTCCCAACCCACATCTGAAACATCTCGAGTCAGTCCATAGTTCTTTCTTGTGTAAAGTAGTAAGGGACGTGGTGGAGTCCTATCAATGATCCTAATGACTTGTCCTTATTAATGAAATTTGTACTTTCATTATATTAGGGAAGTTATATCTCTATTTATATGATTGTTATGCTTCTATAATCCTTTTATTGTTGTGTCTCTATTTTCAATTTTAGTAAATTTAATTATTATTTTTCTCATATATTAAAATTATATTTTTATTAATTATTAATGGCTGTATTGAATACAAATATCTGCCTCCGTTACCGATTGTTTTTTCTGGTTTTATCCCCGTGATGCTGTAGATTGGATAGTTTTAGAAATTGCTTTGATGTTGTACAATATCAGGTAATATCTGTTACCACTTTGAAAAATTAATATCTAGCTAGTTTAGTGGTAGGCATACTTGATCATATGCTATCTATTTCATAATGCTTCTTTCTCTTTTTCAGAAATGATAACCATGCTGATGAAGCCAGAGAGTGAACAGATATACAAACAGAGCTTAATAAAGGCATCAGAGAAGCTTGACAAAGCTTTTACAGAACCTGATATCCGCTTGTTAGTGGATGGCTTACTGCAGAAGAATAGCGTTGACATGTACATAATCATAGTATTCTGGATATATATGACTGTTCCTTAAGATATATAGTACCTTCTATTTAATTTTTCACATTATAATTTTAGGGCTAAGAGGGAAGCAAGGAGAGAAGAGAAATTGCTACTTAAACAGTTGGAGAGAAAGAGAAGAGGGATCGAAAATGAGAGCAATGGCATTATCAGTGAAATGCAAAGGGAAATGTTGCCCAGTGTAAGTATTTGCTGTTTTTATCCTGTTATCTGGTGTTTAATGGTGCAAGTTCTGACCTGCATAGGCATTCTGTGGAAATTTGTGTTAAAGATTTCTATTGGCCAAGGTGATGGGGATATTGACGGAAGAAAAACAAAAGATCTCTGCAGGAAGTTTAATTACGAATGGGGATTGACCTGGTGATAGAATAATGTGATTATTGGCTTCATTAGAATACATTTGATACAGCCTTCTGGAGTTTATTATCTTTATAGTCTTCGAACTTCATGTTCTTTTCTCTAATTGAGATTAATTTCTCTTTTGACTGTTAAAGACTGTTGTTTCCACTAACTGCGCAATTACTGCAGGAAAATGTTCTGCAAAGAGAGGCAAGAAAAGATGAAAGATGTGGAAATGATGGGTCTGAAAATAGAAAACACCACAGAAAGCAGCTAGAGGACAGTGACAAGGATCAACGGCGTCAACAGAAAGAAGAAGCTGAATTGAAAAAGAAGCGTTCATTACAAAAGCAAGCTTCTATAATGGAGCGCTTTCTTAAAATAAACAAAACTAGCCCCTCGTTGAAGAATGACTTGTTCACAGCTAAAGCGAACACATCTAAATCATCAAGTAGAGACAGTGGACTTTTGTCTGGTTCTGTTACACAGTTGATGGATCTTAGTCTTGCATCAAGTAGTGAGATTAGTATTGAGGATCTTCGCAAGTAAGTTTTCTTCTTCTTTCTCTCTTTTTTTAAAATTATTCTTTTGAAATGTAGCTTAAGCTGACAACTACTAGGATCTTTGCTAATTTTTTTGGGCCCCCAAATCTGTGTTGTTGAATCTCAAGAAAAGATGTTCGACTATGCAGGTTGCACTTTTCTTCATGGCACAGTTTAGGTCAGTCAATTCGCTCAAACAGAAAATTTAGCTGGGGCTTACGTCAGCAGCCTAAGAGTGAACCTTTTAAGGAGCTTAAGCTGATGACTGCTAGAGTAGCATCTCATGATGAGTTGGGTGTGGAGAAGCAAGTAGATGGATTGAGAGGAAATAATTCCGACATCCTACAATGCATAATGAATCCAGATGATTCTCTTCTAGAAATGAAGAAATGCTGTCATGGAAAGCAGTTGCTACAGTTTGATAATAGCCATAAACCTGCCTTTTATGGTATGTGGCCCAAGAAAAGGTTAGTTCCCAAATGATTGGGGTTGGATTTTAGTACTGCTCGCTTGGTCTTAAAGTCTTAAATCCTCGGTCCTTGATGTCTTTTGTAATTAATTCATCAGTTAAAGAAGTACCCTACTAAGCAAGCATTAGTTAGAAGTATTTTACTTAGGTATCTAAAGTGCACTGAGCTGTTTTTCCCTTTGCCAAATATCATCCTTCAAAAACGGATGTCATGCTTATATCATCATTGTAGGTATTATGGTGGTATGTTTGTTGCTGCCTTGATGGCTTTAATACAAGTCTAGAAGTGGTAGTATCATATGCATTTTGCCTGAATGGTCTCTTAGTTTATCTCTTGCATGCTCATGAATATTTAATTTTTACTTTAAGCTAGATTTAGATACCTCGTTTGAGTAGACTGTTGATCATTGGACTGTGTTGTCTTATTCTAGAGATTACTTATGTGTTTAATGTGTTTCTAGTCATGTTATTGGGCCGCGCCATCCTTTTAGGAAGGACCCAAATCTGGATTATGATATCAGCAGTGATGAGGAATGGGAAGAGGTACTGTGAATTTTTCATTTTCAATTTGAATAATGTATGACGGATGTCATCTAGTACCAACATTCTCAATTGTCTAGGAGGACCCTGGTGAAAGTCTTTCAGATTGTGATAAAGATGAAGACGACAGTTTAGAGGAATGTTCAAAATCTGATGATGAAAGTGAAGATGGTTTTTTTGTGCCTGACGGATATCTCTCTGAAGATGAGGTAAATTGTTTTTTGTCCTCTTAAATGAATCTGCATTTGGATGTTTACATATGAATATTGGAAGTAGACAAAAGTGCTGAAATCCAACTTTCTTATATATTGTCTCTTTTCCTTTAGAACACTTGCTAGCAATTGGAATTCGTTTGTCAATTAGAGACACTGCATTACTCACCACTCCTATTATCTGAATGTAGGGTGCACAGGTGGATAGATCAGAAACAGATATCGGCATTGGCATTGAGGGTGCTGAGAGCTCAACTGGATGTAAAGATATAGAAACTGAGGAGTTCCGTACAGTCTTTCGACAGCAGAAATATCTGAACAATTTAACTGAGCATGCTCTTCGAAAAAATCAGCCCTTGATAATAACAAATTTGATGCATGATAAGGACTGTATGTTATTGAGTCACAATCTTAGTGGTAATCCTAAGCCAGAGCTTATGTGCTTGCAAGCATTGAGTATGCGCTTAATCCCTGGTAGCTCATGTATAGAAATATGTATGGATAAAATGCAAGATGAGGACCAAGAAACCTGCCTCTCTACTTGTAAAAGTGCTGCGACAAACTATTTTATGGAAGAAATTTCAGAGTCAGACCTACCTATTATTGTAAGCTATCCATTTCAGCTCTGTTATCATAAAAAAAAACAAATAAATTATGTTGTACAATTGTGGCTAATCAGACTCAGATCTGCCTATAATTGTTAGTCATGCATTTCAGCTAGTATAATGTCTAAGTGGTTAGATACATTGGCATGCAGCTGAAGTTGCAAGTTACTAAATACAATAGAGATGTTAATTGGGTGATTTGAGAGTTACTTGATTCTGACATGATATATTGTTCATAATTTCCATTGAGATGCTTGTTTTGGGTTTAGTAGGGAAGATCATCAGGCATCAGCTGATTTTACCGTTTAGGATGCAAATTTCTCAAGCATATCATTATTTTGCCTTATTTTCTCTCCCTTTTTCCAGGTTACTGCTATTCAGACTTGTCCTGAGGACATAAATAAGGTGTTAGAGTCTTTGCAACACAAGTTCCCTGCTATCTCAAAGTCTTTACTGAGAAATAAAGTGCGTGAAGTATCAAATTATGTTGATAACCGCCTGCAGGTTTGTGATCTAGTGATATATCTCAACCTAATTCATTTTAGGGATTTTAGGGGGGAGATTCTATTGCTCTGCAACTGTTGATAAGTTTCATAATGAGAAAATGGCGGATCACAAATATACTTAGAAAAATAATTACTGACAACTAGCCAAAATTGCATGTGCCTAAATATGTGCATGACTGGCACTGCCTAAACATTTTTAGAACTTAAATGTAGAGAACTATGCATTTGAGACAAGTATTAACCAAGAAGTATTACTCGTAGAAGGAAATTTTGGCAAGTTCAGCATTTGTTGGGAGTTACTATGAACATAACACGAATTGGATTCAAATGATTTGTTGGGAGTTACTATGATCATGAATTAGATTCAAATAAACCTTTAGCTGATTCTATTGTAAGGGCCACACGATAAAGTGATTCTTTCATAATAAACATTGCATGCATAACTTGGATTTCATAATATTTTTATTTCTGCACTGGGTGCCTTTTTTTAAAGCTAATTTTTTACTGTTTGCCTGAATTAAGAGATCTGAATGTTGACTTAGTGAATCCTATGACCAAATGATTGCTTGCTCCCTTTGAAGAAAATAAACTCTTTGATCGACTCTTGATTTATAAGTTAGCTGAATAATTATGCAGGTGAAGAAAGAAGTTTTAGTTAAGCTTGGCGTGGCACTCTACCCTGGTGAGTTTGCTGCATTTAATATTTTTTGTTGTATCTAGGTGCTTTTTCAAGCCTTGATCCGGTTTCCACATCTGAAATTATCTTTGATAAATTGACAGAAAAGAGCAGCAGGGGAGCCAGGAGTATCACTACCTTTTTTTCTAAAAGGTGTCTGCCTCCTTCTGGCGAAAGCGTGAACCCCGGTGAAACTTCACTTTAGTTACTGGCATCCGGTTGGGATGTCCTTGTGAATACTATATGCTAAGGTTGGACTTGGCAGAAACTTGATAAAAAGGGTATCATGGTTCAGGTTCTTTACTTAGATGATGCTTTTGAGTTTGGACATGGCCCTGATCAAAGCTCCTGGCCATATTTAAAATATCAAGAGATGCTATATGCTAATCGGTGACTTATTGTTCAATCTTTGTAGCATTTGAAACCTGTGTTGCTATGGCTCCCTAGAAGTTTGTGAGAAAATGTTTGCAAGTGAATTTAGTGCCGGTGTAAGAATAGGTGTTACTTAATTTAACATTAGATGCCTTCAACACGCGGTCTTGGGCATGTTGACATATTTGCATAAAGAATCTCCATTTTAACCCGATATTTCTGTAAAGAAAATTTTGAAACGATAGAGACCGATAGTGCAAGTTATTTTGTTGGACAAAATGTGCAAATTATTTTCTCTTGAAAAGTTACAAATATCGACCAAATAAGTTCTCGTACAAATATTGACCAATTAAATTCTCTAGAAAGGTTACAAATAACCAAATATCTCAATAAAAGGCCGTACATAAATGCTAATAGAAGATAATTGAAGTATTAAACATTCATTTGTCATGAACTCGCAAGGGTGAGCCGGTAAACTGCAAATAAATGGGTGAGACCAACGAATTAATGAATGATGGAAGTTACAAGCAAATTGCATGTTAGACCTGGAAAGGCCACGGCCAATCCTTCAAATCCTCCTCCTGCTGCACCTTGGCACTCCTCGTAGCCACGGTATTGGCCCCAGAATCACCAATAATGTGGGCGTAATATTTGAGGAAAAAAGCGAGCGTCAGAACAACCCACTCCAGGCAAAATATCAAAATACTTAGCCCACCGGCCAATTTGAGTATGACAGAACCATCCTCTTCTCTCACATAAGATTTCAACTGACCAAGGAAATCCCAAGTTCTTGTAAAGATGAGAACAGAAACGGAACCCTGAAATATGGCTGTTAGCACAGTGGCTACCATATGAGCAGAGTACCAAAGGCTAGCCCCAGCAGAAGCTGCAGCACATCCTGAGACGGCTCCTGCAATGGTCAAGACGTGGAGAAGAATCAGGAAGAAGCCACAGACAGAGGGGATGAGACGAAGCGAGAGGGTGAGAAAGATGCAACTTGATGCTGCACCCAAGAGTATGTAGTTGCAGAAAAGGAAGACCTTGTAGGTGTGGCAATGTCGAGTGACCGAGCTTGCTGACTGACTGTTCATGGAAATACCCATTTTCCGACCCAGTGGGTGAGGAAGATTTCGCAAGGTTATGATAGTTTGTGGTCTTGTGTATTGACCTAGGTGTGTGACGACCTCTACCGCCTGCTTACTCATTATATAGAGCCAGAGTTCCGAGGCCGAACGGAACGGTCATACTCATATATTCGTTGGTTGGGACTTTTGGGTGGAGCGGAATATGACCGTTAGGAAGTACTTTAGAACTATGGTAAGTTGCAACGGCTAGTTCTGTACTCTTATTTCCGTTGTTTCCATCTCTTTAACTCGATTTAAAGAGTGCTGACGGACATTCCTTTATCGTCCAAATTGGTTAAAACTGTTTTTATATTACAAACGAATAATTTTTAGTATGCTTACAATGTAAACAAAAAATATTTCAATTAAATATTATCATATAAAGAGAGTGGGCCTTAACACAATAGTAAGGTGAAAGCTTTGTACATGAGGCTACATTTTTTTAAAAAAATAGGGTTAATATAATATTTGGTTCTTATAATTTACTTTCATTTTGATTTTAGTTCCAGTAATTTTAAACCATAGGTTTTGGTCCCTTAAGTTTATTTCTTTCTAAAATGTTAGTTCTTATAATTTAATAAAGACCTTAATGGTGTTAAATATGATTATGTAGCATTAACACCATCAATTATGCTGATATGGCTTGATACAGTTAGAGCTGGGAAATCAGACCGAGTCCGTCGGGCCAGCCCTTTTAAATCACGAGCCGGGCTTAAAAAATGGAACTTCAAAAGGAAGTCGGGCCTAAAAGGGCCAGCCCTGGAGGGCCGAAGGCCTTGTAAGGCTAGCCTGTTAGGCCATTTAGCTTTATTTTTTGTTTTAATTTTACTACACTTCCTACTCATGCCCTTACTGACTCCTCCCTAAGAACCTTAAAAATTGCTAAATTTACATATGATAGTAATTTACTAATTCTTGATATTTTTACCCCTTAAACCGAGTCTACTACTTAAAGTGAAGTACAATCAAAATTCCTTGAAATTGATGATAGTAGCGAAGAAGATGAAAACGATAGTTTTCATAATCATATTGCTTAGAGTGTTTAATTTTTTGCCTTCTTATGCTTTGTATGAGACTATGAATTACTTGTACACAATATTTTTTTTACCTTTGATTATGAATTAATAACTATATTTATTTTATTGCATGAGGTGTGTAGACGTATAGTTAAATTTTCTGAAAATAACTTCTGGCCCTGATGCTTTCGGGCCGGGCTTTGAAAAACAACAATTTTTCTTTTCCCGGGCCCTTTTAGGCCCTGGCCCGTCAAGGCTGGCCCTGATTCCCAGCTCTAGATACAATACAAGTTGATTGTAATTCTAATGGCTTATGTGGCTAAGTGATATTTTTTTGAAAAAGAAAGAAGGGAATTTGGGGAGAGAACCCTGTCCGCACTGTTAATCGTTATGTGCATAGACAGAGGAGGGGTATAATTTCCTCCGTAACTATGTTCATAACTTCATATTATTGCTAAGATTGAAGGAGGTGGCCAAGCTTCGTTAATGTGGTCGCAAATTCTGGAAAGGAAGACCAAATATTAGCTGGGCGTTGGTCAAGCTATATCTACCAATAAGTAGCAAATAAATCATGGATTAGACTCAAAAAAGAAAATATTGGCAAATAAAAAAAAAAAGACTCAAAAAAGAAAAAGCACCATTCAATTCAACAATCCTTATTTGTTATACTTAGATCTCCTTACTTAGATCTCTTGTGTTAGATCCTGGTGGGAAGCATAATGGGGGTGGTTCATCAAGCATATACTTAAATGGTCAAGCTATATTTACAGAAACTCGATGATCTTCGAGCTCTTCTTGAAAAAAGCTAATGGTGATCCTCTAAAAATCGATTTTCTCGGTTGACACAAAAACGAACACTTCCAGTTGCGTCGTCCGATGGTTCTCTCTCTGTCTCTCTGTGTGAACATGACAATGTGATAGGGTTCTCTCCCCCATATTGCCTTACTTTTTTTTTTAAAAAAAAAAAATTTATCACTTAAGCCACACAGGTTATCAGAATTACAGTGAAATTGCTCAATTATGAAATCACACCAGCATAATTAACAGTGTTATTGCCACATTCACATTTAATACCATTAAGATCTTTGTTAAATTACAAAGACTAATGTTTTAGACAAAAAAAAAACCTAAGAGACCAAAATCATAATGGAGGAAAATTATAAGGATAAAATATTATATTAATCCTTTTAAATATTATCATATAAACATTTGAAAAGTTTAATTTAAACTTTTCTATGTACAAGTTGAAAGCAAAAAAAATTGCAAATAATTGTAAGAAAAAATGATAATAAAGAGTTGTAAAATTTGAAGAATTGACTTATGGAGCATGAGTTGTAAATAATTTCTTATAGAATATTTTCTTTTTCATATGAAATTTTTGAAAACCTCACAAAATAAGAATTGTAGATATCATCGAATGACTTCTAAATTTTGAAACAGATGGAAATCATCACGCAAACGCAAACGGCGACCACGACAAGAGCATAGGGATTAGGGAATTTTTTTTAGTCAATTTAGTTCTCCCTCTAGCCTTTGTCCTTAATTTGCTCCGTCCTTACAGCAAAATAAGAATGGAGGCGGGATGGAGTATAATGCATATGTATGGAATGTACTTTCTTTCCATTGGCAAAAAAGAAAAAAAAAGTACTTTCTTTTCCCCTAAATATGTCATTATTTATAAGTAGGAAGGTAAAATTGAAAAAAAAAAGAGAAAGAATAAATGAGAAAAAAAATTAAGAGTGTATATTAGTTAAAGTTAAGAAAATACTAACAAAATATTAGTTAAAGTTAAAATGGGTAAAAATGTATTTAATGTTTAGATAAATTTAACATTAATCTTGTAAGACAGTAAAAGTCACATATCAGCTCAAAAATTAAGAGGGAAAGAGAGGCAATTAATGGTATATTTGGATAGTTTCCATAAGTACTTTTCAATTGTGATTTACAGAATACGAGATAGCTTTTACGGTCTACGAAGTAAATATGTGGATGAGTTTTATCCCGATTTACGTGAATCCGGCTTATGCATAAGCCCGATTCAAACCAAACAAAAGCTAAGTAAGTTTGATCACTCAAAATTCCTGATTTGATCCTTTAAGTTATTGGAGAAATAGAATGCATTAATTGGTTAACGCTCATAAACAGAGGGTTAGAGGGTGAGGTTTAGAGATGTGAAGAAAGTCAAATCATATTTAAAGAAGGAGGGTTAACATAAGTCTCTATCTCATAAATTGCCAACTATCAAAATAGGAGGGTTAATATAAGGGTGTGTTTGGTTCAGCTTATCATCACCCATAAGCTCAATTCAATCCCAATAAGCTCAATTGAATCCCAATTGAGTGTTTGGAAAAAACTTAATAATTAAGCTCTTCAGAAAAAATAAGCAACTTTTTATTTAAGCTCCCTCATATGACTTTTACCCAGCTTAAGCTTAATGTTACCGTTGGAAATAATAATTTTCTTACCATTAAACCTAATATTCCTTCCCTCTCGGTCTCTCTTTCCCCACTTCTGTACGAGCCTTCTCATTCCGCTTCATTCCTGAATATCTCGGTCTCTCTCTCGCCCCCTCCTTCACTCTCGATCTCTCTCTCGCCCCCTCCTTCACTCTCGATCTCTCTCAATCTCAGATTCTCGGTGTGCAATTCCTGCTCCGTCCGCCATCAACTCCAACTCCGGCTCCGTCCTCCATCAACTCGCCATTGTTCTCAAGAGCGTGGTTCAACGTGCACAGTGTTGGATCTCTCTTCTCTCCGTCGGCGGCAAGGCAAGGTTCAAGCTTGTGATATCTACCTTGGATCTGTCTTCATCTTTGAGGTTAGATCTGTACGATGGTGTGTGATTAGTTCAAGCTTTGGTTCTGAGCTTCATCTACCTTGGATCTGTCTTCAAGCTTTGGTTCTGAGCTTCGGTCGGCGTCTTCCACTGTGATTAGATAAAGCGTTTCCGGCGGTGGCCTGTCCAACGGAGTTTGCGGCAATAACTAGTCTTCAACCTTCTCTCTCGCCGTCGATCTACTCTCCAACAGTGTGGTTTGCAAAGTGGTAAGCGCCGAGCCCTCCACCACACGACGACCTCCTCAAACCTCATCTTGAAGTGAAAGCAGAACCACGGCCATCCACCAGATCTTGGTCGATAACTTGAAGTGGTAAGTGCTGCTGTTTTTTTTTATATTAATTAGTTTATTTGATTGGATTTCTGGGAAAAATGCTCTGTTTGATTTATGCTTTTGAGGGAAATTCTGATAAGAGATTAATTTTCAAGACTTTTGTGTTAGACTGCATATATTAATTAGAATGTCCACGTTGATGTGTTTCTGCATCTGTACAAAATCCAGATTCACCAATGCACATGCTACTTTCTGCATATTTGTCAAGAATTTATAAAGATTTAGGATTAGTGATGTGATTCATTTCCAGATTTATAAAGATTCAAGTTGAAGTTTTACTCGACATGCCGCAAATCAACCAACGTTGTGGCCTTGAATGTTTTTTGTCACTCTTGAAAAAGTAGCCTGTAGCTATATGCGCTGCAATATTTGTTGCTATGGAGTGAATATTTGTTGTGATTCATTTCCAGATTGAAAAAGTAGCCTGTAGATGTGATTCATTTCCAGATTTAGGATTAGTGCTGTGATTCATTTCCATATTTGTTGCTATATGCTAGACAGTGAAAGAAAACCAGAGAAAAGGATACCCATCAAAGTCAAAACTCACATACTCCTGTATAAAATTCATTAGATTTTTTTTATAGAAATTGAGGAAATTCATTAAGTTATATTAAAGTACCTATATTTATCATTTTTTCTCAAATTAATTTATGTAACTGGATTCTGTTAAATGAATGCCACACTCATTTAGATCATTTCTAGTTACTATCAGCATGATTGTTTTCACAGTTAATTAATAAATGTCACTGCTCATCTCACCATAAGTTCACTGCTCATTCTCATTCTATTATACTCAAGAGATCAAGGTATAAACAGATAGATGAAAGCAATAGTTTGGTCATTTATAAGTGACTACACATTTCCAACTATCCCTGCATAATCCATCCTTGGGTAATAACCTGAAAAATTTCATGTCTTTCTTTCTAAACAGTGCTACAACTTGTAATTTAGAATATGTTGTATTGTATAGTTTTCAAGAGAGTGAACATAAAAGATAAAAGGAACCCAATATTGTACAAAGAAAGGGAACATCACCTTTCAAGTATGATTCAAGTGCCCACCTAGACAAAGAACTCCAAGGACCCCGTTCTGCAACTAGTTTGCATAGTGCAGTGGCCTAACACCAGAAAATCTCAAACTATTAGCCCTAGAAGGTATATTTGAGTAATGGCTTTTTCTTGAAGTTTTGGGAAATTTCTCGCTGTCATATGTCAAATTTGAACTTGTGTTAATCGGGATGGCCATCATCTCTTGAAATTTCAATGGTTGGATCATCGTTTTTGTGTTTATAGCGTGTATTTTGTTTTTTGGAAGGTTTGCGCGTGTGATATACCACAATATTGATTCAGAATGAGAATGAAGTAGCGTCTAGCCTTGTAATTGTTCATGAGATTAATAGTTCTTTGAAATTGGGGTTGGCCATTTTTCTTGGTTCGAAATTTGTTGGCCATTTTGATGAGAATGAGAATTTCAATGGTTGGCCATTTTTCTTGGTTCGAAATTGGGGTTCTTAGGATCGAGGATTGAAGAAAAGAACCAAAAAGAAAAATATAAATAGACTTCTATTACTGTTTGCATTGACTTTCGTTAATATTCTAATCATGCTCTGATCTATATCTGGTTTTGATTTCGCCGTGGATGTTTAGATGATGATTATGGGTTGATCTTCTTTCTTTTGCTTCTCTCTGACGGCGGTAACTCTGTGGTCTCTGGTTTTAAGACAATAGTTTGTTACTCTATGGGTTGATCTATCATTTCATGCATATTGGTATTTATTTTGTTCTTTATATATATATATATGTATTTTGTGTTGATAATTTAGGGAAATTTTTGGTAGAGTAGGTGTAAAACTTTGTTATAGGAAAAAATGGACAGCAAAGCAAATTGGGATGAAGAGACAACTGAGATTTTCGTTAATGCATGCGTTGATCAAATTTACTGCAAAGAACGAAATGGGTTGGCATTTACAAAAACAGGGTGGAACAACATAGTCTCAACATTCAATGAAAAGACGGGAAAATCATATGATAGGAAACAGTTGAAGAATAGGTTAGACATATTAAAGAAGGATTTCAAGATCTGGGTTTCTTTACTGAAAGAGACTGGTGTAGGCTATGACCCCGCATCCAATAAGGTGTCAGCAACTGATGATTGGTGGACTGAGAAAATTCAGGTTTAAAGTGATTTTTTTATTTACATAGGTTACTTGACTATGGTATTGATTTTTTAATTAAAGTCTTGACTTGGTTTACCTGGCAGGTGAACGCGGGATACAAGAAGTTTAGGCGTTCGGGCCTTAAGTTTGAAAGAGAGCTTAGAATTATATTTAAGGATGTTATGGCCACCGGGGATGATATTTTCTCACCCCGCATGACTCAACCTCCCGCGAATCAAGAAGAAGGGAACAATGTGTATAGACCCGGAGTATATGAAGAAGAAGGGTCTGGTGACAGCGAGGACGAGAATTTTGGTGTAGACCCTGCAGTTAGTACAGAAGTAACCGATGAAATGGCCAGCATCGGATTAGCCACATCCACGCCATCAGACACAGGTCCTTCTGCATCTGCTTTCCTACCGAAACGAAAGAGAGGTGAAGGCTCTAGTAAGAGCAAAAAGCAAAAAGCACCGGCTGTAAAGCAAATAGCTGATGCTATTAGTGTCATTGCTAATGTGACTGTGGATAGAGCAGCTGCCTTGACAGAGACTGATGAGACTAGCATCGGAGAGGTTATGAAATATCTGAAGTCCTTTGATGAATTCAAGCGTGACATACCATTTGGAGTCCGGTGTATGAAGGCTCTAGAGAGCAAGGCACGTCGGGAATTTTTTGTGACAATGAAAGGAGAACCTGAGTACTTGTTCCAGTGGTTGCGTTATGTTATAGAGGAGCAGTAGCTCCAACTGTAGTTCATGTGGGGATGTCTGACTTAAGACAATTTTAGTTTTTTTAAAAAATATTTAGGATTATATGACTTGTCGTTTAGAACGATTTATGTGGTTTATATTTGTATGGTAATGTTATCTTTCTTACTCCTGTTGCTCACACCTAAGTTTAACTACAATCACAGGTACATCAATGGCAAATCGTAACAATCAAAACATGTTACAAGGGATGGAGGAAGATGAAGAGCATGATAATGCTAATATTCTTGACGCCCAGTTAGAAATGAATGCACAATTATGCGCAGTGATTAGTCAATATTTACTACCCTATCTATGTAGACAACCGTATAGAATGAGTACGCGAACAGGTCACCACTGGGTGCAAGAAATTTTAGCAAGTGAAGGTTCAAAGTGTCATGAGATTTTTAGAATGGAAAAACATATATTCTACAGTTTATGCAATAAGTTGGGTGGGCATGGGTTAAGAAATTCTATGAATGTAGGAGTCGAGGAAATGGTTGCGATGTTTTTGCTCACTATCGGACATGGAGTAGGGAATAGGCTAGCACAACAAATATTTCAACACTCTGGCGAAACCATTAGTAGGCTGCTACATACTGTTTTGGATGCGTGCCTTAATCTTGCAACTGAAATTATCAGGCCAATCGATCCTGAATTCCTTGAATGTCATCCAAAAATAAAGAACGATGACCGATATTTCCCATTTTTCGAGAATGCTATTGGAGCTATAGATGGAACTCACATCAAGTGTGTGATAAGTGGACCGGGCCGGGAAAGGTTCATAGGGAGAAAGGGATATCCCACGCAAAACGTCATGGCTGCTTGTGATTGGGATATGTGCTTTACGTTTGTGTTAGCGGGATGGGAAGGTTCAGCACATGATGCTCGTGTGTTTCACTCTGCTGTGTCAAATCCAGCCATGAATTTCCCACATCCACCACAAGGTATGTTTTGGTATACTTAAGTTACGTTATTTCACTTTTAAAATAATCTAACGTTTGCAATTATTTTAACTCATGTTAGGCAAATATTATTTGGTTGATTCTGGCTACCCATCATCACTTGGATTTCTTGGTCCGTACAGAGGTGAACGTTACCACCTCCCTGAATTCAGGAATCAACGGGGGTTTCGGAATCCTAATGAGGCCTTCAATTTTTATCATTCAAGCTTGAGATGCACAATAGAAAGGACGTTTGGAGTGTGGAAAAATAGGTTCCAGATCTTACAAAACATGCCAAAGTACAGCTTTCACACTCAAGTGCGCATGGTCTGTGCAACAATGACTGTACATAATTTTATTAGAAGAAATTCTCAAACTGATGAGCACTTTAGGGATGCAGCAAATGAGGCCACAATTTTGGTGGATGATAGCCAAGATCAAGAGCCATCATCAACAAATGATTCTCGGACATCTGCAACCCAAATAAATCATGTTCGTGACGCCATCAGGAATCTAATTGTTGCGAACATTTGATATGATTTGTTCTGTTATATTTGACTATATCAGAAACTTTAACTTTGTATTATTTCTAATTTATTTACATTTTCATTGCAATTTAATTATCTAAATTATTTCTAATACATTTTTCCACTTTTAATATATTTTACAATTTTTGATTTTAAATATCTCAAAAGTCACTTATGGAAAAGCCAAATCAAACACATTTATTTTTTATAAAAGCACTTATCCAATCGCTAATCCAAACATAAATAACTTACACCAACTTGACTTTTACCAATCGGACTTATCCATAAGTCACTTTTCAAATAAGTCATTTTTTCCACCGCCAATCCAAACACACCCTAAGTCTTTACCTCATCAGTCACAAAAAACTATTGAGGTTTTAGTCATTATTTCTGACAAAAAAAGAATTTATTGTATTCATTAATATGGGGTTTTAGTCATTATTTCTTAAAAAAAATATTCATTATATTCATATATAATCTTTATAAATAAAATTAGTTTATCTTCATCCTTAGCATCTTAAGCTGATTTCTTGTGCCCAAATTATTGAAGTTTGTTCTGCTGCTTTTGTTCCCGAATACCAGTACGCTGCATTTTTGAATGCTTCTTGATGAGGCGCCTCTTTCATTGGACGAAACCCTACCATTCTTGCTTTGCCGCCGTTTATTTCATGTGATTTGGATCGATCGTCTCTTCTCTCTGAACTTGTCGTCACCATCAACGTGAAACTCGATTCCGAAATTCTATCATTATCCGCTGTGCGATTGTTCGATTGATTGAGTTCTTGGTATTATTACTCGAGTTGTTGATTTCCATCATCTCGGGTGCGCTTGGTGAAAGGTACGATTGACGAATAATTCGATCAAGAACATCGACAGTACGATCGCATCTCCGCTGCGCGATTGGTTAAGGAAAGGCTGTGGTTCAGGTTCTCGCCATTCATCAAAGAACCCACCATCGCAAATCTGTTCCGTTTCTAGCAAAGAGAAAGTAAACCCCAATTGCTCTGTATTCTCTACTGCGTCCTTGCATCTTCGGTGATCATTCTTGGATGTTCTTTATCGATCAAGAGCTTCCGGTGGGTTACGTCGTCTCCTTGTGAATCTTTGTCCAAGATTTGATTGCACTTTCATCTCTAATCAGTCGCCAAAATCGCTGGGTTCTTGTCTTTCGATTATGAAATTCTCACTGCTATAGGGAAGCAGGCACGCAAATACCAAACCTGGTCCATTGCTGGTTACTTGGTGGCTGGGATGATGCCGGAAGATCCAACCTGTCTAGGCATGTTATCATTTGAGGAAGACAAATATCTCAGGCCCATATTCACCTGGTCTCAGTCATTTTTTTTTTTATCCACTAGCTGTTGATTCTTTCTCATAATCTTTTATGACTGATTGTGACATGGAACAAAAGAGTGGGATAGTGGAGTTAGAGCTAACATCAATCTGCTTCTTCATTGAATTTGACATTTCACAAGTTTAAGAATTACTTCTCCAACTATACTGCCCCAAATTCTCAAGCCACATTAGGCATACACAATCACACGCAAGTGAAGTTTTCATATGAACGTAGTTTGATGTTTCAAACCTATGAAAGGTGCGCTTATTAGTGAAAGGATGAAAATGTCTGAAGTTGAAGTTCTTCCTTGTGGTAAATTAAGTAGCTTGGTTTTGTGAAATATGAGTTTAATATCTCATAGCGAAGAATGAGAAATTTTTGGCAAGAGCTCCGACTTCACATGGGTGCATATTGCTGAACCTATAATGAAAATATATAGAGAGGCAACTAATGGTTCTAGCATTGAAAAGAAGGAAAGTGCTTTAGTCTGGCTCCAAAGGATAAATATGTAGATATTTGTTTGTGGTTCATAGTATATGTATGAGAGCATGTAGATTTGCCGAACATACATATGAAAGTGAGGTGATGGTAATTCCTGCGAATTGGAAAAGGGTGGCAAGTAAGGTTAAGCGGCGGACACTTTGGCCAACAATAATACAGGTACAACCAAAGAATTCAATGGGCAAGAAGAGAGACGAAAATGAAGAGTTCAAGCAATTATTTCATAAAGCCAAGCGGTTGAAGAAGATGGCTACGATGTTTTGCGACATTGAAGAAAGGAGAATCAATGGGGAAGATGGCTTCTCAAAGTGTTATTCATAAGATCAAAATGATTTGATTCAACTCCCTTTACTTAACCCTATTGTTTGTATTTACAAGTTAACACTTTTACAAAGTGTAAAATTGAGGGGTGTGTTAGAGAGCTAGAATGTATTAGTTAGTTAAAACTCTATAAATAAAGGGTTTAGTGTGAGGTTTAATGGTGTGAAGGAGAGTCAAGTACTCATACAAAAGAGGAGAATTAACATAGGTCTCTAATTCATAAACCATTAAAGTAAGAGGGTTAATTTAGATCCCTACCTCATGAGCCACCAAGAATTATTGGGGTTTTAGTCATTACTTCTAAGAAGGAAGAATTTATTGCATTCATTGATAATCTTTATAAATAAGATCAGTTTATCTTCATTCTTATTTAGAAACTTAACATAAGTCAAATTTAGTCATGTCCAACTTGAGATGTGTGTGTGTGTATCACTTTATATATTTTTAGAAGGGTGAAGGTGTAAAAATAACAATAGTGATTTGCACTTTGACAGAATTATTTTTTATTCAATGTAAATATCACAATAAACAATTTTTAAGGTAATTAATATGACAATTGTGGTTAGATTTGAATTGGGTTTAGCGTCTAGGATGGAGAAAACAGTTTGACCAGATGCGGTGATACGGTGAAGTTTGAATGGAGAATAAGCCGTGGGTCCCACATATTTTACAATTTCTCTCTCCGTCAATTAGTTTCTCTCTATGTGTTCACTTCCAATTATCTTTTTGTCCTGTCTTCCATTAGCCTCTTCTTTCATTTTCTCTGACCATAAGAAATGTCATCATCTCTCAGAAGAAAGTAACTACCAAGATCATCTTCCCACATCACCAAGATTGCTATTCTTAATATGCTTTCAACTAAGGTTATTACATCAGAACCGGTTAGTGAATTAGTTGGGATACTGAGTTAAAAGTCAGTGGGTTAGATCTGGAGCTAACCCGAGACTAAACCGGTGAGAAAATAAAGATTTTAGACTTATTAATATAAAATTATAAAAAAAAATTTTAAAAAAATTGATTATATATATTATAAAAAAAAGAAGGTTCACTTAACGGATCGGACCGATTTCCTTCTTCGGTCACCGGTTTCCGGACCTGTCCGGTGGATTTAATAACCTGGTTTGAAGATTGCGATAATAGTAAAATCTGGAAAAATTCAGAGAGGCATCAATTAACAGATCAGTTTCAACTTAAATTTTTTGAGTTGTTTTATCAAACATCAAGCATACACACATAAGCGGCAAAATCAACATAAACATATATCACTGAGCAATTAAAGAGTCAGTGAGAAAACAGAACAGGCCATTACAGAGAAATAGTGCGATTCAATATCAATTACAAACAACTGGCCCGATGTTCTTCATGTGGATATGCTTGATTTTTCAAGTCTATTTGTTGCGCAAATATAGAAAATAGCCGCTAGGGTTACCTTTAAAGAAATCTCTATACATGGTTCGACCATTTCCACCGGAGTTTTCATAATCTTTTTGCAATTGGAAGCACCACCACCACCACCAGATCCACAGCCACATATAACACCAACGACGAGCAAAAGCCACACCTCCGATAACTAAATGCCTAACCTCAACATTTTCTTTTGTGGCAACAATCACTTCTCCTAACAAATCCTTAATTGTCGCACACAAGTTTCTAGCGCCCTCGTACCAGTTCGTGATTTTACTTTTTGACGCTCTCTAACAAATTTTTGGTGCTCTCAGACTAGTTTACGTTTTTGGAAGTGGACAATGGAAGACTGGGCAAAAAGGTAATTGGAAGTGAACATAGAGAGAGAAACCAAGAGAAATTGTAAAAGATGTGGGGACCCATGACTTATTCTCCTTTCACACTTTGCCATGTCACCGTATCAGATCAAACTTTTTCATCCATGATATATATAAGAGTCAATGTAGTCCAACTTTAAGGGCATTGTCACCTTCATCCTTTTTAAAATTTTTTATGAATATAAATATATTTTATAAGTTTGTTTATCTTAATACTTTTTTTCCGGGTTGTTTTTCTTAATACATTTATATGATAAATTGATTTTATGAGTATCATGAAAATTTTAAGAATTCAATCTTTTAATATTGTATAAAAATTAGTTTAATTTATTAATTTAATTTAATTTTTTTGGGAATACAGATCTAGCAATTAATAAAGAAAAATTTGGAAAACCAACCAACAAAAATAACAACGTTAGAATCAAATAGTGACGCCCGATGCATCCCCATTAAAGAGCAAAAGCAGATTTATCGGAGGCGTGGCTAATATTTCTTTCCTTTTTTCTTTATCTATGGGTTTATTTTTTTACAGATTAAAATATATATATTTCCTGATATTTAAATTTATGTCTTTCTCTTTATGAAGTTGATATTACTTCCCATTTCAACGATCAACTTATTAATACACATGGCCAATATTTCTACCCATAATGTAGTATTTATATGACGTCCCAAATTTCCCATTTTAACCAAGCAAGTCTTAAATACATGCTCTAGTTGTGATTGAAACGTGTACACCTCATGGATATTCAGCTTGATCATGACAAAAAGTGAATCAATTCCTATAATGACCCTACAATCGATATCCTAGCTTCGAACACATCCTCAATCCATCTTAATACAACCCATAATGCTTGTGCAAATCCAGCCTCCGCCTTCATCCCTTACGACACCACCACACCTACCACTCCACTACTCCAGCAACTCTCTTGATCGTCAGTGTTCACTTTGTAGACATGCACCATGCAACATGAATATTTTTTGTATTTTGGACGTGGGAGTTGCTTCCCATCCAAGGTTTTGTTGGGTTACACGACCAAAATATTGAAGGTCTCTCGGGTCACATCAAGAGATCTTGTTGAATGTTATCTTCTTTAACTTTTCTGGTCCTTAATGTAAAAAACTCATATTTACAAAATTTGATTAATTAAAGGGTTAAAGGGTAAAAATACTCATACCCTTTTTCTAAATGTGTGCTAAACAACATATACTTTTCTTAAATGTAAAAATGCCTACAAACTCTTCTAAATGGAGTAGAAATGCCCGCTCCATTAAATTTTTCACACCTCCATTACTTTTTAATTTAGTAAGCCTCACATTAATATTTTTAAATGATTTTTTAATTAAAAATCATCACATCCTCTTTCCCCATCTTCTTCATCCCCTCTCTCTTCCCCACCTTATTCTGTAAACCCATTGCTCCTCCCTCTCTTTTAGACGCCTCAGCTTCATTAACTCCAGGAGGAACACCGTTTTCATTAAGGTCTTAGGTTCTTTAACCTCTTCATTTTCCTCAACAGAGCCATCTGGTTCTATGTTCATTCTCATATGTAGTTGCATGCCATTTAGTGGCCCTTTGATTTGTACTTCATTTTCCTTCTCATTACTTTGAGAATCAGCTATCTTGGGGTTCTTACCTTTGTCATTGGACTTACTTCTACATGCCCTGTCATCAATATTTCTAGAATTTTTATCATTCTTAGGTTCTCCTATAAGTACATTTCCCAAGTTAAGAAACTAAATTTCATACAACCATGATGGTGGGCCTTTACGCCCCAAGGATAGATGCTGCCCAATATTGTTCTAGACTGCCTGGAAATTAAGAGAGGGGGGAGCAATGGGTTGACGGAATAAGGTGGGGAAGAGAAAAAGAGAGCGGGGAAGAATGGAGGTAGAGGTTTTGAGGATTTTTTTTAATTAAAAATCATTTAAAAATATTAATGTGGGACCTACTAAACAAAAAAGTAACATAGGTTTGAAAAATTAATGTAGCTAGCATTTTTGCCCTATTTAGAAGCGTTTATAGGCACTTTTGTGTTAGCAAAATCTGCAAAGAAACAAGAAAATATTTGGTTCGAGTCTCGTTCAAGAACACTGTCCTTAAGAGATATTCCGTAGCATCCTCAGTTAATAGGACGCGGCATCTACCCAGGATTAAACGAACCCTTCCTGTAAGGATGCAAGACGACATAACTAACGGAAGATAAAGTAACTCAGCAAGAGATTATCAAGGCTTCTATTTCTCTACTTTAAATGGTATCACAACTGAGATATTTATAGACAATGAATCGATGTTTTGAAGTGATGCCTCTTGAAGACTACATCTCTTCAATTAAAAAGTCATAACTATCTATTAATTTCATGAACCATGTTGATTCATGAACCAACATAAATCCCTTAATTTATAAGAACATGACTTTTAAAAACGTATCTCTTCATTTAAATATATTTCATAGTATTAGAAAGACTCTTTCTTTGACACACCCATATCCAATATTTACAACAAGCCCTCACATGTGTAAAAGAAAACACCATTAGCCGAGTTACACCCATGGATATAACTATTGTATCTAATGGTCCTTATAACTATGAACCAGACCTAGACCAATAACACTTGGTACACAGAGATGCCAGTGAAGCCTGCTTCTATGAATTAACAAATCTTTAGTGTATACCAAAGGCATTAATGGTCAAATTTACTCTTATATTTCTATTGTTGACAGAGGTTTTGCATGTTAAGACGGCCTTGGGCGTGCCTGGTGCATAATATATGCTCTAGAGATTTCGCCATGATCTCATAGGAGTAGCCCCACTCCACATTCGTAAAGGTGATTTCATGTAAGTGTACCTGCAATGAGTATACCATCTCGTAGAGTTATGAAATCATTAAGAGCTTTGCTCAACCTACCAAAATACTCTCTAGCACATTCCCATTGCCATAGGAAGAGACCAATAGTTTATTTCATGCTAGTCAGAATTGACGAATGACTTGTTATTATCGATTAAACCTTCTTCATGGGATCACCAATTACAAAGGTTGGGTTGTCATCACTGTCAATTATGAGTTGACTTTAGTCTCATTCCCCACGACTAATTTATTTCATCCTTAGGGGTTTTGTTAATGGATCCAATAGGTCTATTATTGACCTCACCAAATTGATCTATATAAATGCACTATAATTCTTAAGCTAGCTTAGCACATCATATCTCAAACCTTTTTAACTTACATCATTGTTCTTTTTACAATGGCTATTGCCATTTGGCAATCACAGATAATCAACGTTAAGTGTCGGTTTCTAACCAAAATATTTGCCAAGAGGTTTTCAATATTCTTAACATTCCATCCATTTGTTTTCACCACTAAAGGTGGATAATCACTAGTGGCTTTTCACAAACAAATTGAATTTCAATTAACATCTGTTTATATCAATACAACGGGAAGCCATTATATATGATACCAAAAATAATAGTACTCTTCAAGTATTTCTCTCTCCTTATGAGAGTTTATATTTGCTTAATCTCCACATATCATCCGTTATGTCACCGGGTTAACATTTATCAGTGCATATTCTCTGGCCTTATAAATGGAAAAGTGCAATCCAATATGTTCCATTCACCACTTCGTGGAACTTTTATTCTTACCGAATGCAATCCATATTATTACTGGATCACAAGGCCTATGCCTCACTTCATTACAATCTAGACACTTGGATTATGAAGCATTTAATATCCCTCTTTGGTGCATCCACTAGTGCAAAAAAGAATTTTTACATGTGACGAAAATGACTTTTTACACCTGACATAAAACACGTGTAGAAACAATAGGTGTAGAAAATTCAGACTTTCTATATGTGTCGTCAATCACGTGTAGAAAGTCGCACTTTCTACACCTGACCTACCGTGTCAGGTGTGGAAAGTGTGGACTTTCTACACCTAACGTAAAATATCAGGTGTAGAAAGTCTCACTTTCTACACGTGACTTCTAACATCAGGTGTAGAAAGTCTGAAAAGTGGGACTTTCGACACCTGACTTGAGAGGTCACGTGTAGAAAGTGCACTTTCTACACGTGACCTCTCAAGTCAGGTGTAGAAAGTGGTACAGTGGGACTTTCTACACCTGACTTCAGAGGTCATGTGTAGAAAGTCTCACTTTCTACACCTGACTTCTTACGTCAGGTGTAGAAAGTCCACACTTTCTAAAAAAAATTATTTTTTATTTTTATATAAACTCATTTACGTAATAATAAACAATAAAATACCTGATAAAAAAAACAATTACAACAAGACTAATGTGAAATATCAAATTCCATCCAAAATATTAACAAAGCCATATGAAAGTACACAAACTTGGCTTCATTTTTACAACGAAATTTGTACAATTAAAGTCAAACCCAACACCAACAAGTGACAATAAAATTCAACATGTCTAATACCAAATAGTTATTAACTTTACATGTTTAACATTACACTCACAAGTTTGTGATCAACTCTTCTACTAATTCACCATGTCATACCCATCGTGTATAACTCTTCAAGAACCCGTTACAAATCAAATGCTCTCTTATTTCTGTAACACATAGTTGCCTCAAATTTAAACAATTTACACAAGGACAATAAAACTTCCCAAATTTATCACCACCAGCATTTCTTATAGCAAATTCCAAAAAATTCTTCACCCCATTGTCGTACTCATCAATAGTTCGTCTAGCATAGATCCAGCTACGATCCATATGTGCAAACATGCTTAAAGAGCAAATGAAATTGTTTAAAATTTTTGAGGTGTTCAAATTATAGGACCATTAAAGGACATGAAATGAAGAAGGAATGAAATCGCAGAGATAAGGAAAAAAGGGTCTCTCTCCAGTTGGGAGAAACAAAAGAGGAATTAAAGCATATGCATAGTGAAACCACTTGTGTGTTTGCATTGTGTCCAACCAGCAAGCAAGTCATCAAAATAAACTAAAATCTAGAGGTTGGTGTCCATTAGCTACAAGACATGTGGTAATGGAAAAGAAAAGGAGGCAAGCTACAAATACATCGATTCACAGGTAGCATTGGAGTAAGAAACATAATATAGTCAAAGAGGAAGCAAAGCACATGCACAGTGAAACCACTTGTGTGTTTGTGTCCAACCAGCAAGCAAGCCATCCAACTGAACCAAATCCAATCTCTCCTTACACCCAAGCTATTTTAACTATAGTTGTCATAAACTCTTGTCATTCCCCAGACACATATGTGTGAGCATAGATGTTCTCAATCATGAAAATAGAAGTTTGGAAAATTACAGAAGGCACAATGATTTAATCTAGAGTGTACCTTGTTGATTTAGTTTGTGGCTATTAGGCTCCCAACGAAACCAATAGGTAATGCAAGTTGTGACGACGAAACCAACGCCAAATGCTAGCAGAGACGGCAAAACCACCCTGAATAACAATGAAACCTAAGGGGTTATCTATTGAGAACACTAGCCTATAGTGAGGGTGAAACCATTAACTATTTGCATGCATGATCAGGAATATAACGCAACAAAGTTCAAATGGCAATAATTTATTCTTAATCATTCATGAAAAATGTAATGCCCTCTTGAAAAAAACAAATGGGAGGTACTATGTATTTATATCAACCGAGCAGGGGGAAAATTAAAAAATGCAGAACAATTAAGGGAAAATGAAAATCCTTGAATTCCCCTTTTCTTCTTTACGAACTATAACCCCATCCCTCCCTACAATAAAAAATGCACACTTTCCTACTTCTCTGAATATGAAATATGTTACTCACAACCAGTCACATAACCTTTTCTCTCACACAGATATGGACTTCGACCTCAGTGAATTTCATTTACCAAACATAGCTTATCCACATAGCTTCTACTCCCATAACCCTACCTGGCAACAAGAAGCGTAAGTATATACATGTGCTTCATTTCAAGTTTTAAATTTGAGCTTCCTCGGTGAAAACGAAGCCCTCCCTGTTCTTGTTCGTTTCTCTAATTTTTTGACACTCGGTGTCTTTTATCTCTTTTATAACATTTGCTTATCAAAGTTAGAGAATGAAGCAAGTAAAGCTGAAACAAGCACGTAGATCTAGAGAATGAAGCAAGCAAAGCTGAATGTTACCTGTGCGGTTAGTTAGGTTGAGAACGAATTCAGAGAAAACGACTCTCACGATGTGGAATAACTATGAAGACCCACTATATGCCCTCAAGATCTTCGCAATAACAGCGGCACCGGTAGGCTCGAAGCTCACGGATTCAGAAGGGGAAGAAAATAAGAAAGACGAAGTTGCGATTTGCGAAAATGAAAGAGGGAAACGAAGGAGGGAAAATGTGTTGTTAGGCTCGAAGCTATATGCCCTGAAGATAGTGAAAGAGGGAAACGAAGACCCACTATATGCCCTGAAGATCTTCGCAACAACAGCGGCACTGGTAGGCTCGAAGCTCACGGATTCAGAGGGGGAAGAGAATGTGTAAGCGCCAAAACTGAAGGAAGGAATAGGGGCCCTGAAGATTTTTGCAAGAAGAGCAAGGGAAACGAAAGAGGGAAATGTGTAGCTACGCTTGAGGCTTACTAATTCAGAGAAGGGGAAGAGAATGTGAAAGACGAAGTTGCGATTTGCGAAAATGAAAGAGGGAAACAAAGGAGGGAAAATGAGCTGTTTTAATTTTTTTTATAACGTATAATCTTCTACATCGGTTTTCAGCCCAACCGGTGTAGAAAACAAATGTTTCTACACCGGTTGGGCCTCCAACCGGTGTAGAAGATTTTTTTACACGGGTTGGATGCCCAACCCGTGTAAAAAAGACTTAAAAATTAACTTTCTACACCGGTTGGTCATCTAACAGGTGTAAAAAGTGAATTTTTATATTTAAAAAATTCAAAATAAAAATAATTGTATTAATCAAGCTTGATTCCTAAAACAAATCTATAAAATTCTAATTTATTAAAGAAAAAATATTTTAAATTTACTTTCTACACATGTTGTCTTTTTAACACGTGTAGAAAGTTCCTGCATCTTAATATATTTATGAAAATGCCACCGATCACACTTTCTACACTTGTCATGTTTGGTCAGGTGTAAAACATAGGTGTAAAATCTATATTTTGTACTAGTGATCTCTGTTGAATTCTGTATGATATTAAGTGTGTGTTTGTATTATCTATTAGAGATTAACTTTTAGGATTTACGAATAAGTATGTAAGAGGAGTTTTGTCTCGATTTACAAAAAATAGCTTCTGAAATTGATGTTTGGGGTGTAAACAAATACTTACTAAATTACTGCACTTCTATCGATTTTGCAACGGGGCGACATTGTCATCATATTGCCATGAATTTTCATAGAGCAGCTGCAAGTGACATACACAAATTTTGATGAGGTACAAGTTAAGCAGCAAATTATTACCAGCTTGAATCTTGGAATGGCTTGTGATCTTTGTCCCAATTTCCTTGTCCACTTCACTTCCATAGAAATTCAATGTCATAACTATTTCAATCAGGTGTCAAGGGAAGAATATGAATTCCCTTATGGTTTCATACATGATTATCGTGGTATCACTTATAAACTTTATTCTTCCATTATCTAGAGCTTTCAAATTCAATGTTTGACATCAGTTGTGTCCACTGATTGGCTATATTCTTATTTGCCACCTTGCTTCAATTGCTCATTTAAAGTGCCAAGAAATTATATGAGTTGGGTTGTTAAAGATTGCATTGCTTATATGAATTGGGTGACACCTCACATAACCAAGGTTCAAGACTTCATTACCTTATCAGTACTAGCACAACTCCCTTACTGCTTTATATGGGTTGGGCCCTACTATCATGGCTTAATATCCTCTATTGGTTGGTCTTCCTGTCTGGTTTTTGAAGGCAACAAGGAACCAGAATTCATTCTAAATCATTATTTGCTATTTTTCATTGATGAGCTCCAGCATTATGGAATTGCTATAGGAGATTTAAGTTTAGTTGGCGCAAACTTTCACCTCTTGCTTTTATGCTCAATGGTTGTGCCTGAAACTATATTAATGTCACTCATTTATACTTTTAGGATTTCGTCCTGCCTTTTCAAACCAACATGGAATATTTTGGATCCTCCTACATGGCAAGTTCTTGTCTGGGCTATAGTGCAAAGATGGTGTCTTGGAATCATATTTGCTTCGTCAAAGCTGGCTTACAGGGAATACCTTGACTGCTTCATTGCTACTTTTCCAAATTTTGACCTTGAGGACAAGGTCAATTTCCCAGGAAGGAGTAATGTAATGAATCAGTCTCATATTAAGGTGGACTTGGATTATGAAGAGAGTATTATTGGGCCGATAATTTTAGGCTTAGGGTAGACAAAAGCAAAGATATATATAGACAAAGAAAAGACTAGAAAGGGTGTGGAATGATTTCGACTTTCTCCCTCTGCAGATTCTCTTCCTTTCTTTGGACCTTCTTCCGTCATCTTCTATTTCTCTTTTTTGATATATTTCCATTTGTACTGGAACTTTCCTTTGGTTTCCTTGTACCTATGAGCTCTATGACTGCATAATATTGCTTATTTGAATATACAATTAAGTATATTATATCATTGTATTCCCTCTCAATTTTAGAACATTACATTCCCCAGTATTAAATGAACTCTTCCTATAAGAATACATGGCAACAAAACTGGCGGAAGATAAAGTAACTCAATAAGAGATTATCGAGGCTTTTATTTCTCTATATTAATTGGTATCACAATTGGGGTATTTATAAATAATGAATCGATGTATTGAAGTGGTGCCTCTTGAAGACCACACATCTTCAATTAAAAAGTCATAACTATTTATTACTTTCATGAACCATATTGATTCATGAACCAAACAAATCCCTTAATTTATAAGAACATAACTTCTCAAAACGTATCTTTTCATTTAAACATATTCCACCATATTGGAGAGACTCTTTCTTTGATACACCTATATGCAATATTTATAACATTTTCCACCCAAGAAATATATATGGTGCCCAGCACATATTTGAGAAAAGTACATGAGTATTGTTGTCTCATAACCCTTAATTACATTGAAGAAGCTAATTATGACATGCTTTTTTTTTCTAAAACATTCTTATTATCTTCTTTGATTTCCTTTATCTCTCTTATTTGATTATTGCACATGTTGATGAATATTTATGAAAAAAATGACAAGAATCAGAAATAGATCTAGGTCCTACATTAAAGATTGGATGAATATTTATTTTCATTATGTAAAGCCTAATTCAGAAATAGAATACACATAACTAATAAACTATATGATGCTTTAACTATGAGCATATATCTAGTTACAAGCACATATAAAAGTGTAACATTCAGTGGGGGAACAAAAAAAGTAATATTCTAACGTCTCACTCTTGACGTTGTCCGCTTTATGGCTCAATCACCCAGTCATGGTTTAAAACATGTTGATGGGAGATATCCAGACATTTCACCCCATACGGGCCTAATGTTCTCATTAGCACACCGACCTGAGCTTGACTCTAATACTATATGTAACATTCTAGTGTCTCGCTTTCAATATTATCTACTTTAAGGTTCCATTATCCTTTGTGGATTTAAAACAAATTAAAATAGATAGTTATATACTCGTTCTCCCCCCAACTGATAAAAACATGTTCTAAGAAAAATATATTATAAATGTGTGTGTAAATATATAACCTATCCAAATGTTTCAATGAAGAGTATTTAATACTAACACATACTTCCTCTGATCTTTATTATAAGGCAATAACTATCAATTCTCACAAACTAATAAAATCAGTTAAAAGCATTAAAGTTGTCTTAAAATTGAAGTGATTTCCAATATTATTCTTACTAACTATCATAAACTCAAATATAATATAAATTATTATTCTCCTACTACCCTTATTAAATATGTCAGACATGAAAAGATAAATTAAATGCATCTTAAAAACTTGCAAGTGCCTTATAAAAAGGATTAAGAATACTTATTTGTCAATACCTTATAATAAAGACTAGATGAAATATAAGTGAATTCCTTACCTGACCTGACGGAGGACGGATAAAAAAGGAAAGAAAGAGCCTCATTGGGATCTTTAATGCCTATTTGGTGTTCCGTGGAAGTGATCGTCGAAGTGATATTTAAAAATATGTTTGAGATGCAAGTATTTTGCGGTGGAATTCTACTTTTAAAGTATCCTTTTCCCCATATTTTCAGTGCTCATTTTAACATTTTTAATAACTAGTTTTGTAATTTTTCCTGCAATCATCTTAAATATTAGTACCGTCTTCATAAAATAAGACTTAATTGATTAATTTAGGGGATTGAGGAATTACTTAATTAGAGCATATATTACATGATATCTCTAAAATACTTATTTAAAATCTATGTTTTATATTAAGGATCTAATGTAATAATTTTTTAGCCACATCTTCCATGTTTTAACTCTGTTTAATTATTTTTAGTGCTGGAACACATGAGAGATAAGTATCTTTATTTAAGTGACTTTTTTTTAGAGTTAACAACAATGTCAAGATTGTTCTTAAAAAATACTTGAAAAGTAAAAATGAATTATATAATATTTTAAAATGCTGAACCCATATAAAAAAATGTTTAAGATGGTGGATAAATCACAAAATATTTTAAGATAGTGAATGAACTTTAAAAAAAAAAAATACCACGGGTGTTGAATTTTAACTCTATTTAAAAAAAGTTTAAGAAAGCCTAATGCTATGACGTTTCACCGTCTGTTGTTTTTTAGACTATGACGTTAATTTATATTTATACTGATTTCATTTCAGCAATTAATTAAAACTTTGGCCCAAAAAAAAACAATTAATTAAAACTAAAATTTCAATTTTGATCTATTTGTTACCACGATAACCTGCGATCGCAATTCGCAATTCGCAAATGCTGAAACTCGAAGACATCCTACCGCCTCTAGCGAACACCCTGTCCCTTTGTTTACATTTAACATCCCCGGGCGTTGCGGTTTCAATCGCCTCGGCATTGGCTGATTTTACCCAATTCTCCCAGGCAATCCCTATGTGCCCGTGTTTCTGTTATTAGCCCTGCTCTACCCTAGTATCTATCGGTTATTGTCTCAATTCAAAAGGTACAAATCTACATTTTTCTTTTTCTTTGGATATATCCTCTAAATTTGACTACGTGTCCACTGCAATTTCGATAAACACGGTGAAATCTCAGTTCACATTGCAAACTTAACTGGATTTAGCTTTTTATATTGATATTGACCTGTTCAATTTCAATACGTCCTTAGCTTATTGCAAGAACATGTAATATTTCGATGTTTTTATTCTTTTCCTTCTATAATGGAACCATATTATCGTGGCCAATTTTTTTTGCAATTTTTGGTTAGGCTTTATGCTGAATTGGTCTTATATATTTCTGAAACTTGCTTACACGTTTAGAAGAGTTTAGAAGCTATCCTGAGCTTCGTAATGATTTAGACTTGACAGCGACCATAGATGTTGTGCTGGTTGTTTGCTGTGTTATCAAACATCTGACTTAGGCCAAAAAATTTGAAGTTTGATCTTCACAGGCTACCTTGTTTGTTGTCATTAGTGGCTTCTAATAATTATGGATTAAAATAAGAATTTGGCAGATGAGTGCTCTCAGTGGACTGAAAATCAGAAATGAATTTTGATTTGCTATTTTATTTTAGATTCTAATCCATAGCAATAGTAGTTTATATCTTTATATGTCATTATACCATGTACTTTGACTTTACAGGAGATTACTGTTTATTTTCTTCATTGATTGATCTGTTAGGCTTTGGCATTCAGGAGAATGTAAATTCTGTCGCATGGTAATAAAAAAGACAAGTCTGATGATTTGATGTTGGTCATTCCGTTCACTGAAATCTTCCTTGACAAAAGAGGTTTATTGTCATTGTGGAGAATGTCCAGCTTTCTGCAATTTCCTCAAGTGCTCAGGAAGATTCCAAAGGAGTTGTAGTTGGTTAGTTGTCATTGGCTTGTATCAAAATGTTCTATGATGATAATTTTTATCAGGACAATTATTTAAAGGATGCAGAATAATAAAATTCTTGAAAAATACATTCAATATTGCAGTCCTTAGTGCTGTCTATGCTGCTCTTTAGTGTGTTTGGCTTAGGCCAAGGCTCATATCTATGAGAGTTATTCTCACTATGTGATACTGAACATGATTATTTTTATGGTTGGTCTCTCACGTTTAGGCTATGGACCATGGTCTCTAGGGCAGGTTCTATCTGACAAATAGTCAAATATACTAAAGTATTGGATAGCTTATCTTATATCATATTGTTGACTCTGATCTATGATTTTTTGTGTCTTTGCTTTCGAAGATATCGTATCCTCCTCTGTTGTGGCAATCTTTCATTATTCCTTGGGTTATTGTAATATCTCTTCTGTTATGAAAGTGAATAGACAGATGACTTATAATAAAAACTTATAAAAAAAGTAAAAATAGTTTGGTTATTTGTCACAAAAAGGTGCTCACAACTGTCGTAGTCTGTAAAGTGCTTTCTTCATCTTTTTTGGGAATTTTCTCTTTTACTTTTTGGTAATTGCAGCCATTACATGACCTATATTTGTTTGAGAACTGCAGTATGATCTTCTGTTCAGTAGGCTCTATACTCCAAATGGACACACACGCACACATATATAAAGTTGTTAGGAGAGGGAATATGATTATAAACCTCAGTAATTATAAGGAGATCACGGGTTCCAAAAGAGGGATTATGACCGTTATGCTATTATTGATTAAGCATACTCGATGATTAACAATTTATACATGCCCTTGCCCTCTCCAGCTCCATCATAAAACAAGATCAGATATAAGGTTGATTAGTCAACCTTTTTACTCAAATTTGTATCTGATATTTTTTCTCATTTATACGGGATGATAATGTTAATCTTAATCTTTAGTACTGTGCAAATGTCAACTGAAATTTTAAACCATTTTGTCTTAGGTAACTGTTTATTGTTCATATCCATGTGAGTTTCAACAAAGTTTTACGTTGGCTATCAAGGGCCTAAAACAACCCTCCTCCTTTGTCTGGATTTGGGATTGACTATAAAACATAGGCTTGGGATCATTTGGTTGACAATATATCCAAAAATTTGATTGTTGACAAAGCACAATGGCGTCGTGTAATTTACATAGCCAACCCCATCTAATGAGATAAGGCTTGTTGTTGCTGCTGCTATTTTTGTCTTAGATAACCGATATAGGGTTGCTGAAAGCTCCCTACTCAATGCTTTAAGTTTTGGGCTTAAACCTTTTGTGTAATTAAAAAATATCAGGTCATTATTCATTTCTTGGTGAGATTGGTCACAACCATTTTTACTTATTACTTGGGTTTGGGAGTAGAGGATATGCTAGAATGGGAGGAGACAAGGGGAAGAAAAGGATAGAAGGAGGTTGAGGTATTGATATCTGCTGATTTCATCTTCTTCTTCGCAGTTATTTATTAATATCTATTTAAATTTTTTTACGAAAGTTAACCTTAAAAGCACCCATGGATAATATTATAGGAATTCACCTCAAATTTTTTGCTGATTTTACCTCCCATTTGTTTCTGGGTCAAATATGCTCCCCCCTTTCCAAGTGGAAGGTGAAAATTCGTTCAGGAAAGTTGTAATTATCCTTACTTTTCTTCTACTTCCCTGCCTTTTTTGCACCAAGCTTGCAATATTATCAATCACTTTCTCGTCCATACTTGGTTGTGGGAAGTGCCTATTTGCTAGCCAGATTGCTTTTAATTTCAACTTGGACAATTGGTTTCAACTTAATATTAAAATTCATAGCAATGTCTTCCCTGTAGCGTTAGAAAGCAAAGAATAATTTATATAAATCCTTTTATTAGGTTTATTCAAGATTTGAAGTGAAAAATGACGATGATGAATCCGATTTTTCGACTTAATATTAAAAGAAAGTTTCCCGGTTCTTTTGATGAATTCTTTCTTAACAAGTAAAATTTTACAACGATGGCCGTCCTTCATGTTTTTCTTTCCATACACCAACCTTGGGTGGTACTGTGCCAAAGAGACCTCATGAGCATCAAGCTGCAATCACTTTTTCATCATCTTTATTCTAGAGAGAAGAGGGATGAAGATAACTGATATGTAATAAATGAATAAGAGTAAGTTTAGGGGTTAATGTTTAGTTAGGAGTTTGTTTATTAGTGTCTATAAAAGGTATAAGAGAGTCATTGTAATTAGGCTTATGAGTAATAATAATGGATTGAGTTCTCTCTGTTCCTCTCTTCGTCTCTCTTTCCCTTATTTCTAATTTAGTGTTTCCTCTATTTCTCTCTTTGTCCCTCTTCCTACTTTTTATTGTACAAGAATAACACTAAAGGAAACCATATTTCTTCCTGCTTGAAAACTATCTGCCAAAAGAATGAAATTTGAATATATGTATATATATATAAGAGGGTGAGCCTCAGAGTAATAGTAAAGGTTGCTTCTATGTGTGGAGGTCACAAATTCTAATCTTGGAAACAGTCTTTGCTTGTAGGAATAAGGCTATATACATCTGTCCCTCTCTAGATCCCACCTGGGGAAACCTTATGTACTAGACTGCTCTTTTATATATACAAGGCTCTATTTTTTTTTGTTAACCTGTCATACATTATGGCAAAGTTTAATTGAGGTTATGGCATGATTCTCTAATTCCTTTTTCTCATGCTAGGTGACAGTATAGCTGGGGAGGCTAAAGTCCATAATGATCATGTATTGTTGATTGTTTCCACACACTGGCAACTCCTAGGACTGGCTGATGGCTTTATATAATGAAGAAGAGAAAACTGAGGATTACCTTTTCAAGATTGTTTTAATTGGCGATTCAGCTGTTGGAAAATCAAATTTGCTTGCTAGATTTGCCAGGGATGAGTTTTATTCGAACTCAAAGTCGACTATAGGAGTAGAGTTCCAAACTCAGAAAATGGATATTGATGGAAAGGAAATTAAAGCACAAATTTGGGACACAGCTGGGCAGGAGAGATTCAGAGCTGTTACATCTGCATATTATCGGGGTGCAGTTGGAGCACTTTTGGTGTACGATATTAGCAGGCGCCAAACATTTGATAGCATTGGCAGATGGCTTAATGAGCTTCACAGTAAGAATTGCAGTTATCACTTCTGTTTTGACTTTTTTTAAGCCTCTGTCACTAGTAAGCTATTATTATTTTTTATTCAATTATATTGGAATCACCGGCACAATGTTAAAATGGGGCTCTGGTGTTACTCTATCGACGAAGACAATAACAACAAAGCCTTGTCCTACTAGGTGAGATTGGCTATATGGATCACACGGCGCCATTAAGCTTTGTCGAAAACTAGATCTTTAGATAGATTATTAACCAAAAGATTCTGCTCTATAACCTCATTGAAAGAATATAACCAGTAGATTTCAATGAAAGAATATAATAAATCCATTCAGCACATCTAGCCAGTTCTTAAAAGATTTTGGGCATATTAAAAAAACTTCAATCAAAACCTGGAGAGTAAAATGTATAGGTGTTCACTTCAGCAGGTTCTTAACTTTTCAAAATATTTATTGATACAATGTTGTCAAACATTTATGCAATCAGAAATTCACAACTCTCACTAGCATCAAGACCTTCAATATGCCACTCTATGATCCTTTCTTTACAACTCCTCTGGTTATGCCAAAAGCTCTCCTCACAATTTTTTTGATAGCCAAATAGCAAAACCTGATAAAAGAAGCATATAGAAGGAAAAACTGGCTTAGCTTTCTTGATATCACACACACACACAGAACATCAGCTTAACAATAATTCTAACTTGCTAACTGATCTAACCGCCTATAACTTATTTAGTCACAGCTGTTACCTCTGGCCCTAGATATAATTGAATGGAAGGGACCAGGTGCGAAAGGCTTGGTATATATATCTGCCAGCTGATCAGATGAGTTGAGAGAGAGAGAGTAGATGAACAAACCTAGCTTGCTATTTCACTTTAACCAAGTGGCAGTCAATCTCTGTATGTAGTCAAGAAAGGTAAGATTGATTGCAAGTTGTAGTGCTGATTGATTGATTATAGAAATGCAAGGTGAGAGTGAGGGATATATGTAAATCAACGAGAAGATGGGGCAAGAACTGTATTTCACAAGCTTTGGATGTTAATGGCTTCTGCTTAACTGATGGTAGACTGTTTCTTTGATTTTTATGATTTGAGAGCTTGATGGAAAAAAACACACAACGCGTAACTCACCTGAAATCAATGCAAGTTACCCAATTAGGGTCACTGAATCCCTTCATCCGTAGGTCAGACTTTGATGGAAAATACAAGCCCTTTCTAGTAGATGCCACAACGTATCTGAGAATTTGATGAGGTGTTTGTTGGTGCAAGGAAATGGAAGGGAAGTTGGAGCATGTATGTAAACCATACTCAGCTTAGATGCAAGTGAATGAAAGCGACCCAGTGCCAAACATTTGGTATTTTATATCTGCCAGCTGATCAAATGAGCTGACAGGAAGCAGATAAACAACCTTAGCTTGCAACTTCTCTAACCAAGTGGCATTTATTCTCTGCATGCTTTGTCCTTTCATGAAAGCTAGGATTGGCTGCTATTTGTTTGCTGATCAATTATCACAGTAGAGAACTGCAGGGTGAGTGAGGGACATGTAAATTAGTGAGAGCAACAGCTGTACCTCGCAAGTTGTAGATGCTAATGCCTTATATTCATCTCCATTAGAAGATCTTGAGAGAGGAGACTTTTCTTTTGACTTCTATGATATTAGGGCTTGACCCAGAAACACAATTGTGCAAGTGCTTTTATCAAAGCAAGTTGATCACTTAGTCGCTGATTCCCTTCAGCCATCGATCTCTCTGACTTTGATGGTAAATGCAGAGGTGTCTCGCACTGTCACCATGAGCAGTATACCCCCCCCCCCCCATGGTGCCATGCATGTCCTCCCTTTCTTCACAGGGTTCTTCCCATACTGTCTTCACAAGAACCTTTTCCCACAGTCCAAATAAAAAAAAGGCCATGATAGCATTGTTACAAAGAAAAAGGATAGAACCAATACAGAGTTGATCTAGTAGTGTAAGGTCCTGATAGATCTCTTTAGGTATCGAGTTTGAGTCTTAGAGGAAACACATGTGGTGGGAGGGGCAGTTATGAACTCTAGACCGGATATCAGATAATAATTTAAAAAAGAAAAGAAAAGGGACAGAGAGATGGTAGGGAAAATAGAAAATAGAAGAGACATAGAGAAGATAGAAGTAGGCAGACAGGTTTGAGGGAGAAGAATTCATTCCTGATTATGGCTAAAACTGTAACTACAGAATTACGAAAGCCATCCATATATAGCCACGGTCTCCAACCTTAACTGCTCCAACTTTGTATCTGTGTTGGTTGTCCCCTTATTTGTTCATGTTTCTTTGTTATCGGCTCATTATGGGTCACTTGTTTGTTCTTTTGCTGGCTTCAAAAAGAATTACTCACAGTATTTGAGTTTTAGATGTGATCAAGAGGATTAAGTGGGCTTGTCTATTATTTAACAGCTCATTCTGATATGAATGTTGTCACAATACTCGTTGGGAACAAGTCAGATCTCAAGGATGCCAGGGAGGTGTCTACTGCTGAAGGCAAGGCCTTAGCTGAGGCGGAGGGTTTGTTCTTTATGGAGACATCAGCTCTTGATTCATCAAACGTAGCGGCTGCTTTCCAGACAGTTGTGAAGGAGATATACAATATTTTAAGTCGGAAGGTTATGAAATCTCAAGAGCTGCAGACACAAGACGCTGCCGTTATTGGGAATGGAAAAACTGTTGTTCTCCAAGGGGAAGAGAACTCAGAAGCAGCTGTGGAGTCGAAGAAGGGTTGTTGCTCGTCCTGATTTCATGGGAGGTTCAAGACACCCCAACAACAACAACAAAAACTTTTAATTAATATATTTATTTAACGAACGATGAACATGCAATTTTAGCTCTGAAGACACAGATTCAGTGTAGAAATTGTAAATGGCGTGAAGGGCAACTACGGAAACGACGAGACTTGAGAGAGTTTGATTTTTATTTTTTATAAACAAAAACGTAAATCCGATGTTGATAACATTCTTTTATGGTGCTCACTGGAATTTCAAAATGTTTCACATGTTTTTAAAGAAGTATTCTAATTCTAAATATCAATACTTTGTGTGCGTGTGTAGATTTAATTATGTATATTTTTTTTATTGAAATTAGATATCTTTTTTCAAATATTTTTGAAATGCATACAAGTTTCCTTTTGCAAATAACCACGCAATTTTTTAGTAATTTATACAGTTATTTTTTAAAAAAACTTGATGAAAAAATTTATACAATTTTTTAGCTTCTTTCTATTTATGAAAATATGTTTAATTTTAAACTTATTTTCTTACTAAAATATTTTAATTTTACCTCGAATATTAAAGAATAAAACTTGTAAATTTACCATCCAATTCTCCAATTATATAACGTGTGATATATTTTACACATCATTTGTCTACTTCCACCTAAAACCGTAAGGGGGATAGTGTTAATTTATTTTAAACTAAAATCTTAAAAATCCCTGATTCCCACCCATAAAACCCCAAATCCTACCACACTTGGATTTATATCAAGAATGGAGTAAACCCATTGCAATTCTAAATATGTTCACCAATGTTCTCAATAGTTGTCGACTCTGAAAATTGTTAAATTGAGACAATCAAGATGAATGCACATGATAGCTTTTTTTAAAGCTTGTTTGGATCATGACTTGACTAGATAGATATATGATTTATTCTGATAGACCTATGAAGAGATAAGCGCCCGGCAATCTCCAAGGTGATCATATCACCCCCGAAGTGGATGGTTCAATTTTGAGGGATGGGAGAAGTGGCTGTGGGGGAATATCTCGGGATGCTGTCAAGAACTGGATTTTTGGTTTTAGCCATAAGCATGTGGCGGTTCCCCCAATGATAGCTAAACTTTTTGAGATTTTGCATGGCCTCAAACTTTGTTGGACCAAAGGCTTCAAGAAAATAGTTATATTTTGTGACTGTACTGAAGCTATTAGTACTATTTTGACAGGTTGTAGTAGGAGACATCCATTTAGAGACTTTGTTGATGATTTCATGTTTGTATTAGTTTGACTTATTTTAGAAGTCTGATTTACATAAATTGAGATAAAACTCTTTTATATATTTACTTCGTATATCGTAAAACATACCTCATATACCGTAAAACCTACCTCATATATCTTAAATCATGATTGAAAAATATTTTTAAAAATTTTAATTATTATTCCAAACACTTTAGATATTAGATTACTATTATATAGAGATTGAGAGGTAACTCTATCTCACATATACAGAGAAAACCTTATGATGGCTTATCAGATAGCTAAGTGGGCTAGTACGTTAGATAGTAACGGGTGTTTGATCAATCACCATCTTTCTTTGAAAAGGTTGAACTTGATGAAAGAAGGAAATTGTCTTTTTGATGTACTTTTGTAGTTGGTGACTTAATGATATTTAGTATTTTATTGAAGGGAAAAAAAAAAGGTTGGCCTCACAGATGTATTGCATAGGAAAATATGCAAAATGAACGCCATTGAGTGATCGCATAATAGTGCTGGTTTGTTATCATTTATTTGAATCGGATTTATTATATAAGTCTGATTTACATAAATTGAGATAAATCTCTTCTACATATTTATCTCGTAGACCGTAAAAATACCTCATAGACTGTAAAAGCACCTCGTAGATCGTAAAAGCTACCTCGTAAACCGTAAAAATTACTTCGTATTCCGTAAATTACAATTCATAGACACTTATAAAATTTTTAACCGCTATTCCAAACACGTATTCATTAGCGCGTTACGTTGTGACAATGAAAAGTCAAGATAGATTAATTCCTACATTCTTGCATTTCCCGCGGTCCGGCTCGCCTCCTCGCTGGAGAAGAAGAACAGTCGCCCCAAAAGTGGGCTCTATCAACCCCCTTTTCAAAGAAATTAACGCCAATCACCACAGATTTTTAGGGATTTTCTCATTCAAGGGCGCCGACAACTGAAAAAAAGAGGAGGTCGACACTTTAGTGTAAAAAGAGGAAGGGAAATCAAAGAAATCACCACCATCATCCCTCCCTCCGATCATCATCATCACAGCCGGCATCTTCCTGCACCAACACCGCCGGAGTTTGTCCTCTCTCACTCCACCACCACAGGCCGACGCTCAAACGCAGGGAGAAGGAGCTATGACTTTCGAACTTGAAAAAAAGAGGGAGAACAGGAATCGGACGAGGTACAGACCACCATTGACGAGCTTCACCATCACTCCATCACCACCGTCGATTTCCTCTCAGACCACTGTCAGCCTCCCTTCTTCTCTCTCCTTCCACATTCTAGATCTTTAGACCACCGTCAGAGGACACCTTTAATTAATCGCTAATTCCCTTTTTCCTAACAAGTCAATCCAAGAGGTAAAGAACAAAACTTTTTAACTTCAATAAGTTGTTCAAATCATTCACTACTTAACCGATATGTTAATCCTAAACCTTTTTTTTATTGTTAATCCAAATCATCGAATTATTGGAAGGGTCTATATATATTGAATTCCATGAAAGGATCTATATGTATTGAATTCAATGAAAGATCAATTCAAAAGTATGCTCGTTTATGAATTGGATATGGAATGATCTATATATATTTCACTCATTGAAATTAATTTGAAGCATTAAAGAAATTCATTTTAAATGAAAAACAAGCTCCATTTGTATTGGCTGCTACAAAATAACTTTCTAGTAAGATCAAGGCCTTTAATTGATTACCAATATTAGTTTTCAACGTTCAGAGAATTCAATCTCTTACAAAATTAAGCGACTGTCAAGCTTCTACTTGATTCTCTTTTTCCTAACAAGTCAATCCAAGAGGCAAAGAACAAAATTTTTAGCTTCAATAAGTCGTTCAAATCATTCGCTACTCTACCATTATGTTATACATCTAAAACTCTTTTGTAGAAAAGAACATAAGCAACATTGCAGATAAGCAGGCATCAGAAATCATTGCATCACACTTCAAATACAGACTTTCGACGAACACTTGAAAAGGAAAAAAAAATAGAGCATAAGTTGCAAACATCAATCCTAACATACTAGAGATATAGTTTAAAATTGATTAGATGGAAGCAAACCCAACTGATCAGACTGAGATTAAATATCTTAGATGGTGAATCGCCTAAATTTCAGGATGGGGTAGAGGAGAGTTGAGGAGAGATTGGGATGGAGATTTTACTTAAACAAAAATGAGACCTATAAAAAATAGCAAAAGGATATATTAGTCAAATTAATAAATTAAAAAATCCCTAATCAGTCCTACCGAGTTTATTAGGGATTTATTTAAAGTGCATGCCTAATTTAGAATTTAGATATTTTAAATAGATTTAAATAAGATTTTCCCATTTTTAAACTGCTCCAACTTGCTTCTTAACTTTAGGTCAAAAAGAACCAATCTATATCCTGTAGGTATAAGTTTTCACTTCAATTAATTTTTATTTTGAACTTTGTGAAGGGATAGAAGAAAAATTGGATATATTATTTAAATTTTTTTTTCCAAATAATAAATTGTAATTTTAGAAATTAATTAAGTGAATAATTAGTTTTTTTACACAAAAAAGTTACTTTTTTTTGCCAACATGAAAAATTGCTCATATTTAACATTTTAGTTTTGTTATCTAGAATTTAATCGGATATCTTTTTCAATATTTATAAATAATTCTTTCTAATACTTTAAATATTTTTCGTTTTATTTTAAACATTAATATTCTTAATTTTTAAAGAGATCGAACTATATAATATTTGTTTGGAATAATAATTGAACTCTCAACTTTTCAATCATGATTTACGGTATATAAAATAAATATATGAGATGAGTGTTGTCTCGACTTACGTGTATAAATACTTTTAAAATCCATAAACGTAATCTTAAACATACTTGTATATACTAATATATTTGGCATAAAAAAATTTGTCATTTTCAAGTCCTTGTATATTTTAATGTATTTTTAAATTATATCATTAAAATAAATTTAGGCTCTCAAATTAACTTTTTAAAAATAATATCAAAACAATAAAGTAACTAGCTTTTACTCAAACCTCATAATCAAATTGGGTTAAGATGCGCTCATTGCTATAAAATATTTTCATAGGTGTTACATTTTTACGTTGAAGATATTAAATTAGTGCAATTTCATCCAAATCTAACTTTTCTATTAATTTGACTGTTAAAGTTGGTGAGTCAGCAAGCAAGAGTATGACTAAAAATATCTTAATTGGCATATTACATGCCAATCTAATTTAAAATTTAACTAAAATGTGTAAATACTAAAATACCCTAAAAAAAATAAAAAACAAACATCTCCCCCAGATTGAACGCCAATAAATCTCTGCAACTTTGCCCAACATCACAACAATCTGGGTAATCAACGAACCAAAAACAACATGGAAAAATCGATTACCACCAGGAAAGACAGATGCAGAAGTAAAAGTCATGGTGCTTTTCATATGCAAAAATCAGTAAGCTTCAGCTAAATGCAGAAGCAAAAATCATGGTTCTTCTCATATGCAAAAATCAATCGAGCCTTAGAACAAATGAATTATTTAGTACCATGTTTTGGAAGCTTGAATTTTGAATGGTTTTGACCAATTTTTCAGATCTAAAACTGAAAGCTCAAAAGCTTAGTTTGACAATTGGGCGAGGATTTGCTGTTCGTTCACTTCTGACCCGGCGACGAAGATCTTTAAAGAGCTGATGAGGTCGACATTCGGTATAGCAACACTGGATAAGCGTCCGTGGGGTGAGGAGAGAAACTGGGTAGTCTGGGTCGAAAGACTTGAAGAGCGCTAGATCTGAAGGAGAAAAAGAAATGGGAGAAGGACCTCCGGTAGTAGGGATGAGAAGCTCGCCGGCGGCGGGGAAGAAGGTTGCCGTACTATCCCCCCAATTATCTCTATTTAGATTTAATTTATTAGGTTTAGAATTTAGATGGAAAAAAGATAACTAAATATTATTTAAATTTTAAAATTTTAAATTAATTCTATTGATAATTAGCATGACCTCTCCGTACGTTGCACGAGAGTATAAATATTAGAGTCGGGAAACGGGGTGAGCAAGTCAGGCCGGCCTTTTTAAGCCCTGAATTTATAAGGGCCGGGTTTAAAATTTTAGCTTCAAAACTGAAAGCGGGCCTAAAAAGATCAGTCCTGTAGTGCCAAGGGCCTAAAAGGGCCGACCTTTAAGCCCTTATATATATTTTTTATTTTTTAAAATTATTTATATGATAATAATATTATTGATTTTTTTATATTTTGTTGACGATATTGCAAATATTTAGTTGTTATTATCTTTTTTATAATTAATTTTCATAAGAATATATTGTATTAAGAATCCTAAAAATTAAAAATTTATAAAAGATATTTATTATTTTATAAGAAAAATACATTATATATTTCTTATTTACTCCAAAGTTTCACATATGATGGTAATTTACTAATTTATTTGTATCTTATATTTGTTATAGAGTTATTTATCATTTTGGTTTATTATTTGTTACGAATAAAGATTATGGATGTATTCATGATGTGGAAGAAGAAATTCTTGATATTTTTACCCCTCAAGCAGACCCTATTACTCAAAGTGAAGCACAATTGAATTTCCTTGAAATTGATGATAGTGGCGAAGAAGATGAAAATGATAGTCATCATACTCATATTGCTGAGAGTGTTTAGCTTCTTGTCATCTTATACTTTGTACGAGACTGTGAGTTATTTGTGGACATTATTTTTTACCTTTGATTATGAATTAGTAATCGTATTTGTTTTATTGCATAAGGAGTGTAGATGTGTAGTTAAATCTTGTAAAAATAGTTTCCGGCCCTGGCCCTTATGCACTCGGGCCGGGCTTTGAAAAAAAGCAATTTTTCTTACCTCGAATCCTGTAGGACCGGGCCCTGATTCCCAACTCTAATAAAGATACAGTTGAAACTATAAATTAAAATAATTATTAAAAATTTACACATAAGCGAATTACTACTACTAAACGTGTTCCAATCAATATCCAACCCTAACAAAGGATGAACATAAATCAATATACACATAACAAAGCATACATGCATTATAAGCTACGGTTATTAGCATATCCATGACAAGCAATCAAGAAAATAACAACATCCACTGTACTACTAACTAAAGGGTTGGAATAGAAAGTTGTCATCATAAATGCATCTGTTCATAAACTATATAGAGAAAGTCAAATAAACATGGGACAATCTTAAAGTTGAGCCTAATGTGCAAAAAGAAAAGCAAAGAAAAATAAAAACACATTGAACTAGACAAACAAATATTAAGCTTGCATCGACCATGTCCATTTCAACACGATGATCAGTCCTCCTCCCAATCAATATTACCGTGATTATTACGAACTATAAATTCTTGAAAACTTCCTTATATGCCACATTTGTGGTCGTCCTATTACAACCATTTGCATTTGTTGGAACATATAATTTCAAGCCATCCATACTTCTAACTCTTGATAATGTAGCATATAGTTGACCATGTGTGAATACAGGCTTATACAAATACACCTCAACATGGCGAAGAGATTGTCCTTGGCTTTTGTTAATAGTCATTGCAAAACTCAAGTTTATTGGGAATTGCCTCATTCTCATGTGAAAATGTCATATACTTTTTGAAGGGTTCATGTCCATCCTATGAATTAAAACCTTCTTACTTGAATTCAAGCCATTCAGAGTAATTGCTTCAATGACATTCTTCCCAAGCTTAGATATACGTAGGCAAGTACCGTTGCATAACCCTGAAGCTTGGTCTATGTTCCTTAAAAGCATAATAGGAGCTCCAACTTTCAATGTAAGCTTGTGAGGAGGCAAACTAGAGCTGTCAATAGTGTTCAAGAATTCAGTTGTGTACAAATTGTCGAAGCTATCACTATCATCTGTAGATTTGCACACAGTGTCATAACTCAAATAATCACGGGCATCACCAGGCAACAAAGAACACATACTCATTAATTTTAGATAATGCTTCTATGGTTGGTGCAAGTATTGCCCTGTCATTGAAATACTGTCATTGAAATAATCGTTGTTAGATAAGTTATCTACCATATTTGTGTAAGTATGCTTCAATTGGATTTTGTGATTATGGTAGTAGGAATTGATTCGGGATCTGAATATGATAGACACCATTATGTGATTCACCTATCTTCCCATCACCGACATCTAAAAGCCATTTACTAAACCATTCTAACTGCTTGATATCAGCATTTGTAGATCCGGTTGTCAATCTCATGTTTTTGGTTAGATGGAAGGTTCTGCAATAGTCCTATAGGTAAGAAGAGCTAATACATGCTTTAACAATTGTACCTCTTGTACCTTTTGGAATTATTGGAAGTATCTAATGAAAGTCACCGCCCATAAGAATGTATTTCACACCAATTGGTAGGTTAGAATGCATAATATCCTTCAAAGTACGATCAAATGCCTCAATGCAATAATATTAGACCATTAGAGCTTCATCTCATATGACTAACTTTGTACTAACAATTAGGTTTGCAAGAGCAGAGTTTTGCCTAATTGAGCCCATTAAATATTCATTTATCTGTATTAGGATTGCAAATCATGAATGGGTCGTCCTATCTGAAGGAAGTAATGTTACTACAATACCACTAGATGCAACTGTCAATACAATATCTCCTTTAACACGCAATGTGGATGCTAATGCATTCCATAAGAAAGTTTTCCCTGTCCCATCATAACCATGGACGAAGAAGAAACCACCTAATGAAGACTCTAATGAGCTCATAACTTGATTGAATATATTTTTTTGCTCGTCAGTAAGAGAATTAACCAGTCTTGTGGCTTTAACTTTAAGAGTGGTTCGATCGTAGCTTAATTCTTGTAGTATGAGATTGTTTGTCCTATCAATTGTTGGTGTCTCAGATAGGATTGGGAGGCAAGGATAGTTATGAATGCTCTTCCCATTGTCCCTAAGCAATAAATCAATATCCTTCAATGCATCATGTTCTTTCTCATAATCAGATACAAGACAACCTGCATGTAAAGAAACAAATGTGAAGGTATGATAATTGAAAGAAATAATTTAACACTTCAAATAAACTACACTTGGATGAAATAATGACTTACATGAGTAATTAGGATGATCATGGGTTATATACAATAAATCGTCAAACATGATCTTGACGCACTGTTGCCACACAGACTCAGGATGTTGTAAGTAACTACAAAGAAGCATCGTTACAAAAAGTTTCCTTAATGAAATGCCACTCGCCCAGGTTGATGCTTTTTTGATAGCATTTACATACTCTTTATCATCATCCAATAAACCCAAAGCATCACATGCATCTTTGAATGTGTTATATGTAACTCCTTCAACTGTCTTGATCTCATCAAAAAATTTTGGTCATCTTACTTTAGTTAGCAGAATACGAAGGTAGTACAATTCTTCAGAGCTCGAAGTTGCATTTGCAATCCGACCTACAACAAAACCTTTTTGTCTTCGTTTCTATTTTTGCTCACTTCTTTGGTACACATAATGTTGTGGGAACTCTGAGTATATAAGTCCAGTAGCAAATTCATCCTCATCATTGGTCTTCATCCAAGACATAACATCCCAAATTTTATTCACCAAGATTTCTTGCACTTTATGGCATTTAAGGGAATAAAATAAAGAATTAAAGATCATAGGAAATGAAAAAACAAGGCAATTAGTGGCCATACACAACATGATTATGTTTGGAACACAAATTATAAAAATTTAGATTTGCTACCAGTGTGTTTTCCTGTGTGACAATCTAATTGTGTGATATTTTAAATAGGAAAATGATGTCTAATTCCTATGAAATTTTTTAGAATAAAATTAGACATATCAAGCTTTAATTGAATAGGTCATATAAGTCATTTGGAGTTGTACACTGAGAGTTATATATTTTTAAAGTTAGTCAAGTGAAACTGGCAAGTTTCTGTGGCAATGTTCAAATAATGGTAATTCTGGAATACTGTGTGTCCATTTGGCTAAAGTATATATATATTTTTATTATTAAAAATAGACTTAATAAATGTCACATAGCCTTTGAAACCACTGCAATTGGATATCTATAAATAAAAATATGAATTTTCAAAGTTTGATGAAAATTCTGTCAGCTTTCAATCAATGTGCGAAATTACAAAGGTGTTAGCAAAAATGTATGGGTAAAATGATCATTTGCCAATAAAGCAAGAAGCCATTAATTATTTCCCTTTTTCTTGTGATTTTTGGTCAAATATGGGAGCAAGAAGGAAATGATTATTAGGTGATAAATATGCCAAAATTTGAAGCATTTTCAACCTAGTAAAAAGTGTGGTTAAAAAGTCAAAAATTGTAGGTAAAAAATTACAATTAAAAGTAATATTTGAGGAGGTAAATTATGATAATTTAAGAAGCTTTCTCCTAGCTCCTCCAAGACACATTTTCGGCCAAGTAAATAGAGAAAGAGAAAAGATGATGACATCAATTAAAATAGCATGTGTTAATTGTAAGAAAATACTATATTTTAAGGAGGTGGATGATGATATTTTTATAAGCTCTTTATCTCTTCCCTTTGGCCATATTTTCGACCAAACATGAAGAAACAAGAGAGAGAGGGAGTTAAACAAAAATATAGAGAACAAGAGAGCTCAAGTATTCAAGAGCCAAACAAGGTGGGTTTCAAGTTATTTTCACTTGTTTATGCCTCCTAATTCATGAACAACTCTCTCTAATCTCAATTCCTTCTTGAAATACACTTGAAACAAGCATAAAAACAAGAGGAGGAGGCCACTATTTAAGAGAGAGAAAGAAGGAAATCAAAGGTAAAACCATAAAACCTTGTTATCTTGTTGGATTCAAGGTTGTTGTTGTAGTTTTTTTTTTTACGCTCAAACCCTAAGGGGAGGTGTTGCCCAAATCCAAATTAATCATGTGGGAAGTATGATTAAGAATTTAAACGTGTGATTAGAGGTGAAAGGAAGGTGAATAGTTGAATGGAATCAAGAAAATCCATTTTTCTCTTTAACTTCTAGATTTTATCCAGGGGAATTTTTTCCATGTTGGAGCTGTAATTTGGTTGATTTGATGATTTCATTGGGTTTAGAATGGAAAATTATGTAGGGAACATGTATAATATGGAGTATAAAGGTTTTAGGGTGTGAAATGATAATTTTACCCCTAAAACCCTAACATAGTGGCTGCCAGGGGGTATTTTCATAATTTGAGTATGATTTTTCCAAATCTGAGGTCAAAAATGGATTCTACACACGAAATTGTGTAGGATTAGATCGAATCATAATTTTTTGTTAAACCAGGTACAAAGGGGATTAGACCGGGTCCCCAAGGGCATTTTAGTCATCCTGCGTTTTTAAGTAAAGATAACCAACAAAAGGAGTCAAGAATAATACATGAATGAGTAATAACTCATTTATTGTAAATTTGGAATTTTAGGACTTGCAGTAGCCCGAGCCGGACACAGGATATTAAACAAACAGTGGATCAAGGAAGGGCAATTTAGGTAGTGAACTTACCTTATATGTATTTGATATTTATGCTTGTGTAGAGCATATTTGAACGATGAAGCTCTGCTTCTGTTTATACCATGACCATGAGTATGTTACTTGAAACATGGAGCACACAGAAATTTATTATGCAGCATGCATCTAATTAAGGCTACATGTCTTGCACTTAGCATATATCATGCATTAGAGCTGGTAATACGGGCTCAACCTACGGGCCTGCGAGTTGGGACAAGGTTAGGGTTGGGATTTTCCCAATTTGCAAAAATACGGCCCGTAATTTTTTTTATATAATAATCTCACAAAACCTATAAGTTGTCTACTCCCATCTTAGTACCTTTTAATCCAAATAGAAAAAATCTTAGCCTCTTACCTTCTTTAAACAAAATTATTATATCTTGCTTGTTTGAGGATGATTTTATATTTTTTGTTTATAAACTTTGACAGATTTGATAACTTTATCTCTTGAATTGTGGATTATATTTTTAAATTTTTATAAGAGGAATGATTGAAGCTATGAAGGTAAATTTAATAACTTACTTATAGGTATCTTGTATTTTCGGCCGTCTTAAAAAGATAAAAAATCATTTTTTTTAAAGATAAATGAGGGCCCGCATGCTGGCCCGTAACCCGCACACTGCGGGTTAGGGTTGACATTTTGCCAGCTCGTAAAAAAGTGGGCCGCACGGGCCAGCACCACGCCGCCCACAAGTTGGCCCATATTACTGCCTCTATCATGCATGCATTATGGTAATTGTTTACTACTGAAATTCCCTAAATCTCACACTCCCCAACCAATCAGTTAAGATAGGTGAATATAAGAGGTGTGCTAAGAACAGAGAAGAGGATTACACGCAAAGGAATGCAGTAGTGGAATAAAGCTAGGGATATGTCTACTGTTCTTGGATTAGACTTAGACACTTTGGTAGTCCTGCGTGGCTACATTGCATGTATATTCATGTGCATGTTTGTACATATTATGTACAAACCCTGTAGGAATTCCTTTAATATAATTATGTACTTATTATCAGTATATTTATGCTATTCTTATGTGCCCGCTGAACTGCACATTGCTACTTTGGTTAATATCAATATTAAGGGGTATGTCAGACGAGTGTTATACAGGACAAGAACTGTGATTCGCATACTCTAGGATTGTCCAATAACTCTGACACATCAACAATATTAGGATAAACTACATACTGTTGATTTGGGAGGTGGAAGCTTAATCTTTCCACATAAGGATACTTATGGTGTATTTTAAATCCAAATATTCGCCATACAGTTTCTCAAGCATATATGTATCTGAAATTATAATACTGTTGTATCTCATCAACAATGGGCTCACCATTTCCTGTGCCATTCTTATTAAATATCCCAGCAACAACTCTATCATTTCCTTTGCTTATGTACTTGAATAAGTATTTTATTGCAATAGATTGGTTACACTTCTCAACATTTATATAGGCTTGAAACATGGAAAGCAACAAAGGATTTTATGGTACAATAAAGCGGTTGTCCAATGGAATGCCTTTCACTTCCATTGTCCTACCATTATCCCTTATCCAGTATATAGGATAACCATCATTGTCAATAATGATATTCTCATTGAATTTCTTCAGGAAATGTTTGGTGTATTTGTTGTCTTTCATGCATAGGGACTTAGGATTTCCTTTACCGCATGGTCCATGAATCATGAATTTTTTAACTAATTGATACAACAAAGGAGATGTTTCTTCATTTGGAATTTCTGCGGTGATCAACCTATCAATGGCTTCAGTTGTTAAAATTTTATCACCTCTCTCAAGGAATAGAAGTATGTGTACACGAGGTAAGCCACGCTTTTGAAATTCAATGGTATAAACTTCTGCACATGAGAAAAAGAAATGAATTGTAAAGGCACAAAAAGAAATGAAAATTAAACATATTGGAAGACTTTGTAATTTGTAATTGATAATTGAAAAAATGGTAGTACATAAAAAAATCAAACATACACGTATAGTTCCAAATATCTTCTTATCTTTTAAGACCTTCATGAATGAGTGCAACTTCAGTTTGAAGATCCTTGAAAGTATTTCAGGCCTATCAAAAAGATATACTGAATGCTCATCACAATATCTTGTAATTTCAGGTCATGCTAGATTACATGTGAAAGTTAAAAATATATCTGGATAACCAGCCCAACGACATATGGTCATTGCATCTTGGTAATTTTGTATCATAAGTCTAGCTCTTCCAGTGAATGTAGATGGTAGAATAATCATTTTTCCTGTTGAGGTGGCATTTGTTTCACCCCTAATTACAGCCTCAGAAAGTCCTTGGTATAAATCATCCCTCAGTTCTTTTTGGTGGGTTCGAATCTACAGTAATCATTGAGCTTCGATCATTGTATATCTATCAACTATGAATTGTTGAAGCAATCTGGAGGCATATAACAATATAGAAGTCTCATTCTCTCTATACATTAGCCGATATGAGAAGAATTCTCTCATGCTTAGCCTCTTTCTTTTCTTTGTTACATTAAGAGTTTCTTCTCTATGTTGAATGTCATCCCTGTAATCATCTTCACCATAAGGGAATAAAACATGATATTGAAGTGGTAAATAAGAAGCATGCAATTCATGAATTCGTTAAGGGCACCCATCATGTTCTGTCATTATTTTGTCTCTTACATTGAAGTACATGCCTATATCTCCCACAATTAGTGATGTGACCTCTGAAGCAGTTAGTACATTGTAAGCCCGACCATCATGTTGCCTTGTGCTGATAAGGCATAACTTGCAACGCTGGTTTTTTAACAGTTGAGATGCAAAACAATACTATTTCACAAAGGGGTTTACTTCATCCAACATATCTTTGATTTCCTCAACAATCATTTGATCAAATGATGACTCTTTTTTATGTTTACTGTAAAGAAACAAAATTCGTAATGTTATAACATGTTTTTCATTTATTACTATTTAAATATACAAGTATCATGAAATGAAGTAATTACCTTACTGCATCAATTCAGTTCCTCACTTCATTCTCTGTGTAAAAAATGTACAAATAAGAATATACTGGGTGAGAACCTTTAGGTGATAACAAACTTCCTATGATGAGGTGGTTCTGGCGTGACAATACAAAATAGTATGGGCCGGCACCATAATTCTTAGAGTGATCAATCTTGTCACCCATAGATGTGAATGAAAACATGTTATTATATTGCCTTATATTTTCATAGAAATTCCTTGCATTAGAACTTTTTTTTTCAATTATTAGACTTTTAAGGAAAGGTGGAGGTGTTTTCATCATTGGCAGCACAACATTCCCATGTAGGCAGCACATGTTAAACGAATTGGGGACTCTCTTTTTGTTGTCCTTTTTGGGTCTTTCATTATACCAAAATGTAGCATGACAGTGTTTGCAAGTATATGTAGGATCTCCCTCATCTAGATAATCTGCATTAAACATAACATCAAATATGGTGAAATTGCTAACAAATTGTTCTTAGCTTTAGGTCTAATGCATACTCATGTTTTACATAATACAACCTTAGTTCTTATCTATTGCAGATTGAGCTATAGGTGTACAGATGTTTGTAAAACAAATTGGATATGTCATTTCAGCTGACACTATATTTGCATCCAGACAAATTAAATCCAACCATAGTTTAGCAAAAAAAATGCTGATATATTAAGTTATTTTTTCTGAGAAAGCTAAGAAGTTTAGTCCAATAAAACAAAAGTGCTGAGAAGTTACCTAAACCTTCATCAGAAATTGAACATACATCTGACCCCGTATCTTCTTCATCAATATGCAAATTAATCTATATGTCTTTGTAGTGCTTCCCATCAACTACGTAGAGGTTCACCAGAAATAGAAATCAGCATTATACTTACTTTTCAAAAAAAAGACAACAAAAAGTAATTGTAACCAATGAGGTATTATAAGTGTACTTGTGTAAAATGGTGGATTGGCATTCCTGAGGTTAGTTAGGTCAATGTCAACATCATTCAATTCTGGAGGGAACAATTGGCTAGGATTATTATTGTCATGCATACCAGCTAGGCCCATAGAAAAATGACAGCTTTAAAGGTCAATATTTGTTAGGCAAAATGATAGCTATCATATGATTGATCAAATATGTTATGAAATTTTGTATTACATAAAGAACATACAATTGAGGTATGAGAACGAACCTTGAAAACTGCTTGCATACTTAATTTCTTGGCTATTGTTACGCATTGGTGCATACTTTCTTTATTAGCCTTATATTATTCTTAGTGTTACTCCTCACTGCTTCTACTGTAACATTTGCAGATTCGCCATCTATTTAACCATGGACATTTGTGTTAGTAATGCTTATGAACAAGAAAAAATTACAAAATCTTGCAAGTGGTATAATGTAAACACTGAAACAAACTTAGGCTAACAAAGCTTGTGACTTCAACTGATATGTTTTCTTGGTTATGGGTAGAATTTGTCAGCGAATGTAGTAAACTTTCTTCATTACATGCCATAGTTCTCTTCTTCTGGTTTTTGGTTGTTGACCGAGTAGAATAAAAGTTAAGATGGAAAAGTAAAATATAATCTACCTCATACCATGAAAACTTACATGAAACTAACAAACCTGCTTGTTTGTTGAAAATTTATGTAATACAGAATTTCATCTTGAGCTATATCTGCCTATTTCTCTAACTTTTCTCTTCACCTGATATCATATTGCTTCAAGTTGTTCTGGTCAATTTATGAATTCAAGTGGAGTTCCTTTCTCTTTAGCATATCTAGGCATATATGAGCCAAATAAGATTGAGACTAAAATTTTCTTATGGTCATTCAGTTTCAATTCAAGACTTATGGATGGCTCATTTTTGTGTTTTAATTACTGTTTTCTTTTCTTGGCTTTCATGAGGAAAACATATGCTTTATCAATTGCATGTTTTAAATTAATTTTTTTGAACCAGGTAAAAGCAAGCCTTGCATAATGGTATTATTATGTTGTTGGTGGATTAACTAATTTCTTTTTAATATGGTGATAATAATGTAATACGTTATAATCTACCGATGTTATGATAAAATATTTTGCCGAACTTGTACACCTATTAATTTGTTGGATTGTTTTCCATGTTGGAAGATGCCTTTTGATGCCTAAAACATGCAATTTTACTTCTATTATTTGAAATTTACATTTTTTGGGGTTCTATTAATCATTCCTTTGGGAAAACATAGGTTTCTTATTGTATGATTAATTATTCTTGCAAACAAATTTCTCATGTGTTATTTCTATGTCTATAATTTTATGCAGAAACTATGCAAAAAACATTGTGAGGCATCCCTGAAATGCCTTTAGGGCAAGGGATTTCCTTGCAATTTGCAGTATAATGGGAGCTATATATGCCTATTTCTCTAACTTTTCTCTTAAACTGATATCATATCGCTTCAAGTTGTTTTGGTCAATTTCCGAATTCAAGTAGAGTTCCTTTCTCTTTAGCATCTCTAGGCATCTATAAGCCAGATATGATTGAGACTATAATTTTCTTATGGTGATTCACTTTCAATTCAAGACTTTTGGATGGCTCATTTTTGTTAGAATTCATGTTTTGATGATAACAAATAGTAATGAATTTTTTTGCAAAGGAATGGAAAAGTTTAATCAAGACCAATGAGTTAAATTGATTGTTAAAGCATTGCATAAACTGACAAATTCATGTTCTGGTAAATAACTGATGCACTCGAGTTTTAGAAGGAAACTCAAGTTTGGTATGTATGTCTCAATATAACTCTTGTAAGTTTTGGCCAACACTCGAATTATGAACTTTGTAGGAAGTAATCTCAAGCTGATGAACTCGACTCTTATTTGAGAACTCGAGTTCTGACCTAAAGTAAACTCGAGTCCTGGAAGTTTGCTCTGAGAGTTTTTACCCAAGAGTTATGAAGTGATGAAGACCAGGCAAAGAACTCGAGTTTTCATTGAGAACTCAAGTTCTGGACAAAAGTGAACTCGAGTTGGCTAGTTAACTCCCGAGAGTTTATTCCAGAAACATAGCTAGAAAACTGCATTGATTGAGGAACTCGAGTTTTAGGATAAAACTTGAGTTGTGGTCTGAAGGAAACTCGAGTATGGTTCTTAACTCTCGTAAGTTTTGCACAGAAGCTGAACCAGAAACTGAAGATATCATAAGAACTCAACAAAACTCAAGTTGTGGACCAAGTTGAACTCAATTCTGCATTTACACTCCTACAAGTTTTATCCAGAGACTTGTTCAGAATCCTGTAACTTCTGGAGAACTCGAGTTTGAGAGTAAAACTCAAGTTCTGGTAAGAAAGAAACTCAAGCGTGATTTTGAACTTTCATAAGTTTTCATCCAGAGTTTTGGTCATAATCATGAAGTTCCTGGAGAACTCGAGTTTGGTAGTAAAACTCGAGTTCTGGTCATAAAGAAACTCGAATTCACCCCCGAGTCTAAGCGGTAAAATTGATTGTTAAAAGCATTGTACAAACTGATAAATTCATGTTCTGGTAAATAGCTTATGCACTCGAGTTTTAGAAGGAAACTTGAGTTTTAATTGATGAAGAACTCGAGTTTGACAGCTGCACTTGAGTTTGGTATGTATGTCTCAATATAACTCTTGCAAGTTTTGGCTAACACTTGAGTTGTAAACTCTGCAGGAAGTGATCTCAAGTTGATGAACTCGAGTCTTGTATGAGAACTTGAGTTCTGACTTGAAGTAAACTTGAGTCGTAGAAGTTTGCTCTGAGAGTTTCTGCCAAAGAGTTATGAAGTGATGAAGACTAGGCAGAGAACTCCAGTTTTCATTAAAAACTCGAGTTCTAGACAGAAGTGAACTCGAGTTGGCAAGTTAACTCCTGAGAGTTTATTCCAGAAACTTAGCTAGAAAACTGCATTAATTAAGGAACTCGAGTTTTGGGACAAAAATCGAATTGTGGTTTGAAGGAAACTCAAGTTTGGTTCTTAACTCTCGCAGGTTTTACACAGAAGCTGAGCCATAAACTGAAGATATCATAAAAACTCGAGGTTTGAGGCAAAACTCAAGTTTTGCCTCAATACGAGTTCAATCTGGATGTATTTGCTTACTTGTAGCAAGCTCTATAATGAATTTATGTCATCCGAATAAGAAGTTTAATGATGAAGGGGCTGAGACTATGATATATCTCTTTCAAAAAAAAGGCTCTATATTTCAATTAGTTGTCATCTAAAAAAATGGATTGTACGACTATTGACCTTATTGCAGGTTGAAAAGATTATAATGCAGGAGTTCCTTTGCAATGTGTTTTAAAAGTTGCACATTTAAGAGACTATTATTAACGTTGTTGGCGTTTGCATCGTACACCGTACAAATTGTTGGCGGCAACATCTGTTGAAACACAATAGAAGTATAGTTCGAGTCACGTCCAAGGACGCTTTCCTTAGGAGATATTCCGCAACCCCCCTAGTAGATTAGGAAGCGGCACTCCCCAAGATAAAACGAACTCTTCCTACAGAAAACAGGGTGACAGAACTGCAGAAAGATATTAGTGTAACTCAGAAGAAGAGAGGAGCATAGGGACCTCCGTCTCTAGACCTCGGTGCTCTCACCCCTTGGCCCCCAGAACTTGCTCCATACATTGCCTTTTATAGGCAGATATTATGTGACCGTTGAGCAGCAATGATGACTATTAATGACGGTTTAATGACAATTAAAACAACAGTTACAAAACCAGTATTAATGACAATTTAATGTAATAAAACCTTTTAAATGTCATTAAAACCATTCAGTTAAAAATCTAACGGTCATCTCCAACGGTCAGTTCACATACTCTTCTTATCAGTCTTTTTACTAACTCAAACTCATATTTAATTGTATACTAGGGCCTTCCCAATCTTGAGTTGTATGAGACTTCTTTCTTTGACACACTCACACACAATATTTCCAACAATCCCCCACATGTGTCAAAGGAAGCTCGTAGCCTCATTAGCTGAGTTACACACATGGATATAATCATTGTATCTAGTGGTCCTTTGGACTATGAACTAGACCTAGACTAATAACACTTAGTACACAGAGATGCTAGTGGTCCTATGGACTATGAACCAACATCTCTTGGGCGTATACTAGAGGCATTAAGAGTCAGATTATACCCCCCACATTTTCTGCTGTTACCGCGTTTTTGCACATTAAAACGGCCATGTGCGTGTCCTGGTATTTAACGAATGCTCTAGAGATTTTGCCACGATCTCATAGGAGCGGCCCCACTCCTCATTCGTATAGGTGATTTCATGAAATGTACCTGCAATGAGCACACTATCCCGTAGGATTATGAAATCATTAAGAGCTTTTGCTCAACCTCACCAAAATGCATTCTAGCACTTTCTCTTGCCATAGGAAGGAACTGGTAATTTATTTTAGTGCTAGAAGAACTAACAAACGACTTGTTCTTACCCATTGAACCTCCTTCTTGGGATCACCAATCACAGAGGTTGGGTTGCCATCGTTGTTAATTTCCTATTGGCTTTAATCTCATTCCCCTCGGCTAATTTAATTCTTCCCGAGGTTTTTTAACGGATCCGTAGGTCAACTTTTGACCTCACAAAATCGATTGAGAAAACTCCACAAATTTTAAGCATGCTTATTCATATAGTATCTCAAACGATATTCACTTATACCATTATTCTCTCAACAATGGCTATTGCTATTTAGCAATCACAACTCATCGACATAAAATGTCGGTTTTACACCCATAATTTTTGCTAAGAGATTTTCAACAACTTAGCATCCAATCTCAGCCAATTATAGAGTAACATACTCTGTCTCACATAATAATTTATTTAGGCTATAGTGGATTTTCACATACAAAACTGAAATTCAGTTGAACATCCGTGTATCTCAATACAACGGGAATATACTATATATGATACCAACATTTATGGTACCCCTCAAATATTTAAATCTCCTCATGAGATTGCATATTTATAATACTATCAATCTTCATGTAGCACAAGCTATATCACAGGGATTAACATCCTTTGATGCAACAAATTATCAACAATTTGTGCATACCCAAATTAAGCAACAAAATCAGTTTTTAAGTCACTTTAAAAACTGTGTTAAAATCATAAGGAATATTCACAATGGTTCTCAAAAAATCAAACTTCAAAAACATTTCTCAATATTGTATATAATCACTATTCCTTTATGATTTCAACACCTAAAATCACATTTGCTTCACACATGCTTCATATTAAATTTTGAAGCCACATTAAAACACATATGCTATCTGTATTAGAAATTCAATATTCACAGTAGTCATACATGTTTATACTACTATAAATATATACTCACAAATTATGAAATTTAAACACATTTATCTCTACACTAGATAAATGATTAAATTTTCACAACATACAAAGAATTCACAAAATTTTCTCTCTGCAGCAAATAACAAAACATCCACATAATTAATTTAAACCACAACTTGGTTTTATTAAATGACACAAGAAACAATTTGCAATAATTTTCAACAATTTGTAACTTTAAAATTTATAAGGTATCCCACATGTTAGGCACCCCCACACTTTCAAATATCTCAAAATATTTTCACACCTTATAAATAATAATTCTAATTTAATTAGAATCTCACTATATAATATATAATCCCTTTCCATTATAATTAAATTAGAATATTTCCAAATTCAAATATTCATAGCTAAGTCATGATCATAAATATTAGCATGTCAATATGAAATAGAACAACTCATCATAAATATATATTCACCCACTTTTTTTTAAGGCATTCATCAAATCCTTATTATATCTGACAACCTATTGCAAATAGGCTTATAAATATAAGAATTTTTTTTTCGCACCATCACATGAAACAATTGATAATCATCCTTTGTTTCCTCAAATGTTTCAACTCTAAAATCCTAATTAAAGTTCATTTCCGCAAACTGTCAAGCACTACACATGTATTGTGCAGAAAATACTTTACCCATATAATAAATAACCTCCAGTGAGAGGTCAGAGCGTATTGCATCATATGCTATTTATAATGCCAATTGAAAATCCACTGGATAGCCAAGATAAACTTTAATCGTGGTTAAATTCCTTAAGAAAATTAACGGTGGCATATTTTCTATTTCTCAGAATTATGCTCAATGTACCCTTAACACTTATAAATTGAATACTTGTGATGTAACCCCGTCAAAATTCATTCACTTTAATTTTGAATACCAATAAACACCTTCATATTGAATGTAATATAATCAATCATTGGATTTAATTACCAATATTTCATTCACAAAATAAACGGCCAACTCAATCAATTTATATGACTTAAATATATCACCACCACAGAACAATTTCAACTTCAGATTAATGTCAACAACATAATGATTCTATTATTAAATTTTATTAATGAGCATATTTTATAAGGTACTCCATGTTTGGATGTATGCTATATAGCATATGAATATCAATATACTCACTACAAAAAACTTACATATTAATATCAATATCATTCAAATTCAAAGTATAACGTTTTAACCTTAATGGCCACTAAACATACATATAACAGTAACATTAAAGCCCATAAAAGAAATTAAATTCACCAAACTTACACCCATGATGTACACATGTATGATATTCACACATACACAATTAGAGTATCAATGTATGTTTATAATTGCTATGTGAATTTTCATAAGGAACGTACCTTCTCTAAGACACAGCCATCTTTGTTGGGCTTATCATGAAGTACCCCCGTAGCGCAGTGAACATGGATAACTAAATACCCAAAGATGCAATGGCTAAAATTGAAGGATTCATTAGTCCAAGAAGAACCCACAAAAGGTGATAAACTCACTACCTTCGGTCTCACTCCATATCCTCTCGCCCTTCATTTTTTCCAACAAGTCTATAGTATTAGCAAGTAATTATCTCCTAAGATTGTTGGCGTTTGCATCGTACACCGTACAAATTGTTGGCGGCAACATCTGTTGAAACACAATAGAAGTATAGTTCGAGTCACGTCCAAGGACGCTTTCCTTAGGAGATATTCCGCAACCCCCCTAGTAGATTAGGAAGCGGCACTCCCCAAGATAAAACGAACTCTTCCTACAGAAAACAGGGTGACAGAACTGCAGAAAGATATTAGTGTAACTCAGAAGAAGAGAGGAGCATAGGGACCTCCGTCTCTAGACCTCGGTGCTCTCACCCCTTGGCCCCCAGAACTTGCTCCATACATTGCCTTTTATAGGCAGATATTATGTGACCGTTGAGCAGCAATGATGACTATTAATGACGGTTTAATGACAATTAAAACAACAGTTACAAAACCAGTATTAATGACAATTTAATGTAATAAAACCTTTTAAATGTCATTAAAACCATTCAGTTAAAAATCTAACGGTCATCTCCAACGGTCAGTTCACATACTCTTCTTATCAGTCTTTTTACTAACTCAAACTCATATTTAATTGTATACTAGGGCCTTCCCAATCTTGAGTTGTATGAGACTTCTTTCTTTGACACACTCACACACAATATTTCCAACAAAGGTATATTAAGATATAATGTTATGACAAAGTGAAGATAGACACAATGAAAAATCATTGATCAGTGAGAATCATCCAGCATATTGTACCAATACAACCAGTTATGATATACCATATGTTTAGGTTACTTGGCTATTCCAATAGGGTCACTTCATTTCATTGTATTCCTGAGGAAATGAACATGGAAGAACTAAGCTCACAATCATCAAGAAGCACACAACTGGAACCATGGAAGAAAAAATGTTGAGTTGCTAGATTTATGCAATCGGCTTAGTGGAAATATTAGCCTCAGTGTATCAGATATACAATTGAAACCGCCAATTCTTTTCCCTAATTAGGATCCTGTTGTTCCTACTTATATGAAACAGATATATATTAGCCTCCAATAGCAGGAAATGCAATATTTAAGTCATGTCACGCTAAGTATTTTTTCCTTTCACACTTACAACTATGGTCAACTAAGAAAAATTAATGGCAATGCAGAAAGAGAAGGTTTCAAAACAAGTTGTATGAACCTTTAGACGGGTTGCAGGAGCTGGTGCTGGTGGTTCTGCTATTCATGGAGATTCCTGGAAATCTTTCAACAATTAAGGACCTGGTGGAGTTGCAAGTCTAAAGGAGATATACAATTGTATATCAGTAGCAATAAATGTTATGTATCCCTCCACCATCTATACCTATTGTTATCTTTACATAAAGGCTTCTTCTCATTAAAAAGAAGTATGAAATTTTACCAACCTTAAACTATGAAAGTAACACCTCAATATTTGTATTATATTCATAAACACTGCAAGTAGTCAAGGAAGATGCGAATCATGGTGATAGCTTAGATATAGTGTAAACAATGACATGTAAGAATATGCATCCAATCCATTTTAATGAGGTTCAGATTCTACAGTATAAAGACGTAGGGACAGCTGAATAAGACAAAAAACATTTAAGGTTCACTGTAAAAAAGTACTTTGCAAGTGGTTTCATATACCCTTAGGCTGATTACATGAATGTAGTACCTGAAATTATATCTGATGCAAAAAGTGGCAGGTATTTGTGTAAACAAATATTTCTTTGCATCTAAGTGTGTAGGCCTTAAGTTTTGAACTTTTCATAAGGGTTTTATCCATACAACAGTGACCAAAGGACAAAAGCAAATACCAGTCAAACCACTTCATGTCTTACCTTCACTTGTTCATGCCACTTTTTCAAATATGAGGTAGGTTAGCTATTATTATATAAGGACCATCATCAACTAAACATGAAGTGAAAAAACATCCTTTGACATTACAGTAACCTCTTATAATACTAAGCTAGTATGAGTGCTTTCACCACCTTCTCTGAGAATGATCTATACCTAACTCTACGGCACTAGAGGGAAGCATGAGTGACATCTCTTAGAATAACATGCGGACCTCTCATCATTTTTTTCAAGCTATAATTTCAATGATCAGTTATGGAGGGTTTATGGAATCAGAAGAGGCAAAATCATGGCTGGAACATTACGCTTCTATTCACTAAGTATACATTATTCTGATGTATTTATGAGATAATGAGAACATAAGGATTATAGTGCATTGATTAGGAGCATGCAGTTTATCACAGTTTCAGTTACCATGTTGAGTACCTCAACATCATCAAGCAATACATACCATACATAAGGATCAAAATGCAACATGGATCAAATGAAGCAATTTTCATCCAAAACCTATTAAGCCATACCTATATGAAAGTTACTACTTTAAGAGGATACATTAGAGGAAACTACCATGCATCCACCCCTGTTTAGCGGTTCTTCAATACGGTAAAGCTGTTATGGAAAACATCAATCAGACATATTGGATATAAAGACATAAAAACATCATGTACAAGATTCATACCTTTACACCGAAGACCCCAATATAAATGGAAAGTAGATCATTCATGGTCTTTGTGAAATTCCCAATCATCTGCGTGACCTCGATGTGTTTCATACGATGTAGATTGAGCAACATACTTGTCTCACGGACTCCACAATGGAGCTCACATACAGGTTTTTCCATCTATGGAATACAAACACAAGTTATAAAGCACAATTAGTTATGTGCAAAGCGTGCAAGTATCCAAAAAATCCATACGTGTCTGAACGTAAACATATATTGTGAGTTGCGGATTTCCTTTCTGTATGGCCTTTCGGCTTAGCTTTATGGACATATTGGAGATTCTTTGAACCAGACCTACACACGATATGACGATGACCTACAAGCAACAAATTTCACGCATAAAAGGTCCAGTTAAGCGGTAATATGACAAAACATAACACCAGAACAATTCGTTTAAAGTGCACAAACCTATATGGTAAAGTTTGAACATCCTGGCTAATACCTGAGGTTTCTCATAAAAATATGAGTGTTCCCTGAACTATGAGCTGGCATATGAAGTAAAGATAGTCTTGCAAGAGCAGTGTTACAAGTGTAGGATGGTGTATTTAGAAAGTGCAAGTGTACACTGTCGTAAACAAGTAATATAGAAGTGAGTAGAGTATCGTTTTCAAGAGAATTGATCACTAAATACCAAATTGGTAATCTTAGTACTATTTAGTCGGTCGATTAGTTGTGATTGAGATTGCAAAATAAAAATGATGAAATATGAATACAAGTGATATGAAGACAAATATGAGCAAAAGCTATAGGGACTAGATTTCACTTAACAAATTCTGGATTGAATCACTTATTTATTCTAGTCCAATTTATTCCACATGATTGATAGTTAAGTTTCTATAATTTAATTACTAGCCTCTTTCAAGGTCAAGTAATTCTATAATTAATTGCTAACCCAATATATTCCTATATGAATTTAAGCAATTAATCATGCATTAATATTTATGGAACTTATTAAGACTACACAACCCATATGAATATATTCCTATTTCATATGTAAATTATGGTTTTAATTATAGGATCCACACACATGCATCTCCTTCCGGTCTCAACATGCATATTAAAATCATCCAAAAGGTGGCCAATCAATTGAAAGTAGTAAGAACAATAATTAAAAATCAATCATGAAGGAAAAATTAAAACTAGATTTAATAAGTTAAGATTCAATCCGTCATTAGTAAGCTATGTCATCACATTAGGAAAAGGAAAATTTAGCTAATGATAAAATTAAAAACAAAACCAAAATAAATTACAAACATCATAAATATTGCATAAAAATTAATTACAAAAACATAAAAAATACAGCTACAAGATGCATGAAAATGGAAAATCTAGCCTACCATATAGGAGGTAAAACCTTCCATGTAGGTGGCAACATATACCATCCATAAAGGAGGACTACCTAGGCCTTTCATATAGGAGGTAAAACCATCCATGTAGGAGGCATGCAAGAAGTAAAAAAATGCAAGAAATAAATTTTAAAATAACAACTCTCTCTCTCAAATAGAAGCTCTCTCTCTCTCTTCATTCCTCTTTCCTTCATCCTCATTTTAGGATGCCAAGAAGCTCTATTTATAGACTTTATCAACGGCGTCAGCTACAGTGCCCTAAACAATGCAAACCGTCATCTACATTTTCCCATGTACAGTGCAAACCGTCAGCTACAGTACTAACGCCGTTGCTATAGTGCCGTTCCACTTAACCCACTTCGTTGTCCCATTTTCACCGTCCGTATTTGCTACAGTGAATTCGTACACCGTATTCCACCGCCCTGTAGTTGCCTACAGTGAATCTATGAATAGTAAACAGTACCATGAATAGTGAATAGTACCTCATGAATAGTCTTCCCCCTTAAATGCCTTCTTTAATTATTCTTAATGCAGTATATTCCGTAGCTGCAAGAAAATCATTTATTTATTAATTACACCCAAGTTGATTACATTAAGCTTAAATATCATCCACAAAATCATCATAGAAAGAAAAATAAATATGCAAATATTTTACTTATCAAGCGATCTCATGTCTGGATGAATATCAATGGAACATAGGTTAAACCAAACTGTGTGTTGTCGATTTATACTCATGAATAGCAAAGCAACAGTATATAAAGGACAACAGAGAATCGAGGGAGGAAATGGCGAGTATGTGAATTTCGAAATGGAACAAAGCCACAATGCAATGACAGCGACACGTCGGCTTCAAACGAAGCCCAAAGCTTTTTTTTTTTTTGGACAACGAAGCCGCAACTCCCTTAGCTTCAGTGATTTGTGTATGTAGCCGATTATGAGCCGTCTTCTCTTGTTGGCTTGGTGGAGAGGTATTATAAGATATATTGATAAGAGTAATGGGATTGATAAAAAGAGTATAACAATTGACAACTCAAATTTTTAAGAAATCATTGATTTGAGATTTTGAAATTCAAATAGTATTTAAGTATCTTTTTACCAATTTAGATCCTTAGTTTTTGCCATTGATTTTTTTTCGTTCATAAAGAATTGTCATGTCATATGTCAAAGTGCCAACCAAGATTTTTTAGCTAAACTCTTGCTCACTCACCAACTTAACAGTCAAACTAACTAAAAAGTTAGATTTGGATGAGATTACATCAATTTAATAACTTTACGGGTGAGATTACACCACATGTAACTTTAGATACTATGTGCACATGAGAAAATGCTTCAAGGGACTAGGTTCACCTTAACCCCAATCAAATTTAAAACTCTAATTTGAGATGACTTTAGTTTAACAAATTTAATCTAAACGCATGCTCAATTCTCTTGCTAGCATTCTCCTATTGCCGTTTTAATCACCCAAGTAAACGCACCCACACTGTCTTCAACAGATGTTTTCTAGCTGATATTTGGTTGAGTTTAGGATTATAACGGGCGTACCCTAAACACTCGGAAAAGTTTGGTAACAAGTATACGGAATCAAGGATTGGATGCTGTAGAACCTTAACCCAAGATACAAGTGCACTCAGTGGAAGCTGGTTTTTTGGAACCCTCAGCTGGAAGCTTTGAGGCAAAATAAACAAGAGTGTTTTACTATACTGATGAATCCATGTCACCAGAGAACATTATCTTATGTGTCTGTACTTTTGTTAACCACGCCACTGCAGCCAGTGACTTGGTTAGATCCATTGACACTCATGCTTTGACTTGTAAAATGTTTGCACATATTTGGCAACATATCTCTTTTCACTAAAAAACAGCATAACGCAGAACAGTTCAGTGAAAAATATAACATCTACCACGGCAAGAGAAAAGCAGTGAAATACCCTTTTGAATTTTTCGGCCAATCCACGACCATGAGATTATCAGACCAATCCAGGTTGGTCCCAACACTCCAAAAGGCCGAAGTTAATAATTTATAATGTCAAAACATCTGCTTTTCTTTACTTTCTTTCACTCTTTCCCTTTTTCTTTTTCTTTTTTTTTTTTGAGGGAGGGAGGGGGTGGATGCGGTGAAGGAAGAAAGAAAAGAAACAACAAATCATTCATTGGCAACGCGAATGACTTGCTTGCCAACATTCTTGCCAGAAAAAAGCCCAGCAAGAGCAGCAGGAGCACTAGCCAGACCTTCACTAACGTCTTCAACGTACACAATCTTGCCCTGTCCGTAATAACCTATAACATGTTCCAAAAAGCGTGGGTACAAGTGCAAGTAATCACTTTGCAGAAAACCCTGCATCCTGATGCGCCTCGGTATAAGATTGAACAAATTGTGAATCCCCTTGGGATCAGAGAGGCTATGCTGAGACACCATCCCACAAACGGCAATCCTACCGTGAATTTTCATGTTAAGAAGAGCTGCATCAAGCATTTCACCGCCGACATTATCAAAGTAGATATCAATGCCTTGTGGGAAATACCTGTCAGGAGAAAACACAAGGCATGTCCTTCAGTATTCAGGGTGGAAAGTCGTTAAAATCAGCTAAGGTAAAACTTGCTTGTACAAGGAACATTATTTCTTTTCTATTGTACGGCCATGTAATGTATGGAGGTATCCAAGAATTTTTTATCGTCATTTTTAAACTCACCTTTTTAAAGCTGCATTCAAGTCTTGTTCTTCTTTGTAGTTAAATGCTTCGTCGAATCCAAGTTTATTTTTCAGAAGATCGACCTAATAAGATATTTAGCAATATATATATATATATATATATAATTATTTGGAACATGATGGGGAAACAGTAGTGTCAGTTCAAAGAATAATAAGCGAAACTGACTTTTTGGTTTGAGCCAGCACTTCCAACTACATAGCACCCATGCAACTTAGCAAGTTGGCCTGCAAGTTGACCGACTGCACCTGAAGCTGCTGATACAAAAACATGCTCTCCTCTGCTGGGGGAGCAGACCTCAAAGAATCCTGCATAAGCAGTAAAACCCGGCATCCCTACATGATTGAAAAGATGAAATGGCAGATACACTAGTTACCAAAACCTGTCAACTGGATCACCTGATGATGACGTCTAAGGAAAATTACAGAAAAAGTACAGATGATGAGAGTATTCAGTCTACTTTCATTGAAAAATGAAAAAAGAGGGTATTCAATTTCAAGGTCTTAAAAATGCCACCATAAAATAGATAATTGCACCCATAAGCAAATCTCAATCAATCAAATTGTATTCCTTAAAAAACAAAGAAATAAAAAAAGAGAAGAAAAGAATGTGCAATGCTAAATTGTTTAGCCCAACATATCAATGCATTGACAAAAAGAAGGCTTGAAAACTTAAAAAACTTAGATATTAACTTAGCTTCTGGTCTTGACCAAAGCCAAAAATTCATTCTTGGATGGGCAATTAAAATTTATTTTAAAGTCGAAAAGATAGACTGAAGCAAGATATCATTAGTTAATTCAGTGGTTTAAAAGAATAAAACCAGAATAAAGTAGAATACGCATGCGTGCATATGCTTTATGTATGTATGAAAGGCAGGAAAATTATAGATCCAAAGTCACCTATTAGCAAAGGGTTAATACAATTTGGTTCCTCAAGTTTGCTCTAATTTTAATCTCTCAAGGAGCAAAACGGTCCAAGTATTTATTAAATTATAGGAACCAATGTTTTAAACAAAATGAAACTTGAGGGATTAAAAACTATTACTTGAAACTTGAGAGACTAAAATCAGTGCAAACAGGAGGGATCAAATATTATATTATCTCATTTGCAAATTATAAGGCAGCGATTTATACTAAACCCCAGGAATGCCATACCAAGAAGACCCACGTGGTACGAGAGAGGAATATCATCTCGCTGAATTTTTCTCAACTGCTCCGTCTTTTTTATCAAACTGTACTCTTCCCAGCCTGTCAACCCCGAAACCAAATCACCAGGCTTGAAATTTGGATCATCAGAATGCACAACTTTAGATACACCGAATCCTTCAACAACCTTCAACAAAATACACTAACTCAGAGAAATTGCCGGACAAATATTCCCCTAAAAGAAAAGCTATATTCTAAGCAATTATATCACAGTCGACAACTCTAAGCTGACTGCTGTTGAAGGTCCAAAGACAATTTAATATAAAGAAGTTTATCATAGGAAGGAGAGTAAGAATATCCCAGGCTGCTTTAGTATGTCCTCAAAATTTCATTACTATGTATTAGAATATCCCAGACTGCTTTAGTTTGTCCTCAAAATTTCATTAATATGTATCCTTTTCTTGAGTATTTCATGAGGAAATAACTCCTGGCTTGTTGAAAGATACAACACTTCTCAATGTGATTATTCTACTTGTAATTTTCTAAAGCAAATGCTATCTTTGTTTTTCTTCGTCAGCTTGGTGTTGCGTACCGCACATGCTAGATGCTTAATAACATCAGTGTGGACTGTAGAGGAATGCAAAGGCATTCCGGAATAATTGAAAAAATTATGAGTAAGACGAACAATTCTCTGCCAACTCATCGCAGTAGGCGATGCGCACAGGAGAGTTGTCCCGAGCCAAAAATGGTTTTCTACTTTTAGTAACTTGGTACTAGAATAATAGATAAGTTTGTAATTAGTTCCCCAAAAGTTAAAATTCATACATGGGGTGGGAGAATTGAGACGCAAAACTATTGGGGGCTTTTTTCAAAGAAGATAACATTTGCCGCGAATATATATCTGTTTTGGAGCAATAACAGGGTCCCTGTAATTAAAGGGAGAAAGAACATTAAAATGGATTTAGCAAACAGAAGAGGATTGTAGGAAGAAAGACATACCTGACCAGGAACAAAGGACGGAATATAAGTTCCGTGGAAATCACGCATGCGACCCCGCATGTAAGGGTCGCAAGAGAGGTAGAGATTCTTAACTAGAAAAGCTCCTGATCCTGCGGGAGCCTTCGGCCCGATTTTTGAAACTTTGAGTTCCAGATCAGTCTCCTGAGGAGCTCGATCTATGAAATTTCTAAATATGACCTGCTTGTTCTCTATTTTCTCCATGATTAATGAGAATGATCACAAAAATTAAAATGATGAAAAAAAAAACAAATAAGCGAAAAGAAATAGTTCACTGCAAGGTTACGGCGCTGCGACTGAGAAACGTGTGAGCACAAACAGGGGCGAGAAAAAATGGGTCTATGCGGATTTAGCGAGCAGCCTCTTGAAGTTGACGATCTCAAGCCACAGGGTTGGGTGTACCAAACCCCTCCCCCCACGTGGGCATCCGACTTCGCATTTGTCATGTTATTTTTGTCTAAAATATTAATTTTTTATCGAGTATTTGTAAAAATAATTTTGATGTTTTATAAGAAACAATTGATTTTCTTAATTTATGTAAAGTTGTTACTAGAGTGTTCATAAAAATTAAAGAATTAGAGAAGTACTGTCTCTTATTCTTAATACAAGACTTTTTTTTAATTTGATTAGATTAAAAAAATTAGTTAAGTTAATTAATATGATATGCATTTTTTAAAATATTTTAGGGGCTGTTTGATTTTATTTTTTAAAAATTTTTTTTAGAAACAATAAAATCTTTTTTGGTAAACTATTTTCAAAAAATTGTTTTAAAAAAATTTTTTTTAAGAATTAAAAAACAAAAATAATTTTTTTTCTATTTTTTGAGACTGTCACTTATCCACTATCGACACTACACTACCAATGACAACTACCGTCACGTCACCATCGACGATCGCACCGCCATATCACTTCAAAAATAGATTTTTCAAAACAACTATCCAAACATTTTTTTTTGTTTTTTTACTTTTAAAACTTATTTCCAAAAACTGTTTAAAAAACTATTTCTGAAAATAAAAAATAGATAATAAAATCAAACAAAACCCTAGTAATCTTTCTTAATTCCCACATTACATATTCTTCTTGATTATTATTGAGTGAGTATCATTAGAGGTAAATTAGAAAAATATTGACAAATATAAAAAATTTATCTTATATTTAGGACTGAAAAGAGCATAACATAATATCAAAATATTTTTAACTTTTGATAAAGAACTAAATCAACTTAATTATTAATTATATATAATGATTTAATTACTCATAAATTATTATATAATCTAAATAATTAGTGTGTGTGTGTGAGTTTTTAATTTTTCATATAAATTTCAAAGAAAGTGATAGAAACTGTTGACTGGGATAACAAACGACTCCATTTTATTAAAAAAACACAAATTTAAATATCAGTAAGAGTATTAGTAGAAGAGATGGAAACCATCCCTTAATCAATCTTTCAAAAAAAATAAAAAAGGAAGCAATGTATGGATTTTAACATTATTATAAATTATTAAAATTTGTGTTTGCATTTAATACTCCGATTAGTGCGAACGTAAATTTATTATATCAGCTGATTTTAACGATTATGTATTGACGCCTAATAAAAAAAAATATTACTATAGATATCTGATATCGTGTAGAATTTTTATATTTATCTTCTGAAATCCGGACTGGTTATTGAATCGGTTGGGATACTTGATTAAGGGTCAGTGGGTCAAATCAGAGTCAAATCGGAGCTAAACCGGTGAGAAATTGAATATTTTAGACTTATTTATGTAAAATTCTAAAAAAAATTAAAAAAAAAATAATTTTTCAAAAAAAAAATGCAAACCGGACCGGTCACCAAACCAGCCAGGTTTGGCCATCAGGTCGCCGATTCCTGGGCTAGACCAGCCGGTCCGGTCCGGATTCCAGAATCTGATGAAAACGCAGATATATTTATTTATCGTTTATATCTTGTCTCTGCAAAGAATAGTTACAGTGAGAAGATGGCGCAGAGAGATGGCTGGCTTTCTACCCCTCTTGTCAAGAACTTGCACCGCGGCCCGGTAATGAAGCAGCGGCAATGAACAAGAGGAGTACTCACAAGATGACATATTAATCGCCAAACTCTTGGTTCAGGAGTGGGTAGGGTTGGTAGCTCCATTGGATTGTCCACGATGAAGACATGGCTCAGAAACCAACCCTCTCAGACACACAAGAACCAAAGCCACGCTTCATCCCTCTCCTCCATATCACACCCCCCCTCCTTAGTCCTTACTTCATATCCCACTGTTACTGCTCGAGCTTAGGATTACTTTAGCATCACTAAAACACAAGGTTCCAATACAAGGTTCCGCTATACCCTCGATAAATCAGGGCCATTGGAATTTGCATTGGCATGCAGCCATAAAGCCTTCCGCCTTCCCTTCCCGATACCGAGTAAATAGGTTCCGACCAAGTTCGATAGCTCGAGCGTGTTATGCCTAACGTCGCGAGTTCGATCCTGGGGAGGCACCCTTCGGGGTATAATCGAGGTGGGCCCACCGCCCGTAACCTGGGCCGGACGTGTGTGCATTTTTAAAAAAAATATTTAAGAAGGCAAGATCAAATGTAAAGATAATGTGAAAATCCTTAACACCCGCAAGGTAATATATATTCGTGTAGTTTATTTAGTTAATTGCATTTATTATTTATTAAATAATTTTAATTTTTTGTTCTTGTACTTGCATTTTTTTTGTAGCTGAATCGACAATTTTAAGCATGTATTGAACTAATTTGATATAATATGATATTAGAAAAATTATATATTTGTCATAAGCTAAAGGAAACACAACAAAAAGTTAAATATAAAAATTTTTTTTTAAAAAAAGAAAAGGATCGGGATCGGGAATAAAAATCATTCCTGAACCCTTCTCAGGATCGGGAATAATTTTCATTCCCGAACCCTTCTCAAGATCAGAATTAGAAATGGGATTCTCCGATCTCATCCCGAGAACACCCATACTTCTACTATTCTAAATGTGATTTTGTTTTTAAAAAAGCACAGTAACATTTTGTTTAGAGTATTTGGATTAACGTTTAGACAACTGAGTTTTTTTTTAAATCAACTATTGAGAAGCTCAAAAGTCTAATTTTTCCAAAAAAAACCACTTCTACCACCATCAATCCAAATATAAATCACATTTATAATTTAACTTTTATAATTTAACTTTTATCATCTCTGATTTTTGTAAAATTCAAATTAAAAAAGAATTACTTCTGCCATTGTTAGCCAATAGAGACCCATAATCGGCAGGGTATGTCCCTGTACCTAAGCGCTCCTCATTCCTCATTTATTATGTGTGTCTGTGTTTAGACTTGGCTTAAAGTCCACTTCACATATGATCTATGCCTTTAATTGTTACGGTCCTCTGGCGTTGGAATTTCCTTTGAATTATCGCATACAATGGATGAATTTTATATTGGAAACTATGAAAAGGCCTGATAGCGTAGATAAACCTGCATAATGGCAGGATTTCTCGACATGTAATTGGTCTTTAAACAATGCGGCCTACATCTACACCGGTTGTAACATATTTCCCCAACTAGTAATTGGAAAGGGCATTTACAATAACCAAATATATCAAGGACATGCCCCAAATATACACCAATGAGCACTATGCAGCCTTCTTTCCAAGAAGTAGGCTCCACGAATACGTGTTTCCCTTCTGTGCAGCAACCTCCACTCGATTCTTGCCAACCTATAAGTCATTTTTGTCAGTTACTGTATGTATCATACCGATATTTTATCCGATGTTATACTGAAGAACAGAATAAACCTTACAAGTCATAGAGACTAACGAAAAAGCATTTTGGAGAGTTGGTTACTACCTTGTCCATGATCCAATAACCAATTGTTGGCATGTACTGAACAAGATACATTATGGCAAGCACAGGCTGCAAAAGAGTTCAGCTCAGCATTTCCGGCAGCGGAGATGTATAATCCACTACGAAATTAGAAGTGACCAAATAACACCAATGAATATAATAAACCTGATATGATATCCAAGCTTCCTTTAAGCCATGGGTTGCAGCAATGATAATGAGTTCCGCACACCTTTCTGATGGCACACGCTTCTGTCTCGAGTACTTTAATATTTTTAACAAGAAGCAAACAAAAATACAAAAAAAAAGAATATGTTTCGGGACTTGGCCTTTTGTTCCTCACCTCAATCTATGTAATACAATTTATTTCTCTTTTTTACCATAATAAAGTTACTTAGACTTTAGCAAATTTTTCCCCATTTAGCCAATATGCGTTTAGCAAGCTATATGCCCGGCAAAGGGCAGAAAAGACACCTGGCCATAATAAAACAGATAAGGGGAAATTTGAGAAGATGTTGTTCATAAATTTAATACTTGCAAATGCTTAAGAAATCATGAAAGCAACTTTCTTCCTTCTAGTATAGCATGTGTCCGTGAATTCAAACTAGAAAATCAAAATTATTGACGAAAATCAAAATTATTGACAACTGTCATGTATTTTGCACTTGCTTTAATTTAGAAATTATTATACATAGCTGCAATGTCCACATGGTTGGAAGAAACTAAGGAAAAAAAGGACCCAATTAGAATCTTTACACAAGCAAAGGATGATGAATTAGCAACGGAACACACCTCAGATGAGCCCTTCTTCAAAGGTTTTGCTCCAGAATCATTTGACGTTTCTATTGGTCCAGGACAGACAACAGTTACTTTGATTCCTTTTTGACAAAGCTGCAATCACAAAAGCTTAGTAGGCATGACCAAGTAAACTAAATACGTATTAACAACTGGTTTTTTTTCCTGCCTCTCTTTTTCAGAGATCTGTATCATAGTTACGTAGTTTAGGCTGTCAGTTACTGACCTTTCTTTTGGAAACAAAGGAAATATGTTCATACCTCAGAACGCAAGGAATGAAAGTACCCATTCAGAGCATGTTTGGAAGCAGAGTAAACAGCCTGACCTGGGGCAGGGGTCTTCCCTGCAGCACTGCTTATCTGTGTGCAAACAAAGAACAACAGATATTGTCAATTGAAAAATGGGAAATAAGAAGAAAAACAATCTCACATTGTCCAACTTTAGTATATTGATGCACGAAAAACATAAAAACATATAACAATGTGTTTTAACGAGACAGTTGAAGTCATAAATTCATAAATTAACTGCAGTTGAAAAGGCTGGCCATTTCTTTCTACTTTCAGGCATAGCTCTTCTCAACAGATAAACAAATTAGTTGCAAACCTCTTTTTGCATGATCCACATATTTCTAACCCTCTTAAAGTGCTACCACTATTCAGATTCCATAACCAATATTAAATATCATCAGAGAATTATCACTTACCACCACAAAATGACCCTGCCCCCGCCTCAACATGAAAGGTGCCAAGAGCCGTGTGAGAGTTATTGTTCCAAAAACATTGACATCAAACGTTGCCTACTTAGAAGGAAGAAGCAGTGCAATATATATGAGTGTATGTATATATTAATATGACTACTTTCAACAAAAAGATAAGCAATCTTTCAAAGAGAAGCTTAGACATAGCAGCGATTTAGAGTCTCCATTATGAGATAGATACCTTGAGACTTTCCTCAGTTACATCTAAAGCAGAACTTTTCTGCAAAGCAGATTCAGATGAACGAAAATTAAAAAAAAAAAAAAATAGATAGGTAAATTGCAATGTACAGCAGGAACTGAGGAACAAAGAATAATGAAAAATAATAATTTTATCCAAGACAAATGGTAAAATTCCTAAGGCTGTCTTATCTGACAGCATACCTTTATATAGAAAACTCAAACAAATCTAAATAAACTCGTATGAGTAGTGTAAATATTTGAGTATGTATTTGTGTTGTACATGATATTCTCTACGTTCAGGGCTTTGGTATATGGCACTTGTATTTCCTTTCTATTTGTCCCTAAAAATAAGACAATGAAAGGAGTACAAACACCTCACATCTGATCCACATAGCTTCATATGGTATTAGAAATTTCAATGGTTCCTTCTATCCATGTCTCATTCCAGATGTGCATTCATTTCATCCCCTATTTCATCCTTTTCTTGGAACAAACTCCTCCACTATGTTTAAGAGATCCTAATCAGCCAACCCCTCTAATCCTGAATAATCTCGCACCACATTAAGATGCATCCAAGCTGCCTTCCTCCACATGCTTCATTTTCCCCCATCATTCACCTGAAGACAATTTATGCAACCCCACAACTGATCTCTGGTCTTCATCAGTCTGTTCCTTGTATTCCTCTTTTGGACCTCAAGTCCTTGGCTCAGGCGTGTCATTATATAATTCTAACATGAGGTGAGGAAACATTTATTTACTAAAATTGTTGGGAGTCGTGTTAAAGAGAAAATGTTATACTATCTTGTCAATTTTGCATTGCCAAAGTAAATTTTCTTATTTGTGGATAACTGAAGTTGGATATTGAGATGAATGAGTGACATACAAGAAAAGAAAAAATTCACAATAAACCTATATGAGGAAGAGCTGGCATGACATCTATTATAAAATGGTAGAAAGGTGGTCCAAACATATTCAAAGAAGGATGTTGGAAGTATTAGTGAGGGGGTAGACCAACTTGTAAAGAAAGGTAGAAGAAGATCAAAAAGAGAAGTTATTATGCAGGGACCTTTTGGTTAACAATAAATCTAAAGATTAGGTTGTTGATAAAACGCAATAGCATCGTGCAATTCATGTAATCGACCCCACCTAGTGGGTAAGGCTTGCAGTCCTTGTTGATAATGGATTGCATGAATGTGAACCAAAAATAGCAAATTATGAGTAATAGTATTTCCATGGACAATGCGATGCAGAGAAGAGGAGGAAGATCTGATAGAATATTTACAACCCATTATGACGTACAGCAGGAGAAAGGAGAGGAATAAAGCAGGAGATAGTAGGGATAATCTGCTATACAAAGGGAGTAACTTCCATGATGTGCGGAATTCACTTAGATGTTAGCTTTTCTCACGTGTTATGCTGTCAGATGTTGGTTTCCTTTATGTAATGTGCTGTCAGTTTGTGGCATGTTTTCTTAAGAATAGGAATCAGTTATTGTCAGTTAGTTTGAGGTCAATAAAATTTGTATGTACTGGACTGGTTATTTAGATCAATACTCGAGATTCTCCTTTTAACTTTGTTAGTTTATAAGTTTCAAATTCTGGCTTATACTCTAATATTTCCCATGATTCAAACCTATTAAACCCATTCCATTAATATCTAATGAGTAGGGCTGAGCATGTTGCCCACGGCCTAGTGAGCCCACCCATACCCAATGAAAAATTGCCCATTTTGGCCCGCCTAATAAAGACCCATAACGGGCAGCCGTGTGCACTAAATGGGACGGGCCACGGGCACACCCTCGGGCTGCCCATGCCCGCCCATTTATGTGTATATATATATAATATATTATATATAATATTTATTTAAGTATAAGAGATAATGTAATTCTAAAGAACAAATTTCCAAACGAGTTAAATGATAGATATATATATATATATCATGTTTCATAAATCACAATCACAGTCATGATATAGAGATTTTATATATAAGCTATAATTTTATATATAATATAAATTGCTTACTCTAAAGATTTTATCAACTATTAATTAAGGATTAATTAAATTATTAAATAAATTATCTCATGAGGAATGATAAGGATTATGGTGCTTTAATAATTATTAATGTTTTTAGTAATTTATACTAAGAAATTAGTATCAACAAAACAATAAGATAGAAATGCAGTTTTTGAAAAAGATGCACTAACGGGCAGCCCATGCCCATTCCAGCCCACACGGGTTTAGCCCAACCCATTTGTCATGTAATAGAGGATCGATCGGAATTAATGGATGATGAACAGTACCGTCGATTTAATGAATGATGAATAGTACAGTAGATTTAATGGATGATGAACAGTGATGCAGAATCAGATTTTGCGTGGAATGTTTGACCGAGGGAGATGTGGATAATGGATAATAGAAGGAAAAGGAAAATAAAAGAATAATCTGTTTTAAAGAGGTAGCAAGTATCTCACACCCTCTCTAATAACAGCCCTGGAGAATCTCCAAAACTTAATTTACTCTCTGAAATATTCCATGCTTTATTGAGTAGGCAACCAGCCAATATATAGAAGGAACTTACAAAGAGATAATATCTAATTTAAAATTCAAACTACTAAATCAAATCAAAATTCAAATAGATAATATTCCTAGATTTTATAAACTAAATCCTACTTATTCCTGAAATATCTAAATCAAATCAAATCTTTGGAATATCAAAAAGAATATAATAAATAATAATTAAATTCTAATTAATCTTGAAACGTTTGTTTTTCCTAGAATAACTCAATCAATAACAGTTTGGGTTGCTATCATTTCTCCCCCCTTGGAAAGCCGACTTGTCCTCAAGGCGAAAGTGAGGAAATTGTTTCATGACCAGATCATACTCCTCCCACGTGGCGTCTTCAAAGGGGCGGTTTTCCCATGCTACTAGTATTTCAAGCCTCTGGTAAGGGATCCAGCAGTGCTGTAATACCTGTGACGGTGTGAGGATCAGATCCATATCATCCGAAAGTGAAAGAGGGGGAGGTAGAGCAGGGGCCGGTTGACTATATGCAGGGCGGAGTAAGGACACATGAAAGACCGGGTGGATTTTGGCTGTTGAAGGGAGTTCTAATTCATATGCGACCGTGCCAATGCGTTTTGTCACCTTGAAGGGCCTGAAGAAGCATGGGGAAAGCTTCTCACATCTGCGCTTAGCTAAGGACCGCTGGCAGTACGACTGAATAGGAAGCCAAACAGCATCCCCCAGTTTAAATTCCAGGTCCCGGCGATGTTGGTCAGCATGTAGCTTCATCCTGTGTTGGGCCTTAAGGAGGTTCCCTTTTAAAACTTATAGCATGGCGTCACGAGTTTCAAGTTGTTCTTCTAGTTCGGCGACACGGGTTTCCCCTTTTATATAAGGGAGTAGGGGTGGTGGGTCACGGCCATATACCAGTTTAAAGGGAGTAGTATTTGCAGCCACATGAAATCCAGTGTTAAATAAACTTACTCCATTGTTTGGGTTGGTCATGTGCAAAACAACGCAAGTAAGTTTCGAGACAGCAGTTGACAACCTCTGTTTGCCCATCCGATTGTGGATGATAGGCGGTGCTCATGTTCAAGCGAGTTTGGCTGAGACGGAACAACTCTTGCCAAAATTGACTAAGGAAAATGGGATCTCGGTCGGAGACCATTGATCTTGGCATGCCGTGGAGACGAACTATTTCTTGGCAAAATGTGGTAGCGACTATTTTAGTTGTATAAGGATGAGTAAGGGCAATGAAGTGGCTATACTTACTGAGACAGTCCACTACCACTAAGATCACATCAGAAACGTGGGACTTAGGTAGTCCTGTGATGAAGTCTAGGGAGATATCCTCCCAAATACGTTCTGGAATAGGTAGAGGCTGCAAGAGGCCAGCAGGAGCTAGAGTCTGATATTTATTCTATTGGCAAACCATGCAGCGTTGAATGTAGTGTTTGACATCATTCTTCATTCCCTTCCAATACACCTGTTCCGTTAATCTGTGCAGAGTCTTGAGATACCCACCATGCCCTCCAGTTGGTGTTGCATGGGCCTCGGATAGCAATTTCTCGCGGAGTTGAACCTAGTTGGGAAGGACCAACCGTGTCTTGTAGAATAACCGACCATCAACTAGATGAAAATGAGGGTGAGTCAGGTTGGGTTTGTACATCCTCAATAATTCTCCTTGTCTCCGGATCCAGCAGCAATGCTTGAGGGAGAGCATCTAATTCATGTGTCATAAGGATGATCATTTGGAGGAAGGAGGCCTGTTAGGGTCGCCTAGAGAGAGAGTCGGCGGCTGCATTTTCTCGCCTGGGTTTGTAACGAATGGTAAAGTCAAAGGGTAAGAGCTTAACCATAAGTCGTTGTTGGGACGTTGTGATAATTTTTTGGTCCAACAGGTGTTTCAAGCTGTGGTGGTCCGTTTGTACGTAAAAGTGGTGCCCCAACAAGTAGTGTCGCCATTTTTGTAGGGAGAGAACCAAAGCAAGTAGCTCTTGATCATATGCGGATTTGTAGCGATTAGAAAAAGAGAATCCCTTGCTGAAGTATGTAATAAGGTGACCATTTTGCATCAAGACAGCCCCTATTCCATTCTTAGAAGCGTCGCATTCCACTATGAAGGGTTGTTGGAAGTCTGGTAAGTGGAGGACCAGAGTAGTGGTGAGGGCTATTTTGAGTTCTTCAAAGGCTGCTTGAGCCTTTTCGGACCATTGAAAAGCATCTTTCTTTGTTAAATCTGTTAGGGGTCTAGCAATGAGGCCATAATTTTTCACGAACCGTCGGTAATAACCGGCAAGCCCTAGAAATCCCCTCAGGTCCTTCACTGATTGGGGTGTAGGCTAATGGGCAACGGCCCTAATTTTTTCAGGTACGACCTCCACGCCCCTACTAGTAACAATATGTCCCAAATAGTCGATCCAAGTTTGTCCCAAGAAGCACTTCTTAGAATTTGCATAAAAAAAGTGTTGTCGCAGGATTTGAAAGATAGTGCAGAGATGGGTGATATGACCCTGGGCAAAGGAACTGTAGACCAAAATATCATCAAAGAAGCAAGCACAAATCTCCTCAAGTAGGGTCGAAAGAGATTGTTCATGATGGCTTGGAAAGTAGTCGGGGCATTAGTGTGGCAAAATGGCATGACCACAAATTCATAATGACCAGAATGTGTTCTAAATGCCGTTTTGTGGATATCAGAAGGTAAAACCCTGATTTGGTGGTATCGAGACCGCAAATCAATTTTTGAAAAATACTTAGCACCATGCAGTTCATCTCATAGCTCGTCAATGTTTGGTATAGGATACTTATCTGGTATCGTTAGTTGGTTGAGACGACGATAATCGACACATAACTGCCAAGAGCCATCTTTCTTGCTAACCAACAATGCAGGGCTTGCAAAAGGGCTAGAACTAGGCCGAATAAACCCACGATCTAATAGAGTTTTAACTTGGGATTCTATTTCATCCTTTTGATAGTGGGGGTACCTGTAAGGTCGCATGTTGGGAGGTGTTGCACCGGGTAGCAAGGAGATCATGTGGTAGTGCCCACGTGAGGGTGGTAAGGACGTGGGTTCATCAAAAACTGCAGGAAACTCTTGTAGGACCTGGGAGACGTCGAGTGCAGTTTGTTTGGCCGTTTCTGTTTGGTGGAATTCTAGACTTTGTAAACAGACGGGGGTGTCGGCCTGCTGAGTTATCCCTTGTAATTTATATCTTTTGCCTTCCACCCAAAAAATCATATACATGTCGTTCCAATTTGCTTGCACAATTTTAAGAGAGGCGAGCCATTTTATTCCAAGCACTAGATTAGACCCAACCAAGGAAAATGGATAGAAATCTTGTGTGATAGTCAGACCTGGCAATTTAACTTCTACATCACGGCATATTCGGTTGCATTTAATGATGCTCCCATCACCAATCCAAACACCAAAAGTGGAGATTGTGCAAGTAGGAAGACCAAGTTCCCGTACCAGTGAATCAGAAATAAAGTTATGGGTTGACCCACTATCAACCAGCAAAAGTACCTTCTTAGAGCCAAGGGTGCCGCTTAGTTTCATGGTTGCAGCAGAAGGTTGCCCAAGGATGGCATTAAAAGAAACTTCAGTGTTTTCGGGTTCTTCATGATCGGATTCCACGAGGGGTTCTAATGAGTCTACAACCGGGTTCCCATTTTCATCAATCTCCATAAGTGAAAAAGAACCGATACAACGATGCCCAGGTCTGAAAGTCTCTCCACATCGAAAGCATAGGCCCTTATCTCGCCTACGTTGCCTCTCAGAGTTAGTGACTGAGTTTTTGCTGGAATTAGAGAATGTTGCAGATGAGGTCGATGATGGTGTAAGTGCTGGCGTCATTTTCCCGACACCATATGTAGTTGCGGCAACCCCTCCGTTCTCACGGTATGTGTGACTTGATGAGTAAGAAGAAGAACCGGGCCAAGCTAGTCGCCTGAAACACTGTTCTAGGTTTGTGAATACGGACGTCAACCTTCAATTCCTCCTTCAGCTCGTTCAGAAATACTCCAAGCAGGCAGTAGTCTGGCCAGTCCGACACACGGGCAACCTGCCTTGCCCATTCTTGGCGGTATTCATGCACAGTCCCTGTCTGTTTAATATTGCAAAGGTGTTCATCGGGATTTTGGAACTCCGGCGGACCATAATGCTCCTGCAGAATTTTCACAAGCTCATCCCAATACAGAGTCGAACGCCGTGCACTTACCCACGAGAATAGGTCCAGTGTGTCGCCGTCAAGGTACATGGATGCTACTTCAACCTTGTCTTCTTCGGGCGTGTCATAGAAGCGGAAGTACTTTTCTGCCTTGAGGACCCAGCCGCGTGGTTCGCCGCCGCTGAACTTCGGAAATTCTATCTTGGTATAAGGACGCCTAAAATTCTGTCGGATTCCGCCGCTTCCATCAGCGTGGCACCGGAATCGGTCCCTGGTTCGATTCTGGTGATTGGCGTTGGCCTCCAACGCATTCACTTTTTCCGTTAGCTCGTCCAACGCATCGAGTCGTGCAGCAATGGCAGCCAAAGGGTCAGCCGCGAATGGGTTGTCGCTGGTACTAGTTGAACGCGTCTTTACCATGGCTTTGATGCCAAATAATAGAGGATTGATCGGAATTAATGGATGATGAACAGTACCGTCGATTTAATGAATGATGAATAGTGCAGTAGATTTAATGGATGATGAACAGTGATGCAGAATCAGATTTTGCGTGGAATGTTTGACCGAGGGAGATGTGGATAATGGATAATAGAAGGAAAAGGAAAATAAAAGAATAATCTGTTTTAAAGAGGTAGCAAGTATCTCACACCCTCTCTAATAACAGCCCTGGAGAATCTCCAAAACTTAATTTACTCTCTGAAATATTCCATGCTTTATTGAGTAGGCAACCAGCCAATATATAGAAGGAACTTACAAAGAGATAATATCTAATTTAAAATTCAAACTACTAAATCAAATCAAAATTCAAATAGATAATATTCCTAGATTTTATAAACTAAATCCTACTTATTCCTGAAATATCTAAATCAAATCAAATCTTTGGAATATCAAAAAGAATATAATAAATAATAATTAAATTCTAATTAATCTTGAAACGTTTGTTTTTCCTAGAATAACTCAATCGATAATGGTTTGGGTTGCTATCATCATGGGCACGAGTGGGCTTTTGACAGGCATGGGCTAAATAAATGGGCGGGCGGCGAACAAACCATCGGGCGGCCCATATAGCCCATTGCTCAGCCCTACTAATGAGAAAGACTAGTAGCACCCCCTGTTATATAGCATTAGACCTGAACTCCTGAACTAGATAAAACAAATGACATATGCAGGCAACGATGGATTCAGGATGAAGTTAGAAAAGTAGAACTTACAGGATCAAGTAAAAACACAAAGAATCAAGTCAAACTATTAACAATGAAGTCCCATGCAAAATTCAAAATAAATTAGATAACATAAATAATAATAAAAACTATAGGGCAAGCTAACAAAAGAAAGCCAGAAAAGCCAACATAACACTTTCTCTATTTTCAGTTTTTGCATTCATATGTCAACCATCTAGTTAAACAATAAACAACAACTATCATGTTCTAATTGAATTCTTAATTCGTGACCTAACCATTAGATGAAGCAATCAGTCACTTACAGGACGCTCAAAAGCTGCATTATGAATCATGTAATCAACACCAGAACCGGGAAACAATGATTCTGCTTTCTCAACAGCCTTCTTAAGAGAATCCTCACCAGTTGTTAAATCCAGTGGTAAAATCTTGACCTCGCTAGGCGCATGCTTACCTAAAAGTACGCCAACCCCATGCATCCAAGAGTGTGCTAAGACATAAGATAAGCGCATTACACATTCTAGCATACTTCTATATGATAGCGCATACCTTTCAGCTGTTGCTTTACCCGCTCCAGTTCAGCTTCATTCCTCGCAGAGATTATTATCTTGGCTCCCAATCTTGCAAGTTGCTTAGCTAGAATCTCCCCTTCATACACATTAAGAAAGAAGGAAAATGCAAACTTAGTTATGCATAAAAAATTAAATCCAAATAGGACTCCAAATAGTTATAGCCTGGAAGCAAAGATATTACTAATACATCAATTAGGTGAAGAAAACCTCAGAAAAGAATTTCCAACAATCATATAATCAAAATCTACAAAGAAGAATTGCCAACAAAAGTTGATATAGTTGGCAATGATATAGCTCATACCCCCACAAGGGTGGGGGTTCATATCCTACTGTGGTACTGCCAATACAAGGACCTCATTTGTAGATAATCTATAAGGACTTCTACAAGCACTCTTCGACTTTCAGAACGTAACTCACCTAAACTTCTGTATATTAAAAAACAAAATCTACAAAGAAAATTTGGTATTGAAATAAAATGTCAGGAAAAATATGAACTCATTACCACAGACAAAAACGTAGTCACCCGGATATCAAAATAACAAGGAAGAAAACACAGTCTTATATGACATTTGAGAAAAAGTTGGTTGAAAGAATGGTTATTGCCTCTTCATTAATGAATGCCAGAATGGTTTATATTTTTGGCACCAATCTGTACAAAAATTAAATTAATTTTGTTGTAAACTACTCATTGTAACTCAGATAGTTAACAAAATAAACGCTTCTTTATCAAAACTATGCATGGTTATAAAAGCACACGAATTAGTAATTTAGTATCACAAATCAACATGCTTGATTTAGCCATCATCATAATGACAAACTATAAGAATAACTAGGGATTAGCATTATAGAATGCAAGAATGGGAACCAAAAGGGGAATGAAAAGGCGTAATGCAGGAAGACAATGGTTGAAAGCCACCAACAATGTATACCAATTCCACGGCTAGGACCAGTGATCCAAACAACCTGAAATAATTGATTTAAAATAAAAACGTTAAAGTTCATAAAAGAATCTAGTCTTGTCTGGGAGTATTGAAGGCAGCAGAATGGAATGGTCGATGGGGTAAGATTATTTGGAAGTTAAAAGAGATTATCTTGAACTATTCATTGTTCGGAAGTTATATTGTCATTGATGGAGGGAAAAGGGAGTGAAAAGGGTTTGAAATATAAGCATTAAGCACATTTTAAGCTTAAAAAATTAAATGATTTTTAAATTATCTAAAAATGTCATTTGAGACATTTATTTCAGCTATTTCTAATGAAAAATTTATTTGTTTCCCAAAAAATAATATTTTTGAGAAATTTCAATATACTTGTTTAAATTTTTTAAATAATCAGTTTTAGAGATTTTATGACAAATAAAAATTACGTTGTGCTCGGATAGTCTTTCCTAAAATAATAGAAAGTTGCTCTCAAAATAATTACATATCTGATTTTTATTAATTCTAATTACCTTCAAAAGTTTAAATAAGCATGCAAGAATTTTTCAAGATTACTTCATAAAAAAATTATTTTTTTCATCTAGAAAAAAAAGAACAATGAAACACGAGCACATGATTTTGCAATTTCATATCAAAGGGATATTAATTTCAGTGATAAAAGAAACGGAGAATTGGAGAAAGTCGATATCAGACCCCCCGGAAGGGCTTAAAAAAAGGAGTTTGGGGGAGGCAGAGGCGGAATTTGGGAATCCATCCTCATACATCCCATTCCGTTATTCTTCAACGATTCGAACAATGATATTGTGACTTTTTCTTTTTCCCACCCCAACTCCATCCCATCCCTTGAAATTTTTTTTTTTCCCAATCAGATTACTTACCTTATCTTCGATTTCTTCGCGTTTCGGTTGCTTCTTGGACATCAGGGTGAAGTCACCTAGGCGGAAAATAAAAAGAGAGGGTCAAAGTTAAATCGATACAGAGAACCAGAAAAAAAATAAAAAGCCTTGAATATGCTACCATAGGCGGTGGCGAATTTGTATGACAGGAAGAGGAATATGGAACTGAAGAGTAAGAACAGCGTCATCATATTAGTCTCGGGGAGCGCAATGAAGAGGCTAGTAGAAAGGAAAACGTTCTGAGGCTATGACCGAAATAACACGAACCTAAGCGTGCCATTCGGGCAGACGGATTTGCTTATTTTATAAATGGTAAAGTTGTAGTTATAGCTTTAAATTATTTTTAGCGGTGTAATTTTGATTTTAAATTATTTTTTGGTGTAATTTTAATTTTGAAGTAATAAAATTTGAGTAATTGGGGACTTTAATTAAGGAAAGTGAAATATCCGTTTGATGCATCATTATTTTGTTTGGAAAAAATAATCATTTTGTCTCTGCAAATTTTGTAATTTTGCCCTTAGCAATTCTGTAACACTTTTAAATTAGTAAATGATCTCCAGATTTTGAAATTTTCCAACATAAAAGTAGACATGATAAGATTTAATTTGATAAATCATATGACATTTTATTTGGTCAACATGACCATTTTGCCTATACAATTTTCGCAATACTTGAAAAATTGGCAAACTTGTAATCGAACTTTAAAAATTCATATCTAAATATATGGATATCCAATTGGGGTGTTTACAAAGCCTATGTAAATCTTATTAAGTCTAGTTTTATGAAAAAATATATAATTTAGCCAATAGGAACTTCAAAATTCCCAGAATTTTTATTTTTGAAGTCTGCTCCAGAAAAACGTTAAATTCGTTGGGCAAAATTCAAAAATTAATTTCTCCTTGTATATAACTTTAAAAATTCCATGTGACCTATCAAATTAAAGCTTATCATGTCTACTTTTATTCTGGAAAATTTCATATTTTATGGAGGTCATTTATTAATTTAAAAATGTCACACAATCTGACTGCCTCAACAAAAAATCACATTGGCAGCAACTTCAACTTGTGCACCAAATAACTGATCAATGCTTCCATGGAAGTTTGTTTTTTTTACACAGGTGAGAAACGAACGTTTGTATTCTATTTACACAGATGCTCATTAATCCAATTAAAATACATTAGGAGCAAAATCGCACCCTTACAAAAAAATTTCAGGGTTCTATTTTCAACTAACGGAAGTGAAACGTCCGTTTGCCACATTATCATAGTTATTTGGTGCACAAGTTAAAGTTGCTGCCAATATGATTTCTTATTGAGGCAGAGAGATTGTGTGACACTTTTAAATCAGTAAATGACCTCCAAAAAATATGAAATTTTTCATAATAAAATTAGACATGATAAGCTTTAATTTGATAGTCATATGGAATTTTTAGAGTTGTATACATGGAGAAATGAATTTTTGAATTTTTCCCAGCGAATTTAACATTTTTTTAGAGCATACTTCAAAAATAAAAGTTCTAAGAATGTTGAGGTTTCTATTAGCTAAAGATTATATTTTTATATAAAACTAGATTTAATAAGGGTCACATATGCTTTAGAATCACCTCAATTGGATATCTATACAATTAAATATGAATTTTTAAAGTTTTGTGACAAATCTACCAATTTTTCAAGTATTGCGAAAATTGTAAGGGAAAAATTGTCATTTTGACCAAATAAAATTCGATATGACCTATCAAATTAAAGCTTATCATGTCTAATTTTATTTTAAAAAATTTCAAAATTTTTGGAGGTCATTTACTAATTTAAAAGTGTCACACAATTGTTAAGGGCAAAATTGTAAAATTTCACAAAATTGCAAGGGCAAAATGGTTATTTTCCCCAAAAAAATGACGACGTGGCAAAACCCTTTTATAAATAATTGCTCCAAATTTATTACTTCATGATCAAAATTGCATCTATAAATAATTTAGGATCAAAATTACACCTCTGAAAATAGTTCATAGCCATAACTGCACATTTACCCTTTTATAAATGACAAAACCCCTCGCACGTCTCATCGTTTAAAGCTTGTTTGGTTTGACTTATGTGATTGTATAAACCCGATTCATATAAATCGAGATAACATTTTTATATATATTTACCTCATAGACCGTAAAAGCTACCTCGTAGACTGTAAAAACTACCTCATATTCTGTGAATCACAATTGAAAAGCACTTATGGAGCTTCTAATCGCTATTCCAAATATCACATCGTATACTATAAAATTTACCTCGTATATCGTAAATCACAATTGAAAAACACTTTTAAATATTTTAATTGTTATTTCAAACCAATGATACGGGCACAGAATGTAGCACATATCATCCCCATGGTTTTAATATGGGTGAGTGTTTAAAAAACCACAAAACGTGTTAGTGTTTTTTTCTATAAATTCATATTAAAAAAATTTTTACATGTTTATTTTATAAATCATAAAAATTATTTTTTAAATTCTAAATTGTCATTGTACAGTGGTAAGGGCTAACTCTCTCACACTCATGATGAATTAAAGATCGAATTTAATTAGAAAAAGTGTTAAATTTAATATTTGAAAATGTCTTACAAGCCTTTAGATTAATATAGGATGACACACATGCCTTTAAAAACAAAGAAACGGTTCTAGATATTTTCTCTCCTCGCCCTCACTTCAATGTTCAAAAATTAGACCGCTTGCAAACTGCGAGGCTGTGTGAGTGAAGTTTAAAAGTTGCTACAGAAAAGTGATCGACTTTACTTGTTCGACTGAAACAACTGAGATTCATGTATTGCAAACACTCATCGGTCATTTTAGGGGCTGTTTGTGATAGCTTTTTTGAATGGGGCTTATCATATAAGCCCGATTCACGTAAATCGAGATAAATCTCCTCCACATATTTATCTCCTAGACCGTGAAAGCACTTCGTAGACCGTAAAAGCACCTCGTAGACCGTAAAAGCTACCTCATAGACCGTAAAAGTTACCTCGTAGACCGTAAATTACAATTCATAAGCACTTATAAAATTTTCATAAGCTATTCCAAACAGCCTCTTAACCACAAATTCGTCATCACGTCATACACTATCACTTTAGATCACATGTTAAAAAAACAAACAATTGTGCTCAGCGGGGGTCACCGTCTGATGAGGAAATCATACACCCTCCATGGAGTTTGTGAGCATTTGCTTTTGATAACAAGCCATGTACTGTTTAACTAATTTTCTTCACACGACTGGGGCCTTTGGATTCAAACAGAAAAAAAAAAAAGTTAATATCATATTTGGTTCTTATAGTTTATCTTCATTTTTATTTTGATCATTGTAGTTTCAAACTATAGGTTTTTGTCCATCAATTTTTTTTAATTTAAAATATTAATTCTTATAATTTAATAAAAACTTTAATAGTATTAAATATGATGATGTGCTGCTAACACCAATAACTATGTTTATGTGATTTGATGATTGGGCCAGCTGTTATGATTTTTTGTAGCTTATGTGCCTAAGTGGTAAAATTCAAAAAAGAAAAATAAAAGAAATTTAGGGGAGAGAACGGCGTGGCAGTGACTTCCACTATTTATCATCATCTTCATCAAGAGAGAGAAAGAACACCATGTGGATGGGGGACGCTGGAAGGGGGCAGTTTTTGTGTCACTGAAGAAAAATCATCTTTGATTTTTTTTTTTGGGTGGAAGGCTAGTTATTGACCACTATATCAGCATCCCAAACAGCTTCCTGCAATTTGGTGACCACGGAGAAAGCTTTAAATTGATTACTGTGATAAAAATGATTTTTTTTTTAATTTGACTTTTAAAAATTTAAATAACAGTAAAAACTAGATAATATAATGTGATTTGTGTTTGGATTCACGATAATAGAAATGACTTTTATTCAAACTAAACTTGTTTAGATGATTATTTAAAAAACAAATTTAGATAGGAAATGACGAGAAGGGACATGAGTTTTTATTAAATGCATATAATTTGATAATTGAAATATTATTGATAAAAAATTTTAAATACTAACAGCTTGTTTGTTTGAGCGTTTAAAAGGTTTTTAAGTGCTTATGCACGTAAATTGAGACTACACTCCTCTCACATACTTACCTCATATACCGTAAATCATGATTGAAAAACTGCTTTTAAATATTACAATCACTATTCTAAACGACTTATAAGTAACACTTGATTAGATATTGTTTGATAGATCAAAAATTATATAAATTATAAAAATAAGAATCTTAAGTTTTCCAACTAAATAATATTATATTACTAAAATTAGAATTAATTTTTTTCCAACATTTTTTGCCAGCAAATATTTTTTAGAAATATAAAATTTAACAATGTATGTTTTAGTAAAAAAAATTATATGTTTCTTGCCTTTTTTAAACCAAGTCAGAATAAGGTAATAATGGGGTGATAGGACACTGGGCTACTGAAGGAGGTATGACGTGAGTCCCATGGTTATTTCCAATCCCGCCGTGATGCACTCACCGTAAAAAACAAGTTTCATGAGCTTTTTTTTTTTTAAATGGCTTTTACGCTAAAAATCCAGTTGAAAAAACATCAACCCAAACAAACTAAAGGGAGAAAGAAAAGTCCGACCACAGAACCATGCCGATAAAGGAAGAAAGGGTCGGTGAAGCTTAGGACTAAGTAAAGGTGGTAATATGGTCCGACCTATCAGTTTTGAACTAACCCGTCACAGGTTAGGATTATATGGGTTCAGGCCTAAAAGAACTGTATCAATATGGGTTGATATTTAGTAAACCCAACTTATTGCCAGTGGGTTGGCCCGCCCGACCCATATTATTTTTTTTCAATTTTTTTTACATAATATACTAAAATTATTTTTTTCTACAAACATAAACTATAAAAAATTATAAATTAATTATAAATTAAACATTCATCACAAGTCCATACATGACAAAATAAACGTAAATCCAAAAACTATCAGTATTCAATAGAACTTAAAAATAATCAATAATTAGTTAATATTAATGGTGTTCAAATTTGAAGCATGATGTGAAGTTGTAAGATTTTCTTGAGCTCGATCAGTTTGCTTTTCTAGGTAAATCCGTCACTGCCATAGATAATAAAATAAAGTAAAAAAATAATATTATATTAATTTAAGTCTTGCCAGGAGTGACAAGAGGCTAGGGTAAGAGAGGAAATTGGGTGGTCTTTCGGATAAACTTATGTCTGGCCGTCTTAGGCTCTTGCCTCTTGGTCTTGGGTTATATAAAAAAAAATATAGGCAAATCCGCCAACCCGGCGCTGGTTGAGATCATATAAATTCGGGCCTAAAAAAACCACTCCCAAATGACCCTAATTTTATAAAACCTAAATCACCCATTTTATAGAGTTGGGCGGGTTCGACCTATAGCCCCAAACAAAGGTATTCTTTTTACTGGCATCCATTATATGCGAAATTGGCCATACTTCCTGTACGCTAACTCGTTTAGCCCATTTATTTTCTTTATTAATATTAAAACTTTGTCTTATTAGTCTAGTTTTTTTATTTTCTGGCAAAAAAAAAAAAGGTTTAGTTTTTCTTTGTGTGGATATTACTACGCGATCTAAATATAATATTTAATTAATTTTTTTAGAGAGATTAATGAAGCTAAATAAGTTAGTTAATCATATAATATGTTGTGTATGATTAAATTATATACTAGTTTATAAATCTGACAAATTAGTTTGGTGAAAAAACGATAAACACAAATACTTTAAAGTAATTTAATTATTTTCTTTAATATCTCTAAAAAGATCAACGGGATCTTAAAATTTAGGACCGAAGGTAATAATATTAAGTGTTAAGGTGCAAAAATACACATGAAATTTTTCTAAAAGTGCATCTAACACCAATTTTTTTTTTCCTGGGATAAAAATAACTATGTGATTATAAAAAAAGGGGAAAATACACATTGACAAAATTGCAGTTAGTGCTCTAAGTTTTGCTCTCTCTTGAAACTTGTGGCAGGGAGTGATTCTTAATGGAAGAGTCTACTGTTCAGAAAATTCCACCGGACAGGCTGCCGGAGGAACTGGCTTTGCCCACTGCTTCCAAGAAATCAAAAGTGGAATTGAAGGAAGATGCTCTAATGTCGGACCTAATGATTGATGACGAGGAGGAGGAGGAAAACATTGGTGAAAAATCCCAAAGGCCTACTAAAAGCACCAAGGCAAATCACCCACCTATGGAGCCTCTAGTATGGAAAAAGATCAACTAATCTCATATTTTCTCGATCAAACGTAGCGCTTACCAAAGCCTTCTGAAGAAATGCGAAAGCTTATGAAAGTGTACCCGGTGATGCCGTTGTCAGAAGATAAATCCAACGAAGCTTGTCAACCATGGAATAACACATTAACAATCACTGTCTTGGAGGTGCATATTAATTTCTACAAGATGAAAGAGGCCGTGTCATATATTGAAATTTAATGAATTTGATTTGGTGGACCTACCTAATAACTACTATGCAATCCGGTTCACAAATCAGAGACGTGGGGAGTGCACTATAAACGCATCTTGTTTGAAGGCCCATGGGTGGTGGCACATCCTTAGTGCAGAGGTGGTCTTCATACTTTGACCCCTTCCACAACCCTCTTGGTAGGATTGCCACTTGGGACAGAGTCCCAGATGTTCATCTTCAATACTGCTCCAAGAAATACATCTCTAGGTTAGGGGATATGATCAGGAAGACATTGAGGGTTGATTTGCATACCCTGTTGAACAAAGACGAGAATGGGGGTAAGGTAGAATGAGCAAGATATGCCAGAATTTGTGTCACAGTCGACCTCCAAAAGAAGTTAATCCCCAGAATCATACTAACCTTTGCTTTATTATTTAATATTGAGCATGAAGGGTTGGACTTGTTCTGCTTCTGTGGTAGATATGGGCACAAAAATGAAGCTTGACCTTGGAAGTAAATTTGTAACGCATCCATCGAACACCATGCTCATAAGGAAACAACGCAGTGACCACCTCCTATGTCGCCAGAAAAGACTTTATCGGTGGAAGGGGAAGAATTTGTTAGATAGGATTAGTTTTAATGATATCAAATATAGATGCTAAATATTAAGAGCAAAAGTTTACATGATGTATTTTTCATATATATTGACTAACTACTATGTTTAATGTGAAATATATCTTGTAGATTAGTCAAAAAAATATTAGAAGCTATCAAGTTGAATTGTAGAGAATGATCAAGAAGAAGATTAAGAAGCTGTTGAAAAAAAAAGTAACAAACTGGGGAGAAGAAGTCAAGAAAAGGAAGAAATTATTGAGTTGGATTGATGAGAATGATCAAGAGAAAGAAGAAGAAAGAGACTGAAGACATTAGTCAAGAAAGAAGAACTTGTAAAAATAATGGGAATATCAAATTTCAAGTTCTTAGATTTGGTATTGGAGATTGTTATGCTAAATTAGAAGTTGGAATGGCTTAATCGGAAGTTAAAGTGCCTTATATCGAAATTATACTTCATTATCACTCGAGTTACACCTCCAAAAGTGATTTCTACATGTTTCACTCAAGTTAAGGAAGTTCCACTAGAGTGATGATCATATTTCAGCATACTCTGTTTAGTTTTGTTTTCGTTCAGTATGACACAGGCTCACTAATGTGGTCATATCTCTCTAACCACATATCTAATTAAGGTGAAACTTGTTTCATATGAAACCAGACTCAAAATATGGTTTATATAAATCAATTCCATGCTCAAATATTATCAAATGAAAGAGATATGAACTTCAAAAGTTGGTACCCAAAATCAACGTTATGTTCCAAATCAGTAGCTACTAATTTAATCATAAAATTTGAAAGATAATGATTTGGGAATTGGTTCTTATTGCATTGGAAAGAAGACTTAAAGAGCATTTTGGATTGCTAAATTTAGAGTTACAGTCAAAGAGTTATGTCCACTGGAAGTTGATCTTTGTGCCAAATTATATACCTGGAAGTATTCAACAAAAATCCTTCTTCATCACTCGAGTGATGAAGGATCACTCCAGTGATGAAGCTAAAATGAGGAAGAAAGAGAAGATGAAATGATGGGGAAGGCTCTGGTGATTTACGAGGATAAGGAAAAGACTTAGAAGTTGAGTGGCCTAGGTACAGGTGGTAGAGCAAAAGCAAAGTCTAAAAGCACAATAGGTCAAAAGAGTATCTACATGGCAAAAGGCAAAGAAAACACTAAGCCTAATGTTGAAGAAGTAAGGCAAATGGCCTAAGTGGATGAAGGAGACGCATAGGGGAATAGGCTAAAAACATCTGGGCCGAAATAAGGCTCTATCTCTAAAGTATCGGGCTAAAGAATACACTAAGTGGTAAGTGGGATCCTGGATAAAACAGAACTCGTTCTATTAGCTCAAAAGGGTAAAGTGAAATCAGAATTAAAAAATCTGGAAAACAAAAGAGAGGATAAGCTGCTGTCAATGATGACATGCGAAGTAACAATACAGAGAGAGTTGAAGAGTGATCTAAACCATTGAAGATTTCAAGTGAGCTGAGACTAAATCGAAGAGCAGCGAATAAGGAGAAGGCAAAAGATTGCTCAAGCTTAGAAGGGTGACCACCAGATAAGTGATCTTCTTCTTATCTCTGCTTAGACCATAATGTTCTAATGATTGTTGCCACATGGAACTGCCGTGGGGCTGAAAGTAAAACTTTCCCACATATTTTGAAAGATATTGTAAAGAAGTACAGTATAAATGCGATGTGCTTACTTTAAACTCACATAAGTGGATCTTGTGATGACTCGGTTGTTAAAAAATTGCGATTCTCAAATTGGTTGCAGGTTGAGGCTACTGGTTTTATGGGTGGAATTTGGATCATGTGGAATGAGTGGGAGTTAGAGGTTGAATACTTGTTTTCAAATGATCAGCTTCTTCACTATCGCATAACCGATAGAAAATCTGGAGAAACAACACTTGCCACTTTTGTTTATGGTGACCCGAAGTTAATAAACAGAAAGGAACTATGGTACTCTCTCTAAAACCTTACAAACTTTATGGATGGTCAATGGTTAATTCTTGGAGATTTCAATGCCTACCTTAAACCTTTTGATAAATTAGGTAGAGCCCCCCCCACCCCCAAAAAAAAAAAAAGTCCAATCAGCTAATCAATTTCGATCATGTGTTTAAACATGCGATCTACTGGAAGTTCTGATTGTGGGTGACAGGTGCACATGGGAGAAACAAGGAGTAAAGGAGCGTCTTAAATGAGTTTTTTGGGAACTAAATCACCATGATTTTAAGGCATTACACTCCCTAAAGTTCAAGTCTGATCACTGTGTAATAGTTGTATCAAGTGGGGCCTCATACAACAGTAGGTTTCGTCCTTCTTAGTTTCGTTGCCAAGCAGCTTGGTGTTTAGAAGATGGTTTTGAGGATATTGAAAAATCTACATGGTAGGAGCGATCTTGGAATAAGGGCTATTCTGAATTCGTGAGATCAAAAAGTTAGGGGTATCCTTCCTAGAAAGAAGAAGGAACTAATCCAAGGACTGGAGAGAATTGACAGAGCTTTAAGATCACGATTACATATAGGTTTATTGAAACTAGAGAAAAAAAACTATAGTTGGAATATAATAAAGTGGTGAACTAGGAGAAACTTGTTTGGTACCGAAAATCCCGATGCAAATGGCTCCAATTTGAGGACAACAACTAGCTTCTTCTATGCTTCAACAATGATAAGAAGGTAAAGAAATAACATTGAAGCACTCAAGAATGACCAAGAAGAGTGGATTAAGGATCAGACAGTGCTAAAACATATGGCTCTCCAGTACTTTAAAACTCTTTATTCCTCAGATTCAGAGGTTACTCCTGTGAGTGAATGGCCGAGTAATTTCCTTAGCCTCAGTGTGGACTAGCTACGTTTGATTCAAAGAGAAGTTACTCAAGTAAAGATTAAAAATGCCGCTTCTGAGATGGGGCTTTCAAAGAACCAGACCCTAATGGACTTCAGTCGCATTTTTTTCCAAACCCAATAGGGTGTGGTAGGCCCAAAAGTATGCAGCTTGATACAAGACATGTTTCAGGACCTTAAAGAATAAAAGAGGTGCACCAAACATTATCCTGATTCCAAAAATAGAAAATCCAGCCTACATTAAAGAGTTCAGACCTATTTCACTATGCAATGTGAGCTTTAAAATCCTTAGCAAGGTGTTGGCAAACAGACTAAAGGATGTGATGGATTATCTTATAAACCAAATTCAGTGTTCCTTCATTGCAGGATGCCAGAGTTGTGACAATATTATTCTTGCAAGAGAAGCAATACACACCATGAGAACAAAAAGAGGTCAAAAAGGCTATGTGACGGTTAAAATTTATATGGAAAAAGCTTATGAGAGACTGGATTGGAACTTCCTAAAGTTTAATCTACTAAGTTTTGGACTGGGCTATTACTTTGTTAACATTATCATGCAATGTGCTTCCTCTACTTCTATGCGAGTTAGTTAGAATGGATCATTAACAGAATCGTTTTTACCTACCAGAGGTATAAGGCAAGGTAACCCTCTGAGCCCCTATTTATTTGACATTTGTATGGAGAGATTGGGGCAATTGATAAAATTGGAGGTAGAGGCTAGTAGATGAAAGCCATTGATGTTGAGTACTAAAGGACCCACTCTTTCTCACCTCTTCTTTGCAGACGACTTGATTCTTTTCAGTGAGGCATCGACTGAACAAATGTTGAAAATAAAAAGCATCATGACTTTAGTCTGCAAAGTTTCAGGTCATAGGGTCAGCCTACCAAAATCAAGAGTTTGTGTGTCCAGGAATGTTAATTTTAACCGGGCGCAAGAGTACAGTCAGTTGTTTGGAATTGGTATTACATTGGATTTAGGCAAATATCTTTGAGTCCCTTTACTTCACAAAAGAGCGATTAAGGCAACATTTTCCCCCTTAATCTCAAAAGTACAGAAAGGCTTGCAACCTGGAAGGGGCAGTTCCTGAGCATAGTGGGTAAATCTGTCTTGATTAAGTATATGTTAAACACCTTGCCTTACCACCAAATGTAATCGTTGCTCATTCCTAAGGGGGTCTTGCAACAAATTGACAGAATTAGCAGGGACTTCTTTTGGAACCATGATGTAACTGGGAGGAAAATACACCTTATCGCTTGAGACACAATTAAGAAAGACAAGTGCAAAGGGGGGATTGGCATTAAGGATCTAGTACTTCAAAATGAGGCTTTCATCATGAAGCTATACTGGGGGCTTCTTATTAAGCCTAATGCATTATAGGTTCAAGCTTTGCGAGCAAAATATAATTATGGGGAACTGGGGATTCAAAATTTCCAAAAGTAGAGAATAAGAGGCATCAATCGGCGGTGTAGAGCGCCATCACTTCAGTTTGGGGAATTTTTCGCAAAGCCGTTGGAAGCAAACTAAGGAGTGGAGGAAACACTAAGGCTTGGTAGGAATTATAGACTATACTTGATTACCCACTTATGCATTATGTCAACAAAAATCAACAGTGGCTAGATCCAAATCTATTGTTAACCAATTCTTAACTCCAACTGGTGATTAAGACTTGGTAAAATGGAGTTGCTTTCTCCCATATTGGGTTGTTGAAAACATAAAGATGGTAAAACCTCTGAATCAACAAGAGGATGACTATTCTGGTGGAGAGCATCTACTTATGGGAATTTCAAAATCAAATAAGTTTATGAATAGGTTTCTAAAAAAGCCGAGCAACCTCGAGAACATGATTGGCAAAGTATTTGTTGATGGCATATTCCTGAGAGAGCTAAATTCTTCATGTGGCAATTGTTTCATGAGAAGTTACCAACGAGCTTACTCAGAGCAGAACGGGGTCTTAGTAAAACACCTGAGTGTCTGTGAGGAATCAGTCATTAACATTATAAGAGATTGTGAGATTGCAAATAGTGTGTGAATGTCGGTCCTTAACCTAATATACTACTTTATTTTTTCTGTGGTGGTTTACAGGTTTGGCTTAACTGGAACTCAAAACATGCACCAGGAGCTCATAAATTCAAAAGGGTGGCCATGGTTGGGGATGTTTGGTATGATTTGCTGGCTTCTTTGGAAAAACTGATGCAGAAGGGTCTTTGAAGGATACAATGACTCTCCAGTCAACTTAGTCCACAAGTGCCTTTATCTGCTACATGAAGGAGTTGAAAATAGTAAATTCCACCACAAGATATGTTAAGTTGTGGATAGAAACACGTCAAGCTGTTTTCCTCCCGAAGATGGGTACACGAGGGTAGACGTGGATAGTTCTCTGATAGCCCAGCATCAAGCGGCATATGGGGGATCATAAGGGACAATAGTGGATCATGGGTATGTTGTTTCCAAAGAAGATTAGGCCTCTGTCAATTCTCTACATCAGTGGAGATTCAGACGATTGAGGCTGGCTTACAGGTCTATAAATCTTCGGGTTTAAAGAAAATTAAGATGTTCTCTGACTCAACCGAGGCTTTGCAACTCCTACTGATGGACTCAGGGACTCATTACCCTCTCATGGATGTAATTGAGGGGGGTGGGTTCGATCCCTTATTTTTTTTCTAATTGGAATCTTGAGATAATCCATGCTTACAAGGAAGCAATTAGTTGTGCCTGAATGGCCCAGGATGCGAACAATGAGCTAACCATAGTCCAGAATCCTCAAGCTTTTTGTTCGAATCAAATGTTAGCTGACAATAGCTAAGATTTGAGTTGTCCTTGCTATGTTTTTACTTTCAATTCATTTTAGATATTATGTAACCTATCAAGATTAAATCTTGTCATTTGTATTCTAAAAAAAACACACATTGACTGTTAGTTTGACTTTTAAGGCTGACATGGGCGATGACTTAGTTAAGTTTAATCCTAGCTGACAGTAGAGAGGAAAAAAAAAAAAGTCCACACGTTGAAGTTTAAAAATCCCCATTTACCCGACTAAAAAGAATCTCAGCCTCATCATCATCAACCCCAGTTATCTCCATCAACATTCAAAGACCAAAAAATAAACCGTTCAAGCATTTCAAAGAAAGGGAAGGGCTAAAATTGTTTAATGAATCCATAAACAGACTCAAGCCAATTCAAAATGACTTCAACAAGAGATCTAACATCTAATTAGAACAATCAAACCAAAATTTTTGAAAATTGCAAGAGATCAAAAACTGTTCTAGAACTGAAAACAATAAAGAGGGCGGTGAAGCATTACTAGAGGTGCCATCATGCTCTGATTGCCCGTGGGCATCACTTCATCTCCGCCGTTCTCCATGAAAAATGCTGGGATATATATCGCCACTTTCCTTGGGATCGTTGAAGACGCCGGCATTGAGGGTGAGGAGGTCGATGTGAATGGTGGATTGTGGCGACAGAGCCGAGTCCTACTCGTATTGGGTGCTCACCCAATTGCCCGATGCCTCCATGAAATAACTTAAAATGTGTTGCCAGAACCACCCTAGATCTGACAAATCTTTTGTGTATTTTTGTAACGTAATCCTAATATTAATATTTGTTTGAAGTTTGTCGCTTTATGTATAAGTAAATGTGAGGAGTGAGGTGATGCAGATCAAGCATGTTAGGGATAGGATTTTTATCATCCTGCTTCTAGCTCCCATCGCACGGTCAAACTGAAGCATCATAAAGGCTGCTTCAAACGAAAAGCCACTGGCTGTTTGGTATCACTTATTATTATAATTAAAAAGTATTTATGAGTTTGGACACATAAATCGAGATAACTCTCACCACATAACTTATTTCGTATTTTGTAAATCAAGATTGAAAAGCATTTATAAAACTTCCAACCGCTATACCAAACGACCACAGTACTGTAGGGAGAGAGAAAAACGCAGGGGAAAAAATGAAACAAAAGGATCCTTGCTTAGTTTAAAAAAAAAAGATAAAATCAAATAATAAATTTTAAAGAAAAATGGGAAAAGACTTTTTAGAAATTTAATCGGTGAGAATACCTAATAAATTATTGTACACATACTATTAAAATTTTGCACACACATATTGTTAGTATTTAAGTATTTTCAAATTTTTTAAATAATACATTAACTATTTTTATATTTGTAATTTTAATTTTAATATTTCTTTTAAAATTACTCCCTCTGCTCTTAAATATAAGACATAGTTTTTTTTAGAGATTAAGAAAGCTAAATAAATTACTTAATTATATCTTATGTTGTGTATCCTTAAATTATATATCAGTTTATAAGTTAGGCAACATAGTTTGGAGAAAAAATGACAAATATATATATAAGTAACTTAATTATTTTTTTTAATATCTCCATAAAAATCAACTTTATCTTATATTTAGGACTAGATGAAGTATTATATTATATACCTATAATATAAATATGCATTATTTAATAAAATTTATATCATTTTCAGTCATTTTATATTTAAACTTATTTTTTCATTAATCAATCAAACAAGTTTCAGCTTGTCAAACTGATTTTATTTACAAAATTCAATTTAAATATATATCACATTACACGACTTGATTTTTATCTTAACTCAAGTTTGTAAAAGTCACATGAAATAAAAGTCATTTTTATTACCGCTAATCCAAACATACCTTCAAATACAAAGAGACTTAGGGAGTTTATGGTCTGTTTGATTATGTTCTTGTTATGATAAATAATTTTTTAGAACAATCTTTGAAAAAAAAAAGGAAGAATGGTTTCAAGTCACTACCAAACTTATTTTCTTACTATTCTTATTCCTTTTTTATGCTTATTTTATCCATGACCATTTCAACAATCCAAAGCACCTTAAAAAAAATTCATGTAGAATTGGTTTAGCGGCGTAAAGTCTCACTAAATCTCTTTAGATCTTGGATTCAAGTCTCACAAAAAACTCATATGCTGAGAGGGGTAATTACAAACTCCGTACTAAATATCAGATGATAATATTAAAAAAAAGTACCTTCAAAAAAGTGAAATACATTACATGAGGATGGGAGAGAAAAGAAATGTGGTTTTTTTTTTTTTATATAAAAATGGGTTAGGGTCATATTTGATTTTTCAAATTTGTCTTTATTGTAATCCCTCAATTTTTAAATAATTGACTTTGGTCCCTCTAAAGATAAAATGGTTGAGGTTTTTATTGAGTTATAAAAGTTAATATTTTAAACTAAATAAAATTTTTAGGATTAAAACCTATGGAGGCCAAAATTAGAATGAGGGGAAGGACTAAAGATTATATTTTAAAAAAAAAAAAGAAGAAAGTAGCATTGAGGGAAGACTTGAGTCTTTACGCGAGGTTGACTTGACTGTGGCGGTACAAACAAGTCAAAGTCGTCGCTGGAGCGGAGTTGCGTGGGAAGGAGGAGTGGGGAAGGAGATGGACCCTGTGCTCCCTCTCACGTCCCCTTTTCCTTGACCTTTTGGCAAAGATAGATGTAAAGGATTGGCCAATGCGACGTTAGTATTGCCTTTAATTGGACCATCCCCGTCCATGTCATTTTTATTGGCATAAAAGTAATTATTTACGACGAGAAATTGGAGCGAAGAACCGGCTTGGATCTCTATAAATATGCCATAATCCTCCTCCTAGACTTCGCAGGGATATATCTCTATTGTCCGCGGAAATGGCGGACTGTGCTTTTTCGTTAACTGTTATGAATACTGAGCTTAAGAAGTTCATGTTGCTCTTTACTCTTCTCGTTATCCATTTTCTCCCGCAGGTTTCCGTTTCTGAAATCATCTTCGAAGAGCGATTTGAAGGTAACCTCTCCGGCTCACTCTCCTTTTTACACCTCTGTTTCTACATTCCCTGAAAATTATACTATCTCTGGTTACCCGGAAACCACAAGAAAATCAGTGCAAAATTTTACAACCACTATCTATTGATGCTGAGTACGTTCTACAGCACCCCCTTTTGCCACACTCCAACACTAATTACGAGTCATTTTTTCTTCCTTTCTTCAATAGATTTTATTTCAATTTGCCCTGCTTTCTCTTTCTCAACATTAGAAATGAAGTTGAGCTGGAGCAACCTCTTCCTTCCTTTACTGAATTTTCTTGAAATCCATTCTCTGGGAAAGATGATGAACTGTCTCTTTTACGCTGTTAATGATTGTCTCCATTACTTACGGGGTTCCTTAATTTGAGATTCCATACATTTGCACCAAACTATTTTTGTATCTTGTGCTCGCTTCGGTTCGTCTAACATATGGAACAAATGTTTGACTACCAATTTATGGTTCAAGATGGGACCTTGAATGATTTAGGTTTATAATTAAATTTTAAAATTTGCATCGATGATGTTCTCTTTGGTTTGTTGGTTTTTATAAGACGGCTGGCAAACTCGATGGGTAAAATCTGACTGGAAAAGAAGTGAAGGTAAAGCTGGCTCGTTCAAACACACCGCTGGAAAATGGGCAGGAGATCCAGATGATAAAGGTAGGGGCTCCGAAGTAATAGCTTCTTATATGTTTCCCACTGTTATCAGTCCTTGTGAGAGTTTTAGTGTTGAATTTCATTTTTATATATTACTTCCTCTGGTTTGTGTTACAAGATGCGGGACTGTAATTAAAGAAATTAATTAAGTTGATTAATATAATATATTTTTTAAAAAAACACTTTAATCATTTTACTTAATTTTTTTATCTTTATGAAGAATTAGTAGAAATAAATTATAAAAATATTGATAAATATAAAAAATAGATTTTAAATTTGTGACTAACATTAACTCTTCACTTCCCTTAGCTCCTACATTAAGTGCTGTGCTAGAGGAGTTGATCTGGATTTACCCACCAGAGTTTTTGTCGGAAAAAGTTATTTGAAAGTCGTGTTGCATTAAGTTGGGAAATCATGGTTCGCGTCAATCATATTGCTGTCGATTTGCACTGGAACAGTATTCCATTATTGTCCCTAATATCCCCATGTTGTGGCTTTTGACTGGGCTGTCTGGGCATAGGCGTACTGATGATCTTTATCAATGTCTCATGTTTGTTCTGCCTCTTTTAGCAGGGTTCATAATTGGTAGATACATTGCATGCTGTTGATAGAAGATAGTGACTAAAAAGAGAACTCACGCTAACTTAATAATGAAACTGACGCTGTAGGTGTATTGGTGAACATAGTGATTAACTTGTTTGCTTTTTCATAGGCATTCAAACATCTTCCGATGCCAAACACCATGCTGTCTCTGCAAAGATACCAGAATTCAGCAACAAGAACAGAACCTTGGTACTCCAGTATTCTATCAAGTTTGAGCAAGAAATCGAGTGTGGTGGAGGTTACATAAAGCTCCTCTCTGGATTTGTTAATCAGAAAAAGTTTGGCGGGGATACTCCATATAGGTTTGTTGCTAATTCCACATTCTTGACTTTGTTTCCAATTCTCTGCGAAAAAGTTACTAACCTATGAGACCTACAATTACAATGTCGAACTGACGAATTCTGTGTAGTTTAATGTTTGGACCAGATATATGTGGCACCCAGACAAAGAAGCTCCATGCCATAGTCTCATACCAGGGCCAAAATTACCCCATAAAGAAGGACCTGCAGTGTGAAACTGACAAGTTAACTCATTTCTACACATTTGTTCTCAGGCCAGATGCTTCTTACAGTATCCTGGTTGATAATAGAGAACGGGATTCTGGTAGCTTATATACAGATTGGGATATTCTTCCTCCACGAAAAATCAAAGACGTCAAGGCAAAAAAGGTTTAATGGTTCTGAAAGTACCTTCCAAATTTATCTGAACTCAATTTTTACCGTAACCATGCATATTTACATTCTCCCCTTCATAACCTGTTACTCCTTGCAATAACCTTTCTTTTTGGAAAATTTGTCATGACTCGCAATTTGAAATTAAAATTGATTCCGCCTCACAGCCTGCTGACTGGGATGATAGGGAATACATTGAAGACCTTGATGATGTTAAACCCGCGGTATTCAGAATTCCTTAACATATGAATATACTAGTAGTAGTTTAGTGCCCTCTTTTACGTGTGTCGTGCTATTGCAGGGATATGATTCTGTCCCAGTAGAAATACCTGATCCGAAAGCTAAAAAGGTCAGTTAGCTCAGCACACACTAAGAGATGATTCTACAACCGATTATTTAGATTTCTTGGATTTTTTAATTTAGAGGAACCCCTTATGTTCCCTACATTGAGTTCTTTTTCCTTTGGTTTGATGGAAAGAACAAAAAAAATTATATTATGATTGAACTAGTTTCATAATTCATATAACGAAATTTAAGAGAGGAAAACAGAAATCTCATACTTATTCTTCCATCTGGTTAGCCCGACAACTGGGATGAAGAGGAAGATGGTGTATGGAGGCCACCAAAGATACCGAATCCAGCATATAAAGGGCCATGGAAAAAAAAGGTTTATTGATGACCCCTCCCCCAAAAAATGTATATATTATTATGAATTTTCGTGTTAAGTGATATCTCTCTTAGTCTTAACCTCTGACGTGACAGAAAATCAGGAACCCTAACTACAAAGGGAAGTGGAAAACCCCTTGGATAGACAATCCAGGTACGAAAGGATCAAGCTTATCTCTTGGGTTTATTCAAACACTCCCTCCATCCAAAATTATAAGGCACTTTCAACAAATTAAAACACCACACCCCCCAAATCCCTTTCACCAAACGGATTACACATTCTTTCCATGTCTTCCCATTTAACAAGGGGTCTCAATTAGAAAACCTAATTAATTAACTCCCAAATTAAGGGCTCTCTGGAAAAACTTTATTAATTATATGTGGAAAAACCAAAAATACTTAATTTTATTAACGTGATACTTGAAGAGAAAATGTCTTGTAATTGTGGAGAGAGGGGATAGCTTTTGGAGAGGACAAAATGCTTAAATTTCCTTTTCACATCACAGAATTTGAGGATGATCCTGATCTTTATGTGCTCAAGACTATCAAATACGTGGGCATTGAAGTTTGGCAGGTAGGACCATTTTATTAATTAACCTTCATGGGAAGCCATTGTTTCAATATGAAGCGAAGCATCTGCGTTTCAGGTGAAAGGGGGCTCGGTTTTTGACAACATTTTGATTTGTGATGATCCTGAATACGCAAAACAAGTTGTTGATGAAGTGTTCAGTAATAGGGAGGTGAGGTTTTCTTTTTGAGTGTTGGCCTGCATTATACTGAGGCTCAAATCTGTGAGACTAAATTGTTTTCGGTGTTTTAGGCGGAAAAGGAGGCTTTCGAAGAGGCGGAGAAAGTGAGGAAGGCCCAAGAAGAGGAGGTAGATACAGGGCATGCATACTCTGTCTAGTTCGCAGAAGGCCTCTTCTAATGATGTAAATCCATGTTTGTGCAGGAAGCTCAGAGAGCCAGAGAAGAAGGCGAGAGGAGGAGACGAGAGGGGGGGCACGATCGACGTTACAGGGACAGATACAAGGACAGATATAGAAGGGTTTGTATTTAATTCTGAATTAAGTAATCCCTATCTACGAGTATTGTCTTGCTCTGTTTCAGCGACTATAAGGGCTTGTTTGGTGCGATGGGGCGGGGAGTAAGGAAAAACTCTATTATCTTCCATTCTTTTAAATCCAAACCCATAAAAATTTTCTCAATTCTCCCTTTTCCCTTCAAATCCCTCGTGCCAAACAATTAATAAGGGAATGCCAATTAATATTCTCTGGCCTGTTCTTTTTGTGCCTATCTGTATATAAATTTCACTTGGATGATTTTTTTTAATTTATTTTATGCGTTGAGGTTTTCTCACCTGTTCCTTTCCTTGCAGCATCGCCATGATCACCTCGATGATTATCATGTAAGTTTGTAAATGTTTTCGGTGACACTGTAGGGCAAGTTATGATGTTCAGCCTTGCGTTAATTCACTAAGTTTTGTGAAACAAGTATAGTGGATGCAGTTAAAGAAGACTTTGTTTAATTTGCAGGATGAGTTTTGATGGGATAATCACACGCAGCCCCGCCATTATGACTCGGAATGAGTGCGACGCCTCCGTTTATCGCGGCAGGAATCAATGCGATGTCCATCCCAAGTTCTGTTTTTTTTTTTGCTTCAGTCTCTATTGTAATGCAAGTATGCAACCCAGTCGAGCTCATCTGGAAACTTCAGTTCCAGTGCTAAATAATTGATCATATCCTTGCCCTTAGCGCCTTTATGCAAAATAAATCGCTTTGCGTGTTTCTTTAATATATGTAAGCATAATACACTTGCTAAGAGTATTCTACTTTGTGGGACGCATCTAACATGTTTCATCTGAACCCAAAAAACTTTAAATTTTATTAGATTTGCTTTAAATTGGATACATTTTTAACTTTATTTCTATCTAATATGTATTATACCCCACATGGGAATAAAGCTTATACAATAATAATGTTAATAATAATCTGAAAATTTTAATGATGTGATTTATAAATAAGACTAAAAATTTTATTTTCTCTATGTTTTATATTTATAAATAAGACCAAAGAGCATTGAATTAATAATGTTAAGAGCACCTTAACATTAAGAGTTGCTGGCAATAATGCTAATACTCCCTCTAATCTTTAGTACAAGACTTTTTTTACTTTCTTGGAGAAATAAGAGAAGTTAAATAACTAGTTTATAAATCAAACAAATTAATTTAGAGGAAAACGATTAATAAAAATACTTTAAAGTAAGTTATTTGGTTTTTTTAATCTCTTCAAAAAAGTTAATTAGGTCTTATAATTAATCTCAAAACTAGTATTATTTTACGCATTATATGTGGATGCCAACAGGTATACAAATATCAGGCAAGGCGGTACTGGCCTTGCCACTATTATTGTTTTATTGGAAGAGCCTCCGTGGTGTGTTAGGGGTGGCAGATGTTTGGGGATATGATCTGAAAACATATATAAGTCGTTTCTTTTATTTTTACGCGGCTGACATTTGAAAAACACAATAACTAATGCCCCGTTTGGTACAATGGAAGAGTTTTTAGAGAATTGGAAGTTGAAATAAAAGTGGAATTAGAAGTGGAGATGGAGATGGAAGTAGTGTTTAAAAGTGTGTTTGGTATGACGGTGGAAGTGATATATAATTTTTAATCGAAACATATATTTGTAATATGAAAATACCAAAATACCCTCCAACAAAAAAACTCTTCCACCCAGAGGCCATAGTCACAATCGACGACCTACATTTCATTGGAGATTGACCACTGCCGGCAATATATCATCAACCAGAAAACAATTCATCCATACTCAATCATCAATCTATAATATACAAATCAAATCCAAACTCAAATATCATCTATCAACACATACAAAAACTAGAGATAAAAATCGAAGCCGCTATGAGGGAAAGGGAGAGAGATGTTAATTGCCAACCCCACCTTCATCTGACCGCCATCACCGTCGGAAATACAACTGGACAAACACACCACTATCATCACCGGAAATGCAACTGGCCAAACATCTTTTAGCCAAAAAACTAGAAACAAAACAAGAAATAAAAAATGAGAAGAACAAACAAGAACCCAAACTAGATTCGCGTTCGTTGCTGGAGGGAGACGACATAGATTCATGTTCGTTGTCTTCGCTATGGTGAAAGAGTAATCACAGTCCTTCGTTGCCCTTACTGTTTGTCATCATCCTTGGCATCTTCTGTCGTCCTCGTCATGAGCGGCAATGGTTCAGGGGGAAAGGCTGAGGGGGCAAAATGGTCTGAGCCTCTACTTCTTTGAGAAGTGGAACTGAGTTCCTAGGGGGTTGGGATGGAAGTGACTTCCATTAGTTTTGATGGAAGTGGCTTCCATGGAGAAGTTTCAGCCCACCAAATACACACATACACTAATTCCACCTCTACTTCTACTTCTTTATCTCCAATTTCATGCTACCAAACAGGCCCTAAGTCAATTCTCTCGTTAAGAACTATGTGACCTGAAGCGGGGATGGAATTTTCCCACCTAATTATGATGACGTTTTGGTCTTTCTATAAATGTATTTTAAATAAATAAATAGTAAACGCCAACGACAAGTCTATTTTCATAAGGGTTAATGTCATACTAGACATATGTAGTAGAATAATATTTAGCATTTGTTTCATTTCATTTTAGTTCATAAGAAGGTCCTTCTGTTTTTTTTAAGTCAACAATGCAAGCTTTTGCTTGATGATTATAAAAACCTATCAGTTATCAGCCCATAGTCTACCCTAACATACTCTCCATTATCCGGCCTTAAAGACTTCAGAAGCTTTTGTCTTGCCACTGCTAAAGTAAAGGGTGACTTCTCTTCTTTGGAAAGCTTCAAAGAGATCATTTTGGAAAGGGTCCATATCATCAATGCCAATTTAAGATAAAGAAACAGTGTATCCATATTAAGTCTGTGCGCTTCCTCTGCAAGATGATTTGCACATCTCAATGTTTTACTATAAGTGTGAGCAGTCTCTAGGTCCCGGTTAGATTAAACGAGGGATCTAAGTCTTGTTTGATTCTATTCTATATTTTTTTTAAAAAAATTATAAACTAGTTTTTGGAATCAAGTTTTAAAAATAAAAAACAAAAAAAAAGTTTGTTTAGATAGTTGTTTGGAAAAATATGTTTTTGAAGTGACGTAGTGGTGAGATCGCCAATGGTGACATAATGGTGGTTGTCACTGGTAGTGTAGTGTCGATAGTGGATAAGTGGCGGTCTCAAAAAATAAAAAATAGAAAAAAAAACTAAAAAATATTTTTGTGTTTTAGTTTTCAAAAACAACTTTTTGTTTTTTTGTTTTTAAAAATATTTTTTTGAAAACAGTTTATCAAACATGTTTTATTGTTTTTAAAAACAAAAAAAAGGTTCTTAAAAACAAAATCAAAAAACCTAATATCCTCTATCTCGTTCCTCAATAGGTGGAAGGTCCCACAATCAGCTAGAAGTAAATGAATGGTAGCCAAAGAGTCAGTATATTCCAAGATAAATTCAGAGATTTGCATAACTGCAAACTGGTACGAATAGCTAGCAACTCAACCATGGTGGATGAGACAAATACGAGTTTCCATAGAAATCCCACCATCTGACTCTCTTGGTCATCTCTAATCATTCTACCTCTGGTAGCTTGGTCCTGGTCATGAATTAATCCATCCACATCAACATATACAAAATCATCCGGAGGTAGTTCCCACTTGCTAAGAGAGTGTTCCTCAATTGCCTTTAGATGGTCACTATCCCCTTCAAACACTTTCCTGCAACCAGATAAGGCTAAAGACTCTCCTCCACGGCCACCTTGAAACCTTTGTGCCACTTGGTTTGTTGGTCAGGTTCCATTTCAACCAGTTTTGAAAATTATCACTAAAAAACATGTGTATATATACTGGGTTAATTAGCGATAACCACACGTTCATCGCACTCTCACAATCTCTAAAAGTATGAATGATCAATTCCTCACCAGCACACTCAAAAGGCACTCATTTTGGAGTGATAGAATACATTTTGCTCTGAGGGAGTTGTGGGGATTCTCTCGTGATACACTCGCCATATAAAAGTATTTTGCTCTTTCTTGGATATCCCAGTGCGAGACTTTTGTGAGTCCACATGAAGTTCGATAGTCAACCGGAAGTATTGTATATCAATCAATATGTTGTTTCATATTGTAGTTTCCATCAGTTGTTGGCCGCTGATAGGAGGTTGACTGACAAGTCTTTGAATCCTCCTACTTGGCAGAAACATGAATCGCTTTACCTAATCGCAAGTTCCACTTCCCGTTACAAACTGATTTATAGCGGTATCAAGGGGTAGTCAAGAAGAGTCTAAAGCCCAAACTAGGCTTTCATGCTTGCCCCACTACAAATCTTGCTCCTAATGTTATCAATAAACTTATCTCATATTGAGGTAATGCCATGCCAAACTACAAGCTGGACTTGATTTTTTGGACTTTCGGGTATTTCTCAGTACCGATGTTTCATGCGAAAGCAGTTTTGAAATTTAGACTGGAATGAGCCATTGTTTGGCACTTTTAAGCCAAGATCCACTTTTGAGCTGTGAACCATTCTGAATATTCAATAACTAGACAATCTAAGGACTTCTTAAGAGCTATCATCTTTTAGCACAAAAAAATACTCCAACAAGAAGCCAATGTTTGAGAAAAATAATAAGAAGAGATATGGATCAGACAAAAAAATAAATAAAAGAGAAAGAAATATAAACAACAACAGCCACCTCGGTAAGAGGAGGACAATATAATCGAACCTGAGCTAAGAAAGAAAAAGAGCTGGCTTTTTATTTTTAAAGAGAGAATGAGAGATGTCAGACCGTAAATCTAACAGCCTATTTGGGATAACGTTCTGACATCCTAAATGTGGCTTTTTCTTTGAAAAAGGTGGTGGTGTTAGTTTTTTTAAAATTAGGGTATTTGAGTTGGCGTTTTGGAAATTGAATTTTTTTTTCAAAAGTAGCTTATAAGAAGAAGCTTAAAAGTTTGGTTTTTTTGAAAAAAAAAAATACTTTTACTACTGCCAGCCCAAACATAAATCATATTTACAATATGACTTTTATCATATCTTAAGTTTGTAAAAGTTAGATTAAACAAAACCACTTTTGTCATTATTAACTCAAACGGACCCTAAATCGGTAAGACGAAAGTAAGAGAATGAGACATTTTAGTAGAGGAAGCATTTAATTACCCCTTGACTATGAATAAAAGATTGCATTGTACTAATATTCATCGAATAAAAGAAGGAAACTGAAATGTAGCCGTTGAAGTTTTCTTCTTTTAGGTATGAGATGTGAGTTTCCTCTACCAATGTGAATCTGTTCCAAATTTTACAAAAAAAAAAAAAAATTCCGACTGTTTTGACTTTTGAGCAAATTAGTTGTATTTCACATTCAATTTTTTTAATAATTAAAAAAATCTCACCTTTCTATTTTCTTATAAATTTAAAAAGCATTCTTCTACTTTATAATGCCTATTATTATATCACAAAACTTATGTGTAAATTAATTCAAATGTCGTTGAAAATTTTCTCTCTTTTTTTTGTACAATCATAATTTTTGTCTAAAACTTTTCTCATCCAGAATGCAAGGATAAGTTGGGATTTTAATTTTATACTTCAATCATGTAACTATATCTAATATTAGGCGTTAGAAAATTATTTTTTATTTAATTTTATATAAACGGTTGGACTGACAGTTCAATCAATCCGACCTAAAGAATCAAGACCAGCTAGCTTTTCAAGCTTGACGTCCGGTCCGATTTTTAAAACATTGCATTATACTCTGAGAGCATCCAGGCATGTGTTTAATCCCATAATAGTTTCATGAGAAAAGCAACACTTTGAAATCTCAGATCTTTCATTCTTAAACCCCCTTGTTGTTTCTTGGCCTTGATACTATCCCAATATATGAGGTGCATTTTCCTTATTTTCGAGCTTTGATTCCTAAAGAAATCTCTACTCAGCTTCTTAATCTCTTTCAACATTGCTTTTGGTAGCATAATTGATTTAATGAGAATTGTCTTCCTTGCCATACCAAAGAATCTTCCCTTCCAGCTTGCTAGCCTGATATGAACCTTTTAAACAATCGGGGCAAAAGTGATTCTTACCGCCCTTTTAAGGGGTAAGGAACACCAGGATATTTGCCAAGATCTGCAAACAGCGTAATTTCAAACAGTTGGCTAAAATATTAGCTTCGTTGGAGTAACATTCCTCAAAACAAACATTTTAGACTTCTGGATACTAACTTTATGTCCTAACACCCCACAGAAAAATTGCATAACATTCATCATCTCTTCCATCAGATCTTGTGATGCTCTACTGAACAACACTAAAACATCTGCGAAGAAAAGATGCGAAATGTTAATCCCTCGCGTACTAAGAGCCATAGGTCTCTACAAGAGGGGTCTTCTGATGTTCTGGCTAACCATGCCTTTTTAGGACGTTGTTTTTCCCCTCTTCTCCCTAAGGGAGAGCAATGGGTGGGTTGGGCAGCTTATGCCCAAACCCATAGCCCGCCTATCTAACTTTATATGGGTACGGGTTAACCCAAACCCGTACCTCAACCCATATGAACTTGTGTTAAATGGGCTAACACATGAATGGGTACGGGGAACCCATTTACAATGGACCTATTTAAAAAAAACATACATAAGCATAAATCATTTAATACAAATCCATCAATCTAAATTCTGATGTTAAAAAGAACTAATTCACATACATAAGCATCAATCATTCAATCTAAATTATGATGTCCAGCAATAATTAAAATTCACACAAAAGAACCTAAATTTAGACAAGTAGTCAAGTACCATCATAACAAAATTTTGATGTTCAAACTTCAACTTTTAAGTTAAAACATTACAATTACAAGTTCAAAGATTAACGAAATGGCATGCTTCCATTGAATATTTGAATCTTCATGAGTTCATGCTTCAATTTTCACCATAATCTTCAGATTCACTTGAAGAACGGACTGTAGTTCCAGAAAAACATACTGATAAATGGAAAGAATAATGGAGAGCAAGTTTGTTGGAACCAACAAACTTGTTACACTAGCACTGAATTTAAGCTAGTTCTAATGCTTTAGAAGAGACTTCACTTGTTACACTAGTTCTGGACTCTATGCCCTTTTACAGTTGTGACAAGCATATTTCAAACTCACAGTATCTAAGAAAATACCTGCATATGTGGTATTTTCTTTGTAGGCATAGAGTCAGTGAAACAAGAATAATTTCCTTAGGTTAGAGTGTTGCAAAAATAGGGTGGCATCCAAAGGAACATAACGAACTTCATAGATCCCTTTTCCTCTTTGTCACTAACCTACCTGGGTATAAGAAAGAATGGAAAGAAGCAAAAACCACACCAAGAATAAAATTCTACATAACTGACCTAAGGACTGAAGGTAAGAAGAATAAGAACTTTGCTCTGTTGCTGCCTTGACGGCTCGACCAACTGCTACGGTAGTCGGTGGGTCAGCCTTTTCTTTCTCGACTCTCAGTCTCACTGTCTCGGGGTCGGGCGTCGGGGAAGGGAAAGAGAAATAGGGTATATGGAAATTAGGAATCTGGCTATCTGGGAACTGGGATTACTAAGTAGTGATTGAGTGTGAACCTAAGCTAAGCCCGAAGGTGGGTAATAGGCTAATTAAAAAAAAAAACTAAATGAGTGGACACAGACAGCCTAAAGGTGTGCCCATTTAGGGCATGTTTGGTTCAACGGGAGGGAATGGAGGGGAGGGGATGGATAGGGGGTCACCTTGTTTGGTTTGATTAGAGGGGATGAGAGTGGAGATAAAAACTAATTTACCATTTTATCCTTATATTGTAACTTACATTTTTTTATGTTTATATAAATAATTTAAATTAATTTTTTTTGAAATGAAATTTATTTAAATTAGTTTACACCTCAATATAAATCAAATAAATTATCAAAATTCAAATTTGTTTTACCAAGCGGACACAAATTTATTTTAATTCACACTGTTGATATATTTAAGAAATTGATCTTAGTTCTATATATAAACAAGATTTGCATATTTATCAATTTTTTCCCAATCTATCCCATTGATACTCTAACAATAGGGGAGTTAAGGATGATGATTAGAGTATTTTATAAAATATATTTCATATGAACTAATTTAACTAACTTCTTTAATCTAATCAAGTTAGGTAAATGCTTCTCCAGTCTCTAATATAAGACATATTTGAGGAGTTAATCTTAGTTTTAAATATAAAAAATAATTTTTATATTTGTCAATATTTTATAATTTACCCTATTGATTGATGTCCTTCAATCATAATTAAGGAAAAGAGGGGATGAGAGAATTAAGAAAAATGATTATGATGTTTTAGAAAATATATATCATATTAACTAACTTTTTTAATTTTATCAGATTAGGTAAATATGTCTTATATTAAAGATAAAATAGAACATGTCTTTAGCACGCATTACCATATACGTGTGACCTATCTATATCCATCCACCTTCGTAAAAACATAAATATTCTCTCTGTTTATTTTCACAGATCTTTTAACAATTTTTTTTATAGAAATATTTTTTTTTTGGGTTAAGAAAGATCATTTAATATTTCAACACACAAATAAAAATATTTCTATATTTTTAAATAAAAATATAATTTTTTAATCAATTTATTTTTAAAATTAATATAAATAAACGTATAACTGAAAAAAGTAAAAATTAATGTTATTTTAGATTTTTAAAATATTAAGTAAGATAATTAAAATATTTTAAAAAATATATTTTATATTAATTAATTTATTTAATCTAATTAAATTAAATAAAAAACATATATTGTTGAAAGAAAGGGAGTATTATTTTCTGGATCAAGAGAAAAATAAAAACAGGGGGAGAAGGGGCGGAGACGGAAAAAAGAAAAACAAAATGAGTAGGGGGAGGGATGTCGAGGAATAGTGGTTGTGTTTAGAACCCTAATATCGAAAGCTTCAGGGTTTTCTCGCCAGTGACCGGGAAATATGGACGCCATAAGGAAGCAGCTGGACGTGTTGATGGGGGCTAATCGAAACGGAGATGTAAGAGAGGTTAATCGTAAGTATTATGATCGGGACGTCTGCCGCCTATACTTGGTTGGACTTTGTCCTCATGAACTCTTCCAGCTAACGGTAATTTAACATTTTTCCGCTGTCTCCTTAGGTTAGATTTTATATGCCTTTATCGTGTTCTTTTATTTTTATGTGGCATACCCTGTATCGACCTCTCTGTTTTTCATTATTGTTGCTACTGAGTTTTACTGACTTTCTTTCAGAAAATGGATATGGGCCCGTGTCCGAAGGTGCATTCTTTGCAGTTGAGGAAGGAGTATCCTTTAACTCCTAGTTTGCTTATTAGGTGTTTCTTCTTGCCTAATACATTTTATTTTTCAGTTAAGGCATTTTACCGATTACCTGTTGCCTCCCTGCTTTAAGCATGGTTCGTTAGCTCGTATTGTCCTTTTTTAATTGGGCGTGAATCCTTTTTATTGTTCCCTAGAGAAGAAAACTCCGGTAACATTGTACTGCAGCCAAATGCTATGTTTACATCAGCAGATCGTTTATGGCTTGTCATAAGAATGGTATGCAGTTGGCGTGTTTTGATTCACGTTTCTGGTTATTTCTTATTTCTTAACTCATTCTAGATACGGAGAAGCAAAAGCAAAAGGCGTTGATAATTATGACAGAGAGTTAGAAGATGTTATAGATAAGCTCATTGGTGAGTGCGATAGGAAAATTGGTAGAGCTCTGAAGCGCCTTGAGGATGAAGATGCAAAAGCTGCAGTTGCAATTTCAGTCTCTGATGTTACTCAGGTTACTTTTCAGTCAATGTTCATTTCCCCAGTGGTGTTAGCCTGTGAGTTTTAATAAATTATTGTGTTTAAAATATGCAGACGCCTGAGGTACTTGAGCTGTCAAACCAAATCAAAGAGAAGTTAAAAGAAGCTGATGATTATGGTAATATTTTATATTTCTATCTCAATTACTATGTTAGGCTGGCTTTCTTTTAGATGATCTTGTTTTTTCTATTCTTTAAATTTAGAGAATAACACTATATGGGATGATGGATTATCTGGATTTATTTTGGCATCTGTTTATATGGTTGTCACTTTTCTTTCTCAAATGGTACCTTTTGCTCTTCAATTCAACAGAGCAGTCTGTTTAGATCCTTTTGCAACTTTTCTTTTAAAAGCTAACTATTAGATTGAAAATGTTTTAAAAATACAACTGGTTTTCCTTTTTCTTAAAGTAATATGGAAATTAAGATCCAAGTGGCACAGGTGAGATATATGTGTATATATATAGTTTATTTTTTGTTTGCTGAATTATGAAGAAGGTTTGCTCTCTGACAAACAGTCTGGTGAAATACTTCAATGGAAGTCATCATGAGAACATATTATTTTTTATATTGGGTGAACAATGGTTTTTATGGTATACATGTCGTTTTTGGTGGTGTTGTTTTTAATTTGATACATATCTTAAATTGTGACTCTGGAGCATTTTTCAATTTTTCACTTGGTTGAAATAATTTCGGTTTTATAGATCTTGAAGGAAAGACAGATCTTAAGATTCGAGCTTTGGAGGTTGTAGAAGAACTTAGAACAAAAAGAGCGGACAAACAGGTCAGTTTTAGTACTTGAACATTAACATACATGTAATTATCGTCTGTTTATGCTGTAACCAGTCCTTCCCTCCTTGGCCTTAAATTGTATTTAGATCTACTAAATAAATATGCATTTGATTAGCATACTAACAATTCTTTCAACTCGCAAACAGGCCATACTTCTTCTGGATGCCTTTAACAAAGATAGGGCATCATTACCTCAGCCTCTCTCGAACCCGCCACCATTGGCTCCTATTCCTGTTGTCACTCCTGATCCTCGCACACAGGAGATGATAAATGAGAAATTGAAGAAGGCAGAAGATCTTGGTAAACCAGTTACTGCTGTTACTTAATGAATTTTTTCTTGATCTTGAATAGAGTTTTAAGGATCTCTAGTGTGTGCTCTCTGCTTGTCTTGTGAATGTCAGAGGTGAAGAGAGAACAAAAGGTAGGTGTTTTTTTTTGGGGGGGGGTTGTTTTCAGAACTTCATTGACTATCATAGCTGATTTCCTTTATCTGTTGTGCAACTTGGTAAGGATTAGTTAGTTAAGAACTCTGGCTGACTTATTCCTTCAACAATTGAGATGTTGTCAACAACCAACAGACTTAATTAACAACTAATATAGTTGACTACTTCTCTTTACTCCATTCTTATGTCTAACCATGCTCCCTCATCTGAAAAACCCTTGACTTCAAAGATGATTATTGTACATTCTTTGAAAACCATGAGGCTGAACCCAAGTGGCTTCATCATCAGGCGAATCCTTGATTTTCTTCAGTTACTTTTCCTCCATTTTTTTTCTTGTGCCTGCCAATTTGTTGCGGGATGCCTTTGAGACGTAGCTGTCTATCTTTCTTCTGTTTGCTTGCTATTAGTAGCTCTATTCATATTATCCTCGATGGTAGTCACCATTTCTCCCTTTGCTGTAAAAGAAAAATCTATAGCTTACATTGAAGAAGTAAGGAATATGCATTAGAGGCTTCGGATGATATAGCCGATCTCATAGGGTGTTGTTGAATAGCTAAATGGAAGGTAGTGGCATTATCCACCATTCAGTTAAAGTTAAGCACCTATTCCACTTCTTAGGCTTTTCCCATGATTTGCACCTCAATCTGATGGGCTTGATGCCACCAAAATTCCTTTTCATCTTGATGTAGGCATGCAATTGCAACCGTCACATCTTCTGGCATTGCATCCAAATGAAGTACATCTCACACTCTGACAATCAGCCTAGAATATCCTCACAATAAAAAATGGGAAATTTCATCTTTGTAAATTGTGTGGGCAGCTAATAGTCTGTAAGGAGTGTCTACTTTGGAAATCCGTTATAATGTTATGTAAATATTAATGTAATTTACTTTTGCCTTCAGTTTGAGATTGGTATGCCTGTTAGTTTGGACAGTAATTGTGTACATGTTTATGCTGTAAACTAACAAGTCTGTCCTAAAACTTATTCCCTTTGTTGATGTTGTGCAGTTGCAAAATATTATCATACTCCTTTTTCTCCTCTATTAGCCTAGTTGCTAGATTTAATTGGACTTTAATTGCTATGTTTGTTGAATAGGGGAACAAGGAATGGTTGACGAGGCACAGAAAGCATTGGAAGAGGCTGAAGCACTTAAGAAGGTCTGTCATTTGTCTTTAGGGTCTGTTTGTATGAGGGATATGGAGGGGAGGGGAAATTTTTATGAGTTGGATTTAAGAAAATTGGAAAAGTGGGGTTACAAAATTTTAATAAAGAGAATATGTAAAATAAAAGAGTAAGAAAATTTAGTCAAAAACTTTGAACCTCACCTTTTTATTTTTTTAAATTCAACTCAAAAGAATTTTCCCTCCCCTCCCCTCATACCAAACAAATCCTTAATTTCTATGGATTTATGTGATTGGTATCTTATTGAATTTGTTGTATCCATATTTATATTTTGGAATCTAATGCTCCATTTGGATGGGGAGAAAAGTTGGGGGTGTGGGGAGAAAAATGTAGAGAAAGGAAAACTGGAGAGATAATGCTACCACTCCTTGTGCTTGGATAAATAGGAGACAACAAATGGAGAAAAGAAAATAAGCAAATATTAAAATGACTATAATGCCCTTACATCAAAATAAATAATGTCTCGTCATTATCTTTATCAAAATAAAATATTGAAGGCAAAAGTTATATACAAAATTAACCTCATCAACATATTTAGTAGAAAAATATATTTTCATGTTTTTATATTTTAAAATCAAATAATGTTATGTATATATTTTATTTATTTGATACAAAGACAGCAAAACTCAATCGAAAGGCGCAAGTGCTGATAGTGGGTGTTACTTGGGACGAAGCAACATGCTCACCATTGAGTTTGTCATCCGTTGGTCTGTAAACATGATCTATATTTCTATTCTATCAGGTTATTCAACCTAAAAGTAATTTAAAAGAATCTCATTTTTTTTTAAAGAACTGCAAGCCAAAACCATCTCGGGTAACTTCTTCCATTCCCATTCTGAAATTTGATTCCCCATATATTTGAAACTATCAGATCCCCATCTTGTATTTTCAACAATCCTTCGGCCATCTTTGAACCTCCATTCAGCTAACAAGGAAAATGAAAGGAGATAGCCCAATGCTGATGCTGGAGGAACAAGGATGCTTGAGGAAGAGATAGCACGATGCTAATGGTTGTCCGATGACATTGGCATAGGTGGGGTTTGGATGCACCGAGAAGATGTAGTGTTTCAGAGCAAGGCTGAAAGATTTCGGTGGAGAACACGAGAGTTTGAGTGGGAGTGAGTGCAGAGGTGGAATAAGCATTTTCTCCCCAAAATCTCTCCATATGTGGAGTGGAGAGAAAATTTGGAAGGAAAATGTGGTTGGGTCCCACAACTCATTTTCTCCCATTTTTTCCTTCCTCTCAACACCCCCCAAAAAAATAATTTTTTCCCCATCCATTGAAGGGATAAGGCTACCATCCATGTTTCATTTCATTCTTTTACTTATATGATGATCTGATTCTTTGTCTCAGCTTCCTGCTAGGCAGGAGCCAGTATTGGATGCTTCAAAGTATACTGCTGCAGATGTGCGAATTGTGAGTTGGTGTTTATTTATCCTTGTCACTTTGTTGATCCAACTTTTTAATTTCGAAGCACAACTTAGTCCTTAATTTATGTAAGGTTTTGCTCTAACGTAAATAACTTATACTGAAAATGAAACATCTTTCTTCAATATAATATATTGGTCCCTTTGTTTTGTGCGTTGTAATCAATTTAGTGTGATTTAATATTGGGTTAAGGGGCAATATTACCCCATAAGTCGTCACCGAGGGGCAATTCGCAATTTTGCTTTGGAAGTGTAAAAAATGGAGCAATTTTTCCCTGATCATTATCTCAATTAATTTTGACCGTTGGTTGACTAAATATGATAAACTGATAGTTCACATGTCATCCACGTCATTTTTGTTAAGGTATAAATTTGCCTTAGAAGTTTTAAATCTAACTATGAAAAAAAATATAGTAGATGACATATAGACTTTCGGGACAAATTTGCATCTTAACAAAAATGACTTGAATAACATGTAGACTTCCAGCTCATGATATTTGGTTAATTAATGGTCAAAATTAACTGTTAGAATGGCCAGGCAAAATTGCATTTTTTTTTACACTTGCCCCCGAAAAACTTCCAGGACAAAACTACCACTCGGTGACAACTTTGCCCCCGAAAAACTTCCAAGGCAAAACTGCCTCTCGGTGACAACTTCAGGCTCAAAATTGCCCCTTAACCCTTTAATATTTATAGGATTCATTGCCATGTCATCTTTTTCAAACTGTATAAGCAGAAAAAATGCTAAATAATTCCTAATTCCTTTTATCCAAGGTGCTGCTTGTCATGCATTATACTTATTATGTGATGACTTTGTCTTTTGCAATTTAACAATCCAGACTGATCAGAAGCTACGTGTTTGCAACATTTGTGGGGCTTTTTTGAGTGTGTATGACAGGTAAAATTTGATAATGTTCCACTTTTTCCCTTCTCTATCTTAAAACTTTCCTAGGGAGATATAGAGTTGGTATTTGGGTTTTAAGCGCTTCAGCTTTTGACCCTTTAGTATTACCTCCTTGTCCCCAGCAGGCTCTTGTGCCAGTTTTACGAGGATAACTTTTGCAGCTAAAGAATGTGCGTCTTTTCTGTTTTATGCTTGTAGATCATGCTATACTCTTAGCTGTGAAATTTATGGGGAAATTTTGTATTTCTCTATGGCATCATAAATTTTTTGCCCTTTTTTGTGTGAACATGTTGATTTGCAATTTTATTCACAGTGATCGCCGTTTAGCTGATCATTTTGGAGGAAAACTTCATTTAGGGTATATGCAGATTCGTGAGAAGTTGGCGGAACTTCAAGTAAGATCTTTATCATTTATTTCTTATCTTGTGGAATTTATTTCAGTTCAAAAAGTGGCTGACTATGCTGTTCATACTTGTAGACGAGCAGCAAACATCTGTTAGTTGTTTGCAACATATTACAGCTTCAGCTTTCCTGTTTTATTTGTATGATATTGTTTCTAAGTAATATTTTAATCATATTGAGTGATTTATCCGGGTGGTATACTGGCATATATCAACAAGGAAAAAGTAGTTGCCCATTATCAAGTGCTGTTTGATATGTTAAACTATTCCCCTGAAAGGAGTGTTTTCCCTCAGAACTGAACTGGCTATTCAACTAATGAAGTCAAACTAGCGTTCGTTGGCTCAACTGTTGGGTCATCATTTAAACTGCTTGATATTTTTAATTTTTTTTTACAAATTTAAAATTTAAATAAATAAAATGCTACAGAAGTTGTGTATGCATATTCAACAATTAATGCATGGAAAATATAGTTATTGCATTAAAAAATAAAATGAATATAACCTTATATGCAATTTGGTTATGAAACCTAAATACTCACGCACACAGTTTGATAAAAAACTGAGACAGTTTAAAAACTGGAAAATGGTCAGTAGTGGAGTACTAAAATGGATGGCCAAACGTTATTTTCAAGTTTCTCATGAGGAAAACCCAAGTTTTATGGGTAGAGATGCCTGTAGGTTGTCAGTGCAACATCATACTCCACCATTATGTGAATGAGCCCATGCAAAATCAATATATAGATGGGCCCATGCTGCATCAAATTTCATTTCCCCCCCTTTTTAGAACTTGGTAGAACAGGCAAACTGTTGCTCTGGACGATAGAGGATAGCAATTCACTGGTTTGACATATAGGTATGGTCTGTTTCCTAAAACAAGGGTTTCTGCCATACTGATATCATTTCTATTTGTCGTATTACCCTTAAGTTTTAATTCATGTAAAACTTTGCCTAACACTTGTCAGAACAAACTTGTGTTTTTTGGATCTGGTTTAGGGTTTAGGGTTTAGGGTTTGAACACACCTCTCCCTGAAATCGAAAGGGGACATTTTGTGGACACCTCATAAAGGCTAGAGTACAATGGATATTGGGGGAAAATATGAGTGAAGGTTTATGAGTGTAAAATGTCACCTACGATTTTTTTTTTTAAATTTGTTAGTTGAAATTTGATCTCACAATTTCCCAAAACAGTGGGTCCTGTCTGTTTGCTTTTGTTTTTCAAGTTGATAGTTATTCTCAATGTTAGACACACAGGATTTTCATTTTACGATCTTTTAAGAGGGTGTTGAAAATTCTTTGTCAAACATGCACATAGTGTGCTTATATGGCTGTGTAATGTATTGAAAGTTATCACCAATGAAAAAAAAGCAATGATTCATGTTTGTGCCCTTGATTGATCCACTGCTTTAGATTTTGTTTTGTATAATTTTGTGCATATCCTTCTGGACAGATTACTGTCGTGCAACGTTTTGTAACTAAGCAGATTCCTTTGTTGATAAGCTAGCTTTAAATTTTGACGTGAAGGAAACCTCCTTTTTGAAACACTAGATTTCCGTACTTCTCAAGCTAAATCTAGTTTCTTGTCATAATATGGGAGAAATTAGGATTGACGTCTCTGAATTCCAGTTAGGTTATAATTACATTTCTTCCCAATGATGATCTAACCTCAAATTTGTCACTTGACGCGAACTACTTGCCTAACCTGTAGTGTCACTGTGTGATGAAGACCTTTTTTTTTTTGGGGGGGGGGGACGGGGGTAATTGGCCGTGAATTTTCATTTCATGGTCAGACATTTTCTCCAGTTGAATCTACGGGCTGTTTCTGATTATTCCAAAGTAAAATGTTTATAAGTATAGCGATCGAGTTTGGCTTGGCATAATAGGGGTTAATGATTTTGAGAATTTAGTTATTTAATCTTCTGAGGATTGGTAAATCATACTCTTCTTGCGTTTTTCTGCTACATCAACTTAGTAGGGATGTATTAATTTCTGGAACAGGAAGAAAGGAACAAGATTCGCAAGATTGACCCCTATGATGACAGGAGGTAAATTTTTTTGGCTCCAGATGTCGAAATTTATGGACGTCCATGTATATTTATAAGCTGCCAATATCTTTTTATAAGAAATTTTTGCATTCATTTACTAAGACGTAAGAACATAGTAGGGACCGTGACAGGGAGTCAAGCCGGGATGGGGAACGTGGAGATAGTCGTGAGAGAGGGAGAGACTATGACCGCAGGAGCAGAGATCGCGATAGATATTATGACCGTGATCGTGGTTATGATAGAGACCGAGATAGAGACTCTAGTCGATCCCGCTCTTATGAGTCAAGAAGCCGCCGGAGGTCACGTTCACGATCAAGAGACTATGATCGCCACAGGTACATCATTTGATCCGTAGTTTTTTTATTTTTTAATATAAACTGGATTGCATTCACTCAAATAGAGTTACCAGAACCCAACAAAAGGTGGAGGTTGATCAAGGACAGGCAAAAGGAAATATTTATTGTTGCCATGCAAGGGAATCATGATTCTTTATCTTCCTAACGTTTTAAATTTTGCTTGTTACTTGACAGTTATAATTTCTTGGCAGGCGTTATGAACGGTACTAGCAAGACTAGGCATGGATCTTGGCGGACTATGAAATTCCTTCATTGTCGGTTCTTTTTCCGATTATGCGTGTAACTAAAGCTTCAGAGTAGTCAACTAAGCTTTGATGGTGTCGGATAACTTTAAAATTAGAAATGTTTCCTTGTTAACTGTCTACTCGGAGCAGCTGTTCTTGCTGGAGAGTGATTTGGCTCAAAATTGTTGAATGCTTATTTGGTGTATTATCATTGACGCGTTGTTATTGCAGTGGTGGGTTCTCTGTAAATTGTTGAATGCTTTTATTTGGTTTGTCATCGGACCTGCTTTCACACGAATTTAAAGCTAGGTGACCTGATACGATTAAGAATGGAGCTAACCCAGGGCGGGGAAGATGCAATGAATTTGTGGGAAGACTGCGGCCTTCGCGTTATCAGCCATTATCTTGGATTAATGTATAATCACGACGACAGGCTTGATATTTGTTTGTTTCTGACAATAGTATGTAAGACTGCGGCCAATGTCTGTTGTGCTCCTTTTTTTTTTTTTGGTGAACGAAATGAAAATGTTTTAGTATAAGTGATGATATGGGTATGAAGGTTATTAATTAATTCAAATTAAAATTATTTTTTACGTTGACACCAGAAATAATGGCAACCTACATTGGACGCGTAAAGGCATAATTGTAAACAGGATCACAACATGAACGATATTGAATGTAATAAAGATGTTGACATTGCAGAACACTGAATTAGTGAATGTAATGTAAGGAAATAAGGTATGGCACCCTAAAAAAAAAAAAGAAAGGAAATAAGGAAAAGGGAATGGAAGTGGAAATGTTGACGGATTGATTTGCAAAAGGGCATACCAAAGAGAAGAGAGAATCAAATTTGTCGGGAAGCAGCGTCGGCAACAAAGGGGAGGTGCGGGGTGCGGCCCAACACACAGGATGCGACGCTGTAAAGGAAGCATGCAAGAGTGAAGAGGAAGAGGAGATTATGGGCGGAAACCATGAGGCGAAAGCCGAGTCCGGAGCGACCGGGGGTGAAAATCCTTTGAAGAAGTAGGGGCAGCACCAGGAGGACATCGAGGGTGACGGCTTGCATGGAGTTGAACCTGACATAACGGCTGAAGGAAGGGTTTCTGACAACGCCCAAGTAGAGAGCAAAGAAGGCGACGAAGCTGGAGTAAGGGATGGACCTGTAGAGGGTGACAAGAGGAAGGATGGGATCGAACAGAAGGCCCAAATTAGGGAATTGAAGGAAGAGGTAGCGGCCATAGTGTAGGGAATTGAAGAATGGGAGGGTGTAAGAGACCACCGAAATTAAGCGGTCGGTGGCCGGCGTTGGAGTGAGGTCGGAATTGTAGGACATGCGAGGGATAACTAGGGTGGATTTAGATTTAGGAGTCATTTGGAGGAAAGGGCGAGGGACGAAAGGTTTAGGTTTAGGTGTAGGTCTTGCGGTGACAAGACAGGACCGCAGAATCCCATTCCCAGCGGACGCCATCATCTTGTTCTTCACTTCCTCGCTGCAATTTTTCAACAAATCAACTCCCAAGCCGATCACTACCATTCTCTAGGGCTTCCCACTTTATTCTATACCCCTGCCGGGCCATTGCGTTTGGGCTCCAGATTGGTAAGATCGTTTAAAAAAAAAAAAAAAAAAGGAGATGCGTCATTTTCATCAAATGAGAATATTACCTCCGGACTCCAGTGTCGTATATCGCTGTCTTTTTAACTCGCAGGTAGATCATTTGACTTGAATTGCATGATTACTCCAAGATATAGTTGATATTTTTTAGAGATTAAAAAAATTAGTTAATTATAACATATGTCATTTATCATTTAATTATATATTAGATCATAAGTCAGATAAAATAATTCACTATAAAAAAGATAAATATTAATACTTTAAAGTAATTTATTTAGTTTATTTAATTTTTTTTTTAAAAAAAGTTAGTATTACTTAGTAGTAAAATGTTAAGTATACCACTTGTAATAGGCAAGTCGGGGGAAGTGGTCACCAAGAAAATATTGCTTTGTTTGACCCGTCAAGATTATTGGATCTTGAATTAAGGATTATTACCATAAACTGATCTAACTTTATAACTTAACCTGAAAATCTGGATGCATAAAATAGTAAATTGTGTTTTGTAAGTGTGCATTGTTACAGATTGATGCTCTAGTCTTTCATCCTTTGTCAATTATTTTTCACCCATCAAAATAATAATTATATCCTATTTTCAGTTGCACGGTTATTGAATAGATATAGACCTATGTCCTCGTCCATAAGCAGTGAAATTGTAGTTATTAACGAAAAAACCGTCTTTAACTTGCTGAGTAGGTCTCATTTCACTCACTTTAAGAAATTTAAAAGAATTAACTTACCCAAACAAAATACCATAAAGCTATAATTTTTTTTTAAACTCCTAACCCAAGACCTGACTCTGTGTTACATATTAATCATTAATGGATGTTCTATTGCTGTGGAGGCATGAGACTTGGATTATAGAAATTTTGAATCCTTGCCGCGGGCAGTGGTGATTAATTTCAAATCTCTTTTAATACCTAAAACCAGAATTCTCGACAGCAAATAAGAGGCATGCTATAATATGTCATTTTGAGCAGTTCTTAACGAGGAAAGAATGGACAATGTTGATCATCACTCCCAGTGATTTGGGGCGAGGTGTCTTAAAAAACTTATCATTTAACTTAAAACAGGATGGTTGGCCAAAAAAACTTAAAACAGCAGGAATACTAACTGTATCACTCACTGTGAATTGAGATAGGTTTCTTAAACTTTCCTTCAACTTGCAATTGCATGAATTCTTAATATCATATTTTCACAGATACAAATTTTAGCTCGATCTAACACTCTCGATGGCAAAGACTAAATCATCAAATTTAGCCCCAGTGACTTCTTTTATAACCTTGCTGTCCTTGAGAATTTTAAAAGTTGGAACCACTCTAATTCCAAGCTCTTTTGCCAACGGCTGCCAACAACCAATAAACCATCAAAATATATATCAAGCCAGCCATAGAAAATCTAGGAAGAGAACAAAAAGAAAACCAGCTAACACGCTCACCTTGTTTTCTTGGTTACAATCAAGTTTCAAGAAGACAACATCAAGATACTTCTCAGACAATTCTTGAAATTTGGGAGCCATCACTTTGCAAGGACCACACCTGCGAATTCAATAGCAAAATCTCCCAATTATCCACTCAGTATTTAACAGCGATGGTGATGGATATACATTGAGGGCATATATAGGGACGTCAGAATCAGAATAACCAAAACCAGCATGCGGGTGAAAGGATTACCAGGACAGTAAGAAAGGGAAAACCTTGCAAATCAAGTCGTCAACAAGTAAGCAAAATTAAGAGAAAAGAAGCAGCTCCAATCCAGAATTAGAGAAAAATTAGTACTCCCTCAGTGGCGATGAGCGGAAGAAAGGGAAGGGGGCAGGTAATTGAAAGATGCGAGGGGAAGAAATACCATTGAGTATACATGTCGAGGACGACGGTCTTATCACCGGCGGCACGAACGATGGGCCAGAAGGTATCCTTGGTGACCTCGGTGACCTGGCCCACAGTAGCGGAAGCGGTATCGAAGCTGGATCGGACGGTGAGGGTAAGAGGGGAAGCAACACGAGGGAGACGAGGAGCGCGGGGCATGACCAGAGTATGTAGAGGAGATGAGACGCGAGAGGCAACCCATCTCATGGGATGTTTAGGAGGAAGACAGACGTTGAGGTTCAGTACAGCCATTTTGATTTTGATTTCGATTTCGATTTCACCTTCCCTGCTCTGCGCTCTCTGACTCTGGCTGCTGTCGCCGGCTATTTCTATTTCCTCTTGACGTCGTTGCCCCTCTCTTTCGCGCTCCCTATCACAAATTCTCCAATTCTCAGAACCAACTCAGCCCACTCGTTCTCTCTCTATACCACCTTTGTACATTTTTGCCCCTCTCATTTTCAAATATCTCTTGGTTTTCTGGGAAATCTCCAGCCCCCTTTCCGACCTACAAATACATGCGAGGATAAATGGCGATTTTTCACCAAGGATTAACAATTGTAAATGCCTAGTTGATAAGTGGTATTAATTTTTCATTTTTTCCCACCTAAACATGAATGTGCTAATGTTGATTATTGCTGTGGGTTAATAGTTTTTTTAGTAATCAGAATGGTGTTGCTTTTAAAAGTTTTTGGAAGTTATGGGGAAAACTCAATTATCCTTTAAAAATCTTTTCATTTAAAAATTATTGAATAATACTTTACCTTTTTAATGATATTTTGAAGAAACATGGTTTAAATGCTTTTGGCTTGTGCTTATTTGGCTGTGATGACGAGAAAACTCTTGACCATATATTTATATCATGCTCTTTGGCCCCATCTTTGTGTTGAATATGTGGGAAAAGTTTCACATCGAAAAATTATGAGGGAGGGGCGGTGTTTTTTGAGTATAATAGGAGGCCCCCTCCCTCATTTTAATCATCCCTTCAACTTGCATTTTTTCTTCTATAAGACATTTTGTATTTCCTTCTCTCTTATAATATTTCACTTATAAATTTTTTAGAGTGAAATTAAATTCTGATATTTTCCTTATTGTTATCTTATTTATTGTTTATTAGCTGCTATTAGATATAGTAGTTGTGATTTATTATATTATTAAATTATTTCTAGAAACTTTGTTTTCTAGTATTGTGATTTTTTAGTATAATCGGTTACGCTCTATATATCCCGCTTCCGCAACAATTGGTATCAGAGCCAAGGTTTTGTCTGAGTATGCTCTGTGGTTGCAGTATAATCTGAACTTCCACATCAGAAAAGAATTACCTTGAGGTTTTGCATTTGCAGCTATTAAATAATATTTAGAGCAGAAATGACGGACAAAAAGATTGAAGAATCCACATCAAGTGTCAACAATTTTTCGTCGACATCTTCGCTTATGACGAGAATTATGCTCAATGCGAAGTTTGCAGTTAAAATTTTTGACAGATCGGGACATTTTGGGATGTGGCAAAGCGAGGTTCTTGATGTCCTTCTGACACAACAATTAGATTTTGCTATTGAAGAAAGAAAACCAGATAGAATGGGGGAGGAAAATTGGAGGATAATCAATCGTGTTGCTTATGGTACTATTCGATCGTTCCTTTCCAGAGAACAGAAGTATCCATACACAAAGGAAACTTCTGTTTGTAGATTGTAGAAGGCATTAGATGATAAATTCCTGAAGAAAAACAGTCAGAATAAGCTTCACATGAAGAAAAGATTGTTTCGCTTCACCTATGTTCCTGGTACCACAATGAATGATCATATTACCAGTTTCAACAAGTTGGTAACAAATTTGTAGAATTTGGACGTGACTTTTGAAGATGAAGATATGGCCTTGATGTTGTTGGGATCACTTCCTGATGAGTACAAGCACCTGGAGACTACTCTACTTCACGGCAAAGAGGAAGTATCTCTCAGAGATGTTTGTTCTGTGCTATACAGTTATGAACAAAGAAAGAGGGATAAACAAAGAGGCGGAGAAGCGGAAGCACTAGTCATAAGAGGGCGTGCTGAAAATCAATCGAGATCAAGGAAAGGGAGATCCAAATCGAGGTCCAGACCTAGTAAGGATGAATGTGCCTTTTGTCGAGAAAAGGGCTACTGGAAGAAGGATTGTCCAAAGTTGAAGAACAAAGCCAAACAGAACAATGGGAAGGCTGCTATGGATTCAAATGTAGCTGATTGTGATGATGAAAATTTAGATTTTTCATTATCTACAACGACGTTGTCAAAATCATTAGGCGTATGGTTGTTGGATTCAGCTTGCAGTCATCATATGTGTCCCAACCGAGACTGGTTCACTGATTTCCAAGAAAGAGGATGTGGAGTTGTCCACACAGCAGACAATACTTCACTTACCGCATATGGCATTGGTTCAGTTCGATTGAGGAATCATGACGGATTGATCAGAACATTGACAGATGTTCGATATGTACCAGATTTGAAGAAAAATCTCATTTCTGTAGGAACTCTAGATTCAAAGGGATTCAAGATCACTGTAGAAAGTGGAGTGATGAAGATACTTTCTAGTGCACTGGTGGTAATGAAGGGTATCCGGAAGAGCAATAATACGTACCACTATCAAGGTAGTACGGTTATTGGAATAGCAGCAGTGACATCCAGTGATGAGAAGGAGGAAGAAGCAACAAGGTTATGGCATATGCGCTTGGGACATGCTGGAGGAAAATCCTTAAAAACTCTTTCAGATCAAGGGTTGTTAAAAGGATTAAAGCATTGCAATTTGGAGTTTTGTGAGCACTGTGTGAAGGGGAAGCAGGAAAGGGTTAAGTTCGGAACAGCTATCCATAATACAAAAGGTATTTTGGATCATGTTCACTCTGATGTTTGGGGTCCTTCCAAAACACCATCATTGGGAGGAAAACATTATTTTGTAACATTTGTTGATGATTTTTCCCGAAGAGTTTAGGTGTATACGATGAAGACTAAGGATGAAGTGTTGGGAATTTTTCTCAAATGGAAGGCGATGATAGAAACACAAACAGACAGAAGGATCAAATGTCTTCGTACAGATAACGGAGGAGAATACATGAATGATCCTTTTCAGAAGATTTGTGAGGATGATGGCATCGTCAGACACTTCACCGTCAGAAATACACCACAGCAGAATGGAGTGGCAGAACGCATGAACCGGATTTTGCTGGAGAAGGTTCGGTGTATGTTGTCCAATGCTGGCTTGGGCAAATAATTTTGGGCTGAGGCAATTACATATGCGAGCCATCTCATTAATCGCTTACCATCTACGGATATTGGTGGTAAAACACCGTTGGAACAATGGTATGGTAAACCTGCTACAGATTATGATTCTTTGCATGTATTTGGCTCAATTGCATACTATCATGTGAAAGAATCAAAATTGGATCCGAGAGCAAAGAAAGCTATTTTCTTGGGGATCATTTCTGGAGTCAAGGGATATCGTTTATGGTGTCCAGAAACAAAGAAGATTGTATTTAGTAGGGATGTTACCTTTGATGAATCTTCCATGGTAAGAAAGGTAGCAGCTGAAGATACCCAACAAGGTGATAGTGTTTCAAAGCAGGTGGAGTTTGAAGGAAAGATGATTTTTCCAGTACAAGGAGTAGACAGGGAAACAAGACAAGACTTTCCTGAGGTAGAAGAAGAGCCAGTTGATAGGAAGGTTTCGACTCATGGATCTCAACAACAACGTGAATCAATAGCAACCAGCAAGCCAAAACGAACAATAAGAAAGCCTACTCGTTTTGAAGATATGGTGGCTTGTGCAACCTCAATTGCAGCTGATGACATTCCTTCAACTTATAAATGGGCTATCCAGAGCTCAGAAAAGGAAAAGTGGAGGAATGCCATGAATGAAGAAATGCAGTCCCTTCATCATAATGGTACGTGGAAATTGGCCAAACTCCCGAAGGGTAAGAATGCAATTGGTTGCAAATGGGTATATACAAAGAAAGAATGATTTCCTAACCAAGGTGATGTGCACCATAAAGCAAGATTGGTAGCTAAAGGCTATGCTCAGAAGGAGGGAATTGATTACAATAAGGTATTTTCTCCGGTTGTGAAACATTCCTCTATTAGAATTTTGTTGGCTTTGGTAGCACAGTTAGATTTGGAACTAGTTCAGATGGATGTAAAAACTGCATTTTTAAATGGAGACTTGGAGGAGGAAATCTACATGACTCAGCCGGAAGGATACAGAGTTGCTGGAAAGGAGAATATGGTGTGTAAACTTGAAAAATCATTATACGAATTGAAACAATCTTTGAGGCAATGGTATAAACGATTTGACAAGTTTATGTTGCGACATAAGTACAGAAGAAGTAGATATGATCATTGTGTCTATTTGAGGAAGCTTGAAGATGGATCCTTTATATATCTCCTTTTATATGTCGATGATATGTTGATTGCTTCAAAAAATCAGGCAGAAATTGAGAAGCTGAATGTTCAATTAAAAGGGGATTTGAGATGAAGAATTTAGGCGAGGCAAGGAAAATTCTCGGTATGGAGATAACAAGAGATAGAGAATCAAAGAAACTCTTTTTATCTCAAAAGGAGTATTTGAAGAGGGTGCTAAATCGTTTTGGTATGAATGAAAGAACGAAGTCGGTTAGCACTCCACTCGCCCCTCATTTTAAGCTTAGTGCTGATATGTCGCCAAAGGATGAAGATGAACGAGAGTATATGTCAAGGGTACCATATGCAAATGCCGTTGGTAGCTTGATGTATGCAATGGTTTATACAAGACCTGTCATTTCACAAGTTGTTGGAGTTGTGAGTAGGTATATGCATGATCCAGGAAAGGAGCATTGACAAGCTGTGAAATGGATTTTACGGTATATCTGTAATACTGTAGATGTTTGATTGGTTTTTGAGCAGGAAGGTGATCGATCTTTAGTTGGGTATTGTGACTCAGATTTTGCGGGTGATTTGGACAAGCGAAGGTCAACTACTGGTTATGTGTTTACTTTTGCAAGAGCACCAGTTAGTTGGAAGTCAACTTTGCAGTCAACAGTTGCTTTGTCTACCACAGAGGCAGAGTACATGGCAATTACAGAGGTTGTAAAGGAGGCAATTTGGCTTCAAGGATTGCTTGGAGAACTTGGTTTTGGTCAAGAAAGCATCATTGTTTATTGTGACAGTCAGAGTGCTATTCAATTAGCAAAGAACCAAGTTTACCATGCAAGGACGAAGCACATTGATGTTCGATATCACTTCATACGAGAAATTTTGGAAGAAGGTGGAGTCATGATACAAAAGATACGGACAACTGAAAATCCTGCTGATATGCTGACAAAGGTGGTGATTTCTATCAAATTTCAACATTGTTTGAATCTAATCAACATTGTTGAACATTGATTATTGAATTGTTAGCACAAATTTGTAATTAAGAGAAATTGAGAATGTGGGAATTTTCCCAAGGTGGAGATTTGTTGAATATGTGGGAAAAGTCCCACATCGAAAAATTGTGAGGGAGGGGCGGTGTTGTTTTAGTATAAATAGGAGGCCCCCTCCCTCATTTTAATCATCCCTTCAACTTGCATTCTTTCTTCTATAAGGCATTTTGTATTTCCTTCTCTCTTATAGTATTTCACTTATAAATTTTTTAGAGTGAAATTAGATTATGATATTTTCCTTATTGTTGTCTTATTTATTGTTTATTAGCTACTATTAGATATAGTAGTTGTGATTTATTATATTATTAAATTACTTCTAAAAACTTTGTTTTCTAGTATTGTGATTTTTTAATATAATCGGTTACGCTCTATATATCCCGCTTCCACAACACTTTGAACTTCCATAAGTTTAGGGGTTGGTTGAATTAAACTTTTCTCCACCTCCATTCTAATATTTTTCTCCTACAATTGTATATGAAATTATTTGCGTATTTAATATTATCGAGATGGAACAGAATAAGGCTTTTTCATTGCGGCTATTGTGATTCTCTCTTGGTCATCATTTGAGAAGTTGGGCATACATACATCTCAGATCTGGCCTACAGTGACTCATCTTTAGCTGATAAAGTTCACTCTTCAACTAACTCCTCGATCCCACTCAATATTAAAGGCTAAGATACTATCATCCGCAGATACCAAAGTTTAAATAAACATTATTGTTATGGAACCATTTGTCATAGGGATTATTCTCTCAAAGAAACCTTATTGAGGAATTAGTCAACAAGTATTGTTTTTCAAGTGTTTAAGAGACTCATTATACTGGATTCACAAGTGTAACTAGATAGAAGTTGACTCCAAGTTATCTCTTACAATCTATTGCGTCAAAAAATCCTACATTCGTATGCCTATTTAATTTGCTCACTCGTTGACTATCACTCAACAGAAGATATTGACATTGCTTTGTGATTTCTCTTTCCAATGTGTCAAAACCATTCCCTTGCCTCGATTTTTTTTAGTCTTTTAGTTTTCATAATGATATTAGCAAATGTTTAGTTAACAAGTTTGTGTAAAATATGATGTTACTGGTGTTGATTTCACTAATGTGGTATTAACACAATTAAATATGTTGACATAGACGGTTGATTAAAACTAATATGATTTATATGTAAGGTCAAAACCAAAACTCATTAAAAATATAAAGATGAAAAAACAAAAACTCATTAAAAAAGTTCAATATAATGACCTATGGGAGCTTAACCTTATTTAAGAATGCAAGTTAAACGTGTGAAAGAAGACAAAGAAATAAACTTTAATTGACAGAATCAATTTTTAAGTGAAAAAATGGATTTTTAACAATAAAATTCTATTTCCAACATTTGAGTGTTGTGGTTGTTTTCTTATTTTCAAACCCGATTTATCAGGTAAAAAAACCCCATTTAATCAATTTTTAAATGAATTAACTAAGATTAATTCACTTATCTTCTCTAACTATACATGAATCTAAGTTTATAAAATTCGTGAGCATTACCTGAGAGGTACAGTAACTCACCAAGTAAAGAGTTCAGAATACAAACAAAACTATGATTAATTCACCTATCTTCTCTAACTATACATGAATCTAAGCTTATAAAATTTGTGAGCATTACTTTAGAGGTACAGTAACTCGCCAAGTAAAGAGTTCAGAATACAAACAAAACTTGAAAGAATAAAAGCTGGAAGATAAAGAGAAAAAAGAAGGCAAAGAAGCAGAATTATAAAATAATTAACAAATAAGCGCACACAAATTTTTTCAGAATGCAAATGATAGAAACATATAAAAATGATTCGGAACAGAGAAATTAAAAAAGTAAAAAAGGAAAGAAAGAAATGAAATAAAGAGCGGATGGAAACCATCGCATTTGCCATCTCTTTCCTGGGCGCATAGTTGCATTTCTACCCATTCTTTAAGGGCCAATTTTTGTTGGAAGTTGTTAATGAGGGGGCAAGTTGGCCTTGGGAGGTGTCAAAAAGAGGGTAATTGGTAGTTAATTCAATTAATTTTGACTGTTAGTTAATTAAATATATTAAGTCGGCAGTTTACATGTCATTCATGTACATTTACCTGAAAGTTTCTGGATTAAATTTGTATTTTAATAAAAATGACGTTGATGATATGTGGACTATTGGTTCAGTATATTTAATTAACTAATTATCAAAATTAACTATAATAACGATTAAAATAAAATTACTCCATTTTTAATACTTTCAGGATAAAATTAACCCTCCAACACATCTACTTTGGACACAAAATTAACTCAACCCTATAATTCATATCACTCCGCATGCATTTTATATTAACAAGTTCACAGCGTTATGGAACACGGAAAAAGAAAACATAGAGCCGAAGAAGAGACAGGGAGATCTGGGCATCTGGCCGGAAATAAAACAGGAAGTGACAGGTAGGGAAGAAAGGCACAGGGCAGAGGGAAGAGACCCAACTTTATATAGTCAATTCGGCAATTAAAAAAATGTAAAATAGAGGGTGCATGCTAAATTTGAGAACGTGGCATTTGGCGTTGAAGTCGGGATATCCTCCCCTCATGTATCTGTTACCGACTAGCCTCTTTTTTGTGCATGTTTCCCTTCCCCGCTTCTTCCTCCTTTCCCATTTTCCGACCTTGATTTCATTAAGGTCGGCATTGGATTTCTTGCCTTAGACATTAACAAGAATAACACATTAGTTTGATTCTTTGAATTCTACTCCACTTGTTCGATCACTTTTCTTTCGTGTTTTGTTTCTTGACATTGCTTCCTCTCGAAGCAACAGGCGGGTAGAATTCAATTGCCTCTCACGAAAATGGATCTCAGAGGATTGGTTGTGGTGGGCATATTAATTTTGGACCTTTCTTGGGTTGCTTACGGAAATTTAGCGCTTCCGGTGGTGCATAAATTCAAAGGTCGCCACAGGAGTTTAGCTGCATTGAAAGCTCATGACGACCGTCGTCGCGGTAGATTCCTTTCTGCGGTTGATCTCAGCCTTGGCGGCAATGGCCTTCCTTCTAAAACTGGGTTTGTTTCCTGCTGCTTCTTTTCAAATTCCCTGGGCAAGCAAACGTGTCGTTTTTGTTATGATGTTGTTTTCTTTTTCCACTTTTCCAATTTCATTATTCGACCAAAGTGATTCATTTCATTAAATATAGTCGGATGATTGTCTAATGTGTTCTATGCCAGAGACTTTCAAAATGGAACTTGATCAACAATTTTATCTGTTTTTTTTTCCCTTTCTTCTTCTATTTAAGTGCTAGAGTACTTATGTTCGGAGTTGTATAAAAGTGAAGATATAAGATGATATCAATGAGGCACTCCACAACTTATGTGCTTGTCTGACGGATTGTGCAACTTTTTCCTTTACTATTTTCATTTACCTGCATCTGGACTCTGGAGGCTGTTCCAGTGTGGTTATTACTGCTCCCTGTTCGAAATTTTTGATTATGTTGGAGTGGATGCTAATGGCTATTTGGTTTAGGCTGTATTATACAAAAGTCGGGATTGGGTCTCCTCCAAAGGACTACTATGTGCAAGTTGATACTGGAAGTGATCTTCTATGGGTAAACTGCATTGAATGCAAGGAGTGTCCCAAGAAGAGTGATCTTGGGGTACGCATCCATGCTACTCTTCTTCAACTGTCTCTTTATAGCTACCAGAAATATAATCGTATGAAATTTTATGCATGCTGGCTCAGATTAAAGGGAGATAAAAAAAAGTTATGCTGACCCCTTATTGAAGTATTCCTTACCGTATAACTGTTACATTACAGATAGATTTAACACTATATAACTCAAAGGCCTCCAATACTTCAAAACCAGTTTATTGCGATGGAGATTTTTGCAAATCCACTTACGAGAATCAAGTCTCCGATTGCAAGCCTCAGAAGTCCTGCCTATATAGTATAACTTATGGAGATGGAGGCAAAACTTCCGGATACTTTGTGAAGGACGATCTTACATTTGATGAACTCAATGATAACCTTCATAGTGAACCGGCAAATAGTAGTGTAATTTTTGGGTTAGAATAATTTATAGTATTTTATTTCTGTAGTCGTATAATGTTGATATCTAATGACTGAAAATAAGTTTTCTGGCTTTAATTTAGTCTGCCGGCAATGGCAGGTTCTTATTCTTGCTTCCCATGAGAGAACTGTTCTTGGATGTGAAATATACTTTTTATCCTCCTTTTGCGAAATTGTTTCTGGTTCTGTGAATTTTTTCCATTGTAATTTTGTGCAGATTTTCTTGGGGTATTTTCACCCTTAAATTTAACAGTAATTTTTTTTTTTTGTGTATTCTTTTTTCTGGATGTTCATTGCTTCATTACAAAATTTGAGTTGGGAGTTTCGGTATTTCTTTTATATTTATAAATATTTTGCTTCTAAACAGGGAAGGAAATTTGAAAAAACATGAAAGATTGTTAACATTGCATCTCAATGCATTTTTATGTGTTTTTTAAAGTATTCTCTTGTGGATAGGTGTGGTGCTAAACAATCCGGGGGCTTGGGTTCATCATCTGATGAAGCCCTTGATGGAATTATAGGTTTTGGGCAAGCAAATTCATCTGTGCTTTCACAACTTGCTGCATCTGGAAAGGTGAAAAAAATATTTTCACACTGCCTCGACAGTATTCATGGAGGTGGAATCTTTTCCATTGGGCAAGTGATAGAGCCAAAATTCAACACGACTCCATTACTTTCTGGACAGTATGTGCGTTATCTTAGTTTTTGTTTCGATGCCATGATGTTTGTTGTAAATATGATCAATATGTTATGTTGTTGTTAGCTGATTATGGTAATTCACTAGAAGCTGATGGTATTCATTTGATGATGATGATGCTACCATTTTTTCAGTCAACAGATAATGCTACTACCATTTCACTTAAGGAGAATGAAGATTTCAGTTCGCATGCACCTTATATTCTTTATTTTCTTGCCAATTTTAGCTAAATGCCTTATCATTGGATTTTAAATGCAAGTATAAACTCTGAAGTTTTAGCTAAATTCTTGCGAGTAATGATTATGCTGAAATATTTGCATATGGTATAACCTAAATACTGGTTGGAAGGTTTTATTCTTTTAGCCTCTATCTTGTCACTTTGAAACTGTCTTTTTGTGATTCAGAAAAATGAAGTACTCAAGCCTGTTAATCGGAAAGGACAACATTTTATTCATTCCGGCATGCTGAAAGAATAAAATTCTTTTACACTATTCAACTGCAATGATTTTTTATACTGTAGATTCTGAATTGTGTGGATGGAAATACATCTGTCTTTCTCTATTATTTTTATGTATCATGCATCCTTTCTTTCTTGCTTTCTTTTTCTTTTTTGTCAACTAGAAGGGCCAATGAGTCCTATATTCAAAAAAGAGGAAGATTTCATTCTCACATTTTTTCCTATTAAGGCCTTTTTTTTCTTGAAAAAAAAAATAAAGGTAAGCTCATTCTGAGGTCCCTGACTCAAAAGCTTTCAATTTTCTTGTAGAAGTTTCTTCATTCCTTCAGGTTCTTATAAGGTGTAGGATTTGAAATTGTCATAACTGCAGTCTATTTAACTATTATAGGGCACACTACAATGTAGTCTTGAAGGATATTGAAGTCAATAAGGAATTTCTACAGCTTTCCTCTGGTATACTGGATTCTGGAGATGATATGGCAAGTGTAATAGATAGTGGTACAACCTTAGCTTATCTTCCTGAAACAGTTTATGAACAACTAATGGACAAGGTAAATGTGTTTGTAATGATTGATTAAATTGAATACATTTACTTGAATACTTATGATGATGATTTCTCTTTACAATAGATTATGGCTGGGAAGTCTGGATTGAAGTTACTTCTTGTGGACAACCAATTTACATGTTTTGAGTATTCGGGAAAGTATGGTCTTCATTCTTTTTGTTGCTTCCTTTACCTTCACATGCGGAGACTAAATTTTCGCATTTCTTTGTAATGCCAATTATGTTTTTTGTGGACAACATTTAGGAAATATTTTTTTTTTCCTTTTAGGTTTAATTTTTTAATATTAGTTCCACTAACCAAACACAACAAATGAATTAACAGAGGCACTAACCGTGACTCTTTTGAAGTTTAGTCCTGGGTTAAATTGATGTCTTTTCAAACTGATTTATAGATATCTTCTCAAATATTAGTAACTTAACATTCTGTAACATTCAGGTGGTTAAAGGACACATATTAGTATATCATCAACTAATCGATATGGCAGTATGCAGTAGGCTCTTTTAGGATAACAGAGGTGTTTTTTTTTTTTTGGATCTTAAATTTTTGTAGTTGAGCATGTTCGCATAGTGGAAGAACTTATTTGGCCAGAAAATCATTTATTAGGTTCTTGACGTAGTGCAAACAGAAATAATAACATTTGGGTTTTGTTACTTGACAAAAACCAGAAGATCTTTTGTTAGGTCGATAGGCATTGCTTATATCTAATTTCTTGCCTCTTGGCACTTTTTACGTTCATTCACATTTTCCTTGCGTCCTTTTGTCTGTTGTTCTGGAAGGGAACTGTTGGGTGTATTGTACTTTGGACAACAAATAATTTCATGTATGGTTAGGTTGACAAGAAGTATCTGTTCCACTATTACAAAGATTCTAATATGGAAAATTATGACATCGGAATAAAGCAAGTATTTTTGTTAGTTTTGCCTCACAGGACTTCAGGCAGATCGCATCACATCAATTAAATAGTTTTTGGAAGAGTTCAATTAAATATCTGTTCAAGGAAGCGATTAGTGCAGTTTTCTTGACTTATGCAGGCCTAAACTACTTGTTCATGGTATTATTTTGCAGTGTTGATGATGGATTTCCAGTGGTCAAGTTTCATTTTGAGAACTCTCTTACTCTGACAGCTTATCCTCGCGACTATTTATTCAAGACTAGAGTAAGTGGGAACTTGATCATTCACTGTATATGTATGCGTGTGGGGCTAAATATCTTCTAGTTGCTGTTGACTATTAATATGGTTTAAAGGGCCCTTGGGACAATTCATTTCTGATAAATTTGTTATTGATACCAAAAGAAAATGGCGTTTCATTTCTTGATATGATCTCATTATTCTCATCCTTAACTGTTGTCCCCCAGGACAGCGAGTGGTGTGTTGGCTGGCAGAAAAGCACGGCGAAAGCTAAGAATGGAAAGGATATGACTCTTCTTGGAGGTACAGTCCAGAATACTTAGTATGGTTTGTCCATTTGGTTTCCGTTGATGTAAGCAATTAGTGCTGAACAGCAAACAGATGGTGCTAGTTTTAAATTCAAATCATGCTAGAGCTGGAACTTTTGAACTGTTTCCAATTGCAGATTTGGTGCTATCGAACAGACTAGTCGTATATGACCTTGAAAATATGACCATTGGATGGACTGAATTCAACTGTGAGTGTCAAGTAGTCTTTTATAATTTCTGTTGTATGATTATTGAATAACATTTTTAGTAATCAAAATTTTGTCAAGCTCGTGTCATTGAGTACTCGTGAAGACGGAGGAGGATAATTATTTGCATAGCATCTGCCCATTCAAAAGAGCTAGCCGCCAAGTTTCATTGATCATTATAGTACTCATCAACTTATCACTTCACTCTTACTGTGGGGCTGATCAATTGACTGTATTGTTGTTTCTCTAGGCTCTTCCGGCATTAAGGTGAAGGATGAAACGTCTGGAAAAGTATATGCCGTGGGTGCCCACAATATATCATCAGCTTCCACTGTATTGTTTGGTGGAATACTGGCACTTCTTTTGTTGCTAATTGTCGTGCCGAACAGTGTATTGAACTAACTCTTTAAATATAAGACTTAGATGCAATTTATTCAATATTTGTCGTTAGATTCTTTATTAAGAATATAATATGTAGATATTCTTTATTTTTTTTCCTCTTGAAAGAATTTAGCTGCATATTATATTTTAATTAAAGAATTTAACAATACATACCTGATTTTTCTTTATTCTTGATTTTTTTGTAATATACAGGGGCAGGCATTCATTTGATTCTGTTGTATTTATAAAATAATTCATGTTTCCTAATGTTAACTCGTTACCATATTTCCTAGTGTTAACTTGTTACCGACAATATGTTGATTGAAACAGTAAGTAAGAAGAATAATATAAATTCGAATAGCAGGAAACGTATTTGTTAGGAGATAAACTCGTAATTTCACTTCGTACTAGTTTTTAAAATTTGAGTATATTTAGTACCCATTTGTTTTAATTTTTTAGAAGTGTTTTTATGATAAGTATGTGAGAGTAGTAAACTCGACTTGAAGAAACATGTTTAAAAACACACTTTTTTTTCATCACCCCAAACAAGCACCTAGTGACTTTATATATAGGCTTGGTGGAAAATTATCTTGTTAATTGTTAAGCATAATAAACTATTAATGTTTTTAATATATATTTTTTAACATAAAAGTCTAGGTGAGTTGTACTGTAGCACCAGGTCCTCTCAATCATCTCTCTTCTATTAAAAAAGAAAAAATCTAGTGGTAGAAGGAGTATGGTTGAGGCAAACGGAGAGTTGAAGTGGGCTAGGGATGAATGGGCCGTTTCAAAGTCCAAAGGCATTGGATATTGGATAACGAAGGGATAAAAGGATAAGGAATGATATGAGAGAGCCAATGGGGAGAGAGGGAGGGGGGCTCCAGAGCCACACACTCCAATATTTGTTAAGCGGGGAGACATCTGGTGCGGTCTGACTCCCAAACACTCACTCCTACCACCCCCAACTCTCAAACTCTCAGACTCAGATCATGGCCACCACTTGCGCAATGGCCAGCCAGCTCAAGTCCTGCTTCACCCCCAAGGGCTTGTCTACCTCCTCTCCCCTCAGGCCTCTTCCCTTCAGAACCTTCACATTCAGAGTCAAGGCCGCCCAATCTGACGATAAGGTTCCCCTTCTCCCTTCTCATCATTCCTCCTAGTACTATCTTTTTCCATTGCTCATATTCTCCTGTATGCATGAGTTGCAGGCTGTGCTGGGTGGCTCCAATTACCAGGTGATTCAGCCCATCAACGGAGACCCTTTCATCGGTAGCCTCGAAACTCCGGTCACGTCCAGCCCCCTCATCGCCTGGTATCTCTCCAACCTGCCCGCCTACAGGACGGCGGTGAGCCCCCTGCTGAGAGGGGTGGAGGTGGGCCTGGCTCACGGCTTCCTGCTGGTGGGTCCCTTCGTGAAGGCGGGGCCGTTGAGGAACACCCCGTACGCCGGAGGGGCTGGGTCCCTCGCCGCCGCCGGCCTGGTGGTCATCCTCAGCATCTGCCTCACCATCTACGGCATCGCCTCCTTCAAGGAAGGAGAGCCTTCCGTCGCTCCTTCCCTGACCCTGACCGGCCGCTCCAAGCAGCCTGATCCCCTGCAAACCGCCGACGGCTGGGCCAACTTCACGGGCGGCTTTTTCTTCGGCGGCATTTCCGGAGTTATTTGGGCCTATTTCCTCCTCTACGTCTTGAACCTTCCCTACTACTTCAAGTGATTCTGATTAAGTTTGTACACTGTACATTCAATTCGCAAGGCATCTCAATGGAGTATTTTGTATTATGTTTCTATACGTGTTGTGTATCGTCAGTTGCGTAGTATTCGGCGCGGTTCCAATTAAGTAACGCAATATATGGTACAATTAATTATGTAAAAGAAGAACTTTATAAGTAATTTTTTTTAATCTTTTTATAAGTAAATTTATCCTCTTATTATAAAAGTTAAATTTTTTTTTTCTATTTTTATTAAATATATATTTTTATATTTATAATCTTCATTTACTACTAATTTTTCTTCATCTATTTATTTATTATACATTCTCTTACATATTTTATATTTATATTTGTTATTCATTCTCTCTCTATGTTATTTTCATAAATATTAATATATTTCAAAAAATTGACATTTTTAATATATTTATTATTTTTAATTAATTTTAAGCTTCAGTTTATTTTATATAATAAAAATAAAAATTAAGACAGTGAGGAGCAAGTAATTTATTTGGAATATGAGGATGGGGACACACGACGCAGGAGACAATAGACCAATAGATAGATAGATAGATACAGGTTCACTGAGGGGCAGGGCGGTAATGGTGGAGGGAGAGGGAGAGCAAGTCCCAAGCGCTCGTGAGGGCGCCCGGATTTGCAGTAATGGCGTGGCCATCCCAGCCGATGTGTGTCACGTGCTGCACATCTGTGGGACCCCCAATTTGCATCTCCCTTTCTGCTTCCTCTTCCTCTTCCTCTTCCTCTTCTTCCAGCTCATCCTCCTTCTCTCCAAACATTTGAGACAAGTTCTTGAAACCCTTCACGAGCTTATTGAATCCCGTGGATACGTTGTTGTTGGGCTTGGGAACATGAACCATCCCGCCCTCGCCCTCCTCTTCCCCTTTACATCCTTCAGAACCACCGCATGAGATTACAGTTACGCAATTAAGCAAATCAGAGACACACACACACACTTACTTGTTGAGTTGGTGAAGGATCTTGATTTTCTTGGCTGCGGAACCCCTACCGCCACGCTCGCCTCCGACATACACCCAACTGAGAACGGAAGAATCACCAGCCTTTCCATTCTGTCTCTCATTATTTACACCAACACGATGTCAATCCCCTGCCCCTGGATCCGCCCTTCAATTCTGCAATTCTGCAACTCTCTCATTCATATGTGCGCCTGTGTGTATATATATGTGTTTGTGTGTGTAGGCAGCCTATGATCCATGACGCTAACTACAAGCTACCTGGGCATTCACTAGCTTTGTTTTCAAGACACAATTATGTTACGCATAGAAAGTCCTGCTGCATTTAAAACCGTTTGGTGGGTGATACGTGTTTGGAGGGGTCACTAAATATAAGTTATCAATGTCACTGTGTACTAGTTTCACCTAATCAAATCTCACGTATATGCCTCTAACGAATGTCATCCTAACAAGAATGGGAGTGTGAAGAACATCATTTTCCACCCGTCCTTCACTTACCTCTCTTGTCCCATAAGCATTACACACACACACACAATAATCTATTACTCCTTTTTGCTTACTTGTGTTGGACTCTTATCTAGAAGAAGTGGATCTCAAGCGAGCTCTCAGGTCCAGGCGATGGAGACCAAATCTGATATTTCTTGCACATAAAGAAGCGGAGCATCATTGATTGTAGGAACAGAAAAACTGGGGTTTGTTGAGTTACCTGCCTTCCCCAGCAACTTCAGTTATATTGGTTCTCACTCTGCTTTTAGTAACCATCTACCATGTCATATTCACGCGAATCCCCCTTTGCTGATTACGCCTTTAAGCATTTCAATTCATTTTCCACCACCCCTGCTTTCGTTTTACTGCATTACCCAGTAAACTCGTCGCCCACTCCTCTGATCTAGAGAATTCCAGTGGTGAAATGAAAAATTGATCGAGTTTTTACTCAAGGTCACCGATAATGTGATGCCGATTCTTAAATATTTGTTTAATCCAAAAAAGTAGCGGTTAACAGTGGCAGAGGGCGTTACGGCCGGAGTAGAAGGATAAGGAGATGTGGGTAGGATTTAAACTTCGCTTGTAAATGGCGAATGATGGCTCCGGCACTAACCACCTAATGGCGGCAGAGAAGGAGAGGGAGAGTGAAGGAAAATCATAGGGGCTTTTTGATGATTGTGCTTTTACGTTTTTATTTCATGAAAGGTTAAGATTTAAACACTAAACCATTATCTGTGGGTGAAGCAAGTGAAAATGAAAGCAGGATCCCTCATATGTATGACGAAGCTGTGGCTTCAACTCCATCCATCTGGATCTCCCAACACCAGCCGTACATAGTATAACATATTTTTTAACATGAGGCTGTTCCATGAAGATTAGTGCATTGTGTTGGGAATTCGGGCCCGCCCCACCCTGACGGGCCGGCCCGACAAGGGTAACAGGTTACATTGGACGGGCTGAAACAACCCACCCCCCCTACAAGCTGCCATTTTGACAGCCTAAGTCTGATTAGTCGAGCTAGCGAGCCGACAATTTAATGGGTTTTTGTTGAATGCCTTCTGCCCTGCATTTTTTTTAGGCTATAAATTCATTAGGACATGCGATTAAAGAAATAATGCAGCAGCTAACAAGCAAATAAAAACCAGCAGGACATAGTAAGGAAAAAAATAAAAAAATCCAGCAACTAGCAAATGTAAACAAAATAGCAGGACATGACTTGCAATCAACCTTCTGCCCTTCTCTATTGTCAGGAATATCAATAACTTTACCAGCATCAATGCATCAATAAAATGCATCCAACCAATAGTTCAAGATGTTAAGATACAACATCCAAGTTTAATTCTCTCCATTTAAGTCTTATCAAATAAAACTAACTACAAGAACACATGACAAACGTAAAAAGGAATGAGGGATATAACAATTAGCAAGAAACTTATAATCTTCCTCATTCTAATCTTCAATACAATAAAAAAATTTTAATCTTCCTTCCTCATTCTTTAATCATTAATAATTATATTTGAAGCATAATCTAAAACTGCAAAAATAGGAATAGGAGCAGTGTCCCTTTTCTCTATCTTAGAATTCTCTGCTACACATGATGACATAAACATAAAAGGTTTATTAAATAGATATATAAAAATAAAATAAGATAAACTAACAAATATAATTATATATATTATCATCTCATGGAAAACCAAGAAGCCAATTTCGAGTGCAAATAAGACCTTCAATATTATCTAGAAGAAGACAAGATCGATACTATGTGAGAACTTGAGATTATATGCTAAAAGCTGATTCACTAGCAACGGTAGTAAGTAGAATGCTAAGAAGAATATCACATGTCATCTTTAAAAGATAAGGCAATCGAGCTGAGTTAGCTTTTCAATAATCCAAAACATTAAATCTTGTAGTTAATCTATTATCAAGTATTGCTTCTTTTAAATAGTAGTTTAATTCAGACTTTTCAATTGTTAACTAATCTTGATACTTGAATGAAGAAAAATCCTACACCATTGAAGAATTAATAAAAGGTCAACAAAAATCAACATATTAAAGTGCCAATCAAAATTCAAATTAAATATGAACATTTAACTATTTAAGAATTTCAGACTTACATCAAAAACTTCATAGTCATCCACTTCATTCGAGTTATGCAACTGGTTTTATGATTAACACCTTGTTGGCATTAGACCTTGATGCAGCTCCACTTGATGCAGCTCCAACAATTATGGCTAAAGATGAAAATGATCTCACATTTTTATACTCATGAAAACATAGTACAACTTGCTCCTAACGTTTTTAGTCTTGTCTTGAGAATTTATGGGATCTATTTTCTCAAAAGTAAACTTTATGACATCAAGCTTTATTCGGGGATCAAGGATAATTGCTAATGCAAGAATAACACTATACTTACTCCAATATTTGTCAAACTTATCAAGCATACTTTCAGTCATTTCCCGAATCATAGAATCATCATTATTCAAATGTCCTTTCAGCAGTAACTCAATCTTTTGATATCTATGTGAAATGCATGTTAAAAATGGGATATGACGATCCATAAATCAAGTTTGTTATCACTGCAAAAAGCTTCAAGAATGTGCACATAGCCTCTACTCTTAAGCACTCTTCATTTGTTGGACAATGATTATAATTTGTGTCATTCAAGGCTAAGCTAGCAAAAGCACGACAATATTTAAGTATACTTTCAAGCATTGCATGTGTTGAATTCCGTCTAGTCGGAACATCATACCATAAACCCACTAAAGTGTCAAATCCCCCAACTTGTTTAACATTTTTCCTGAATTCTATCATCCTTGCCTCTGATTTCCTTACATATATAATGATGTTCATAATCTTGTTCAAAGCACCTTTTTCTACTCTCAATCCATCCTGAACTATGAGATTCAAGATGTGGGCACAACATCTCATATGGAAAAACTCCCAATTGCATATCAAGATATTACTCAAATTCAAATTCTCTTTCAATATTTTTTGCATATGAAAATTTTCTAAAGCATTCTTTAGAGTGATCGAGAATACCTTCTTTTCAATCCCCCAATCTACTAATATCTCATGCGCCTTTTTTGCCAATTCAGATCCAGTGTGAGGAAACTTCATCTTAGAAAATGAAAGCATTTTGCTATTAATATTCCATTTCTCATCAACAAAGTGTGTTGTCATGCAAAGATATCATTCGGTAGTAATTGCTGTCCAACAATCAAAAATCAAATATATTCTACTCGGACTCATTGCTAGTTTTCTCTTCAGGTTATCCTTTTGACGAAGATATAAATTACAGACATCCACCACAACAGTTTTTCTAGTAATACTCCTATAATTAGGATTTAAATATGTGTGCAACTCTCTAATTCCATCATACTCAACAAAAGAATATGGAAGATTATATTTAATGGTGCAATAAGCAATGATTTATCGCACCTTGTTCGGGTCAATCGTTCTAGCTCTAACAATCCCTGCTTGGTCTATCATCATGGCACCAATATCCTTGTATTTTGGGAGTGATTGACAACCTTCAATATGACGCCCAAGGTGTGAAGTCTCACAATCCTTACTTCCTATAACATATGACTTCTTATACCCATTACGTTTAACTTTTTCTTTGCCATCAACTATTTGGTAAAATATCTAAAAGCATCAAATGTGGTACATCTCGCCTTTTTATTTGTAGGAGGAGCATCTTTTCTATTGTGTTTGTACACAAAAAGATTCAGGTTCATTATGTTGTTCAGATTGTGTTGCCACATTGTCAACATTTATTATAGAAGTACTGTCAACATTCTTTCTTTTATTATCTTTATCATGATTTTGAAATCCGGAATGATCATTGAACTGGTCGAGGTACTAGGTCAATGGTCAATGAGTCAAATCGGAGTAAAACCGGGGCTAAACCGGTGAGAAATTGAATATTTTAGGCTTATTAATATAAAATTCTAAAGAAAAATTTAAAAAAAATATTATTTTTTAAATAATGGACCATACCAGACCGATTGGTTCGGTCTGGGTTTAATAACCATAATCTTTATCCTCATCTTCATCATTGACATTTGTAATTTTAGCCATCTTTTTAAAGAACAAATGAATCAAATAATCAAGGCATTATATGAAAAGACCATTTCTCACAAATAACTATTATCCAATATGGTTTTACAAAACCTGATTAACCAGTGATAATTGAAAACTATTTCATATTCAAGACATATCAAAGTTTAGGACACAAAACCCACTACAAAGAAATTCATTGCTCTAATCACACATAAGAAACAGGAGAAAATCATAGCCCATGAGTTTTACAACATTGAATCACACAATTAAGAATCCACACATAATAATTTATAACACATATGTGGTTGTGGGTCTACCAAAATGTCAAAGTACATAAATAAGGTCTCAGACCTAATAAAGGTTAAATAGTTATTTCAAAACAGTTATTCAAATAATAAATGTGGTATTTCAAAAAACATGAGGGCCCTATAATGACGATATAGAAGTTAATTCAACACTAATACCAAAAGAGGCCTACAAGGTTCTCAAATCCTATGCCTCTGGTTACTTCCTTTGGTCTTTAGCCGAATTAAAGGTCTCGCCTGAAAAATTATTTACAACTATGGGGTGAGATATAAAGTCTTAGTAACCAAAAATCAATTTAAAAAATATGCAGGAAATGATTATTAGTCAGAGAAGCATGTTTAACTAACATAACAATAATATTTTCAATAATTAATTATTACATCATACTTTCAACATTGAGAACCATCCTCACTCATCCATTATGCTCCTCCTTATATCTTCTGGACATAGCTCATATTTTCACATAGCTCAAAATCTAACAAAATTAACCAATTAAAACCTCAATAATACCTCCAATAATCCAAATAAATTATTTAAATCAACTTTAATTGGTAAAAACACCCTATAGAAACTAATTTATGACCTGTTTATAAAAGAAATAGATTATAAAACCACATAACAACCAAATAATAAATCTAAACTAATTAAAATTAACTATTAATTATTCTCTATATTTTTATAATCATATATTGATAAAACTCAAAACTTGCCTAAAATCTTATCCCAAAATATTCTCTAACTAGCAGAAAATTAATATTATAGGAAAGAGAAAATTATTTAGAACATTTTTTATAAAAGAAATTTTGTGATTAGAAAAGAATTTGAGTATCTTATTGATCTTTAAAATTATAAAAACTGAGACTTTACGACTCACTTCCTCCAAAAATTCCACTCTATCTCACTGACGAAGTGAAAGAGGAGTGGGGGTTTATATAATCCCCTCCCTTCATCATACCACCGAAAGGTGGTGTGACTTTTTAATTTTTTTTAATGACTGGTGTCCTTTTAGTTGATAGCACCGAATTTTATACTTTTTTTGATTTTTTAATTATTATATTTTTTTAAAACATGTTTTAGTCAGATCTTTCTTTTGTTTTTATCTAAAAAATTACTACTAAATTCATAATTATATCTAAATTATAATTATATCTTAAAAATAAAAATAAGGATCTTACATTATAATAACTAAAAAAAAGTCACTCAATAACATCAATTCAATTCTAGAAAAACACAGGAATGTATTATAAAACCATCAATTCAATTCCATGGGGCAACTTAATAATTATATAACATCAATTCAATTCCATAAAAACACAACAAGGCATTGTCATTATACACTTGACAAAGCTCTCGAATTCTCATCTTACATAGCACTGAGAGCAAAATATTAATAAGTGTTGACAAGTGAATATAAATATGTTAAATTAGTAGAAATTTCATTTAAATTAAGGTGGTTAGAAACTCAGAATATTAATAAGTGTTAACATAAACTTCTTTGAGACAGAGATACAAAGTGCCTATGAGACTGAGAAAAGTCAAAAACACACCTGAGTGGCTGAGAGTGAGAGAACGGACGCCGGAGAAGATGAGAGTGTCATAGAATCAAAGCCACGATGGAGGGAGAGACTATGAAACGACCCTTTCTTACAATAAGTATTATCCAATAAAATTATATAAAATCAGTAATTTTTTTTCCAATACTTATCAGAGTTTATAATACAAACTCGCCCACAAACCCTTTCACAACATATCGGAGATTAGGGCACAAACTCACCCACAGACTCATTGCAGATAAATTTATTATTCTGATCTCACATCACAATTAACCCATGGGTCACAAAATGATTTTCAACATAGATATCCAAATAGTAAATGTGGCATTGTAAAAACATGTGGGCTCTATAATGACAATATAGAAATTAACGCAACACCAATACCAAAAGAAGCCTATAAGATTCTCAACGTCTATGCTTCTGGTTGCTTCCCTTGGCCTCTATCCAGATTAGAGGTCTTGCCTAAAAAATTATTTATAATGACGGGGTGAGACATAAAGTCTCAGTAACCAAAATTAATTTACAAAATATGCAGGAAAGATTGTAATTCATAGAAGCAAGTTTAACTGACATAATAATAATAATAATAATCTCATAATTCAAAAATTTAACATAATATAATCAATGAATAAAATCATCCCCACTCATCCATCCTGCTCCTCCTGATCTCATCTGGACTGATACAGCCTATCAGTGCTAGTATACCCGGCCAAAGGTTAGCTAGTCACATCAAAAATACCGCCCCCTCTCATGCCACCACCAATATACCGTAACAGGGAGGTGTCCACCCAAACACTCAGCTCCAAAATCCGGGCCAGGATTGAGAGAGTCGATGGGCATACAATTCACTATATCTCTTCCACACAACCCAACATATCCCGTAATATAAAAATAATAAATTAATACAGCTTTCGAGAAGAATTACAAGAACTCTAAATTCTTATACAACATTCCATCTCAAACAACATATTCATCATAACAATAACAATTTAATAATAATTTACACTTATATATATAATTTAAAAAATACAATGCTTTACTGAAATAAATTCATATTCAGACATAACTATAATCTTGCAAAACACATACAAGTAATATAGATAAAAGTAAGGTTTATAAAACACCTTACAGTCCAAAACAAGCATATAAAATAAATTAACCCCGATTACCTCGATTCCAAGCTTAATCTTAATTTGGATAATAAAACCCGTCCAATCACCGACCACAAGAAAAATCTACATTATTAATGTAGATACCAATTAACCACAAATAACAATAAAATAATTAATTTACATAATTTAACTCCTACAACCCAATTTTCTCTACAACTATTATCCTCAATTATTCCAATTTCCTTAAAAATCCTTAATCATATATCATTCCTCATAAACCCAAAGAACTCATTAAAATCCTTAAATAACCTTTAACATACCTATAATTGCAAAATCCTCAATATGAACTTTTTAAATAATTAAATCTCTTTTTCATAATTTATATGGGTATAATCCAATTATTAAACAACTCCCCAAATCTCTACATAATTAAAATCATATCAAATTCTAATTTAAATATTAAATCCTAACTCATATTTTTCAGAGAGCTCATATCTAACAAAAATAAACCGATTAAAACCTCAATAATACCTCCAATAATCCAAATAAATTATTTAAAAAAATTTTGGTAGGTAAAAATGCCCTATGGAAATTAAGTTATATCCTATTTATAAAAGAAATTAATTATAAAATCACATAACAACCAAATAATAAATCTAAACCGGTTAAAATTAACTATTAATTATTTTCTACATTTCTACAGTCTTATATTGACAAAACTCAAAACTTTCCTAAAATCATATCCTTAAAATATTCTCTAACTAGCATAAAATCACTATCATAGAAAATAGAAAATTATTTAGAACATTTTTTATAAAAGAAACTTTGTAATTAGAAGAGAGTTTGAGTACCCTAATGATTCCCGAAAAACCGAAAATATTCCTAACAGAACCTCACTTTCCTTCGTCTTGCCTCAACACTTCATAACGGAAATGTTAAGGGAGAGGGGGTATTTATAATACCCCCTCCTCAATCAATTGGCGCCTAATGGCGCCAATTTTAATTAATTATTTTTTTTATAAGGGGACAACCCCTTATCTAATTGTACGGCGCCTACCAACTTCAGTTTATATATATATATATATATATATATTATTTTATAATATAATAATATTTTATTATTATTATTATTATTATTTAACTTTTTTTATAGGATGTTACAGACTAAGAGACTCACTCATTCATAGCCATAGCATCATCGAACGAGAGGGGAAACTCAAATACGCAAAAGTGCAAATCACGATCTCTTCGACTTCAAGTCTTCGTCGCCGATTGAAAGGGAAAACCGAGAGGGGAAATCGGAGAAGACGGTGGATGGAGTGAAGAAGGCGGATCAAAGATCAAATCACGATCTCTTCGACTAGTCGTCCATCATCTTCCTTGTAGAGGACGAAGGAGTAGAGGATGGAGCGAAGAAGGAGAATTAGAGAATGGAGATCAAGTGGTCAGCCGGTTACGCCGATCGCCTCGTCACCAGAGTCAAAAAAAGAAGAGGAGGAGAATTTAGGGCATGATTCGAGGAGTCGGGATGGAGTGAGTATATGAGGAGTGACCAGTGAGTGAGGATAATAGACCACCGAACACTTAGGGCTAGGGGTACGTGGCAAACAGACACACAATTAGAAACTTAGATAGGGGGAGTTTTAATCAGGCCACCCGTTTAACCTTGGGTTAAATAGGTGCAACCCGTTCAATTCAAATGCCAATGGGCTGAGATTTCCTTAACCCAAATCTGTTTATTTTTATGGGCAGGTAAGCCCAACCCGATCAAAATTACCAGCTCTATATGTGCAAGTCACTTCGTGCTTTAGATAATGTCTAAAATATTACATTATTCTTTACTTACACAAATAATATTGTATGTACATGTATAAATATAAATAATTTATCTCGACTTGTATGAATGGCTTGTGTTCTACGGCATTAAGTTTGTGAGGGATTTTTCACATGCTAAGCTAGGCATTTGTAGGCTCAAAGCCTCATTTATTTAGGCTGTTGATTAAAGCCCAACCTAACTTGTTTGTATTATTAGGAGATGGAAGCTAGCTAGGTTTTGTAATTAGATTAGGAAAATTATGAGTTTCCTTTGAGTATAATCTCAAGGGTATCCCCTCCTTTGAGTATATGTTCAGAGTGTAACGTGATTTGTGAAAGAACCAGTCCTCTTGCATCATTGCACTTTAAAAGCCCACAAAGTTTTATGGGAGAATATTGGGCATGTTTATATTTTGTCTTGTTGTTGATGTTTTTCAAACTTGCGTTGCCATGGATGCGACTTTTTAAATAAATATCAGGCATGCTGATGCAATCTCACTGTTTAGTGCAGGATATGGATGAGGCAGAGGGTAGGTGGGCACCGGAGAATTTTAATTAGAAGCGGAGAAACGAGAAATGAGATCCTGCATGCTCCACGCACTTACATGTTCACATAATAAATTTTTATTTTAGTCCTTTACTTTGGGGCTGTTTGTGATAGCTTTTTTGAATCGGACTTATCATATAAGCCCGATTCACATAAATCGAGATAAATCTCCTCCACATATTTATCTCGTAGACCGTGAAAGCACTTCGTAGACCGTAAAAGCACCTCGTAGACCGTAAAAGTTACCTCGTAGACCGTAAATTACAATTCATAAGCACTTATAAAATTTTCATAAGCTATTCCAAACAGCCTCTTTGTGCTTGTTTGGAACAGCGGTTGAAAATTTCAATCGTGCTTATGAATTGTAATTCACGGAATACGAAGTAACTTTTACGGTCTACGAGGTGCTTTTATGGTCTACGAAGTGCTTTCACGGTCTACGAGATAAATATGTGGAGGAGATTTATCTCGATTTACGTGAATCGGGCTTATATAATAAGCCCGATTCAAATAAGCTCAAACAAACAAGCACTTTATATACTCATTTTCTTTTCTCCCTGCTCTCATTCGTCTAAAGTGGAGCACTGATAACATTTTTTTCAAGATTTGCAAGATATTTATTTTACTTTTAAATTTACTTAAAATAAATATTTAAGTTAATATTATTATTGGTCTTTACGTTTTAATTGAATTTTGTTTTGGGTGAGGGAGCAAAAATACCTATAATTTTTTACTAAAAGTACGTCTAGTACAATATATATTTCTGAACTATACAAATACCCATAAACATTTAAAATGGAAGTAAAAATGTCAGTACCGTTAAATTTGGCCTAACACCGTTATTTTTTTATAATGGGACCCACACTCTTTTTACACATATGTATATAACGGTGTGAGGTTAAATTTAACGGTGCTAGCATTTTTACTTCCATTTTGAATGTTCATAAGTATTTTTACACCTTCGAAATGTATATGATGCTAGATGCATTTTTGATAAAAATTCATGGACATTTTTACTTCTTAACCCTTTTTTTTATAACTTTAAATTATTGGTTTTAGTCCCAATGACTTCACAAGAAATTAAGGACTCGGTTTAAGTTTAAATATAAAAACCTATACTAAAACTCATTTAAACTTTAAGGACTAATCGTTAAAATTAGACTAAATTTTTATAAAATAATAGGAATAAAAAAAAATCAATTTAGCTATAAAGAGTAACAATGTTATTAATCCTAAACATTTTTATCTTATATGGAATGAATATTACAATATAGCCTTATACAAGGGAAAGCCATGTATGTAACCGGTTCGTTCGGTAATAAAATAATAAATAAATATTGTTGTGTTTTTATAAGCGGATTAAGGCCCTGTTTGGTGCATAAGATTTAGAAAATTATATTGTTTGGTATGTGAAACCTGAGATATACTATACTACATAATTAAGTGAGATTGAATCAAACCCACCCCCAAAAGGTATTGCATTTTCTATCCTAAATTGCAAATTTATAGGATAAAAATATTTTTATTTATAATAATTTTTAGACCAGAGTATCTTCTCAATTTTAACCTAACTTATTACTCATTGCTTTCTATTATCGCTCTCACCCTTACTCTAGAGTTTGGTCGTCGCTCTCGTCGTCGTTCTTCTGTGGTAATTCCATCGATCTACTGTCGACAGGAAAGAGAAAGACACCATGGAAGTAAAGGTCGACATTAAATTAAAATCCTTTTCTCCTTTAATTCATAAGGTCTTATATGAAGATTGCAAATTATAAATAACAAGCCCCGCAATAGGAGAATCAAGTATTGGACATGTTTGGCAGTGCGATTGGGGGGTCCAATCGTGTAATAAGCCCGATTGTGAAGCTGTTGGCTTTTTTGAGTGTTTGGTAGTGCAACATAAGAAAAGAGTTTTTGTTACCTTTAAAATCATAATATTTGTGTCCCGCCAGCCCATAATTTATTAATATCTCTCTCTTATCCATCGAATCTCTTCTCTGCTTGCCCTCTCCGATCTGTCTTCCTTATCTCAGCTACCATAAGTGCTTGAACCTAAGGAGAAACGCTCATCGTACGACCAACAATATTGCTCCTCCGCCCAGCCTTTCAGCTCCTCCACCATCCACCCAGGCCTCACCGCCGCCATTTACACCCTCTGCTCCACTGTCGGCGACTCCTTCATCTCCTCCTCCAACGGCCTCAACTACAACTTCTCCGAGCCCTCCTTGTCTTTCCCCTCTATCAACCTCACCACCATCGGAATCTTCGGCGTCGCCTCCTCCACCGTTTACTCCTAACACTCCATCAAGTCTGCCAAGTCGAAGCTCGCCGCCTCCTCGGTTGGGCTCAAATTCGCCTTTGACTCCGAATTGAGGTCAGCCACCACCGTAGTCAAAATCGTCGCCGTCGTCTTTGTCATCGTCCTCATCGAGTGGTATATCAACTGGGGTTGTTTTCGCCATTGCCGTTGGGGCTGTTGCGGTTCTTCTTGTTTTTAGTATTCTATGTGTTTGCCGTAGGAAGAGAGAGAGAAGATGTGATGAGCCAGGAAGAGAAAGAAAATACGTGATGAATTAAATATTTTATAAGTTTTAATTTTATTTCTCTTTTATTATTATCATACAAGTCACTTATACTACCGTTAATCTAAATAAATTTCAATTTTAAAAAAGCTATTTATACAACCATTAAGTCAATATAAATTATTTAACACAATTTAATATTTACATAAAAATCAGATTATAAAAAAACTATTTTTACAATTACTATTTTAAACACGCCTAGTGTCTAACAGACTTGCAACTTTTCGATTCAGTACTTAACATAATGGCCATGAGGCAATCAAATGGCATTGCACAATTGAGATGCGATGCGTGGTACTGCACCCTAGGGACCCCAGTCAAAAGCACATAGAAGAATTCACGTTTTGAGATAATTTTGCCCCTGCTGTAAGATATTTTAATAATATTATAATTATTATGAATTATTATTAATTAAGTAATTAATTAAAATATCCTAAAAGTGACCCATAAATTAGATTTAGACTTAATTTAAGATTAAGATTATTAGCTATTAATGTGATTTTTCTGATGGTAGAAAACACATAATTGAGTTTACTACCAATTGAGACAAGCGTTAGAAAATATAGTCTGTTCATCTGAGGTTTCCTGATGGGTGACAACTCTTAGCCCAGTTGTCATCATTGTGCCTCACATCTAATCAAAAAGAGACCTTACAATTATCTTTTGTCTTTACTTCCTTTTATAGTTCTCTTTTATTATGATTTATGAGTTTTTTGTCTAATCAAAGCTTAATAATGGCGGAAGGTAATTCTTATAAGTCTTTTACTATTGATATAGGAAAATTCATGTACTCTAATTTATTATTCATTTGTGTGTATTAATGAATTTTAATTTTGACATGATGGTAAAGTAGAAGATTATTTTTAACCTAATTAACATTTTAATTTTGGCATTTGAGTCCCAGTGCAAGGCAAGGGTTCAGAATCTCGGACGCTTTGGGAAAGTTTAAATGTAATCTTGAAAAGGGTTCAAAATTTTTGAGACGAGAGCTAGGAGAATTAAGAAAGTGCAGTCTTGCCATTAGAGTTCGCTATTTCTCAGAAATAGGTGACGAGCAGATCTACAAAAGGTGGAGCTTTAAGTGAAAATGACCGTTCTCTTTCCATATCTGGTTTTTTTATATGGGCGATGATTTGTGGAGATGGGGAAGTTGAGAGCGACAAGGACAAGATCTTTTTTCTTTTTTTTTTAGAACCTTTTATGTTAAGGGTATTATAGTCTGTACATATTTTTGTTGAAGTATAAAATAAAATGAGTGTCATCGTTCCCCCAATATACTAGTCCATACCTAATATAAGTTTAAAGACTCAATAGCAAACCCAAAACATCAAAATTTAGTACTGAGTACAAAAAGGGGTTAAAAGTAGTCATCACATGGTAATGGATACCTTTCAGCACATCACAAGGATTTACAGTCTGTTTGAGTTAGTGTAAAAAAGCATGTTTATGTAAATCGAGATAAATTTTTTCTCACAAATTTACCTCGTATATTATAAATCATGTTGAAAATGCAGTTTTTACCGCTAGTCCAAACCGGCACTTAGTCAACAATACAATTAATACTCACAACTTTTTTTAATAAAAAAACAATGTATAAGTAAACAATAAAAAAGATATAATGCAGTAAACTCCAGCCATATAGAGATGAAGCATCGGAGTTTGAAAAGAAAGAAAAATTGTCTAAAAGTATATAATCGAAAATTTTAAAAAAAAAATTTGTCAAAAAATGAGATCCTCAGCAATGATGGTGTAATGTAAAAGATAAAGAGCTATAATGCATTATCCAATTTAAAGTTTTCCGCAAAGACAAGAGATAAAAATTAGAAGAAGTAGTCAAGTTTTTAACCCCAGGCAAAATTCCCCTACAAACATTGAAAAAGTAGGAAGACGTTTTCCTCCCCTCAACCTTTTTATCCAAATAGTCTGTCAATGCAAGAACTCAGAATAAGGGGAGTTAACATTTTTCAAATAACAAGGGGAGTTATAAGGAGCATGATCTTTCCACTTGCAAGCAAAGCTCAAGCAACAAGAGATACCCATGAACTCCTTTATCATTGAATGCAGAATTCAAATAACTCTTGAATGTATAGCTTGATTCCTCTTTACCCAAACCAGATTGAGAAAAATAATGATTTGTTTCACAATATAAGTGATGTCCTGATTTTCTAACAGAGAATAAATCATATTTCTGGGCAAACAAAAAATAAATAAATGATTTTTTTCCTTCCTAACAATCAAGGGGCACAAAAACGTTACGTTGAGGTGATGAGCTTCAAGAATTTCCATGTAAATGATAAATACTTATCTGGAAGTTTAATTCTCCGTAGATTTGTCCAACAAGACTGCGCCTTGGCAGATAAGAAATAATCTGCAATATCAAGATATTGAAATCATAATTGGCAGCACAAGCCCCTTTAAGATTTTCACCCCATATTAGTATTTTATCAATTGCGTCCTAAGGAGACATTTGTAGAGTTGGGAAATCAGTCCCAACTTGGATTTATAATTTAAAATTTTTAGAAGGAGTCAAGTTTAACAATATCAATCTTGTAGCAGGTTCGTTTAAGCCTGTCAATTTTTTTTTAATTTTATTAAATAACCACAAGTTGAGTTTTGTTTTGAAAAATGATTTTTTTAAAAAAATTGATTTTTTTAAAATCATATAATGTTGCTATTTGAACATTTTAAAGGTAAAAATTGATTATATTCTTATTAAAAAAGATAAAAAAAAGCTTGTTGATGATATTATAGTTAGTTAAAAGTCTTTTTTTTAAATATTACTCAATTTTTAAGAATATTTTATTTGGTTCTTAATATTTCCCCAAAGAAATTTTTCCTTATGAAATATTGAAAGAATCATTTTTTATTGATGTAAGGTAAACAAAGAGAACAACTTTTTAATTGTATTTGAAGAAGTCCGAATATTATGCAAATTATATCAAAAAGAAAAACTAATAACACATATTAAAAATAAGAAAGTAGAGTCTCTATCTCATGAAAAATTTTATTTTAAGACAAATGGTTACTTATTCTATTTATCATAAAAGATAAAACATTGAATACTTTAAAATTATTTGTCTTAAATTAAAAATTTTAGTGTTTTAATTTAATTTCTTAAAAAAATATTTTTTGTTAAAGGCTTCAAAATATGGATTTTTATGGAAGTCGGGCTTAACTGAGCCAGCCCGTTGTCCCACCTCTAGATATTAGAGAGTTAATTATTTTCCTTGAATCCCAATAAATGTGCATGATGTAATTTTTTCCCCTCTAAAGACACCTAAGAAAAAAATGCCCTTATTTATAAAAATGATGAGTGTGGAATATAATAACTGGAAAAAAAGAAAAACATGTAATTAATTGGGTAAAGAACCAATGAAGAATTTTTTTTGCCAAACAGTATTATATTTCATTTAACAAAAATCAAACAACAACAAAAAAATATCCAGAACAAAGGGCAGAACACACAAAAGCCAAAACAACAACCCCCCGGTTCCTAGTCAAAACCACTCACGACAGAGGATTGATACATAAGAAAATACTCTAAGATGTAGTGAATATAATCAGTGTGTTTGTATGGGCATTAAGAGGGCCCAATTACCACTTTTCCTGCCTAATCGCACGATTGGGTCTAACTTAATTTTTTTGTAATGTTTGGCATAGCGGGTAGCACATTGGGCTTGTCATACAATCGAGCGATTTGCTAGAAGCTCTAACTTGGAGCTTTTGCCAAAGTTTAATCACCAGTCCATATTTGACCGTTAGCTTGCATTATTAATTGGCCGTTTAATATTTACCAACCCATGTGCTTTTTCTGTTATGTGTTGTCCTCTTCTCCATCACCGTGCGAATCTCTATCTGTCCTCCAACCTTCAGATCCCTACCTCACGATTTCAAACTTCCTCCAATCGTTAGCTCCCTAGCTCGCGGCGGCAGCGAACCCATGTTTGTGATGCCAGCATCGTGTTAAGCTTGTGGATCCGGCGTGGTTTTGACCTCTGTCGGTAGCCTTACTTCTGGTGTACGTTATCTATTCTTCTCCGTCTCTGACAAAGTTTGAGTCACGGTTATAGACAGGGAGGTTCCATCGAAGGCCAACGGCGTCTGTAGATGCAGCGTGGTTTTGAGCTCCATTGGTGGGCTTGCATCTTCCATTCTTTTGCATCTCCGTCAAAGGCCAAGTCATGGTTGTAGGCCGGGACGTTACATCGAAGTCTAACAGCGTCTGTGCATCTAGTTTTCGATGGTCTTGAGAAGTGGGTGGCCGATCTATGCAACTTGGTGCTCTGTTTCTGCTTATGAGGAGAGTTGTCTCATTCTCCAGTTGAACCCCGTGAGGTGGCCGATCTGCTCAACAGGGACCATGATTTGTTAGCCTCCTAAGGTATCTTCATTAACCAACCTCTTTCCCTATTTCCCTTCATTGTCGTTTAGGTTCTGTGATGTTGTCCTTGTGTTTGTCGTTAACTCTGGTATAGACGATGGATATGATGCACAGAGGTTAAGACTTGTGAAAAAAAATTTGGTTTAGAAGACATAGCTAGAATTATAAGGCCTTAGTAATCTATTTATTCTGGGAATATGTGGCCTTTGTCCTTTGGTGGTTCAATTTCTGAGGTTCGCATGCATAAACAAACCACTATTATAGCTTTATTAGTTCATTCACAAGTATATATTTTTGGGTCAGAAGTCAAAACTTTCACCAACATATAAGCATATAGAAATATAATTACTCTATCTTATATTTGGCTAAATAATTAAATTAGTTACTTGCAGTATGTTGGTTTTTGAGTACTTTTAATCACGTGCATTTTTCACAATAACCTTTTTAACATGAGTAATGAACAGGAAGAATTTGGAAAAAAATTGTACATGTGAAATATATTGAGATATCATATTTAAAATCATTTCTAGTTATTCGTATATTAAGGATAATTTGTCTGGGATAGTTTGTGAAGGGGTGATATATCCATTTTTGTTGTTTGTCTCAAGTATGCCCTGTTTACATTTGTCTATGCCAAAAGTATTTTGTCTGATTTTTGTATGAACATGGAGTTAATCGAAAGTTAGGTGCTATTAAGCTTTGAGGTTAGGAATACATTTTTTGGATGTGTTATGTCTGGTGTGCTTTATATGTGACCTATTTCTTATAGAAAGATGGACACAAAAGTTGTATGGGATTTAGAGTCAACAGAGATATTTATCAACGCATACATAGAACAAATATACAAAAAAGAACGCACTGGCCATACATTTACAAAAACAGGATGGAAGAATATTATTGCCACATTCAATGCAAAGACTGGGAAACAATATGGGAGGAAACAATTAAAGAATAAATTAGATATCTTAAGGAAAGATCTGAAGGCTTGGGATTCCTTGATCAAGGAGACCGGTGCAGGTTGAGACCCTGGTATGAATAATGTCGTTCAAACGCCTTAATGGTGGGAGGAGAAAATACTAGTATGTAATTTACAAGTATCATTATTTTACTTTTTCTGTGTGCCTACTTGATAGTGGGTATGTAATTCATTTAAATTCTCATTTTGATTCATTTTACTTTTACATTCACGCAGGCGAATAAAGACTGTAAGAAATTTAGGTACTCATGCCTAAAGCATGAAAGGGAGCTGAGAATAATATTCAAGGATGTCATGACGAGCGGAGATCACATTTTCTCACCCTCTTGCACACAACCTCAGATGAATGAGCAACATGAGGATGATGTGTACATACCAACGATGGAAGAAGAAGGCTCCGGTGACAGCGAGGACGTGCATTTCGGTGTTGACTCTGCACTTAGTACATGAGTCATAGATGAAATGGCCAGCATCGGATTAAGCCACATCAATGCCATTAGACGTTGGTCCCAGTGCATCTTCTTACCTACAGGACGGGAGAGAGATGAAGGGTCTAGTAAGAGCAAAAAACAAAAAGTGCCGGCTGTAAAGCAAATAACTGATGCTATCAATGATATTGCTAATGTGACCATGGATAGAGCAGCGGCCATAACAGGGAATGAAGAAACTAGCATCGGAGAGGTTATGAAATTTCTGATATCCCTTAACGAAGTGAAGGGTGACAGAGTGTTTGGACTCTGATGTATGAAGGCTCTAGAGACCAAGGCACGTCGGAAATTTTTTATGTCATTGAATGGAGACTAGGGGTGGAAATAGGCCAGGCGGCCTGTCAGGGGCCTGTGGCCTGGCTTGTTTCCGGCCTGGTCAGGTTAAAAGGCCAGGCCTAAACCTATTTCAAAGCCTGTTTCTCTAAACAGGTCAAGCCCAAACCTGTTAATAATCCTTTTAGGACTATCAAGCTGGCCTGTTAATAATAATAAAAAAAGAGTTGGGCTTCCCTAGGTCACTAATCACCACCCAACACCCACCCTCGTCTACTCACACATTCTCTTCTTTCATTTGAATCTCAAAGTCTCAGTCACCTAACCCTCTCTAGTTCGCTCTTAACACTTACCCTCCTCCATCGTTCTTCAGTATCGCCTCTTTCTTTACTGCCCTAGATCTTGTGTGTCACCGCGTTCTTCTTTAAAATCAGCTGCTTCGTCTCTCGCAACCACGTCTTATTCTTCAAGCTTGTGTTCGACTCTTTCGTCGTCGTTCTCCTTAGTCTCTTACCTTTTCTCACTTCACGACGGCACCATTTTTTAGGAAGTCTGTTAGGGCTTCTGAGGTATAGTTTCCTCTTGAAATTTGGTTGCTGACTTCTTGTTGAATATGGATTGCAGATCATTAATTTTGAACCCTATATTATGATTGTTGGACTATGGTACTGAGATTACTCTTAGATTGTTGTACTGATTACTTTTGGCTATTGAATCATAGAAAATCTTATATCATTGCTCTTGATTGTTTATTTTAAGTGCTTCAGTTACTAGTCACTGCTACTCATTCTAACCTTAAATCCCAACCCAAGAGGCCAACTCCCCTGCTTTGGCTGACTCCTAGCTACTTCACTCACCTCACCTAGCGGCCATCGAGTTTGATCTCTATCTCCCCCAGCTGCTTCATTCACCTAATTCGTCTGAAAGACAACACATGTAGATACGAGTTCGGGTTCCTGAGCTAAAGCCCTAGATCAGAAGTAATTTACAGATCAATATGCTCTTTGTTTTTCCTTGCTTGAAGCTGGCTCTGCTGACCTCATGGATAACATCACAGAAACAATAGGTGACAGTTTCTAGTGATAGGATAACTAAATTGTAATTATTTGCCCTTTGAGTTTAGTAGTAATGTCGTAACTCAGTTCATGGGCACTTTGTTTGGAATTATGGTTGCTCTAAATATCAATTTTTAAAGTGAAGCCAAACAAACATTTTTAATGCGAGTGATTCTTGGTCAATTGTTAAGAATTTAATTCTTTCTCATGCTAATGACAAGCCAACGAAATCCTGAAACACTACTCAGATTCAAATAGATTATAACTATAGGATTAAGGTCTCCCCCAAAATGGTATAATCTACCATGCTAGTGAAACTGCAAACTCAGAATATACGAGGAGCACCAAAGTGTCTCCATTCATTGTAAACTATATTGGTACACACAATTTGGTCCTAACTATCTGACCTGTTGATGTACCTTGAAAACAAGGAAAGCCTTTGCCAATCCTTCATCAAATCAAAGGGGACGACTGTACCTGTTGTTGTACCATGAAAACTATATTGGTTTGTTTTAGATTGTTTATATATTTCAATTTTTGGTTGTTTTTTATGGACTTGCGTTTTTTCCTTAGTTGATTCTATTGTTCATTTTGAGGTACAAATTCCAATTGATGTGCTAATTTTGGAAAATAGACCATCAATGTATCAAAATATTATGTATCTAGCTGAAACTTAATTCTTAGACTCTATCTGAGAAATTGTATATGGGTGAGTACTGCTAGACTTGTTGTATAAGCATCTATCCTCCTTGTGTCTTTGATGGGGGGAAACAATTGATTTATTTTTTAAAATTTCAAACTCCTTAACAGGCCACAGGCCAGGCCAGGCTTAGGCTCAGGCCAAAATAAAGGCCTCTTACAGGCCACAGGCCAGGCTCAGGCCATCATATTGCAAAACAGGCCTGGCCTAGCCTGTATCCACCCCTAATAGAGACCCTAAGTAGTTGCTCGACTGGTTGCATTTTATCATAGAAGAGCAGTAGCTCCAATTGTACTTGATGTGATGATGTCTAACTTAAGACAATTTTAGTTTTTTATTTATATTTCGGCTTAATTGACTTGTCGTTTAGAATGGTTTTATGTAGTTGATATTTGTATGCTAATGTTATGTTTCTTAATTGTCATGCTCACACTTCAATTTAACCAAAATCATAGGTATGTCAATGACAAATCATAACAACCAAAACAGGTTGCAAGGGATGGAGGAAGATAAAGATTACGACGATGCTTCAATTATTGACGCTAAGTTAGTGTTGGTATTGGTAGGCACACAGCGGAAGAATTAAAAAAAATTAAAATTGCAAAAGTTTACCAATCCCAATTGCGGATCTATCAACGGCATTTAAATCAAGTTAGAAAGAGTCGTACCTTATTCATGTTTGTTTGAATGCCCACAATCATCAACGTATTGCGAGTTCACAAATCTCCATGTTTGGTTGCTCCTGAAATAATTTCCCCGGCATCTACATGTCCGCTAATTCTTCTTAAAAGAGCATCAATCTCTATGAGTATGAGATTAACCATCCCCAACATCAACATGTCAACTAGTTCTTCTTGGAGTTTTGCCTTTTTCAATCTTGAGGAGCTAACTACTCATATCAGCTCCCTCTACTGGTATCCACACGAATAGGACCCCAACACCGGCAGCGTGCTAGCGCCTCTAATATCCTTCTAGGGTTTTTTTGTGGCTCTCTAGTTTTTCATCATCTGTAGAAAACCCTAGCTCTCATATTTTATAACTAGTAGGGTTATCTATTTTATGATGGATATTGGATTTTTAAAATTAATCTTAATTAATTTCAAAATCCTTATCATATCAATTAACATTTAATTGTTTTAATAAGCTAATTAAATAAACCTGGTTTAATTAAATCTGTCCAACAGTTTTAATTTAACCTATTTATTTAATTAGAATAAAGAGCCAATGGAATTTAATTTATCTTCATAAATTAAATATGAGATATTATCATATAATATCTTTATATATACACAATATAATAATATCATCATATAATATACTATTATCATATATTCAATATATATTATCAAATATATATAATATATATTATCAAATAATATATATTATATATGTATTTATGTATTTCTAAAATACATATGTGTATATAATATTATTAATATTCCTTTCCAAATATAAATATATAACACACATATAAATATTTATCAAATAAATATTCATACAACATGTGTATATAATAAATATATATTTAAAATTCATTCACCCTAGATTAAACATTGTATTCATTGAATCTTAGACGCATCTTAGATTCAATGAATCTGGACATTATAGCTCGTGTTGGGCTATTCTTGTGTGCGACCCTGTAGGCCCAAACAAAGTTGGCAGTGGGCCAATGACTATACTAACCCACAAGTCGTAAGCGGCCTCTAGCAAGACATTACGACTACCCAATTCATATGAGGATCGACAATACGATATAACCTGTCGTATAACCATATCACGTCCCTTTTGTCACACGATATTTCGGTCAAGGATGAGGCATGGAGAATGTCATCCTCCTATTCCTGACCATTACTTTCTCGATCCCTGAGTAGTCTGACTATAGAAGTAGAAACTCTTTTCCATCGTAGTATGGCCATACATTTCTCAGACTTACTCATCGAGGGGCCCAGTAATATCTCTCACTAATGTAAGGGACAAATTCCATCTTGACCATTCACATTCCTCTACATGAAAACCATTAAGCCCGATTGTAGCCTTTATCACCACCCGGTTAAAGGTGACTTTTGACTAAGTCAAAGCTTAGTGACTCCCATGTAGGAATCCATGATGATCTCAGGTCAAAGGGCATTGTGACATGGTTATACATGAGATAAGCTTATGACTTGATCCATGCAGCTTTCTCATAGCGGGTCGGTCCAGCACCTTATACTCCTACAAGTGCCTAAGACTTTGATTAGTATCCTCATACCTTATCAAAGTCATACTGGTCTTATTTCATCTTTGCTCCCACATAGATGACCGACCAGGGACATTTAGGACAATCATTATAATTTATCCAAGGATACAATTATCACAGTGAACATGCGAATAATGTGATAACCAAATGGAGAAATTCATTGAATGACAATATTCAAAGTACAATGATTGGCCCCTAGGGCACAATTTCCAACAGTTAGATGAGTGTGCACAATTATGCGCGTTGCTTTGTCAATATTTGGTACCATATGTGTATAGACAACCGCGTATAACAAGTACGCTAACAGGTCACCACTAGGTGCAAGAAATGTTGGCAAGTGAAGGTTCAGAGTGTTATAAGATTTTTAGAATGGAAAAACATGTATTCTATAACTTATGCAATAAGTTGGGTGAGCATGGGTTAAGAGAATCTAGAAATATAGGTGTCAAAGAAATGGTTATAATATTTTTGCTCACTATGGGACACGGAGTAGGAAATAGGCTGGTACAACAAATATTTCAACATTTAGGCGAAACTGTTAGTAGGCTTCTACACAAAGTTTTGGAGGCCTGCCTTAATCTTGCAACCGAAATTATTAGGCCACTTGATCCCGAATTCCGTGAATGTTATCCAAAAATAAGCAACGATAACCGATATTTCCCATATTTCAAGAATGTCATTGGAGCTATAGATGATACTCACATCATGTGTGTGATAAGTGGACCGGGCCGAGATAAATTTATTGGGAAAAAGGGATATCCCATGCAGAATGTTATGGCTGTTTGTGATTAGAATATGTGCTTCACATTTATGTTAGTGGGATGGGAATGTTCAGTACATGATGCTCGCTTATTTCACTTTACTGTGTCAAATCCAGCCATGAATTTCCCATATCCACCACAAAGTATATTTTTATATACTTCGATTATATTTCGTTGTCTTAATTTCACTTTTAAAATAATATCACATTTATAATGATTTTAACAAATGTTAGGGAAATATTATTTGGTCGATTCTGGCTACCCATCATCAGTTGGGTTTCTTGGTTCGTACAGATGTGAACGTTACCACCTCCTAGATTTCAGGAATCAACGGGGGTTTCGGAATCCTAATGAGACCTTCAATTTTTATCATTCAAGATTGAGGTGCACAATATAAAGGACTTTTGTAGTGTGGAAAAATATGTTCGAAATCTTACAAAAAAGGCGTGAGTAAAGTTTCTACAAGTACGCATTGTCTGTGCAACAATGACTATACATAATTTCATTAGAAGAAATTCTCAAACTAATGTGGACTTTAGAGATACAGAAAATGAGAATATAGTTGATGTAGATAATAGTCAAGATCAAGAGCCATCGTCGACAAATGATCGTCAGACATCTTCAATCCAAATTAATCATGTTTGTGACACCATCAGGGACCTAATTGTATGGGACCTTCGATCTGATTAGTTATGTTATCTTTTACTGTATCAAAGACTTTAACTTTGTATCATTTCTAATTTATTTGCATTTTCATTGTTATTTAATTAAGTATTTTACCATTGCCAAATTTTCAAAGTTAATTTTTTCACTTTTCAAAAATTTTATAATTTTTTATCTTAAATATCACAAAAGTCACTTGTGAAAAAGTCAAACCAAACACATTTTCATTTTTATAAAAACATTTATCCAATCGCCAATTCAAATATAAATCACTTCCACAATCTGACTTTCCCATAAGTCAGATTACAAATAAGTCACTTTTCACACCATTATTCCAAATACACCCAATATTTGTGGATGTCCATATCCTCTATTATTTCTTACTCACTACAGTTATTTTTTATAATTATGGAATCACATTAATTATATATTAGAGAGTTGTACTTATAAATAGAAGATATATGCTATATATTTTACATAACACTAAATAGTAAATAAGAATTACCCTTTCTTGTTTTCTACTCATTCTTTTTTCTTTTCTCATCTTTTCATGTATTTCATAATAGCGGAATCTTTTTTCTCATTTTCTTTTTAGAATTTATCTCCACTTTTAGGTTAAAAATGGATGGTTCAGATTTAATTCCTAATAAAACTATTATTATGGTATTTTATAAATTATTTTTTTAATTATGTATATATTTTACAGTTATGAATTGTGTAGATTAAATTTTAACAATTTAAATTTATTTATTTATATTTAAAATAATAATTTTATAAAATATTAAATCTCAACCATCCAATTTTTTAAGATTTTAATAATAAAATGAGAAGTAGGAAAAATCATATAACACAAGTTGAAACTCTTGATGTTTGTTTAGAATAGTAATTTGAGTATTTTAAAACACATTTCCAATCGTAATTTATAATATACGAAATAAATATATAAGATAAATTTTATTTTAATTTATATAAAAAATACTTATAATCCCTTAAAAAACTATCCCAAGCAAGCTTTTCATTCTAGAGTAACCAGAAGCTTGCCAATCAGCCGTGTGTAAGAAAATGTTGATTATAAATACGGCGGAGGGAATAGTTAATAATTCTGTAGATTAGGTTACCCTACACAGTACAGGTACAGACATTCACAGCCTCATTCGCCCGCCCTTCGTTATATTATTACTCACTCTCCGTCATTCAGCATCTCTCCCACACACACTTTCTCTCTCTCTCGCTGTCGTCCCCCGCGGAAGACAAAAACAGAGCCAAAAGGGGGCAAAAAAAAAAAAAAAATCTCGAAACCCCCTCTCCTCCTCCTCCGCCTTCCCCTCCCAGATCACCTCCAAATACTCCTCTCTCACGCATTTATAATATACCAATTTCAAATTCTCACACACCACCCTAAAACCCCTTTCATCTCTATTTCCAATTTCCTCTAACTTCGCTAGTCCGCCTCTTCTCAAACAACCATGCCTGCGCCTGTCCTCGTCTTTATTTTCGTTTTCGCCAATGCCCTCCACTGTAATGAAGCTACTTTACTCCGGGTGAGTATACTCCCCTTACACATACCCTTTTGTTTTTCGTTCTGCTTTTCCCCCCATGTTTCTGAATACTACTTTCGATTTCCTGGTTAGGAGGAAAATGGTTCGGCCGTGGCAGTGTTGGTGCGCGATCAAGCTTCTCCGATGGCACCTGTGTCGGAGGTTGGCAAGATGGAGGTGTTCATGCTGATGAATGAGAGCAGGAGGAAGTTGGGAAGCTTCCAGATATGTGCGCTTTGTACCTGTTGCGGTGGAACTAAAGGGGTTTGCCTGCCCTCTCCGTGTTGCTATGCCATCAATTGCAACATACCCAACAGACCCTTTGGCTTCTGTTCGTTCACGCCCAAGACCTGTAATTGCTTTGGATGCCATCTCTAACTCACCCTTCCTCGCTTCTCTTATAATTTGTAGTTAAATTGGTTGAGCTGGAGGATTCTCCCAACGCCGTCCCAAGTGTGAATGATAAGAATACCTGTTGTTGATTTGTTCTTTTTTATTATTACTCGGGGATCATTATTTCCTGGTTTTCTTTCTTACCCTTCCCCTATTTTACCAGTTCTTTATGGGATTCGTTAGTGCCTGGTGGTGGCACATTGTCAGAATGGATATATCATATATGATAGTATGAACTAGTTGTGGAATCAGGAAATATCGCCCTTTTCAGTGGAGATATGGCGGTTCATGATAACATCTCGCTTTGGGGTGTATAAAATAACGCTAATGCTCAGTGCACTTGTGGTTGGTGTAGGATTAAGAACTGACTTTTGCCAATCACTCTCATTAAGGCTAAAGACCTGTGGGGGGCTTTGCTTCTGCCATGCCTTGTGTTCATCCCGCGGGTTGGGCTCACTTTCCCCAATACCAAGCGTTCGTTTTCTTGTGCAGGACAAAGTAGATTACTTTAGGAGTGTCTTGCTTAGATTGTTAACGAGTAATTGATTGAAAAGGGAGAAAAAGATGTGGGAGTGATGCTGGCAACGATGGGGGAAGGGGATTTAGTTGGTACTTGTTTTGGGTGATGCAGCCCTGGGAAGGGTGTAATGTAGATTGTAAAATGATGCAAGGGTAGAAGTAGAAGGTGATGGTGATTGATTCAGGTGGTCCCTGGACGGATGGTTACACGGTAATTTGGATGGCTTTTAATTGTTGGCGGATAAGATATTAATGCATGTGGGTGCTGCCAACGGTATATATTAAGGGGAGTAGTTGGTTCTTGGTTGGGTAGGAATATGTCAATTAAGCCTTCTGCATATGAAAGGTTGTTGCTTTATTGCTTGCTATATTTATTTCAACACTGGGGATGCATGCATGTCCTCTTGGCCTTTGTATTTTATCTAACTTTTAATTAAGATCCTTAGGTAATGAAGCTTAAACTGGTATTATTGGTAGCCTGAAATCATATAACAGCGCTGGTTGTGGCTGGTTGCTGTGTCTGACCTCCTCTGCTTGGGCAGGGCATCAGATCATTTGCTGTCTCCTGACCCAAGGATATGTTAACTTTAAGAATAAAATGACGATGGGTTGAGTTGTATTACTAGAATCAACGTCTCCATGAATCGCCAGGTGAATGAACATGCTTAAATATTCGTTACTGATGTTCCAACCGGTTCGGTTCATGTGTTTTGTTGATATCCAAGTCCTCTTGTCACCTCTCACCATTACGTTTGAGATGGTTAACATCCATCAACTAATCAAATTTTGTAATTCAACTTCCTTGAAACTAGTTAAATTTCGTAAACCAGGTTTTCTCTTTTCTTTTTATGCTAACTTATTAAACCAAGTTTTCAAGTACTATGTTGATTTATGCATACCTATAATTAACAAGTATATGAAAGGGAAGACTAATGGGCTATTGGGTAATAAATATCCGTATTTATTATCATAACGTTAGAAATTATCCTTTTTATAAATAATAACTATTCTAATTGCGCAAGGAACTTAAAATTAGTTAAAAAATAATAAATATGCCCCTATTTATAAAAAAAAGGGTAGAAGAGAGAATAAGTAAAAAAATATGAGAGAATAAGTGATTAAATGAAAGAGAATTAATAATTCATTAATATAAATATATGTATTTAATAAGAGTAGAAAATGAAAAGAAACTTTAAATTTTAAGATAAAAAAGTTGTTTATGTTAAGGACAAGCCCAAGAGAGAGACGATTGCTTATATATAAGAGTAGCACTGCATAGGTACCTTACCTAAAATTATGCCCAGTAATATAATTTATGGGGTTTAGGCGAATCCAGCACTTTGAAGTATTTTCATAGGTGCATCCAACACTCTAAAATATTTTTTATGTGTTTCAAATGCCCTAAAGTATCTTTTTTTACCTTAGCAATTTAGGATATTGAATATACTAAAAAATATTTTAAGATATTGGACGTATCTAAAAAATATTTCAAAATATTGAATGCATCACACACTACTTTAAAACGTTGGATGTATATGAAAAATTACCTCATGTGCATCCACCTTAACCGTAATTTGTAATCTTTTAAAATCAGAAAAAAGTTTGCCTTGCTTATCTTTTATAGTCAAAGTTGGGTTAAAAAACAGGATTTGGCTTCGGTCCGCTGCGCAGCGGACCTCTGCCAATCCTTTTCATTAAAACTACACCGTTTTGGTGTAGTTTTAATGGAAAATGATTGATTTTGTTTTTTTTTTAAAATAGTATATAGTATTTTTAAATATTTTTGTGAACTTATCAATATCTTAAAATATTTTTTAAATAGCATGCAGTATCCTATAATAATTTTTAATACTTTTAACATTTTAAAATATTTTTTCAGTTGTACCTAATGTCTTAGAATACTTACTACAATTTTACTGTTAATGTATTTTTATTAGTATTAATGAGCACCCAAACTTAAAGGATTTGGCTTCGGTCCGCTGCGCAGCGGACCGCTACTAATCCTTTTCATTCAAACTACACCGTTTTGGTGTAGTTTTAATGGAATGATGGTTGATTTTGTTTTTTAAAAAATAGTATATAGTATTTTTAAATATTTTTGTAAACTTATCAATATCTTAAAATATTTTTTAAATAGCATGCAGTATCCTATAATAATTTTTAGTACTTTTAACATTTTAAAATATTTTTTCAGTTGTACCTAATGTCTTAGAATACTTACTACAATTTTATTGTTAATGTATTTTTATTAGTATTAATGAGCACCCAAATTTAAGGGATTTGGCTTCGGTCCACTACGCAGCAGAACGCTGCTAATCCTTTTCATTAAAACTACACCGTTTTGTTGTAGTTTTAATGGAAAGAGGGTAGATTTTGTTTTTTTAAAAATAGTATATAGTATTTTTAAATATTTTTGTAAACTTATCAATATCTTAAAATATTTTTTAAATAGCATGCAGTATCCTATAATAATTTTTAGTACTTTTAACATTTTAAAATATTTTTTCAGTTGTACCTAATGTCTTAGAATACTTATTACAATTTTACTTTTAATGTATTTTTATTAGTATTAATGAGCACCCAAACTTAAGATATTAGTTTATTGATTTTCATCCACTTTAAAAAACTTTCCAGTAGCACAAAATATTTTAAAGTAATTTTTAGAGTTGAAAAAAATGTATTAACAGTAAAATTGTAGTCAGTCTCTTAAGATATTAGGTACAACTGAAAAAATATTTTAAAGCGCTAAAAATTATTTTAGAATATTACACACTACTTAAAAAATATTTTAAGATATTGATAAGTCCATAAAAATATTTAAAAATATTATATACTATTTTTTTAAAAAAAAAATCAGCCATCTTTCCATTAAAACTATACTAAAACAGTGTAGTTTTAATGAAAATGATTGACAGCGGGCCGTAGCCAAATCCTAAAAAACACGCCTTCTTAACAGCATTAACAATTAACTCAATGTTGACTACTGTAATGATGCGGGAATTATGAATTTTGATAAATTAAAACCTAGACAAATTTGTTTGTAGATCCTTGGCGATAAAAAGCTCCACAAGATAAGATCAAGACTTTTACAACCTTACCGTATTTTATATAAAATAATAAATAACTCTACTCGCAAAAGAAACTTCTTATTCATTTCAAAATCAGGAAATAATTGAGTACAATCTAACCTTTTATAAAAAGGAATTTCCTAATCCTAATAAGACTCAAAACATTTAAAAAGATAGTCTAAAATATTATAAAGATATTGAGGGTAAGATCCAATCCTCAAAAAATTTTGACTGAAAATCTTGATGTGACATGTTATGATGTTAGAGTCTGTTTGGTTCAACCTCATTACATATATGTAATGGTAATCATTATTGCATTACTAAGAAAAGAATGTTTGGTTGCTCCTTAGCATGGTAATAGAGTTTACCATGGTAATGATGATTACCAACAAATTGATAATCTTCATTCATACCTCCCCCTATGAACTCTCATTACCATCTCATTGCATGATTAAAAAAGTTTAATTTATCATTTAATTTCACTTCTCTTTATTTTACTTATATATTTTCATTTAGCCACATCATGCCACTACCTCCTCCTCCACTGTTGTCACCTCCACCTATTGCTGCCACCACCCACCACTACCTCCTCCTCCACCACCCCGCCACTACCTCATCCTCCCCTATTGCCGCCACCGTCGCCATTACCTCCTCTGTCACTACTGCCGTCGTCGCCACCCGCTACCACCGCTACTACCTCTTCCTCCTCCGTCGCCGCCCCCATACCCCCTATCATTGCTGCTGCCACTACCTCCTCCTACTCCATCCCTCCCCCCCACTACTTTATCCTCCATCGCTGCCGCCGCCACCTCTATCGTTGCCATTTCCACCATGACCTCTTCCTCATCGGCCAAACCTCGTCACCGCTACATTCACCATTGCCGCTGCCCGCCGTCACGACCTCCTCCTCCACCACCATTGCTGCTGCAACCACCACAACCTCCTTCTCCACCATCGCCGGTGTCGGCACTACTACCTCCTCCTTTTCCACTTCCACCGTCACCACTCTTGTCATTGCCACCACTACCTCCTCCTCCACTATTGTTGCTATCACCACCTTCTGTCGCCGCCGCCACAACATTGTTACAATCCTCCACCACCACAACCATCGCCATCTGACGATCCTCAGGGAGATAGCATGATAGTTATGATGAGGTAGCGCTATGACTCTTAACTATTTTTTTTATAAAAATTATAGTACGGGTAAAATAGATTATGTGTGATATATTAATTTTAAATAATTGTTAAAATAATAACTCATTGGACCTTGTTTAAAAATCAAACCAAACACTAGCCTTGTAAATAATATGACATTATATTATCATTACATCGCATTGCACTACACTGTAGGATGTAATGAGATCGAACCAAACGGGTCTTAAGTTTCTTACTATGTTCCTCCTCTGCGATTATTGTTTCTTCTTCTTCCAATAGTTTCTTTATTTCTTTGTTGCAAAATAATTGTTGTCTCGAATCATATGAAACTTTTTAACTTATAATTTCTAATGAATATCATTTTGAATTTACTAAAAAAATTAAATTAGGGTTATAATAATAAGATATTAAGTAATATCTTTGAGATCCACGTTTAACAACTTATATATCCAAAATAATATCTTAAAAACTACTAATAAATTTTAAAGATTCTTAGGATGATTTAAAATATCTAAAAGATATATAAAATCTTCTTAATAATCTAAAAAATTCAAAATGACTCATGTAAATAATAAAATTACATAAAAGATAAAAACAGAATGACTTAATTGAGAATCCGTCCATTTCTTCATATGCATTCCTTGAAAGTTGAATGCAACGCAACACAAGGCACCTAGCGAAATTTGACAAAATTCCCATTTAGATTCCTATCAATAGAAAATGTACCTGATTCTAAAAAATCATGGGCATATTGCTCCATAGTTTTTTTGTTTTTGTTTGAGTGTCCTAGTTTGGTGCGAGTACTTGTAGGGGAATAAATAAACCTTACGCCTATATTTTATATCTCATAATTATTTCATTTTTATATTTTAAAGTATAAAATATTATCTTTAGTCTTAAATATAGGACCTAATTATTTTTTTGGGAGATTAAGAAAGTTAATTAAATTACTTTAAAATATGTATATTCATCATTTTTTTCTCTTCTAAAAAGTCAACTAGGTCTTATATTTAGTATCAGAAACATCATATGTTAACATTTTTAAATCACTACGTCTATTTTTACTTATCTTTACTTGGTTTATTTTTTTTAAAATTTATTATTTTTTATTGGAAATCAAATTCTTAAATGTTTTTGTAATTAATTCTTTATCTTTATGATTTATAGAGACAAACAAGGTTATTAAACCCGGATCAGTCACTGAACTAGTCAGGGTACTAGATCAAGAGTCAGTGGGTCAGAACGGAGTCAAACCGAAACTAAACTGGGACTAAACCGGTGAGAAATTGAATATTTTAGATTTATTAATATCAAATTCTAAAAAAAATCATTTTGTTAAAAAATACCCCGAACTGGACCGTTTTCCCGGCCGGTTCGGCGGTTCCTGGGCTAGACCAGCCAATCCAATTCAGGTTTAATAACAATAGAGATAAGCATGAGAGAATATGAGCTGGGGTATATTTATATTTGTTACAAAAGAAAAGTATGTATATATGGATCAAAATTTCAGCAGCTTGTATATATATTTGGAACAACGATTAAAATCTTTAAAAATAATTTTTCAATCGTAATTTACAGTATATAAAATAAGTATATATTATACGAAATAAATATATGAGAGAAATGTTGTACTGACTTATATACATAAGTATTTATAAGTTTTTTAAAAATTGATCCAAACAATTTAATGGACCCCCAGGCCCACAGGGACTTCCATATGATTCTTATCTCGAGCCAGCGCCTTAGCTTGAACACTTTTCTGAATTTAGGATCTGGAGAACCCTGGGAGTCGAAGGAAATTTTATGCCTTCGGTAGCAGGATTTATAATTCTCATCTACTTCAAGCTTAAAACCGGTTGATACCCTCGCCTAACTCTTGCTGTGCAACTTCAACAATTTTCAATCATGTCTTGGTGCACGATCGAGTCAGATCCCGGTATGCTACCGGCCCCCCGAGCTTTTTGATGCTTATTTATGACATCAAAATTAATTGCTTAATCGCATCAAGCCGATCCATAATATGTTTGTTTCTGTATTTTTTCCCCTGTGATGAACCTTCTCTTCTAAGTGCGTTCTGATTTTTCTTTTCTAATTTTTCATTAATTGCTAACCTGCTCTTACTCATTGCTCTTGCTATTGACCGCCTCAGCAGATATTGTTTCTTTCATTGACCCTTCAATGTTCAATATGTCAAGAACCATTCAACCTGTTAGACGAGGTCAATGGATTGTTTTTGTCTCGGACATACAGCTCCATGAAATTCTCCGCCACTAAGTTGCGCTGAATTTTAGTTCAATCATTAGAGAAATGCGGGGATTGAGTATCGAACCCCCGAGCTTGATAGCTCATCAACTCATCAACAACCCTTCCCCCTTAAAATTTCATCTGGAGGGCCACAATTATCTAAGGCACGGATTGCCAGAAATTCAATTAGTTTCATAAGTTACTAGCCTAGTAGCCTTCAACATGAATAGAGATATCATTCCGTTTCATCCCTTCCTCTGTTTGAATACATCTTAGAAATAATAGTGTCTATTTCCTGCTCGTAATTCTCTTGACATTTTAAGTGTTTTTCTTTTCCTCCAACCTTCTTGTAATATTTTCTGCCTTTTCTTCACGTCCAGGTGTATTTACAGAGCTCATACAACAAATGCAAGTGAAAGGAGTACAGGTAATATACCGGGGTGGGTATATGTGCTCCTGGTTTGCTCAATTGGAATTTTATTTTCTCATGGTTTTAGCTTTTTGGTGGGATTTTTTGGCCTCGAGGACCTATTTTATTTTTTTCACAGATAAAATTTTCTGTAGCATCTGTTATTTCGTTAAAATTTATATACTTTAATGTTCTTGACATGCTTAATGGATGCTAGGTATTGTCACTTGGCACTTAGCACGGGTTTAACATGGATGTTAACTCTAATCAATAGCTTGATCACTTCTCGACAATCCAAAAAATGTTGGCACATGTAATACATCAAATTGCAGGCAACCCCCTTTAACTTTTGGCAAACAACCCTTAGTAGTTTCTAGCTTTTCCTTTTATATTATTAAATTTTCATTAGTACTTATAAATTTAACATATTTTAAGGAGAAAAGATTTTTGCCCCATGTTGAAAATTCAAGCAGTTCTTTGCTAAATTAGAACTACTAGGGATCATTTACCCAAGGATCAAACTACAAAGGTTTTTCTTTTATTTTTAGCGAAAATAATAACAAGAGAAGTAAAATTGAAGCATTGGTTTTTCAGAATCCAGTTAGTGAAAACTAGGTCTGGAAGTGAGCCCACGTGTGCGCGAGTGGTTTTACGGAAGGGAAAAGGAAAGAAAAAAACTATGATGGAAACATTGTATCTACACAGAATTAAGAACAGATTCTGAAATTTCATTAGTTTCTTTGTCCCTCTGCACCATTTTGGTTGTACGTGGTCTTGCTTCAGTTGATTAGGCTCTCTAATGGCAAAAGAGCACAATTTAGATACTTTAAAGGGTAGAAAAACAAAAAAGAGAAAAAAAAGTCTCAAAGTGCAGCAAGGTGTTAACATCAAGAAATGATGCCATTTGTGAAAAATGCTGCTTGAGCGTATTTTTGAGCTTAAAGTGGCCCATCATCTGATTCACACATCATATCTAAATGAACTTAATAATCGCGTTAACGAGTTATATCGCTATACTTGGGCTAAACCCTTCTGAAGTTGTGTTTAGCTCTGTTTTATTTGATCGGAGCAAAAAAGGGAAAGAGGAAAAGCACCATAGTAAAGGTGCAGCAGACTCGCGTATTAATTATACACTCGGACTGTTGAAGATCTTTCCATATCTTCGGGGAGGGCGAAGAAGCAGCAGATGCCTTAGCCTTCTTCAGCATATATAGTAAAGTAACTCTCAGCTATTTTGATGATGCTCCTAGTGATGGAGGAGCTATAGTTTATGATGATATTAGTCCATGACAGTATGTTTGATTAATGGAGATGGGGCTTTTGTTTTCTGTTTTCACTACACAATAAAAGAACTTGGGCTAATCACCTTTCGTTTCCAATGATATCTTTAGTTAATGCTCTTAATTTGTCATTACATGATGGTTTCATTTTAACTTAGCAGGTTGAAGAGCTGTATTCGTTGGATCTTGATTCTCTCAACAGCCTTAGGTTTGTAGACTATCTCTCAGCTTTGCTTCAACTTACTATTAAATTCCAAGTTATAATGATATATTTGTGAACATGTGCATCTTTTCCTGTGGCATATTCCTTCAATTTCAGGCCTGTATATGGGTTGATTTTTCTTTTCAAATGGCGTCCAGGGGAAAAGGATGAACGAGTTGTGATTAAAGATCCTAACCCTAACTTGTTTTTCGCTAGCCAGGTCAGCTTTCTTGCCATCAATGTTAATTAATGATTATTTTGTGATTTTGCCGAGCTAAATTATACATTTATAGGTAATTAACAATGCTTGTGCGACCCAAGCAATATTGTCTATTCTTATGAATTCACCAGAGATTGACATTGGCCCAGAGTTGACAAAATTGAAAGAATTTACCAAAAACTTTCCGCCTGAACTCAAAGGATTGGCAATCAATAATAGTGAAGCTATACGGACCGCCCATAATAGCTTTGCAAGGCCAGAACCTTTTGTCCCTGAAGAGCGGAAGATTGCTGGCAAAGATAATGACGTTTACCACTTTATAAGCTATCTACCTGTTGATGGGATATTGTATGAGCTAGATGGATTAAAGGAGGGTCCTATTAGCCTTGGTCAGTGCTCTAGTGGGCAAGGAGATGGGGATTGGCTGAAGATGGTGCAACCTGTGATCCAGGAACGTATGGATAGATATTCCCAAAGTGAGATAAGATTTAATCTCATGGCAGTAATTAAGAACAGGAGAGAAATTTATACAGCTGAGCTCAAGGAGCTCCAGAAGAGAAGGGAACGTGTCTTGCAGCAGCTGGCTTCAGCAAAGTCAGAGAGACCAGTGGACAGTAGCAACGCTGAGGCGCTGAACAGCACTCTTTCTGAAGTGAACGCTGGTATTGAAGCTGCTACTGAAAAGATCTTGATGGAGGAGGAAAAATTCAAAAAATGGAGAACGGAAAATATCCGTAGGAAACACAATTACATACCCTTTCTTTTTAACTTTCTGAAAATCCTTGCTGAGAAAAAACAGTTGAAGCCCCTCATTGAGAATGCCAAGCAGAAAAGAGGCAGCCCGTAGTGAAGAATGATTGGGATATCCCTTTTTTATTTTGCGTTTTAATTTGATTCCAAAGATGACGACTGTATGTGTCATCTTGCAATCGGTTGTCACTGTATCAACTGTCTCCTCGGTAATGCAAGTTAAACAAGGCACCGCAAGTTCTTTCCCGCCTTGCGATTGTTTGACAATCTCAGTTACTTCAGTTGTCATTCTTGTCATTGACACCGGATATTACTATTTATGATAATCCTAAACCTCTTCACTCTGCTTCAGTTGAAGCAAGCTTTCTAAATGTGATCACAGATCTCTTTTGATCATAGAATCAAGTGGGAATGGGACTGGTATACGGCAAAAAGGTGACAAGAACCTGTGTCCATTATTTAAACGTGCTCTTGAACAATTCCGTTCTCTGAATGCATGCAATTTATGCTCCTTAATTGATCCTTCAAGTGAAGAGAGAGATGGAAAAAGACATTTATATGTTAGAGGTAGAATGACAGTTGGGTCATAAAGTTTAAATTTATAAGTTTGAATTAGCTCTTCGAGAATAGAGAGCGTTTGGCCGGCTAATAACAAAATCCATAGTTTTGATGGCAAAATTGATTATTAAAAAAATGTGTGTGATTGGGTTATTTTTCTTGAAACCAAAACCAAGGTTTAGGAAATCATCCAAACACAGTTAGATTTTTGAGAAGTTATCAAAAAAATAATATGCAAATAATAATTCACGAATACATTTTGCAGTTGCAAATTATGATGCTTAACCGGTAATTTCTAACTTGCAATTATCTCAGTCAATTCTCTCTATGTTAAAAGGGTGCGTGTGCGTGGGTGCAGTGGGAAAACATCTGAAATGAAACAGCTCTCCTCGAGAAATTGCGCTTATACAAATTTGAGACAAGCCATGGCCATTGATTTCTTCCTCGTCAATCCAGGGGCTAACAGAAACCATCTTTTATTTACTTTTTCACTACAGAACATGCGTGTTTATAAAAATGAAGATGCGGATATTTGATTGGTTCCAGCACAAAGAGGCAAACAACTAGGAAGCCCAGTTGCAGGAAGATTCAAACAAACCAAGCACAAGACATGGACTACCAGAAGAGCTAAAAGCAAAGAAACAGACACAAAAAGAATAAAACACTCAACTGGGTGTCTGAACTTCATTCCCGAACCCCTCAGTTGATCTATTGGAAACAAAGAAAGCTGTAGGCTGTTTGGTTACAGCAGCCAAGACATCAGCATAACCAACCACGCCAACTAAGACATCGTCGCCCTCATCCTCGGTCACCCACACATGAGTTGCTCTGTGAGACAGCATCTGAGCCAAGACAGCAGCCAGTGAACTAGTAATTTTGCACGTTAAAGGTGCACTTCTTCCTCTATACATGCTCCTATTGGCGCCCGCGCAAGGGTTTGCAGGATTACTAAAGAAGCCAACATTCCTGCTACTGAATTTCCTTGGCCTTCTTGAACTACCACCATTAACCAAATTATCATCACCAGCTGTTGAATTGACACACAGCTCCGGCACTGACCTTGGTGAAACATTGTCCTCAACTCCCATAACAAACTGCTCAGCTGAGAGATTGGATAGAGCCCAAGCTGCAGCTAAATAATCACATTTCCATAATTTACATGCAGAAATCTCTCCAATGATCTTATGCTGACTGTCTGGTGTGCTTTCTACCACCGCAACTGCACTTGGGTCTTCGGGAAGCTTCCGAGTTACTTCAATTGCTGGACTTGAGGATTCAATAAAATTGTAGTTTGCATTAATTGCTCCAAGTGCAGCTATAGAGGTGAGAGGAAGTGGAGCCAGAGCTCCAAGGCAACCAATGATAAAGCGGAGGACATCTTCTCTAGAGAGACAGCAGAATTTGTCACGTATAGAACTGTTGGAAGACGAGGAACCCCAATTCTTGTTTGCAGGTAAATTGTTGCTGCTACTGTTAGGAGTCTCAATATTTTTTAGCCACTTGCCATTGTAGAGAATTGAGAATCGCTTACTCATGCCTTTCCATGCTATACTCTTGGGAACAAGCAGACGTCTTACCCCTTGCTTCATCATATCCAGTGCATCTATCAACCTTAAGGAAAGCCAAGAACAACACATTAAACTTCTGCAGTTTTCACCTCATCCATAATAAGAAGATTTCAATGATGAGAAACCAGACAGTCGACAATACAACTGAGTTCTAAGACTATTGCCAGGATTAAGCTGAGAGTTCCAATGTTCAAATGTCAACTTGGAAAACTGGTATAAGTGAATTATACTTTTCAACAACGAAAAAAAAAAAAAAAAGTTCACCAATTTAATTATCCACGTGACTATTTTTGTTAAATTAAGACTGAAAATGCATAAGATAGTTAAATAGTACTCAAACAAATTATGAAGGTCTTGAATGGCAATTCAAATTTTAAACCATGAGGATGGAATAATTTCAGGCCAATCTACCTCTGTAATTCATATGGACTAAAAACTCCTAGCACAATCTGCAGAAGAGGCTTATAAGTTCCAATGACAACAAATACAGATAAAAACTATGAGGAAAAAAAAATCCATAACTTTTACCTAGAACAAACCCACACATTTTCAGTTTCTCCTCCTATTCACATGCACGTAAATCTACATATCTTGCGTGCTTGCAAGGCACTACGGCTATGTGCTAGCAAGTAGAAACATATAAAGCAGCAATCTTTTTTTCAAATACTGTACAGTATTACCATCCGAAGCCAAAATGTTGAAAACCACACTATAGACACAGAAGATTCAATTTTATTCTGGTGCATGCATTAATATCAAAGCAAATAATTATCCAAAAAAACTTAAAAGTAAATAATGCATCGGCCGCAATGATGTGAATTATGAACAAGTCTAGTTTGTTGGATAACCTTGTTGCAGGGTCAACCAGCCTCAAGAGAGAATTGTTTGGAACGACAACCTCAGCAACAGGGGTGTTCAAGGCCTTATCCCGATCCTCGGAACTCTGGCTCTTTGCCAAGAACGCAACTATATCTAAGGAATTGAGGATGCCGACAAATCTCTGCTGCTTCGTTTCACTATTCTCGATCATGGCCAAGTGTGATCTCTTTTTCCAGACGGGTATACTGCCCTCCGGCGAATCTCCTATTGCCCGAATTGCCGACTCCACCGTCTCCGTTTCATGGAATTCCACCAGCTCCGGCTTTCCCACAGTCAGATCCCCCACCACGTGGTAAAGGAACACCGATGCCATTCAAATCCTTCCTTTTTCCTATCAACAAACCGGAAAGAAGAAACAAATCAAATTGGGGCCACCAGAGCAATCATGTTTTTCAGGAAATCTAAAGATTATTACCTGCTGTAACTTGAATCGAACGGGATATAGGATTTTCTGGAAGATGTAATGATTAAAAGGAGAGGAAAAAGGTTATAAGAGGGAGTGGAGGAAGATGAGAAGAAGATGAAGGCCAGTGATGGGTAATCTGTAAAGGATCAAGAGGAAAGGGATGGAGGGAGCCATAGAGAGAGGAAGTGAAGAAGAGAAAGGAAAAAGCCCATGAAAGATGCAGATATGGGGACGACGGCGTGCCTACTAAGACCCAGTCAACGAGCGGTGGATTGAGTGAATTATGGATTATGGATCCTCTTGCTCTAGCGTCGATTCCACTCCACGGTCGATGATCAATAAGTAATAAATACGTCAACTTCTCATCCCACCCTCATGCTCCTGGATTACATCCAACTTTCTGGACTCTCTCCTCCCCATCACTATTTTTTGTTTAAGGCGCAAATATGCCCGAAATATTCGTCAAATCTCAATGCTGTTCTCGCAGTTTTTTTTAGTCTTAATGTCATTTCATAACAATGTCACCCTTTTTTAATTGTCTAAATGTTTGATGGTTGGTTGACCTTATTTTACTAACTTGACTTGCGAATATAGCATCTACCTCACTTTTTATATGAGCCATGTGGCTGGGTGGTCTATGTGGCAAAATTCTTTTCGCTTTCTCTTTGTTCCTCTAGAGCATTGTTCACCATGGTGGTGCAAACACAATCCCAAAAATTCACCCACACATCCTTGATCCATATCTCTAAAAGCTTGAGTTCACGCACACATTAATCTAATCGTTTAAGTGCTTGTTTAGAATAACAATTGGAGTCTTCAAAAATAATTTTTCAATCGTGATTTACGATATACGAGATAAGTATGTGAGATCAGTGTTGTTTTGACTTATATGTATAAACACTTATAAGCCTTAAATAAGCTAATCAAAACATCCACTAAGTAAGCTTGAAATATGAGAATGAGAGGTGGCAACAACGGTTGTGGGTGGGAGTGAAGGAGTGACGATTTGGACTGTCAAAAATCATGACTCATGACCTAGCAACCAATGTTGAAAGTGGTTCTCTAGCTGAAAGCACTGACAACACCTTTGTAGTATGTAGAGGTGATAGCATGGAAGCGATCTTGGCTGGCAGTGCCCCAAATCTACACTGTCAAAAGTGGTTCTCCTTGTCATCGATTTCCATGCTCTAAGTTTGAAACCCACATCAATGGTGGCCTTGGAACGCATACGAAGAGCAAGTTGGATTCACAGAAGATTTTAGATTTGTTTTTGGATTTGATTTGGATTTAGACTTGGACTCTGTAAATCTAAGGGGGTAAAGATTTGAAATAGCCTCATTTCATTGAATTTTTTTCCTCATTCCTTAGTTCAAATTCCTGAGTGATTGATTTTTGTTTTATTTTTTTTCTCCTCTCTTATTTATATTTTTTGGGTTCTTTATTGTCCATGTGGGATTTTTATTTGATTGCTGGTTTTTTCTGGGTTTTATGGTTGTGTGTAGGGATAAGGACGAAGAATGATGATGGAGAAGAGAGGTGGTTTGAGTGATGAAGATGATAGGGAGGAGCATTTGGTCTAACCGGCAGGGTGGGTTTGGACAAAAAAAAACTTCTCAACTTTCTTTTCCCCTTTTGTTTCTGCTCCCAGGTCCAAGGTTTGAGCCCTGAAAATAGCCTTTTGGCAATATAACAGGGTAAGGCTGCGTACATATAAGGTCTCATTTCCCTGAGCCCGCATTGTGCAGGAGCCGCTTGGCACTGAGGCCCGCCTTTTTTTCTTTTCCCCTTTTGTTTTTTCCTTTATATGTAGCATTTTTCTTATTGATGACTCCCTAATTTTAATAGATTTAACATATGTTTTGAGTGTATTTGGATAGACATTAATGCAAAATTAGAATTGTTTTCATGAGTTTATTGGCCTAAGGCATCGAATGAGTTTAATGTTAATATTATTAAGAAACTGAAGCAAAATTATTAGAAATTGAATCAAGTAAAATTGTTCACTCATAAGTGTTCATTTTGCTAGGTAAACATGGATATTTTAAGCAAGGAAGGACGGAGCCGATGAATGTGGAAGCCAAGTTAAAAAGATCAGCAGAAGTGCCACAACACTCCGTAGAGAAAAGAAACATGATCTCTTAGGTGCCACGACCAACAACAGGAGTGTCATGGTATCCTGTCAGACAAAAAACGCACAGTTCCAATTTTTGCTGATAAAAAACCTAAGGAACACAATTTTCTTCATTCTTGGATGTTGTCTGGAACCTAGAAACGGAGAAAACGGCCAAAGAATAGTTTTGAAGTAAGGAGGTGCTAGGGTTTGGGATTTTGAAGATATTGAAGCTTGATATTGAAGAATTGAAGAGATTCAAGCCTTCTTTCATTGGTTTTTTAATTTTCTTTCCCTTTCTTCTCATATTTTCTACTATAGACATGAAGGTTCTATGTGTTTCTTTTTCTTTTTGGATTATGAGTAGTTAGACTTCTTGTTTTAGAGTTGCTTTGAACCTCTATATGGATTGAGATTATGTTAATCTTCTTTCTTAACATCTAATGAAGTATTTTATGTTGATTTTATTCTATATTTATTGCCTCTAAGTGCTTGGTCACCACTTTGTTGTTTTTACTAAATGAGATGATGCTTAAGAGTAATTATCTTGTTTAAAGAATTTGGATAAAATTATAATATTCTTGAAATTTTTTTTGAATAGATAGTTTATTAATAGAAAATAAATTTACCTATTAATCTATTATTATTATTATTATAAGATTGAGTTTTAATAACTATTTTCATTAGTTTGTTGCATGAGATTGAATGAGTTTTTTGAAAATAGATGTTGGTTTTGACTTGAACAAATGTTTCCAGTATCTTAGATAAACATTTGAACTTTTATTATAACTATCTGAGAATGAATTAATTGATCTTATGAAATATAGAGGCGAGAAGTAATTCTAGAGTTTCAACTTCTTGAAGTTAGAAACAACTTTTACTTTGTTTTTTTTTAACTTGGCTAATTTAGAACTAAAATTGTTCTTTCAAATTGAAATAGTTCAAATGACATTGCATATCCTAATTAAGTGCATAATTGCATTAATTAGCCTAATTTTTCCTTAGTCCTCGTGGGAATGACAACTCTTTATACTACTTGCAACCCGTGTGCTTACGGTAAACTAAACTACAAATACTTATCACTCATTTTTTTAAGTGATGATGATGATGGAAGAGAAAGAAGGTTAATGTGATAAAGATGAGGAACAATAAGACAAATTTTTAAAAAATGAAATTAACTTAATATCGATTAACCCAAAGGTGACATTGCTACGTTTTTAGACTTTCGATGTTTTAAGGAATTTTACTCGAATTTGTTTGCGGCCTCAAGACAGAGAAATTTCAGTGAGTTCCTGAATCATATGCCTTGTGTAATTACTGAGTAGGAGAATCAAATGTTGATGGGAGGTTTTTCTAATGAAGAGATTAAAAAAGCAACATTTGAACTCCAGGACCTTATGGTTTTAGTGGCACCTTCTTTCACAAAGAATGGCATGTCATTAGCAAGCAGGTTTGTGCTCTAATTCAAAAAAAATTCTCTGATGGCTTTGATTTACATGATATCAATAATATTGATTTGGTCTTTATTCTGAAGATTGATTGTCCTAAATTTGTTAGTGATTACAGACCTATTAGTCAGTGCAACTTTATTTATAAAATTTTCTCAAAAGTAATGACAAACAGACTTAAGCCTATGTTGAATAATATTATATCTGAAAATCAAAGAGCTTTTGTTTTAGGGAGGCTTATACAAGATAATATTATAATTGTGCATGAATGTTTTCACCATTTAAAGATTAAGAATAATGTCTCTGACTTGGCCCTATAACGTGATATGAATAAGGCGTAAGCTAGAGTAGTGTGTGATTTTTTGACTGCCTTACTGTCAAAAATAGGCTTTTGTGATGAGTGGGTTAGAAGAATCTTTTGGTGCATTAGTTCTGTAAATTTCTCTATTATGCTAGATGGCAAGCGTGTAACAACTCAAACCAAATAGCCAAATACTTAACCAAAGTATTTTAAATTTTGCCAATAAGGATACTCAACATCTAAATCTACAAAATAAAAAACTAGTTCAACTAAAACCCACATCACAGTGTCAAATTAAATCCCTAAAATTTTTCAGTAAACAAAATGAAATGCGAAAGTCTTAGGGTCATGTCAAATAAAAATGACATAACATGAGCTCTAGGAGCACAAAAGAGCATTCACAGCTCATTCCATAGGTGCCTCTCTTGCTCCTTACTAGAAAAATCACCTGAAAAATGTTAATATAAGGGATGAAATTCCATGTCTCATCAGTAACTACTAAAAGTTTCTACCATACACAAGCAAACCACATATGATAAAAAGAAGGAACTGATTATGTATATATTTGCATGTACCATAATCCTCATGCAAGACAGTTACAAATTTAATCATTATTATGGCAGTCTATATTTTCATAACAACATGTAATATATAATTATGCAATATGTAAGTTGCAACGTCGTTTTTATCACGTCCATCCTTATACAACTGACTGGAGTCATAGGCTAACACATAATTCAACAGAAATCCATCCATTTGGCTAGATTGTCCCAAGCTCACCAGTTCTTAAGATACATCCGGGCAAAGGTGGTGTAGAGTTTAAGTTTGGACTATGGCTCACCTCCTTAAAGAATATAACTAAAGTGGTGTCACATGTTCCACAGCTTCAATGCAATCACGGCTAAAAGAAAACATGGAAGAAGGGGTCCTAACAAGTATTATCCACTGTGTATTGAGTAATGTATACTACGTGGTAAAAGATCTCAACATACAAATTCCTCCTTACTCTAACCTCATCACAAATGCAACCGCCATGACAGTTATACTTAATCACCAATAAATATAATATCATTAAAAGATGAGGTACAATGAATCATGTTTCCATTCCTATCAAATATTATCACATATTCAAACATGCTAAAAAGGAAATAATAATCCAACAATACATTAATTATAATTAAATTACTAATTATATGAATAAAATTAGTTATAGAGAAATTTACTTGTAACATTATTTATTTGAGATTTTACAATACATTCACATATACATATAGTTCGGTCCATTTTTTTTATATAAAAAATAATCATTCACAATTCATAAATATATAGAAGAATATTCAGAGTTATTTGTTATTCCCTAACACACTAGTACACAGGTAAACACACAAGAATTACTACCAATACCTCATTGAGAGTCTATAAAATCACACACACACATGCATTTTAATATTAGACAAAAACTACTTTAGAGTCACTCTAAAACTAAATACTCTAAGGTCTTAAAACTACCCTATAAAAACAACTATTATATTTATGTGTGTGTACATGTATGAGGGGCTGCAAATTGCTAAAGTCTTTATGGGTATTAAAATCATGGATGAAAATATTTCATTAGGTTGAGTGAATTATAATTTTTTTTAACCTGACGCTACATGTCTCTTGAAAGAATAAGATAAAGAATAAACGAATGGAGGCTTGGCAGGGGAGACATTAAACCAAGGGAATACTAGAATGAAATTAATAAAAAGATAACAAAATGGGTTTAGTAATAGGATAATATTAATGAAGGAAATATATATGTATGGGGTATTGAAGATTGTGTACATTAGATTAGAATGTGTGTGTGTGTTTAAAAAGTTAAGAATTGTATTGTGTGTACGCACGCGCGTGTATATGTATGTGAGAGAGACACATCTACAGTAACACAAGGGGTTGATAAGGTTAAAAAGAAAAAGTTGAGCAAGATATATTTATTAGATGACAGGAAAGTATAAAAGAAATAGGTTTAACACACACACACACATACACGCGCATTACTGTGTAAGGGGGAATGAGAGATATTGGAGGAAGACTCAATAAAATATACACACACTTACATGCAGATCAAGGTAAGAGAAGGGGTTTTGGTTATTATTAATAAAACAAACCCACACCTTCACTGGAAAAATGGAAGCCACATACGCATAAAAAAAACAAAGAAAATAGAAAGAAAAAGGCCGGTGGATTTATATATGAGAAAATTTTAAAAAAATGCAAGCAAAAGTAGAAAAGGATAAAAATGTTGGGTGAATTAGGAAAAGTTCAGGTCAATACATATAAAGGAATCTAAGATTTCAAATTTTAGTACAATGACTAACTTTTTGTCCTCTCTTAATTTTGCTTGCATTTTTCTGAAATTTTGTCATATATATAAAAGGTATAGTGAAAGGGGGGGAGTAAATGATAATAAATAAAAATACATGTACCCAGGCATTTACAGGAAATGCAACAAAGCAAGTAGGTGTGGTATATAAAAAAATGGTGCTTTGTAAAATGTAGAGTATACTTGACAAGATGATGAGCATCAATATCTACTATGTGCCTGTTTGGGAAGCCGGTAAAAAAGTAGCTTTTTTTTAATGGGGCTTTTACAAAAGCCCGTTTGAAAAAAAAGTCAAATTGTAAATGTGATTTGTGTTTGGATTGGCGGTGGGAGAAGTGATTTTTTTTAAGTCGAATTTGTTTGGACTAGCTTTTAAAAAGCCCATTTGGATGAAAAATTACTAAAAAGGGTATGAAATTTTTTGAATATTATATATATATATTGTTTGTGTACATATTGTTATAATTGATGTTAAAAAAATGTAAATAAAATTTTTAAAAATGAAATTTTTTTAATAATTTTTGAAAAACAAGAAAAATACACTAAAACACTTAATTAAAAAAGGATAAATATATATTTTAATCAGAATGTCATACATGAATTGGATCATAATTGAATCATCTACCCATACTCCTAGCAAGTTCATCTCTGATCATGTCACGAACATGATTCATGTGTGTTGAAGATAACAAACGAATAGTTGATGTAGATCCTGCGTCAACTGGATCATTATTACCTTCAATACTCACATTTCCTCTTTCAGCTTGTTGAAAATCCCTATCGGTTTGAGAATTTCTACGGATAAGATTGTGTATCGCCATTGTTGCACAAACAATGCGGACTTGTGTTTCAAAGCTATATGACTTCATTTCCCCCAAAAGTTGAAACCTATTCTTCCATACTCCAAATGTCTTTTCGATAGTGGTCCTCAAGCTTGAATGATAATAATTAAACATCTCCTTCTCACTTGTAAATCCGTATTGTCGCCTAAACTCTGGAATGTGATAACGTTCACGTCTATACGGACCAAGATATCCAATTGGTGTTGGATAGCCAGCATCGACCAAATAATATTTTCCTGATAAATACACAATTTTGTTTAACTTAGTAAAATTATAGCGAATGTAAAAAAAAGCACACAATACGAAAGTGTCGAAGAGATACCTTCAGGTGGATGAGGGAATTTCATAGATGGAGTAGAGATAGCAGTTTGGAAGATACGGGCATCATGTGCGGTTCTCTCCCACCCTGCTAACACAAAAGTGAAGCACATGTCCCAATCACATACAGCCATGATATTTTGTGTTGGATATCCCTTTCTGCCGATATATTTGTCTTGCTCAGACTGGCTAACCACACACTTAATATGAGTTCTATCAATTGCTTCTATTGCATCCTTGAAAAATGGGAAATATCGCCGATTGCTGGAGATTTTTGGGTGACAATCACGGAAGTTAGGATCAAGCGGTTTGATCATTTCTGCTGATAGGTTCACACAAGCATTTAAAACCATGTGGAAGATCCTGTGGATAGTTTCTCCAGAATGTTGAAATCGGTCTTGCAAGATTCTGTTTCCTTGTGCATGTCCAACTGTATATAGGAACATGGCAACCATTTCTTGTATTCCAATATACCTAGTCCTCCGTAACCCATGTTGTACCAATTTAGAGCATAAGATATGGAAAACATGCTTTTCTATACAAAAATTCTCAGGGCAAACTGTATCATGGCCTTCGAGTACCTCTTGCACCCACTGTGCACCTGTTTGCTTACTAGTTCTACGTGGTTCTTTGCAAACATGTGGCACGACATATTGAGCTATCAAGGCGGCCACCTGCTCATCCTCCGTTATCTGTTGATCTATTAGGGATATGAGTTGTTTCCTTCTATCTGCACGAGATGATCTTGCTTCCCCTATTCCACTTGAACTTGCCATTAACGATGCAACCTATGCCAGGATATTATGAAAACAAGTAAAATTTTAACACTGTGCAAGTATAAATTCAATGTCATATAGCAGAGGTTAATAACATTCACGAGTGATATAAAATAAAGTTCCATCCTAAAAAATAAGTAAGTTATACATAACGAAGTTTTAACTACATAAATTAGAGTTCAGCGCGTTAGTGGGGGTTTCTGAAATTCAGGGGTACTGTAAGCATGTAGGCGCACCATTCTAGCAAGAGCTCTTTATCATCTTTTAGTCCAACATACATGTCGCGAGCAACAGGGTGCATCATCATGTTACAACAGCGGATACAAAAGTCCTTGTCTGTAGCAACTTCTGGAATGGCCCGTAATTCTTTGACGACATCGCTCATTTGTAGATTAGTCGTTTAAAGCTTTTTTAATGCTTCTACTTTGTCCTCAGATGCATCGGCTATTCTACTAATCGCATCTGCTATTGTTTTCGAGTTTGCGATTTTTTTCTTTGATCCTTGACCCGATCATTTAGCCTTTTTTCTCTTCCCACTGACATCTGAAGCACTGGGCACACTAGGTGGAGTGTTTGTTGTCAAGGTAATTCCTTCAAGATCAGCTGTCACTCCCACACTAGCTCCAATAGTAGGAGATCCAAGATCTTCCTCACTATCACCTGAACCTTCTTCTAGGTCCATTATGGGTTTATACACATCGTCACCATCACCACCCTGTGACATCTGCTGTGTAAAAATCGGTGTGAACATTTTTTCTCCCAATGCCATTACACCCTTAAATAGGATGTTTAATTCTCTCGCGAACATGATTCCTTTGTATCTATACTTCGTATACTCCGGATTCTCCTGAATGCATACAATTACAAAAATTAATGACTCATATAAGATGATGATAATGATGATAACAATGTTGATATCACAAATAATAATGATAATAAAAACAATCACAAATTTTTTACCTTTATTTTCTTCTCCCACCAGTCATCATCAGCATTCATCATATGCCTTGCAGGGTCATATGATATATCAGTCTCTTTTGAGAACAATTTGTCCCACACCTTCCATTGTATCTTCAAGCTATCTAACCGATTTTTTAATTGTTTTCTCTCATACGACTTTCCAGTTTTTTCATTAAACGCGGCCACAATGTGTTTCCACCCATCCTTTGTGAATGCTGATCCTTACCGTTCATTGTTGTATATTTGCTCAACGCACAGGTCAATGAAAATCCCAGTAGAACTTACATCCCACGCTGCTTTATCCTTTCCCTTGTTCATATTTCTATGCCAATATTTGAACATTACACAAAAACAAGTGGCCCAGGTGCAAATTAAACTAAATATTAAAAATGATACATAATCAATTATAGTCACCAGCTTGTTGGAAAAAATTCAATATCCCATCAAACATATGAATACAATCTTGGTTTAAATACTATTTTGCATTTAACCAATACCTTTTACAAATAAAAGTTGTTTGATGTAATCAATACCTTTGGTCTTAACCAAATCTCACATAATCAATACCTTTTACAAATATGACTCTATTCTCTGATTCAAATTATGAATTGACTTGAATTGGCTCCCACATAATCAATTCAGAGGATCCAATACAAGAAGATAAATTGGCAATAACATACAAGGAAACCAGTTCTGACCCTCTCATGATATGTTGTATATAGATTTGTTAGAGGCATTGTTAACATTAAAATTCTATGCATAAATTCAATCATTTCAAGAGAAAAGTAATTCACATCTTTTACTACTTCACATAAAAAACCTACAAAGGCATTAAGCAATTTTTACGACTACATCGATTACTTATTACTTTTTTTTTCTTTTTGAGAGTGAGAAATTACATCAATTGAGAAGTTAATTTATACTTTTAGAGGATGTAAATGATGAATTTTAGAGAAGCAATATTTAATGTTACATTTTGAGGAATTAACGTTATTTATAAATCATAAATAACATATCTTATATCAAATTGTATATAATGTATGAAAAATACGTTTATAATTTGCATACAAATTTATTGTGCCTCGTTTTTGTTTTTTTCCTGAAGTGAAGTGTGAGTTCTTTCTGCAGAGGCAGTATGTCAATTGAGTGATATAAGCATAATAGTTAAAAAGCGTATGACTAACCAAGAAGAAAATGCCCAATTAAAAAGTGAGCATTTGAGGACATAAAAAAGAAGGCCACTTCCTGCTTTGATGCTAGTAAATACTAAAAAGTTTGATTTTTAGTGTTAGTAACATACTGTGTTAAAGGATATTATATAATTGCAATCTTGAGAAAGCTTTTTGAGACAAAGGAATTCTTGTACGACTGAGTAGCTTGTACACCTCAAAAAAGGCATTATGGGAGAATCACATAAATGGTAAATGTTAAGAAGTTTTATCAAATGCTTAACGACAGGCAAACAATCTGGTGACCCTTTTGACCCTTCTGTGAGTTGGTCTCTCCTGCACTAAACTCTATTATATAGTCCTTTAGTTCTTTATTTGAAACTTTAATTTGGTCATGCTTCATGTATTGAGGGATGAGGTGGACTAATATTCGTTGCACATAATTTTGAAACTGATAGCAACTTAACAAGTGCATCTGCAGTTCAGTAAACCTGCATCGTTTTCTTGGTATTTGATTTTTCATGATGCTTTTCCCGTGCTAAACCTCAATCTAATACTTAGTCCTGAAACTAATTTTCACCCAAAATTTTCCATCTACCTCAGAGTTTTTATTGTCTGATTGGCGAGCTTGCTGAAATGTTATCCAAGGCCAAATTCCAAGCATCAGATGTTAAGGTTAGTGCATCTATATTCTACATCTTGTTCTAAAATTCTGTAAATGTATGTTTTTCTTGGTTGAAATAGGAATTTGTTTAGACTATGTTGAGCTTCATCTTTTTTCTTCCAGAAGGGGGGAGAGTTCATGGTAAATATATGATTTCTACTAGTTTAGGACAAACCACTTTCCGTTTGACATTTGCTTGTGACTAAACTCCCTTCTGATATACAATACGTGGTCTGCTTTAGTTTATTTGCATCTTACATTGTAAGCTACCAGGTTTCTCATTTATTACTGTTGTGATGTTAAGCTTCCTTTTATAAAGCAGCACCAGCAAGCATACGGCCAAAATGGAAAACAGAGATAGCACAACAGATCATTCAGCCACATTATTCAGAACATATATTCAGAGATAAAATCAAAAACCATAATGGAAGTAGGATTCATGAATGGGAGAGCAGATCCCTTACCTTGTCTCTCAGATCTGGGAAGGAAGGAAGGAAGAAATGTCCGATGCTCCATCGACGCCGTTCGACAGATCCACTGAACAGAGTGCAGGGAATAATCTTTTAGACACCAACGACTAAAAATAGTACAGCACAATCACCGCCGGCGTCTTCTTCTGCCGTCGCCGTCGGCGAGCTTCAGATCCACCTCGACCGATGAAGAGCGCTTCTCTGGATGAACTGAGGTGTCTCAGCGAAGAATGGAAGTGGCGCAGCCACGGTCGGCGAGCTTCAGAATCAACTGGAACGACGGCGCAACGGCGAGCTTCAGATTCTGCTGGATGGTTCTGGTTTTTGGGGAGGACGACTCAGCTCGCGGTTTGCACGGTTGTGGTTTGGGGGAGAACGAAATTCTTTATTTGCTTAGCTCGGTTTCCTGTGGGGTAGGTAATAATTTAAATGTGAATTAATGAAGTAACGGTCAAAAGTGATGAGAAGTTGGGTAAAAAAAGCTGTGTGATGGAGCTTCTTACAAAAAGCTCTTCTCATATATGAAGCCCATTTCTTTTTGATGTGTTCCCAAACATGCATGTCTAAAGCAATTGGGCTTTTTTATTCCAAATGGGCTTTTTTAAGGCTCAAGTGTTTCCAAAAAGGCTCTATCTATCTACTGAACAGGGGGAATAAGCCGATGCTTCTTATCTTATTTCCATTCCTCTCACTCACGTGTTACTGTGCATAAAAACAGTAACGACTAAGTTTCGAAGCTATTCATTTAGTCGTTGGCTTCGTTCATGCTTAACTAAAACTCAACAGTACTCGGTTGCACATTAACCATGGCCGTACAATGTCGCTTCCCATCTGCTTTTTCCATTGTCAGTCATTCATTAGGAGTGGGTGAAGCATTCACTATCCCGATGCGATGCAGCTCAATCCCTAGAAGTGAAGAAAGAAATTTGATAAAAAAACCAACAGTAATGTCGTTCTTCCGAGATTTGGGGATATGCTGTGGATGCAAGCCGACGGCATCACTTGGGTATTTCTCTGATTCATTGTTACATGTTCTGATTTTCCAAGCTCTAATAAATGTTGGTCGGCATTTTTTTCTTACACTCGTTCCTCTTCTTCCTGGATTCGGGTTTCCTCTATTAAAGGCTGGATGCCGTTTCTCCTCACAATAATGGAGCCACTATACTGGTGAAGGTTGATCGGGAGTTTTGGAGGACAGATTTCAACATGAATAGGTGAGTGTGTGGTTATCCGAGGAAGATCATTTCTATTGATTACGTCGTCTTTGATGAGAAGGTACTCTTTTTATGAACTGGTGTTGACGCTTTTCTTATTAACTGGTGTCTTCGATTGGAGTTTTGGAGGACAGATTTCTATATGAACTGGTATTGCAACATACCTGCTCACAGCCTCTCACTGATTTGCATTTCACTAAATTAAAAGTATTTTCCTGTCATTTTAGATTACTAGTAACCTATCAGGTTTTAGTTTTGGATAAATAGCATAATGGTTGTTACCCTTTGGAAAAATCTATGTCCATAAGATTTGTAGGATGTATTATGTGACTGGTATGATGAAGGTTAATGATTGCTTACAGTAGCAATTTTCAAACTATAAAGGTCCTAACTACATTTACTCATGTGGTTTCTAATTTGGTTCCAATCGTGGCACTAGGAACATGGTTTGGTGTTGTGCAGAATTTGAGAAAGGGGTTCTAAATTAGTAACTCATCCATTCATACGACAATTTCCGGTAAACAAACTCTTTATTTGTTAGTGTATGTTGGATCTTTATATATCCTTCAAAACGTTATAGTATTATGCATTCTACACTGCATGAATATTTTATTACTTATTTGATTTTGTTACTACATTGTCACTTATATTGAATATATAGAGATGGATAGAAGTTAAAGAATCAGTTATTAGTCATTCCATTTTGATACTATAATCTTATACTGCGTATGTAGAGTTCGATGCATAGTGGTTAGTGTGTGTTGGATCTGTATAGATCCTTCGAAGCATTCTGGTACTTATATGTATTCAGTCACAATTTAAAAAATTGAGGAGGAACTGATATATGGTCATTGGGAAAAAATAACTTACCTTGTGCATTTCAACATCAACAATTTCCAACTTTCACCATTATGTGCTTAATTAGTGCATAATCAAAATAAATTGCCTTATACACTAGACCAAAATCAGTAATTGACTGTGGGATTGACTAAACTGATCATGTGTTTATGTAGGGAAGAAGCAGAGGCAGTCAAGGACAGTCATTTCTGTAGGATTATCCAACTAACAAGGTATTGAAAATATGGTCTCATGGAAAAAATGAATTGCCTTATGCATTTGGGTCATTACAAATTCAAGCTTTTACACAAGCGTACTTAATTTTATATGCATTACATCATATTGAATAAATCAACCTGGAACTTATATATGGTCAGGTGCAAAAATGAATTACCTTATGCATTTGGTTAATTGCAACTTAAAGCTTATACACTTGACCAAAATCAAGGATTGAGTACGGGATTATATGAACTAATCATGTCTTTATATAGGGAAGAAGCAGAGGCAGTAAGGACAGTCGTGTATAAAGGATTATCCAACTACCAAGGTATTGAAAATATCTAAATCTAAGTGAAGTAGGTGGTTGTTTGTAATCTAACTGACTACAGCTTAAATGCTTGTCATTTCAAGAGTCTTCGTCACAATTTTTTCCCTCATCTATTTTAAATGTAGAACAGATTACATTATTTGACAAGTAGGTATGTCTGCTGACTGTGATGGCTAAGGAAGTAGGCAGTAGAGATGCTCCATACTCGGTATTGTATAAACAATGACCGTATTTGATGGAGTTCCAACAGACTTCTGACATTTTTAAAATGCCTAATGAATTATGACTAATGACTAGTCCCTTAAGTCTGTGTCATAATCACCAATGACTTGAACATTAATTAAGTAATAATAAACTGAATTCCATGTCACAAGTTTATGACTATGTTGCATTGAGTTCTCTTATACAAGTCAGATTGGTTGTAAATCTTTGTCAATGTTCATCTGTTTGTTTTTTGCTTACATTCTGCGCTTAAAATCCACATATGCAGTATATTGCTTCAAATCTTTATATGCATTCAATCACATTTTTACCTTATACATCTGCTCCTTAGTAATTTAACTGACTATACGCTAAATGCCTGTCATTGTTTGTGCAGAATTTTCAAAAGGGGTTCTAAATGAGAATTAGAATCCCTTTTGTATAACTGACGTAAGTGTATTTAAATAAAGCATACTAAAAAATAAGTGAATTTACATTGGTTTATAAATTAACTGACTATACACTTGCAAGCTTTTCCGTAAGTGTATTTAAATAAATGATACTCAAAATATATTGAATGAAACACTTGAGTAAAATCAAGTATTGAAACCGGGGTTATATAAACTGATCATGTGTTTATGTAGGGAAGAAATGGAGGCAGTTAAGGATAGTCATTTCTGTACGATTATCCAACTACCAAGGTATTGAAAATATTTAAATTTCAGTTAAGTAGGTGGTTCTTTATACTCTGACTGACTACAACTTAAATGCCTCTCATTTTAGGGGTCTTATTCCACATTTTTTCCCTCTTTTGTTTTAAATGCAGTACAGGTTACATGATATGACAAGTAGGTGTGTTGCTGACTGTGATGGCTAAGGAAGTAGGAGGTACAGATGCTCCATACTGGGTACTGTATAAACATTAACCCTGTATGATGCAGTAGAAACGTAGTTTTCACATTTTTAAAATACCTAATGCGTAATGCATAATTATAATGCCTAAACATTGACCCTGTATGTTAGTCAATGTTGATCTGTTTGCTTTTTGCTTACATTCTGCCTTAAAACCCACGTATGAAGTAGGTGATAAACATAACCAATGCCTGTATATGATGCACTTATAGGATCTTGGTAAAAATCTTTGCAGCTGATGTCAAGTTATGGTGTTGCAGTTCTGTTTGTCTATTCAAGATAGGTATACTCATACGTTTGCACAGTTACTGAAATGACAATATGAAATATATTAGGTATGCAGTGGGTGTGATGGTGAAGATATATTGATTAAGGGCTATATATATTGACATTTTGCAGGATGGCTTCGGAACTGTTAGAAGTTTTGTTTCAGGTTGTGATAGTAAAAGCGCATATGATGAAGCATTTGTCATTGTTCTGTTTCATTATTGTTGGTGTCTGAAGATGCACATGAAAGGGTGTTCCTGAGTTTCAAGTTTCTTCCTTTCATAGTCAGCACTTAGGTCTGGACCATTTGGTAGGAGCAATCATATTCAGTACATGTTGAACTTATATGCTGCATTTTCACTGGTATGAATCTTCTATATACAGTAATGCTTCTACACTAGCACCATTATTTCATTTTCCCGTCAGGAAACTCTATGTTCTGGGATTTTCCCATTCTTAAATAGGCTGTATGTTGACATACTAAGCTGCATCATTTTCTGTGGCTATTGTATTAGCTACCTCGAAATTTCATTCTACTTCAAATATGCTGGGTGTTTACAGATTCTACTGCTGGAGACATACTTCAGTTATACTTCAGTTCTTTTCAAACCTTTATTGATTCATACTTAGTGCTCATGTGAAGGTCAAAGATTTATAAATCCAGCATATGATATTTGGTACCAGAAATAGATTCAGGTAAATTAGTAAAAAACTTCATGCTTTTCACTAAATATCATGCTTTTCACTAGACATAAATACTCCTATAAACTCAAAAAAAATCTTCAACCGCACTTCAAAATTTCCCTCTCATTCTTTATTGTACTCAGAACCATTCGTTACTTCTACAAGGTTATGATTCTTTCAAAACATAAAATTGATTTATGATCTCATCAATTTATACTACACAGTACTATTAGCGACATAATATCATTGTACATTAAAAGTAGATTCAATGTTATGGAGGTTAATAAAGTAGTGAAGTAATGTCACATGTGTGTAGAGTGGTCATAAACTATCTGTACCAATGTACTGACTTCAACTACCATAGTCATGTTAGATCGTTTTAAATCTTATACTGCATAGAGACTTGCTGATGTTAAGATGCTTAATGTTTAGGAAAGACAGGTTCAGGCATATTTTACCCACATTATATTATGTTTCAAGCCATCAAGTTTATTGGTAAATATAGTTGCATCAATTATGAGTTATGGTGATGCAGATCTGTTTATGTATAAAAGATAGGTATGCCCATATGTTTTCACTGTGATTGAAATGACCAAATGAAATTATTCATATTTTGCAGCATGCCTGCGACAAGTTGCAAGATTTCTTACATTTTGTGATATTAAAAGAGGATATGATGAAGTATTTCTCATTGTCCTGTTTCATTATTGGTGGTGTCTGAAGATGCTTATGAAAGGGTGATTCTGAATTTCAAGTTTCTGCCTTTCATAATCTTCACTCAGGTCTGGAGCATTCTGTTGGACCAATCATATTCAGTGCATATCGAACTTATATGCTGCATTTTCATTGGTATGCATGTTCTATATGCAGTATTACTCCCCTACTAGCACCATTATTTCATTTTTCTGTGACAAAACTCTTTGTTGTAGGATTTTCCCATTCTGAAATATACTGTATGTTGACATATTGAGACGATTTGTTTACTGTGGTTAATAAATTGGTTGCCTTAAAATTTTGTTCTTCTTCAAATATGCTGTATGTGTAGAAATTTGTCTGGTGGAGACATAGCTGAGTACTTTTCAAAGTTTTGTTGTTTCATAATTAGTGATCATGTAAGGATCAAAGATTTTGAAATCCAGCATATGAACTTTGGCACCACAAAAAGATTCAGGCAAGTATATAACCAACTTCAAGCATTTCACTACAAATAACGACTGAAATACTCTAAATAAGAAACTTCCACCGTACTTGCAGATTTCCCTTCCTTAATCTTAAACTATGGTACTTTGATAAACCATCCTTGCTGGAAATCTGTCACAATGAAGAGATTTAGACACAAACATACGCTGTCACATTTTATAAGTGTCCTCGCTTGATTTGTCCAAGATAAATAGATTGGTATATAAAAGTTTTGCTCTATTTGAATATTTTTCTTATATTTACTATTACAAGGACACTTGTATCATCCAGATCATTGATGTGTTCTACCTGCAATCACAGTGATGGCTCTTGGTACGGTAACTTCTCATCTCTTTCATTTTCTTCCTTCCAGATCAGACTATACTTCCATCCTTTGAACAATAACAAATTTTGTCACTATCTTTTGACCTCAAGAATCCAGGACAATTGATTTTTTTTCTCATTAATTCTAAGGCCCTAGTCTACTCCTTGGTAAAAGCGGTCACTTGCATTCTTAAGAAGCTGATGATATGCAAAATTACAACATAATATTTTTACTTCATTACTGTAGTCATAAACCTTTGTCACTTTTAGATGGTTATGCTTTGAAGGGAAAAAAATTGGTTTACGAACTCATCAGTTTATATAAGAGTAATATGAATGCCATAATATCATTGTATATTATAAGTATATTCATGGGTCGGATAATCTTTAACTATTTATTTAATGTACTAGAGTCTTTATTCATTTTGCGCGCGCTTATTATATATTTTTTAAGTATGTAAAACTAACATAACACACTTCTTAAACATAGAAATATGAGATTAAGACTATTAAAATTAAGAAACATTTCATGTTTTACTAGAAATTTATGTAACTCCCTTGTATATCGTGATTTCTTATTGTAGGAAGAAAACACGCGCGGGATTTAGTTAGTTGAAAACTATTGTTTACTTATTAATTCGCATGCAAAATCTTTGTTGCTACTAATAAAGGGGAAATAAAAAAGCCCAAGATCAATATGATAGGGAATCAAAAAATGCGCTTGAATTGCAATTCAAAACAACTTAAATAATAAACCACCGTGTACTTCAACAACTATCTGCTATTCCATTCTACCAATATATGTTTTTAAACATCAACTCTAAATGAACGGGCGCAAACACACAAATATGGTGCACATACAAGAATAAGCGCTGGGAAACTGAAAACATTCATGAAAACGGAGTATACGAGGAGGAATACATGATAAGTGTTTAGATAAAAGTCAAGATCTTAAATTATACCATTTTAATGCACATATTGGAGTAAGAGTTAAGAATATAACAGGTTTGAAAATTCTTATACATGATGGAAGTATGGAAGTAATCATCAAAAGAATATAACTACCAATGTCATTTATAGGAAGATATTCAGAAACATAAAACAACAAAGATGAGATATTTTGAGGTCGTTTGAAATTTGGATATCTTTCATGCAATGTTTTGCAAAGAATTTGTTGAATTCTATTTCTCCTTCAATTTTTCCTTTAGTTGTGGGTTAACTTGCTACCCAAGTTGGTTGTTACTCTGTTTTGATGTTTTGGTGGTGGGTGAATTGTAGTGCAATTGTATTGTTAGGCAGAGTCACCTTTGGTACAGTTTTGTTTATTTCTTTTTTTTTTTTTTTTTTTGTTAATGACATTCCTAAACCGGTAGATAATTCGATGCTTAGATATGAAGTAATTGTTGCACCCGTGCAACGTGCGGGGGGATTTTGTGCTTGTTAAACAATAGAGAATATTGAAAAAACATGAAAGTTTTGACAAGACTATTTACCAGAAGAGAAAAGATGCCCAACTCTAAGGAGGAAGGAGAGAAAAGATCTCTCAGTAATGGTGGAGCTATGCGGCTAAGAGTGTGAGGAGAGAAGGAGGAGCTTATATAGGAGTAGATCTAAGGTTTCCTTTCCTGAATTTTCTTCACATTAAGTCCAGATTAATTTTTATAGATACTTCAGCTACAAATTTTTTTTATTAGTATCATTTATTCCAATAATAAGATATATTTACATACACATACTCATATATTTGGAATAATTATTTTACGGAGGTAATTCATTTCTCTCTCTGTTTTTTTATAAAGTAATTAATGTTTTTTTTAAATCATTAATTTACTCTAACTCTTTGACTAATTAAAACTTACGATACAATTAATTCTAAGTGCTAAAAAAAGATGTTACAAAGCGAGTGCCTCATGTGCTACCAGGAAGGGGTCTAAGGCAGGGGGACCCTCTATCCCTGTAATTATTTATTCTGGTTAGCAATATTCTGTCTAGAATGATGCTAGAGGCTGTCCAAATATTACTCATTCTCTATTTGCTGATGATTTTGTTTTCTTTTTGAAAGCTAATGTTGAGAATTGTAGAAATATGAAGTATATTCTTGACTTGTATTGTCAAGCTTCTGGCCAAATGGTGAATATGACTAAATCATGCTTATACTTCTTAAAAAATATCTCGCCAATGCTGAAAGAAGAGATCGGGCATGTTTTTCAAATTCCTATTGCCGATGTTCCTGGTAACTATCGCGGTCTCCCTATCATGTGGGGTAGATCTAAGATGCAAGCTGTAAGTTTTGTAATTGATCTCAAGAAGCGAGTCCATGGTTGGCAGAGGAACTTCCTATTTGAGGCTGGAAGAGAGGTACTGATTAAATTAGTGGCCAATTCTATCCCTACTTATCCCATGTCATGTTTTCTTTTTCCAAAAGCTACTTTAACTAGATTAGATCAATTAATTTCTGGGCTTTGGTGGAAGGAAACGGATAATAAAAGGAAAATTCATTGGGTATCTAGGAAAAAGTTGAAGTATGATAAGTTATATTGGGGCTTGGATTTTAAAGATTTTGAAGCTTTTAATCTAACCCTGTTAGTAAAATTAGGGTGGAAAATTCTAAGAGTCTACTCCCCTCCCCTTGATTGCTAGCATAAAAAATATGGGAGGGGAGGGGAAATTTTTTGAAAATTTCCCTCCCTTCCCTCAAAACCTTCCCCCTCTAAATTGGGGGGATTTGGAGGGGAGGGGTAATTTTTTACCCTATGTGACATTTTTTCTCATAATTATCTTTAATATTCACAAATTACCCTCCTCTATTTTTTTCTTCCTCCCAAAACTGCTCTCATAGCTCACTTTCCCCACAACCTCTCGACGTTGCTCTCACCCCGAAACTGCTCTCATATTTTCGACCTCATCAAACACAGGAACGAGAAGCTGCAGTGAGGAGTTGAGTTTCGTTGTGAATCCCATCGCCACTCATCTAGTCATCCACTGCAATTATATGTGGCCTAGTTCTAATATTAGCCCTTGACCTCTGTTTTTCCCCCCTCTGAAAACGTCTTTCTTGATTTTCTTTCTTGGTCCAACCTGATGCACTGAAAATAGAGGGAGGGACTCAAAGGTTTGCTTGATTCCTTTTTCTTCTTGCAGTTTTTAATTTTGATTAATTATAAAATTATTATTTTATACATTAAATTTCATTTATCATTATATTTTATAAAACATCCTACGAAGTTTGTAAAAATAACTTAAATTTTGATAAAATAAGAATTTAAATAAAATAAGGGTAATATTGTCCACAAAAAAATAATTTCCCTCCCCTCTCCTCCTGAACCAAATAAGGTAACATTAAAATCCCACCCCTCCCCTCCCATTTCATCGCTCCAAACAAGGTAATATTAAAATCACTCCCCTCCGTCGAACCAAACAGACCCTAAAACAACCTGATCAATTGTGGGTTAAAGTGCTGAAAGGGAGATATTTTAGAAATGGTGATTTTCTGAGTGCTAAGAAAGGAGCAAGAGCTTCCTGGTTATGGCATAACATTGTAGAAGGAAGACGTGTGTTGGAGGGTAATATCCTCTCTAGTACTGGAAATGGGCGATCAACAAAGATTTGGGGTGATCCTTGGATTGAAGAACTGCATAGATTTAAGTTAAGTTCACAATGTCCCTTTCCTTCTATGGCTAGGCTTAAGGTGGCAGAGTTGAGGAGAGAATGGGGATAGGATGTATCCTTAGCGGAACAATACTTATCTATGGAGGAATGTGATAAAAAAGGTAAGGTTTGCTGTGTCTAATAGAGAAGATTCATGGGTTTGGACTGGGGGTTCTAGGAGTGGATATACAGTTAAGGAAGGTTATAGAGTTGCTCAGAATTTTTTGGGTGCCTGTGGTAATGATATTCCTGAATCATCGTTGTCATCTAATAGGAATATGTGGAAACAAGTTTGGAAATTAAAGGTGCCTCATAAGAATAAAAATTTATATGGAAGGTAATATCAGGACCTTTGCCAACAATGGAGAATCTAAATAAAAGGAGGTATGCTGTAACTGATTTATGCTTAATTTGTAAAAATAAATGTGAATCTGTGTGTCATCTGTTTTTGCTGTGTGAATAGGTGAAAAAGGTTTGGTTTGGTAGCAATTTTTGTTTCAAATTTGATGATGGTCAGCCTTGGGACTTAAATGGCTGGATCAGGTGCATGTTAGTTAATGCTCAGCTTTCTGAATGGCAAAAGGCTCTTGTTGCTATGATTTTGAGGCAAATCTGGAAGAGTCGGTGTAATTTTTTGTACCAAGATATTAGACCTGACCCTTTGTTTGTGTCTAATCAAGTAGAACTGTTGCTTGAGGAATTCTGGACGGCGCATGGCTGGAGAGAACAACAAATAGAATTTGTGGATACTACAAATCGGGCTAATACAAAGATGTAAAAGATGGACTCCTCTTGAAGGTAATTTCTTGAAAATAAATAGTGATGGTGCTTATTCTAGTGAAATGGGTAGTGTAGCATCTGCGATTGTGATAAGGGATTTCAATGGGTGGGTTTTGGATGGCAGAAACAAAAAGTCTATGGCTGAGTCCCCGTTTATGGTGGAATGCATGGCTCTGAATGATGCTTTTAATTATGCTATCGAGAACCAGCTTGAAGATGTCATTTTTGAAACTGAGATTTGGTTAACTGTATTAATAAGAATAATTCTTCCCCTGACTGGAGGTGTGAGATTCTTATTGAGAACATCTTTTTTTAAAAGGAATCTCTGATGGATTTATAGGGAAACTAATTTAGAGCTTGTTTCGATTAGTTTATGAAAATTCTATAAGTGCTTATGAAATGTAATTTACGAAATACGAAGTAACTTTTACGGTCTACGAGGTAACTTTTACGATCTACGAGGTGCTTTTACGGTCTACGAAGTACTTTTACGGTCTACGAGATAAATATGTGGAGGAGATTTGTCTCGATTTATGTAAATCAGACTTATATAATAAGCCCGATTTATAAAAGTGATGTCAAACAAGCTCTTAAGTTGCCAACTGGGTTGTTAAACTTAAAGCTTCGTTGTCCAAATGACTGGATGTGAAGAACTCCGACTCAACTACGCAGATTACTAGACAAGGATGTTGCTGCTATTGTTGATGATCATGTATAATTGCTGTGTTTTTTTTTTAAGAATGGGTGTTTCTAAAATTCAGCTCATAAATTATTTGGGCTTCTTTGGGCCGAGCCAAATACTGGGTAGAGTCTGGCATTGGGCAAAGTTTGCTACCCTACCCATTTAGCCCTGCCCGAAGTGCATGTATTTGTATTTAAAATGTATGTGTAATATTTACACATATAGTCATTATTTGACAAAATTCAACAAGTATTTATTTACCATTGAACCAGAATATAATGAATAAACATATTTTTTATTTACTTAGCAAATATGCGTATTTTTTATAAACATATTTAATTAAGAAATCGATGAATTGAGTTCTTGAGAAATAAATTATTATTAAATAAGAAGAAAATAATCTTTACTGAATTAATTTATTTTATTGGTCCATGAATTGAATCTAAACATTAAATTATAAAAAAGACTATTGCATATAATATGTTTTTAAAATAGGTATTCTTTTTGGATGCTTCATTATTTTCCTCAATTTTAGAGAGATTTTCGAGCATGGAAGCCAATGTTGCCCCGCCTTACCCAACTCAGTCCAAAATTACTCAGGCTTTCATTAGGTAGGGCCAAGCAACAAGCTGCAAAATGCCGCCCATTCATCTTTCAGGTTGGTATGGGGCAAAGGTCATGCCCTGCCCATGAACACCTCTAGATGAGGATTAAGATGTTTTAAAAAATTCATTTTATATTAACTAACTTTCTTTAATCTAATCAAGTTATGTAAATACTCTTTCGGTTTTTAATATAAGACATATTTATCTAATCCGATTAGATAATGAAGTTAGTTAATATGATATATATTTTCAAGAATGCTATAGTCATCTTTCTCAATTATCTTATTCCCCTTCCTCTTTGATTATTTGGGAGAGCATTTATAGTGGTAAATTAGGAAAATATTATAAAATATGAAAACTATGTTTTATATTTAGGACCAAAATTAACTCCCTAAATATATCTTATATTAAGGACTAGAGGAGTATGTCTCATAATAAAGATCGGAGGCAATATTAAACCTTTTTTTTTTTTTTTGCTTGACTAGCTATTGTTTGCATTTTGTTGGCAAAAATTAAAAAAAAAACTATTGTTTACATTTTGGGTGGACGCACATCTTGTCAACATTTTGTTTTGATGAGCTGGAGCATCCAGTAAAATTTATCTTTTTTAGAAAAATAATCAGTTTTTATTAAAAAAAATATCAAATGAACATTAGATCTCTGCACTGAAAGAAGGACATGATTGCAAAGAATTAAGAAAGAAATTATCAATTACTACTGTTTTATCTAAAGCAAAATAATATAGAAAACTTGCAATATCCTGAAGAATAATATTAGCAAATGATTGCCATTTTTTCCACATACTGGAACCATCTTTTCTTGCAAAAGATGGTTAGAGATTCCTTCAATCCTGAGCTGAAGAGAGGATATTTAATAATCCAGTGAAGAGTAGATCTTAATCCCATGTGAGTAATATTCTTCACCAGTCGAGTTTTCTTCCATTGCAGAGCTTGAACTTGAACTAATTGTCCTTGATAGCAAATGCAAGAACGAAGAAACACAAATCCACCTAGACGGATTTTTTCCATGATAATGCTCCAGTCATTTCATGGAATAGAGTGAAACTGAGAAGTCTGCAGTGGGACCATCGGTCTTCGCTCATTTACTATGTCCTCAGATGCAAAAGCAGCTTTGAAAAGTGCCAAAGAGAAATAGATTTCTTTAATTGCCGTTACTGGATCCACTTTCTTACCATTATGAAGCAAAAGAGAAGATTTCTCTTCATCCATGTACAATTGATGAGCTTAATTATCAAAATGAATAGCTCATTATGGCCATCCCTGCTTAATTCAATCAAGATTCTTTTAAGCCAAATTTTGAAAGCAGGATGGGTATTGAAGTTGAAAGAAATCGATAGATCCCCAAACCAAAATACTCTTGAAAATGGACAATTAACAAATAGATGCTCTAAAGATTCAGCCTTGGAGCATCCAAAAAGACAGTTACCTTGGACAGGCACATGATGCTTGGAAAGAACGTCCACCAAGGGAAACGCATAATTGAGTATCTTCCAAATGAATAACAGATACTTCAGCAGCAAGGAAATGGACCAAAGGAACTTCCAAAAGTCGTCACGCTGATTCTGTTGCAAGGAAGAGATGCTTCTAAATGCGATACTGACCTCATAATCTCCCGAAGGGCTAAGAGACCAAACTAACTTGTCCTGTCCATTCACAAAGGAAGTAGGTGTCTGGAGGATTATGTTAGCAATGTGAGAAGGATAGGCATTTTTGACCAACTTGTGATTCCATCTGACTGAACACTAACTAGAAGAAAGATGCACTAATAAATCTACAATTGTTCTTAATGAAGAAGCATTTGTGAATTCAGACTACATGGGCCACCATAATGGGTGGTTCAAAGAAATAGAACTTCTAGAACCAACCTTCCAATATAAATGATCAATAATAATGTGAGCACATTGATGAATTCCTTTCCAGATCCAAGAGGAATTATAAAGTTTACGAACTAAGGAAGCATCATTTGCATCAATGTATTTTGGCTTCAAGGTTTCTGCGAGTAAAGTGCCTGGCCGAGCAATGAGGATTCTCCAAATTTATTTTGCTAGAAGAGCATTTTTAACATTCCCAATCGAACGTATACCCAAACCACCTTCAAAAATCGGCCTGAAAATTAACTCTTGCTAGCCAAATGAATGTGATTTCTATCTCCATTGGATCCCCAAGAGAAATTGGCACATCTAGAGTCAATTCGATTGCAGATGTACAAAGGTAGCTTCATATGAGATAAGATATGAAAGTTAACTCCTGAAAGGACTGACTTTATCAAGGTTAATTTTGAAGCTTGAGAGAGTAATCTTGCTTTCCAAGCTACTGTTTGTTGATCCACAGATTGAGTGACTAGAGTATAGACTAATAAACTCATCAGAATAATGAACTCCCAAAAATTGAGCATAGTGATTTCTTTGATCATGAGAGAAATTGGGGCTAAAGATAATGATGGATTTGGTTCTATTTCATTTTCTGCTCAGACCACAAATTGTAAAGGTCTAAGGAGGCTTTAATTGAATTGAGGCTCCGTTCTATTCCCTCAAAGAAAATATAAAAGGTGAGGCATAGGCTAGGAGTTTCTACTAATTCTAATCGCCTTTAATTGGCCTAAATGCTTATAGGAATTTATAATGTAAGAGATCAAATTAGCAACAATTATGTAAATATACGGAAATAGAGGATCTTCCTGACGAACCCCTCTAGGATAAATACTTACATACTCTAGGAACGTCATCTCATCTGTACTCTGACTAATTAAAATGCAACAACTTATCTTATTTTAATCCTATATGGAAGATGAGTCATTGAAGAAATTCAAATTTTATGATTTTAAAAAACATAAACTTCTTAATTTAGAAAAAAATGCAATTCTCTTTCATCATCACTAAATTCATAAAATTTGAATTTCTCCAAATGATTTATCTGTCATGTAGGATTAAAATAAGATGAATTGTTGCATTTTAATTAGTCAAATGATAGATGAAGTGACACTCCTGGAGTATGTAAGTATTTTTCAACAAGTATACATTTTTTACCAGGGTTAAATTGTCATTTAATATTAAAAAAAAAACTAGTTCTCCTAGGATCTACTTGTCGTCGTCTCCAAGCTTCCTCTTCTTGGAATTCTGATCAAAATTCCATGGTTTGATGCAACATCATCTTCTTTGGGTGTGTTTGGAAACACATTAGATAAGAAAAAAAGTCCATTTGGACATTAGAAGCCCATTAGAACACATAATAAGTTTTTAGAAAATCATTAGCTTATAATGGGCTTTTAATAAAAAAGAGCTTTTTTTTCCTTAAGCTCATTTTTTTAGCTTTTTAGCTTCTATCAATGGGCTTTTAAACTTTTTCATTGAATTTTTTATTTTTAAAAAATATATTTATATTTTTTAACATCAATTATAACAATATATATGTAGTATCCAACAAGGTTTATACCTTTTTCAGTTATTTCCTATCTAAATGGATTTTTCAAACGTTAATTCAAACATGTTTAAGGTTAAAAAAAAGTCACTTCTCCCACTGCCAATCCAAACACAAATCACATTTTCAATCTAGCTTTTTTTCAATTAGGCTTCTGTAAAAACCCCACTAAAAAAAAGCTACTTGTCTACCAAGTTCCCAAACAAGCTATTTGTATTCTTTCCTTCCAACACACTTCATTCTTCCTCATATAGTGCTCCACTCTCTTCACAAATGGCTCTGTTCTAAATATGTATCTAGCTAGCTTCCGTTTGTTTACTTCTTTCTTGAAACAAATTTTAACAAGGACTTAAAGATTCCAACTTTTTGAAAACCAGTCATCCTAGAAATTTCGGAGTTTTCGCAAATATAGGATCAGAAGGTTTACTTGTGTAGACTTGATGTTATGTGTAATTCTAGTGAGAATCATATTTGAGAATGAGATGTGTGGAAAAAAAGAGGTGCTATGGCCGTCAAAGGCAAGAGATCTGTGCCTAATCGATACGTGAGAGATATGGGGCCGAAAGATGATACATTTAGTTAATTAGAACCAAGACACCATCTCCTTTAAGAGCATAACCAAAGACGTGACAATATGCAGAATGATGACTTTTTTTTTGCCCCCTTTTAGAAGAGTTGAAATTAAAAATTGAAAGGAAGCCATCATACTAGGAGAACTAGGGCTTTTAATGTTAAATATGCAGAATGATGACTTTTTTTTGCCCCCTTTAAGAAGAGTTGAAATTAAAAATTGAAAGGAAGCCATCATACTAGGAGAACTAGGGCATTTAACGTTAAATGACAATTTAACACTTGGTAAAAATATATAATTGCTATAAATTTATTAGATTACATGGAATGAAAGAATGCCACGTACAATGCCATATATGTTATATTGATCGAACGGGTCAATTTTCATTTGAGAGATATTGGTTAATTAACGGCAAAGAGTTCATAATATAAATATAAATATAAATATAAATATTTAGAGATTTAAATTTAAACTTTAAAATTTACGGAAGATTATTTACAACTGACCTAAATTTAGTGGTCTTAAATAATTAAGGCTAAATTACATAAATAGATCTTTTATCAAGGAGTGTAATTTTTGAGCCAGGATAAACGGTAAGCTCTATGAGCCCAACTCATTCCCGCTGTCAATGGCGAAAAATGGTTGGAAGCTGGAACTCGGAATATAGACCGCCACCCATATTAGAAAACAATACAAAATAAATACAGGAAAGAAAATGAGAGAATTTACAGGTGAAAATGTGTTCATCATGGTGAGTAACTGGCATTACATCAAACTTTGGTCTGGAGGATGTAATTTCTTGCTCGAGGTGAACAGAAGAGAGCAACAACACCAAAATCGAAACTAACAAAGGCACTTATAAAGAAAACCCCCACCGATATTGGTCCATCCATCATATCCTCCTTAAAAGACTTCCCTTTCTTTGATGCATTTCTTGCTTTATCACATCTTACGCTGGATGATTCCAAGCATAAATCGGGATTTCCGGCAAATGCCCCGGGAAACTTCCCATACCCCTGCTTCTGGGGGACATACCCAGAAAAACAGTTATAAGAAAAATTCAAGAGGGTCAGATCTTGAAGGCTGGAAATGTTTCCTGGAATCTGACCAGACAGGGAGTTATGTGACAAATCCAAGGCTCTTAAACCCTGCATTTTCTGCAAACTTGGGACCTGTCCATCAAGAAAGTTGTACGACAAATTCAGATATGCTAAGGCAGCTAGTCCAAACAAACCCTTTGGAATCTCTCCGCGAAGCAAATTGTGGGATAGATCAATCCCCACAAATGAGGAAAGGATATATTTAAAGCTGGATTGATTGCTATCAGCGACAACGACTGAAATTTTCAGTTGCACATTTCTTGATGCGCCCAGTGGCTCCCTAACGGGGATACCTGTCTTGTTAAACATTAAGCCCCCCTTCAAGTTGATATCAGGGATGAAGCCGGAAAATTTGTTGCCAGAGAAATCCAACATTTCTATGTCTTGGAAGGCGAACAACCAAGTGGGCAGACTTCCACTGAATTTATTCTGAGCCAGAGAAAGATACCTGAGGTTCGTCCATTTGGTTATTGCATCATTCAAGGATCCAGAAAGATAGTTGGAACTAAAATCCACAATCTCGAGAGATTTACAGCCCGCCAGAGTGAGCGGAATCTCACCGGAAAACCCATTGTTGCTAATATCCAATATCTTCAAGCTATCCAATGCATCAAATTCGGGTTGAATTGCACCAGAGAGGTTGTTGTTGTTGAGTATTAGGGCAAGCAGCTGAAAGCACCCAACAATATTTAGCGGAATGGTGCCGGACAAAGAGTTGTGCGAGAGATCAATGACTTGAAGGTAAGTCAAATTTCCAATTCGAGCAGGAATTTCCCCAGAAAGATGATTGTGGGAAAGGAACAAAGCCTGTAAGCTTTTCAATTCCGTAATTTTCAGCGGAATTTCACCAGAGAATTGATTGTGAGAAAGGTCAAGAAGAAAAAGGCCGACTTTGTCTGTGGTGTCTGCGAGCTTACAAGGAATAGGACCAGAGAGGTCATTATGGCTCAAGTCCAAAACGAGGAGCTGCTGGGTGAACAAAAGCCTAGGAGATATTTTGAACGTCAAGTGGTTAAATGATAAGTTGAGATGAGTGAGTGCTTGTAAGGAAGCAATACATGAGGGGAGGCCACCCACGATAGAATTGTTGGATAAATTTAAGACGGCGAGAGAGGAAGCAGAAGCAGCAAAGCAGGGCAAAGTACCGGAAAAGAGATTGGAAGCAAGATTGAGAAAGAGCAAGGGCTGGTGAAAATCGGGGAGGGTGCCAGAGAGACGATTGTTTTCGAGATTCAGATAGCGGAGGGAAGGGAGGGAAAGAAGGGAGGAAGGGAGAGGGCCGTGGAAGTGATTGTGAGAGAGATCGAGGGAGGAGAGAGAAGGGAGGAGGGAGAGGTTAGGGTGGAAATGGCCGTACAGGCGGAGGGAGGTGAGGTTGATGGAGACGACTCTGCCGGAGAGGGGGTGGCAGGTGAGTCCGGTCCAGGAAGAGCAGTTGGGATTAGAAGGGAGCCAGGAGGACAAAGAGCGGGAGGGGTCATGGAGCCATGAGCGGAAGAGTAAGAGAGAGGATTTGTCTTGAGGGTGGATATCGAGGGAGAGGCAAGGGTTTGCCGAGGACACCAGGAGGAGGAGCAGCAGCAACAGCATTGGGGCCATGAAACAAAACCTAGACACAGGCCCAAGACCAAGACCAAGACCAAGGCGAAGACGAAGACAAGAAATTTGGGAATCTGGCATTTGCTTAATGGTAGCGGAACCCGTTTCCCGGCTCGTGTAAAAGAGAGCACGTCCTTTGGGCGAGCACCTGGGTCGTTTAAATAAGATTTATATGGTTCAGATTTTATTTTATTTTATTTTTATAAAAAAATATTTTAATAAATAGAGAATTTAAAATAAAGATAATATCTGAATTAATATTTTTTTAAAAATAATTTTTTATTTAAAAACTATCATTTTTAAAAAAATAAAATCTGAACCGTGCAGCTCATATGCTTCCCCAAAAGACGAACTCTCCCTACTGACGAAAAGGACAAGCAGGGAAACAGGTTCCAATGGGAGCTACACCAAAAAATCACACCTCGTACGTGCCAGTCTTTTCCTTTAAGGCGGGTATGACTTGTCTATATTAATACGGGTATCATTTTGGGGTGTGTTTGGAATAGTTGTGGAAAATTTTCTTTTTTTTTTTCAATATGACTTATGGAATCTTAAAATTGGGAAAAAGTAAGATTGTGTAAAATGATTAATGTTTAGATTGGCGATTGGATTAATGCTTTTATGAAAGTGAAAAGTTATTTGGTTTGGCTTTTATATAAGTGGTTTTTATGATATTTAAAAGAATATAATTGAAAAATTATGAAAAGTGAAAAATATTAACTTGGAAAATTTGACAATTGTAAAATACATAATAAAATAACAATAAAAATGAGTATAAATTAGAAATGATACAAATTTAAAGTTTTTGATAAAGTAAAATATAACAGAACTAATCAGATAAAAGATCCCGTACAATTTGGTCCCTAATGGTGTCACGAACATGATTCAATTAGGTTGAAGATAACCGAGCATAATTTGTTAACGATGGCTCTTGATCTTGACTATTATCTACATCAACTATATTCTCATTTTCTACTTGTATAAAGTCCACATCAGTTTAGAAATTTCTTTTAATGAAATTATGTATAGCCATTGTTGCACAGACAATGAGGACTTGCGTGTCAAAGCTGTACTTGCACATTTTTTGTAATATTTTAAGCATATTTTTCCACACTCCAAAAGTCTTTTCTATTATGCACCTTAAGCTTGAATGATAAAAATTAAAGGCCTCATTATGATTCTGAAACCCTCATTGATTCCTGAATTCTGAGAGGTGGTAACGTTCACATTTGTACGGACCAAGATACCCAACTGGTGTTGGGTAGCCAGCATCGATCAAATAATATTTTCCTAACAAGTGTTAACATCATTGTAAATGTGAGATTATTTGAAAAGTGAAATGAAGACAAAGAAATGTAATTGAAGTATACGAAAATATACCTTTGGGTGGGTGGGGGAAATTCATGACTAGATTTGAGATAGAGTAAAACACACGAGCATTATGTGTTGAACCTTCCCATCTCGCTAATATGAACGTTAAACACATATCCCAATCACAAACAACCATAACATTCTGTGTGGGATATCCCTTTCTCCAGATAAATTTATCTTGGCCCAGTCCACTTATCACACACCTGATATGAGTATCATCAATAGCTCTAATAGCATCCTCGAAATATGGGAAATATCGGTTATCATTTCTTATTTTTGGATGACATCAATAGAATTCAGGATCGCATGGCCTGATAATTTCGGTTGCAAGATTAAGACATGACTCCAAAACTGTGTGTAGAAGCCTACTTATATTTTTGCCCGAATGTTGAAATATTTCTTGTATTAGCCTATTTCCTACTCTGTGTCCGATAGTGAACAAAAACATCGCAACCATTTCTTCGACACCTTTATTCTTAAAATTTCTTTACATATCCTTACCCAACTTATTGCATAAGTTGTAGAATACATATTTTTCTATTCTAAATATATCATGACATCCTGAACCATCACTTGCCAATAGTGACATGTTCGCTTACTCATTCTACGTGATTCTTTGCACACATTTGGCACCAAATATTGACAAAGCAACGTGCATAATTCTTCAAACTCATCTAAATTAACCTCAATAATTGAAGCGTCATCACAATCTTCATCTTCCTCCATCCCTTGCAACATGTTGTGGTTGTTACGATTTGTCATTGATTTACCTGTGATTGTAGTGAAATTGTGGTGTGAGTAGGACGATTAAAAAACATAACATATGATACAAATAACTATATGAAAAACCATTCTAAATGACAGGTAAATTAAACCGAAATGGAAAAAAAAGGAACTAGAAATGTCTTAATTCAAGTGTCCAAACATCAAGTTCAATTGGAGCTACTGCTTGTCTAGGATAAAACCCAACCATGTCATCAAGTACTCAGAGTCTCCTTTTAATGACACAAACATTTCCCGACGTGCCTTGGCCTCCAGAACCTGCATATACCAAACTCCAAACTCTTTATCACGCTTCACTTCCTCAAGGGATAGCATATATCTCATAACATCTGGGATGCTACTTTCTTTATTTCCAGTTAAGGCCGCTTCTCTATCCAGATACATTAGCAATAACATTGACAACATCAGCTATTTGCTTTAAAGCCGGAACTTTATGCTTTTTGCTCTTACTAGACCATTTACCTCTCTTCCTTTTCTATTGGCTTCCAGATGCATTGGGACCAGTCTCTGATGGTGTTGATGTTGTTAATCCAACACTTGTTATTTCATCTATTACTCATGTACTAAATGCAGGGTTAGCATCGAAAAGGTCATCCCCGCTGTCCCCAGAGCCTTCTTCTTCATCCATCGTGGGTCTGTATACATCGTCCTCATCTTCCTCATTTTTATGAGATTATGTGAAAGAGGGTGAGAAAATGTGCTCTTCGGTCGCCATGACATCCTTGAATATTATTCTTAACTCCCTTTCATGTTTTAGGCATAAGTACCTAAACTTCTTATATCCAGAATTCTCTTGCATGCATACAAGTAAAATAATCAAAATGAACATTTAAATGAATTACATACCCACTATCAAGTAGGAACACAGAAAAAAGAACTAATGAAACTTGTAAGTTATACTAAAAAATTTTTATCAGTATTTTCTGCTGCCACCACTCGAATGATGCAACGACATTGTTTGTAAAAGGGTCTCGACCCATACCAGTCTCTTTAATTAAGGAATCCCAAATCTTCAGATCTTTCCTTAAGATATCTAATCTATTTTTTAATTGTTTCTTCCCATATTATTTCTCAGTCTTTGCATTGAATGTGGAAATAATATTCGTCCATCCCGTTTTTATAAATGATAGCCTACTGCGTCTTTTTTTTTTGTATATTTGTTCTATGCATGTGTTGATAAATATCTCTATTGACTCTAAATCCTATACAACTTTTGTCTCTATCTTTCTATACGAAAAAGGTCACATATAACATACACTAGATATAACAAAAATAAAAAAATACACATATAGCCATTACAGTTCACAGTCCATGTACAAGCATTAAATGAAATTTATTCATTGTAAATGATCAGAAAATATTATTCAGACCATTATGTGCATCGACAACGGTTAAATACAAAAGAGGAAAACACTTCAAAACCTCTGGGAATAATTAGATAGAAAAATCTCCCTTTCTATTTAACCACCTACAAGTTCGAGGTCCTAGGAATAATGTATTCCTAAGCTCTAAGCATCATAGCACGTAAACTTTCGATTAATTCCATGTTCATACAAAAATCACACAAAATACTTTTGGCATAAAGAATGTAAACAAGGCACACTTGAAACAACAAGCATTCAACAACAACAAAAATTAATATATGACCCCAGCACAAACTATACTCTCAGGTCAAAGCAAGATAAAATACATTATATAGAACCCCATTGTTGTTTAATACTTTCATGAAAAGAATAACATAGTAAATAAAAGGCAAAGAAAGACCTTTTTAAATTTCACCACCACGCCTCTTAAACATTTCAGTGCTTTTGGAATGGGAAAGAAAATGTCGCCAAGTGAAAGTTAAAATGAGAACTTTAGAGTCCTTAATTGGAGAGAAGCCACATGGATGTACAATACTGTATCATCAAAGGTTCAGTACGAACATTTATTTCCTCAACATCAGAATACTCATAACATACTCATAAAGCACAGGTTAAGGGAAAAAACTCACCAAGCTATAATAGAGGATTTGTAAACATGCGAGATTGAGAAATTGAACCCCAAAAAATGATGGCCAAAGATCCCCCAGAAAAAACAGAATACTCATAAGATACTCAACGCCAGGAAAGCTAAAACAGAGCACCTACAGAAATGATGGCTAGAGATCCCCCAGAAAAAACAGAAATGGAATGATGATGAAGGGGAACACATTACCCTTTACGGCCGACCATCGACACCTACGGAACTTTAGGTACAGGGAGAGAGTTTGGTTAATGAAGATACCTTACAAGGCAAACAGATCACGACGACTTTGAGAGATCGACCATTACATGAGCTTCAACTAGATATGGAGACTTCAATGCCAGGCAAGCTGAAATAGAGCACTGCGAGCATATCTGCCACCCACGGCTTAAGCCTGTCCATAACCGAAGGCAAACACACTGTTAGACTTCAACGGAAGCTTTCGGACTGCAATCATGACTCCCACTTTGACAGAGACGGAGAAGAAAAGAAGACCCACGCCGAACGCTAAGCCAAAAGATTGAGCTCAAGACCACGCCGGAATCACTACCACAACCAGGTAAGGTTTGCTGCCGCCGCGAGTTGGAGGTTCGAGCTGAAGGTTGGAGGAAAAGAGAAGCAGGCGTATGGACAAGAGAAAGACAAAAAACACGGGGTTGTCAAAAAAATTTAAAGGATCATAAATGCACACATAATGGTTAAATGGGCTGATGATAGGTAAAGCAAAAAGCTCCAATTTGGAGCTTATTTTAAATCATGCGATGGGACCAAAAGTGACACAGGGTAAACGCTGAACCAAATAGAAGATTTTGGATCAGAAACATCCAATCGCGTGATTGGGCCTGCTTAACGCGCCACCAAACATGCCCTTGATTGTTATCACCCTTTAATCAAAATAATAATTTCCCCCGTAGTGAACAAAAATATTTCAGGTAAAAGCAAGGAACGAAAATATTACCTCCACATTTAAAATTTTATTTTCATATATTTTGATGTATTATTTAATTATTAAATTTTTATATTTCAAACCGAAATGCATTTTTTAATATAAATATTTTTTAAAAAAGTATTTATACCACTAGCAAAGTAGTTAATCTATGGTGATTGTCGATGAAGATGGGTTCCTGGATTGTGTCTATTTCATCCCTTCCATATTTCCTTCTTTTGTTTTGGTAGATCAATCAATCATCAACTAACTTTATACTAGAAATCTTATAATACCCGTTTAGTGACCCGTTTAACTTACAAACGGGTTGGATAATCAAACCATCAAAATTGCTCATCCATTATTATTGGGGTTTGACTATAAGAAATGAAGCAAATTGAATTTGAAATCAATCAACTTTATACTAGAAATCTTATCATACCCGCTTAGTGACCCGTTTAACTCATAAACAGATCGGATAATCACACCATCAAAATTGCTCATCCATTATTATTGGGGTTTGACTATAAGGAATGAAGCAAATTGAATTTGAAATCAATCAATCAGTCATCAACTTTATACTATAAATCTTGTAATACCCGCTTAGTGACTCATTTAACTCACAAACAGGTCGGATAATCACACCACCAAAATTGTTCATCCGTTATTATAGGGGTTTGATTATAAGGAAGGAAGCAAATTGAATTTGAAATTATAGGTTAAATCATGAATTAATAATTATATTAATATGGTCCAAGCATACCAAGGAAGGAACTTCATATTCTATGAATGTAGGGATCTCCATAACTAGGTTATTAGTGAAATAAATTGTATTAATGTGATTACATTTGGGTTAAACTATTTACTTCATATTTGGTTGATAGGGCGGATAATCACACCACCAAAATTGCACATCCATTATTATTGGGGTTTGACTATAAGAAATGAAGCAAATTGGATATTAATAATTATATTAATGTGTTCCAAGCATACTAAGGAGATAGCTTTATAGTAGGGATCTCTATAATTAGGTTATTAGTGCAATAAAATATGTTAAAGTGATCAAATTTGGGTTAAACAGTTTATTTTATATTTGGTGGATAGATGATGACACCATCAAAATTGTCAATGTACAATTATTGGAGTTTGAATATAAGCAAGGTAGCAAATTAAATTTGAAATTAGAGAATGAATCATGAATCATAATTATATTAATAATTATATAATTGCGATCCAAGCATGCCAATAAACTTCATGATTATTTTCATGATTGTAGGGATCTCCATAAATTATATTAGTAATTAGGTTATTAATGCAATAATTTTTATAAATTATGTCCTAATAATAATGTTTTGATTTTGAAATAGCAATTCACATTTTTTATTATTGGTGAATGAAAATTATGTCTCCATCAATGGTATTAATACTGCAAAGGTGAAAAATGAAGTTTTTGAATATTGATTAATAATTGAGATATTAATACTGTAATAATTACAATTAGGGTATTAATTGAGAAATTAAAAATATTTCAAAATAACATTGTTGACTTCAAAAATAGATCGGCTTTTGACTTCTATGGATGATAACAATTATCGCATAAGCAACCAATTAGACCTTATAAAAATTTTTTATTACTTTTTCAAATGCATTATTGATTTTTGAAAATATATAAAAGAAAGTTTATAAAATATTATCAATTAGTATATTAATCAGGATACTAATATGGCGATAACTCGTATATAAACTTTTAATGATAATTAGATATTAATTGAGATATTGATAACTTTAAAATTAAATTTTGTTTTGTTTTTCAGGAATGATAGTAATTAACTTCATAAGCAACCCATCAGATTTCTAAAGAATAAATTCATAATTTTTCAAATGGATAGAGATTCTTACTAGATTTTGTTTTTATACATATAAATCAAGCAAATAATGCTCTGGTATGTCTTACTTCAAACAATACTCTTCGTGCAATGTACGTGGAGATATATCTTGTTTTAATAAAAAAAACCACAATTTGTAAGTAATTTTTACCACACAAGATAACTTCATAGGTGGAAAGCATACTCATAAAAAGTAAAAAGATAAGGGATTGAGTTTCAGATGAGTCAAAAGTTCAAGGATTGAATTACAAGCGGTCAAAAATTGAGGAACTGAGTAATAAATGAATTGAAAGTTGAATGAATAAAAGATTAATTTTCCATAAATATTAATATCATAATGTTGATTGTTGCTGTGAGATTTATAACATTTAAATACAGATATATAATTGGCTTTGTTGGACTGATGATAAATATTATTAGAGAAGATGAACTTCCCTGACAAATGGATAGCATTAACCATGAAATGTGTCATAATTGTCCAATATCAGGTTAGCTTCAATGGTCAAATTACCACTCCATCTAGAGGGGGAGAAATACTTACATACTCTAGGAGCGTCACCTCATATGTCCTCTGACTAATTAAAATATAACAACTCATCTTATTTTAATCCTACATGGCAAATAAATCATTTGGAGAAATTCAAATTTTATGAATTTAGCAATGATGGGAGGGAATTGCGTTTTTTTTTCTAAATTAAGAAGTTTATGTATTTTAAAATCATAAAATTTAAATTTATCTGATGACTCATATGCCATATAAGATTAAAATAAGATAAGTTGTTGCATTTTAATTAGTCAGAGTGCAGATGAGGTGGTACTCTTGGAGTATGTAAGTATTTATCTAGTTAGATTACACAGGATGACGCAGAGGATGCCATGTAGGATGTCATGTTATATTGATCTGACGTGTCAATTTCCATTAGAAAGACAACGGTGAATTAATGGCAAGGGGTTTATGGTAAAAAAAAAGTTTAAGGGGGTTAAATTTAACCTCTGAAATCCGAGGGAGATTATCTGCAACAGACCCAAAGTTTAGGGGGCCTTGTAAGGGTGTGCATGGGCGGGGTAGATGCCCGGCCCGAAAAATGAATGGGCTGGAAAATGCAGCCTGGTGCCCGCCCCTGCCCCATAAAAAGCCCTGGTAGTTTTGGGCTAGGCAATTACGGGTTAAGTAATGCAGGCTTCCCTACCCAAGTCCAAATATTACCATTCCATAATTTTATAATAAAAAATAACATAATAGGCATCTCTCTCGTTCTCTCTCTCTCTCTTATACACACATTTTGTTTTTGTTTTTTTTTTTTTAACCAAACTGGTGCAGTCGTATGTTAATAAAAGGGCTAAAGTCTGATTACATCATAACCTTAACAACAAACAAATCAAACAAAGAGCTAAAAAATGATAAGGTAGTGAGTAAAAAGAAATAAAGACATTATCAAAAGCAAATAAGTTGACAACTTGAGTCATGAAATTCAAAATATTGCCTAAGGCCTTAACACTATCCATGTTTCAACAATAATTAAATAACATTTATGATCCACTAAAAGCAAGCCAAAAAATTTGTAATTATATATTGAATAATATATACTTTAAATAAAATTATATATATATTTTTGGGTAGAGCCAATGGGCAAGGCATTACCCCTTACCCAATGCCCGACTTTACCTGATAATAAGCCCTACCCAAAAATACCCAAACCTTTTTGGGGTCATTTTTTTGGGACTGGGCTAAGATTTTTTGGCCGAGCTCGAGCGGGCATACTAGGCAACTGGGCATTATGCTCAACTAGAGTCTTGTATAATTAAGCCTAAAATTTTTTAAAAAATTAAGAAAGTTAAATAAATTACTTATGACCTATTTGGTTCATAGAATCGAAAAGAATGTAATGTAATAATTATATGAATTTTTTTGGTTTATCCTCAAAGAAAAATAATGCATAAGCATAAAAACTTTTAGTTGGATTACATCAAATATAAGAATATATGAGAATAATATAATAAGAGATAAAATTACTCTTATGTACGTATGTATGTATTTATTTATTTTTCACCAAATAAACATAATAACCTTGCCCACATATATAATAATTAATTAATTAATTGCATTAATTAAAACTACCTCTCTCTCTCTCTCTCTCTATATATATATATATATATATATATATATATATATATATAGTAAGTTAGATCCTATCCACATATATATAATAAATTAGAGTATAATGTAGGCCTGTTAATTAAAATTTTGCGTGTGTGTAGATTATATAACAAGAATTATAATTCCAACGGGTATATCATATTAATTTTCAATGTGTATTTGTAATTGATGTTGGCATTAATATATTAATTTTTCTATATCACTTATAATAAGTTATATTATTTATTTGATTTGATTATTCTAATGTTTGAACAAAATGAATTTGTCATGCTTTTATTTGATAAATAAACTCAAACAAACTTTATTATTTATAAAAACATAAATAATATACTTCATTTTGTGTAGTGTATATGTGGGGTTCATGATAATTTTTTAATATTTAATAGTAAAAAAATTATGAAGTGTAGACATTGTATTCATGGTAATTTTTAATATTTAATTGTGGGAATATTGCTTAATGTGACATTTTAATATTTTTAAATGGTGGAATATAATTTTATCAATTTTTTAAGGGGGAATTATTTTTAAATTTCTTTATTATTTTTTAAATTGTTTAACATTTAGTGGTGATAATTTTTTAATATTTAATAGCATTTATGGGTGGCCACTTTAGTTAAATTAAAAAATTATAATGACAATAATATAGTTTTCACTTGATTACAAGACGTCTTTATTCACATTTATCAGTCTTAGTGTAATCCTGACTATACCAAATCATTTGATATAATCAATGTTACAAAATATAATCCTCTTTGCATAAGTTCAATTGCAATCCTATTATGTCAAGAATACATATAATCTCCTCCCATTGAATCGAACCAAAGTGGCTATTAATTACAATACATGTGACCAAATTTCTTTAAAATACTTTTATATCACATTAAATTATATATCAAATTATAAGTTAAGAAAATTAGTTTAAAAAAATGATAAATATAAAAGATAATTTTTTTTTTAAAAAAAATAAATAATCCCAATTAAATCATATCGGAATACCAAAATACAAATTCAGGTCTAAATTTTCAACAAATTTTTAATCAGGCAAGAGAAGTAACAGAGGATTTCAAAATATTATAAATTTATATTTATACCCTTGAATGTTTACTAGCCTATTCTACTCAATCAGGTATCCCTTTTTCTTCTCTAATGCTTCTCACTCACTCTCTAATAATCGAACACCTCGTCATCCCAAAGAATAAAAATAAGAGCTTCAAATTTCGCACAAGATGCTCAACATCCTCCTCCTTTTGTCCTCTTGTAATGCTTCCAGAATTAGGCCTAAGGTCTTATTTGAATTTGAAAAGGAGCTATGCAATCCTCTAAAGAATTTGCAGAGTGACAAACATTTTATATGAACCATGTTTTATGCACTTCTCTTCTGCAATGGTTTGAAGGCGGTGATTGTCACACTTTTGCAGTAGTTTTTCTTATAAAATGACAATTTAATTAAAAGAAAAAAGGTTACATCTCCCAGGTCTCTAAAATTACATAACTAACTAAAAGTAAGGATATGAACCTAATAAGAAGTTTTAAAAAACTATATATCAGATGGGGAATGAGAAAGAAAAATCGAAGAGAAAGGAAAAAGACTTTAAACAAGAAAAGATATTCTCATGAATAATATTTGATTATCTCTTCTCCTTATTGTTCATCTGCAAGAAAGGAAAATTTTTAAATTTGCACTAGATGGCTATACCGAAAGATAATTTTGACCTCTAGAAGCAGCACGCCTCTGCCCATCATCATCTTTAGTGTCTAGGGTACAGAGGCGAGCCTTCGGTTTTCGGTAAAAATTGAAATAACCGAAAACTGAATAAAACCAATTTTAAAAACCAAATTGAAATCGATTAAATAAATTAACTGAATCGAATTAACCAAAATATTTCGATTCGATTCAATTAATAACCGAATTTTTTATTCATTATATATATATATATATATATATATATATATATATATATAAGATTATTTTTTTATCCTTAATATTAGATTTGGGGTAAAATATATAAAATAAATTAATTAGATTTAAAATATCTATAGACTTTATATAATATTATTGAAAATTTACACCTATTTAATTATCAAAACATGCATTTATCAAATAATATATATTAAATATAAATATATTATACATATTTCAGTTTTAATCGAAGTATTTTTCTAATAACCAAACCGGAACTGAACTCCAAATTTTTAGAATAATAAAAACTGAAATTTTACCGAAAACCAAACCCAAAAAACCGAATTGAAATTGGTTCAGTTCGGTTTTCAGTTTCGGATCTAATTTGCTCACCCTTACTAGCACATCCAGTTATCAAGTATATGAGTTTTATTACAACAAGAGTGCAGATTTGATTGGACCAGGCCTACTTCTCGAAGCATTACAAGAAGATGGATGATGTTGAGCTTCTTGTGCCGTGTACGAGGGTCTCTGATTACAGGGTGAGTGAGAAGGATGAGAGGAGAAAGAGGTATGCCTGATTGATTAGAGAGGAGATAGGCTAGTAAATATTGAAGGGTATAAATGTAAATCTACAATATTCAGAAACCTCTTATTACTGCTATTGGCCTGATTAAGAATTTATTAAAAATGTAGGCCTAAATCTAAATTTTAGTATTTTAACTAGATTTAATTGAGATTTCCCTAAAAATAAAAGTCTTACATTTAGAACTAAAACTTACCTGGTCTGGAAGAGAGAGAGAGAGAGAGTGTGTGTGTGTGTGTGTGTGTGTGTGTGGGGCTTTCGAGCTTGCTTGGGGCTTAATCTGAAATGACAAAATCATGCAATACCGGAATCCATGTTCAGGGAATAGAGGCGCCAGCATGGAGTGCTGGGCGAAGGCAGAGGCTCCATCTGTTCATTCGGAGCATCCAAAGAAAAACAAAAATCCATAATCATGATTCATGACATGACGCCCGTCTATCTGCTATGAATGAATTCTTAACAACAGAAAAGCCAGCACATGGGAGGGAGACCCACGTAGTTTGGCATTACATTATTATGGTATTAATAGGAATAGGAATTATATCAATGCATTGTAATGCCATGTTCCTTCGAACCTACCTATTCTACCCCAAGTAACACCAGTCGAAAGGGCTTCGTGTAATGCAACTTCTTAGGTTAGAGAGTTATATATAATAGCATGTCCCTTCCGGATGCCCCAATTCAATATGTTGAATGAGGTTAAATAATTGCATCAAAAAGGCTCATCTCCACAGTCATCTACGGAGAACTAAATTTGTAGCATCCGCTATCATCGCTATACTCACAGCATTTCGACATTACTGACATCCTATTTTCTCCATTTTACCACCTTAGTAGCAAGTCCTCCTGTCCTAATATTTGATCGGACCGTCCAGGCTTCCAGATGCAAACTGCCAACTCACAAGGGGAAAAGAAAATGAGACTATTGTATAAAACAAAATGATAAACTAATAAAACAGTCTAATTTGCTCCTACATTCCAATAATCCGACTAAATAGAAAAAGGTAGCTTTTCATATCACTCCTCCACTTGTTGCATTTACACCAGGAGACTTAAACTCGGAAATATAACAACTTCAAAAGACCCCGTCTTTTGTTATTTAAGCCACAACACACGCACAAAAATAAAAAATAAAAAACTAACCTGTTGGACAATTGGATTTGTTGATGTAGTAAATTCATGCGTCATTCCTTCCCAGACAATCTTACCCTTGTGTAAAAATAATAACCTGTATTCATGCCGTGACCTCTTAGGAATAGGGAGCATCGAGACCAGGCTGGGCAAGAGACAGTCTATGTAGAAGACCTGCAACCAAACTGAAAATACCCTTTTACCTGTCAATAGCTCTTTTAATGGTACTATGTTGGTGGGTGACAACTACATAAGATGCAATCTTCCCAGGTTTTCCAAGAGCATCGCGTCCTTTTATGTGAACAGAGCGGATCAGATCCTCAACTACGGTAGAAGCTATGGGATCCAGTCCAGCAGTTGGTTCATCATACAAAAGCACCTGTACAGCAGTGCAGAAAAGTCATCTACCAATAGAAAGGAGAGAGAAGGGAATTCAGCTAACTGATTAAAAATACACGCTTGTTAAATTTACAATATCTAATAATAATCAATTAGAGAAGCAACAGTAACCGGGAAACTCAGCATATTGATTGTGACTGTAGACACACCATTGACATTCTTCATGACCAAACTAACAGCAGGAACTACAGGCGGTTTAAGGAAGGTAATTTGAACAAGGAAGGGAGGGGAAAGAGAAGGGGGTTAGGTGGAATTATTGTCCAAATCATCTAACGCAGTAAAAGAACGTAGTTTTATTAGTTTGTTTAATTGTATCTTGTTCCAACGGTCAAAAAACTTGGCAACATGCTTATCAATTTTCTTTGGGTTAATAATATTATTGGTCCTTATAGTTTAATCGAATTATGATTTTGGTCCGTGTAATTTCAAATCATCGTTTTTTGTCCCCATAATTTCTTCCATCCAAAATGTTAGTCCTTATAGCTTCATAACAACTAGGGATTTGAGTTCAATGGCATTTACGAAATACAGGAACCAAAATCAAAACTCATAAAAAGTATAGGACTATAGGTACCAAAACAAAACCTCGTTAGAAATATAAATTAGAAAGATGCAACTTAAGTGTGTGATAGAGAAATCAACTTCGACTGATAAAATCAAGAGGAAAAATCAATTTTCAGCAATAAAAACTTATTTCTAACATTTGAATTCATGCTGTTTTCTTACTTTCAAATCTGATTTCATCAATTTGTGAGGGCGCGATCATTTTCAGTGGGTGCAAGTTTTCTTTACCTATATGCAACATATCTTAAGCTATATGCAAATGATTTCCATATTTAAGACTTTTGCACTTAGTTGAGAATAGGTCGCACATGATTGAAGAAGAGTTGTGCTCGCTATTCACTAAGGATCATTGCATTAGGTCCCTAGGGGAATTTTTTTATTGACATTTTTAACAAGTTGTGGTTCTAATTCCTATACTTTAACAAGTTTTGTTTTGTTGCCTATATTTAATGGCGTTAACAAATTAATGCCATTAAACTCAGATCCAAGTTCTTTTGAAACTATAGGGATTAAGGTTTTGATCGGAAGAAAATATAGGAAAGAAAAACCACAATTTGAAACTTAGAACCAAACAAATAATAATAATAATAATACGGTAAGAACCAACAATAATAAACCCATTTACTTTTCATTAAAAAAAGATTTCCAACCAAATTCATAGTAGATCAGATTTGTCGCCAGGTGCATATGCCTTCATTGTCTATAGTGACCGAGGGTGTATTTATGTTAGTTTGGAGAGTTGTATTATTTTGTCATAATAAAAGTAACTATGTTTCATTTTCAACACCAGTAGCCTCTTGTATTCCCTATGCTATTCCTGTAATATTATCTAGGGTTAATATTAGACTTTAAGGGCATGCTTGATTTAATCCTATAAAGCCCAATTCCTATTAATTATGATTCCATTCCCACATATGGTCCATTCGGTTTGTCTTTTCTGTCTGAATGTTGATTCTCATGGAAAGGCCAATTAGCCTTTTCATGTAATAAGGACTCCTCAAAAATACCTATGCAATACCCATTCCTAGTTGTCTGAATCAACATGTTAACAACTGTACCCTCTTCTTTCTTTCCCTTCCACTCTCTCTTTTGACATCCTTATTCTTCTCCTTTGTCGGTCCCCTCTTCCACAATCAGCAGCATCACCATCAACTTCATCTCCTCCTGTAACCTCATTATGCACTAGCATCCTCTTCGTTAGCATTTCCGGATTTGCTTCAAATGCCAGATCTTCTTCTTTGGAGTTCCAACACAGCCAATCTACTTCTCCAATGTTTGAACACAGCTATCATTAAACTACTACATAATCTCCACTCCCTTGCTAGTTCAACACAACCATCGATGATGAAGGTGAAGAAGAAAGATGAAGCCAATGAATTTGAACTTGATGTGCCTGCACTCAAGGAAGAAGATGATGTGTCCTTCATGGTTTGCAATGATGCCTGAGTTCCAGTTCTTCAACACAACCATCGATGATGGTTCAAGGAAGAAAACATATTGCTGTATGTCCGTCTTTTCATTTTGTTGATCTGATTCATTCGATAGAGGTTGAATTTAATTTCTGATTTTATATTCGCATATTAGTTTGATTCTTATTTACTTCTGATTCTATTAGACCAGCAGTGATGAAGATGAAAGCGCTGGTGAGGAAGAAAGGAAATGACTCAAGGTGGAGTGGGGAAAACATTTTTCTGGAGCGAGGCATTTTGTATTTTCACTTTTTTTTCCCTTTTAATTAAAAATCAGAAAAACTCCGACATCATACCAAACAAGTTCACAATGATAATCATTTCATTCCATTATATTCACATTCTTTCTATAAATTAAACTGGCCCTAAGGTGAACAAAATTTTAGCAGTCAACATACCTCTGGTTCTATTGAATCATTTGTAGTGTCATAAATAATGGACCGAGCTAAGGCAACTCGTTTTTTCATCCCACCAGACAACTCCGAAGGCAGCCGATCCTCAACACCCTATAAACAAAAGGATGACAAATTAGTCTATATGCTAGAGACAGAATGGCAATGAAGCAATGGTCAAAGAAAACTGAAGGGGTGTGAATTAAGTAGTCTAGCAACGTGTCTGGGAACCCTTTTAATTTTCAGAAATTGTTATTTTCTTAAACATGCTACTTGACAATGGTTGGATCACATAATGGTTGCAACAAGTATTAACACATAATTTGACATGTTCAGATGAGGGAAAAAGATATACCTATAGTCAGACAGAAAATTGCATGAAGTATACCTTTAATCCAACAGCTGCCAAGCTTTCCTTGACAAGCTCTGAAATTTGATCCTCAGACATTCTCGAGTGTTCATACCTGATCAAATAACAAAGTTGGTGCTATTAAACAAAAGATTATGCAACACAGCAAAATAAATTATTTTTTTATATTTTGTCACACCCAATACTAGGACCACATCTTACAAGAGAAAACCAACATTTTCACGTACAGTCAAAGAATCAAAAAGAGCTGCACTTTGGAACACCTACAGACAAACAAATAAAACCACGATGAAAAAGTAATAGCACTGAAGAACAAGCATGATGCGCATAACTCTAAAACTTACTAATCCAATCCGAAGCCCAGATATCTCTTCATCGCTTATCAAACCAGCCCTCTTTTTACCTCGAATGTAAACCTCTCCCTTCTCATTTAACAGAGATAATAAGCAAGGGGGAAAATTATAATTTGCTTAAAAAAATTGTTTAAATTAATGTCACTAACCCAATCTGAATGTAACTGTATATTTTACCTTGTCTGGAGCAAGCAATCCTGCAATAATCTTCAAAACAGTAGATTTGCCAGTTCCAGAGGGACCAATTATTCCAACAGCTTCACCATGTCTGATCTATTCATAATGCAAAAGAAGAAATGAAATTAAAATATTCAGCAAGCTCCCTAAAGCGCATATTGATATCAGTAAGACCTCCATTTTTAACAGTATAACAGTCATACTGATCATCGGACCATGGCATTTTTTAAATTTTCTTATTTCATGCAAGCATGGGCAGAGTACACAAATTAAAAAAGAAAAAAAAAATCAATGAAAGGATATTACCTTGAAGTTCACACCATTTAGGATTTTCTTTTCCCCAAAAGACTTGTAGACCTCTTTACACTCAATAAGAACATCAGAATCGTCCTCAGGATCCCCTATTGTGTTTAAGTGCTCTGATTTAGAAGAACCCTACATATATTGTTATCAGTTAATCAAAAAAGAGAATAAATTGTAAATTTCTCATAAACCAGGGAAATTCCATTACCAGAAGCTCAGAAACAAAATAAAACTCAGGGAAAAGGAGTGATCATCAAAACAGAGACACGAGTGGTTGCATTACAGGATAACTTCTGGTATTAAGGCACTTTCACCGAGAATCAAAAGGCTCAGATTGGGTAAGCTGATAAACTATGTTGCGACGCATACACAAAAAAACAGCCGACAGTGCATGAACTGTAATGGGCAACGGGTAAAATTGAGGATGGCACGGCGCAAAGCAAAAGAATAATTATTGCATGCAGACGACAGTGCTAGGCGGCTAGCACTGACAAAACGACAACGACGGTGCCAGCCAGTAGAGGAAATGGGCTCGCAAGAAGCGGTCAAAAGGAACAACGAAACAGGCATTGAAATAAAAATCGAGACAAGAGCCATCAATTAAACTTAGTGTTGAGAAACAAAATACTACAGAATTACATTAAATTTAATTGCCGATGACTCATCGCTCATCAAGTTCCGAGGAGAAGCCACACAAGCACAAACAGCCTTCCTACGCTCGTTGCTTTGCCTAGCATAGAATGAACTTATCGCCCTTGCATCTGCAGCCGCAAATTTAGTAGATCGACAGGCACCATGCTGGGTGGATGGGGGAAACCATGAAACACTTGATAAGGAAACCATTTTGCTTGGGAGCAACGGGTTCCTTTATTAGAAAATTAGGGATCTTGTGAGCAGGAAAGCCCTCGAGCAGAAGGAAGCAATTCAGGAGTACACAAATCGGATTGCAGGTAACAGAACCTTCGTTGACCGCAGGGCACGCGGATCAATAAGAAGGCGAAAGTAGAAATGACGCGGGTGAAACTGGAAGTTGAGGATGGAATTGAACTGCGAATTAATTGCTTCTGCCTAGTAGTCGTGCTTTACAAGTACCATTCTCCCAATACCCAGTTCCGAACTCCGATTTATAAAACGTGTAGAATATGCCTGCGCCCTGCCGCATCCCTCTTCTCTGTCTACTCGGTGAATAATCTTCCTATCCCAATACTCACTCAACCAGTTTTAAGTTTTATACTTCTTCCTGGCCTTGCCATTTGTTGTGATGCGGAGTTTTCCATATGTCTGTCTTGGAAAAGTAATCGATCATCACCCCTATAATTTACACTTTTTTTCAAATAGGTCCCTACATTTTAAAAACCTCGTGAACTCCTCCCGAAAACTTTAACTTGCTTGCCCCTATTAGTTTATGCTAAATACCAATCTAAGTGTGTGTTTGAATTAATTTTTAGAAAATATTTTTTATAATTTATAAGGTAAGTATGTGATAGGAGTTTTATCTCGATTTACGAAAAATAGCTCCTCAAACCATAATTTTCATGATTTCCAAACACTCACTTGAAACAAATTTACCCAAGTGCATTAAATAGTAACATAAATTACCTAAATCCTACAGGGTGGAAAGTATTTTCGACAATATTCATTAAAACATCAAATACCTGTATAAATAAACCTCTGCAGACATTGATGGACACGACTGTAGGGTTCCGAGCAAGTATAAATAAATGCTATCAACAAGAGAAAATTTATCAAAAGAAAAAAACTAAGCATGTTGGATATGTCTTGTAGAATCACATTTGAAGAGTGATCCCATTCTGCATACTCCAAGGAGAAATCTTTTTTTCACACAAAAATGTTTGGGAACTCCTTTGGATCTAATCTGAAAAATGTGCACTTCAGTATCCAATGGATTGCAACTCCTAGACACATATGGGTAATGTTTTGATGAGAAGACACATTTTTCAATGTCAAAAATTGAATGGATTGACCTTGATAGCAGATAAAAGCACGATAGCTCTATAAATTCAAAGATCTAAATCTTTGCAAAATGATGGTTCATCCTTAATCTGGAATTGATTGATATGGTTATAGAGTTTAATGGTTAAAGGCCTGTTTGAGAAAACGGTAGAAAAGAACGTTTACATAAGTCAAGACAAAACTCCTCTCACAAACTTATCTTTATTGAAATGTAAAATTGCTGAGCGAGGATGCCATATGATTTTCTTTAATTACTGATTAAAGATTATATTTTTCTTCATGATGAAGCTGCAAATTTCTCGGATAATTCTTGTTGAAGCCTCATATTGACCCTCCCTGTGCAGGTCTATCGGTGTTGATTTAAGCCAAACTTTGAACTTGGAGAAAGATGTGAAAGGAAGCCTAATAGACAATCCACTAAACCAAAGTGCCTTGGTGAAGGGACCGTTTACAAATAAGTGCTCTAATGATTATGCTTTTCGGCAACCAAATGGACAGTCACCCAAAATATTAAGATGGTGTTTAGATAAAACATTAATTAAAGAAATAGCATCATTAAGAAGTTTCCATATTAGAAGAATATCTTTCATTGGCAATCAGATTTTCCAAATGAATTTCCAAAATAGATCCACTAGAGTATGGATTGAAAAAGAGACAAACTTTAAATCCTAGATTAGCCTTGTAATTTCTTGTAGGACTTAAATTCCAGATCAACCTATCACTGACATTGCTAAAGGATACTGGTATAGGATAGGTGAAGCAACATGGGCAAGATATATTGCTTTAACTCATTCCTAATTCCAACGAATTGGACACCAAGATAAAGGAAGATGCATTAATAAGTCCCAACTATGCTTATATGGCTCACCGGTGAGGACTTAGATTGCATAGGGCACTATAGAGGGTGGTTTAAAGGAATAGATATATTAGAACCTATTTTCTATTGTAGGTGATCAATTATAATATTAGCACATTGGAAAATACATTTTCAAATCCAAGATGAATTATACGACTTCTTCACTAAAGATGCATTACTTGTGTGACATTCTTAAAAAAAAAGAATTAAAATATATATATATATATATATATATATATATATATATATTATTATATTATAAAATAAAATAATATTAAAAAAAATTTTAAGTTGGTAGGCGCCTACCAACTTTGAAGATAAGGGGGGATGGCCCCCTTATCAATTAAAAAAAAAAAATTTATGCTTTGGCGCCAAAGCATAAAGAAGAAGGAGAGGGAGTATTTATAGCTAAACACTTCACTTGTTTCGTGAAGAGAAGAGAGGGTAAGGTCCTGATAAGGGTATTTTTAGTTCTTCGAAGATCAATAAAGTACATAAACTCTCTTTTAATTATAAAGCTTCTTCTATGAAAAATGTTCTAAATAATTTTCTCTTTCATATGATAGTAATTTTATGCTAGTTAGAGAATATTTTGGGGATATGATTTTAGGCAAATTTTGAGTTTTGTTAATATAAGACTGTAGAAATGTAGAGAATAATTAATAGTTAATTTTAACCGGTTTAGATTTATTATTTAGTGGTCATGTGATTTTATAATTAATTTCTTTTATAAATAAGATATAAATTAATCTCTACAAGGCGTTTTTACCGATAAAAATTAGTTTAATTATTTTATTTGGATTATTGGAGGTATTATTGAGGTTTTAATCGGTTTATTTTTGTTAGATCTGAGTTATGTGAAAAATATAAATTAGGACTTAATATTTGAATTAGAATTTGATATGATTTTAATTATGTAGATATTTGAGGAATTGTTTAATAATTATATTATATTCATATAAATTATGAAAAAGAGATTTAATTATTTAGGAAGTTGGTATTGGAGATTTTGTAATTATATGTATATTAGAGGTTATTTAAGGATTTTTAATGAGTAATTTGGGTTATGAAGAATAATCTATGACTAAGAATTTGTAGAGGGAATTGGAATAATTTAGGATAATAGTAGTAGAGAAAATTGGGTTGTAGGAGTTAAATTATATAAGTTATTTTATTATTATTTATAATTAATTGGTATTTATATTAATAGTGTAGAGTTTTCTTGCGATCGGTGATTGCACGGATTTTACTATTCAAATTAAGGTTTAGCTTGGAATTGAGGTAACCGGGGTTAATTTATTTTATATACTTGTTTTGGACTGTAAGGTGTTTTATAAATCTTACTTTTATCTATATTACTTGTATATGTATTGTAAGATTATATTTATGTTTGAATATGAATTTATTTAAGTGAAACAGTGTATTTTCCAATTTACATATATAAGTGGAAATTATTAAATTGTTACTGTTATGGTGGATATGTTTGTCTGAAATGGAATGTTATATAAGAATTTTAGAATTCTTGTAATTGTTTTCGAAAGCTGTATTAATTTATTATTTTTATATTACGGGATATGTTGGGTTGTGTGGAAGAGATATGGTGAATTGTGTGCCCATCAGCCCTCTCAATCCTGACCCGGATTTTGGAGCTGAGTGTTTGGGCGGACACCTCCCTGCTACAGTATATTGGTGGTGGCATGGGAGGGGGCAGTTTTCTTGATGTGACTAGCTAACCTTTGGCCGGGTATACTAGCACTGATAGGCTGTACCAGTCCAGAGGAGATAAGGAGGAGTAGGATGGATGAGTGAGGATGATTTTATTTATTGATTATATCATGTTAAATTTTGAATTATGAGATTATTATTATTATTATTATGTCAGTTAAACCTGCTTCTCTGACTTACAATCTTTTCCTGCATATTTTGTAAATTGATTTTGGTTACTGGAACTTTATGTCTCACCCCGTCATTATAAATAATTTTTCAGGCGATACCTCTAATCTGGATAGAGGTAAAGGGAAGCAACCAGAGGCATAGACGTTGTGAATCTTATAGGCCTCTTTTGGTATTGGTGTTGTGTTAATTTCTATATTGCCATTATAGGGCCCACATGCTTTTTTTAAAATTGTCATATTTACTATTTGGATATCTATGTTGGAAATCATTTTGTGACACATGGGTTAATTGTGATGTGATATCAGAATAATAAACTTATCTGTAGTGAGTTTGTGGGCGAGTTTGTACCATAAACTCTGATATGTTTATAAGCGAGTTTGTGTATAACTGTATTGGATAATTATTATTTATATAATTATTATTTATAAGAAAGGGTCGTTAGAACTTGTATCAATGTACTTAGGCTTCAATGTCTCAGCAAAAAGAGAACCAGGCGAGCATTGAGAATTCTCTAAAGTTGCTTGGTTAGAAGAGCATCATTGACTTGGCTAATTGATTTGATTCCAAGTCATCCTTTCGAAATAAGCCTTAAATTGAGCTCTCTTTTTCGCGAGATGTATGCGGTTTCTATCACTATTAGAGCCTCGAAAGAAATTAATGCATCTTGAGTCAATTTGATGGCACATATATTGAGGCAATTTAATGCAAGATAGAACATAAATATTAACTCCTGACAAAACAAATCTAATCAAAGTCATACAAGAGGCCTGGGATAACAGTGTAGCTTTTCATACTGTTGTTCTTTGATCCACAGCTTGAGTGATCTGGGAGTAGACATGAGATTTATTACATCCAGAATGCACCCAGGTACCCAAATATTTCCTAAGCTTGCTTGTAAAATTTATTCCCAAGAGATTTGCATATTGGATCTTTTCAAAGTGAAAGATGTGTTAGACTACAAATGATTAAAGACTGGGATGCAATTGAATCAAATTCTTGATATCGAGGGTGTCAGATGCAATTAGAGCTGGTAATTTAGGCTAGTTTGTAAGTTGTGGCCAGCCCGTTGCAGCCTGCAGGCTAAATTGGGGGTAGGCCTATGCAGCTCACCCCTTAACGGGCTAGCATGAGCCTACCTATTAATTTTTGTTTTTTTAAAACTTATCACACTCCCTTTTTTATTATTCTCACATTCTTTCTTTTTCATCTAATCACATTACACTCCATTTCTTTTATACATTTATGTCAGGAATCATTTTCACTCTCACTTCCCTTTTTTTTTTCCTATTCACCTACATCACAAAAACATATAAACACCTCTATTTTAAATTTAATAATAGTAGAATAAATAAATATAATATGAAAATAAAAATATTAAATAAAAAGTATAAAAAAATAGTTAAACACAACATTAAATAAAAAAGAATAATAATGTTTGTGTCTGAATCGCATAACTGTGACATAGGACAATCTGGTTTAGTGCTCACTTATACTCTCTTCTTCCTTTTTCAGATCCGTTTGTAAAAGCAAACTCTAGTTAGTTTCGTTTGTGCCACGAGAATACAATCCAAAATGAAAGTATGGAGAAAAAGTATGACTTCTTGAGGAGAGTAGAAGCAAAAGCATTAAGATAACATTTTGCTTCTCCTCTTTGACATCATCAATCGAGTGAGAAGGTTTAACTTGCTATATAACATATTTAACTAATTATAGGAAGCAGAGTGTTGCACTTTAGTTTTTCTCATTTGCTCCACAAAAGAGAATAGCAGAGGAATAAAAAACGAGTTCCATAAATAACAAGCTAGAAGGCATGAACTAAATCAGATCAACGAAGCACGAATAAATGAAGAAGCTAGTGAAAATCAAAGAAGTAAGAAAGATAAGTTAAAGTTTGAAATTTCAGGATCGAAATCAAAATCATGGAAAATTATTAAGGGCCAAACATTATATTAACCATTCCTCCCTTATGCATCAGCCGAATTTAACGTTGACGCACGTGAGAGAAGCTGGCCACTAGCAGATGAGGAACAGGGGAGTGCGCAGATGGGGACCCACGTCGTAGCTGGAAGCCTGGAACCAGCAAAAAAATCCAGATTGGGGGGAGGGAGGGTGGAGTTTGATCATAATCCCCGAGCACTCTGTAAAATGGCGGTGGTCTTCTCGTTGCGAGCACCCTCAATCTGCTTTCATCCAATATTCTCTCTCTGCCAAAATTTATACTCGAACTTGAACCCACCAAAAATGGCCAAAATCGGAGGCGTTTCATCATCTGCCACTCTCAACACTGAAAGAAAACTACCCATACTTCTATTCGATATCATGGACACTGTTGTTCGTGATCCATTTTACCACGACGTCCCAGCCTTTTTCGGGTACACCAACCGTTACTCCCATTTGAACTCCAACTTTTTATTGGGACAGTCAATTCTCGTCATCTCGCTTGTTGAAAGAATTCCTCGATGTTCGTTTTTTTAACATCTTTTACCGAATCATAATTTCATTAGTAATAAAGTAGAAATCTTATAAATGCTCGATGCTCAATCACTCATTTGCTTGATTATAATCAATATTCGCTCGACTGACTATTCGAAATTTTAATGTGTGGCGTTTACTATCCTGTTGTGCGAAACCTAGATTGTGCCTGTTGTTCCTTTAAGTTAACAGAAGGAAAGCTAGGTTCATCCTTTTACGGTTCCATACCTTGCAACTGGGATCGGAGCATTTGTCTTTGCTCCAGTCTTTGTTCAGGTTAGGACCTAGGAATTGCACAAATGCTACTTCTTGTCTTTTGGAACCCTGATATATACGGGTCTTTTGTGCATACATCAACCTTAAACACTACATTGCTGCCTCATTTCATCTGCTAAGAGTATCCTTTGTGAAATGTTTCGGGTGTGCCATAAAAAAAAAAGGAAAAAAGAAACAACTGTTTCGGGTGATCATATCTTGTTTTAGCTTCATTTGCAACCTTCTAGAATTTGTTTTGTATTATGAACAGTCTGGGTAATCACACAGTTATTTCATTTTCAGAATGACTTTGAAGGAACTAATAGAATGCAAGCACCCAAATGCGTGGATGGAGTTTGAAAAGGGAATAATTGATGAGGTAAAACTCAAATTCATAGGAAAAGAATACATAAAAGTTCTGCCATGAATTAAATTATCAGTATTGGACATCTTTCACATATTACTGTGTTCAAACTAGGAAGAAAAATTGAATTGGCAGTTTGGCACGGCACAACTTGTGATGAGCATAAGCTTTTACTCCCTTTAGACAACAGTTAGATTCATCGGAGGCTGGCTTAATTATTTTTGAAGTCCGTATGATCTGCGCTTTTGGTTTCCTGAAGATCCTTCATTGCTTTGGTAATTGGGAATGTTCAAATCCATCAATCACACATGATTCCCCCCCCCCCCACATATAGCCGTGTCTTGAGTAGAAGTGATTCCTAGATGGGATTATTTGGATTTTGAATTCTTCTGTCCTTGATAAATTCTGGAGCAGGGAAAAAATTGTCTATGTGGATTAGTATTCTCAGCAAATACATATATGGATCCTATGTTCAAGTGTTTAGTGAGTTGCAATGTGTTTAGTTAGACCCAGTTTGTCTTGGTCGAAACCAGAAACATCTTACTCTTCCAGTTTATCAGCACCTTGAACCCTTGCTGAATCCCTGAGAAAAGGTTTTTTTGCCAGCACGTGTGCTCAGCAGTGGGTAATGCCTTGCACAACTACAAGAAAAATGTGCAAAGGGTTGTAAAAACTACTCTCTCTCTCTCTCTCTCTCTCTCTCTGACTCCCCCCCCCCAAACATCTGCTGCTCAGGTTTGTTGGTGTATGAGTTACTTTAGAATCCTGACATGCCCAAGTACGTACCTAAGGACTGAGGCACTGTTATTGTGAAGGAAAATTTAGACAGGGGAAAAAGGTCTAGCCTCAGACTTCACCTACTTGGACTGACCGGAATCTCTGAGATGGACAGCTATGGTGGACTATGGAAAGCGTGCTTCAAGGTGTCTTGGATCCTTATAGGTAGTCAACCTGTGGTGCTTGCTTGAGGCCTCCCATTCTGCTAGAAGCTCCCAATCCTAATGCTGCCTTCAAGCTCCATCCCTTAAGTGAACTTACCTTCCAAGGAACAAATACCATATTCCTTATCTTTGGCCTAACCGCTCAAGATATCTACCTAAAAGAAGACTTGACGCAGGGTTTGACCCCAGCCTAAAATAAGTCACTTGATTGGCTTGATTGCTGTCAACCACTCTAGGAAATCACTTAAAAGCTTCCATAAAATTCATTCAACTCAAGAATTTGCTAGATAAGACCAATGTTCCATCTCATAAGGAACCCTCCATGACACTGGCTTTGAACATTGAGGGATTGGACCATACAAGTAAAACTTCGTAATGACTTGAACCAGGGTTTTGGTACAAGTGTTAAGTTGTTGGGCCATTCAAGTAAAACTCCATAATGACTTAAATCAGGGTTTTGGTACAAGGGTTTTGCATGCATTTATTCTAATCCTCAACCTTTAGCTCATGTCTCCTTCACTCATTTAAGGTGCCATTGACCCATTTTCACTTTAAAGACTCCCTTATGACCTACCCCCCAAACCAAAATGTTCAGTTGAGAAGTAACAGTTTTTTTTATCAACCTCACCACTTTCTCTCTCGATAGGAACAGATCTAATTTGTCTTCTGAGCTTGCACTAAGTTCAACCTTCTCTTGTCTTTTCCAGCACTTAGTTAGAAGTGTCTCTTTGTCCTATTCCAGGGCTCTTACGTTTGAAACTAGAAACAACTTTATGGTTACAGCTTACAAAATTTACAATCTTATTCTTACCTTACATTTTCCAACTTTTTTGGATCTTGCCTTGATGATGAGATTTAAAAGGAAAATTATATATTGGTTTGATATGAAAAATTCAATGCGTGACTAGAGACTTATTAGTTATAATAGAAGGAATAGGAAGAAAATTAGTGAAGAGTGGATCAGTGGCAGCTGGCAAGAATGTTCAGGTGTCAGCATCCCATGCATACCTGTATCATGTAGCACATGATGGGAGAGGGATTGATGAGAGAAAATTCTGTTAGAGAGGACTATGATAAGAAGAGGGCTTTTGTCTGAGTCTCTGAGGAGGTCCGAGAAAATCACTTGGGCTAGGAGAGCCTTTTGTCTCTTGAAAAATCAAGAAATCTGAAGGGGGTGTTAAGGGTATTGGACTAAAAAATTTTCCTTGAAAACAGCGAGGTCTGCATTCATTGCTTCGGTGTATTTAAAGATTTGAGCTTTTACTTGTTCAAGAGAATCCTATTGCCACTTATAATTCTTTTGAGTTTTTGGGGATGATTTATCTTTGTCTGTCATTTTCTCATTACCTATTCTCAGATCTTCTGCATTAATGATATGAAAGTTTTTAGTCACTGCCTTTTTCTTAGCAAAATGTGTCATTTTCTTCCAGATGGAGCTGGCTGACAAATTTTTTAAAGATGGAAGATGTTTTGATTTAGAAGGTTGGTCTAAAATTCTTGTGTCTAAAGCCTGATCTTTTTGTTCAAATCTTGTGTTTTAATTTGTTTAGTAGATTTGGTAAAAAAAATTGTCTATTAGATAGAAAATCACTATACCTGGGGGAGTTTTTGCATATATGCATTTTGCTGGATTGTGTAAGAATTGCAATATATATATGCTATTTAGTATAGAAAATCAAGTTGACTCAGAAGAGTTACAAATTGACTCCCATGAGTATTAGCATGTCATATTGTCATGTGTACTCCAGAGTTCTGAACATCTTAGCTTTCTTGTGATTTTTTCCTCTGACAAGTGTTTTGAAAGTTGTAACAGCTGTCTCTCCTAGAATGCTGAAGCTGGTAATTGAGCACTATCTAGTAATTCATTAACTGGCTGAGACTGGATGTAAAAGTATTGCTTATGTTAATCCAAGACAAATTGCTGACTTATTTTAATTTCCTGATAATTGATTTGCTGTCTGCTCCGCTCCATATCTTTGTAATTCTTCTCATGGGCATGTTATGAATTAATTTAATCAGGTGTGTGTTCACTTTTTATATGCTAGTGGAGATTTAGTTTTCAACATTGCAATTCAACACTCCTGAAGTGTGCTTGATGTCTCTTGCTTTTGTGCTCAATGCAATCCCCATCCACATGCCCGCTTAGAAATTACCAAAGCCGCTGAATTGGATGTGGATGTCTATGGCAGGCCTCAAATCTTGTATGAAAAGTGGATATTCCTATGTTGAAGGCATTGAAGAATTGCTTTTTGACTTGAAGCAAAATAACTATGAGATGCATGCATTTACAAACTATCCCATATGGTAAGAGATTTGTTCTATTGTGATTTATTATTTGCTTTTGATTTCCATGATCAGAATGTTTCCTATTGTAGGTACCAATTGATTGAAGACAAGCTGAAACTATCCAAATATTTATCTTGGACATTTTGTTCGTGTACAAATGGTATTTTACTTAGTCTGGCATTTGTTAGACTTTCTTCTCTCCTACTCACTCTGCCCTTTATGTCGATCATTTTTTTTTTTTTTTTTGTGTTGAAAAGATAATTTCATTCAAACCAAGGTAAAATGATAAACACATATTGGGCTTCTTTACAACATTGAATAAAGACTAAAGCACCAAGAAGCCCAGGCCTCATAAGGCAGAGACGAAACACATACAAATAAGAAAGCCCAGACAAGGATCATCTTTCCTATTTGATGTTGTCTAGAGAGAATTGAGACAGCCTTATGATTGCATCATCTTCTTGTTGATCTATTTACTTGATTAGGGAATATTAAGTTTGAGACATAAATTCAAGTTATTTTGCCATGCAAATCTTACCCAGTGAAAGACAATTTATTATGTTTTCAGGAAAGAGAAAGCCCGATCCAGAATTCTATATGGAAGTTTTGGGACAACTTAGAGTTGATCCATCAAATTGTATTTTTATGGATGACAGGTTCTTACCCTCTCTAAAACTAGATTTTTATTAAATTTTAACCTAAATTAGATTGCTGGACCTTCGCACTTCCGTGCTGGGGGGGAAATTAAAAATTGCATATAAATTGAAAGATTCCATCAATAGCATTGTAATGATAGATTTTATTTTAATTATATATGTATATATATATTGTTTTTTTCCCTGATAAAGGTGTCCAATCATCATGCCCTTGTAAGAAAATCAAGGTTAAAATTGGTACTCCTTCCAGTCCACAATATATGACACTTCTAAAAGGAAGGCATGATCTAGAATATAAGTCATATCAAGTTTAGTTAATGCTCTTTTTCCTATTTTACCCGTGATTAATACTCACTTTCCAACTTTATCCACTTATTATATCCTCCCTCTCTAAAATAACATTCCCAATGCAGTTAAACACATTTTTTAAAAAGGGTAAAAGTGGGAAAAAATTATATTTTAGGACATATTAAATGACTTAGCTGTCATTTATTATTTTCCGTGATATAGTTAAAGTGTCTTATATTGTGGACAGAAGGAAGTGCCGCTTAATGGTCATACTTTGAGTTGAAGGTTATAGGTCCTGGGCTGGCGAATTCATGTGATGCAACTGAAACGGGGGTTCTTTATGAGCAAAGCAGGCGTTAGTGTTCCTGGGAATCCTGGCCCGTTATTTATTTCCCCATCCTACTGTTCTCTTCTTTTCGGTTTTATTTTGGCAAAAATGATTTTTTGAAAAAGGGTTATGCTTGAAGTTGTGGCGACCTTTCCTGCTAATTGATCCAGAACTGGTTGTTGTGCAACAAATGAATATTTCTTATGAAAATAGTCGGCGGACTAGATTGGAAGAGTTGAATATTTTCAGATTGTCTTTCTTGATGCTAATAGGTGTATTATTTATATGATTTCCCCTGCAGGATGAAAAATGTTGAGGCAGCCATTGAACTTGGCATCAGGGGTATACATTTCAAGAATGCCAATGCGCTGCGTGAAGAACTGCACCTGATGGGGATTGACATTACAACAAATGGGGATCATCATAAGCTCATCTGACACAAAAGCTTATCTTCCTCATATTTTTATTAGTGGAAAAGGGATATTCAAGACCGTAGATTGTTTCTTCAATTAAATATTGAGCTTTTCCATGACAACTTTTTAATTTTTATGGTGCTTCTAGGGCTATATTTAGACTTTAGAGTGAAAGGGTTTTCATCGAGGGCTATTTCTGGGCTTAAAATGTGTTTAGTATGCAAAAATGAGATGGGAAAACCTCTTGAGGATATGCTACTGGAGTTGCTCGTAAGGATATAATTTCACCCTCTTGAATTTAATATGCAAAAATTTAAGGCAAAAATGTGTTTAGTGTGCAAAAATGTGTTTCTCCCAAAGAAACTTGAAATAATTTCACGAGTGCTGAGGGTTTAAGGCAGGTCAGCGGGGGAAGATAATGTTGAGTCATATGCTCATCACAAATTTCAAGGAGTTAAGGCTTGTTTGATTCTAATTTTTTAAAAAATAAAACAATGAAACTTGTTTGAAAAATTGTTTCCAATAATTTGTTTTTTAAGAAAATAAAAAATTGTTTTCAAAAACTAAAAAACAAAAATGATTTTTAGTTATTTTCTTATTTTTATTTTTCTATTTCTTATTTTTTGAGGCAGTCAGTTATTCACTGTTGACTCTACACCACCATTTTAGTCATTGCCACAACATTTCAAAAATATTTTTTTAAAATAACTATTCCAAACAATCTTTTTTGGTATTTAAATTTTTTTTTAAAAGGGAAAATTTCACTGCACCCAAATTATTCTCAAACAACTCTCAAAATTTTTTGAAACTTCATTGCACCCGAAGAGCTAATTTGAAATTAAGCTTTTTGGCTTAAAAGAATTAATGCCCTTTGCTTTGTATATGGCCAAGACGGTCTTATAAATTTCCACATGTTTTGTAAATATACATATTTGACTTGCAAATTCTCACATGTGTCTTCTAAATAGAATGTATTCTTGTAATATGCTCATTCTTGCATATGACTGAAATGATCTTGTAATTTCATTTATTTGCTTTGTAAATTAGCATACTTGACTTATTCCTTCTCATATGTGTCTTGTAAATAATCATATTTAACTTATAAAGTAATGATATAACTGTCTTTTCACCTACAAGTTTTATTTTCAGTTTAACCCTAGGGGCTAGTAAAGTTTTAGAAAGTTTTGAGGGATGTTTGAGAATAATTTGTTACAAAGGGAGTGTAGTGAAATTTAAAAAAAACAAAAAAAAAAGATGACCCTAAATTTAAATGTTTAAGACTTTATATTTATCATTGGGAAAATCCTGTATAAAGCCACTCTAAATAGTAAAATTTCATTAATGGTAGATAAATTTAACAAATCTTAATTTGTGACCATGACTCAATTTAGGATATTTGAATGTTGGGTATTATACCATAATAAGGGAAGGGGTAAATATAACTTTTGGTTCCTTAAGTTTAGCCTGATTTTGGTTTTGTTCCCTCAAATTTAAAATCAATGGTTTTAATCCCTTAAGTTTAATCCGTTTATAACCGTTAGTCCCTCAAGTTTCAAAAGGACTTGGTCCTTCCTTTGACGACGTTAACTCGTCTGACGTGGCACTAACACTGTTAAAATAGCTTAGCGTTTATATAACTATTGGCCCCTGAAGTTTGACCCAATTTTGGTTTTGGTCCATCAAGTTTGAAATTGGTGGTTTTGGTCCTTTATATTTAGTCCGTTTATAATCGTTGATCTCTCAAGTTTTAAAATGACATAGTCCTACCTTTGACGGCGTTAATTTGTCCAACGTGGCGCTAACACTGTGATGAGATCCAAAATCAGCAAGTTATCTTATCAAATTCAAATGATGACTCTTCGACTTCAAATAATCATTTTCAAATTCCAACTCGTCCAATCACAAGGGCACAAGCTAAAATATTTAAGGAAGCATTGTTGGGCTGTTCAAAATGCTTTTGTAAAGTAAATGGCAATTAGATCAACAATTCTGGACAAAGATGCTAAAAAGTCACTAATTTCATATGGGCAACAAATAGATATACTAATCAAGGTTTGGGTTTAGAGACTTCAAAACAAAGAGTTTGGACCTAGTACTATACATGGGGGGACTCATCTGAGCCTAAATAAGCACATTTTGGACTTTGAATGCTGATTATATTTTATGAATTTTATTTGTGCGAAAATTATTAGATAGTTGACATGTTTGACTTTTAGGTTTCCTAATTAATTAATTGTATTAAGTTTTAGTTTCTATTTTCTAGGATGCATCTAATGCAATTAGGGTTTTTAAATAGTTCTCTTTAAATACCTTGTAACCCTTCATTTGGAGGCAGAGACTTTCAAACTTTATTGTTGAATGAAAGGCTGCATTTTTCTGCACTTTGTTTCTTGATAGTGGATTCTCTCTAGGGTTCTTCTTAGAACTAACAGACTTATTAAGGCTTGATCAACCTTGTGGCATCTTCCAACACTTCGGGTTCTTATTCTTTCGTGCTCAAAGGTTCAAGTAGATCATCGATATGTATTTATCTTTCTTGGGTTGAGTATATCTCAGATTAGTTGTGGGTTCATGAGATCTTCCTTTGTGGGTTCGTACTATCATGGTATAAGAGCTTCAGATCTAAACTCAGGTCATATATTTCTGTTCTTTATTTCAATTTTTGTTTTAAGCTTGGTACTTTGTTCTTGAGTCTTTTCATCTGGGTCATATGTGTTCGTGTCCGAAATTGTTGCTTCTGTTCGTCAATCTTTTCTTTATGGTTTCTGGCGTTTAGTAGGTCTTTTTCATAGTTCAAAATATCTTCTTTAATCGAAGTTTAGAATCGTTTCATTCCGATTTTTCATTGGTGAGTTCTATCCGTTTTAATCTAGTCGTGTTTTTGGAAATTTTATGTGTTTGTTCATCTTCATTTTTCAAAACGTTACCAAATATTTTGTCCTTGTTTGACCACTTTTACTTTGTGTTTTCTATCGTTTAATAGGTCATTTTTATTGTTTAAAATCTCTTCTTTCCATTCGTTTTGGTTTCATCTCAATCCAAAATTTCCACATTGAGTTGTAGTCTTTTCAAAAAGGACGCTTTTCCAGAATTTATGGGTTTAGATTGCTTGAGACTGTTTGTGATAGATTGTCATTTGAACTCCTGATTTCCTCGAATTTCCTTTTCGAATACTCACTTTGATATTCCATATTTCTAAGTGTTGGTTTGATTTCTGCAAATTGTGATTGCATTTATTAAATTGCTTAGTTCTTTAAAAAGTCTCAAGAGGAATCTAAGAGTGGAAAAAAAGCAATAGTGACATACATTAATTTAAAAGCAAAAGTTGAGTAAAACAAGAGTGGGACTAAATTGTTTGAGTGAGACATGTGAGTAGAGTGAAGAGGTCCATTTTTCTCTAAATCTAACTTTTCAGGTACCATCAATATGCATGATGAAAAAGAAATTCAAAGACATCTTCAATCCCTTTTAAAAGGACCGCATAAGTTTAATGCTGAAAACGACCAATGGATGTCTAATCACAACTCCAAATCAAAAAGAGAATTCCAAAGAAAGTTGCAGAAGTTGAAACAAAGCTCCATGAGTGTTGATGAATATTTTCAAAAGATGGAATTAGCTTTGATTAGAGCTGAAGTGAAAGAAAATTCAAAAGCCACTAAGGATCGTTTTCTAAATTGGCTTAATCCTGAATTAGCTTGTTTTGTAATGACCTTAATCTTCTTAGACATTGATATTTTGGTTCAATTTATTGCTGAGTATGAGCAAAAGATCAAACAACAAAAATGTTCATAAAGTAGCTCAAATTCAAAGGAGATTGAAAGCTTGATTGTTACAGTCCCTAATGACGAGTTAGAGTCAGTCAAGGAGGAAGAAAAACCTAATGTTGAAAATCAAGCTGAGAATTGTGAAGAAAATCTTCTTGTTCCAAGTATCAATCTTGTGATTGAAGAAGTTTCTCTCAATCATGAAAAGAAAAGTGAAAATATGAGTGAGGATGATTTTTGTGAAATTGTTCTTGAGACAAAAATTCAGTTTGAGAGAGAAAAATATAGTGAGAGCATTAAGTATTGTCAAAGTAAGAAGAGTAAAAGTGAGTTTAAAAGAGAAAAAGCTATTGAGAGTATAAAGTGTTTTCAGAATAAAGAGAGTGAAGAAATGAGTGAAAAGAAGGATAAATGAGTTATGAGAAAAGTGAGGTTAAGAGTGATTGCAAGGATATTATTTTGGTTACTAATGATCTTAATTATTATTTGCCTTGTGATTTTGATGTGTTGCAGGTATTGTTGGATTTAATTCCTAAGAAGCCACATGATGGATTCTTATTCTCAACAAGCATTGAACCTTCATCTCCTTTAAGTGGCAGTGAAAAACATTCTGGTGAATATTAGAGGATGAATCCTTTTGAGGAGAGAGGGAATGATATGATCCAGAATCAACAAGTTATCTCTTCAAATTCAAGTGATGGCTCTTCGAATTCAAATGATCATTTTCAAATTCCAGCTAGTCCAATCACAAGAGCACAAGCCAAAATATTTAAGGAAGCATTGATTGGGATGATTCAAGAGGCTAATGCAAATCAGATGACAATGGGATCAACAAATCTAGACAATTATGTTGAAAACGTCACTAATTTCATATGGGCTGTAAATAGAGATACTAATCAAATATTGGGCTTGGAGACTTTAAAACAAAGAGTTTGGACCTAGTACTATACATGGAAGGACTCATTTGGGCATGAATAAACACATTTTGGACTTTAAATGTTGATTATTTTTTTGAATTTTATTTGTGGAAAAATTATTAGATAGTTGGCATATTTGACTTTTGGGTTTCCTAATTAATTAATTGTATTAAGTTTTAATTTCTATTTTCTATGATGCATTTAATGTAATTAGGGTTTTTAAATACTTCTCTTTAAATACCTTGTAACCCTTTATTTGGAGGCAAACTTTTAGACTTGATTGTTGAATGAAATGTTGCATTTTTCTGCACTTTGTTTCTTGAGAGTGGATTCTCTCTAGGGTTTTTCTTAGATTTAACATACTTATCAAGGCTTGATCAACATTGTGTCGTCTTCTAACACTTTAGGTCCTTATTCTTTCGCTCTCAAGGGTTTAAGTGGATTATCGATATGTGTTTAGCTTTTTTAGGGTGCATATATCTTAGATTAATTATGGGTTCGTGGGATCTTCCCTTGTGGGTTCACACTACACCGTTAAAATAGCTTATACGTCATGCCTATTAGGACAACTGATATGACAAATATACTATGATATAATATATTATGCTAAAGAAAAAGGAAAAATGGCATTAAAACAAAACGCTCGAACCAGAACTTCTGAAACACAAATTTCTTCAAAGTTTGAACACGCCTTTTACTTCAATGAACTAAACTACCCTGCCATTTCACATTAATTGTCCTTAAATACTTTAATTAATGGGTGAAAGGCCAATTTTACTCAGGAAGTTGACATGGAGGAGCAATTTTACCTCGGAAGTGTTAAATCTTAAGCAATTTTACCTCTAAAGTGTTAAATATGACAATTTTACCTATTGTTTTGATGCTCTTTTTTCTTTTTTCTTTTTTCAAGCATAATATATTATATTATAGTATATTTGATATATCAGTTGTTCTAATAAGTGCATAAGTTATTTTAACGGTGTTAACGCCACGTCGGACGAATTAACACCATTAGAGGTAGGACCAGTCTTTTTCAAATTTAAGGGACCAACGATTATAAATGGACTAAACTTGAGAGACCAAAATTACCGATTTCAAACTTAAGGGATCAAAATCAAAATTGGGTCAAACTTCAAGGACCAAAATTTGTATAAACCCTAAGCTATTTTAACGGCATTAGCACCACGTCGGACAAGTTAACGCCGTCAAAGGCACGACCAAGTCATTTTCAAATTTAAGAGACTAACAGTTATAAACAGATTAAACTTGAGGGACCAAAACCACCAATTTTAAATTTAATGAACCAAAATAAAAACTGGACTAAATTAAATTTTAAAGACTAAAAGTTATATTTAGCGTGGTAGTAAGAAAGAGAGTTGGAACACCTAACCGATCCCTGTGTACTGTTGCCCTGCCCCTGAGGAGTGTGTTGACTCCGTGAGTAGCCGCTTTTGTCGCCGTTGTGAGGAACCCTAACCATCCCGTAATCCTTTCCAATCAAACGACTTTGTGTTTGTATACAGGGTCTACTCTGATATCGGCGGGTGTTCGAAAACTTCTTAATTACTGGCTGCGAAATTACAGCTCGGAAAATTCTGGGCTAATTATGAGTTTGAGATATGATCTTGAGAAATGCAGGAAATGGGAGTCTTGTTGTTTGGGCGTTTTAGCCCAGAAAGCTGTGACTCCTATTGAAGACAACAAGAAGCCAGCTGTGACCGGGGCTGAGTCCTCTGGGTCCATTACTGGAGTTCAAGAGAATGAATTCAAGGGGTTTCTAAACCTTCTTTCAAGTGAGTTATATTCATATCACATTTCTCATAAAGAAATTTAGTATCTCATGTTTTATTAGAATATGGAGAATGCATTTCCTGAACATTGTAGGTTCTCTCCATGCAAAACTTCGATTCTGTAACCTTTTAGTTATATTAGTGTTACATTTCTCAAAATCAAAGTTCTCTGAGTGGTATTTAAATAATAATTTTGCGATCGACGCTTTATCTATTCTGTTTCCACATAATTTTGTAGAGGAAATACCAAAATTGAGTGTCACTGAATATCTTCACTTCAAAGAGGAGCTTGTAGATGGGACGTAAGAAATCTATTACTCCACTCTTTCTAATGTTATATATATAAATATATATATATATATTTGAAATTTCTGACCTGGGGCTAGGATCTCATGGAAATTTCTGCAGAAATGGCGAATTCACAAGATTTTGAGGTTGACAGCATCAATGGAAGGTCTAATGGAGATTGTAATGGAATAGAAAATATAGGGGTATGTTTTTAATTTTGTTGTTTTAATAATTAAATAATATTAAAGTAATTTGATCTAAATTTTAAATATATAATTATGACGTGTAACCTGATATATAATTTATTAAGTTCAATGATCTAAATTAAAATTTGGGTGATTTAATGATTTTTATATATGGGTTCTCTTCTATCTTTCTGTGTGTAACTAAAATAACTTTAAACATAAAGTCATAAACCCTTCAAAAAAAAAAAAAATGGACGGTGTAAATTTTATCATTGTAACAATGTGAATGGCACTTTTCTTAATTACATGGCAGTGGTCAGCATAACTGAAGCATGAGCCGGGTAATTATTCCTTTTCTTACGATGATTACATGTAAAATTACGTAATTATTCATTTTCTTATAATGTTTTAATGATAAAATCTGAAACACCAATTATACATGTATTTTCAATTTTCAATCTTCCATATTAAAAGTTGAAACTCTAATTATACATTTTTTATATATCAACGTTCAATTTTGGAAACTCAAGCGTGGATTTTTCTACCCTTACGTGTAAGTTTTTTTTTCGCATTTTTTATATTAAAATTAGAATATCAGTTATAAACTATTTTACTACTAGAGGCAAAAATTTGCAATTGGTCTTTCAGATTTTAATATAAAATATTTTAGATAAAGTGACAATTAGTAATTACAAAAGTTTATATTTTATAATTTTTTTTGCCAAGTCATCTAGCCCAACCAACATGCCACAAAAGCAATCTTAACGACGTGAATGACATGGTATGTATGTAAATTTAATGATAACAATAGCTCCAAGTCCTTCTTAAATCATAAGAACTAATAATTTTAGTCTTTTGGATAAAATAAACTTAAAAGACTAAATTCTACGATTTTAAACTTAAGAGAATAAAATAAAAAATTATAAATTATAATACTAATATATAAATTAATAGATATATATATTCTGTATTCATATAAATATATAAAATATAAGTATATTAAATGTTATATAAATAATAAAAGAAGAGTAAACTTAAGGATCAATAATACTATTAATCCAATTACTAAACAAACTTGGTCAATTAATTGAAATTTTTTTAAAAAAAAATCTATACTAAAAATAAAATTGAATTAATATATTGGTCCCAAGGTATTATTTGCCTCTATAGAAAGGGATGCGGCTAGCAGATGCACCAGTTACCTGGAGAGCAGAGGGGAGGAGCAATTTGGGAGACAAGCGAAGCGAGAGAACAATGTCTAGTGGTTGTGGTGTGAAGGGCTTTCATTTTCAGGTCCAGCTTCGCACATGTTCCTCGCGCATTCGTCATCCCCCAACATCCCAAATACTCTCTACTCCCTCCCTCCCTCCCATGCCTAAGCTGCTTTTCCCCTACAAACCCAAACCGAAACCCAAACTCAGAACCACAGCCCTTCGTTGCTTCTCTGGTACGCTTCTATTTCTCCTTCTCTTTTTTCTTCCTCTTCTTACTACTATTAATCTTGCATCTTCCCCTTTTCTCCTCTAGACTAGGTTTTTCGGTACGCTCCCTTTCTCAATTTTCCAATCACTAATTCTATGCGCCGTTCGCGATTCTCAATTTACTGATTGAACTTGCTTGATTTGTCCCCCCCCAATTTGTTAATCCTTGATTTTTCACCAAACCCTTGCCCTTGATATCTCAATTATCAGGAACTTAAAAAAAAAAAAACAATTCCGTTCTTTCATTGCGCAAAGCTGACCGGTCGCCTTTCTTACTTTGGTTTATTTTTGAAATTTTCTTTGGACAAGTCTCTTTTATGAGATAGTAGTAGCCTCACTCTCACAGCTCTTTCTGGTTTTTTTGTGCCTGTGTTGGTGCACGCCCCCATGTTTTCAGCGTTAACTCCTGAACTCAAGTCCACCTTGGATAAAGTCATTACTTCAAATAAAGTGGTTCTATTTATGAAAGGGACTAAAGAGTTCCCGCAGTGTGGATTTTCGAACACGGTGGTGCAAATATTGAAATCTCTCAATGCGCCTTTTGAGACAATAAATGTCCTGGATAATGACTTGTTACGCCAAGCTCTGAAGGAGTATTCCAACTGGCCAACCTTTCCTCAACTATACTTAGATGGAGAGTTCTTTGGTGGCTGTGATATCACTGTTGGTATGTGCTGATATTTTTTTTCTTTTTTGGTTGCCTTGCTTAATTCTGCCCCAATCATAATAATTTCAAGCTTTCAAGAATTTGACACCCAATAGAAGTCAATGCTGTCTTGATCAATGCTTTTATTGAGTTTTTTTTTTTTTTTTGATGTTTGTGCGTGTGCGTGTGCGTGTGCAAAGGAGGCCTCAAAGACCCAAAAGGAAGCACTAAACCAACAATACAAAACTACAGCACGTGTGTGGTAAACACCCGCAATGCTTTTAGTGAGTTAGCCTGTCTTTCTCCGTGGGTGGAATAATTAAAACAAGGCCAGTGGGCATAGTAATTGTTATTGGCTAATCCAAAAGCGAATAAGTTGTCTAGGAAACGGCTATGGTGAACTTATAACCCTTTTGGATTGATTCTATGGGAGAGGATTACATTTCTCTTGATATATTATTATCACCTATATGTTTGTTGTAATCTAATCAATCGTTATTATGCCTATGCATCATCTCTTCTGAATGTCTTACCAAACAAATTCACATAGTCATCATTACATTACATTCCTTCTGATTCCGTGAACCATACAGACCATTGGTGTTTTATATTTGAGGTGGGTAAATGAAAATCAATTTGATAGTATCCAGTATAATCTTATATGGATTTCTTTCTGGAAAAGTAGTGCCCCCGCCGGAGCGAAGATTTTGTTTGTGTAATTTTTGGTATCTCTTCACCTTGATAACAGTATTGCATGTTATATTGAAGTGTATGTGCATAAGAAGTTTTCATTAATGGGAAATATCATTATTTGGTTAGAACTTGGGAAGGGATGCAACTTACCAGTCATTCCGTGGTCTGGAGTCTGTAAAACCGGAAAGATTTGTATGCGTACCGTGCTTTAAATTCAAATGTAGTGTTAATGGATATGGTGACTAGAGCCGTGTATCATTAAGTGTTGTCAAAGTTATCCTAGAAAGTTATAGCTATAGGAGGGCTCTTATGGATCAAGTGTGACTAATCGCCATTGTGAATCCATGATGCTGCTTTGATCTGTTCAATCTGCTATTAGAATAACATGAGGCTGTGTGATTTGCTACAGAGGCATATCAGAGTGGAGAATTGCAGGAACTGCTGGAGAAGACAATGTGCTCCTGAAGCATCCTTGAGCCCGAGGGCAGAAAGAAGGATCATTTAGCTGCCTTCCTATTACGCGCAATCATCCTTGGTATTTGAGCGCAAACCAGTGAAGGTGAGCCATGAGAATCAACATGTTGTTACTAAAGCAACTATTGTTGTTGTGTATTGTATCCACATCCTGTGGTTTGTTCAATCTTCTTTACCTCCGTCGCTTTGAAGTTTAGCATACTTAAAACGGTGTGCTTTCATAGTTCGCCGCTAAGTTTAATTTTACATCCTTGGAATTGGGCGAAGTCGTATCAAAATAAGTGACTTGTGTGAAAATTAACCGTCTGCTTTCTCCTCCACATCTTTTAGCTTTATATTTTATGCCATCACTTGATGGTTTCTGTTACTCTTTGCGAGTTCGATCCATATATAAGTAGGCATGTTTGTATACTATGAAAAAAGAAAATCATAAATAACAATATTAAAAAAACTGAATAAATCCACCTAAAAAATGTATCAGCGATTGAATAGAAGGCTGTAATATTACTGCCACTTGTCATCCCATGGCTAATCAAGTAAATTTAGTAGTGAATATTTAAATATTACAGTTACAAACTCGCTTTAAAAATGACTTTAAGAAATCCATTTCAACACAATATGACCCATTTTTGGGATTGCAGTTCCATGAACTTAATCTCTGTCGTTTCTTTATTAATTGAACTAGTTTAGGACCCCGCAATACGCAGGCACACAAACTTTAGATTAAAAGATGTAGCATATTAGTAATTTAATATTTTATATACAAAATAACAAACTTAAATACAACATCTATTTATATAATATAGGGTAAAAGGTTGTAGAAAACCTTTTTATAAATTATATTAGAAGTTTGACTTGTCGGTTTCCCTTTTGCATCTAAAATAAGAATTTTCAATCCCTCTTTTCGTCTGGCATGTGAGACTGTAACATATAACTGGCTATGTGTGAAGACCGGACGTGGTAGATATAATCCAACATTAAGCAAGTTCTGACCTTGGCTCTTATTAATTGTCATGGTAAATGCAAGCATTACTGGAAACTGTCGCATGCACAAGGTAAATGGTAAAGTCGAACATGAAGGTGTGATGGTGATTCGTGGAATGAGCACATTTGTTGAGGGACTGTCTATAGATATATTGTTAGCTTCAATGACATGTTTTTCTAATCTTATGACAATCAATCGAGTTCCATTGCATAGTCCAATGGATTTATTAATATTCCTCATTAGTATAATAGGGGCACCCACCTTCAGTCAGAGCTTATCGTTTGGAAGACTTGCTATAGAGATTGAGTTCAATAACCCATCTAAGTGCATATATGTAATAGAGCTAAGGGCATCATCCTGTTTAGGTACGCTATCAGCACTTAAATAAATTTTTTCTTCATCAGGAAGCATCTTTAAATTTAAATTTGGAAATTAAATTAAAATTCAAAAATAGCCTTTACGGATTAACCAATAAAAAAAGTGGGATATTTTTAGTAGGCAATACGTGGGTATTGATATTATGGTAGTTATTATCTAGAGGAATTTTAAAATTTTTTAGAGAGAGTTGTAAGGATGAGGTGGCGTGCTGTGGTGTATGCTTTCAGCCTTACTTTTAAGAATATAATATTTTTTCAATTTTTAATTCCTCAAAAGTTGTAGAATCAGTAGATATGTGGATGTGGGGCATTTTTTTACTGTGCCAGAAACACTAACCTCATATGCTATTATTTTTTAACATATTTTAAGTATATAAAATTATAGATTACCAAATTTATTATTTATTTAAATCAAAATTTCCTTTTTCATCTATCTTCAAAGTAGTGTCATTAAATTCATCACAATGTTATATTTAACTACTTATATTGACATGTTATTTTATATGTGTATATGCAATTAACTTTTTTGTGAAATTTATATTTAATTATTAACTATCACGAGGAAAGCTTAAAATTTTTAAATTTAAATTCGAAAATAGCGTTTAAGGATTAACTATCAGGAGGAAATCTTAAAATTTTTGTAATTGTTTATTCTTAAATGAGGAAATGTGTTAGTTCCTCATTTTTCTCTTAGTTAGTTTAATCTTAAATTAAAAAATTATGTTAATAACATGTTTTACATAGATTGATGATATCTTAATTTAATCTATTATATTCTTAAATGAGGAGATATGTTAGTTTAATTTTTATTCTTAAATGAGGAAATCAGTTAGTTCCTCGATTTTCTCTTAGCTACTTTAAATTTAAATTTGAAAATTAAATTAAATTAAAATTCAAAAATAGCATTTACGAATTAACCAATAAAAAAAAGTGGAAGATTTTTAGTAGGGAATACTGGAACGTGAGTATTGGTATTATGGTAGTTATTATCTAGAGGAATTTTTAAAATATTTAGAGAGTTTCAAGAATGAGGTGGCACGATGTGGTGACAGCTTTCAGCCCTACTTTTAAGAAGATAATAGATTTAATAATAGTCATTTCTACATTGATATGTATACATATATTTGAAGGTAAAAAGAAAAATAATATATTATGTATTTGCATAAATTAAAACTATAAAAAGAAAAATGATAAATTATGTATATGCATAAATTAAAACTAATTTGTGTTGGAATGGTTTTATTTTTGCGATCCGTTTGGCTCGGGACGGATTGATGATCTCTCGGCCGAATTCTTCTTGATACGGTTCCACAAATATTTGAAATAAAGGAAAGAAAAAAAATATATTTAAATATCACTTAAATTTTAAAAATACTAAATCAGTTATTTCTTAAAAAATTGATTTTTCAATTACTATATTCTTTTTATCAATCATATTACTCTAATAATCAATAAAACTAATTTATGATTTTAAAGTTCAAGTGATATTTAAATGTATTTTTTTTAAAGAAAAAGCTCTAGGCGTTTTCCTATCTGAAAAAATAAAAATATAAAATATCTCTCATGCCCTCCTTCTAATACAAAAATATAAAGCACACTTAGTTTATATTTTTTTTAATAAAAAACCACGAGTTAGATACTCAATTTTAGGTACTTTAATTATATGAGCTTAATTATATATTTTTTCTTTAAAAAATTTAAAGAGACTATATCATATATATTATAATTAAGTAACTTATTTATCTTCCTTAATCTCTCAAATCAAATCATATAGATAGATATTATATCAAGGATAAGATGAATAATTTGTTTGGTAATTTAAAATATATAGTTAGTCTAGTAATAATGAATTATATGTTTTTATCTACAAATTTTGCATGGGAGATCATTTTTTGAAGGGGGAGGAGATCATCTACTCTAAAATAAAAATAATAAAAGGAACATAGGGCTGTTTTATTGAAAGTCAACAAACCATAGGTGTATTTGTTTTCTCGTTTATGGATATTGGTAGATAGAAGTAGGTGAAAATAACTACTTGAAGCTAGATTTGTTATTCAATTGGCATGTAAAAACTTTCAAGAATTGTTATAAAAAAAAATTGTCATGAATTTTCTGGTAGAAAAAGAAATTTGAGTGTCCTTGGTCAACTACCAACTTGAAACCCAGAGAGAGTGGCTGATGTCATGAAGGAAATTAGCTGGCTGGTTCCCTTTTATAGAATGCAGTTTTTGAGACAAACAAAAAAGTGAATAAACTTGGGGGGTGGTGTGCTGCGCTGGGCTCATTTGCTGTCGAAGCTCCGAGACAAAGCCAGGGCCGAATCGCAAAAGGCGACAACAAAAGGGAAATCAACTCGGCGTTAACATTCTTTGCTTTATTCTTCATCCTTCCCTTCTCTTACAGCTACGCATCGAGGGTTCGAGCCCCGAATCCCTTGTTGTTCTAGCACTCAGACAAAGAGCGATCCATCTATCCATCCTAAAGCGAGATCTTTTGTTGATGGCATGCCCTCTAAATTCCATCCGCTATAATGGTTCCCTCTGCGCCTGCCCACCTGGCTACCTCCTCACTCGCCCCTCCAACAATTGCTCCCTCTTCACCGCTAACTCCTCCATTACTTCTGAATCCGGAGTCGACTACTTTTCCATCAGCTTTCCGGAGACCATCTTCGCCTTTGATTCCATCAAGAAGTTTACTCAGTCCCAGGCTGTGTTCTTGGAGGCCACCCTCGTTATGCTTCTCTCTTGGCTTCTCCTCTGCTTTTTCTTGAGGTTTACGAGCCTTGGCGATGGCTCTACTTTATGGTTTAACATCAGATGGTGGATTAGTCGTTTGGATATTTGTTTTGCCACCAGGCATTGGCTGGTTAGTTCACCCCCCCCCCCATCATAAGAGATTTAGGAATTGAAGGCTCACTTTGCCTCCTATTTTTTCAATCATGCGTGTCATTAACTAGGCGCTTCACTTGTTGGGGCCTATATGATTTCTCCTTCCTTAATTTATTGGTTGCAAATGCCAAAATACAGCTTACAGATATTCTTGAATGAACATTACATCTTAGGCTAGCCAGAGGACTTTAGGTTCTCCTGTGATTCGTATCTGTTGCTTCCAATATCATTTTCACTTCATTCCCCACGCCAAAGGCATACAAACAAAATTCAATCTTGTTCTTCATTACGAAAATTTCATATCTCGCTTATTCTAGACTGGTTCACATGATTACATCTCTATTCTAGTTGAAATCCATGTCATTTGACGCGGACCTGCAATGAATTTGATTTTTTTTTTCGTAAATATAATGCAGTGCCTGCTTCATCATCCTATTATTGATGTGCTTTAAATTTATATGAGAAAAATACTTTATCTGGAACTGCTATTTTTCATATAGGACGATCAGAAGGTAGTTAAAAAGCGCAAAACAGAACTTGGCGGAACTTTCTCCATAGCAAGTTGGATACTTTTTATTGGTTTATTTGCTGCGTGAGTATCTGATAGCTTCTGTATTTAAAGGATCAGAATATTTTAAGGACGTCTTTTTTTTTTTTTTTTTTTTTGGGAAGTATCTACCCTTGGTTTCTTTTTTGTCAAATGCCTTCATTTTTTGAGTCGACCTATCATCAGGTTGCTGTACCAGATCATATCAAAAAGAACAATTGAGGTGCATAATGTGAGAGCTACAAGCAGACCAGAATTAAATTCATTTATGAATGACATGGAGTTCAACATCACCACTATTTCTAGTATGAGCTGTTCAAATTTACGTGATCTGGGTAGCTTAGTTACTGGAAATCCTGGATTTATTGATCAAAGAGTTGCTTCTCTATCAACTTTGGTAAACTACTCCTGCCATAACTCAAGCAAGGGCCCAACCATAACACTTAAGTGTAAAAACTGCAAGCTGGTTCATGATAACATGTACATTTCTTGGCATTTTGCTGATCTCCCCAATAATCCTGCCACTGCTGTTGGGTTTGAGTTCTATCTCTCTGCAATGGATAATTTAAACAAGTACGTGAGTTTTGTTAGTGGAAGTCTAAAAAATGGAAGTGCTTTTGATGATGGACCAGTTACATTCAGAGGGAGGGAATCAAATATTCTAAAATTTAATTTGTTCCCTCGAATATACCGAAGTTTACATGATTTGAAGCTAATCCAACCTTTGTTTCATGAGTTTCTGCCTGGCTCGATTTATCGTGATACAAATCAACTGCAGGCATCCCTTGAAAGTTCTGTTGATGGACTATTAAATACTACATTGTACATCAATTTTCTATCTTCTTATACTGTGGAAATCGACAAGGAGAGTATCATGGGTCCTGGTAAATATCTTTTGCCAACTTGTATCCATATTTGTCTGTCAATCTGCAATTTTCCTAGGTTCTAAATGAATTTCAGGTTCACAGAAGCACTTTCTTTGCGATGACTGTCTTGTTTTGCAGTTTTTGCAATCTTAGCTACGTTTTTTTTATTTTTTTATTTTTTTTTATTTTTTATGTTGCTGCCATTGCACACCTCGTCATGTGCATAGCCTCAGTCCTGCTGGATTTCCTCATTTTCTTACGAAATACTACTAGCTCCTCACCTTCAAGTCCATCCAGCTAATCCTATGACTGTGATCTCTAATTTTTACCCACACTCCACACATGCATCCATGCATACATACATATACATAAGTTTGGGGTTTTATAATTTGAGCAAGTGGGGCTGCTTACATATTAGTTTTATGGTCCTAGGGTTATATTTGCTTTGTGGGATGGGGTTAGGTTATTCAATAGCTTTTCCTTGAAGTATGCATGTTTAGTTGGTTATTTTTTGACCCTTTGATTGTTGGCATGTTGGATTGATGTTTTTTTTTTTTGGCTAGGCATGTTGGATTGATATTGAATCTTGAGAATTTGGTTCCTTTCCCCTTGATCCCCTTTTCTGTCTTACATGAGGATGTCTTGTCGAACTAACATGCTGTATTGGTTTTACTAGTTTGGGAATTTTTGGAATAAGTAGATCAAACAGATCTGACCATCTGGCCATAGGTAATTAAGGTATAGATGGAGGCATTGGTTTCTTGTTAGGATGTTGCTTTTCTGTTATGATACTTTAACTGTCTCAGAAATTTTGTATTTATGATTAAATAACATATCATCGTATCCATCATGCAAATATACTTATATATCAAATTTTGCTTCATACTGACATCAATCATTCTATCCTTTTCTGTTTCATGTGCAGTGAGCTTTCTTGCAGATCTTGGTGGCCTCTATTGCATTAGCATAGGCATTTTTTTCTACCTGTTGATACAAGTATGAATTTGATTCCTTTTTTCTCTCAGTATTATTATACCTAAGATTTCTTAATATTGAAAAATGAACATGATGGAAGATTACAGAATGCAAAAATTCAACCTTTGCACTTCATAACTGTCCGTCAAATGAGACAAGCAAGTAGTCTGTCCACTTATTAATTGTAGATAAAGACTCCAGCGCAGATCTTTGGCCATATACTACCTACATAGCCCCAACATCGGAAACAATATTTGGTTTGTGACAAATGCCAAAACATGCATTGGTGGAAATTGTAAAGCAATAAAGTTTTCTGGTTTTGTATGAAATTGAGTAGTTGAGATTTTTAAAATATCCATCCGTGCTATGACTTTCTATGTGACTAACCTTTTATTTGAAGGCTCATCTTATATTAGATGATGATGAATGGCTTATTGCAGTCATATTTTTCTTGTGACCCATGTGGTCCTAACTTATTTAAATTGTAGTGTGAGTACAGGATAAAGAAACTCCGAAATGAGGATAGTGTCATGCGGAGAATTAGAAATCAGCGCAAAGCTCGAGAGCATTGGGACAAAGTAATTTCTTGCTTGACTGGTTAAAATTTCTCACTCCTTTGACTGATTATATATCCTCTTGAATTTTGTTGGATTGGCTGACTGATAATGTCCATTTTAATTAGTTGAGAAAATACGTCATGTACACGTATGGCTATAACACTGGAGATGACATTTACAAGAACTCTAAAATGGAATCAAGTTGCAGTGGGCTTATGTTGCAATCAATTCATGGAAGTGGGTCCTCACGTAAGCAAAGGCAACAAAGCAGAACAGATTCAATTAATTTTTACAAGAAAGCCAGTGGAACTGCAACCAAGGTAAAGCTTTTATTCTATTCGTGCTAAAACTAAGTTAATTTAACTGTTTTTGCATTTTAGATCTCTCTCTTTCCACTTTTCTTGAGGTTGCTTTGTATGACATGGGTCACTGTGCAAAATAGCTAAAAATGGTACATCTGATGTGCAAGTATGTAAAACTACAAAGTAGGCATAATCATATCATCCAATACTTTCATTTACAAATAAACCTATGCCGTGCGTGCTAAGCAACCTCAAGGTGCAAGTTTCAATATAAATTGGCCGTAAGTTTTGAAGAACATGACATTGTGGCTGGAATTTAGGTTGTGTGATCTCCACATCTCAATCGTCTTATACTAGCCACTTCTCTCAACAATATGATCTCTATGTATGTAGTATCATTTATGTAATCAGCAGTAGGTTTGTAGTTTTCCTTTCTAAATTAAATGGGAATTGACGCTGCACCGTCCCAAGCAATTTCTTAGATTCATCTTTCAATGCTTTCTCTTCCAGTCATTGAGCTGCAAACCACTTGAATCCGCAAATGAGGAGAAAAAGCATTCAGAGAATGTATCAAAGCAGCGGAATGCTGGTTCAGGCAAAGAAATAGTGCGGTCTCAACCTCGAGAATCTTCTTTCATTGATAACTTCATTCCACCACCACCTTCACTAGGTAGAAATTAATTTATGTTTGGGTCAACATACTTATTTTCGTGAATGTTGTTTCCCATGACCATTCACAAAACCCTCCATTGGAATATATTTTCTAATTTAAAAACCTTGCAGATTCAATCCTGTATTTACTTACCATCATAATGGTTTCCATGGTTCTGCAAATTCTCTTGCCTGTGATTTTTATTCTACGTCTGTTACTCTAAGATCATGTCATGCATGACTACTGGTTCTGCAGCTGTTAGATCGTTACCCCGCTACATAGGTTAGACTAACACAATCAAGATACTACTTGTAATATAAATGAATCATACTAATATAAATAAATTATAATAAAATTGATATAACTATGTTATATGGCTTGAGCTTTAATTATCATGAACGGTCAAACCTTAATATGGTTATGGTAAAATTATTTGTTAAACTTTTATATTCACATACCATACGTTATGCCTGAGTTATCATAAAAAAGTGATTGTGAATGCTTTATAGCTGTTAGACTCTTGACTATCATTCATTTTCTTACATGTTTCTTTGTTGTTTGGTTATTCATTTTTGCTTTCTAATTTTTAATGCGGTTGTACAAATTTTAAAATATTATTGAATGCTTTTGATATCTCACATACATTTAACTTGTCATTTGCATGCCAGAATTTAAGAGTGATACGGAAATGGACATGTCTGATGTCAAGAGGAATCTAGAACGTTTACATGAGTATAATGTCATGCTAAGGGAGAAATTGGTGGCTGGGCAGTCTCTGCTTTATTCTACATCACCTAGGCATTCGTCTCAAGTAAACAGTAATGAAGAAGTTTAACCAAGTTTTTATCTGGGGAGTATTGAAGATGAACTCGGTGTAGGTATTGGTAAAGGGGATCATCATCATTGCATGGATTTAATTCTGATATGGGAGTTGGTCCTTGATCGAAACAGAAGTTGGGAGTAATGGTCAGAGAATATTCTGTATAAACCTCTGAAAACTTGTAGCATTCTGATATGGGATTTGATCCTGCTGCATTCAAAGCTGCGGGATGGCTAAAGTATGGTGATCGAAATATGCGTGATTTTGTCTGGTATTCTTTCATGTTCTTGTCAAGTTGATCTATCCTATGGTCATGGATGTACTGTTTGTCATGAAACCATTGGTCAATACGTATTAGTTGTGTCAATAATATGTGCAGATAGGGGAAGGATTTCCTAGCCTGATGTTGTTGGCATGATATCTGGTACTCTCAAGTATTGGTGAAGCTACTTTCATGTCTATTCTTGCAAATTAATTAGTTAGCCAGCCATGGAAAGATATATCGGTGCAAACTAGACCATATCAATTATGTTAGAAGTAAGTTTGGTGCTGTTGGCAATATTATTGTATTGATCTTGGAGGGTCAAAATGTTCTGGCACAAATCTCTGTTTAGGTCTCCACGTGCCCTTTTCTCTTGGGTCGATGAATGTGCATTTTACTTGCATGTTTCCTAAGTAATTATCAAACACCCATCTTCTAGGCGGCTCCTATGCAATATTTTAAAAACGAGTCGTATTGTTCATAACTTGTAATTCTATTATGTCCTCTACTGATATTGTAACTTTCCAATTTGATTCTATTTCCCCAACAAATAAAAAATTTATGAATTAATGTTCAAAAAGTTATCTTTTAGTTATTTTTGTATTCAGAAAAAGTTTATGGTTATTTTTACATCTTTGGTATAAGTTAAGGGTTGTTTTAACACTTAATCATTCATTAAAAAGTTCAAAATAATGAATGTTTGAAATTATTAACGTCATGGTAATTTATATATATATATATTATAATATTTACGGTTATTTTTATTTTAAAAAATAATTTATAGTTATTATTACAATTTTCAGAAAAATTGAAAGCACCTTGACTTTTTATGCTATGACGCTAATGCTTTATTTGCTTGCCAAGAACTACCGAGCTTGGCTGAGGAAATCCTACTACTGTCGGTGCCACCGCTATGGTGCGTAAAAGTGGCGCGTGCTAAACTTTGCGATATCCTTTTGTCACTTCCCCGTGTTTGGAGACTTTCAAACCCCACCCTATTTCTCAAGTTTTTTTTTTTTTTTTAACATGAAGAGCAAGCCGAAGGGTCAAGTGGTGGTAATTGAAGAGAGAGAAAAGATAGATTTTTAAGAGAACTCTCCTGAAGGAAGGAGAGTGAGAGTTTAAAAGTAATATTAATGTTATGTGGAAAAATATGTCTAAAAAAGTCTAACAGGTTGCTAAAGTAATTTTAGGAGAATCAAAATGTCTTGGTCGATAAGACAAAGAAATTTAGTAGATTTAGTAGTGGGATGAAAGTGTTTAAGAGAAAATCAAATATAAGAAAGATAGTTGTAAAGCCATACACTTATGTAATAATGCTGAAAATTGGGAAAGGTATCGCATGGCTAAAAAGAAGACTAAAAAAGTTGTGAGTGGGGCTCGTAATAAAGCATATGAGGAGTTAGGAACAAAGGCGGGAGAGCGCAAGATTTACAAGATCACAAAGAACAAGGAGAGAAAATCGAGAGACTTGGACCAAATGAGTTATATAAAGGACGAAGAAGGAAAAATTTTAGTTACTGATGGAGATATTAAGGATAGGTGGGAAGCCTACTTTTATAAGCTGTTCAATGATGGTGGGGAAGGGTCACATTGTGACACGGAAGATTTGACGACTCGAGGAAGTAATCTCAATTTGTCATTTTACCGTAGGATTCGAATTGGTGAGGTTAAGGAAGTTCTTAAGAAAATGGAAAATGGTAAAGCTGTCGGACCTGATGATCTTCCTATTGAAGTTTGGAAATGTTTGGATGAAGAGGGTGTGTTATGCTTCACAAAATTATTTAATGAAATCTTACGAACCAAGAAAATGTCAGATGAGTAGAGAAAAAATACTTTGGTACATATTTATAAGAATAAAGGGGATATCCAGAATTGTGCAAACTATAGATGAATTAAGCTAATGAGTCATACAATGAAATTGTGGGAAAAAGTGATTAAACACATTAAAGTTGGAGACGGAAATCGCTAAAAACCAATTTGGATTTATGTCAGGAAGGTCTACGACAGAAGCGATTTATTTATTAAGGGGGCTAATGGAAAAATATAGGAGCAAAGGAAGAGATTTGCATATGGTCTTCATTGATTTGGAAAAAGCGTATGACCGGGTGCCAAGAGATGTACTTTGGAAAGCCTTGGAAAAGAAAGGGGTGAGGGTTGCTTATATCAAAGCCATTCAAAACATGTATGAGGGGGTTACAACCAATGTTAGAACGCCTGGAGGTGTTACAAAGGACTTTCCTATAAGGATTAGACTACATCAAGGATCAGCGTTGAGTCTTTATTTGTTCAACCTAGTGATAGATGTTCTAACTGAGCCTATAAAAAATGAGATCCCTACATGCATGCTTTTTGCGGATGATAAAGTTCTGTTGGCTGAATCCAGAGAAGATATTAATTCTAAACTTGAGATATGGAGACGAACTTTGGAATTAAGGTGCTTTTGTCTTAGTAAGAACAAAACTGAAAATATGCATTGCAAGTTTGATAAAGGACAAAGCCAAAGGGAAGTTGAAGTTAAATTGGGAGGACAAGTAAATTGGGAGGGCAAGTCATCCCACAAGTGACAAAATTTAGATATTTGGGATCAATTATACAACAAGATGGTGAAATTGGTGGAGATGTCGATCACAGAATTCAGGCCAGATGGTATAAATGGAGAAAAGCTACTGGAGTTATCTGTGATCGTAAAGTATCTAATAAGGTAAAAGGAAAGTTCTATCGGACTGCTATAAGACCAGCAATGCTATATGATAGTGAATGTTGGGCTTTAAAGGGACAACATAAGCATAAAATGAGAGTCGCTGAGATGAGGATGTTGAGATGGATGAGTGACCATATAAGAAAAGACAAGATTCGTAATACTTATATACGTGAACGAGTGGGAGTGGCTCCTATTGAAGAAAAAATAGTAGAAAATCGTTTGAAGTGGTTTGGACATGTTCCGCGTAGGCCTTTGAGTGCTCCGGTGAGAATGGTGGATCAAGTAGGATAGAGTCTTATTAGACGAGGTTGAGAAATGTCGAAACGAACACTCAATGGGATCATATAGAGAAACCTTCTAATTAATAATATATCGAAATCTATAGTTTTTGACAGAGCACAATGACGTCGTGCAATCCATGTAGCCAACCCCACCTAGTGAGATAAAAACTTTGTTGTTGTTGTTGAAAAGCAAGCAGAAGCTTGAGAATATCCAGTCTAGAACTAATCAGGACATAGCAGAGGGGGTTGCGCTGCAATGACGCTGATCCTCCAAAACCCACTGAGCACACTCTTTTGGAATTGTATCCCTCCATAGAGGGGGTTGAACTAATCAAGCCAATGCCCAGCTCTTGCCATAAAATCTGCACATTTGATGTACTCCCTGGAAGTTTGATGCAACTTCACTTCACATAAGCTACCCCATTCCTCAAGTTAGTTAACCGTTCCTCAACCCTCTTACATGTCGATACATGAAGAGAAGCCAACTCAAAGCAATAATGGGTCTCTCTTATCATAGCGATCACACCACGTAAACTGAAGAACCTGAATTAGAATATCTCAAACAAGATAAAGAAATATGTTACATTAAAAATACATACAACCCCCTCCATGTGAAAGGTCTGTGTCCAAATTAAGAAAAAAAAAACAACGTTAAACATTACACAACAAACATGAACAATGAAGACGGGACTGCAAGGGTTACGAAGTTTGGAAGACCAAACACCATGCAACCGACTCAGTTTCAAAACCCAAAACAGGTCGACATGATACTGTTTCTTCTACCTTTTTGACGATGCCTTTGAACAGAATTGCTTCTCAACTTGCTACATCACATTCAATTATAACTGAGAAACCATCATAATATTAGGATAATCTTTCGCCTGAAGATCCCCAGAAACCATCAGGAATTTTAAGTAAAATGATTTCACTACTCATTCTGCCCATCACAATTGAAACCTGGCCGGAGCCCAGCGGATGTTCATATTGAGAGCAGTGGTATACAAGACTTCTCCACCTTATTCTGTGTTACTCTTTTTAAATTCTCTACCACTTCTGGAAACAGAAGTGGCATCCTTCCCAGAGTGTACCCCCAAAGCATGGGCAAAGATTCTCCTCGCAGCTCCTAGATGTTCCATTTTCATGTAGTCTTTACTTGCCCTATTACCATGTTTTACATGTTGAGAGACTTGTGGTTTGTCGGCATTCCCTTCATTGAATAAGGATGAATTGGAACTGCTATCATTTCTTATTCTGCTCTTTGAATTCCCTTTTGGGTATATAGACTCTTCAGAATCTTTCACAAGGTTGGACTCTTCACTATTCTTATCTTGATCATCCGATACGTCTGTACATACTCTATCCTTTGAATTATTGTTCGGCATGCCATTCTGATTTTTTGAATGGATGCTTTGACCTAGAGCATGAGCAATCATTCGGCGGGCAACCACAGGCACACTTCGGGGCCTCTGCTCACCAGACCCTTTCACATCCTCCAAATTCATGGAAAAAATTCGCTCACGAGCAATCAAATAAGCTTCTTTTCTCTTCTCTAGTGACTGTTGAAGGGATGCTGTTGTTGTCTGAGAGACTGAAAAAAGAAGTAGAAATATAAAGGCCCACTCAACTGAGTGCAGTACACTTGATTTCATCAAGAAAAAATTGTAGCATATTATCATAAAAAATTTTCTGTTTAATTCAAAAGCCTGCAACACCCCGCCCCCCCAAAAAACAAAACAAAACAAAACAAGGTCAACAATACCCAAATTTCTCTCAATCATCCACTGTGGCGTCCCCAGTTTCCCCAATTTTCTCCCAGTTCCGCCTCAAAATCCCTAACCCCTGTGATCCTCCATCAACCCCTCCACTCCACAAATCATTTCCCATTCCGAATTTCTTGATTAGTACAATCCAATAGTTCTTTCAAAATTGTATTAATCCCATCTTGAAATCCCTAATTCCTTCTCAACCAAATCTCTCACACTCCAAATTCCTGTCCCAACCAGGAATTCTTCCCTAATTGTTCAATCAAACACCTTCAAATTCTTTCCCCAGCCCTCAATTCAATTTACGGTATCAACTAAAATTTGAGGTTTTCAAATTGATAATTAATAAAATTAAAGCACGAGGCAGTATTGAGTCAAAGACTTAATGGACCAAACATAAAGGCAGCAGAGTGATAGGCAGGGTCGCAAAGTGAAGACATCCTAAATCATAGGATAGTATACTATATTTCTCTCGTTTCTTAACCATGGAAGATTTTATAGCTAAGATCAATGGTGGCACGTATTACCCGGGATGGTTTCTTTTCTCCTTAATATTTGGTGTGATGAAATCAGATATTGAGGCTCATCATACTCCCAGAGGATATCCCTAACCAAGATGGGAGGTCTGCAATCGATCCACATGCACAGATTATTTCATGAGAGACTTCAGAAACATTATTGTTTTCTTCAAATGTTGGGAGACAGATTAGATAAAATAATTTAATTGATGAAAATTTAAACAGGTGGGAAGGAAGGGGGCCCTTTTATTTCACGTACATAGATGTCTCTGGACACCTCACCAGAATCAAATGACGATCATCTCCTTCACCAATAGATTCATGTGCAAACCTGACACGAATTTTGAAATTATCAATATTTTAAATATGCAAATTTAAAAAGAAAAGAAAAACAACAATAAAGAAACCAAATTGGAAATAAGAGGTCAAGTTGCACAGAACTAAATTCATACCCAAATATCTCTGCAAGACGATGCAAGAGAAGACGATTGTAAGAGTTCATTGGCTCCAATTCCAAGACCCTATCTGAACTACAATTCAAGAAAAACACAGATCAAGAAATAGGTATGATGCTAGGGGGAAAAGGTTTTAACCTTTGTAAACTATGTATTAAATGCAGGACGCATACACTGAACAGGTGCAAAAACCACCTGCAAATGAGATGCTGCAAAAGACCAATAAAACAAAATGCCCATCCCCCACAACCTCCCTTCTTCTATCTAAGAATTAAGGCACAAACTTAAAACAATTCAATTGTATGTAAATGTGAGTAAGAGATGCACTGGTATGGATTTCAAATTAGTAAGAAACATAGAACAACATAAATTTTTGTAAATCATCTCCCAGGGTGGGGGTCCAAATGCAACAAAAAAGAAAGGATGAAAAAATAGAGAGGATGATCCATTGGGGCATTCATATTTGTCTATTACAATGCTCAAGACAAAATTATTAGCATCAATAAAACCTTTTACTTCCCTATCACTTATGCCATTGAAATGGCTTGGACTAAATCTGATCTTCAACATCAATAAATATATCTCATAAATTGTTACCCTGTGTCGTCGTCCTGAAGGAAGTTAACCAGGGCTTCTTCCATATTGAGAACTAGATGCTTGCATGGAAGATTGTCCTTGACAAGAAAAGCCAATTCCTCAACCTGCTAACAAAATAGAAGTTTAAACATATACCTCAGGGAAAATCCTTCCAAACAGATGTGTCTATAGTACAAATTCAAAAAAATTCACAGCAATGTGAAAGCAAAGAAAAGTCAATAATAAATAATGGAAAATATATTTCTTCCCTGAGATTTCAACCAATTCCATTTATTATAGCAGAAAAAGATAAAAGATTCTGCCTTGTGATCTACTTCTTGAAAGTAAATCCTAATCAAAGCTGCTCTTGTATCATCTTATGGAAAGCTAATCTGAGTAGAAGGCACCATACAAACAAATTGAAGGGCAAAACTAAGAGTTGATCGACAATTTAACAAAAAATATTCTTCAGAAAGGAGAATAGTAATTGAGTAGCATAGAACTTTGCTAATATTCTGGCAGCTATTGAGCTTCAGATATAGGAAGACGAACAGGTGAAAATATGCTGTTAAGAGGGAATTAGGCCAACGTTGAAATCCAAACTCCAATGAAATCATTGTCAGACAAATTATTTGATGAACATACAAGCCTTATCTAACCATGAATTAAAACCAAAAGTTAATCACATCGAATTCCAGCAGGCAGATATTTGTCCTAGTTCATCAAGCTTCAGCCAAAATCCGATTAATTTTGAGCGTAAGCATACATGAAATTACTAGCAGCGTCGTCACAGCATACAGAAGGAGGATGAGGTGAAGAACAATGAAGTGTGGTTACATAACTTTCTGATATATTGTGAATCCCTTTCACAAATTTCGTGAATAAATGGGTTCACCCCTTTCAATAACGTCTCAAGAATTCCAGTTATGTACTGATGAATATTTCAGGAGTTAATTTTCTCCTTTCAAAGGCATTTTGGATTGAACCATCGACTTGACACACGCGCCAACTTCACTGATGCCACGCAAGCTACTAGTCCACTGGCAAATTTTCAACATTTAATAAATATTTGCGTTGTTACATTTTTCACATAAATTCCGTGTGAGATATGCTTATTATGCTATCAATTAATCACCAGATGCTAGGTAAAATTTTATTCTCATATACAATATCCGATATAAAGATATACTTTTGCTTGGTTTCTCCCGTATTATGCTGTGAGCAGTGAGATGGGAGATAATTTGATGAGGAGAAAACGGTTCAGCGCTGAACGTAGCGGATTTTGTAACCGCCAAACAAGACCTGCTCAAGTAATATTCGCAGGAACTAAGAACTTAATAATTGGTGATACTCAAAGCAGTGAACAAATAGAAAAGCGAGGAAAAATAAAACCGTTGTACAGAAACATACCATGGCGAATTGTGTCAAACTCATACCGAAGGAGTTGTGCCGAAGGTTTAAAGCGTCTCGGTCTTCCCGGCAGACAGTGTAAAAGCCGCTCGTAAGGCAGGAAAAATGTTTCCCCGATGACATCTCGTCGATGGGGACCGAGGCCCTAGATTTGTCCCAAAGTCCAAACGCTGCGTTCTGATTCCCCTATAAATTTCTTTTTCTTCTAATGTTTATACGATTTTTTTATCATCTTTTTCCGCAAAAAGTAAAAACAAATAATAAATAGGTAAATTTCATAACCTTCTGTAATATGCAATATGGACTGATATGTGATTTATCTTCCATTAGAATTTATGTGCAATTTAGCTATAGATATGAAATGTATTATGATATTTCGGCTAAATTTATATATTTTGATGTGGGGATTTATCCCAATCATAATTAGGAGGCTGAATTGTACGTGATGAATGATAAATTATATAGTGGTCCATATTACATGTTAGAAAAGATAATAGTTTATTGTGAAAGATAAATTGGATAGTGATTCTAGTGACGTATTTGATAAGGTATGTAATTGCATAGTATTAGGATAGTCTAATTACATATATATATATATATATATATATATATATATATATATAAGTAGTACTGGGAAAACGGGCCAGCCCGGGCCCGTCGGGCTGGCCCGTTGGGATAACGGGCTAAACGGGCCCAAGCTCGTTTAGCCCGTTTATAAACGGGCTGGCGAAATGCCAGCCCGAGCCCGTTTAGACGGGCTAACGGGCCGGCCCGTTAGCCCGTCGTTTTTATTTTTTTATTTTTTTTTTTTAAATTTTACTCCCTTTTAAAAAAAAATTTTACTCCCTTTCTCTTTTATCCATTTATGTCACACTTATTTTCTTTTATATATTCATGCTACAAAACCAAATTTGTTCTTACTTTCTTTTTTTTTGTCTACTTACATCACAAAAACATGTGAATACATTTTTTTAAAATTTAATAATAGTAAAATAAATAGACATAATATGAAAAAAGTGTCAAATAAAAAAAAAAGGAAGTCTTTAAACACAACATCACTAAGAATTGAAAACATTGAGATCTAACTTATTTGAAAAATATATAAAATTTTTTTTTTATTTTTTTAAATAGTTAAACGGGCCGGCCCGTTTACCCAACGGGCAGGCCCGTTTAACTTTCGGGCTAAACGGGCCGAGCCCGTTTAGCCCGAATAAATAAACGGGCTCGGACTTTCAAGCCCGAGCCCGTTTATTTGGCCGGGCTAACGGGCTCGGCCCGTTAGCCCGGCCCAAATTCCCAGTTCTATATATAAGGTAATTAATTGGAATATGACTTGCAGATTAGGGCACAGGGTAGAAGGTAAAATGCATATTAAGGGGAGACTGGAGAGAGAGAATTTGCACGGGGTTGCTTAATTCTCCAAAAGACCATCTTTGGGTAAAGAATATGCGGAGAAGAGAGGGAATGGGCGAAGAAGACGGGGGGGGGGGGTGATGAGGATGTATAAAAAGGCAGTAATGAAACACAAGAAAGAAAGAAAGAAAGAAAATGAGAATGGCGATGAGGAATTTGGCGAGCAGGTGGGGTGGTGTGAGGAGCAGGGGCAGAGTAATTGGGGTGAGGCACATGCAAGTAAGTGAATGAATTCATGTGTAATATATAAGATTACTCGTAAAGCATAATGCTTATGATTGATTGATTGATTGGATGATTGAAATGAGGCAGGTAGGGGGCGGGGAAGAAGGAGGAGCAGCAGCAACAGAAGAAGCAGGGAAGGGACCAGAAATGGCGCAGGCATACTCCTCCCCATCACCACTCAAAGGAGCGCCTTTATGACAAACCTCAACCCTCTCCTCGCGCTGTCAGGCAAAATGCTAAGCTCGTCAAGGACTCCATGAACACCAAGAATATATAGCCTCCCTGTTCATCAATATCCTCTCTATTTATATATATATATATATATATAGACCCTCCCACTCACTCTCTCTCTCTCTCTCTTTAGGATTATTAGTTCATCCCGCCTCTGTATAAAATCTTAGTTTTCTCATTTCCAATAATTGAATTGCTCAATTCCTTAATCCCTAAAATCCCCTCCTTCCTTCCTAAATTAAATATTTTCATGTGAATCCTCTCCTGCCTTTATAAATTGTTGCTTACTTTTTCTTTAAATTTTGTTTCCAACGATCACGTTCCTTCTCCTAAACACTGTATTTAATCACCACAATTTAACCCACATTACTAATACTCTCACCTATTTGTCAATATTGTTCTAAATCTTGAGTTATTGATAGCCGTGGGTAGTATTGAGCATAGTGCTTAATGATCTGATATGCTTGCCCGAGCCTAGTTTAAAAATGCTTAACCCAGTCTCAAGAAAATGTCACAAAAAATATTTGGGCACTTTTGAAAATGGCTTGTTGTCAAATAATACCCTGCTCATTTGCCCTTACCTATATATATATATATATATATATATATATATATTTAAAAATATATTTTTAAATATATAATTATAATTTTTTTACCTTACTTTTAGTGAATCATAAATGTTATTTAATTATTGTCGAAACATGAATATTGAAGTAAACGACTGTTAATTGGTTGTAATGGAAATGTCATTTTTACCCCTTTTTTTAAAGTTCATAATTACTTTTACATCCAAAAAAAGTTTATAGTGGTAGACGCACTTTGAAAAAAAGTTTATGGGTATTTTTGCCTCTTAACATTTCTTTTAGATAGGGGTATTTTAGTACTTTTACATTGAAACAACAATTGTTAGTTAGTTTTAACAGAAATGTCATTTTTACCATCTTTTTAAAAATTCATGGTTACTTTTACACACACAAAATTTATAATAGTAGATGTACCTTTAAAAAAAATTTATGGGTATTTTTACTCTTTTAACTCTTTTAATAAAAAAAAATTGGAGTGGACAGTCAGCCGCGGGAGTTATCTCATAAAAGTAGTTGGAGAAGAAAGAGTTAAATATGGCGGGCAATGCTGAGAGGGAGATTAGGAAAAGAGGGAGGCATCAAGAAGTGCGGTGGAGGAGATTCCATTGGGTGTATTTTAGCGCCATCTGTGACTAGTACTAGTACGATCCAATCAATACGCATCATCATCCCTTCGCTTTGGATCACTCGGCCCTCCGTGTTGGCCATGGCTCCTCACTTTGCTCTCCTTCCTCCTTCCACTTTCCCCCACCGCCGCCTCTATTCTTCCCCATTCAACCCTCCCTACACCTCCACTGCGCCCAGAGGTATCTTCATGTTTCTCTTCTTCATCTCCTCCATTCATCTTTTCCCTCCTCAATTACTTTCCCCGCTCTTTCGCAGGATTCTCCGGATTTTCGGTAATCATCTCTTCCTCTTCTAATGGCAGAGACACGGATGGCGTCAAGAGTGGCGACCGCCTTCGTGAACGAAAACGACGAGCTGAGTTGTCTGCTCGTATTGCCTCCGGAGAATTTACGGTGCAGCAGTCTGGGTATGTCTTCTCGTCCTCATCTCTTTCTACCCGCAGTACTATCCTTCCCTTCGCCTTTATAATTAATCATTTCACGACTCCGGGTCGTACCCTGTCACAGTATCACTCTGCGCTCTCTATCTCTCTCTCTCTCTCTCTCTCTCTCTCTGCTTATTCTGTAATTCGTCTCTTGTTCATTCGCACTCTCGATAGCGAATTTATCGTAGACATTTCTGCCTTTTGCACGCCGCCCTGCTTTTTCCGAGTTTAAGTTGTGGTTCTCATCTAAATTTCTTTCTGCTTTCAACTAGTTTCCCGTTTGTATTAAAGAAGAGTTTGTCAAAGTTGGGTATGCCCGAGGAGGTTCTGGATTTTTTGTTTGGTAGAATGGATGGGCTTCGTGAAAATCCCATAATTCCCGAGGCCAAAGGATCAATCAAAGCCATTCGAAGTGAGGCCTTCTTCATTCCGTTGTATGAGCTTTACCTCACATACGGTGGAATTTTTAGACTGACCTTTGGACCAAAGGTTAGTTTTGTTCTTCTATGCTTATACCCGCTGACATGTTGGTGTTTTTATCAACTGTACCATATAACTACTATTTCGGTTGATTCCCACTATCCCACTTGATTATCATGCAGTCTTTTCTGATAGTGTCCGATCCATCCATTGCAAAACGTATCTTGAGAGACAATTCAAAGGCGTACTCAAAGGTAATTAAATGAATTATGACTATCAAACCTTTGCATATGGCAGCTCCTCACGATTTTGTTACTTCTCCACATACAGGGCATTTTGGCTGAGATCCTGGACTTTGTAATGGGCAAAGGGCTCATCCCTGCGGACGGGGAAATATGGCGTGTTAGACGCCGTGCTATAGTCCCAGCATTGCATCAAAAGGTTATCTAGTATCTTTGGACTGTTGTGTTTGAAGTGTATGCCCCAAAATATCATATTACCTGAAAATTTGTTTATGGCAGCTTGCTTTGGTCACTATTTGAAGTTTTCTACTCTAATACTGGAAGAGATGACTAACTTTCCATTGATGCACATGGCATAACTAAATAATGTGATTTGTGGGATAAGCTTGCTGACATTGTTACTTAATAAATAAGTAGAGGTGTTGGCAAAAAGAAAAAAATAAATAAGTAGAGGTTCCCTATTTAGTATTCATCACTAGATTGTTGTTTATGACTTAGAAATGCATAGAGCACCATCTTTTTGATAGGGCACAATGGTGCCCTGTAATCATATAGTCAACCCCACTTAGTAGGATAAAATTTTGTTATTGTTGTTGTTATTGTACATAGCCTAGGGATATTCCAAGCTATTTTTCTTCTACTCGTATTTCCTTAAAACATCTCCTTGATTACCCTTTTGTTATATTGATTTGTTTCTTGCTTTTAACTGCAGTATGTAGCGGCTATGATTAGCCTCTTTGGACAAGCTACGGATAGACTCTGCAAGAAATTAGATGCTGCAGCATCTGATGGGGAAGATGTTGAGATGGAGTCACTTTTCTCTCGTTTGACCTTGGATATCATTGGCAAGGCGGTATTCAATTACGATTTTGATTCTTTAACAAATGACACTGGTATAGTTGAGGTATGGTTTTTCCATATTCCCCTTCCCTTCCCGTCATTTGATGTTCAAGTTTTTAGTTTTTTTCCTTGCTTATTCTCAACTTAGCTCAGTAGTTGCTTTAGATTCAAGCTTCATATATTGATGATTTATTTGATTAGATCAGGCTGTTTATACTGTACTGAGAGAAGCAGAAGATCGAAGTGTTGCTCCGATTCCATTCTGGGAGATCCCCATATGGAAAGACATTTCACCACGTCAAAGGAAGGTTGCTTCAGCTCTCAAATTAGTCAATGACACGCTTGATGATCTAATATCAATATGCAAGGTTAAGTAAACACAAGATTCTACTCTTAAATGGTTGCATATAACACATGTTTACCCATATGACACCTTAACAGAAAGGAACTTGCTCGTATTGGTGAACTGTCAACGCCCCGTGATTGTCAGGTTTATGATGGAGTATATGATGATTTTGATGGTGCCTCACAATACATGAATCTCTTACTAGGCCTCCTGCATTCAGAAACTATGATTCATTGTCAATGAAGCACCCAATGGGAGATTATTTTGATTGCTGACATGATATTTACAAATTAAGTTGGAAAAAATTTTAAGTGTGGATATGCTTATATATCCTGCTTTGAACACACTTTTAACACAACATGCAATAACTACTTTTTTTAACTTAATAATTTTCTTAAAATAACTGCAAATGTTATATTGTCTGTTGATGCGCTTTTTTTCTGAAAGAAATGTTGGGTTCACTAGTCAGTGAAATTTCTTCTTCCATTAGTTAACACTTTCACCAGAATGAAGTTCAATGATTCATAAAATACCTGTTATGGCTCGTGAAAACAATTTTTCCTACTAAATTCAGCTGGCATTTCATGAATAATTTTTCCTTTTGCAGAGGATGGTTGATGAAGAAGAGTTACAGTTTCATGAAGAGTACGTGAATGAAAAAGACCCTAGTATTCTGCACTTCTTGTTAGCATCGGGAGATGATGTATGTTAGCTGTCTGTCAAAGCATGTCTTAATTGATGTAAAACTGGCTTTAATACTATATAATAACTGTTTGTGTAGGTATCAAGTAAGCAACTTCGTGATGATTTAATGACGATGCTCATTGCTGGACATGAAACATCAGCTGCTGTCTTAACTTGGACCTTTTATCTTCTAGCAAAGGTAAGATGTTACTGAACTTTAGTGAAGACAGGATTATAATTGTTGCCTATGTTGCTTATCCTATCCTTGATTTTACCGCAGATCTTTGTTATCTAGCTGGGTTGGAAAATGTGAAGATTTGTACTTGCTAATTTTTCTTCATTAATATAAATTCCAGATAGACTTCTTTGAACTTGGCTGATAAAGAGTGTGAATGCTTAGAGAGGTTATTATAATATGGAAATTGTAGTTATTTCTCCATTTCACCTACTGAAAGAAATGGTTATGATAATATTGTGATACCGTTAGTAGTTGATCTATGAGTACACTTACATATTTATCCTACTGTAACGGTTCATTTGAGAATCTTTTATTGCTTTGTTGGCTGCAGGAGCCTAGTATCATGTCCAAGGTTCAGGAAGAGGTATCAATTTTCTGAGCTTCCGAATTAGTATCAAAGTGAGCATTGAGCTTCCTACATTTCTGACAATATAATAGCCATTGCGTGTTATTGATGTATTTATTGAAGGTTGACTCCGTACTAGGAGATCGATTTCCATCTATTGATGACATGAAGAAACTAAAATATGCAACTCGAGTGATCAATGAGGTATGATGATATGTTGGGAATTGTGCTGAGTCTACCACTTCTATGGCTAGCAGTTGACCTTTTTTTTTTTTTTTTGACGTATATTCAATTTTTAGTCCTTGAGGCTATACCCACAACCACCTGTGTTAATTCGCCGGGCTCTTGAAAATGATGTTCTGGGAGGGTATCCTATAAAAAGGTAATTTTGAAAATGCACCACCCTTGATATTTTTGCTATATTTTCTCTGCACCAACTTCAAGAGGTATGTGAACTTTATTTACCCTTCTTACGTGATATGAATATGCTTTGAGAGTCTAACCTTTGGTCAGCGGTAAGTTTTACTGGTCTTTATTTTCAGGGGTGAAGATATCTTTATCTCCGTTTGGAACTTGCATAGGAGTCCAGAACTTTGGGAAGATGCAGATCAGTTTGTTCCTGACAGATGGGCCTTAGATGGACCTAATCCGAATGAGACAAATCAAAATTTCAAGTATATAACGTTTGTTGATTGCTTGTTCTCTTCTCCCTCTCCTATCAGAAGGGATTATGTCCTACTTGAGTATCTCTACACTTAATTATTAATTATAATTGCAAGGAATAATAATGTTTTAATTTTTTTCAGATATCTTCCATTTGGTGGCGGACCCCGAAAATGTGTTGGCGATATGTTTGCTTCATATGAAGTAGGTTTGGTGCCAAGACATTGTTGTGTGGTTAGATTATTTGTTTATGGGCAGTTCTAATGAGCCAGTTGGGATTACCTTTGAAAATGTGAATGGATTCAATTTTCTCATTACTAATAGCTGGCATTATTTTTATTCATACTAACGACAAACTTTTACCTGTATGATTTGTGATAATGATCGGATAGACTGTAGTAGCACTCGCAATGCTTGTTAGGAGGTTCAACTTCCACATGGCCCTTGGAGCTCCACCAGTAAGTTTGTTTGTTTAATACTTCTAATTTTTCATGTCAATTACATGGAACTAGGTTTGATAAAATCACAACAATCTCCCGTGCCATTCTCAAATGCCAGAAATCTCAAGGTTCTTTTGACATTTACCTAACTAGAAATGGTTGTTTAAATGTCTTGAAACTAAGAAACTGGTCGTTTAAATTTCTGAAACTAAGAAATTGGTAATGAGGATCTGATTGACACGTGGTGCTCTGATAGGTTGCAATGACTACGGGGGCAACAATTCACACAACAGAAGGGTTGAGGATGACAGTAACCCGCAGAATGAAACCTCCCATTGTGCCCTCCTTGCAAATGTCCAATTTTGATGCGAATCCATCTTTAAGCATTTCAGATAAGGACGCATTGAGTCAGAAAAGGTGAAGTTTTTCGATCGTTGGTGAAACACAGCTTAAACCAATCAATATAAAATTCATTGGAGGGGGAAGTACTAGATATTGAATTCTCTTATATCTTCCAATTATGTATATCTTGGTCCTGTGTCGTCGTGAAGGTCTAGTCATTGTTTATGCAGCGAGGCGGGACTTGCCCCGTAACCATAACAACCCCCCACTCCCCCCCCCCCCCAACAACAAAAAAACGCATCTTTCTCATCTAATGTAAAGTCGTTTTGACAATACTTGGCTTCATTTAGCGTATGTCTGGAAGAGGGGGGGGGGGAAACGGAGAGAAAGGGAGAAATGTGAGGATATATTAAACTTTCCTTAATATTGGATGAGTACTTAATCATTTTGGGAACTATCATATAAATTATATGACAAAACAAAAAATAGAATGAGAAGGTTATCCAAAGTATATGGTTTTTGTTTTATTGAGACTGATGGTGCTGTTTTCGAACAAAAAAAACAAAAAAACTGATGGTGCTAGTTATGGCGAGTGAAGAAAGCTCTTGCGGGGGAGGCTCAAGATCTGAGCAGTATGATTGGATTTTGGGATTCTGTTAAAAAAAGCTGAATGATTGTCCTCCAACAGTAGCAGAAATACAAAGGATTGCAAAAGGGTCAAAACTTTGTTGGAACTTGGGCTTCAAACACGTTAGAGAAATTTCTGATGGCTCTCATGCTATAAATCGATCTGATAATTGGGATTTCTGAGACTGTCACCTCTACAAAGATATCATTCTTCTGGAGACGAGCTCTAATTAATGGCACAAAACTGGAATTTTATTTTTGACCTTAGTTCTAGGGAGAATTCAATCTGTGCAGATACCTTGGCTAAGTCTGCTCATCATAATGCTGATTTTTTTTTTTTTTTTTATACTTTTTTTATCAACCCTTACCTTGTTGCAATTAACAAGGTGGTGGTTGATGGTAGGACCAGACATAAGGATAGCAACTCCGTGCATGTAATTTTTTGTGATTAGTCTACAGTTTCCAGTTAAAAAAAAATCACATGATGATTCTGATCTCGTATCTAGTGCGGTCCCATAAATGGAAGAATTATACGAGGACAACATATGAAAGAAAATTACTTATCTGGAAGATTTAGCAACCGAAGCATCTACGCAAAGAAAATAGTTTAGTGGGAGTGGGTTGTGACTCCAGTTTGGCCTCAAATACACGGCGAGGAAAATGTTTATAGAACGCTTTAATGGCCTCTGTTACTCCATCTTCCTTTTTAATGGCCTCCGCAATTTCATAGGCCCGTCTTTTCACCTGCATAAAAGCCTCTTAGGTTGACAATGAGTGCAAAGGAACTAATTCCTTAGACGGACATGTAAATATCTGTTTTCTTCATTTGAAATAATCGGAGCATTTATTATCAGATAAATCTCACAGGTTCACATCTAACTTGCAATGATTCGGTTTTGAGGAAAATATGAATCGAATCGAACCAAACTGATCCGGTTGCCCCAAAGAAAAAAACGATTAGTTTTTGAATAAATAGGTGTAATGAGACCAAAATCTATTATTTAAAATTTGAGAGACTAAAATCAAAATAAAAATAAATTTTAAAAAATAAAGATTATATGAATTCTTAAATAAATTATTTACTCATCTGAACCTATTTATAAGACATACACTTCCAGAACCGGTTTGTGCTTAGTAGGAAGAACTAATCATATCTAAACCGTCCATATGTGATCTTAGTAAGTGTAGATTTAAGTTTTTTAAAATGATGACATTTTCAATAAAAAATTATTTTTTGAAAAAATAATAGTTAAGAGATTATGTTTATTTTAGATCCTATATCCATTAAAATAATTTTTGTAAGAAAATATGAACTTTAAAAAAAATATGGACTGCCAGATCAAATATGAACAGTCTAGATCAGATTAACTCTCCCTATCAAGCAAAGTACTTAATAGGAAAACTGGTTTGGTTCTCAACATGTTTTGCCGGAATTAAGAAAAATCTTAAATTTTATTAACTCTACCTTAAGATTTACTTTTCAACTGAATTTGTATAATAATATAAAAAATTTAATAATGTGACCTATAAATAGGATTAAAAGATTATATTTATTAGTAGCTTCATGCATGCTTCATTATAATTTATGGCCAAAACTAGAATGAGCTTGTATTCTTATACTTACTGGGGTGTGGCCATTTACTAACTCAATCAATAATTTATTGGTTCTTATATATAAAATTATTTAAATAAAAATGTCATTTTCAGGTTGGGTTAAGTGAATGGGCTTTAATAAGAAAAAAAAATGTATTGAGAATTAGATGAGGTGTGATCTAGGTTTGGTTCGAGTTTGAGGTGAATTTTTTGTGGAAAAAAAAAAGCCCAGTGGCATTTAATTAGGGTGTTTGGGCAACTGGACTTTTTGTCTAAAAGTAACTTATGAGAATAAACTCAAAAGTCTGGTTTTTTTTATTAAAAAAAAAGTTACATCTGTCATCGGCAATCCAAACACAAATCATATTTATAATCTGAGTTTTATCCTATCTTAAATTTATAAAAAATTTTTTAAAAAAAAATCACTTCTATCCCTACCAGCTTGAGAAGCTCACCACCGTAAGCTTGAACCAAACCAATGGATTTGTGAAGGGTGCGGTTGGTTTGGTTGAGTTTTGAGCAGCGTTATTATGATTACAAATACAGCCAAAGATAATACGAACCTCAGGATGGAGCATGCAACGTACAGCACCAACCAGCTTGTCAAGTGAAAACTCATCGACTGGGATGGGCACAGGGCCTACTCCTAGGGAGTGCACTCGCTCCCCCCAAAAAGGCTGATCACCAAAGAATGGCACCACAGTTGTTGGACACTAAAAAGTGGGGAAAAAGAGACTTGTGATCCGCTAGTACGATACCAGTTACTCCAAAATTAACAATAAATCAAGGTTATTAAACAGGAACTGATCAGTGAATTGGTCGGGATACTGGGTTAAGGGTCAGTGGGTTAGACCGGAGTCAAACCGGAGTTAACCCGAGACCAAACTGGTGAGAAAATGAAGATTTTAGACTTATTAATATGAAATTATAAAAAAAATTAAAAAAATTATTTTATAAAATAAAAAAAGGACCGGTTCACTTCCCGGGCCGGTCCAGCCCGGATTTAATAACCCTGCGACAAATTAAAGACAAACATTTCAGTACATTATATTACCGCAGCTCTAAGGCCAGCCGCAGTTGTCCCCGCACCTCCATGATGTACCTTGTAACATGCGCACCTTCCATCCAATCAAACTTTCTCTTTTCCAACGACAATATAAAACAATTGTACGTCACTTACCACAGCAGAGCATCGCGGGAACAGCCAATCATGCGGACAGTTGTCCAAGATGTACACAGACTTCTTTGTCTCTGCCACTGAGAAACGCTAATAATCAATACATGCTTCACAGTGGCAAGATTGCACATTATTAAAATTGGTGCATTAATGTGCAGAAGAAGGGCTTACAACTCCCAACACCAAGACCCAAACCACCCCAGCCTTTGTGGATGATGCCTCTTTGTCCTGTGATATCCAGAGCCTGAACTATAATTTCTGTCATCTTCTTTGGTTCCTGTACAGGCTGTTGAAAAGAATTGGAAGTTAACATTTTCCCTTCTAGGGTGGGCCTTCCCGAATAATCTTTCCTATCTTAATGAAGCTAGATTTTATTTCAACAATTGGATAGTGTACTATCTTAAATCATATGGCTAATGTGGAGCAACAATTCAAATCTTTGTTCTAATCACTTCATTCAATTTTCTTTAATTTTTACCACTTGAAAATTTTGTAACACATACATAGCTAATGCGTTGCAACTTACAACCCTTCTCCGGCCACCCTAATTTTTTGCTTCTTCCTGAATAACTTTCCTATCCTAACGAATCAGGTGGTTTCATATGAATTTTTGGAAGGCTTGTGGTCCATTACAAGTCTCTCATCTTTAGTTAATTGTATCATCACAATTCATAAGGCTTTTGGGGATGATGTAAAACAAGTGAAGGGATAGGGAAGGGGAAAGCAGAAGGAAGAGGAGGAAGAAAAAAGAGAGAAATTGAAGGAGTGGCTGAAAATACTTGAACTTTATTTAACAGGCTAAAATAACTTCGAGTCAATGACTCTAGGATCTTAATTAATCTAAATTACTTAAATTCTAAAAGATACAAATAAGATATTCCTTTCATTTATTATTGTGTTAATTTTGTTTTCATGGGTACATCGTACATTAAATAAGAGTAAAATTAGAAAGTTATTAAAAGATAGAGTTAATGAAGTTTAAGGTTTTTTTTTTTTTTGGGTATGAATCATGCACAAAAAGACTTATACATAAGACCAAATGAATATTCCTTATTAGACGCTCCTTTAGTCCTATTTGTAAGGAAGAGGGATAAGCTTTTTTGTTGTTGTCATATTTACTATTATATTGATTTTGTTTTCATTTGACATTACGTATATTAAATAGGGCTAAAATTAGAAAGTTATTGAATTTTATAACAGAATTAATAATGTTTAAAGTTTTTCTTAGTTTAAGTGAAAAATGTTAGAAGGGCCCGACTAGAGGAGTAAGTATTAACTCAGTTTTTTTAGGCTTGAGCTGAAAACCAAGTTTAATATAAAAGATAATATCGATATTCTGATATTAATAAAACAAGAATCATAATTATCTTATGATAATAATAAAATCATCCTAATTATGTTTCCCCATTAGTGGAATAAGATGTTTAAGTTACAGCCACTTCCAAGGAATTTTTAGTTTCTGTTTTCACCATAGAAAAAATGAGTATGTAATCATCACATACTCGCGAGTATATATGGTGTCGGATTTAGTGTAACTGTGTTGATTACATGATCTTTACCGCTGGGACACGAGTATCTGATACAGGCATAACCAAGTATAGGTAAGGCGGTTCAATGGGAATGTTACTGATCAAAATTATATTAAATTTAGGGTGGATTCTTTAACTTCATCAAAGTAGTCAGACAATGTAAAACATGTGAATATAAAAACTCACAAGGCTACCAAATCCAACATAGATAGGTTTTTTGCCAACTTCAAGCCACTCCACAAGTGATGCCAGGGGTTCATAATTTGAAGCAAGGTCAAGGAAACAAAATCCAACAACATCAATTTTAGGGCCCCAATCTGCAAAACAAGAAGCTCACGAGTGATGCTAGAACAACATTCTCCCAAAATTAGCTCCAGACAAGGAAAACCCCTGTCAGACAAGAGAACTACTAACGAGTAATGCTGATGATTGATGAGACCAGAAGTATCACCACTCAACATTGAAAACCCATTTATACTTGAAACAGGGCTATAGATACATACTTCACCTTTTGGTTTAGGGACCAGTTGAGGACTCCATATATAGCCATAGGGCAAATCCTGAGGGTTAATGTAAGATCCTCTTAGATATGTAACAGGCCTTAGCTTCAGCTTCTTCTTCCTAAATTCATTTATGATATCTCCTATCCCAAGCCAGATTAAAGCATCTACTATTTGATATGACAGCTGAAAGAGATGAAAATAAAATCAAATTAGAAATGCCACTAAAATTTATTGACCATGATTTCCACCAAAAAAAATATTGATTATGTTAATTTCGATTATCAGACATGCCAAAGGACTCACTCTGTATCCAATTTGTATCTTGACACGGGAAAGAGGATGGGGGAATTCACTTGTAGGTCTGCAAAAATAGTCAAACATTAACAAGTGCAAGAAATATATAAAAGCATTCCTGAGTTTGAAGTTACCAATGTGTTTCCTATGCTAATGAAGAAATCAATAATCAGAAAGTACACAAATTTATCATACAGATTGAAAAGCTTTCCAAAGTCAATGAAAGGTACACATGTAGGAAGAAACCAATGTAGGCAAACAGGTTACTAAATGCAGATTGTCTTCCTCACCAAACAAGACTTACGTCCATGGCATGGTGAAAAATAGGTGAAGCGGGACTCCTAGTGCCTCAGCAACGTGAATATGCCCTGTAGAAGTTTATGGCCATGTTAAAAGTCTGTATGAAACTCTCATTATAAGCAATATCAGATTTTCGGAGTGTAATATTCTCTCTCTCTTCCATTAATGAACTTTTTTCCTTTTCAGAATCAAAATATATGTCCCAAAGAACTAAGGCATTCTTAGTCCCCATCTATGACCGGTTATTGGGTCACACAAACAATACCGTTAAACTTGTATTTTTTCCTCCCCAACAGTATAGTCATAACATAATAGAATAAAGGCTTTGTTATTGTTGTAATAGTATAGTCATAATATAAAGTTTTCCAACAAATTAGTACGACTTGAGAATTGCAGCATCCAAGAAACACTTGCCACCTCTCTCTTAAGCTTGTCCACTATTTTATGGGTAGAATTTCAAACTTCAAAATACTAATTTGGAAATCTGAAACATGCTAAACAAGAAGACATGTTGCCTGATAAGACCTTCACCCACATCGCAAGCTGCTGGACCACCACCACTTCATAACAGAAGAGTTTCCAACAAATGTTTTTTTCTTCAATCTTTAATCCTAACATCCAAGGGCCAACCAAGTTGAAATTAACAAGAACAGTTTCAATTTTAGAACAAAGTTTAACTAATCTGCTTCAATTTTGATCCTTCGGAATATAATAAATGAACAATAATTCTTCAAAGCTGACCATTTGAAAATGAATGCATGATTCACTACAGGGAACACATTCAGGAATTCATACCACTTATCAACGTGTGAGGCTATTTTTTTTGGGGAACAATATGATATGAATGTGTGAGGAGATGTGATAATTGTGCTCAATGTAAAACTAAAACAGTAGCTCAACCAGGGTCGTTTCAACCTTTATCTTCTCCTCAAGCTGTGTGGGAGTGCACCAGCATGAATCTTTATAGATGGCTTAACTAAAATCGGGGGGGAAGGACTCTATTCTGCTGGCAGTTGACAGATTTAGCAAGTATAGCCATTTTATTCCATTAACCCATCCTATTCAACTTCTACAATAGCACAATTGTATCTAGATAATGTGCGCAATTTGGATGAGGCTAGTACTGAAATAATAAGTAACTGAGATCCTATATTCCTGAGAAATTTCTGGAAATAATTCTCAAATTATTAGGGGTCTAAGTCTAACAGAGATTAACTTCTGCATATCACCCACAAATAGATGGGCAAGCCGAAGTTCTCAATTCTGTTTGGAGAGTTAGTTGGGGCGCATGGCTTGGGAAAACCCTTAAAAATAGCATAGATGGCTTTCATAGGTTGAATGATGGTATTACACCACTTTTCATACAGCAGCCAAAGCTACTCCCTTCGAAATCTTGTAAGGCCAGAAGCATCCTGTTCATGTTCCTTATTTAGCAGGTGCAACATGGAGGCAGTGTGCAGGACATTCAAGGCTGAAGTAGAGGTGCTGACCATTATGAAGCATCATTTACACAGGGCAGCAAACTGAATGAAGCAGCAGGAAGATGAATGGAAGAATGGAAAGAAATATAAGGTGGGAGCTTGAGAATTTTTGAAGTTAACAAGCGTAAAAAATTTAGAGAAGATTTATAGATTAAAGAAAATCGATGCCTGTAATGCACCCAAAGTATGGGCAAGTGTTCTTGTGTGATTACAGTAAAACGACTTTGTTGTCAATTTTCATTTTGTTTATATTGTATTGCATGGCATAATAATAATGACTGGTTCAAACGAAAAGCTAAGGTTAAATAATGAAGTCTTAAGTATCTAACCATATGAGGGGGGATTAGCAATTATTGCATCTGCTTTAAAGGGAATTTTAGAATCAGGGTCAGGATCCTTGCATGCAGGAAGCAGAGAGTAAACAATATCCTTTATTTGTTTTCTTTGAACGGGTATTTCTGAAGGTCCTGATGGCAAGAAGCCTTTATGCTTGACCATATCTGCAGTAAAATTTAGGAAAAACATATGAAGTCTACAAGTAATTTCAAAGCATAAGTGTAAAATCTATCTATTCATCCCTCCATCTCTCTATACACACACATTCATACTTAAAATTTGTCCTTGATAATACAAAAATCCTGCTCCTAAATCATATATAAAGCTCAGTTGGAAAACTCTCAATAATTCCTTTTCATAACGCAATCATATTTCTTGAATTGCTGTTGTTTCATCCCTTCAACTTCTGTTGAAGCAGATTAATATATTTAAACATCTCTTGATTCAATATTGACTCACTTTGAGGTTAAAGTGGCATATTCGTCATCTTTATTTTTTTTTAAGACAAAATTTATGCCATAAGGGGCATCTACTTGCTGAAGGGGGGAGGATGTGCTCAAACTAAGTCCAGAAGGACTCTATAAGGAGAGAAAACAATTCCTGCAATCTACAATTCCAGTCGGACTAACATGCAAACACCATAGAAGATAATTTTAATTAGTTCAAGCTGTTAGCTGATGCAGTTGCACGTTAAGTTAGAATCACTGAAACAAAAAATCTAGCAACATGGTAATTAAATAAGCGATTAAACACTTACAACCAGCAAGAATTTTGGGATCTCCACCTAAAGGAAAATACTCCAGGCCAGCATTCAACACAAAATCTTTGAAATTTTTATGTGTAGCTAGCCTAACTCTATGGCCATATTCCTGGAAAAAAAAACTTTGGCAATGATCAATTTATATTGCATAAAATTAAAATTGAACTATGAAGCTGTCAAAGCATCAAGGACTAGAGAACAACAACAACAACACAAGAGCAGGTAACAGTTTCATAACTAGTGAGAAGAAATGACTGGATGTTTAGGACCAACTATATAATAATTTCTAATTATAAGCAAGAGCCACAGTTTTGTGTTTAAGTCAATCATATGTAAATATGCTTTTATCCCATATTAGTGTTTATTAAAGCATTAGATTCCTTGAGAAATTCCCTTTCCCTTGCAGACTGAAAAAAGAATGAAACAGGATTTTCATATTAAATCACTTAAGAAAGAAATGAAAACAGACGTTCTGATGTTGTTACGGTTGGAAGCGGTGAGGGGAGTGTTTTATCACCCGCATTGAAAGTTAGTCCAAATAAAACATTCACTTAATGAACAATGACAACTCTTTTATCAATTTTACAAAAAAGATATCAACAAAGACTCTATAAAAAAAATAGGTTTTATTAAGTACGCTTAACGTCAAATTTCGGCGTTCAAGATGTGACATAGATGCAACACACACACACACAGAGAATTACAATGTCATGCAAGGATTCACGTTACAGGAAGTTTTTATGCTGTGGCTCCAATATGAGACCAGATAAGACTGATAATAAGTCTCGAGAGTGTCTCGTTTCTAACAGTAGTTCCTGTTATGCAACTTTGCTGGCATCAGTTAATGCACTTCAAAATCCCAAATGTACGTCTTTTCCTCAAGCATGACAGAAAAGCGATTATATGCAACATGTGTAATTTACTCAAATGATTATCTCTTGAAAACTGCAATTCAGAAAATAGCAATGCCCAAAAAACCTGTAAACGCTTCCCAATGGCAACAAATGGCTGAACATCTCCCTGTGTGCCAACAATAAGCATTACAATCTGAAGTGGTGGAATATTTTGAACGTCTGTTGCCTCACCAGATTCTTCATTATGCATAACTGTAGTTCCGAAGTCAAGACACTGTGGTTTAATGACTACTGGAACTTGAACTGCAACAGTACCATCATCCTTAACCATAGCAACTTGCTTTAGCCACTTCACCTGCAATGTTGTAACAAGTTCTTGAGAATACAAAAAACAAAGGAAACAGAGAGCTTAAGTGATTTACGGAGATAATTCTTTATCAAATTTAGTAGATCCAAGGCATTTAAAATGAAGGTCATCAAGTGCAGTAAATTATATTATATTGCTATAACAAAGAAGTAGATTAATCGCAATGTTTCCATTAAATTACAAATACATTTCTGAGATAGTCTGAATCCGGTGAAAAGTAGCCACTACGTATTTAGTACAGTAATTTCAGTCCAATATCACCTATTACTTCTTGATTTTATTATAAAGAAAAGAAGAGAAAAGAGCTCAAAGACAGTAATGTTGCAAACCTTTTTCCTCAGAGGAACTTTTTCATCAAAGAATTTAGCGGCCATTGCATAAAATCTATGATTTTGTTTGACTTTTCCAGCAGTACTACATTGACTCTGATCCACTTCTCGTCGTTCAGATGTAATTATTTCCCGTGGCATATTAGTAGATGATTTCCTGCCTATATGAAACATGAATCTTACATACTGAAGTCTTTTTTATTTCAAAAGAAAATGATAGGTTAAGAAAGAAGGCATATAGATGAACACGGATAAGATATCCTCTGCGATGAAGACAAAAAGGACACAGTACGAGTACACAAAAATAAACAAGCTTGTTAGCAAAACAGAGTTCTCCAATCCCTGTGAACATCTATCTGGGAGATCTCCTTGCAGGAATCACAGGTCTGGCATCAGAGAAAAGGCATAAAAACGAGCCTATTCCAAAGTAGCTGTAAGAGCACAGGAAAATCCAAAAAATATGAGCTCTCCTATCCAACTGACACCAAAGAACTGCATAAATTGCAGAACATTACCTCCTCACTTCTCCCAAAACCTCCAACAACGACAACAATAATAGTAATAATAATAATTTGTAACAAACATAGGCGGTTGTCAAACACAGTAAAACTAATGGACGGCTATTTAAGAGCTAGAAAGACGCACAACACACATATTAGGATTAAAAGCGTTGTGTAGTATACAAACTTATAGCGCATCACTAGAAAGTAAGAATATACTACAATTGCGTTGCGTGCTCCTGTTCTGCAACAGGAAGCACGAGACCCTGAAGGGACCTCCGAATATATGAAAGAAGTTTAAAGATTATGATATTCGATCAAACCATATACTGTGCAACACATTGGAATAGAGATTACAGTAGTAGACAGTAATAGAATAAAGAGTCAACCAGAAACACAGAGCGAGAACAAAATGAAGAAGTCCAGCAAGGGGGAAAGCGATCGTAGCACGTAAGTGTCTGTGACTGTGCTTGCCGAGAGAGAGAATACGATGCATAAAAATTTTAATCGAGCCGAGTCCTAGGGCACGAGCATTACAATAATGATATAGGGTCGCTGAGAAAGTAAGGGCCAGAAGTATTAACACAATTTGTTTTGAGAAGAAAGAAACAAGATACCAGACGTAGTGGCATTAACGCTCTTGGTGATGCTCTGGGCATCCAAAGATACTGAAATGTCACTGGACGAATCGGAAGAGGGGGGTAGGGGAGAATTCGCCATCGATTGAACAGAGAAGGACTAATTCCGCTGGAGATGACAAAAATGAATGAGGAGGTGGGTAAGGTATATGCCCTTTCATGGCTGCTTCTTTCCTTTCCGTAAAAGATAAAGAAGATGAAGGAAAGAAAGGCGTGAGAGAGAGAGAGAGTGTGTGTGCAGTTATCGGAGATGCACGTGGACGTGGAGGAATGACTCGTTCTCCCGGGAGGCCTCTGCTTCTTCGTCAATCTGGGGCCAAGTTTCCGTTATCTCCCAAGACGGTGGTGGACTTTTTGCCCTTTCCCGCTTAAAATCAAAACATTTAGTTATTCACCCAATATCCCAATCAATATATCAGCATCCATGTGGTATAAAATTGTGAGGAATCAATAATATAAATAACCAATATCGATATCTAATAGTAGACAGTAATTAAACAGGAAGACGCAATATTCTGGGGGATAAATTTTTAACAAATAGATTATAAATTATTCATTAGAACATTAAAAATTTGTAACTAACATTTGTGAACAACATTTACCTTTTGCTTCTTTGTTTTGTTTTGTTTATTTAGTTCGCTGTTATAAAAAAAAATGTAAATAATATTGTGAACAACATTTATCAATGCACCAGAAATTTTATCCAGTTCACATGAAAAATAATTTTTTCACAATAATTCAGGCCATATGATGAAAATAAGTGAAAATAGACAATTGTAATACACATACACCATATTGATTTTCCCACACTGGTTGCGGAGTGAGAGAGGCAGAGCTATGTCTTGGCTCTTCTGGAGAGCTTGAAGGAACGCACCACTGCCAATGATACAACATGTACTCATTTTGAAGGTCAGACTGGCTTTTGTATGTCGTGATGGAAACAAAACGCTTTTCTTAAGAGATTCTTTGATGTTTTATCTATAATTTGAATTTGGCCACTAGAAGGGAAAATTACTATGTTATATAGAGAGCCGATTCCATTGGCATAATAAGACTAATTAATTTGAAGTCTATTAAAATTGGTATACAAGTTTTCAAGGACTTATCCGAAGCGACTGGATTAATCGCTAATACTCAGAAGTGGTAGTGTGTGTGAGTGTTGGGGCATCATGACCGACCGCCTAAAAAAGGAGTTAAACGACGTGACATGTCTTAGTTTTGGGGAAACCTAATGGAGGAGATAATAATTAAGTACAAGGATATATAGATGAATTTGTGGTTATTATTTTTCTTGGATTTTGTGGATCTCTGGCGAAACTGCGAAAGTAGTAAGATGGAATGCAGGGTGTGAGAGGTAAAATTATTATCATGAATATACAGCCACCACCCTGGCTGTATAACGTAACACAGGTACGTACGTTCATGAAATCCCACAATTTTTGGCATCCATTGACCACTTAGCTTGTACTCTTTCGAAGCCTTTCCATTTTTTCCTTCCCCGCACAAAGCACCTGGCCTTCGTGTTGCATTATATTTTGTAGGTGTTAAGTTGATGGATGTGATGGAATGAGCAGGCGCAACCCTATTTCAAAGACCCGAAAAGATTTTCCAGAAAATAAGGAGCTGAATCAAGCAGTAGTGGCCATAGCAGCCATGTGCCCGCAGGCTTCATGCATGAGATTGCGCAAATTAAATGACGTACCTTGTGCTTCCTAGTTCCTGGTGGGGGCATATAGCAAGTACATTATGAGGTAAGCCGCTTCTATGGCGCATCCAATGTTGTTGATGCTCACAATCAGAATGGCGTTGCTCTTTAGGAATCCATGCATAATACAGCATCAGCATTATTGCCACCACGTATGGCATCGATTGTTGTTCTTCCATATTCTGTACAACGTTGGCCTGCCACCCACACCCACCTTCCTTAGCTTTTATTATTTAGTTCCTTAATTAGCTTTGTCAAGATAAATATATATGGTTCAAGTCTGCCCCAACTAACGTAACTGACCTTGACCCAACTTCCAAAATCATCCTCCATGTATTTGTGTCTTTGAAAAGATAAAAGTAGCAAAGACTCCATAATGCAGGCATTATATTGTTGAAAATATCAGAGAGGAGCCGGTGGAGGGAATGAATCAGTTTGGGAACCACACAAATATAATGGAAAAGGGATAAGAGGATATATATATAGGGGAAGCAGAAGCAGAAGCAGTTGCAGTTGAACAGTGTCACATCTTATCATATTCATTCCTTTCATTTTCTCCCGCGTCTGTCTGCATATATAGCTTGTTTCAACATTAGTATGCTGGCTATATTATTTTTTGGGATTCAAATCGATCTCTCCATAATTACCTTCCCAGAAAATCACTAACCACCGCTGGTGGCCTGCAGCCACACCATATGAAGAGACGGAATTTCTTTATCTTCTTTTAATCAAGGATATTTTGGTCAATGCATACCAAAATTTATTTACAATAAGCCTTACCAGACTCTATAATAATCAAGGTTATTAAATCCGGACCGGTCACTAAACTGATCGGGGTATTAAGTCAAGGGTCAATGGGTCAGACCAGAGTCAAACCGGAGCTAACTCGGTGAAAAATTGAATATTTTAGACTTATTAATATGAAATTCTAAAGAAAAAATTTTTAAAAATCATATTTTTAAAAAAAATTAAAAAATGTGACCCGAACCGGTTTACCTGCCGGTTCGCCAGTCCAGATTTAAGAACTATGATAATAATGTAGTAATATATATTTTTATGGGACCCTCGAATATTTTGGGATGTTGTGGGGGACTTTGGAGTAAATTTTTTAATAGGGTAAAGTGATATTTAATACCTTGATGTTATTTCCTAATTCCATTCAGCAGCTTGATTTTATTTTTCTAGCGAATCTATTACCTTTTGATTTATTTTTCAGTTACATCCACCACTATAGTCTTATTTATGATTTGTATGCTGAATGCACTCTAAATAATACTCTCTCCATCCTAGATATAAAATCTTTTTTTTAATAGGATTTTCTCTAAATATAAGATTATTTTTGAATTTATCTTGATAATAAATGCACTTTCTTTTTTCAATTTTGCCCTCAATTAATTATTATACTACATACACTTTCTTTCATCTTTTTTTCTCATTACTCTCTCTTTGAAAATATAATAGTCAAAATTGTGAGTTTGTGTGTGTTTTTTTTATAAGACCTACTTTACTTTTATCTTTGCATTTAATTTTTTTTTTCAAATTTATCACACTCTCATTCATCATTCTTCTCCCCTGCATTCTCTTCCTTTTTTTTCCATTTGTTATCTCTTTTACTTATTCCCTTAATAAATAAGGGTATATTAGTTAAAAAAAAGTGTATATATATAATATATTTATTATTTTTAACTACTTTTAACTAACCTCTTGATAAATATAAAATAGATATTTAACTCTTATATTTTAAACCAGATAGAGTATTACTCTTTCACTCCTTCATAAACAGAAGCATTTTTTAGGAATTAAATTTTCTACATAATTATTATATTTAACTGTATTTTAGAATCTCATGACACTTCTATATACAAGGAATGACGAGTATTGAAGTGCTGGAAGGATTCGAAAACTTAACACGAAGATGCTAGAAAATTAGGGTGTTTGATGCAAATGCAAAAGCGGATATTTTTTTACCATACAGAGAAATGTAGTGGTAGTATATTGAAGAAGAAGGGGGAGGATCATGATAAGACTGATAACATAAAGCAAGAAGGGAAATTGGCTCGCAGGTCTCAATGGATCCAATTAATAACAATAAAGTCCCAAAGTGAATTCCCAAGTCAGAAAAGTCCAGGGACTTTTCTGTAATGAATTCTCAATGCGAAAAGATGACAGTGCCCCTAAAGAAAGGAAAGAGGAAACACATAAAGGGAGATAGAAGAAATGCACAGAAAGAAAAATGGAGGAAAACACAGAGAAAGAGAAAACGAAGGAACGCCACGGTGAAAGGGATCAAATCGCTACCCTTTCTCGAGAATGGCCTCCACAACTATGCTCAAATGCTCGAAATTTCCAATTCTGCATCTGAAATTGTGTTTTGAACTAAATAATCGTTACTTTTCATTTTGATGATAGACTAATACTCAAGTTGCATTTGGACAGGGTTGTTTTCTTGTTTCGTCACCCACCGTTAATGCTAAAATCAACCTATACCTCAAAGTTGAAAGCCACGTCTTTTGCAAATTTCTTCTTTTGTAGGGGCTTCTTGGTGATTTGTTTTTCCGTGAAAGGGAGTGTCGCAAAGCCATATGGACAAGTCTTTTGCAGTAGCTATATTATTCAAATAGCATCAAGATTTTTGACTTGGTTCATATTAGCTTAGCCAATAGCTCACGAAGACTAATGAGGTTGTAAATATGGCTAATAAAGTTGTTAAAACATACTGAACAAGTTGTATTCAAATGAGGAGAGTTTTATTCGAATAATAGTTGTTATATTCGAATAATAAGAAGTACTATTCGAATAGTAGCTATATTATTCAAATAGCATCAAGATTTTTGACTTGGTTCTTATCAGCTTAGCCAATAGCTCATGAAGACTGATAAGGTTGTAAATATGGCTAATAAAGTTGTTAAAATATACTGAACAAGTTGTATTCAAATTAGGGGAGTTTTATTCAAATAATAGTTGTTCTATTCGAATAGTAAGGAGTACTATTTAAATAGTAGCTATATTATTCGAATAGCATAACTTGGTTCATACCAGCTTAGCCAATAGCTCACGAAGATTGATGAGGTTGTAAATATGATTAATAAAGTTGTTAAAACATAGAGGGGAGTTTTATTCGAATAATAGTTGTTTTATTCGAATAGTAAGGATCGGAGTACTATTTGAATAGTAGCTACATTATTCGAATAGCATCAAGATTTTTGACTTGGTTCATATCAGCTTAGCCAATAGATTACGAAGACTGATAAGGTTGTAAATATGACTAATAAAGTTGTTAAAACATACTGAACAAGTTATATTCGAATGGGGGAAGTTTTATTCGAATAATAGTTGTTATATTCGAATAGTAAGGAGTACTATTCGAATAGCATCAAGATTTTTGACTTGGTTCATATCAGTTTAGCCAATAGCACATGAAGACTGATGAGGTTGTAAATATGGCAAATAAAATTGTTAAAACATATTAAACAAGTTGTATTCGAATTAAGGGAGTTTTATTCGAATAATAACTGTTCTATTCGAATAGTAAGAGTACTATTCAAATAATAGCTATATTATTCGAATAGCATCAAGATTTTTTGAATAACAGCTGACTTTGTTTTCGTTCAGTATGAGCGAGGTTCAGTGTTTCAACCATATTTCTCAAACCACAACTCCGATTGAGATGAAACCAGTGGCATATGAAACTAGACTTTCAATGCGTCATTTTTACATGAACATCAAGCTGAAAGGAGTCCAGATAAAGGAGATATGAATTTTGGAAGTTGAGCTTCAAATCACCGACTCATTGTGTGCCTATTATGACAGAAACTGGCGCATATTTTGACAAGTTCTAATGCATATTTTTACAATTATTTCAGTCTTGTTAACAACATAATTTGGGACATACTCAGCCTGGTTTCACAACTGAATGCATCATTTATAACAAGTGCAACAATTATAAGAGTAATTGCTTCGTAGGAGCGAATGCTTCAGAGGACTCATTATGGTGCTTCGGATGATCGATGTCTTCGGAGGAGTAATGTCTTTGGAGGACTTACTGTGGGGCTTCGGAGGAGCGATGTCTTCAGAGGACTCTGTGGGGCTTCAGAGGAGGGACGGCTTCGGACGAGCGACTGAGTGAAGAAGAACAAATAAGAATAAAAAAGAGACATAAATGGTTCTACAAGTTTTGAGGCAGAGGATTGAGTTCATTCAATGTTCTTCTTTACTCAATTAGTTTTTATTGGGGTATAATGATCTTTTTACTTTAAGAATTAATATCAGAAAAATCCCTTAAAACTTTTATACAAAAACAATTTACTTTAAGATTTTTTTGCTATTAATTGGTCCTTCCACCTTTTAAAGTCATTTCCCCAAGCATGAAAGCAGCAATAAGGCAGGAATTGGAGACGTCACAGACAGGGCACCAATGCAACGCTTCCACGTACTCTGTCTCTGCGATTTTATCCTTCAACACTTTCCATGGAATCTTCCGCTCTTCATAAAACTGTTGTGCCCCCACCACCTAAAAAAAAAAAACATGGTGGTCCGTGCTCAGAACTTCAACATTCAGATTATGCGATGGAGATTCAATTTTATTTTACTCTTATCTTCGTAATGTTTTATTTTGGAGCGTCGTTAAAAAAATATTTCGATTCAAACTATCAAAATGTTCCCCAAGGTTTTCTCTCTTCCTTTCTTTCTCGAAAACTTCAAAGATGGTGGTGGGTGTTCTTTCTCTCGTCAATTGGGCGATCGTGATTTCACAGCATCTCCTTTCAAAGATGGGTGTGCTGTGTGTTGATCTCTTTTAAGTGTCATTTTAGGTCTTTTTTATGGTGGTGTGGCTAGTCTTTACCAATAGATTTGGTTATAATAGTCTTTCAGAGTACTATTGCAGGATATTGTTGGTTACAAATCCGAAGGGTACATATCTATTTCGACCGATTTGTTCATTCTGCATTGTTAGGGAGGACCCCTTCTCCATCTTTTTTGTTGGTGGCTATGGGTAGACAGTAAAAAGAAACACATTAATAAAAAAACTCGAAACAACTCAAATGATCACATTCATTTGTCACAAATATGATATGTTATAATTTCACAGTTTTTTAATGTTGCCCAAGTGTAAAAATATAAGGCATACCATTAAGGACTCAAGAATAATGTTCCTCGAGTGTAAAAAGATGAAGGCACACAAATAAGCGGATCTCAGAAACTTGCATTATGCATTGCCTACAAACCCCTCTTTGTAGCTTGCAATCCAGGCTAAAAAGACTCCTTTAGGATACAAATCTTGGTAGATTTTTTTGGGGGCACGCCGTGGTTAAAATTCATTTTAGAAATGGAAATCATGTTTTCTTGCTGACGAATTTTGATCAGCATGGGGTGCCCTGTGCTCATCATAACCTTCCAAAATAAATTTTGATAGTCGACATCAACTTTCATTCTTATATTTTTTTAATAACCTTTTCTGCCGACAAGGCGACAACTTCAACTATCAACTATCAACTATCAACTATCAACTATCCCAACTATCCCTTGTTTAAAAGAAATTCATCATTTTCGAAATTTTAAATCAGAATAACCCAAATTAGATTCATAAACAGTCCAAACCTTTCCACACAAGTGGCATGGAAGGATGTTCGTAGTAACTTGCATGCAACAAACAATTAGGCTAAAATGTTCACCTGCCATAACTGAGCTTAAAGCTTCCAGTGGCCCATTATTTGACTAAAAAACCAACCAAATCCCAGTGTTTACAAAAAGCGCTGGGCGCACGATTCATTCGCACTATGAAATAACCTAAAACAGGCGGAAATGAAAATTTGCACAAATTTTGACAAGAGGCAACTGATCCTTGACCAAGGCTTTGGCGATTCCCGCCGCAAATGAATCGCTTGTGTCATCTCTCCCTTGCGGCAACAATGAACCCTTGGCTTTAGGCAGTCAAGATTCAAGAATATTTTTCCATGGGGAATTAATCTCCCCCCACGCATTTTATCATAACTCTTCCTATTAAACAATCAGTAACACGAGCTCCCCTCCAGGCTGTCTACAATAAACTAAACAATTGACCAAGTCAACCCAAAGGAAAGATTTCTGTAGCTCCGAAGGAACAAAGGCGAACAAAAATCTGAGTTAACAAGGGAAGGAAATGAAAGATTCTCCAGTGTCTAGCAAGTAAGAAATCAATGTCCTAGCAGGGTAATGACAAGCATTGCCCGACCAACCTTTTGCATGCATCGAGAATTCAAAGTGTAGTCTAAGAACACATGATCAGGAAATGTGGGCAAGCTAGTGTTGATAAGAAAATTTGCGAGAAGTGGCAAGTACAAATTATTGCCAATAATTGCCTGTTAAGAGGCCCGAAATGCGATAGGTGTTACAGGTGCCCACTATTGCTGTTGCATATCAATATCTATAGCAACATAATGAGGAACACACGGCTTAGCTCTGTCAGAGGTTCAGCTGTTCATATCTAAAGCAAAGCATATCAGCACCCAAAAAAAAAACCATATAAACTGTGTCCAACATGCTCGATTCATAAAGAAAACACAACTGATTCTTTATGTAAATTTGTTAAGGTGAAAGTAAAACAATCACGAATTGAACTGAAATACGCCACTGATCTTACAAAATTCAATGTAGGATTTATCGCATGATGATAGATTGTTGCTATCATTGCCATTTTTTATTGCTTTCCTTCAAGGGAAAAATGACAAACATAATGAACAAAACCATAAGCCCAAGCAAAATTTGCTTGAATGAACAAAATTCAAAGTTAAGGATACAAAGGAGGATACAGTCATACGCTGACCCCAGATTACTTCTTACTGCAAAGTTATGCACATAACTGCATCAAAAAGCAGAACTTTTTGGAATCTATACAAAGTTAAAGCCAGATAGTATATATAACAAAAAAAAAATACCTGCTTCAGATGCTGTACCTTCAGAGTTCCGGTAAGACATTGTAAATGATGGCTGTCACCAGAGTTTATCATTTAGTACCGGAGGAGACATCATCTTCATAGACATCATCAAGAGATTCAGAAGGGTCATATCGATCTTCAAATGCATTTTTCAAGGGAGAATCATTATCATGATTCCTGTGTGACTTTCTTAGCCACCTATCTCTGGATCTTGACTTCTGATCATACTTTATTCTACTTGAATAATCATGTTTTCTGTGACGACTGATACTGTCATTAGATGGGCTATAACTTTTGGGTCCTTCAGGGCTTTTAGAAGCATGTTTTCTACCATAACGTGCATGCACAGCATTCCAATGATCTTCGATATATCCCTGTTTTCTGGAATGTCCTTCTCTAGGTTGTTCATTATATTTAGGAGAGGCATCCTCTGGGAACTCGATAACTTTGCCTTTGTTACAATAGTTAGTTCGTGATCTCTGCTCATAATGACTTGCATTGCAAGCTGTTACCACAGATGACTCATGAATGCCTTTTCTTAAAATTTTTGCTTCAATATCCGTGTCATGGTGAGAAAGAGATTCCGATGGCAACATCCCACTCTCATCAGATTCCTTCATAGGGCTCCCAACACCTCCTGCCTGCTTGATTTCTTCCATGTATTCCTCTATTATATCCCTCATCACCTTCAAAACGAGAACGGGAATTTAATATAAAGCTTACTGAATAGCTTGCATTAAAATTTTCATAGTGATTTTGCACAAGAAATGAAGTGTCAAGGTACTATTTAGTTATTATTGGCTCTTAGAGCCTTGATTTCATTGATAGGTTAAAAATGAGAGATTACATCTGATTGTATAATGAAACAGAGCAGCAAAAAATGCCATAACATACGGAGAAATGGAGAGACCAACTGAGAGTGATTAATGGTAATGGTCAGCAATATCATGCTAACCGTAGAAATGTACACTCATCACCGAAAAGGAATCTCTGACTTTCAACACTCCCCCTCAAGCTGGAGAGTATATGTCTATCATTCCCAGCTTGCATCATAATCCTTCAAATTTACCTTTGCTTAGTGGTTTTGTCATTATATCTGCAATCTGATCTTCTGACCTGATGTAAGACAATCTCATGATACCTGCTTCAATTTTCTCCTTAATAAAGTGTCTGTCTATCTCAACATGTTTTGTTCTATCATGATAAACAGGGTTCTCAACCATTTTGATGTTGGCCTTGTTGTCACACCAAATTTGTATTGGTCCCTCATGTGAAATTCCCAACTCCTTTAATAACCTGATAATCCAAATTCCTTCACATACTCCTTTGTTAACTGCTCTTAATTCTGCTTCTGCACTACTTGTTGATACCACAGTCTGTTTCTTGCTTCTCCATGTAACCAAATTTCTCCACACATATGTACAATATCCTGAGATGGATCTTCTAGTCTCTCTGTCCCTTGCATGATCTGCATCAGTGTAGATTTCGATGTTTCTAGTAATTCCTCTTCTGAAAAAGATTCCTCTTCCAGGATTAAATTTCAAATAACTCAGGATTCTATATACTGCAGCCATATGTTCTTCTTGTGGTTGATGCATGAATTGACTTACTATTCCAACTGCATGGCTAATGTTTGGGCGTGTGTGAATTAAGTATATGAGTTTCCCGACAAGTCTTTTGTATCGTTCTGAGTTGACTGGGACACCATTTGGTTTAATTTCCATATGACAGCCTTCTTCCATCGGTGTTCCTTCAGGTTGTGCACCTAGCATTCCTGTTTCGTGTAACAGGTCTAGTGTGTACTTCCGCTGAGATACATTGATGCCTCTTTTTGTTCTTGTCACCTTCATGCCTAGGAAATACCTCATTTGTCCAAGATCTTTTACTTGAAACTCAGTTGACAGATTCTGTTTTAGCTGAGCAATGGATCCTTCATCATTTCCGGTTATGACTATGTCATCAACATAGACTATCAAGATGGTGACTTTGTCATTAACACTTTTGATGAACAATGTGTCATCTGCTTGTCCTTAGGTATATCCAAGTCCTTTCATTGTTTTGGTAAATCTGTCAAACCATGCCCTAGGTAACTGTTTAGGTCCATATAAAGACTTGTTGAGTTTGCACACATAATTGTTAAGAGCTGAAATTCCATCTAGAATCTCCATGTATACTTCTTCTTCCAAATTTCCATTCAGAAATGCATTTTTCACATCCAACTAGTGTAGAGACCAATCCAAATTAGCTACAATTGACATTAGTACTTGGATGGTATTAAGCTTAGCCACTGGAGCAAATGTCTTTTGATAATCGATGCCATACGTCTAAGTATAGCCTTTTGCAACAAGTCTCGCCTTGTATTTGTTGATACTACCATCAGGGTTGAATTTTGGGGTGAAGATCCACCTACATCCAATTGGTTTCTTGCCTTTGGGAAGAGTTGTAATCTCCCATATTTCATTGTCTTTGAGTGCCCTCAACTCCTCTTCTACTGCTTGTTTCCAATTTGGATTAGCCATAGCTTGTTGAAATGAGTCAGGAACTTTTATCCGTGCACTATTCACAACAAAACTTTGCATTTTTGCAGACAAGTTACCGTATGAAACAAAACGTTGAACTAGATGTTGAGTACAAGCTCTTACCCCCTTTCTTAAAGCAATAGGCCAACTTGGTTCTTCAGGATTTAATCCCGAATTGGATTCATGGTCGTTCCTTTGAATGGGAGAGATAGTACTACCAGTGCTTAGTTCATCTCTAGTCTGTAGCCTGGACTCTTCCTCTTGTTGTGATTCAGTATCCAACCCTGAATTATTATCAACATGTGCTTGTAGCTCATTAGGTGTAGATTCAGATTGGATTGGGCTCGGTTGGTTTGTTGAAGCAAATGGGTCAATGGTGACTATATGGTTAGGTTTGGATGGTGGTGATAAGTCTGTGGATTTGTTTACTTCCGGGATTAGCCATTTAGTATCAATATACTCCCCCTGAATGGGTAATTTAGGATAATATGCTTCTTCCAAGAATACAGTATCTCAAGAAATAATAAGCTTCTTGGAAGTAGGACAGTAGCATTTATATCCTTTTTGAGTAGAGGAGTAGCCAAGGAATATACATTTATCTGCTCGAGCAGCAAATTTATTGCCATCATTTTTGTGGACAAAGACAACACAACCAAACACTTTTGGAGGTAATGTATTAATGAGTGGACAATTTGGAAAATGTTCAAGGAGTTTTTGAATAGGTGTTGTAATTGAGAATTCTAGATGGCATACGGTTAATGAGATAAGCTGCAATGAGTACAACATCACCCTAGAAGATGGTGGGTACATTTCGTTCCATTAATAAGGTTCAGGTTACTTCCAATAAGTGACGATTCTTTCTTTCAGCCACTCCATTTTGTTGAGGGGTATAGGGGCATGAGTTTGGTGATAAATTCCTTGTTGATCAAGAAATTCTTTAAAGGTATTGCTCAGATATTCCTTGGCATTATCACTTCGTAGTACCTTAATGGTTGTGTTAAACTGTGTGCGTACAAAGGTAAAGAAGTTCTGAAATACTTTGGCTAGTTCAGATTTGTCTTTCAATAAATATACCCTAGTGGTTCTAGTGTTATCATCTATGAAAGTAACAAACCACCTTGCATTTATAAGAGTTTTTACTCGTGCAAGACCCCAAATATCACTATGGATTAATGTGAATGGTGAGGAGGGTGTATAAGGTTGTCTAGGATATGAGGTTCTAGTTTGCTTGGCAAATTGGCAAGTTTCACAATGAAAATGAGTGGAATTTTTATTAAACAGAGTGGGAAATACATGCTTCATGTACTCAAAACTAGGGTGACCTGAGCGACAATGCCACAACAGTACATCATGATTTTGAGTGTTGGAGCTAACCAGTGCTTTTCTTGCCTTCCATCCATTGTGCAAGCAGGATCCTTCAAGGTAGTATAATCCATCTCGTTCTCTAGAAGTCTCAATCATCCGCTTTGATTTTAAATCCTGAAAGATATAAAGATCACTTTTGAAAATTATTCTGCATGTTCGTCCTTTAGTAAGCTGACTTACAGATATTAGATTACAGGTGAGTGCAGGTACAAACAAAACATTTTTTATTTCTAGGTCATCAGATAATATGACCGTTCCTATTCCTTCAACCCTTGTGAAAACACCGTTAGGAACTTTTACTTTAAAGTGTTCATGACAGAGTTTCAGGTTGTGAATTAAAGATTTGTTACCCTTGTGAAGAGGAGTATTGTTTGTTGGTTGATAGCTTGCCATGCAGCTTCTAGCATTCCTCTTTGATATGCCCTTTTTTCTTGCAGTAAGCACACCATTTGTTATTTCTTCGTTCATCTTTTTGTCCTCTTATAACAAGAGTTGAACTTTCACTTGTGTTTGAGCTGCCGCAGTTTTGAGTTAGGAGTTTCCGACTTTCCTCAAACTGCACATGATTGACAACTTCTCAAAGAGAAGGCATGGGTTTTACTCCCATAATTCGACCTCTTATTTCCTCAAATGAATCATTGAGGCCAAGAAGAAAATCATAGACTCTTCCTTCTTCTGTTAGTTTTCTATGTAACTTGGCATCTTTGACTGTATCCCATGGATGTACATCGTAGAGATCTTGTTGTTGCCAGAGTTTCATCAAGGCATTATAGTATTTTGTAACTGTTAAGTTACCTTGTCTCAAATCTCGAAGCCGTCGTTTTAGATGAAGCAGTGCAGCAGTGTTGTCAAGGGAGGAGTAGGTTTCTCTTGTTGCATCCCAGATTTCTTTTGTTGTATCTGCTAGAAGATAACTTTCACTAATGTCATCAGTCATAGAATTACACAATCAAGTCATAACTTGATTGTTTTCAGCAAACCATGTGTCAAAACTTGGATCATTTGGATCAGGTTGGGGTGCTGCTCCATTTATGTATTTCTCCTTTCTTTTTCCACGGATATACCTTAGCACAGTTTGGGACCACTGAAGATAATTTTGCCCATTGAACCTGTGACTAATGGCCATAAACTGATTATTCGGTGGATCTGGAGTTGTTACCGTATTACCAGTAACAGAAGTATTGGAAGATGAAGAAGGGCTTTGATTTTGTGGATTTATACCAGTCATCAATGCCATTGGATTTGCCCTTATTGTGACTAGATTTCTAGGAATAGAGCCAAAAACAGGAGGAAACTCAGAGGGATCCATGATCTGAAGGAAAAAATCGTCAGAGAGTACTATAGTGGAGGCGAGTGTATCTCACGCGCTGGCAATGTGGTGGCGCGTGATGTTCATGCGCAGAGGGCTGTAAAGGCGCGTGAATGTCACGCGCCGTTCAGATCACCGTCAGACTTCTGGGTTGCGCCGATCGGCGGTTTCCGGTCATCCCTGTGGCGGCGGTGTGCTTCAACACGCCCTTGGTTGCCGGGAAGCGATATTCCTTTGCTGCTGCAGTTTTTGCGTCACGCATCGGATTTTCTTCCGTGTTTCAGGTCTTTCACCACTTTGGCTTGGCCGAGGAGTTTCTCTACCAAAGCTTTGATACCATATTGGCTCTTAGAGCCTTGATTTCATTGATATGTTAAAAATGAGAGATTACATCTGATTATATAATGAAACAGAGCAGCAAAAAATGCCATAACATACGGAGAAATGGAGAGACCAACTGAGAGTGATTAATGGTAATGGTCAGCAATATCATGCTAACCGTAGAAATGTACACTCATCACCGAAAATGAATCTCTGACTTTCAACAATTATACAACAATAACAACAAAGTCTTATCCCACTAAGTGGGGTCGGCTACATGGATCACACCAGGCTATTGAGTTCAATCAAAAACCAAATCTCTTGATAAATTATTAATTAAAAGGTCTCATTTAATAACGTAAAAGCATTCTCTTCGATCTTCCTCTACCACAGTACTATTTAGTTATGCTTGTAGAAAAATATTTTAATAGATTCTGACCTGTACAGTTGATCTCTTTATCTTCTTGCCACGGTAAGACATTCTTCTACGTTTGTAGTCTCTTTCTTCAGCCAGTAACTCCTCCCGTGTCTTCACTCCAGTTGTTCCCTGTAACCAACAGAAAGTTCATATATATTAAGTACATGTAGTCGGGAGTACTATTATACATTTACTCCTATACCATGGATTCATCAGATAAAAAAGAGCATCAATAAATATTTAGAATTAGTTTCTCTGATGTTATTGACATTTTATTAGCAGTCCTCTGATGTCATATGAAGAGATTTAGACTTAGCATAAGGGTCCAACATATCATTGAAGCAAACTAGTTCATCCTGGTCAATTCTACTTTGGTGCTCTAAACAAGGCCAAAAGAAGTAAAAGCCCATCAGATTATGCATAAAACATGATTAAAGCAAATGTAGCTCAGAAAACTCTGCTGCTCATTCACATCTAATTAAATTTACCATGTTCGATGATTGCTGCCGAGGAAGCCCATCATAATCAATTACAGCTCTATAATCAGGCCTCTTCTTCCTCTCCTCATTTGCTTTCTCGGTCAAATAACAAAGTTCAGCAACCCTAACGGAAAAAGATAAAATATAAAAGATCTATTTTCAGACATAGCATTCACAGTAACTTAGTTGATACTGATCAGGGGCAAATCAAACATGATGTTCGCAAATGTCAGGTCAATCACATCTCTTAATTGTTTAGAGAAAAATAAAACATGCAGAGAAAGCAAGGTGAAAGGTGCAGCACACGTGAGCACATAGTAGCCAACTGGCGAAAAAGAAAAACCCAGAATGCTAAAAGATAGATATACACTTCTCCATGAAAATATTTAATCTGTAACAAAATTTCATCTGCCCCGAATAGTATGAGGTATATTCGCATGAGATTACTAATTGATGACTGGAATTTGCAAAATCATAACCTTTTTCCAAATTTCGTGAATTTGGAACATTTGGGATGTGTATCATTCCCATAACTTTTATGGGAAGCTAAATACAGATATATTAAATCTGTTCTGGACTCCCAAGTAATTTTGAAATCTTGTGACTTGAGGAACCTTTCTACGATAGTTTTTTTTTTCTTTTTCTTTTTTTTTTTTGGGAGGTGTTGTGGAGAGTGAAAGCAACATACAGCTGAAATTTGTTTGGTTGCTGAGAGAACCACAGTCTCTTAATTCTATCTTCAAGCAAAGATCGCTCATGCAATGCTGCAATAGCTGCTGCAACTTGGGACACAGAGACATTACAGCTACAAACAGTTCCATCTACAATGTTATTCTGCCCACAGTGCGTATTTCTTTCTTGCAGAATGTCAAATTTTGCGACCTCCGTGTCCATGCTGGCAATATTTTCATTCTGGGCTTTACCAGAGGAAAACAATAACAGAGCTGAAGCACCATCTAAAATGCACATCTTAAACAAATCAAGAACAAATAGCTTTCCCTTTTCGGAACCATACAAAATTGAAGTTTGTGATGTTAACCAAGTCAATGACCGAACCAAAATGGGACACTCAGAGCTCATACTCGCCCAATTTAACTCTAAAAGCTGATTGTTCAACACATCCAACGTATTTAAAGCTTCTCTGAGAATCGACTTCAAACATAAACTAAACAGTAAAAATATATGTTGTCGCATAGCCATATCAATCACAACACCATATCTGGGCGACTTTGTCAGTATCCATCTCATGAAATCACATTCCTTTGTAATTCCTATACCTACAATCGCATGAAGAACGCCATACGAGTATGTAGTTGGATAATCATTCCAAGCTTCGGCCTCCTTCTTGATAGTCCAGTACTCGGAGGGAAGAATTCCCAAATGCTTTCGCTCAGAATATTTAATCTCCACATCACTAGCCCCAACAAAATCAACGCATTCAATCGATAATATACCAGGAAGCGTAAAGGTTCTCTTCATAGCATCCACATCGGACGAAGTAAACACACCAGGGCAATCAAGGTAAAAGAAGTTAAAACCAAAGTCGACGTAATCCTCCAACGAGAATAAGAGTTCAGAACGAGGATCTTGCAGAGTTCGTCGGGGGCGGTTGTCCTGGCGGGAATGATAATTGGGGTGGAGGGTTTTGCGGTAAGAGAGAGAATGAAGGAGGTCATTGGGATTGGGAAGAGCGCGGGGAGAGGAAGGGCAATGGAGGTAGTGAAGAAAAAGGATCTCGGGAGGCATGAGGTGGTGATGATTGAAAGGGCATTGTACGAGATTGGGGTTAGGGTTTTGAGAGTGAGGTCGAAAGAGAGTAGGGAGAGAATGAAAGGTGCGGTGCGATAGATGAATGAGGTTGTTGAGGGATGAGAGAGCTGTAGAGAGGTCGGGCAGCGGATTGCAGGAAGGAGGGAACATATTGGGGTTAGGGTTCGTGGGGTGAAAGGTCGAAGACGGAGCAGAAGAATTCATCATTCATGACACCGCTCCGTAATACCAGACTGTTCGGCTTAAAGATTGAAGGAGAAAAGAGCCTCCTCCTTCGTCCTTTTCCCTCCAAACACATTGCCAACATCCTATTTGCAACTCTTTCACAGCCCATATATAAATCATTTCTAACGTATTCAACACATCACAATATTTTTATGTGAAAAAAAAAATTTAAATTATAATTTTATTTTTCTAAAACTATGCTTTTCTTGTTTCCCATGATTTTATTGTTTTCCAACCATACACGTAATCAAGAAAAATTTTGAATCCCTTCTTAACTTCTCCTTAAAATTTAACTTTTTTTCTAATTTTACCATTTTAAATATATATATATATATTATTACTATATAAAAATAACTGTTTGAGTAGCTCTCCAAGCATTTCACCTAACTTATTTTTAGCATTTTATTTTATATATTTTAACTTAAGAAATAACTTCCAGTATATGTATAATAACTCATTACTCTCACTAATGACATTGTAAGTATTTTAATAAAACATTTATTGTTTATATTATTTTAAATATTTTAAATTAAAATATATTCAAATAAATATTTCAAATAAAAAAAGAATGTTACCGTATTGATGAGACAGAATTTCATGGTCAAATCCCACTACTCCCTCTGACAACTTCTTAGCTGTTTGATTAAAGAAAGGTAAATATAAATGTTTGATTATATTAAGAGACTGTTTGGAATAGCTTATGAAAATTTTATAAGTGCTTATGAATTGTAATTTATGGTCTATGAGGTAATTTTTATGGTCTACGAGGTGTTTTTACGGTCTACGGGGTGCTTTCACGGTCTACGAGATAAATATGTGGAAAAGATTTATCTCGATTTATATGAATCGGGCTTATTATATAAGCGCGATTCAGATAAGTGATAACAAACAAGCTCTAAACAAATGAGTCATGTTTCTGGTGGCCAACGTGGTAGTGAGGGTTATGGTGCCCCTTGCAATAGGTATTTGTGTGTTTGAGAGAGGGAGAGATAGAGTCTTTTTTGCATTCATTTACTTTCTCCTTTACTCTTTTGGTTCCCTATTAATTTTTTCTTTCTTTCTCTAAGTGCTTGTTTGGAATAGCGGTTGAAAATTTCAATCGTGCTTATGAATTGTAATTCACGGAATACGAAGTAACTTTTACGGTCTACGAGGTGCTTTTACGGTCTACGAAGTGCTTTCACGGTCTACGAGATAAATATGTGGAGGAGATTTATCTCGATTTACGTGAATCGGGCTTATATAATAAGCCCGATTCAAATAAGCTCAAACAAACAAGCACTAAGGTGCATCTGCTTTGCTAATGGCTCTAAACTTGTTAATGTAATTTCTTCTTTCTCGATTCTCAGTCTTTCTTTTTGGAAGAACTTTTGAGTAAATAAATTATTTTATATGCAGCCTGGACCAGAGAGCCAAGTTACTTCACCTTCTTTGTTTAATTTGTTCACCTTCTCTATCTGATTTTTTATATGCTTAATTGTTTCCGATATGTTAATCTAATGAAAAATATATTTAATTTACAGTTAGGATTGTTGTAGAATAAGGAATTTGTGAAATAAAAATATGTTAATTTCAAACCCATAACATATGCGAACTGTGCATCGCATGGATACTATGCTAGTTATAACACAATAATAAATGAAGTTACAATTAGACATTCATTTAAAAATTTGGGAGAATAACTTAAAAATACTTTGGGGTAAATTAATTATTAAATACTACTACGTGTGCAAACAATATTTCATCGTGTGCAACAGATCTTCCGTTATGTGCAACCAATTTTTCATATATGTATAAATCTTCCCTACGAATATGCAAATACCTTCCATTATATACAAAATATCTTCCGGTTGTGTGCAAAACATCTTTTGTCGTGTGCAACAGATGATCTTCCATGGTAACATTTGGCAATTAATTTGTCTCCAAGGTATTTTTAAGCAATTATCCCTAAAAATTTTAATGATATTAACATATAAGTGAAAAAAAAGGTTTTATGTTTATCTTACAAATAGATAAGATTTCTCTATCTCATGAATAAGATCACAACAGTACCTAGGCAATGAGAACAAATTGCTAATGGGATGATTAATTTGCATGTCTTGATAATTTTAACCAATTTTTAATTAATTTTTTATAGTTTTTTCCCTTTTTATCAAGTATTTATACTTTAATTTGTTTTGAATCAAATTCCTGTAGTTGTTTTTTTATCTATATCCTTCTAGTTTTATCTAATTTTTAATTAGGTTATTATAGTTTTTTATTTTAAATTCTATAAATTTTAATAACATTCTTATATAAATATCAAATATAATATTATAAAATATAATATATTTAATATTAAATTATAAATAATAATATTCAATAAATAATAATTTATTCCAATAATTTTATTTTAATATTCTTTCAAATGTTTTCACTAAACATGTATTTATATCATTTAGTTTATAATTCTAATTTGTACTATTTTTATAATTATAAATTTTGAATAGTAATAATAAAATTTTACAAACATGTATTTATATTAAATATTAATTTAAATTCATGATTAATGTTTATACTTTAATGTTATTTATTCATTTATAAATTAAATTGATAAATAGAAAAATATAGGGATCTAATTAAAAATCACGCAAAACTATAAGGACATAATGGAAAAAGCTATAGCAACCTAATTAGAAATAAGTAAAAATATAAGGACCCAAAAAAAATTATAGCAACCGAGTTAAATTGGTTGAAACTATAAGTATTTACAAATTAATTATCTCAAAACCAACACTACAAAGGGAATTAGATTCTTGACAAGGAATAGAAAAAGTTAGGGGCTTCAATGAACCTTTCTCCAGAGCTGCCCGCACAAATACTGACATTGCCAACAGCGCCCACCCTTTGATTTGTTCCGCCCTCGTCATTTCAATTTTTTTTAAAAAAATATTTTTTAATACTCCAATTTTACTTTTTTACGAAAATTCTAAATGAGTTAATTTTGTAGTAGAAGCTGAAGAATTGTGTGAAATACCTTGCCAAAGATAAACATATGAGAAGTATTGAAAGTATGCTCAATATTTTCACTTTATTGTTTGAAAATTACTAAGAGTAAAAATTTTATTGGTGATAACAACTTAATTAAGAATATTAAAACTTTCCATATACAAAAGTAGGGGGGAAAAACTTAAATCAAATTCCTCATATCATTATGTCAAGTTTGTTTATAACATACATCTTATTTTTATCATATGAATTTATAATTAAATGACAATATTTTACAAAATAGGATAAATAATCATATATGATTGAAAAACTCAAGGTAATGGATGTAAGTAATTTAATTACTCAAAAAAAATATATCAAGTCTCTCTAACCAATTAATTTTTCAATCAAGTATTTTTCACAAAAATTTGAGACATCTACTTTTCAGAATGTAGAATGCATTGGAAAACAACCTTTGAGGCTTTGGTTGTTTTTGAAAAAAAAAATTTACTATCAAATAGTTGAATGACATGTTATTTCTAATCCTGAAACTTGTAACAGTTATTGAAACTTCTTAAAATTTCTTTTATTTTTTAATATCCATCTTTCTATTTTAATTTATTAAAGACAAGTGAGGTACTTGTACAAGAAAAGAAAAGAGAGGTACTTCTGATTATACTGAAAAAACCTGAGGCAATTAGGAAATACCATATCTCTTTTCAATCGATCCCGAAGAATTACCCCCAACCAAAAATGAGTAACAAAAAGTTGAGTACTGAAAAAAAAATTGAAAAATACTCGAAAGCGGCGAGTTAACAAAAGTGATTTCGGCATTGGCGACTATTCGTCTCCTATATCCATTGTAAATATTACCAAGTAATATCTTGTTGATTTTATATTAACTAGTAAATATTCATACAAGCAACATGTTTGAAAATCGCCACAAGTAAAATCAAATCGCACCTTTCTCACTAATTTTTGGAAGAGTTAACACCCCATAAGTGCATGGAAAAATAAAACCAGATTTAATTTAATAGTTAAAAAGAAGAAAGCAAATATTTCCCTTGATAGATGAGGAGTCCGTCACAATTGAGTATTATCTGAATTTACTAGGGCAGCCAACCGTTAACTCAAAGAAACTACTACTTTCTCTTGATCTCCTTATCTACATTCCCGTCTAATTTTCTACGACCTATCTATCATAGGGGCATTCGATATCATTCTCGGTGACCTTGAAATGTTGCGGACGCTGACTAGAGCAGTGCAAATTCCACATTTTAAAATATCCCCTTTCAAGATTCGTCACCTGCAAAGTTTAACATGACTCCAGAATTACACCACCACAGCAGACAATGGAATAACCATATGAAGAAATATAACCATCATATCCAACCAACTCACCCAGCGGCCTGTGTCAAATAGAGGGCAAGTCATGCGGACAGCTTTGAGCCTGTTAGTAAGGGCCTGAAGCTTTGGACGATTCAAAGCCAGCGATACGGCTCTCTCCTCATACTCTTTCATGCTAACATCATTTCAAAAGCGAAGCAGTTCAAAATTAGTAAGACACATTCGAATTATAGTTTATTAATTGTCAACAATAAATATGAGTCGTGAAAGATTCAATAAAAATAACCAAATCATAAGCAACATCACCCCAAGCGAATATAGAAATAATTGAGCACCATAATAATTAAAACAAGGATGTTAAGATACCAATTTATTTTAAGCCGACTTAAGGATTGCACTCTTAACTCCATCCTCCAGAAACTCAATACTATATAAAGCCTTTTTTATTTTAAGAAAAAGAAATTTACCTGTTCACAATCATCTCATCCCCCAGTTCTGTGGCCAGACAGAGAGAGCCAGCAACTCTTGTAGCCATTTTCTCAAGAGGCAAAGTAATCATGGGCAAGCCAGCCCATAAAATGTCTGTTCCCGTGGTATGCGCATTGCATAAAGGCCTAAAACAAATATAACCCACTCAATAGAAACCAAATACAAAAATGCTTCACAAAATAGAAGCAACTAGAACAGGAAATTACGTGTCAAGGAATAAGTCTGCTAAAGCACTGCGCCTGATGTGTTCATTCTTCATCGCAACATCTGTAAAAATAATTTGATCTGGCTGGACCCCTTGAGCTGCAGCATCTGAAATAAGTCCCGAAATCACCAATCACAACGAGAAAATAAATCCCTCCAAATTTTACAACATTAAGATATTAACACTGCAGACGCAGAGCAAGCTATGGGCGGTAATGTATCACACATTTCCTCAAGCAGACACATTCTAAAGCATCATTAAACAACACATACATGCCCTCAGTCTCATTTCACCAGCAGCAGGGAATCTAAGAAGCCAGAGTGCACTGTCCGGCACACGTTTAAGAATATTGCACCTGGAATAAAACAGGCAAACATAAGCAATAAAACGAGAGTGAGAAAGTAGCTGCATACACCAACAATTCAGAGCAAACTATTTAGTATAAACTACCAAACTTTGATACTAACAATGACAAAACCATAAACTAACAGAACAACCAACATTACCATGTATTAAAAATCTCAGGATCCATCTTGTACAACTGATTGAAGCATGCAAATATAAATTTATTCTCCGGCAGACCATAATCTGATCGCTTGTGTTGGCACTTAGGATCCAACACATCCTGATTTTTCTGAACAGAAACAGCGGGGTGAAAAAAAATTAATTCCATGTATCCAAGTCGACAACCACAAGCATTGGAATTGGACTCAGTTTTATATTTTACTAGTCCACAAGTCTAACCTGTTTATAATCATTTACAAAGTAACAGTGGGGGAGATGAACCAGCTTTTCAGAATAGATATGTGCATACTGCAGTGGAGAAACAAACTGAAAGAAATTTTAAGCAGCAAAAGAACAATCAGTCAGATGAATCAATACCAAAAAAAAAAAAGAAAGAAAGAAATTGAATCAAGTCAGCAAGTGGTCCAACCTCATCAGTGACCAAGTAGTCAATATAAGTAGCCCCAGTAGTACCAGGGAATCCCATATATGAAACTTGAATCGGCGCAGGTTGCATAGCAAATATCTCATTTCTGGCACCCTGCATCATAAAACGGACAACAACAGAGTAATCAAATATAACACAAAACACCAAACCACGTTATCAGAATTTCAAGATTCTCCTTCCAAACAAGGGTATAACTAAATTTGCATCCAACAAGACAAATGAAATAAAATATTGCTGCCTAACAGATAAAAGGAACATCTGATATTTACTGAAAAGATACCATGAATGAATGACGACAGCAGGGGGGGAACAGCTACCTTTGTATAACCATTTAGGTTGACAAGAATTTGTATCTTATCCTCATTAATCATTTTAGCAATCATATCAGATGACATAGCAGATGCATCTACAAAGTGCTCTGCTTCAGAATGAATGCGTTGTCTCCATTCACTACCATCATTTGAGCTTAAAGCATAACAGAACACCTACATAGAAACAAAACTTGACATCAAGAACAGGAAGACATTCCAGAAATCAAACTTATGTTGTAAAAGTTGAATACCTCAACATTCTTCCTGTTGTGCATACCAAAAACAGATCCCATGAGATGAGACAAGGGGTGATTACCAAAATCACTACTCACATACCTATAACCCAAAAAAAATACCATAGTTGATTAAAAGAACAAGGCCTTGAGAGGTTCGAAGAGGCAAAAGTAAAGATATTTAATCAAAACATACCCAAGCCTTAGTCTCTCATAGCCTCCCTCACGTTTGACTGGAATAGGAGCAGGATGGCTGAATGGGGGAAGAGAAAATCTAGAAGCAATTAAGGAGCAGTGAGCAGCATATTTATGGCTGCAAAAGAGAGAGAGAAACATTAGCAATTAGCAGCATAGCTTAAAAGAAACTATACTACTCTTTCCTTTGAGAAGTCATAGAAAGTCCCATACCTAATTTCCAAAGCAAGTATTGGGTCAAGAGGATATGCTATTGCATGGAAAGGCTGGACACTAGGAAGAACAGACATCTGAGGAGCAGAAAATCACAATTACTCTATAATCAACATGAGGAATACATGTCATGTGTTTAAACTAATATAATGATAACGTTGATCCTGACATTGATCTGCCGCCTGATGATCCCTTCAACTTCCTTGAACATTTTATCACGATCCTCCCAACTGCAGACACACTACAATTTGACACAAGACGACCTTGTTAGGTCCAAAACAAATATATGAAGTACAGCTCTTCCGATGATGGATTGGCTTTAAAAATTAAATGAACCAAAGTGATGTACAAAAACAGCGACAGAGATAATAACAAATATACATCACTGTGCGGACACAATTAAATGAACCAAAGTGATGTACAAAAACAGCGACAGAGATAATAACAAATATACGTCACTGTGTGGACACAAAGCAAGCCAGAAACAACCAAGGATGACAGTATGCTTGTGTGAATGAGCTCATATAAAGAGAATCAAGCCAGAATGAGTTTAATTTTGACACCGCAGTACAACCAATACCAACACACATGCATGTGTAATATAGGAAACCAAATATTCTCATCGGTTTCATCAGTACCTTGTATGCTTGAGGGGAGGGGATGGGAGGGATTTTGCTCCCTTCCCCTTGTTTGGCACCTAAAAATTTGTAGGTCGGGAGGGAAATTTTTTTGAAATTTCCCCTACCCTCCTCCCCCTTTGGAGGGGAGGGGCAATATTTTGCCATGCTGTGACAATTATGCCCATGCTTATTTTAAATATTCCTACCCTACCCTTCTGGCTTTCTCCCTCACCCTCCCACTTCGCCTCTGAACTGCCAGCCGCCAGTCCCCCATCTGCTTTTCTCGAATGCTCAAGAGCTTTCAACATCAAAAACAATCTTAACCTTTAGGCAACCCATTGCCATGGCATCAGAAAAAGCTACTGGAGGAAAAATGGCAGCTACTAGTACTGATGTTTATCCAGTTGCAAAGATTGACCTGAGCATTCGTATTGTTTCTAGATGCTCTAATATTGTTTCTAGATGCTTTTCGAGCGCACACTAGTGCACACTGCACAGTTTAGCCATGCTGTGACAATTATTGCTTGCATCTCAACAGCCTGCTCCTCAATGTAAGTTTCGAAGAAGGGGTCACTGTAATTGAAAATATGGGTTTTGTTTTGAGCAGGTAGATAGAGATTTTTTTTTTTTTTTGGAAACACGTGGGTAGAAAGGCTGGGAAAGGAAAACAACAATTGATATAAAGCTTGTTTAATTATCAAATATATATTATTGTATATATATTAGTTGTTAATTATGTATTATAGTTATATTTCTTTAATTTTAATAATTATAAAATTATTATTTTATATATTTAATGTCATTTATAATTATAAAGTTTAAAGAAAGCAACTTGAATAAAATAAGGGTAAAGTTGTCCATATAAAAATATTTTCCCTCCTGAACCAAAGGTAACATTAAAATTCATCCCCTCCCCTTGCCTCTGAGCAATCCAAACAAAATAATATTAAAATCTCTCCCCTCCTCTCCCCTCCCCTCCCCTCCATTGAACCAAACAGACCCAAAAAGGATGTCATCAAAAAAATACTGAAGGCGAAGATACATTTTTTACAATACCTGAAGTGTGTGTAGAAGATTGCAAGTAGCTTCTGGAAAGTCAGGACGAAGAATCAATGCTTGTCTATAGCTCTTTACTGCAGCCTCTACATGTCCACTGCACAAATAAAAAAAAGATGTTGAGATCAATTGGGAGATAAAATCCACATGGTACATGAAGATCCTCCTGAAGAAGGGACAAGATCAAGCTCAAAAAGTTGAGTCCTAGAACTGAACCAGGGACCAGAAGATCCTGTTTAACAAATATATATAACAATTAAAAACTACATATACTTGAAGGTACAAAAAAAGCATGTTAACTCAAAATTATGTACCAAACAATTGAATAATATATAATTTAAATATCTCACCCTCAACCTTCATTAAAGTAACCTCATTGGCCCCTCAAAATCCATGACCAATATCAATTAATGGTGGGTTTTTCCTCATTGGCCCCTCTTGCCAGTTCATTAGAAGTTGCCTTAGCCCCACACACTTTTAATCCTCTTGTGATATGCGTTCACTTTGGGCTCAATAGATATCAAGCCCATCTGAGGCTCAAGAAGTTGTGGATTATACATATTACTGTAGGGTTATTTGGGAATGCAAGATCTTAAGATACAAATGGAGACCTTAACAATATCAAAGCTTGCCGACATTAGCATCATTGCCATCTGCAAAAATTTAAAGACATCTTACCTATCTTTATAAGCTGAAGCCAGATTAGCATGGGCCTCAGCCATTGTGGGCCTGACAGCAATTGCTCGAATATAGTCTGAGATAGCTTCACTAACTCTGCCAATCTCCTTATATGTATTGCCCCTATTTACAAGCCCATCAGCTGCCAAAGGATCAATGCGGAGAACTTCATTGTAGCATGATATGGCATCTGCATAGTTCCCCTGCAATAATGTGACCAAAACTTCAGAAATTAAATCATAAGCAGTATTCTCATTGATAGTGACACTTTGTGTTATACTTCTCTGATCCTGACAGTTCTCCTACATTCTGTCCAAACTACACAGACTAGATTAGACCCATAATTCATTAACACTAACTAAGACACCTCATCCACTGAGAACATATTTTATGATAGGTTTTACTACCTGCTGCTTATATATTATGGCAAGATTGTTGAAAGGAGCAGACAGTCCAGTAGTTACACTCAACGTCGCCTTGTAATATGAAGCAGCAGCAGTAACCATATTCCTGAACAATTTTAACAGGGGAAAATCATTATATCTTCTAACCTTACCAATGAGATGATTTAAAATGTAGTTATCACAACTACATACCATTCCATGTATATATTTCCAAGGTTGGTGAGTGCTTGTGGATGGTTAGGTTGTAATGAAAGGCATTGCTTCACACCAAGCAAAAGTTTAGTTATAGGGCAGATATTTTAACCATTAGTTGACCTAAACCGAATGAAAATCAAGCTTCATAGAAGGAAAAAAAGCATACATTGTAGCACTGGATTGCTTCCTCTACACGGCCAACATCTTTAAGCGCATTTCCCTACAGAAGGAATTCAAAGAATATTATGCTATTGATCATGAATTTGCACACTTCGCATATATCAACAACAAAATGAGAGACAACAACAGAATTTACCAAATTGTTATAGGCCTCCAAAAATCTGGGATCGCATGCAACAGCTTGCTTATAATGTAAAATTGCCATGTCTAGCTGACCTTGCTCATAATACGTACTGGCCAAATTACCTGAGCAACAATTGGTACATAAAGTCTAAGTGATCACTATAGTAGACTGCAGAATCTAACCAAGCAGATCTACATAAAGTCAAATTCCCGACTCTAAGGACCAAATTGAGACCTGTCCATAAAATCTACCATCAAATTAGAAACTCAGAACAATGGCTAGAATTCCAAAGGAGGAGAAAACAAAGCAAGTATGGAACAAAATCACAGCATCTCATTCCACCACTTTCTTGCTCCCGTCTTTCATAAAGCAATCAAAAGTAGCAGTAAAGTTATAACCATAAACCAGTGGAACTCACCATAAGCCATAGAATAATTTGGTCTAGTTTGTAGCGCACGTTGATAACATGCAATAGCCTCTTGAGGCAAACCTAAAGCCTGACAAAGGAAAACCATCGTTGTTTCATCCAATAACAATTCATGTAATCTATGGTAACTAACGTAACTTAATCCAAACAATCATACTAACACGACCTGTTGAACTAACCTTGTATACATTCCCAAGGTTCAGATATGCATCAGGAAAGGAGGGTTTGAGTTTCACAGCTTCCTGAGTTTTTTGGGTTAGGAAAACATAAGCAGCGTCAGAATATTTGCCCAATAAAGATGTGAGAAGTATCATCAACAAAATTTCCCCTTATTATATAAGGAATAGAGAAATTTCAGAAGATGTAATCACTGTGCTCTTATTCTAGAGAGAGCAAATTGCATGTTGCTGCATTCGCGTTTAAGTTCAATTTTAGGAAAAAGAAAAACAACAAGAAAAATAGATTAGCCGAAGAAATAATACTAGACATCCAAGTGAGGTTGCCCCTTCTAAGTCAAAAGATTATGAATAAAGCATGTATAGATACCTTATAATACTGAAGGGCTCGGTTGAAATCACCAGATTCCATGAACAGACCAGCAAGATTTGACCATGCAATAGCAAAAGTGGGTTGAATGCGCAGCGCCTCAAGATAGCAACTGTATGCCTGCACAAAATGTTAGATTCTGACTATTTGCAGTCTTGGAGAAGTTACAACAAGACCAACCATCATCTGAGCCCTGGCTTGAAGACAAGAACTTGACATCTGTACTGAACTGTGAATTTTGACACAGTTCCACGCACGAATCATTTAAATCAGTAACTAAAATGTAAACAAGAGACGTAGGGTACAAAATACTAAGCATGAAGGAGCTTCCAGGCTTCTAGGCCAGCACACAGTGAAGTACAATTGAGCCTTTAGAAAAACAAGGCATAATGAAAGTGGGAAGCTGTACTGGGGAATCCAGTAGAACATTAGCAAAAACTGGGAAGCCAAATCACTGTTCAGAAACAGTATTGATTCTAGCAGCTGAAAGTGTTGTATTAAAATCCAGTGGCGGATATGTGGGTTGCGACAGAAGAGTCATAGAAAAGAAAAGACTTATCCCCTATGCTACAAGATATGAAAATTGAAGAAGGGAAATTATTGGGTAAAAAAATGCAAAGGGGACATCCACTTAAAACAATGAAATACAATAAGCTAGACTTACTTCTTGCACCAACCCTTGAGCTTTCATTAAATTCCCCAAATTGCTATGGGCGTCGACCTGTAGTACACAGATGTGACATAAACATCAATAAATAACAACGTATACAATGCCCAATCAATCATCACATATAAGATAAAACTTCTTGTAATCTCAATTTCTTCTGTAGATGTCCAGTTAATTTGAGCAATAATTGTTTATCAAGAATATGCAAGTTAGAATGACAGAGAATACCATTAGAGGATTAATAGATAGTGCTTGACGACAACATTGTGCTGCTTCATTAAGTCTTCCTTTGCGCATGTATGCACTGGCTAAGTTTGACCATGCATCAGCAAAATTGGGGCGAAGCTACAGCAGCAGAAGAGAAACAAAAATATATATTCACAAACGATCAAAGAAATACAAGAGAAGACTTGGTAAAAATAACATTGTGGTGAAACAGCAGGTTTCATGGAGGAGGGAAATCGGAAATAAAATAGCAGCTTCAAGATTTTTACCAAAAAAAAATGAAGAAGAAGAAAAGCAGAAGATCATAAAATAAAAAAACAAATTCACAAAAATGTAAAAAGAAAAAAACTATCGAAGTTAATCGCTCACAGACCTCAATGGCTATCATGTAGTAGTGAATAGCAAGGTCAATATTGCCTTTCTCCTACACAGTATAGTTTTATTAATATTAGAATATGCACATAATTTAAATGCCACATATAAAATATGCAATACGAGTCGTTTCCAGTCAGCAATTTCACCTACCTTCCATGCATTTGCCATGTTCCCATAACACTCTGCAAAACGGGGTTCAATACGAAGTGCTTCTTCATTTTTGGCAATACACATGTCAAAATCATGCAACTACAGACAAATACGCTCGAATCGTCAAATGCAACGTAAGAGAACAAGAAGTAAATGTTAAGGATTAAATAGTCATCAGCTAAACCGTAAAATACCTGGTAATAAATTGCGCCCAGAAGTAGTAAATTGTCAGTGCGGAGTGAGTTTCTCTCATAAACAGTATTACTATGCTCTAGTGCTTGTTTATAATTGCCAGTCTTGTACATTTGGTGTGCAAGAGTTATATGCAAATCTTCATCAACTGCGTTCAGGAGAAAACCAGGGGTATAATTAGTTGGCACAGTTATTGAGACATGAAATATTTAGAGTACAAAAGTTTTCTCTGCAATAAGAGAAGCGTCTAATGTAGTCCACGAAGTATACCCACTTCAATAACCTGTAGATCAAACAGCTGCGTCGATAGCAAGAGTTTAAAGACGTTAAATTTCTAGTGTTCACTTAAAGAGAAGTGGGCGACTCTACAAAGCACAAAACTAAGCCATTTACTGTTCACCAAATCAGCCCTCAAGACACAGTATTAGTATGCACTAGGAGAAGGGAGAATTTGAAATATTAATAACATTGCCCAATAAGGCGCCATCTACAAAACATAAAAACATGTTATTGGAGATCATTGACCAATAACAAGCTTACTTCCACATAAATGAATGACAATTTTAACAAAATCCACAGCACGGAAGCATAGAGCTGATAATAAGTGCAGCAAGAAGGGTAATTAAGAGAGATAAAAAGGATATGGCATCCCGAATTTCCTCATATATTCGTTCACGTTTGAACTCCATTAGATACTAAACAAGAGAAAACCGCACCTTCATTAGAATCATGACGACGCAACGGCAGTAGAGTAAGTGACGAAGGTTCAGGCTTGACGGAGAAAGGTTCGACCCGATCAGCAGTAAAGGAAGGGCGAGTTATGCTGCCAGAACCGGGGAGCTGTGGGTGGATATGATGGTGCCGATGGTCGCCCTGGACAGAGATCATGGTGATCTCGAGGCAGAGTAAGACAGGGAGGACAGGATCACTAGAATCGAGCGTGAGAGAAGATCATAAAAAGAGAATCGCCAGAAAAATAAAGAGACAGATCGTAAGCCGGGAAATCCAAACCCTAAGAGGAAATTTTCGAGGGTGTTCTGGAATGAAGGGAGTGGGGCAAGGAGGTGAAGGGGATTTTATATTTGCGGAAGGGAGGAGATCTGGACCGTTGATAATGGAGAAGGAAGGTGATGTTAGGTGGAGGACTGACACGTAAGTAGACTTTTTTCACGTTGGAAGACGCGCAAATAGATCTCCAAATCAGATGCTGCCCAAAAATTTTGGTTTTCCTTTTATTTAAAAATTTAAATTAAATAAAAAAATAAGGACCCTGCACGCCCTCAAACCAATCACACCCATAGTTATTATGGAGGAAAAAAAAAAGATTTTCCATTAAAAAAACGATTCAGGCAAAAAAAAAAAAACAAAAGAAAAGGGAATGACAATCATCCTTGAGAACTTTTTATTTTGAGTAAAATAAAATATTTGACTTTCCTTACATATTGTTTAAATTATATTGATATTTCTCTATTTTAAAAATATATAATTAAGTTTAAACGGTTAGCATTATTAAAAATATTCTAAGAAAATATTTTTAATTCAAACTTATATTAAATTAAATTTTATTTATTAATTTATCCCCCATGATGCTAAAACTCTATTTTTAGTTAAAATTGTTATGAATTTTTTTTCCTTTTCAAATATATTTGTTCAATATTTTTATCCTACTTGGATATGGGTTTAATTTATGTATTTAATGTAGATATAAATAAATAAATTAAAAAATTGATTAATTATTTTAATAAATATATTCAAATAAATATTTTTATAAATTCATTAGCAAGAAAATCTCATAAATTAAATGTTATAGATTTAAATGATTTTATAATATCTCAAGCTTAATCCTTTTATACTTTATGATAAAATAAAATATATTTTTATCTATTAAAAAGAGATATACCTACAAAATTATAAATTTTATTGTATAATCAAAATTAATAAATTTTATAACATCAACTATTATAAATTTTTTAGTTTTATAATTTTTTTTATAAATGCAAGTGTTTAGATAATTCTTTTGTTAAATGAGGGTATTTTGTTCAAAATTTAAGTTTGAGGGTCAAACTTAACCGGCAACTAACAATTGGATTGATGAAAATAAAATTTCAAAAATACAATGAAAATGTGTGCAACATGCATTTTTATTTATTTTAAGGGAGATTTATACGATTTTTAAAATAGAAATGAGGTTTATGTAATTTACAAGATTATTAAAAATGAACCAACCATTGAACCCATTGAAGTATTGGGTTAGATTGAAGTCAATCCGTAACCAAACCGTAAGGAAGTTAAGATTTTATAATTATTAATATGAAATTCTAAAAAAATAAAAATAAATTAAATTATTTTTTAAAATAAATAAAAAACTAAACCAATCAACTTGGTCGGATCAAACCAGTTAAATGTAAGTTCTCTGGTTTTCAGCTCAAACAGTACGGTTTAGTATAATCTTCATAACTATATAATTTAAGTAAATCAGAGGGGTAGTTATGTATTTTACTCTTTTATTTTTTCGTTAGTAGCATTCTATGTCAACTTTTTTCTTTACCATGCCTCCTATGTCATTTAGCATTAATAATCTTCCCGCAAAAAAAAAACATTTTTACCAATATGCTATGGACAGTAACAAAAATACCAAAATGTTACCGTCAAAATCGCTCTGCAGATGAATGCCTTTTAAAATTGATACCTCGAGAAACAAGTTCTTCAATATTAGGCCCATTTGAATTAACTCAATAAAATTGATTCTTCTGCTCAATCATTTGTAAACGTCAGAAAAACGATTTCTAACATCTCTCTCATAATAAATTACACATTCTAAATTACACATTCTCTCCTAATAAATGATGAGATGACATCATTTGCCCAATGATTATTAAATGAAAATTATTTCCTAATATTTTAGCCTATTAATAATTTGAATTGAACAAAAAATCATGACTAAATGATTGGAGAAAAGTATTAATAATTACATAATCATATAAATAATGATTACAAAATTAGGATAAGGTGTATACTGATCAAATAAAGTATTACAAAAAATTAATACTAAATAATTATATAATAATTAAGAATAAAATAATAATTAAGTTTATACGAATGAAAAATGAAAATGGATCTATCTTATAAATAGTGATTTCATCCGCTACATATTGCTTTCCTCCACATACGTTGTGGATATATGTCAGCTTCTTGAGATTCAAATCATCTCATTTATTTATGCATTTGATGTATTTAAATCAAGTCATGGTGCTTCATTTAAAGAAATTAACTATCTCTAAGTGGCAAATGTTTCATTTGATAGCCCACCAAGCTTAAAAATACAAGTATTGTATTCAGCAAAAAATAATGCATAATCATTTAATGAAGATGCGAATGATTGAAATTAAGCAAACTAAGAAATAAAACTAGGTTGATAAATAATTTACCCACAACAATGATAAGAAAAGTGACGGATGTAAATAGCCAAGAATGGAACAAGAAAGCAAAAGAAAAAAGCATATGAATGAATCGCTAGATAAGATACAGAGAACAAGAATAAGAACGAGGGTGTTGTCTTACAAAGTAAAAGCACGCAAGCTTGTATGGGGGGAAGGAGTTGACATGACCAATCAATACATTGGGATGGAGGAGTTGCATTTGGGAAGGAGGGATATTCTGTTATATGCACGAAATAATATTTCCAATAAAGATAAAACCCTTTTTAATTATTAAAAAAAAGTCATATCATGTTATAATTGTTCACATAAAGAACGATTTCTGACTTTTGTTAGACAGAAACTTATTCTCCACATGAATGACTTCTTTACAACTTTAAAATCGTTTTTTGCAATAGTGATTTTAAAGATAGTATTATGTTAAATACTTCCTCCTTTATGGCAATTTAGCATTATCTTTTATTGTTTAACGTATTCCGACAAAAAAAGCCACCGAACACCCATCTCAACACTCCCTACCATCAATTGTTCATCTTTTGACTTGGTGTGATAGCAAAACAACAAAAAAATAAATAGAGAGACCAGCAATGCCAAGGGAAAAATTATCGAATGTTCCCACATGATCAGTCTAATCACTAAAAGGTATTGCCAATATCCAGTACATGAAATGAGGAGATGATAACAGTTCATAGTGATAACTCAAGCCGACTAGGGATAAACAAACGGACTCAAACTGAGAATCTTGGACGCGATCAATCGCGTAATTCCTCGATCTTGTGATAATCTCACCTATCAAGATTTCCGATGATGCGAGGGAGATAACTAATTTCACTTAGGGATTAAGAGAGACTCAAATTAACCGCTCTTTAAATATGGTGAGGATCTAACTATCATACACACTAAACCATATTAGCTAGAACCATTTATATAGATCAAGGCTTCAACTAACTAACTACTCATTTAATTTCACCTTAATATCTTTAACAACATCATCCGTTATCATTGTGATAGCTATAGGTACCGTCGGTTAATTTATTTAAGGAAAGGAAAGTGTCTCATAAAAGAATAAAAGCTTAAACATCATTAAGCTTTATTATTATTATTATTATTTATTTCATTAATTGAGCCTGTTTTTATTATTCTTCCGAGAAATATGAAAATAAGTGGAATATCCCACCAATAAGATTTGGATTGCTAAAATCAAGGATTATTAGTCATTTGGATTTAGTATTTCAATTTCAAATTAAAGTCTATCACTATGTAATTTATTCCTATAAATAGGCATATATAAAGCATTGAATATCCAAAAAGTAAATTGGTATAAGAGATTATCCTGAGCTATTTTAGAAAGGAGGTCCTGCTTTTGATCTTAGATTATCTTATAGCTTTCTTAACTTAAATTCTTAAATTATCTCATAACTTTCCCATCTTATCAGCCTACTCAAATCGGTATCTTATCAAATTGTCATCTGTTCGCAGCTATGGACATTATTTGCTATAAAAAAGAAGGAATTGTGGCTAATCTTTCTGCCAAAGGATTTCCTTTTGTTTAAGAAAAGACAAATGATTTCACATTTCTGTTTTAGGCCAATTTTTTCCTCTGGCATGATTTAGTATGTGAACTTGAATTGAATACTAAATAAGATTAAAGACCAAAATAACCTTTTTTTTAATATTTTCAAGTGACAATTTTGAATAGTTTCCTTTTTTTAATTTCTGTTGTATCAACATTGAAAAAATAAAAAGAAACTCGACTTTGACAGATTTGGATTTCCATGAAAGGAGAAGCAGATAGCGTTGGATTGTTGGCAGCAATAAGATTCCATCAGGCTTGGTTTCCTTCCAATTGTGCATCTGCCACACTCAGTGGAGAAAAGCCAGTTTTGATACCGTCAAAGCTTCATTAGATTTGTCAAAGAATAAGGGGCAAGGCTCCACAGTAAAGTTGGAACTGTTATTCGCAGATCTGCAATCCTAAGCTCCTCTGTTGAACTATGAGAAAGACAGCGTGTCGAGGAAGGCAGAGCTATGAAAAAGGAACAGGCAGAGATGTCAAAGCTGATGAAGGCTAAGGTTAAAAATTGGTTTAGAAGGCGGGCCTTCACAGAAACTCCAAAAATTTACATCACCACCCCTAGGAAGCACCCTCTCAGTCCTCTCAGTCCATGTTGTATGTATGAACTTCAATTTTCAATAATTTTTAATTTTAGGAATATTCATAGCTTTTGACCTCTCAAGCATCGTGAGTGTTTTAGGAATCTACGAAACCGGTTTAGGGTTTAGGGTTGGTTTCAGAAACCCTTTTCTGTAAAACGAAACAAAACTTTACTCATACTTATCTCGTAAATCGTAAAAGTGATACTCTAAAAGCTAATCAAAATACACATTAATTAATATTCACTGACACAATATTGCAAACCTATATCAAAACTGATGCGGGATCATATACATACATTGGACTGGACTCAATTTTTAGCAAGGTCCAGTGTTCATATTTAAACGCCAGCAATAGACTTATGACGATTCAGTACCTCCATTATTGAAAGTGTTGTCAATCATCTGCTTAGCTGATATCACCCTATCCAAGGTCTCATCTGAAACCACGATCCCTGTTGTCTCCAAGTCGGCAACTACTGCTACAGCCGCATCTAGCTCCCCGAGATCAAGACACACTGAGATGATCTCATCATAAAGCGGTCTGAAATTTGGGATTAAAAAGCAACCTATAAGCACCGAAATATGGGAACAAAGAAAGTGGTAGAAATATTGCACCATCTAACATAACCCGAAAGGCTGACAGCCATTAATGTCATCGATGACCATAAGAAAGAAAAGTGAAACTTGCTATAAAGTTATGTGGAGCTCCAGTACTAAAGAAAGCATCAGAATGAATTTCAAAATTTTCGTTCATCAGGTAGGACAATGCAGAAGAAAATAGAATTACCTGCCAAATTTATAACCAAGACTATGTGTCGTCTGCAATATCGTCAAGAAAGATGAAGGCAAAGGCGCTCTGATGGCAGCACGCAAGATCATAGCACAATCGCCTACAGTTGGTGTTCCTCCCAGTTCTATAACCTGCATTATACAACCCAACATCTCGTTCAGCATTTAGATTAAGTACGGGTGGCAATCAAGAAATCCTTATGCATGTGTTAGCCATGGCTCCTAATATCATACGGAACTTTTAACAAGACCAGAGTAAGTCTTGTAGATAATAGTTACAAGAGTGACGGATATATATATATATATATATATATATAAAGCCAGACTTAGAATATGAATTAATCTTACATCATGATTTAACCGAAAATGGCTCCTACTATCATACAGAACTTTTAACAAGACCAGAGTAAGTCTCTTAGATAATAGTTACAAGAGTGACAGATGGATACACACACACATAAAGCCAGACTTAGAATATGAATTAATTTTACAAAATGATTTAACCAAAACTGGTAAAAGTGGGAAAAATTATTAATGCACAAAAGGTATGTCACAACATAAAAGCTATAATTCAGAATACTTGTCATAACATCAGCATGAGACCATTCATAGAATATTTCATTTCCAATGGAGTGAGAAATGCACGTAGCCACGCATCACTCAAAAACACAGCTGAAGAGAGCAAGAGGAGCAGTTCCATTTGTAATTTGAAAATAGAAACTAGCCAAAACAACATGTGAACCAAAGATATTGCCAATTAGCACGTTCCATCAAAACTACTTTCACTTGATAAATTAAAAACATAATCTTAAATATTTCCTGTATGCTAACCAAACAAAGTTTATATTTGAGAAGTTTGACAAAATGTCAAGGGATATTAGTAACACCCTATACACATCCGGTAGGGGTATTTTGATGAAATTTTTCATAACCTATATCCATAGAAATACCCTCAATTCCATCATTTGAGCAAGGAAAAGGAATGAATAAATCAGAAATCAGACAAACAGTGAAATAAAAAAATGAAAAGATGAGGCAACTGTTCTTGAAGCACAGGAACTCTCAGAGTCCTTTTGATGTGATACAGGAAGGGGAGAGGGGAAGAGAGAGCCGTAATAACATATTCCATCACCTTTACTGATGCAAGGAAGGCTGCTAGAGAAACCAGTGAGAAGCGTTGAGCTGATGGCATTTGGTCTTACGAAAAGATGTGCTATATTTGGTATCATGGAAGTTTGAGCATGGAAGTGGAAATGAGGGTGGAAGTCACCAAAATGCTTGTTTGGTTGGATGGAAGCTGAAAACTTCCATTTCCATAAAATAGGTGGAAGTAAGTCCACTCCTCGTGACTATAGAAATGAGCGGAGTTCCATGGAAGTGTATTATTAAGACCATTTTGCCCTTAATTATTTAACTTAACTAACAACTTTACCCTTCCACCATTTTTACTTCCATCCACCATACCCGACACTTCTTAGTGGCAGCAACAATTTTTGGTAGGTGTATCACCACCCCCTTGCCCCATAAGATCCTTCTTCAGCAAGCTCCTTACCACAGTCTCCATTTTTTGTGAAATCTGGTTCTATTTCTCAGTAACTCCCACGCCAACCTCCATTTTCATAAACATGCCCCAGCCATTTTCAACACAGTCTCAACCTCCTTCATCAACAGCAACAACGGAGCTTAAAGGGTGGTTGTCAAATATGGGTTTGACAATTGGTGGGTAGTTTCAACATCAAACCATTGAACCACATTCCATGTGTGGCTTGATTTGTTGATGAAACGGCAGTCTCAATAGTTTCAGGTCTATGCAGAAATTTCTGTTTCAGATCCTCAAGCCCAGTTTTTCAGTTCTTTATTTCAAATCTATGTTTCTTGTTCTGGTAAATGAATCTTGCCAATTCTGGTTTGAATGGGTTCCTCGAAGGTGAGTGTTGATGGTGATACATGATGGTGACAATGGGTGTTCATAACTCAATATGGTGATCACAGTGAGTGTTCATTGTGGGGCACAGTTCTTCATGGTGGACTGATTTGCAGAGTTTTTTTTAAAAAAAAAAAAAATTTGTTCAAGGAATTATGGTTTTTCGATATTAAACATAGTTTTTCGATATTAATTTTGTTCAAGTAATCAAATATAAGAATTCCATGGACATATCAAACATAGTTTTCAATCCAGTTGCATTTCTCATCCCCTTATACTTCCACTTCCATCAAAACCAGTTTCAGATACCAAACAAGGCACAGAGGGAGGCCAAGGAAAACACTGAAGGAGGTCATCAATTAAAACCTCTTGGTGAATGATATATCAGGTGTTTTGCATCCATATAGGTAACTTTGTATTAGGACAAGACTTGATGCTATTGAAGAAGCAAAAATTCTGATGTCTACATGAAATCAAGTTAACTAGTAGCTGAAACCAATTAAGAAACAACAACAAAGACCATACAAATGACAGCTAAAGATTCGCATAAACTTGTAATAAAGGTGTGGTTACTTGCCTTCTGCATAACTTTAATCGCTAACTCAATTTCCCATTCCTGAGACCACCTACGTGGACATTTGTTCTTCAATTCTTTCTCCCATGTCCACCCCCAAGCATCAGTTATGGTATACATGTCTGATACGTCAAACACTTTCCGTTTTCTTAGCTCCTTAAATGCCTCAAATATATCCTCAGGAAACCAATCATCATCATCATCATCCTGCACGGAAATCCTTTAGGTCCTAAAAGCATATTAACAATTAACAAGTTCAAAATGCAAAAACAAAAGATTGCAAAATTGACAGAAAATATGAGCACATGGACATGGTACACAAGACTATCAGGAAAAAATACTCGCCCAGATGCTGGTTATAGCCTCGGATTTTGAGTATATTTGGCTAACTGACTAAGCGAGTTAGAGTGTGTTTGGATGTCTTAAAAAAAAGCACTTTTTCACTAAAACCATGGTTTGGTGAAAAATTTGCCAAACACTTGAAAAATCTTCATAAGCTATTTTTGCTCCAAAACCATGGTTTGCCCATCAAAACCATGGTTTGCCCATAATCTGATATGAAGACACTTTTCAGCTTTTTTGCCTTTTAAATGGTGGGCCCCACTTTTTATCATTTGTTATTAGTGCATGTGACGTGTTTGTTTTTTTTGGTGTGGGACCCATGATTTCCAATTTCTCTCTCTCATATGTTTTATTTAGAATTTTAAAATTTTAATATTGAAAATATTTAAAATAAAATCTTATCTTTTTATATGTAATTATCACAAAAGCTAATATTCTTTTTTTTGGTAATTTGACCATTAAAAAAGTTATTCTTAACCTAATACCCAAACACTCTCATTTTATCAAAATCATTTTTTTCTATAATATATATATATATATATATATATATATATATATATATATATATATATATGTTTGATTTTTTATGTTAGATAATTGATTAATGTTATAATTTTTAATTTTTCAGATAAATTTATGTCATTTTTTGTATTTATTATGAATTTTCCTATTAAATAATACATAAAATATAATCTTATCATTTATATGTAATTATCACAAAAGCTAATGTCCTTTTCAGTAATTTGACCATGAAAAAAGCTATTCTGATCAAAATATCCAAACACTCTCATTTATCAAAATCACTTTTTTCATATAATCTATTCTGCCAGAATCTATTCTCAAAAATCACTTTTTTTCACTTTTTTTCCATAAGCTATTCTCAAAAGCTGATTCCAAACACACCCTTAGATAAACACCATTCCCACACCCAAAAAAGGGGTAAAGATCACCATGGGACTTTCATACCTCAACCTGCAACTTAGATACTTTTTTTGACTTTTTTGATGTGGAGTTAGGTTGGTCAGAATCTTTCAACAATTGAACTCCAATCATTTGAAGGGGCTTTTTAGCTTCAACTGCATTGTCCTTTACTCTGTCTACATCTTGGTTGTCTGCTGGTTCTGCTTCTTCAGGCTGTTCTGCCTCCTCCTCCTCCTCCTCATCAGCTTCATCATCTTCAGCTTCTTTTGTGGCATCTTCCACAGCTTCAACATCATCCAAAATTTCAGGAGGCTCAGGATTACCGGTATTCATTGGCTTTTCATGATTATTAGTCATGGCTTCTCCCAAGAAGCGGCGCTTCCAAAATTCTGTGTCTCCTTCATGCAGCTTTATTTTTGAAATTAATGCATCCAGCTCTTCATCCACCTAGAAAAAAAAAACCACATTCAATTTTGCACATCATATGCTGAAGATCAAGGTAGAAATAAATTAAAAGGCAATTTTTGAAGATGTGTGTATGAGTACTGGATAAAGGATTTACCTCTTCTTCCTCCTCATCCACAGGAGGAACCCAAAGGGGCCGACCGCGAGATCGATTTATTCTCCTTGCTTTCTGTACACGCTGGTAAAGAACATTTCTAGTTCCGTCAGTTGGCAGACCTTGTGCTTCCAGTTCTTCCTTCAATTCTGACACTATCATCTTACTAGCAGCCTTGGGCTTTAAAACATTCTGCTCAGGACCCTTTCTAATTTTCTTTAACCTCTCCTCCACCTTAACATAATCAAATTCAGATGCGTCATCACCTAAAGCTGAAAGTCCTTCATTTTGTAAGGTCTTTAGAAGTTTTCGATGGTGTAGTTTCCACTCCTCAAGACATCTTTGTTTAAAGGAGGTTTCCACAGGGTTGGAATATATAAATCCAGCAGCGTCAGGGTCTAGAGGCGTTTTTCCTCTTTGAGGAACCCATCGCTTGCGCTCTCCAGTAAGGCCACCCTCTGCAATATACCTGTTAATGAAATAGGAAGAATGCTTTTGATTAATGCTGGCACCTGCCTTATATAGAGGGGAAAGAAAAGAAAAAACCAGAAAAATACGCTAAAAAGTAGAACGGAGAAGCAAGAAAATTGGTGCAGGGAACCAAAGAATTCATGAATCCTCAAGCTCACTAACATCATTACAAGCTTTTCTCTTTTATCCACTCTCTGCCCAACTAACCACATGCAGACCATTTCATGTAATTCCAAGCAAACCCCTCTAACAGACTTTATTATGGCTAAAATATACTAGACCCTCTTTACTACATAACCGTGTATCAAAAGCTTATTTGACTATAGGAATTAGGAGTTACTTATCACCAATGTTTGGAATTTGATTAGCCCATTTTGCAGTTATACCTTATTAAAGATGTAAACTATAGGAACACACAATTCATCACCATGAGATGAAATGACGTATACTTAATCTGCAAACTGCCCCTGCACGGCATCTACAAAAATTTTGAAAAAAGATGTAATTTAAATCCAAACTAAAAGTTCATAGGGATTCTCTACCCAAATCAAGGATAGACACTTTCTCTCTCACACACACACACAAACATTACAACTAGGAATGCAGAAAAGGCATTGCAACAGAAACAATACCTAGCAATGTAATCAATCTCATAACCAAGTTCAGCCTCCTCTTGTAAAGGTTCAATCCATGAGCTGACCAATGTCCGGTATTTTCGGCTCAATATCATTGCTCGTGGCGGAATTGATTGCTTATCTTTGGCCATAGCTTCTAAAGCTTCGAGCATTTCAACAATCCTTCCTGAATTTGAAAAATGACAACAAGCTGAGGCAACCATATGAAACAGTTGTAAGAAAATTCAGGCTAAAAATGCTTCCAAAGTTCAATTTCAACTCTTCCTCCTCAATTCTTAATATAAGATTATGAACAACCAATATAGATTTATATAAGATAGGTACATAGTTAATTGTAGAATATAAGGACGTACTGAAATCAACTATTGTTTAAGCAATCCACATACTATACATCTTCATGTAAATCCTTGGTACCTTTTCTGTACGATAGTAGTTATATATGTTGTTGTTCCTTGATTATCCACATACAGCAGAGTCTATGTCTATCCCAAGGTTGAACATAATTTCAAGCCAACCATCTTTTTTTAATTTTAGAAAGGTTGACAAACTATAAATCATAATTCAAATCCATCACTTTTTCCAACACAACAAAAAAGGCTTTTCAAACGACTAACATCAAGTTTCTTATTTGATAGACAATTTTTCTCCATTAAGTGCAGCTACATTATAATTCGGATGGATGGACACCAACTGACAGCAGAGACATCAGATACAATATGAGATTTGATTCTTCAGTCAGCATAATTACCTGTATCACACAATAAAAGGATTCAACACTGTATTTTCTTAAACACTAGTTTGTAACAAGGAATAAGATCTCAAAAGTACATTCACCAGTAGTAAAGATTTTTCAACATTTCATTTGTCATTACAAATAAATACACTGAAATGGGGAAGAGATAGGAGAAATAAAAGAATGGAGGATTACCAAAAGGGGTATGGACGGGAAAGAGAACTATATTATACAGAAGATATAATGAAATTTCAAATTCACTAAGAATAAAGATGACATCATTAAAAATGAGAAAGCTGTGTTATTAAGTAATATAGTCACACCTTCTCGACACAAAGCCCGTAGATACAATGAAAGTGGATCTCCATAGTTCCCTTCATTATGAAGCAAAAGGGTGCCACCTTCAAAGTGTTTAAGGGCACGAAAATGCCTGATAGCTTCTCGCACTACACAGTACTTGGTAAAGCATTCCACTAGCAGCCTGAAAAGATGGTTAATCAGGCTAGAAGAAAAGTCAAGGTCAAAAAATATAGAGAACCACTGCCAAATTGAAGTAAATTAGCAGCTCAGCTAATGCATACATCCCCAAAGACTATGATTTATTATTCAGTTCTCTAGAAAGCACATAATACTTAAGGGGAACTAAAATTGATACACAACTTAATAGTCTATCCCCAAAATGACAAAATTCATCATGGCTATGTTATCATGTGTGAAGCATTCAGCATAACAGAGAGCCAAGTTTAAAAAAGAAATATGAAGATAATGTGTCTTACGCATGGGTCTTAGCATTTGGTTGTATGCGCTTGTGATCCTCAACCATCATGCCAAGTAGCTCAGCAACATCTTGCATTCTATATGCCATACAAAAACAGGGTGCTATAATCAAACATACAATACTAATCAATCTAGAGAAGATTAAATGTAAGAATCCATAGGGAAGACTTCACATTATTCTGCATAAAACTGAAAGAGGTAAAATGTGAATACATTAGCACATATTAAAAAGAAAATTAAAGGCATGACAATCTCTTATGTCTAAGAATATAGATCAAAGGGCAGGAAATGGTGTTAAATGATAAGTCTATACAATTCAGATTAGCAAATTTGCTTATACTTCGATGACCATGCAGGTTGAGGTTGAGAAACAATTTCAAGCCATTGAGAACATAGATTATCATGCAAACTAATGCTATATGAAAATGTTGTGCCTTGCACGCACAGGCAATGAACTAACCTGTCATAAGATTCAGCTCTAGTATATGCTTGAATAACCCAATTGTAGGTCTCTGTATCAGGCTTCATATAATCTGTAACACATAATCCATTTCACATGGAAAAATATTGGATAAAATTTTTGTATCATTTGAAACTTGAGAATGACCATAGCTTTTGAGGACAAGTTTAACACAAGCAACACACAATGAAACCAAGCTTATACAGAAATGGTTAACAGAAATAATATCATTAAGGAAATATAAGCACCAGAAAAGGGGCGTGGAAGAAGTAAAAGATATTAACCTTCTCCATATTCCATATTCTCAAATGTAGCAAAAGCTATTTCAGGTATTCCGCAGGTAGCCTAATTCAGTTAAAGCAAGAGAGATGGCATAAGTTTGGTGCAATATTCATTAATCATAATTTGAAGTAGCCAGTCAAAAATCAAACAGCCTCGATCAGTTTTTCATAGTTAATTGCAAATTTAAAAGGAAAAAAAAAACTTTGTTTGGGCAAAACATGTCAAAATAATGCACCACAGCCCCATCTTCTCATCATAAGAACAAGATTTATTACCTTCACGAAGACTTCTAATAAAAAAGAGACCCCCAGATTACACAGCAAGGATTTGATTGGTGCTTTCAGAAACAGGATAAATAAATTAACTGGCCCATGGATCAGGGCAAGAATAGTCACCAAACGGATAATACCTAAGAAGAAAGAACTGCTTGTGCAGCTTGTAGCTGTCAAATTATCCTGACATCTATGACCTACTCAATCTCATCAATGCCCAAAAAAAAAAAATAGAACAACAACCACGTTCAGGAAGGGCACCTGCACACTGAGCAGACAATTGAAATGAAATGTTGTTGCCATCCTCCCTGCCGCCTCCATCTCGTATGCAATTTCTAATGCATTGGAATGATCCCCCACGTTGCAGTCTTCCTCAATTAGAAGATCATAAACCTTATCAGTGGCTCTCAGGCCTCCTTTGGCACCTTCAAAGAACACTCGGTTGGCATCTTCCAAATGATTGTTCCTAACAAGTTCCTCTGCATGAAATGATAAGAGTCACAGATACCATGTCCAAAATCATAAAGTGAAGGGGCTGTGTTGAATAAATACATCAAATAACTAATTCAAAGGGTTTCTTACCAATAAGCACTATCCATGCTTGACGTATATCATAATTTAGATTTTCCATAGCCGCAAGTATTTCTAGACCTCTGGCGGCACGCCCTTTGCACCCAAATAATCTAATCAAGGCCAGAAATGTCTCGTGAACAGGGCGAAGCCCTGCACTCAACTCTCTTCTCAGTGACTGCATCTGCATATGCGTAAGGATGTACGTTTTAGTTTCGAAAAGGCCCATGATTTGAGTTCGAACCGGAAATCCATCCCCCCCCCCCTCTTTTCTATCTTTGTTTTGCCTCGTTTAGTCTTAATATCTTGCCCTCACTATGGTTAAGTCCGTGAAAAACAGAAGTTTCGGCCAAAGACACTATTTACAAAAATGTAATTGGAGACGATGTTTCGCACGCAGGAATTTGCTTTAACATGCGCATTGCAGGAATTGTTTACAGCAAAATGGTAAAGAAGGGATACCGCGGCTTCTTCATCACCGTTGAGGACATGAGAGACTATCAAGCCATGAAAGGACCTAGGACCGGGGCTGAGCCCAGCAGCAATCATGTCGTAGATAACCTCAGAGACACTAACGGAATCGTGGTTCCGGGCCCGGTCCATGAGCTCCTCCATGAAAGTGAAGCGAAGCCCATTCTCGAGGGCAGTGTCGTCATCCTTCGGCTGCCTCTTCCTTCTCGTTCGCTTCTCAGGAGTTGAAACCGCAGCGCGAACAACAATGCTTCGACTAGATAGGCTACTCAATTTGAATGGGAAAGATGTGCAGGGCAAGAGAACAGCATACATGGGGATAAGAAATGGGAAGAGTCGGAGTGACACTGTGAAACACAGCTAAGGCTGGTGCTGAAGCGAGATAATTCTGATGACGCGACCAGCGAATCGGGGCGCGAACAATGTCATTCCAACGACGAGTCGTTTGTGTCGTTGTTAAAAATTAAAATTAAAAATATAATAAAATGGGGACAAACATACTGTCAAAATTAATAAAATATAAATAAGTACGTAGAGTTTTAATAATTCCAAAAAAACTATTTTGAAATTTTGAAATATTGTAAAATTTGAGAAATTATCTAACTATCACATAAAAATTCTTCAACCCGCTTGCCAGAGCTCCGGGGCCAGTGCCTGTGCCTGTGCCTGTACCTGTCAGTGACAACCATCATCGAAACTTTAGTGACCTTAACGATGATCGGCCATCAGAGCTCCAGTGGTCTCATATATATATTAGAATTTTTTAAGCAAAAGTCATTAATATGAATTTTTGAGTTGTTAATATCGGTACTAAAGTCGTAAATAGAGTCAACCGGAGCTCCGATGATCTCTTTTTTTTTTATTTCTCAAATAAAAATGGTTAATATAGATATTTGAGTTGTTAATATGGATGCTAAAGTTGTAAATAGGATCAATCGGAGCTTATTTACGACTTTAGTATATATATTAACAACTCAAATATCCATATTGACGATTTTTGCTTGAAAAATTAATATATATATATATATATATATATATATGAGACCTCTTGAGCTATCATTTTTACAACTTTAGCATCCATATTAAGAACTTAAGATCCATATTGACCACTTTTGTTTGAGAAATTAAAAAAAGGAGATCATTGTGGCTACAGTCAACCCTATTTACGATTTTAGTATTTATATTAACAGTTTAATAATTCATATTGATGACTTTTGCTTGAGAAATTCAAAAAAATATATATACAAGACCACCGGAGCTCAGGGGTAGTACTGGTAATTTGGGCCGGGCTAACGGGCCAAGCCCGTTAGCCCGGAAAAATAAACGGGTATGGGTTCCTAAAATCCAGGCCCATTTATAAACGGGCTAAACGGGCTGTAGCCCGTTTAGCCTCGGGTTAAACGGGCTAGCCCGTTTACCCGAAATAAAAAAAAAATTGTCAAAAAATTATTTCATTATGGGCTGTAGACTCTGGACATTATACATGTTGTGGGCTTTGTCATTTGATTATCCATTCTGCTCCACAAGACGACAACCACAACCCACAAGTCCACAACGGCACACACAACCACTGAACCACAGACTCCAGTCCACACGACCACACTTGAGTACTTGACACTCCCCAGTCGGCCAGTTCCCACAGCTCATTCTGTATTTCTGTCAGACACTCAGACAGGAGAGACAGCTCACAGCTCCAGCCTCCAAGCGAGTAGCGACCAACTCCGACCAAGCCTCCAGCTCCGACCAAGCCTGCAGCTCCAATCGACCGAGAGGCGAGAGGCTCCAAATTCCAATCCACGCACAGACAGCTCCATTGAGTCACAGTCTCACAGATCTGCTCCTACTCCAGCTCCAATTTGTTGAAGCTTGAACAGATCTGCTACACTACTCCTACTCCAGCTCCAATTTGCTGAAGCTTGAACAGATCTGCTACACAAGGTCTTACTCCAGTGCTTCACGGTCACGGCTCCACTGAACAGATCGAAAGTCCGTGAGTCCGGCGGCCATCACCGTCCACCGAGTCCGCTGACCATCACCGTTCACCGACTAACCGCCCTCAACGTTGACGCCGATCTCGTCGTGATTGCCTGATTTTCCTCCGTTGACGTCCCACGGCTCCACCTCCACTGTACGTTCACTCTGTCTCTCGCTGCCTCGTTCTTCAATTGTTAAATCATATTAGTGTTTTACTTTGACGGACTTGCTTGCTTGTTGCTTGACTTGCTTCAAAATCACTCCGTCTCTCGCTACCTCGTTCACTCTGTCACTCTGATTTGCTTGTTTTACTATTAAATATTAATGTAGTCTTATGTTATGTGCTGCATTATTTTCGGTTTCTTCCTGGTTAAAGAAATGGTAATTGAAATCGCATTGGTAGGTTATGGACTGTGGTCAGTGATTTTCAATTGTTTTGGTTCTTGTTTTGTTAAAATATCGAAGGGATTTTTGTGCTAAATTTTGGTTAGTAATTTTAATTGTTACAAGAGTTAGTTTTTATGTTATTGTAAATTTGATTAATTTTTTGTTATAAAAAGATGGCTACAAATACAAGTACAAATGTCAATGATGGAGACAAAGATAATAAAAGAAAGAATGTTGACAGTACAATCTCTGCAATGGATGTTGAGTTGCCAACACAATCTGAACTTGATTCTTCTTGTTTACAAACACAAAATAAAGATGCTTCTGCTGTAAGTAAGAAGGCAAGGTGTACAACATCTGATGTTTAGAGATATTTTACCAAAGTTGGCATAGTTGATGGCAAAGAAAAAGCTAAATGTAATGGGTGTGGGAAATTATTAGCTGGAGGAAGCGTCAGTTGTGGGACTTCACACCTTCGACGTCATATTACAAATTGTAATTCATTACTAAAATACAAGGATGTTGGTGCCATGATGATAGACCAAGCCGGGATTGTTAGAGCTAGGAAGATTGACCCAAACAGGGTACGAGAAATTATTGCTTATTCCATCATTAAACATAATCTTCCATATTCCTTTGTTGAGTATGATGGAATTAGGGAGTTGCTTACATATTTAAATCCTGATTATAGGAATATTACTAGAAAAACTGCTATGGTAGATGTATGGAATTTCTATCTTCATCAAAAGGATAACCTGAAGAAAAAACTTTCATTGAGTCCAAGTAGAATATGTTTGACTTTTGATTGTTGGACAGCGATAACTGCTGAAGGCTATTTATGTTTGACTGCTCACTTTGTTGATGAGCAATGGAACCTTAATAGCAAAATACTTTCATTCTCTAAGATGGAGCCTCCTCACACTGGGGCTGAAATGGCAAAAAGGGCGCATGAAATAATATTAGAGTGGGGGATTGAAAAGAAAGTATTCTCTATCACTCTAGACAATGCTTCAGCAAATTTTCAAATGCAAAGAATTTTGAAAGAGAATTTGAATTTGATTAATAGCTTGATATGCAATGGGGAGTTCTTCCACGTTCGATGTTCTGCTCATATCTTGAATCTCATAGTTCAGGATGGCTTGAAAGTAGTAGAAGGTGCTTTGAACAAGATTAGGAACAGCATCCTATATGTAAGGAAGTCGGAGGCAAGGATGATAGAATTTAGGAAAAGGGTTGAGCAAGTTGGGGGTATTGACACTTCAGTGGGTTTACGGTATGATGTCCCAACTAGATGGAATTTAACACATGCAATGCTTGAGAGTGCACTTAAGTATCGTCGTGCTTTTGCTAGCTTAGCTCTGAATGACACAAATTACAGTCATTGTTCAACAAATGAAGAATGGTCTAGAGCAGAGGCTATTTGCACTTTCTTGAAGCCTTTTTCAGTGATAACAAACTTGATTTCTGGATCATCATATCCCACTTCTAACATGTATTTCACACAGATTTCGAAGATTGAGTTGTTGTTGAAAGGGCATTTGAATAACAATGATTTTATGATTCGGGAAATGGCTCAGAGTATGGTTGACAAGTTTGACAAATATTGGAGCGACTATAGTGTTATCCTTGCTCTTGCAATTATCCTTGATCCTCGGATGAAACTTGATATCATTAAGTTCACTTTTGGGAAAGTTGATCCTATAAATTCTCAACAAAAGGTTGAAAACATAAGGAGTAAATTGTATTATGTTTTCAATGAGTATAAAAATGGGACAGCATCTTCATCTTCAGCCCCAATTGTTGGAGCTGCATCAAGCTTTAATGCGAACGTGGATGTACTCACCACAGAACAACATTTTGGCCCTCACTCGAATCAAGTAGATGACTATGATGTTTTTGATGTAAGTTTGAAATTCTTTACTATGTTTACAGTTAATGTTTTTTTTATTGGCACTTTACTATGTTGACACTTTATTAACCATGTGTTGTAGGATTTCTTCTCATTCAAGAGTCAAGATGTGTCAATCGAAAAATCTGAATTGGATTACTATTTGGAAGAAGCGACACTTGATAATAGATCGACTACAAGATTTAATGTTCTGGATTATTGGAAAGCTAATTCTTCTCGATTTCCTTGCCTTTCAAAGATGGCATGTGATATTCTTAGCATTCCAATTACCACCGTTGCAAGTGAATCAGCTTTTAGCATTGGATCTCGTGTTCTCACAAAGTATCGATCGTGTCTTCTTCCATATAATGTTGAAGCTCTTATTTGCACTCGAAATTGGCTTCTTGGTTTTCCATGGGATGGTAATATCTAATTCATTACTTTTTTATATTATTCTTAGTTTTTCATGGGATGGTAATATCTAATTTTGTCTTTTTTGTTTATGTTATTATGTGTGACAGAGGATTTTGAGACAGAGAAAAAAGAAAATGCTCTTATTCCGGTTTTTGAAGCTTCAGATAACGCTTCAAATATCATTATTCATGATTGAATAATAAGAAACATTATAAGTTTCTTGTCCTCCATCATTGCCTTTGATCAATTTATATTTGTTATGTGTAGTGGACTCATATGTGTTGTGGATTTGTAGTTATTTTGATTGTAGCTTTTTTTTTATTCCTAACAATACAATTACAAAACTTTAAATTATAGAAATATGGAAATATGGAATGATGAAAAAAAAATAGGCAGCAGCGCCAGCACTCATATCATTATTTAAGGTGGTTGGCCTACTTTGCATGGATTCATGTCTTTTACTCCTTATATCATTATTTAATAATTTTTTATTTTATTATCATACGTTTTTATACTACGTTTTTGGCTCAAATGCTATACACGCACTATTAAAGCATAAATTCATAGCCTTTGATTTCAGTGAGATCTTCATTGGCTTAATTCAATTACTTGGATGGTGACGAGGCTTAATTCAATTACTTGGATGGTTACTCGTCATGATCTGAGGCATTTTCTCCAAGAAGTGTATGGGACTATGGGAGTTTTATTTTGGATGGAATGAAATGGGGTGGCATGGCAAAAGAAAGTTTTTAGGCCCAAAAAAAAATCAAACAGAAAAAAAAAGTTTTTAGGCCCAAAAAAAATCAAACAGAAAAAAAAAAGTTAACGGGCTAATGGGCTAGCCCGTTTGTCCGTACAAACGGGCTCGAGCTGCCATTTGGCAGCCCGTTAACATATTGGGTTTTTTTATCCCAGCCCGTTTAGTGTTTGAACCCGTTGGGCTCGGGCTGGCCCGAATTCCCAGTACTACTCAGGGGACTAGTCTCCGCTCCCGGAGCTCTAGTGCCCCGTCGCTGACAAAGCCACTAAAGCTCTAGCGATGGGCGCAGCTAGGGTTAAGGATTTTTTATTATAAAAACTAAGGGTAGCAAAATAATTTCTTAAATTTTGCGACATTTCAAAATTTCAAATCAGTCCATTTGAAATTATTGAAATTTAATATACTTATTTATTTTTTTTACCAATTTTAACTTGACGGTGTAAGTATTATTGTGGTCGACCAAAAAAATTGTTATTCAGGTCATAAATACTTCTATTTATAGTTAAGTTCAAAATGTAATTTACTACATCTTGTATTAAATATATGACCTAGTTAATTTTAATGGAGATATTAAAAAACTAAATAAGTTAGTTAAATATATTATATGTTGTGTATGATTAAAGTATGTATTAATTTATAAAAATTAATTAAGCATTGCTATTTTTAAATCAATTTAATAATGTGACAGGTAATCATTTTAAAAATGGCCTAAAGTTGGAAGAGAAAAGCTAATGTAATGCTCTTAATTAGTATTCTTGCAGAACCGAAAGATGCATGGGGGTAACGAATTACGTGTGTCTGTCGGACGCGTGGAGATTAGCAAGAGCTCCCAAATGAGAGAATTGAACTGCCGGCCAACATCCATATTAATGTAGAAAAAGAAATAAGTGCATGCAGGAGATGAGTAATTATATTATTCAAGTAGAAATGGATCATCATCAGGGGATTGCATCCAAAGCGAGGAGGGTGGAGAGGTTGAAAGGATTCATGTAAGTGGAAGGAGCGCTCATGATCTGCTGCACAATAAGTCGGTTGGCCTTCTCGGAGGGATGGAATGGGTCCCAAAACGCATACAAGGTGCGGTCGGGGCACAAGTTGGAGAGCGCCGTGCACAGCCCCAGCCCATTGTAGGGTCCCTGACCACAGCATGCCGTTTTAGAGGTCGTAAAACCAAATGCCGCAGGGTTGGAAACGAAGTCGTTGTGCATGCGAGCAGTGTTTGCTGAGATGAACACGTCTCTTCCAAGCTTCTTGTTGAGTCCCTGCAGCATGTGCTCCAGTTGAGGGTTGTATAATGCGGCAGCTCGCTGTAGCTCTTCAGAACAGCCCCCATTCCTGGACCTCATCGCCAGTTCTGCCGGCACGCAACCCAACGGCCCCGTGCCCGTCACTATAACCCTCCGTGCTCCCAGATCGTAAAGCCTCTGCTCCATATCCATATCCATATCAATCAATTATTCCGTTAATATATAAATAACATACACGTAGCTAGTTAGTTACGTTACCTGCAGGAGTTTGCGAAACTCCACGATGAGAAACTTGACGTAATCAGGCAAAGAAAACTGGCGGGACCTGGCAGAATAAGGCACCAAGTAGTAGTTGTTGACAAAGTCATTGCCGCCGACGGTGACGAGCACCAGCGCTTGGCTCACCAGCGCACTTGCCCGCGCTGCTCCGATCAACGCGCTCAATCGTCCTCGGTATTCTTTGAAGTAGTCAAGCTGTCTATACATCCTTATTACGTTCAGCTGCAAAACCCAACCCTTATTCATCCATTTCATATAATCTGGCAACGAACGTAACTGATGATACACACAAACACACTAACATTGAAATAAGTAAAGGAAAGAAAGACACGCACAAACTGAACGCCAGTGTCGTTGAGGATGCCAATTCCAGCGGAAGCAAAGTTGGCACCTACAAGGAGTTTTTGACCTCTCAGCTGGGGGCTCAAGTAAGGCAGAGCCGACTCGGCGCCGAGCTGCTGGCCTGGCAACATAAATTGCCAAATTAAAGTTAATAATGAGGCAGGAAAAATAGTGTGAGGAGTACGTATGAATGAATGATTGAAAGTGGTGGGTGAGAGAGGGGAAAGGAAAGGAAACAAGAGTGAGAGAGAGACTGATGAGATCAGGGATGTTGAAGCCGTTGGAGAAGCGGCCAGTGGGGCGGCGGGTGGGATAGTCGATTCCATAAGGAGGGGAGTCAGCACGCGCAGAGGTTGCCAAGTAATTGTTGTTGCCGCTGTCAACGAGGGAGTCCCCAAACACGAAGAACGCCCTGGGACTCTGCCTCGCCCCTGCCCTCCCCATCCTCAAAACCATCACCATTAATACACATATCTTCAACTTCAAACCTCCCATTGTCTTTGTATGTATGCATATATGCTCCTATGCATGCCTTTTTTATAGCCCCCCAGTTCCACTGATCGATCTTAATTCCATGCACATGTGAAGTGCGTTAATGACATGGTTAGCTTTAACTTGACGCATCCCATATCATCTTCGTGAAGCTTAGCTTTGCAACCGCATCTTTATGAACCCTCCTCCCCCCAACCGCCCTACACATTTCCCCGACCTGCTTCATGCATGACAACCACCCATCAATTCTATAGACTATACCTCGCTTATTTCTTTTGAAACCACCTTTCTCACAATAACTATCATCTAATATAATTATATGAAATCAGTATTATTTTTTTTTTCCAATACTTATCAGAGTTTAAGACACAAACTCGCTCACAAACCCTATCACAACATATCGGAGTTTAGGGCACAAACTCACTGCAGATAAATTTATTATTCTGATATCATATCACAATTAACCCATGGGTCACAAAATGATTTCCAACATAGATATTCAAACAGTAAATATGGCATTTTAAAAACATGTGGGCCCTATAATGACAATATAGAAATTAACACAACACTAATAACAAAAGAGGCCTACAAAATTCTCAACGTCTATACCTCTGGTTGCTTCCCTTGGCCTCTAGCCAGATTAGAGGTCTCGCCTAAAAAATTATTTATAATGACAGGGTGAGACATAAAGTCTCAATAACCAAAATCAATTTACAAAATATGCAGGAAAAGATTGTAAGTCAGAGAAGTAGGTTTAACTAGCATAATAATAATATTATTATTATTATTCTCATAATTCAAAACTTAACATAATATAATCAATGAATAAAACCATCTCCACTCATCCATCCTGCTCCTCCTTATCTCCTTTGGACTGGTACAGCCTATCAGTGCTAGTATACCCGGCCAAAGGTTAGCTAGTCACTTCAAGAATACTGCCCCCTCTCATGCTACCACCAATATACCGTAACAGGGAGGTGTCCGCCCAAACACTCATCTCCAAAATCCGGGCCAGGATTGAGAGAGCCGATGGGCACACAATTCACCATATCTCTTCCACACAACCCAACATATCCCGTAATATAAAAATAATAAATTAATACAGCTTTCAAAAACAATTATGAGAATTCTAAATTCTTATACAACATTCCATCTCAAACAACATATCCATCATAACAGTAATAATTTAAATAATAATTTTCACTTATATATGTAAATTGGAAAATACACTGCTTCACTAAAATAAATTCATATTCAGACATAAATATAATCTTGCAAAACACATACAAGTAATATAGATAAAAGTAAGATTTATAAAACACCTTACAGTCCAAAGCAAGCATACAAAATAAATTAACCCCGGTTACCTCGATTCCAAGCTTAAGCTTAATTTGGATAGTAAAACCCGTGCAATTACCGATCATAAGAAAACTCTACATTATTAATGTAGATACCGATTAACCACAAATGACAATAAAATAATTAATTTACATAATTTAACTTCTACAACCCAATTTTCTCTACAACTATTATTCTTAATTATTCTAATTTCCTTAAAAATCCTTAATCATAGATCATTCCTCATAAACCCAAAGCACTCATTAAAATCTTTAAATAACCTTTAACATACCTATAATTACAAAATCTTTAATACCAACTTTCTAAATAATTTAATCTCCTTTTTCATAATTTATACGGGTATAATCTAATTATTAAATAACTCCTCAAATCTCTACATAATTAAAATCACATCAAATTATAATTTAAATATTAAGTCATAATTCATATTTTCCACAGAGCTCATATCTAACAAAAATAAACCGATTAAAACCTCAATAATACCTCCAATAATCCAAATAAATTATTTAAACAAATTTTGATCGGTAAAAACACCCTATAGAGATTAATTTATATCCTATTTATAAAAGAAATTAATTATAAAATCACATGACAACTAAATAATAAATCTAAACCAGTTAAAATTAACTAGTAATTATTCTCTACATTTCTACAGTCTTATATTGATAAAACTCAAAACTTGCCTAAAATCATATCCCCAAAATATTCTCTAACTAGCATAAAATTACTATAATAGAAAAGAGAAAATTATTTATAATATATTTCATAAAAGAAGCTTTGTAATTAGAAGAGAGTTTGAGTACCTTATTGATCCTCGAAAAACTGAAAATACTTCTAATAGAACCTCACTTTTCTTCGTCTTGCCTTAACACTTCACGCCGAAAGTGTTAAGGTGGAGGGGGTATTTCTAATACCTCTCCTCAATCAATTGGCCCCTAATGGCGCCAATTTTAATTAATTAATTAATTTTATTAATATATATATATAGATAAGGGGACAACCCCTTATATGACGCCTACCAACTTTAGTTTATATATATATATATATATATATATATATATATAATATTTAACTTTCTCTTCTTCTTTTTTTAGGATGTCACAATTCTCCCCACTTAGATAGAATTTTGTCCCCAAAATTCCTAACAACACATAAATGTTAAAACAAAATTTTCACAACACAATTGATACTCCAATCATAATAAAACACAAGTCATCAACACAAAATTTAATCATAAGATTACATATTCGATTGTAACACAACACATCACAAACATAAATATTAATATTACTAAAATATAGAAGCATACTTAAGTAAATAAGTTAGGGAAATCACGCCGCATCCGCTCTTCGGTTTCCCATGTGGCATCTCCAGGAGACATACCCTTCCAAAAAAATTTTAGGAGTCGAATGGTTCTATTCCGCAATTGCTTGTCTTTCACATCTAAGATCTTCTCTGGCTCAGACATATAGGTCAAATTCTCCATCAACTCAATCTCTTCAGGTGCAATCACATGGGAAGGATATGGATGATATTTCTTAAGTTGTGACACATGGAACATATTGTGAATACCCGACAAGTGTGGCGGTAATGCAATTCGATAAGCAGCTGGTCCAATTCGTTATAGAATTTCGTACGACCCAATGAATCGGGGAGTCAACTTCTTAGCTTTAATAGATCTACCAATACCAGTCACTGGAGTAACTTTAAGGAACACGTGATCACAAACTCTAAACTCCAAAGGTTTATGCCGCCTATCTGCATAGCTCTTTTGTCTACTCTGAGTGGTCAACAACTTTTGGCGAATCATCTCAATTTTCTTTATAGTTTCATCTACTAAATCCGGTCCAATCACGGTCCTTTCACTTAACTCAGTCTAACAGAGAGGCGATCTACACTTTCTGCCATATAATGCCTCAAAAGGTGTCATCTGAATACTTGAGTGATAACTGCTGTTGTAAGCAAATTCTGTCAATGGCAGGTGATGATCCCAACTACCAGGTAACTCAATGGCACAAGCCATTAACATATCCTCAAGGGTTTGAATGGTTCTCTCTGTCTATCCATCTGTCTGTGGGTGATAAGCCGTACTATACTTCAATCTAGTTCTTATGGCCTCCTGTAATGCCTTCCAAAAGTTTGATGTGAATCTCGGATCACGATCTGACACAATCTCAGTGTGCACACCGTGCAACCTAACAATCCAACCCACATAAAATTTAGCTAATCTCTCCAAGCTATAGCCAATATGGATCGGTAAGAAATGGGCCAATTTCGTTAATCTGTCCACAATGACCCATATGGCGTTATGATGTGTTGCAGTCTCAGGCAATCCCACGATGAAATCCATAGAAATGTTGTCCCACTTCTACTGAGGAATCTTTAAAGGTTAAAGTAGCCCTGGAGGTTTTTGATGCTCAATCTTCACCTTTTGACAAGTTAAACACTTTAGTACGAAGGTTGTCACATCACGTTTCATCTTAGGCCACCAATATCCTTGCTTCAAATCTCGATACATCTTAGTGATTCCTGGATGAATGGTATATTTACTTTGATGAGCCTCCTCCAAAATATTCTTCTTGATTTCCTCATTGTCTGGAACACACATCCTCTTCTTGTACCTCAATATACATGTATCTCCAATATCATAATTAGGTACTTCACCATTTTCTAACTCCTTTCAGATCCGTAGCAATCGATTATCTTCTATTTGGGCCTTCTTCAAATCACCGTAAAAGTCAAAATTTCCAACTACTGTACTCAAAATCACTTCTGAACTTGGTTCCAAATAAACTTCTGATAATCTTTCCAGGAGGTTATGCTCAGTCACACACATATAAAACATGTATACTAACTTCCAGCTCAAAGCATATGCAACTACATTCGCTTTCCCTGGATGATACTTCAACTCGTAGTCATAATCTTTCAAGAACTCCATCCATCTCCTCTATCGGTTGTTTAATTATTTTTGATCCACAAGATATTTCAATGTTTTATGGTCACTAAAGATCTCAAATTGGGATCCATACAGGTAATGCCTCCAGATCTTTAAAGCAAAAACAACAGCTGCAAGCTCTAAATCATGCGTCGGGTATTTTTCTTCATGGGGTCTTAACTGACGAGATGCATAAGCCACTACTTTACCATCTTGCATAAGCACACATCTCAAACCTTTAAATGATGCATGAGAACAGGTGCAGTTGTTAACCGAGTTTTTAGCTCCTGAAAAGCTACCTTACACTTCTCATCACAAACAAACGGTTGTTCTTTCTTAGTTAATCTGGCGAGTGGCTTCGCAATCCGAGAGAATCCCTCAATAAAACGACGATAATAACCAGCCAATCCCAGAAAACTACGCACCTTTGTCACGGACTTTGGTAGTTCCCACTTCAACACAGCATCAACCTTGTTGGGGTCTACTGCTACTCCTTTTTCTGAGACTACATGACCCAAAAACTTCACCTCTTTAAGCCAAAATTCACATTTACTCAGCTTCGCATACAACTTATGCTCTCTCAAAATTTGTAGTACTATTCGAAGATGTTTCTGATGTTCCTCTTCACTCTTTGAATAGATAAGAATGTCATCAATGAACACCATTATAAATTGATCCAAATATGGTCTGAAGATCCGATTCATATAATCCATGAACACCGTTGGTGTATTGTTAGCCCAAAAGGTATAACAAGGAACTCATAATTACCATATCTAGTACGGAAGGCAATCTTTAGAACGTCTTCTGCTCATACCCTCAACTAATGATATCCCGACCTCAGATCAATTTTTGAAAACACCGACGAACCTACGAGTTGATCTAGCAAGTCATCTATTCTCGGCAATTGATACTTATTTTTAATAGTGACTTTATTTAGCTGCCGATAATCAATGCAAAGCCTCAAGATGCCATCTTTCTTCTTCACGAACAAAACTGGTGCACCTCAGGGAGATATACTTGGACGAATAAAACCCTTTTCTAACAAATCTTCTATCTGCTTCTTCAATTCAGCTAACTCTGAATGTGACATTCTGTAAGGAGCCTTAGAGATCGGCTCTGTCCCTGGTGCTAACTCAATAGCAAACTCGACTTCTCTTTCCTGAGGTAATCCAATAAACTATTCAGGGAATACATCGGGAAACTCTTTAACCACTTTGATCTGGTCAATATTTTCCTGAGATTCTACTTGAACCGAGAAAAATACCACGAAAGCTTCACACCCCTTCCTTACACTTCTCTCCACCTGGGCTGTTGACATCATTATCGGATATTGGGGAATATCTTTAATTACTGTGCAAGTGTTAAATTGCACAGTTCGTGTCTTACATTGCAAGGTTACATCATTGGATGATAACCAATCCATGCCCACAATCACGTCTATACCCCGCAAAGGTAGACAAATCAAATCAATGGTCGTTTCACGACCCTCGCATACAAATATCAATTTCTTACACATTGTAACAGTTTTCACATGTACACCAGCAGGGGTAGACACTTGGGGTGGGCATGAGGCGCAGGTGTCCCACCCGAGCCCAGAGAAAAATGGCCATGCCCAGCCCAAAAAAAGTAGTTCATAAAAAACTGGGCACAATCGGACTGGGCATTTTTTCGGGCAGGGCAGGGTATGCCGCCTTGCCCATTTGGCCCTGCCCGATATGTATATATGTATATATATATGTATATATATATATATATTGCCAACATAAAATTATATATTAATATGTGTCATAGTGTTTTTTTTAACAATGTGTCATATATATTTTATTAGTCATAGCACAACATTTACTCAATGCACTCCACGATATAAGGCAACTAGGCAAGACATTTTTTTTTTGGTAAAAAAAGCAAGGCATTAATGATTAACCTATTTCGGCATTTCTGTTTCTCAGTTTTGTACTTATGTTTTTCAGTTCTCACTCTCTTTGTCTCTCATATTTGTGAATTGCCTTTTGCCCTAACTGCGAAGATCAGTTCTCATCTCCTCAATCGTGAACCAACTCGACACTTCCAGGTTGCAGCTTTTGCCATAGCTTGTGATTTTCCTTTTTTTGTGAAACTAAATGTTGGGCAGGGTGAAGCCCGCCCTACCCAACCTGGCCTTGCCCAGCCCAAAATGGTTAGGGCTTTTACCGGGCTGGGCTGGGCATCGGGCTGTAAAATATAGCCCATTCATCGATCGGGCTAGGCATCGGGCAAAGGCCTCACCCTGCCCAGCCCTACCCACGCCCACCCCTAGTAGACACAAACAGATCATATGGTAGATCGCTCATAACAAGCTTTAATTTTTCCACACAGTCATAGGAAATGAAAGAATTGGTAGCACCAGAATCATTTATAACAGATAAAGGATGTCCTTGAAGAAGAACATTACCTCGGATCAGATTTGGAGCGGCTCTCGCCTCTTCATAAGTTAAAGCAAACACTCGCCCGGGCATCGATGATCTAGATGTCTGATCCTCTTTCCTTCCCTTAAAGCAATATCTCGCAATATGATCATTCTCTCCACAATTAAAACAAGTCAAACACACGCCAGGATGTATTCTTCCACAACGAGTACAAGGAAGACACTGAGTCACGCTAGGACTTGATGTTGTTGATCTTTGCTGGGAGCCTTAATTCGCCCTGGTATTATTGCTCCTTCTCTGATTTATAAAAGGACGATTCCTCTGCTGGAAGTTTCCCTGCTGAAAACTCCTTCTGTTTCCAGATGCACCAGAACTCGAAGGGTAACTCATCTTATTAATTCCCCCTAATATTCCCATATGACTATTGAATCGGCCTTGAGAATCCCTTCTCATATATCTCTCGGCATCTCGATATCTTCTACAGACTTCTCAAATTTTAGCTATCAGCTCTTCAAGGGTAGTAATGTCATAAGTACCCATCCTCGCCTTGACATTTTCATTGCATTTCTAGAACATCTGTCTGGCTTACCAGTTATTGTAGGCCTTATTGGTTCTATCTAACTGTAACACATACTTGGCTAACCCCATAAATTTGGATATAAAAGTATTTTCATCCATCTCTTCTTGCCGAAGAATGAAAAACTCAGCCTCCTTTTGATGTCTCATCTCAATGGGAAAGTAATAATCAAAGAACATTCTTTTAAACTCATCCCACTCAAGTTCATGCCCATCAGCAAGCTTTACAGTGTTCCACCAATCCAACGCATCCCTTTAATAGAGTTTTTGCAGCAATCACCTTCTGATATTTATCACATCTAATTGACTCAAATAGTATTTATAGCCTATCAATCAAACTCTCAGCATCTGTTGGCGATCCTCCCGAGAATGTCTCAGGATGAAAACGATCTAAATGCTTCCATACTGTGAACATATCTGGAGCTATCATTTACTCTACTGACCCATCCATATCAGAGTATGGTGGATGTAGAACTAGCTTTTCAGAATAGACACTGTTTTGTTCCTCTATTTCAGCATTAACCTTTTGGGTCTTATCCTTGTTTTCTCCGCTCTGCCCTCCTCGAGCCTTCTCAATCGTTCCTCTATCGCAAGGGTCCATCCATACAGATATCGCAACATTTTAGCCTCAGTTAAATTCTCGTAGGGCCCATTAGGTCTCTGTTGGCCCTGTTGGTTGTTGTCACCGATGTTTGTACGCCTAGTATTCACCATCTCTCCCCACCTATGGGTAAAAACCACCCAAAGATAAAAAATAAAAATGAGAAACAAAACACAACATAAAAGGGAAGCAGGTGTGTAAAATCCTATATTGACATACTCTAAATGCAATGCATGATAGGGCCAGTAAAATCGTAAACGCATTGCTCTGATACCAAAATGAAACGACCCTTTCTCACAATAAGTATAATCCAATACAATTATACAAAATCAGTATTATTTTTTTTCAATACTTATCATAGTTTAGGACACAAACTCACTCACAAACCCTTTCACAACATATCGGAGTTTATGGCACAAACTCGCCCACAAACTCACTGCAGATAAATTTATTATTCTGATATCACATCACAATTAACCCATGGGTCACAAAATAATTTCCAACATAGATATTCAAACAGTAAATATGGCATTTTAAAAACATGTGGGCCCTATAATGGCAATATAGAAATTAACACAACACTAATAACAAAAGAGGCCTACAAAATTCTCAACGTCTATACCTCTGGTTGCTTCCCTTGGCCTCTAGCCAGATTAGAGGTCTCGCCTAAAAAATTATCTATAATGACGGGGTGAGACATAAAGTCTCAGTAACCAAAATCAATTTACAAAATATGCAGGAAAAGATTGTAAGTCAGAGAAGCAGGTTTAACTAGCATAATAATAATAATCTCATAATTCAAAAATTGTGAGGGTGTCACAGTATAGATCAGACATTGGAGTAGGCGCGTGTGATATATCATTATTCTGGAAAGCTGCAGCTAAGTCTGTGGTGCCACCCTCTTCCCTCCCTTGATTCAATTATAATTCATCATGTCGCCCCTCCATCCATTTTCTCCTTATTCTCTTGTACCCACTTCTCCATCTGCTCCTTATTATTGACTATCAATAAAATGTCACCGCCTTCCCTCCAAACTACACCCAACCACACGCCCTCTCTCTCCATCATGACTTTTTTTGCGTTAACTTCAAAATCCAGGCACCTTGTACAAATCATTGTTATTATGGAAGCATTATAATATTTGAATAATATAACAAGGCAATTACTATATGAGACAAAAAAAAGTGTAACTACAAAATAGTCCACTAAGTGAGAACTACACAGTCACAAGTAACTCACTTGCTATATATTTAGATTTTTCTATGATTACATTCCAAGTTTGGGAATTCATATATAATTATTACAACTCTTGAATTTGGTCAAGCGCTGACACAATTTCAGAATACATAGGATCTTACTGCCAGCAAAGTTTCTGCCGACTACTTGTTGTGGTACAAATAAGACCAACTCATATTCTCTTGGCTTCAATCTACTATTTCTGAGTCTATGCTTCCTCGTCTTATTGATTGTTTGATGTCTCATGCCGCGTGGATGAGGATCCTTGATTTATTCAAGGCTCATGTTTGAGCAAAGATTCATCAGTTTAAGAAGGAGTTTCGTAACACTAAGAAGGAGCATTACACTATTTCTGAATTCATTTTGCAAGTTAAATCTCTTGCTGATGCTCTTATTTCTGTTGGTTATTTTGTTAATGATCAGGATCAAGTTGAGGTCATTCTTGATGGCCTTCTCGATGACTATGAATCTATGGTCTCCTTTGTTAACTCCTAGCGCTATCCTTTCTCTCTTAGTAAGGTTGAGTCCTTGTTAATTACTCATGAGCTCAAGTTTTCTCAGTCGCTTAAACCTGTTTCTACAGCTCTTGTCAAGCCTGTAGTTAATCTCACTCATTCACAGTTAAGTTATACATCAGTGCAATCCTCTCGTCCTGTCATTGGCTCATTCCACGGCGGTGGTGGTTTCGGTCGTTCTGGTCATGGTTACTCCAAAGGTCATGGTCGTAATTTTGGTAATCGTTCTCTCTTGCATTGTCAATTGTGCAATAGGTCTGGTCATGTTGTTGCTTTATGCTATAACAGGTTTTTATCCTACTTCACGGCCTCTATCTCTTGGCTACTCTCCTCAAGCTCATTTTCATACAACTTCGGCTCCTGCTCCTGACTATTTTGATCCTTATACTTACTACTCACCAGATTCCTTTGTTTCGCATCCTCGTCTAGTGTTTGAATTGCTGACTCTGGTGTGATGCATCACACTCCTCATACTACCTCTACCATGATGCAAGCATCTCCTTATTCTAGATCAAATCAGCTGCATATTGGTGATAGATCAGGTTTGTCCATTTTACACTGTGGTTTCACTCATTTTCCAACTGCTCAACAGTCTAAATTTTTACATCTTACTGATGTGCTTCATGTTCCCTCGATTTCTCACAATTTGTTGAGTATTCCTAGACTCACTCAATATAATGATGTTTTCGTCAAATTTCATCCCAATTGGTGTTGTATCAAATCTACACAAGATTTAAGGCAAATCCTTCTCCAAGGCACTCGTCAACCTGATGGTCTCTATGTCTTCATTTCTCGTGCTGTAATCAACCTCTTGGATCCCACTTAGCTTTTGTCTACAAAGCTCAACTACAAAAGTGTTGTTTGCCTCATTTTTCTTGTTGTAATCCTGCTTGTTTTTCTACTTATACTAGTGTTTCTCCATATTTTGCACATTATGTAGCACACACACGTCCTTCTCTTGATCTTTGGCATAGCGACTAGTTCACTTTCCGTTTGGTGCCCTTAATTCTTTTTTGAGAGGATGTAATCTACCATTTTCTAATAAAACTACTAGTATATTTTGTTCTACTTGTTGCATGGGAAAAGCACATAAGATGTGGTCTCCTTCTTCTACTACTATTTATAATGCTCCCCTTGAGTTGGTTTATATTGATCCTTGGGGACCATCTTCTTGTCCATCCACTAATGGCAATTTCTACTACATTTCCTTTGTTGATCACTATTCTCGATTTTATTGGCTATATCCACTCAAATGCAAGTCTGATGCCTTTAATGCTTTTCTCTAAGAAGCAGTTAGATGTCAAGCTCAAAGCAATTCAAAATGATTGTAGTGGCGAGTTTCGATGTTTTGAAAAAAATTTGACCGCTCATGGCATCCTTCATCGTTCTCTTGTCCCTATACTCATTATCAAATGGGTACAACTAAGCGGCGACATATGTATATTGTTGATACTGGTCTTGCTTTACTATCTTATACTGGTTTACCAATGAAGTTTTGGGAAGATGCATTTCTTACTGCTGTATTTGTGTTAAACTTACTTCCCTCCTCTGCTATTAGCAATCTTGCCCCATTTACCAAGCTGTTTCATAAAACTCCTAACTATTCTTCGTTGCGTGTCTTTGGATATGCATGATATCCTCTTTTATGGCCCTACAATTCTCATAAACTCTCTTTTTAATCTGTTGAATGTACTTTCCTTAGTTATAGTATGGTTAATCATAGTTACAACTTACAAGTGCCTTACATCGAATGGTCGAGTGTACATTTCTAATGATGTTCGATTTGACGAGTCTATGTTTCCCTTTAAGAGGTCTGTTTCCTTACCCTTTCTCGTACCCAGTTCTTTTAATTCACAACCATCTAGTCTTATACCCATTGCTTCTCCTATTTGTCCCATTTTGTCCATACCTACTGTGGTCTCTTCCTCCTCGCCAATTGTGTTTGTTTCCTCTTCTGTTTCTTCACCCTCTCCTGCTATTCAGCTAATATATTTTCCATCTAGCTCTCAATCTTTCTCTTTACCTCAATCTCCTCCTCTTGTTCACATTTCTTTACCTTAGTCTCTACCTCCAGTAAATAACCATCCCATGATCACTCAAGCTAAAGCTGGAATTTCCAAACCTAAAGCCTTTTCTTCTTATCCTCGATTTATTCCATCAGATCCTCATATTGCCCTTCAAATACCTCATTGGGCTGATGCCATGAATGAAGAATATCAGGCCCTACTTAGAAGCCATACTTGGATTCTAGTCAAACCACCTCCTAATAAACATGTTATTGGTTGCAAATAGATGCTTCGTTGCAAAGATAATCCTGATGGTACTCTCAATAGGTATAAGGCTCGTCTAGTTGCTAAAGGTTTCCATCAGACTCATGGTTTTGACTATAATGAGACGTTCTCACCCGTTGTCAAGCCCGTTACCATCCGCACACTTCTCACTTTAGCCTTGCATCAGTCTTGGTCCATTTCTCAAATTGATGTTAACAATGCCTTTCTTAATGGAACCTTAGAAGAATAATTGTATATGAGTCAACCTCTTGGTTTTGAGTCATCTGATTCATCCTTAGTATGCAAACTTCACTGAAGTCTCTATGATCTTAAACAAGCACCACGGGCTTGGTTTCAACGACTCACCAAAGCTTTACGGAAATTTGGTTTTGTTCCTAGCAAATGTGATCCTTCCTTGTTTATTCACATTTCTTCTATAGATGTTACCTATGTTCTTGTCTATATTGATGATATTCTCATCACTGGAAGCTCTCCTTCTTACATTGCCAATCTTAAAAAATGGCTCAATGATGAGTTTGCTTTAAAAGACCTCATTGATCTTCATTATTTTCTTGGTATTGAAGTAGCAAGACATGCCAACAATGTTCTTAGTTTGTCACAACAAAAGTATATTAAGGACCTTCTTCAAAAAATTGGTATGTCTCATTGCAAGAGTGTTACCCCTCCAATGGCTACCTCTGATAAACTTAGTGAGCATGATTCTCCAAGTTTCTCTAATGCTTAACTCTAACGATCCATTATTGGTGGATTACATTATGTTATTATAACCAGACCCGAGACTGCGTTTAGTGTCAACAAAGTTTGTCAGTATCTTTATGACCCCGGAGAAAATCACTGGAGGGCAGACAAACACGTTCTTTGCTATCTGTAAGGAACAATCACTCATGGTTTAGTATTCACTGCATAGAAGCATCTTGATCTACTGCCATTCTGTGATGCTGACTGGGGCAATGATATTGATGATTGTCGGTCAATTTCTGGGTTTTGTGTCTTCTTTGGTGGTAGTCTGATCTCATGGACTGCAAAAAACAACCACTAGTTGCTCGTTATAGCAGTGAAGCAGAATATAGAAGTTTGGCTCTTGTTACTGCCGAGTTACTTTGGTTACAAAGCTGGCTAACGGAGCTTCGCATGCATGATTCAAGACGTGTTCCTCAGGTTCTATGCGACAACCTCAGTACTGTCCTACTTTCACAAAATCCTATTCTTCATCACTAGACTAAGCACATGCATGGAACTAGACTTATTTTTTTGTTCAAGAAAGGGTCTTGCAGCATCAGCTAATGGTTCATCATATCCCTTTAGTTCATCAAGTAGCAGACGTTCTTACCAAACCACTGTCTGATCCTAAATTTAACTTGCTCAAGTCTAAACTTAAGGTTCAAGATACCTTAAGTTTACGGGAGGCTGTTAGAGTATAACTAATTCAATTAGCCTTATGTACATGTGTCATATCTGTAACTAATTAAGTTCGATCCACATGATTTAGATACAGGCCGTTATATGCCAGCTCATATATTCACTCAACTATATATATCCCTAAGCTATGCACATATCTGGATCAATAATACACAGTCTTTACTCTTCTCTTTCTCATTAAATATTCTTCTTCTCTTACTTTTCTATCATCATTATAGATATTTGCCTTAGGTGCTGCACATTGCCACTGCTATGAAAACAATTGGCTCAGGTTTTTTTAAGCCAGCAATTGGGTCAAGTTAGTACACTTCGAGTCAAAGTTTCTTCCAGATCGTATGGAAACTGGGATGTAATTAACTCCAGCAGCTAATTATATATAATTCTCCGCTTCCTGGATCGTGAAGAATAACGATTGATGAAAATTATAAACACGAGGTAGTCTGATTTGGTGAACTACGAAAACAAGTTTTTTCCCCCATGAACTACAAAAAAAAGTTAAAGATTTGTAGGTTAAGAAACAAAATATAAAAGCAGACAAAATTCATCATTCCATTTTCCTGAATAGTCCAGGGCAATATTCATAAATTAACGAGGGTTACAGGACACACGTAACACAACACACTACTAGAAAAAAATACTTTTAACGTCCCTTATTTGGGACTTTTAACGTCCTTTTATGGGGGGACGCGTATGTCAGCGACGTAGTAAATTTGGACTTTAGACGTCCTTTGTAAAGGGACGAGTAAAGGTCAGGATTTAGGCGTCCCTTTTGTAAAAAGGGACGCCTAAAGTTCCCGTTTAGAATTTTTTTTTAAATTAGGGACTTTAAGCATCCCTTTTGCTAAAAGGGAGGCCTAAAGTATCACCTAAAGTATATACTTTAGGCGTCCCTTTTAGCGTAAGGGACGCCTAAAGGGTTTTTTTAACCATACGGTGCCATTTGTATTGTTTCTGGCCATTCTGAAAGCAAACAGCAACATAGTCTCCTTATTACACAAAAATGAAACATACAACACACAGTATATAATTAACAAAACACAACATCCACCTCTAATGAAACATTCATGCACTACAGTGTTGACAGAAATGTTGTCCACTAATAAACAACTACTAAGTAAATGTACAGGAAATGATAAACTTCTATAAATCAAACCACGATTTTATTTCACTACGTAGTTCTGTCACCACCCGCCGGACGAATCCCTTGTACAGCCTTCCCACACTCCGCAACTCGTTACCGAGGCTTTCCACAATCCAGAACCCCTTGTCCAGCCTTCCCACACTCCAGAACTTGTTGCCGCTCCTTTCCATAGTCTTGTCCAGCCTTCCCATAGTACAGAACCTTGTGGCCAGCCTTCTCACATAACAGAACCACTGGGCCAGCCTTCTACTACTCCGGAGTCGAGCAAATCGTGTATCCTCTATTTGGATGCCCCCATGATTTGTGTTGTAGGCGATGCTCTCGTTTACACATAAGCTACCACCCACCATCATAATCAAATTCCACAGTCTTTACGTAGGGTGACAGTGACACGTGTTCATGAGGGGGAAGAAGGTGCAACCATCCTTATCCCTGACGTTGAGATTGCCACGCTGGGTTAGGCAATTGGAGCTTTCATCATTTGGCCTCAATATCTTATTGGCACGTTGGCAACCTCACCAATGGTAGGAATTATATTCATATCACTTGACATTTATTGGCATCATTGTAATATAATTGGTTTTGTTTTCTATGGTTATAGGAGGAGCAACATGCGCTGAAATGGCCCTTTCTAGCACGGCTGCAACAAATTTACAAAGGTATTCCCCAAGTCGACTTCAATATGCCTCCAGGGATTGTGGGTACAGAATTGACGTATCCCTACACAATCGACAATAAAGATCTTAAGGAGTTTTTTCATTTGGAGGAGATAGATGCAGGATGGGTCACACTTGCTATTTGGTTAGTTTTTCTTTTCTAAGTTTAATAATTCATTGGTCATTTTATTTCTATTTTAGGTCCTTCTACCACATGTGCATTGATATGGAAAGACAAAAATTATACTGATTCTTGTGTCCGGTAAATACGACATCGGATAAAAATGATGTCACAAAAAGGATGCATTATGTGGGATTCACAATGGCAGCGACCAAATTGTGATGTTATCTAGCGCCAATTATTCAAGGGTATGTAGTAAAAAAAATTTTTTGGGATGCTTCAGTGCTAATAATTTTCTTCTAATCTAAACTTCATTTTAATCTGTGTATTGTTGTAGTTACCATTAGAGCCTGTGTGTTGTTTGCCCACGCCTCAACGAAATCTATTGGTTTGATTCCTTGACAAAAAAGCCCGACAAGAACACAAAATCCGTCTTCAACACGTTAGTTATTTCTTTTTTATTAATTAAAGAAATACTTGATTTAAATAAATTGTTCTAACTTAAAATGTTTTATGTTTTAATGGTAGCGCGACCCAGACATATAGAATCTTGGCGGGTCACGTGAGGGTAGAGTTGTTCGCAAACCAAAGTGGTTCTATCCCAAAGTTTGTGGTTCCAATATAATTTAAGTTCTTTTATTTATAGTTGTTTTAGAAATGATGTATGTTATTGATTTTAACCAATTGCTTTTGATTTATAGTGCCCTCAACAGCCAGATGGTACTGAATGTGACTATTATGTTCTACTTTACATGTATAATATCATTCAAAGTGGCGTTACAAGTGATTTTCAACAGGTAATCAAATGATAATATTTTGGGTGTATTTTAATTGAATTGCTAAACAATCCTTTAATTTCATTGATTTCGTATAATCATATTTTCTAATTTGCAGATCTTTGAGAATGATGCTGCTTACTTATATGAAGACATTAATTTGATCAGAGACTTGTTGGCTGGGAGGATTCTTTAACACGTTGATTTGTAGAAGTTTATCGTTTCCTGTACATTTACTTAGTAGTTGTTTATTAGTGGACAACATTTCTGTTAACACTGTAGTGCATGAATGTTTCATTAGAGGTGGATGTTGTGTTTTGTTAATTATATACTGCGTGCTGTATGTTTCCTTATTGTGTAAGGAGACTATGTTGCTGTTTGTTTTTAGAATGGTCAGAAACAATTCAAATAGCACCATATTAAAAAAAACTTTTAGGCGTCCCTTACGCTAAAAGGGACACCTAATGTGAACTTTAGGCGTCCCTTTCAAGGCAAATGGACGCCTAAAGTCCGTAATTTAAAAAAAAAATTCTAAACGGGGACTTGTCGAGAAGGATGTTTTCCATTACCAATGAGCCACAAAGGCAGATTAATAGCCGTCGGCTATTGAATCAAGTGCGGGTATTGATGCCTTTTCCAAGACTAGGAAAATAGGCTTCTTTATTCCCTATCTGTCTTAGGAATAGGACTGGACATAACCCGATGTTAGAGTTCTGTGCTTAAATCCCAGGTTTTACATCGAGGATGTTTTGGCAGCTCCAGAATGCTTTCCTAACTCCCCAGTGAGGAGAGGGGGATTGGGATAAGAAGAAATTTTCTTTCCAGGTATGAGCAGGATCGCTGGGCATGTTCCCTAGGCCCGAGTGAAGTAGGTTCCAGGTAGTAGGTTCAAAGTTCTTAGCCTTTTCAGGCCAACAACAGGATGCACTGTACGGTAGTAGTTTATGTTAGCTGCTTATCCGGTGCCTTCCTTATGAGGTCTTTGTATGGACAATGTCTCTTGTTGTATAGCTATTTTCTTTGGGCTCTTCCCGAGGGGGCTAACCGTATTAATAGCTTATTTAAGGTGGTTGCTACTTCGTTGTTGAAAAAATGGTTTTCTAGCTGTTGATGGGTGAATCACGCCTAACCTCCTTTCAGGCCATGATTTACCCCTGCCCTTGAGCTTGAACCTCCTTTCACCTTCATCAATCTATAGCTAGACTGAATCTTCTAGGCAAAGCAATCGGGAAAAGAGCTCATATGGGAAAACATTGAAGCAAGATTTTGCTTTCGCCAGAGACGGACTTAGACCATCCTTCAGTAATTTCTTTGTTAATTGAGAACATGAAGGAAGTTTTCCAACTTCCAAGTTGGCTCCCAAGTAATCCCTTAACAAATTGGTACATTCGATCAAAATCCTCAACCGGTGACGGCATCTTTCCTGCTAAAGTTGTCAGTTGCAGTTGAGCTCTAGTCCCTTTAATCAATTCATAGTTCGATCCGGGAAGAGACTAATACCTAAAAGAAGCTACTTTATTCGCTAAAGGATCAAAGCATCATAGTGCGGGTCCCACTTGTATATTGTATTTGGCCGAAGAAGCATCGGACAGGTTGGAGTTATTACCTTCTTTGGACTCTATGGACCAAGATCTGCTTTCATTATATGTCAATATCGATCTACTATCCGAGATATGGAAACATTTGCCGAATCTACATACGCCGAAGCCTAAAAATAGAAAATTGTGAAAAGGGACGCCTAAATTTTCAGGACTAAGGGACGTCTAAACCCTTACTTTTACACGTCCCTTTACAAATGACGTCTAAAGTCCAAATTTACTACGTCGCTGACATACACATCCTCCCATAAAAGGACGTTAAAAGTCCCAGAAAAAAGACGTTGAAAGTGTTTTTTCTAATAGTGATGTGAGAATCCTTTCAACATGATTCAAATATTAGTTCATCACGTTATAGGTGATTAGGTCATTAATTTCGTTAGATTCAATCCTCCTATGTGAAACTTCTTAATTCATTAGTTCATTTTATTGTTTATTTGATAAAAAATTGAGTTGATCATGCAATATGCTCATGAAGGATAGGATAGGCTAGGCTTATTACATTTTTTTTTTATGATTGGCACTACATTGAGTGCAGGGTTGAGATCTAACCTAGATAAAGAGACACAAAGAACTCATACAGGGTCGAGATCTAACCTAGATAAAGAGACACAAAGAACTCATACCTTACCAAGTGCGCCTCTATGTGCTAGCTATATTTACATTTTGAAGTGGTTATATATAGTAAATTATCTACCAATAATATTTTCATACTGACAACGAGATTGGGTGTTTGTGACAATTTTATTTTCTAAAACTATTTTCTACGTTTTAATCTGAACTCTCTATTTTCTCTTTCTAAAATGTTGGCCTTGGAAAATTAATGACCCGTTGGCATTAAAGTATGATGGGACTCCCACCTAGACCGTTGCTGGAAAACTTAAAGACTACAGTCCTTCAAGCTTTAATTTTTTCCCCCATCTAGCTAATTATAAGACAAGACTCCTAGTCATTTTTCGCTTCTCATTCCGTTTTTTTTTTTGGTTACTTCTCATTCCGTTTTGATCATCTAAGCTAAACTCAAGCAGCCTGTGCTATATTTCTTTGTTATAATGATCAATTAGAACTAAATTCGAGTGTAATTGAAAAGTTTCAGGATATAGGTACCAACACTGCCTATTTAATTAATTAACGAGAACCCGTGATGGCATATCTAGAATGCTGTTTTAGGCTATGTTTGGCTTGATGGAGGGGAGAAGAGGGATTTTAATGGAGGAGAGGGTTTGAGAGAGATTTTATTTTACCTTGTTTGGGTTGACAAAAAGATAGGGGAGGGAATGGATTTTAATAATATCATGTTTGGTATAGGAGAGGAAGGGATGAACAATATTTTTATATGGACAACTTTGATCTTATTTCATTTAATTTGTAATTAATAATTTTCTAACATATTTAATAAAATATAATTATATAAGGAATTTAATACATAAATTATAATTTTATAATTATACAAATTAAATAAATATAATTATAAAGTGCATTTACTATATACAATTATAATTTTGTAATTAAATAATGAGAAGGGTATTGTGAGAATATTTTAAAATGTCATGGACATATTAGTCAATTTGAGTTCAAACATTAACATTTCCCTTCAAATTCCCTACTTTTGGAAAGGAGGGTTAGGAGGGGAGGGGAGGGAGAATTTTAGAAAATTAACCTTCCCCTCCTAAAAATTTTAGTTATCCAAATAAGGGGAGGGGAGTAAAATCCTCCCATACCCCTTCCTTCCCCTCATACCAAACAGACCCTTAATGTTGCTTAGTGCCTGTTTGGATGTGTTGCGGAAGACATAATTACTTTGCCCCCAGGTAATGTACCAACGCGAAGGAACAATCAGGGAAGAAGACAAGCTAAGTCTCAGAGATAAATATATCATTCCATGCTTTTCATGTAAACTGGGGAAGGAGGTGGGGCACACTTGTTCCATTGAATTCTCACTGAACAGGGCTATAATATGGAATTAAAACGGGAAAAAAAATAGTATAATGATTTATTTGGCAGTTTTAAAATGGCTGGTGAGGATAGAGAGGAATACAAGATTACACAGATTGCAGTACACATATATGTATATAGAAACGGCAGGTAATTAAAATGAAGACATATATATAATTAAGATTAATTGAGGGAGGAAGCGAGGGCGCGATCCAAGGCCAAGGCGGTGGTGAGATTCATGGGGTACATATACTTGGAGGTGCCGCTCATGATCTGCTGCACAATCAAGCCGTTGGCCCTCTCCGACGGGTGGAAGGGATCCCAGAAGGCGTACACGTCCCTGTTGGGGCACAGGTTGGATGCCACCGTGCACAATCCCAGCCCGTTATATGGCCCTTGACCGCAGCACGCCACTTTCGATGTTATAAATCCTGCACCCAACCAAACCAAAACCATCCCGCGTCATATATATATATATATATATTCATTTCACATCATCTACTTTTCATTTCCCCTGCTTCTCTCCCCCATTCCCCTTTCCTTTTGCTTTCATTCATCCATTAATTCCCATATTACGTGAGATCTCTGCTTGCTTCACTAATACCCTCCTCATATTAATCACCCCCTTCCTTCATTTTTTTCCTCTACCTTCAAGCTGGCTCTTAGCTGCCCTATATATATATCTAGATTCTGCCTATACCTATCATTTTCAAACTTTATCCACCACGACCACGCTCTTATTTTCAACCCTCTTACTTTATGCCACGCGTCATGTACATACCCAGTAACTCCTATGCTGTAATTAATGAACGGAGTGGGAGTGACTAGTAATGGTATTACCGTAGGCTGTGGGATTACTGATGAAATCATTGCTCATTTGCTGGGTGTTGGCTCCGATGAAGACATCGGAACCGATTTCGCCGTTGAGTTGAGACAGCATCTGAACAAGCTGAGGGTTGAACAGGGACGCCGCCCTCTGCAGCTCCTCAGAACATTCGCCGTTCCGGCTTCGCAACCCCAATTCCGCCGGAACACACCCCAACGGCCCTGTCCCGGTCACCAGCACCCTCCTCGCCCCCAGATCATACAGCCTCTGCACGTTTCAATCAATATCCCTCATCTTAATTCATTCATTTTTGTGTGCGCATGAGAATGTCTAAGCTTTTTTAAAAATACGCAATAATCAAATAAAAAATGATGTCATTCAATTTTCAAAACTCATACACCATATACCAAACACGAGTAAAATAACGAACCCTGAGGATCTTCTTGTATTCGGAGATGAGGTACTTGACGTAGTCGGGGAGAGCGAACTGGCGGGATCTGGCAGAGAAAGGAACGAGATAGTAGTTGTTGACGAAATCGTTGCCTCCCAGAGTGATAAGGACCAGTGCTCCGCTCACTAAACGCTGCGCCTCCTCCTCCCCAATCAGGGCGCTCACCCTCTGCTGGTACTCCTGGAAGTACTCCAGCTGTCTGAATATTCTTATTATGTTCACCTGCATGCATATGCCCTCATCAATTCATTGTTAAGTCAGGCTAAGTGCCACATACATATATACATGTTCACTACTCACAAACTGTATTCCAGTGTCGTTGAGAATGCCTATTCCAGCAGAAGCAAAGTTGGCGCCCACCAGCAATCTTTCTCCGGTCAGCTCTGGGCTTAAATATGGCAGCGTGGACTCTGCTCCAAGTTCCTGACCTGAAATGAAAAATCAGAGAATGAGCTGCAGGAAGGCATGCATAAATAATGCAAAACGACGAGTAACGTAACTGATAAAGTCAGGGATGTTGTAGCCATTAGAGAAACGCCCAGTGGGTCTGCGAGTGGGATAGTCAATGCCGTAGGGAGGAGAGTCAGCTCGAGCCGTGGTGGCCAGGTAGTTGTTGTTGCCATTGTCCACCAGCGAGTCCCCAAACACGAAGAATGCTCGAGCTGCATCTGCCCCGCTCATTCCGCTTGCCACTGCCACCACTACTAGACTCACCACACTGCAACTCCACCACCTGTACCCCATTGACCTCAACCCCATCGATATTTGCATATTATATTATGAGAAGAAAAAGCTAGTATGACCTCCCAACTCTGCAAATATCAACTCTATTTTTATGCCTCACTACACGTATACCAGCAAGCCTTTTATATAATGTTTCCACAAATACGACTAGTGGCCCACGTTGCAAAAAGCAAATTAGAACGGGGGTGGTTGCATTGCAAATAAAGCTAAGCTCCCTCACGTCACATCTCGTCACCTCACTGCTCCTTCAGTGCTTGATCATTCTTGCAATTTCTTCCCCCATCCATCTCTACTTTTATAATATTATATTTAACATAAGCAGGGTGCCATTTTGCTCTTTGTGAACAAGGCATTAATTTCTGATATCGAAAGTAGTTTACATATAGAAATTTTAATAAGAATCTGTATAACTAACATAACATAATCTATAAATATACAATAGTTATGTATACTATAGAAAAACACTCATAAGACTACCGAAAATGATAATAAACTTTGATAAAATCCGAGCTCAACGTACGTTGTCTCCTTAAGATAATTTGTTCCCTCTAAATGGATGTCCAAGGTGCTCGAACAATTGTCTCATACGATAGAACGGATTACGTCTTCAGAATGATAGCACTATCAAATCAGAAGCCTGAACGAACACAACGAGACTGCTTTCAGAATCGCACAGGATATGAGATGATTGCAGAAAGCACTATGTAATATATGAGAGAGGAGAGTTTTGAGATTGATTGATTTTTTTGTCACTAGCACGTCCTATTTATAGATGACGGAAATTGATCAGATGTACTCGACTCTTACGGGCGAACTGGTGCGTCGTGCGAACAGACATACCAGAACGGAGCGAACAGAAGTGTACGGTGACTCTTGCTGGCGAACTGGTGCGTTGTATTAACAGACACACCTGAATGGAGCAAACGAATGCATTGGTTCGGTCACAATGTTTTGCTACAGCCGTGTTGTTGGGAGAATCACGGAGGGGTAAAAAAAGAATTAAACAAAAGTTCAGAGATTGTTCGGACAAACTAAAAAATAATTTAATAAAAGATAACCAAACCGGCCGAATGGTGGCGGCACGCGTGTGGTGGACTAAGGCCTATCTACGTCCTCACTCCTCCACAAAAGTGGATTGGCTCAAAAGCCCATTTTAGATATGTGAATTTGAGTCTTATATACACTCTTACTTCTCTTGATTTGTCAAATGTGAGACTTTTATCCACACACATTTTTCTCCTTCATTTTCACTTTTCTCTTCCAACCTACTTCTTATTTATAACCTATGGAATTTAGACCCAAAGTTACAACAATTTCACCCCCCATCGATCTCCATTTTGCCTCTATATTTTTTTCCGGTATATCTCTGGCTATAGCCTGTCGCAAGGACTCCAAGTTTGACCTTGTTTGCAATTATTTGTATAGCGGTAGTTGATGATATGAAGTTAATTAGTCCAAATGACCTCCCCCCCAAAAAAATCTTTTATGGGAGAATGAATTGTGTCGGTCGCATCTTTACTGATGTATCAGAGATGCAGTTTCAATCTCGGTTTATAATATATATATATATGTATGTACGTATTTATATACACCTGTGCATGTAAGCCGTGCGTGCGTGCATATAATTTTTCCAACGAAGCCTATTAAATTAGCATACATTGTTTTGGCTCAAAAAAAGTAGTAATATATGTGCTATATATGTATATTGAAGCTTAAAACTGTAACTGTGATTGTAATGACAAAACTGTACTCTCGTTTATCCTTCAGTGCAATGTATAAGACAATGTTTTGCTCTTAACTCTCTTGCTTCGTCCATATATTGATGGGAGTGAAGACTGTAGATTGCTTACCCACCGAACCCCTTATCTTACTGATGACGGGAATTTTACAGAAAGATGGACTAATTTACAGACGATATTTTATGTTTTTGGTTACCCTCTGGATTAATTCACAGACGATAGTAATTGGCGTCCAGATCAAGGGTTCTGCGCGTCCGGTAATTTTTTTAATGAGAATTTGACCCCGTCAGTCTCGGTAATTATATATTATTATTATCTTATATAAGTTATTATACTGAGCTGAACGTTTCATGGCCTTGGTATTCAGGAGCTGGATTTTTCGCGGCCTCAATGTATCACCAACCTAAATTTAATTGGGGCATGTGGCAATCGCGTAATTATTAATGCGAGCTGACCCAGCTAATTAATGTTCAGTGGAAGCCATACATCTCGATCTCATATATAGGACAGAAAGCTATCGCTGATGACACGAGGCTGGGGTTGACCAGTCGAGTTTTTTAAAAATACTTTTAAGATTTCTATCTCAATATATGATACAGAATTTTTAAGAACGCCATGCACGCAATTTATAAATTATAAGCCATATAATTTATTTTGAAACCGCCTAATGCAGAAAAAATGTCTGATTGTGAATGTAAAATACAGTGTTAATTAATTCACTTATATACCATCAGTTAGTGATCTCTCCCCAGATCTGTAGCTAATTTAATTAGATGCGACCAGAGACTTGTATATATGTATATATATGCCAGGAAGCGACTTGCAATGCCACATACGGTCGTGGCTCCAGTTCATCTCCCTGCTTACTAAAGGAGGTGAAAGAGAAGCAAACAAATTGATTTCTTGGTAGGCGCTCTCCAGTAACTGGATGGGTGCTTGACCCGTGAATTATTCTATGTGTGTTTTTCAGGCCGTTACAAACAAATTGATTTCTTGGTATAGGCGCTCTCCAGTAACTGGCTAGCTTGACCTGTGAATTATTCTGTATGTGTTTTTTTCAGGGTTTTGGAACCCGGCCACCGACGGTCAAATCGGGCCGGTTCTGTGATTGGTCGGGTTTGACATTTTAATTTTTTTATAACAAAAATCAGTTTTTTTTAAATTTCTTTAGAATTTTATATAAATAAGTCTAAAATATTCAATTTCTCACCGGTTTGACTCCGATCTGACCCATTTACCCTTGACTCAGTAACCTGACGGGTTTAATGACCGATCCGAGTTTCAGAGCCTTGGTTTTTTGCCCCCTCCTTTTTATGTCAGGGATAAGAATATATTTTATAATTAAATAAGTGTAAATTTTGAAATATATTAGGTTAACTTTATCAATAGTTTTATATTTATTTAATTATATTTTATATATTTTTCTATCATTTAATTAATTATAGGATAAAAGGATATTTTGATATAAAATCTACTCATATTCTAATTTATTTTGCAGGAGATATTATAAGATTTAAGTGAGAACAAAATATCAATATAATATATTTATATTATATCATAATCGATAAAAAAAGAGAGAAACCAAGATATTATGATAGAGACACAAGCGGGTAGGCAATATGTACCTATATATACTAAGCATAGCAAGAGGACAGTGTATTCTATTTTCTTTGGTTAGTGACGGTAATGCAAGAGTTCATAATTTAGATAGAGGGATATTAAAGTTTGGAGATGCAGAATATCTACTGTACGGATGAAAATTTGTTATTGAGTTTTTGTTTCTTCTTTCTTTTCCTCTTTTTTTGTTTTGTTTCTGTTTAGTATTATGTTATTTATGATACTGTTCAGTTTATGTAACTAAACATTGGTTTTAGATTATTTAGTTTAATTGTGGATTAGTGGACGATAATTTTTGTCATTAATTGCTTTGATATTATATTCGTTAATTTAATTATGTGATTGATTATCCTAAAATAACAAACATTTTATTAAGTTATTTTGGTGTTTTAAAGGAGCCTGGATGTAGAAAATTTTGACTAGACCTTTTAATCATGTAGGATTAGGTTTTCGGATTTAATTTGCCTGTAGGCTAGACATATACCTACTGGTCCCACATAGTATTATTATGCTTGCACTTCTATTAATCCAATTAAATACTGTTCGACTAAGACATTAGGGATTAACATAGTTAGAACGCATTTTAATGGATCAAAAGACACTCTTAGGTAATTAAGAGTCATAAGCTAACAAATATAACTTTAAATACAATTAAGGGCAAGTATTATATATTAAAAGTAATCAATGTTGTAATAATTAAAGTCAGTGCTTAAGATCTAGAATCACCATTATCTCTAATTTTATTGAGATTTGATTTTCTTTTCTTTTAATTGGCTATTATCTAAATTGTGTTGACTTAGCTTAAGTAAAAGTATAAAGACATTACTTACATTGTTAATATCAAGTTTGCATGGGAAGGATATCTTACACACTTTTAATTACTTGATATGTTACTCATTTTTTAGTACTTGATATAGGTTATTACTAGCGGAGTGGTAGGCTCTATATTTTGCTCCTACCATTTAAGGAGAGAAAAGAACTGCGGTTATATCACCAGGCAGAGGGAGGAGGGGTTATATATTCAGATTTTAAATCGGCTCCCGTCTGCCGATTGCATTGATGATATATATAATTTAATTTTTTTACTTTTAGGGGTGCAGATAGCTATGGAAGTCGTCAATAATCGAAGTAACTGATTGTGCATGCTCACAGAAAACACAGTAAAGAGTGGAGGTTGGGGGTTCATTATGAAAAAAAGAAAAAGAAAAACATTGGACGGGGCCATCGTGTTTGTGTAAGGTAATAAAGGATCAAAGAGAAGTAAGAGGGAGCTGTACAGATTTAATAAGACCAACCACTCTACACCTATTTCATGGACATAATATAAATAATTTGGCGGGAGAAATGGTTCAACCAACCCACAAAGTGCTGCTGGTTTGATTCCCCTCTTTTCTAAAACCTACTTGTGAGGCCATTGAATTCCCGACAAGCCTGCAAGTTACTACTCCAGCTTAAGATTAAACCACTCTCCCTCCTCCGTCCAAAGTCCCATCGTGCGTGAGACACCAAGTTAGCAGGGATTAAAAACTGGCAAAAAACTATATATTATATAATTAACAATAATGAAGGTTAATTATATATGCATGCATGTGGGTGGTATAGTGTTATATTTAGGGCGCTTGGTTTGCTGGATGAGCATGAGGTTAATGGAAAGAGGAGGAGTAGATGGGGAATGGAGGAACGTAACACATTTGGAGGCGGAGTTAATGCATGCGAGATAATTAATAATGAAGGAACTGTGGCGCCTCCTAAATGTGGTTCGCTCTTTAAATGCCAGCCCCTCTCCCACTGTCCGCCCCTCCGCCTCTTCCTCCTCATGCTTATGCTACATCTGCAGCCTCTCTCTTTGATATCCTTCGTTTCAAAATAATTAACTTGTATGAAATTCAAACATATACGGAGTATATATATAGTATAGTATAATTCGTTCCCATGGTTATGGCTGAGATCGAGAAGTTGGTCTGAGTGTTTCTATACTATACCTCTACTGTACAGCGTGTATCTATTTGGAATACGCAACCATAAAAAATGAGAGTGACTCTTTAATTTGCTGTACAGGACAAGCAACGGAAGAAAAGGCCGATTTTTGTCCGCCACAAATCCTGTAATTTGTAACCTATCCTCTCTTTGTACAGCAAAACATGCCTTCACTACGTACTCTGAAACCAAAATGCGTCATAGAATTTAAATACATACAAAAATTCATGAATGCTTTGGAAACTAGGCGCAAGGGTACGGTCTAACAAGTATTTGTTGAGTTGTTCAAAGAAAGTTCAATAAAGAAAATTCAATTTAAAAGCAATTATTATTTATTGGTGAACAATTATAGTTTCTTTTCTTTTTTAAAAATTACGTTCCTGCTAGACACGTTCTTACATGCAAGTTGAGGTTAAGGTTAATTAATTATCATTGCTGTGATATCTTATAAATAACACGTTTTTAAGTTTTTTTCAGAAGTTTACACAAAATAATAATATATTGATTCGACTATCTCGTCTGTCATCATATAAGGATGACAAAGACATCAAGTGTAAGAATTCATTATTTTTTACAATCTCCGCCGTCATACTTCTTGCTAAAAAAAGTAAGCACTTGGAAAAGTGTGAAGAAATCATATTATTGGAAATTCTATGCCTATTGATGTTATCAAAAAAGAAATTCCATGCCCATGACATTTTAATTAACACTTGAAGTGCATAAATATAAATCCTTTCATTTAAAGGGATACTCCCACAGATTGACGTCATTCCTCGGATAAATAGGCTACAAGAATTTGGGTCACTCATGGACTGGGCGGATCGGAAAGGGTTGCTAGAACCTAGAAGGGCTCCTCGCTTGGGGCAATCATGTCCAGGCCTATTTCTCATCGGGTCCTTAAAGACTCGGAAAGCCCATTGAACTAATTAACGCCTAAACCGTCCCTCCCCCTCCCCCTCCCCTGTTATCTGGCTTATATACTTGGGGAGGGGGGGAGTGAGTTATTTCAGTCCGAGGCCCTGCTGGCCAGCTGCTTCTTCTTAAACCCTAATCATCCCTCCGATAAACTGAATCACTGTGCATGACAAGTGCTCGCTTTATTCCCTGATCCACGCATCCCCTGGGGTTTCCGTATCCTCCCGTTTTATAATGGCGGACTCATTAGATGCTCTTATTTCCATTGCCGAACTTGTTTCAACTGCGTCCACCACCAAACGGGTTCGGATATTCCGTAGTGAAATCCCATCGATTTTGAATAACTTAGGTCAGTGATCACGTCTCTAAATCTGACGTGCCATTTGCAGTTGTCAAGTGAAGTATTTTCTGTGTCATTTCGGACATCGTGAATTGGATTTACATACATTTCCCCCCAACTTGATCAAGTGAACTGATATGAGTGCTAATTAGAATTTATACTGGTTCATAGATATGCCGAGAAAAAGAAGTGTGACGCACTTCTCTCCTTACATTCTGTATATACAACCCTAACATTGTATTCACTGCTTATTGTAAACTAACTTGGAATTATGTCTGATGAAGACAAGTGTTCCTGATAATTTATTCTTCCTCTGTTGGGATAATGTGGGAGTGGTTGATAATTGATCGGGTTCAGTGGCCGATTAAGGGGGACAAAAACAACTATTAAATTTACTGTTATTTGTAACTTTGCACTCCCACACTAAAAAGGCTCTGAAATATTTCTCTAATAGCATGGCTTCAGTTCTGAGCTAAGTTTGAACAGAAAGAACTACCCTCTAGTTGTAGAAGTTTGACTTCTTATTATGATTAAAAGCTGACAGCTTTGGTTTCTGACAGTTTTGAAGTAATAGAAACACTACTGAAAATTCTTCTAGAGTTTCTATCACATAAGTAGGATAGTAAATGATACACAAACATCGTCTCCTGTGAAGATAATAAATATGCCTTCAAACACCTCACACACATTTGTGTGGTACAGCGTTAGCATTAGAAAGAAAAAAAGAAGCGAGTAAAGTAAGTTAAATTTTGAAACATCTCATTACCATGGATACGGCTGGATTAGTGGAGTAATTGAAAATTTTGCTATATACATTTTTTTGCTCCTCCCCAATAGCTGACGTTGATTTCTTATGTAGATATATAAGTGAGCCTCTACAGTGAAATGTAGCTTTGCCCCGTTGTATATGTAATTTTTGGGTCATTTTATCACTTTTAAATTTTGGCCCTCCAAATAATTGAATCCTGCATCCAACCCGGATGGGGTTGCAGTGTTGGGATTATTGAAAATTCATGCAAAGTGTATGTTCTATGTTTATTACTGTTGCTGCCGAGTAGGAGAATATGGATGAAATTTGGGAAGCTCACCAACCTACGCATAACACTAATTAGATATCTTACTGTACTATAAATGCTGCCTGCAGCATTTGTTGTTCGATCAAACTATTACATACTGCATATGTCTTATGGGAAGCTAAACATCTGTATTACCCTTTTTTGAAGGGTATGTTGGATGTATTTTATGCAATAGATGCTTGGTTTGGTTTAAATAGTCATTGACGCAAGCTATTGATCTGCATACATCTATGACTTGTTTGCAAGCTTTTATATGCAGAATTTTGTTGTGAAATCTCAATGGTGACTTTGAAATTTTAATTATGCAGAAATGTCTCCAGACCTGGCATCATCATTGACCGATGTAGTCTTTAGAACACTTCCGATTTATGATGATCGTAGATCAAGGAAAGCTGTTGATGATGTGATTATGAAAGCTTTAGGTGGAACAGTGTTCATGAAAACTTTTGCTGCAGCCCTTGTTCAGAATATGGAAAAGCAGTCGAAGTTTCAATCACATTTAGGCTGCTACAGAATGCTCAGTTGGTCGTGCCTTCTTTTGAGCAATAGCCAGTTTGCCACTGTTTCAAAGAATGCTTTGCGTAGAGTAGCTGTAGCCCAAGCTTCATTACTAGAAGTTGCCATGCAAAGATCATTCCATGAGCAAAGGGCTTGCATGAAAAAATTTTTCTATTTGTTTTCTCAGGTTCAGCTACCTTTACCATTTTGAAGAAAATAACACTGTTCTACTACTTTTGGATTACTATCATCATTTGTTCAATTACAATGCATAACAATTAATGCATTATAACGTGACTCCTCACATATTTCCAGATGCCTAATATTTATATAGTCTACATAGAAGAATTGAAGAGTGCTCGGATCGCATTCAAGGATAGTCCTGAATTATTATTGTTGTTACTGAAGTTCTCTATTCAATCTCCATCTTTATTTGGAGAATTTAAGGTGAGATTCATTGATACCTTCTGTATGTATGGACATAAAATTCTCATATCCATCTTCTAAATTTCTAATGCATTTTTTTGCTTGTCACAGTCAGCATTTCTTGATATATATGTTCAAGCAATACTGAATGCGAAAGAAAAGCCAAGAAATAGTCTTACTGAAGCATTTTCTCCTCTTTATTCACAAATGTCACATGAAGATTTTCAAAATATCGTGGTCCCATCCTCTGTTAAAATGCTGAAGCGAAACCCAGAGATAGTGTTGGAATCTGTTGGAATTCTTTTGAACTCTGTTAATCTTGATTTGAGCAAGTATGCTATGGAGATTCTTTTAGTGGTATTAGCACAGGGCAGGCATGCTGATGAAGGGAGGCGGGATGGAGCATTAGCCATAGTCAAGAGTTTGAGCCAGAAGTCTAGCAACCCAGATGCTTTACAAGGGATGTTTAATGCTGTCAAAGCTGTTATTAAGGGTATATATTAACCCAATGCCTAATGATTCCCGTGAAACCATTTGGAATAACTTGTTCTTATGCTTGCTGATTGGCCGTGCTAATTATGCTTTTTAAATATCTTTTGTTTTGACCTTATGTGTTTGATTCTGAATAGGCTCTGAAGGAAGACTAGCTTTTCCATATCAGAGAGTTGGGATGGTGAATGCAATACAAGAATTATCTTATTCAGCAGATGGGAAACACCTCATCAGCCTGTCACGTACAATATGCAGTTTTCTTTTATCATACTACAAGGATGATGGTATAGCACAAGCCCATCTCCCCCCCCCCCCCAAAAAAAAAAGAAAAACCTCATGAAAACAATTCAGTTGTTTTTTCACATTAATATCTAAACTAATTTGAACTCTGCTGGCATAAGACTATAAGAGGTGGATTGACAATCACTTGTGTGACGTCCATAGTTTTCCTTCATATCTGGCATTAGTTTATATTAATTAAACTCTTTCTATTGATTGCTAACCTGTGCCCAAAACCTTAACTGCAGGAAATGAGGAGGTAAAAACTGCAATTTTGTCAGCTTTAGCTTCTTGGGCAGTTAGATCTGTAGATTCGATTGAAGACAGTACAGTTGCCTTTTTTATTTCTGGTCTCAAAGAGAAGGAACCATTAAGAAGGGCATTCCTACGTTGTCTCCATGCTGTTTGCAAAAATGCGGATGCTGCCATGAAGGTGGCTGATCATGTTATAAGATAATAGCTTGTTTGCCAATTTAATGTAACATCCAGTTTGTACAATATAATGTTTTGACATTCAAATTTGAACTGCATACGTAGCAGATGTCATCGTTGCTGGGACCTCTTGTCCAACTTGTAAAATCTGGTTTTACCAAGGCAGTGCAACGATTGGATGGAATATATGCATTGCTATTAGTTGGGAAGATAGCTGCTGTTGATATTAAAGCTGGTTAGTATGAATGAGGCCTTAATTTGTTCTCTCTCTGTTTTTCCCCCAAATTGCAGTTGAATTAAAGAGTTGGTTTATTTATCTTCATTTCTGTTATTTTAAATTTCCTTTTATTGATTTGATCTTTATTTTCCCAGAGGAAACATTGGTGAAGGAAAAGATATGGTCTGTGGTATCACAGAATGAGCCTTCTGTCGTGCCAATTTCCATGGTGACTATAGAGTTACAATTTTTTGTTACCTATTATATTGGTTCTGTTCTGGATCTATCTGAAAAGGTGCTCTGCAGGCTTCAAAGTTGTCAGTTGAGGATTGCATGGTGTGTGTTGAACTTCTTGAAATGTTACTTATGGAACATTTACAGCGGTGAGTCCCATTAGTAATTCAGAAAGAGTTGCCAACTTGCCATGCTTTCTCTTCACGTGTTTACCTTAGAGTGTGACTTAAATTCTTATATATATTTATTTATTTTCTCCTACTTCAATTTGCAGAACATTGGCCAATTTCTCTGCAAAATTGCTGTTACAGGTGACCCTGAATGAACAGTGCAGTATACCAGCTTCGTGTATTGATATGTTGTATAAACTAAACAATTCTTGTTTTGTTAAAAATACTAAATAATTGTTAATTTGTTGCAGTTAATGATCTTTTTTTTGTGCCACCCGAGTTGGGATATTCGAAGAATGGCCAATAATGTTGTTAGGGGGATTATTTCTTCTGCTCCACAATTATGTGAAGATCTTTTCTTTGAATTTTCTAATTTTCTTTCTTTGGTTGGAGAGAAACTTTGGGCTTCAAAAATAAGGTAACACCTGATTACTTTATATTTAAATTTGTACTGTCTCAACTGTGGGTTCTTTGGGACAAATAAAAATCCTGGAAGTATTGTGAGGACCTGGTCTAAAGTTATCTTCACAATGATTTATTGCGTCTTGATGTTATATATGCATTTTACATTTTTGCTTTTGGACCTGCTAAAAGCTTTGGGTTCCTTCCATCCACGAAGTTTTATTCTATTTTCATGTTTGAAAATGTTCTGGATTTTCCTTTGTAGACTTTTTGCCATATTTTCATATTTTCAAATTTCTAAAGGCTTCTGTAGTGCCAAGCTCTGGGTTGGATGGACCTTTGTCTGTCATTGGTTCAGCTTCTTGAAGATCAGTATCTCTTTGTGGATGTTTACTTGGGATAACTATCCTGTCTGTTTGGTGTTAATAAGATTTCTGCAGCAATATAAAAACTGATGCTTGTGTCCCTGAGGCGGGTTCCATACTACAAGCAGCAAGCCAAATATTTCAAAATTCAATTTGTTCTCTAATGCACTTAGCTTTTCTTATGGCTCCTTGCTGATAACCATGAAGGGCCAAAACTGTTCTATATTTTTGAAGCAAGTTTTTGTTTCTTTTTTCAATCAAGTCATCCCGCAACTAAACTTCTATTTTTGCAGTGACACTGATATTTCTTCAGACCCTCAAGTTCCTTTCATTCCATCTGTTGAGGTTTTGGTAAAGGTTCTTCTGGTAGTGTCACCAGCAGCTCTGAAGGTTGCTCCAGATTCATTTATCCGAATAATATTTTGCTCACACCATCCATGTGTGGTTGACAGTGCAAGAAGAGAAGTAGCGTGGAAGGTAACTCTTCATATACTATGTTCTTTGTGAGGTTTTATTGTTACATGATATTACTTTTTGCGGAACTTAAGGGGCTGTGGGGTGGTTGAATTGGTGGTTTGTCTATTGCTTAATTGATTAGGCACTTCTTACCGTTTTATATGAGATTACATGAGACTACCCCTAGCTATTGCAGGATGCAGGTAGAATGCTATAGATAATTATTAATCTATCTATTGATATATCTATATGTGAGCCATGTTTGTTATTGCTAATTGTTTCATTTTTCTTCCAGAGGCTCTCAAAGTGTCTTCGAGCAAATGGTTTTGATGTCATTGATATCCTTTCAGCAAATGTGGTGAATATCTGCAAGGTAATCGTTGTACTACAATGCACAAATTGAAAATCCATTGTAAAAGATGATTGTTGTGCTGCTAAATTGTGTGTTTGTTTTTTTTACAGTTCTTACTGGGACCGGCTGGTCTGAAGAGTGATAGTTTACTAGAACAACAGGCAGCAATTTCCTCACTTTCCACAATGATGTCTATAATTCCTGGAGATACATATGTAGAGTTTGAAAAGGTGTTTGAGCTATTTGCTTATGCATGCTTTGGTTCATTGTTTGGTTGGAATCTGTTGAGCATTTTGCTAGAATATTTGATTATTACCTAGTCTGTTATTGCTACTAGGAAAGGATATTTGATTATTAACATATATATCCTTTCGAACTAACAGGAACAGAATAGACAATGAACTATTCTAACACTTACTATCTCATTTAACTGTTTTCTGATTTCTAAATGCTAACTAGTACATATTGCTGATGCCAGCATTTGCTAAATCTCCCTGATCAGTTTTCACACGATAAACTTTCAGAGAATGACATTCGGGTAAATTTTATTGCTATTAATTTGGCTTGTACTGTATTTTTGGGAAATAGGATTTTGATCATTGAATGTTTTAGTATCTGATGTTGCTGATATTCATTTATTATGTTGGGTGTAATTCATCTATTGTATGGTTTATCTCAAAACATGTTTTGAGGTCTAATCCTATGTAACAATGATTTGTATGTTGGCAGCAATAAATGGAAGTTGATACTTATATTTTCTAAATTTTGATGATTTGTATGTTGGCAGCAATAAATGGAAGTTGATACTTCTATGTTCTAAATTTTGATATCAATAGGGTTCAATAAATAGTGCTGGTTGTTTTTTCATCCTCTTCACTTTTTTCCTTTTGCTCAACCCCTGCATATTTTTTTATTTTGTTGTGGAATCTAGGAGACATGGGGTGTATGTGGGTACGCCTTCTGTCTTGCACTGATGGTTGTCTAATATTTTCAGTGATGTTTTCTTATTCACTTAAAAAATTGAATACATTGCCGAGTAAGATGTTGAATTTAGAGTGACGAATAAGCCTTTGCATTGCGCACCCACATGTATATTCTGTCATAATGTTATGGGTCAAGGGAGTGCTTGCTATTGAACTCATATAGTCTATTCTTTGCTTTGTCTACTTATATATTAGTGATTTTCTGGTTGTTATCACCGAAATTTCTTTTGTTTATTTATTGGGTTGATGGGATCTTGCTTAGCTTTTTTCTCATGTACATTCAGATTTTTCATACCCCGGAGGGAATTGTTTCCACCGAGCAAGGAGTTTATGTTGCAGAGTCTGTTGCTGTGAAGAATACAAAACAAGCAAAGGGTCGCTTCCGAATGTATGATGATCAGGATGGCATGGTACATCTATTGATTCTTCTGTTTCTTATTACTTTACCCTGTCTTTTACTTAAGTTTGTTATGTTTTGTTGTTCCTTTGACCAGGATGATGCTCGTTCTAACCATGTAGTGAAGAGAGATCAACCTAGCCATGAAGCTGCTGGTGCAGGGAAAAGGGATACTGCAAAAGTGACAAAGAAGGCTGGCAAGTGGTGCTTTCGTGTTTATGTTAATCTTTATTTGTAGTCCTTTGTTACAAAGTTTACATTGTTGCTCTTTATGAATATTGCTATTATAATTCATATAGACAAGGGGAAAACAGCAAAAGAGGAGGCTAGAGAATTGCTTCTTAAAGAGGAGGCTTCTGTCCGTGATAGAGTCTTCAAAGTTCAGAAAAGCCTATCTCTGATGTTAAAAGCTCTAGGAGAGATGGCCACTGCGAATCCAGTTTATGGACACAGTAAATTGCCTTCGATGGTATTGCCTGTTAAATCCTGTTTAAAGCCTATCCCTTTTTGCATCATTTGTGTTTTGTATTCGGGGGCTTTCTCTATTCAAGATGATTTGCCAAAATTTTTTAATAATACCATCTTTGGTTTGAAACTATGGGCAATACAGCTGGAACGCTATCCTTTTATTTTTAAAGGAATCTGTGAGTCTGAACGTTGTTGTGGATAGATTTTTCTCTTAGCTGTTCCAGTTTGTTATGTACTATCTTTTCATAGCTTCCAGTGTTGACAAGGGGGAAAGTGAATTTGTTGCATTTATGACTCGTCTTTTGAGTTTTGAAGTATTAGTTTTGCAATTAATTCGTTCTGATTTACATCCAGATATTTGATGTCACTAGTCTAACACCCATAATTCTAAATGTTGAACTTCTCTTTTACCTGGTCCATTTATTTTGAACTGCATTTGTTTTTAGCCCCACAAGAATTATAATAAACATGTGCATTTTGAGGTTAATTTCTAATTCTTTGATATGTTGCATTTGTCTAATATGATCATATTTGGATGTAGTCTGAGTTTAATCTTGTGTCAGGTCAAGTTTGTTGAGCCTTTATTGCAATCACCTGTTGTAAGTGATGAGGCCTTTGAAACCATGATAAAGCTATCAAGATGCACTGCTCCTCCTCTATGCAATTGGGCCCTTGACATTTCTACTGCTTTACGCTTAATTGTGACTGATGAAGTTCGTCTTCTGTTGGATGTGATACCTTCAATTGCTGATGAGGAAGGCGATGGAAGGCCATCCATCAGCCTTTTTGAGCGAATATTAAATGGATTATCCGCTTCTTGTAAATCTGGGCCACTTCCTGTTGATTCTTTTTCCTTTGTATTCCCAGTAAGTAATTCTACTTTACCAATGCACTCTTTCAAGTTCATGAAGCTTATACCTTTCTAACTTTGTCTTTGTTATTAGATAATGGAGCGTATTCTTTTGTGCACAAAGAAAACAAAATTTCATGATGATGTGCTTTGGATACTTTATTTACACCTTGATCCCCATCTCCCTCTTCCTAGGATCCGAATGTTATCGGTGAGGCATTATACAGTCTATATACTGTTGTATATTTTTATGTTACATTTCTTTTATGGGTTTGAACTTGGCTGATACCTTTTGTCAGGTTCTCTATCATGTGCTTGGTGTTGTTCCAGCTTATCAAGCATCAGTAGGGCCTGCACTGAATGAGTTGAGTCTTGGTTTGCAGCCTGATGAAGTTGCTGCTGTAAGTATCCTGACTCTTTTCACATAGATTTCTCACTGTTTCTAAGATTCTTGATCTCTCTCACCCCCTCCCCGCTCACGTACTTGTGCACACAAACACAAACAAAGTATGTGTCATGATGCTTATGCTGTCTCTTTCCTTTTACAGGCTCTTTGTGGAGTTTATGCAAAAGATGTTCATGTACGTATGGCATGCTTGAATGCTGTCAAATGTATCCCTGCTGTTGCTAGTCGTTCTCTTCCAGAGAACACTGAGGTTGCAACAAGTATATGGATTGGCTTACATGATCCTGAGAAGGTTTGGTCTATTACTGTAGGAGATTTAGAGCTTGATTATGAGTCACAAGCTGATTATTCATTGATCAGAGTACTGAATACACACACACACACTAATCAAGATAGTTGAGATTTTGATGGAAATAAAATCTGACCTAATAAAATCTAATCTAATATATTTACAACTAACCCACACAATTAGAACTAATAACTCAAAAAATCTGTCCTAGTATATTGACTCATAATATATTAATTATTAATTCTTACAGTTACCCTTTATAAGATTGTACAAGTCACTGTCTATGCCATCAGGTATGGTCTAGGGTCTCCGATGCCATCTGTACCAGAAAGGTTACTGTCCTTTTTTTGTCACAGAAAAGAGTTACTCTAAGTTACCTTGTACTAGTTTAAACTTTGATTTTCATTCATTGCTAAAGCGACATCTTTGCTCTTTTATTTTTAATTTGCCAAATCATTCATTTTTATGTCTTAAGAAAGTGTTATGCATTTTCTTTGCACCAACTACCTGAATAAATATACTGTGCTTGCTTATCTCTATTGTCAATAATAAACATCAAATATAGGTCAAATGCTGTTGTCATTTATTTGAGCAAGTACTGCTGGCCCACAGAGTGGGTTGAGCTATATTGTATTTAGTGATAAGAGGTCATGCCCCCTTTAGATATTTTGATGAAGATGCCAATTCATTCATATTAACTCTTGGATCTAGCAAAACGAAAGTATTCCTGGGCTAACTATTTGGGTTTGATTGCTCTGTCTCTAATCTGTCATTTTTCTGTAATCAGCAAAGATCAAATTGACATAGGTTGAATGTGGCTAATTGGGATAGCATGCTCTAGAAATCATATGGGAAGAAGATGGTATTGTAGGAAAATTGCATCAAACAATGGTGACAAAATTGACTATAATGATCAGTAACAATTGATGAATTCATCTGGTAAATGGTTTTAAGTTCGCAATTTGTGTGTAGGTTGCTTAGAACATGTTCTCCCTCCTGTCCCCTGCGTCTCCCATTACCCTTATTTTCTTGGTCTGGTCTTTTTAACGATTGCTATAAGATGGGCGTTACAAACCATCATTTTAGCCAGTCTATTATTGAAATAATAATATTTTGGACTTCTGAATATAATCCCAATATATATTTTCATTTGATGCTCTCATCTTTATGTTGACTTCCCCCTTGACATTCCAGTCAGTTGCTGAGGTTGCTGAAGAAGTATGGGACCATTATGGCTTTGACATTGGAACTGATTTTTCGGGACTTTTCAAAGCACTATCTAATGTTAATTACAATGTGCGCTTGGCAGCTGCAGAAGCATTGGCTGCTGCCTTGGATGAACACCCAGAATCTATTCAGGTAAAATTGATTTATAGCTTTCAAAACTTGGTTATTTTGACTTCCCCCCCCCCCACTGTCTCTTATTTTTCTCTCTCATGATTTCCAGGAATCCCTTTCCACTTTATTTTCACTATATATTCGTGACATGGGTGTTGGGGATGATAGTATTGATGCCGGTTGGTTGGGTAGGCAAGGAATAGCATTAGCTCTTCATTCAGCTGCTGATGTATTGAGAACGAAGGACCTACCTGTTGTCATGACGTTTCTAATTTCGAGAGCACTGGTAATCTGAATGACATTTTGCATTCTTTGTATTGTGGTTGGACTTTTTTATATTATCATGGTACGGTTGTGAACCTAAAACCTGATTTCTTACTTAATTGTCTGTTCAGAAACCAAAGCCTCCATTATTGGTTAAAATTGTTTTGTTTGCCTCAAACATGAGGAAACCTTTTTAAATGTGATAACCAGGTTCTTCTTTATCAGTAATGATTAAGCAAAGTTTGATTAATCTGTTAATATCTCATGCTACTTATTGTCGTCTCTATCCTTTCTCTCTGACAACGTGCATCTGTCATCCTATTCTTATATTATTCTCTATTTGATGTTTTACAGGGCGGACAAAATAATGAAACCTTTTTATGACAAAATACATTTATTTGCTGGGAAAGGCTAAGTATTTCATTAGTGGAATTTTTTGATTTGCAGGCTGATCCCAATGCAGATGTTAGAGGGAGAATGATTAATGCAGGTATCATGATAATTGATAAGCACGGAAGAGAAAATGTCTCTCTGTTATTCCCAATCTTTGAAAACTACTTAAACAAAACGGTGAGTTCCTTATTTAGTTTTATATTACAAATTTTTTTCACATGCATAGAGAACTGTTGCTTTTTAAAAGATTGTGTATATTTTGTTACAAGATCTATAGGTTCCCTTTGATTTCTTATTAATTCTCCGCTCTTAGGCATTGGATGAGGAAAAGTATGACTTGGTTCGAGAAGGTGTGGTTATATTTACTGGAGCTCTGGCAAAACACTTGGCAAAGGTGATTAAAATCATTTCCTTTCTTGTTTTTTATAACTTGGGCACTTCGGCATGCTCATCTGAATATTTGTATTTCTATTTTGGAATAGGATGATCCTAAGGTTCATACTGTTGTGGACAAGTTGATGGATGTTTTAAATACTCCCTCAGAAGCTGTTCAACGAGCAGTCTCACTGTGCCTATCTCCATTAATGCAATCAAAGCAAGTATGTATGCGTAGTGTATTTTTAATTTTTGATATCTTCACTTCATTCTTATGCTGATCAGGTGGAAATTTATTAAAAGATACTGATGGGTGGTCTAGGGCTTCACGATCATTATCTTAATTGTGTATTTAGTTGTTGTCGTCGTCCCTGTTTCTCCCTTGCTTGTCTTGGCAATGCCTTGTTTAGGTCTCTCATCCTTGTTGCTGCTAGTTCAATATCTGTTTGTTCCTGGGTAATTTTTTTTTTTTTGCTGAAGTATGAAAGTTGAACTGTTTATCTAGCTCCTCAGTGCCTACTGTTTGACGTCAAAGTAAACACTCATGGTCAACCTTTTGAAGCATACCTGATTTTGGCTGAAGTTAGTTGTCCTGTTACTTGTTATAATACATGAATCAGGATGATGCAGCAGCTCTTGTTAGCAGACTGTTGGATTGGATGATGAAACGTGAAAAATATGGTGAACGCCGTGGAGCTGCCTTTGGACTTGCAGGAGTGGTTAAGGGTTTTGGCATTGCTTGCTTGAAGAAGTATAGGATTGTGGCTCTACTTCAAGAAGGTCTTGCTGACAGGTGCGTGATGACCCTGTTTTACCTGTGACTATATCTGTTGTACCCCGACTTGTTTGTGTTGTCCTCTAAAGAATCCTTAACTGCTGCAGTTCCAGTGCTTTTCATATTCCTTGTAGCCCAAGCTTTCTTGACCAATTTCTGATTTGCTATTTTTTGGTGGAAGGATTTATGGAGACCCTTATTTTCCATAGTATGGATAGTCTAGGCACAAATTTACTCCTTAGTGATGGAAAATTTCATTTTTCAATGCAGGAATTCAGCAAAATCTCGTGAAGGAGCCTTACTTGGATTTGAATGCCTCTGTGAAACACTAGGAAGACTGTTTGAACCGTATGTTACTGCAAAAGAGATTGTTGCTGTTGTTGTTATTGTTGTTGTTTTGTATTTAAAAGCCTTTATTGACAATTTGGTTCAGGTATGTGATTCAAATGTTACCATTGCTTTTGGTTTCCTTCTCTGATCAAGTTGTTGCAGTCCGTGAAGCAGCTGAATGTGCTGCCCGTGCAATGATGTCACAGCTTACTGCACAAGGAGTGAAGCTTGTCCTTCCATCTCTTCTGAAGGTGATTATCTTGTAATTCATTTTGAATGACAATTTTTTTACCAACTTAAAGCCTCATGTATCACTTTTAAAATCTGCACAACTTTGGGGTTATTTTGCAAAAGGTAATTTGTGTCTGTTCTAGCTATTATGTATACTTTCTGTGTAATGTTTATGTATTTAGCCTTGTCACCATATCTTACAGAACATGACTGATAGTAATTGATAGTTTGTCTATAGAGGTGAGGATTCAAATTCTATTGTTGATATGACTCGTGTGAGGACCCTAGGTAATCTATAAGTACCTTTATAAGTTTTCTGGGTTTTGAGGTTTGTCCTGCCCTCAAAATCCAATTCACCTAAACTTTTTAATCCAGAAAAGGGATATTTATTCATATGCTTCTTTAGGGAGTAGAGGATTCTATCATAATCACATTCTAAAATGTAGCTTATGATGTTGAAGAGCTCAGGCTAAAGATATGTTCCGCATTAGGCTCCCAAGCTTCCAATGTGGGAGTCGATTTTCGTATTTGCTACTTGGGGTTCAACATTTGAATGGGCCCCACAACCTTGTCATCTGTGCAAGCTGGTTGTATTCTAACTTTCTAGTCCAGAGGCTGACATTGCACTATTTGATTACATGCATGATTGCAACTTGGATGCAAGGCACTGATACTAAACTAATATGAACCTTTGGTGACCCCACCCAAAAACCGAGGTTGGAAAATCCAATGTTTATATAAACCTCACTTTAGCATGCAATGTTTCCAATGCGGGATTCAAGTCTCATAGCTCGCAATCAGGTTCTAATGCAGACCAATTACCTTGCATTAGATTGTCAGAGAATTCTATCAGCCACTTTTCAGTTGGGTTTGTGTTCTATATGTACTGGCAAGCTTTATATTTTTGGAGCTGTACATATTTTACTATCTGATGCTTCAAGGTGGTTTATTCTATTTCTTGTCCGTTTCACCCATCAAAACTTGAAGTATTTTCCGACCGAGGGGGAATGATGGGGAATTGGAAGCGAAATGTTATGGGAAATGAAATTGTGGAAGAGAGAGATAAAAGTAGTGAATTTGGAGTTGAAATAGAAATATAGTGTTGTCACGTGTCAAAAGATGAAGGGAATTCTTGATACATTTCACAGTAATTTATGAGCTATTTATAGCTCTTAGACATGGGCACGCCAAACCCTAAAATAATATGACATGTTTCCTTATAATGGAATTGTCTACACAATTCTACAATTATTCCAGATATATCTATAGAAGGGTAAAGAATAACTAAGACCTGATATGTAAGTCAAAAAAACCCTCACACTATACTTACTGTAGCAACAAAAACTTGTTATATTATTTAGTTACGTTAGAGACGTTTGTAGGAGTTTTACTTCTTGTTTATTTTATTTTCATATCTTGGGCCCCCTAAAATTATCCTTCATTGGAGCGTTCAGGCTTCTTTAAGGTACTTGTTTATCTTGTTTTTCCTTTCCCAACTTCCTCCCATCCCCCCTTTACATCTGTTGGTTCTGCGTTGGTTATATTCTTACCATGCCTTCTATAGAAAAAGGTTAAAAAAATCTCTATATGTCCCTAAGATTTCCTAAAAATTATGTTTGACCTGACAATCACTGGGGTCAGGAAGTAACATGGCACAAGAATACTGAAAAATTACACATCAAAGTAACTCTACCTATCTATTTGGCAACCATTATCTCTAATATGAGTGGAAGGAACTTGATACCCTCTAAAACAAGGTTAAGAGTTCTAACTCTATGGTTGAAAAGAATCACTTTGGGAGTTACTTCTAATTGGGGCTTGGCAATGGATTTGCCAGTAATACCGGATACTATAGTTATCCCAAAAGAATTTGTTTGCAGACCGATTACTTGTGACATTCATTTCCATTCTGAAGTGAAGTTCAGGATGTAAAAATTACTCTGGAATAAATTATTGCATCGCTAATCCTCCTTTTCAGGGTCTTGAAGATAAAGCTTGGAGGACAAAACAAAGTAGTGTTCAACTACTTGGTGCTATGGCATACTGTGCCCCTCAACAGCTGTCTCAGTGCCTCCCTAAGATTGTCCCCAAGTTGACCGAGGTATTTCACGAACAGATGTTACTTGGAGACTTCTTATTCTCTAGTGTTGTATGGAGTATTCGTTGTTTTCTAAACTCTTCTCCTTATTTACAGGTTTTAACTGACACCCATCCTAAAGTGCAGTCAGCCGGGCAGATGGCCCTTCAACAGGTTGGTTTGGGTTATGAACTGTTAATTTCTGCCTCCATCAATCTGGTTACATTTTCTTTTTCTTGCAATTTTTCTTAATCATACATATATTTTTTAGGTTGGGAGTGTAATAAGGAATCCAGAAATAGCTGCTCTTGTTCCTACACTTCTTATGGGTCTTTCTGATCCCAATGAACACACAAAATATTCCCTCGATATTCTTCTCCAAGTGAGGTTTTAGCTGGTGGCTGGTTGAGTTTGTTCATTCTTATTTGCTGTTGCCTAAATTTCCTTTGATTGGCCGCAGACAACATTTGTTAATTCAATTGATGCTCCTTCTCTTGCATTATTGGTACCAATAGTGCATAGAGGACTAAGGGAAAGGAGTGCTGACACTAAGAAGAAGGCAGCGCAAATAGTTGGAAACATGTGTTCCTTGGTTACAGAACCTAAGGATATGATTCCGTATATAGGATTGCTACTACCTGAAGTGAAAAAGGTTCTTCCTTATCATAACATTTACATATTTGTTTTGGCCTCTTCTCACAATGTTTGAATTTTAAGAGCAGGTTCTTGTGGATCCTATACCTGAAGTTCGTTCAGTTGCGGCTAGGGCCCTTGGATCCCTTATCAGAGGAATGGGTGAAGATAACTTCCCAGATCTTGTCCCGTGGTTGTTTGAAACACTCAAGTCTGAAAATAGTAATGTTGAACGATCTGGAGCTGCTCAAGGCTTGAGTGAGGTTAGACTCTTCTTATCCTTCCCTTTAGCATCTTTGATCATTGAGCATCTTGGAATTTGGCTGTGGTTATACTGGGCTTCTGACTTGATGTATTGATCCTATTATGAGCCAGAATGAGAATCTTGAGACCTGAGTAAATTAAATTCACTCAAATTTAATTGGAGAGAAATTTTTTGATGGTCTTCACAGTAGAAAATTGATAGGATAAAAGTTCCTAAAAGAAAATAGTCCGATGCAAATTCCTATAATTTTTATCTGGCCACTTATTGTTTTGGCTCCTTTGGTTCTTAAAAATGCTAGTTCCTTAATTTTTGGTGGCAGTTCTGTCACCTTCTTTACAGCTAGCTTCTTTAGAAAAGTTCAAAAGCTCCCCTTAAGGTCTGACCTTTGTTTGGACTGCCATACTCAATTGAACTAAATCAAATGATTTATTACAGATTCGCAGGCTTCATAAATTTATTTCTTGATGCACATGATATGTGACTTTGGTGTTTGTATCCAAATGGTATTCTTTTCTATCATCGAGAGATATCTAGACTGCTTCTGAGCTGGTCCTTTATGAGTTTTTAAAAGCAGTTGGTTTACCCGAGTCTGTCTGTACCATTTATTGACTGTCGTTTTAGAGGCTTTGATCTTTAGAATGACAGTAAGGTTCTTCAAAAGTGTGCTCTCTTTGAAGGTTAAAGTTTTTCTATTTTAAACAAAATACTTCTTTATGATCATTGTAATTATCAGTTGTTTCTCCCTGCATTATTTTTGGATTAGAGTTGTATTTGTGGCTTAGTTCAGCTCACTGTTTGTTGGGGGTTTTCTTTTATAGATTTAAATTTCCTCAAAGACTGCAGATATCGTATGAGCTATCATACTGTTCCAACTCGTTTGCGTATATGAGTATTACGAATCTTATCTTTTCTTGTATGGCTACACATCCATCTTAGCTACCCCAATTTTATGTTCATGTTGTCCCTTTAAAGCCTAACATTCACTACCATATAACATTGCTAGTCTTATAGCAGTGCGATAGAACTTTCCATTTACCTTATTAGGTACTTTACGATCACAAATAATTCCAGTAGCTTTTCTCCATTTATATCATCCGGCTTGAATTCTATGATTGACATCTCCATCAATTTCACCATCTTGTTGTATAATTGATCCCAAATATCTAAATTTTGTCACTTGTGGGATGACTTGCCCTCCAAATTTAACTTCCACTTCTCTTTGGCCTTGTCTCTTATCAAACTTGCAATGCATATATTCAGTTTTGCTCCTACTAAGATGAAAGCCCCTCAATTCCAAAGTCTGTCTCCATATCTCAAGTTTAGAGTTAATTTCTTCCTTGGATTCAGCCAACAGAACTATATCATCTGCAAAAAAGCATGCATTTAGGGATCTCCTCTTTTATAGGCTCAACTAGCACATCTATCACTAGATTGAACAAATAAGGACTCAAGGATGATCCTTGATGTAGTCTAATCCTTATAGGAAAGTCCTTTGTAACACCTCCAGGCGTTCTAACATTGGTTGTAACCCCCTCATACATGTCCTGAATGGCTTTGATATATGCAACCCTTACCCCCTTCCTTTCCAAGGCTTTCCAAAGTAAATCTCTTGGTACCCGGTCATACGTTTTTTCCAAATCAATGAAGACCATATGTAAATCTCTTCCTTTACTCCTATACTTTTCTATAAGCCCCCTTAATAAATAAATCGCTTCTGTTGTAGACCTTCCTGGCATGAATCCAAATTGGTTTTCAGCAATATCAGTCTCCAACCTCAATATGAGTTCAATCACTTTTTCCCACAATTTCATTGTATGACTTATACATTAGGATTGCACAGAGAAAAAGCAATATCCAAGCTTAGTCAACAAGATGTTGATATAACTACTTGATAAGATGCTTTTACTGGTTTTGTTTACATAAGCTATTTTCTGACATAGTAATCCATCTTGATGAATTGTAGGTCTTAGCTGCACTTGGCATTGAATACTTTGAGCATGCACTTCCTGATGTCATCCGAAATTGTTCCCATCAAAGAGCATCTGTACGAGATGGATATTTGACACTATTCAAGGTGACATAATAAAAGCCTAATTCGTTTCACAATTTGAATTTTTAACTTTGTACATTGTGATTGACTAGCTTCTTGTCAAAACTTACTTGTAGTACTTGCCACGATCATTGGGAGTCCAGTTCCAAAATTACCTACAACAGGTGCTGCCTGCTATCTTAGATGGTGAGCCTGCTAAGATTTTTTGGGAACATTTTTATGCATTATATGCTTGGCATTGTACTCTTTTCCTAATTCGGTGCCTACATTTTCTTTATAGGTCTTGCTGATGAGAATGAATCTGTACGTGATGCTGCTCTAGGAGCTGGGCATGTTCTGGTTGAGCATTATGCAACAACGTATGTTTATTCCTGTTTTTGTCTTACATGCGATTCAAATATGTTGCCTAGATGGAATGTTTCAAACGTGTTGTTTTAGAAGAATTTTTATTATATTGTCTGTAGATTGTAAATTTTGCTGAACTATAGTTACAACTATTGGTGAAGATTAGATTGTTGTCTGCCATAAGTTGGCATCCCACAAATGTCTGCTACTACCCTTTTCAGCCATAGATAATTTTCCCTGTACATCTCTACAGGTCTCTACCTTTGCTCCTTCCTGCAGTAGAAGATGGCATTTTTAATGATAGTTGGCGTATCCGGCAGAGCTCAGTCGAGTTGTTGGGTGATCTTCTGTTCAAAGTATGTGCTGCTAACTCTGCTAACTTTTTTGTGGAGTTTGATTATATTTATGAGCTCATTTGTATTTCATCCAGGTTGCTGGAACCTCTGGTAAAGCTTTGCTTGAGGGAGGCAGTGATGATGAAGGTGCCAGTACCGAGGCCCATGGACGAGCTATCATTGAGGTTCTGGGAAGGGATAAGCGTAATGAAGTACTTGCTGCACTGTATATGGTTCGAGCTGATGTTAGTTTGTCAGTTCGCCAGGTAATGGGTCTAATACGCCGCTCTTTTCCTTGTGCATTAGTTTATATTGGATAAATTTCCTCCAGCCCCAGATTCCCTAACTACATGTTAATTTCCATGTGACAAGATCATTATCTTTTTCTCATAATACACATATAGCTTACACATGGTTCTGTTACCAGGCTGCATTGCATGTGTGGAAAACTATTGTGGCAAATACTCCAAAGACTCTCAAGGAAATTATGCCAGTTCTGATGGATACCCTGATTTCTTCCCTTGCATCGCCATCATCCGAAAGGCGGCAGGTTTGCACTGATATTCAATAATATTCCTTATATGTCAGCCTGCAAACATCAAAGGTTCTAAATTTGATTCTAATGTAGGTTGCTGGACGGTCCCTGGGTGAGCTTGTCCGGAAGCTTGGTGAACGGGTACTTCCCTTGATAATCCCAATTTTATCTCAGGGGCTGAATGACCCTCACAGCAGCAGAAGACAGGTAGAAATTATTTTGTGACTTTTTAATTTATGTTGGAGGTATCCAACAGTCAACTAATTGTATTTCTTGGTTGGATGCTATTATGGCGTTCCTCTTGGTTGACAGGGTGTATGTGTTGGTCTGAGTGAAGTAATGGCAAGTGCTGGTAAGAGTCAGTTATTCAGTTTCATGGATGATCTCATCCCCACCATTCGAACTGCCCTTTGTGACAGGTTTGTTGATTTCATGCTTAATGGACCACTGTTGGACTTTTTACTGTGTTATTATATTAACTTTATGTTGATATGTCTTTTAGTGTTGCCGAGGTCCGCGAATCAGCAGGTTTAGCATTCAGCACTCTTTATAAGGTTATTGTCCGCTATCTATTGTTGCTTTTGTTTTGCACAGTTTGTCTGGTATATGAACTTGAGCGAACATTTTCTCACTCTTCACTAAAATACTTGTGATGTAGAGTGCTGGAATGCAGGCTATTGATGAAATTGTTCCAACTCTTTTACATGCATTAGAGGATGATAAAACATCTGATACTGCACTTGATGGCCTCAAACAAATTTTAAGGTAATTTTTGCAGTTTCATCATTGTCATAACAATCATGAATAATGCAATTATTGTAGTGATAATTTTTGTCATCATTGACTAAATGATTGTATTTTCTCTTTTCAGTGTCAGAACAACTGCAGTATTGCCTCACATTTTGCCCAAACTTGTCCATCTTCCCTTGTCGTACGTGTTTCACTCTACTGATATTTTTGTTTTTAATGTTTTATCGTGATTCTTTTTTCAAAACAAGTTCTGATATGTCTCCAGTGCCTTTCATGCGCATGCACTGGGAGCTTTGGCTGAGGTTGCTGGACCTAGCCTTGACCATCATCTTGGTACTGTACTTCCTCCTTTGCTATCTGCAATGGGCGGTGAAGACAAGGTATGAGAATCTGGATTTATTTTATTTTAAGAAACTGCAGTTCTGATCTTAGTTTCATTTGGTGATGCTTTAGATACATTGGCATATTGCTTCAAATTTGATTCTTTTTGTTTGTTGTATTTATAGGAGGTTCAAACTTTGGCAAAGGAGGCTGCTGAAACAGTGGTCCTGGTTATTGATGAGGACGGCATTGAGCCACTATTAGCAGAGCTCGTTAGAGGTGTTAGCGACAGTCAGGTACTTTTGTTGTTAATATTTATGGAATTAAACTCACTCTCCTTAGTGCACTTTTTTTAATTTTTGTTATTTTCCCCTGACAACTAATGTTACAGGCTACAATCAGAAGATCTTCTTCCTACCTGATAGGATATTTATTCAAAAATAGTAAATTGTATCTGGTTGATGAAGCTTCAAACATGATAGCTACACTGATCATCTTGCTCAGTGATCCAGATTCATCTACTGTTACTGTAAGTTGTATGCGTATATCATAATATATTGTAGATTCTCTGCGCAACACATTGTTCATTATTTACTCTTTCATTAGGTTGCCTGGGAATCTTTGTCGAGAGTCATCAGTTCAGTGCCCAAGGAGGTACTGCCTTCATACATAAAACTTGTCCGTGATGCTGTATCAACATCCAGAGATAAAGAGCGTAGGAAGAAAAAGGTGGGTGTGAAAATTCAATGATCATTTTGTTTCAGTGTTCAATAATTAATTCAAAAATAATGTGGAGCTTTTGTTTGTTCATTGCTTTGCAGGGAGGACCTATTCTCATACCTGGATTTTGTCTTCCCAAGGCACTGCAGCCTCTGTTGCCTATTTTTCTCCAAGTATTTGTCCTTTCTTCAGTGCTAATTCTACATTTTTATTAATGATAGAAGTGTTGCATGTTTTGTAGCTGTGAACTTCCAGTTATTATTGATTACATTCTTAGGATCTCTTGAGAATATACATATATGTTGCCATGATCCTACTGAATCATTTAGATAATTAATTTTTTCATTTTTCCCTTGAGAGTTTCTAAACATCTCTCAGCTTCGTTCCTGACTTTATTGCTTTGTAATTATTCATCAATTTAAATATATTGATACTACATATGCACTGAATATATTACATTGCTGGGTTTCTAATCAACACTTTATGACATCTACATTTAGTTTTTGGATTTGCTTGTCCAGTCTCTGATATGTTGTGCTTTGTGCTCCTAGGGTCTCATAAGTGGGTCTGCTGAATTAAGGGAGCAGGCTGCATTGGGACTTGGTGAACTGATAGAGATAACAAGTGAGCAATCACTCAAGGAGTTTGTCATCCCGATAACAGGGTAAGTAATAGAGAAAGTGGCTAGTGTCAATTGTACTCCTCTGGTTCTATTTATAGGCAGAGAAAAGCAATTTTTCAGTCCTATAGGGGTAATGTAAATTATATAGGGGTAAGGTTGGAAAGTTGAATTTTAGAGGTAATGAAGTTTATAAATAGGACCAGAGGAGTATATCATAGTTGTGCAAACTGATCTCTTTGTAGAGAAAGACCCTGGATTTGTGTTAAATCATGAACTATCCCTTTCCCTGAATTATTTCCTTCATGGTCTTTTTATTGTATCAACCTTTGGCATTTAAATGGAGTTTTATTTTAAAAACTGAGTACACTATCATATTATAGTTGAATCCTGATGGACACTAACATGGGATGGGAATCCTCTCATGCTAGTTGTTGGACAAAACTGAGTACACTTAGCTTCCTTGCTTTCTGCTAGACAAAACACTGTTGGTAGCCCTTTTGGGTTTATAAACTGCCAACTTTGATACCAATTGGGGCACTCAAGTGGGATGGATAACCTTCCTCAATAAACTTGCTATTGAAGTGCCAGAATAAACTCACTTAAATACTCCACAAAGCATTCTGTGCTATGCAGCATATCAAGTCTTCTGGCCTTGTGAAAGCAAAGGCCTTTGCTAGATATAAACTTCAACTTGGGCTACTCTGTTTTCCCCGTTTTTGGGGTCACACACATCATTTACTCATACATTCTGACTTTTCCTGTAATGTTTATCACAGGCCTCTTATCCGGATAATAGGTGATCGCTTTCCCTGGCAGGTGAAGAGTGCCATTTTGTCTACATTGAGCATCATGATAAGAAAGGGTGGCATGGCCCTCAAACCTTTTCTTCCTCAGCTGCAAACTACCTTTGTTAAGTGTCTACATGATAGTACAAGGTTAGTGTGAGAAAAATATTTTCCCCATTATCTACAATTCTACACTAGTTCCATCTTTCATCTTTTTATAATGTGCATGATTTGACTTATCTGGATATATGGTTTAGCTACAGTTATGGATCTTGTAGCAACCAAATTTTTTTTTTGTCCGTTTTGCTTATTAGCAAATTTATGACTGCAGAACTGTTCGATCAAGTGCTGCCCGGGCACTTGGAATGTTAAGTGGACTCAGTACTAGGGTTGACCCCTTGGTTGGTGATTTATTGTCTGGTCTACAGGTGGTCTAATTATGGGGTTCTTAATTATTATTTATGGCATAAGCTGACTATTCTATACCGATAGAGGTACCCAATACAATATTGTGGAATTTGATTGTTCAGGGATCAGATGTTGGAGTTCGTGGAGCTTTTTTGACTGCTTTGAAAGGTGTTCTGAAGCATGCTGGGAAGAATATGAGTGTGGCTGTTAGAGGCCGTGTTTACAACACCCTTAAGGAATTGATTCATCATGATGATGATCAAGTTCGGATGTATGCAGCAAGCATTCTGGGTATCTTGACAAAGGTCTGACTCTTTTCTTTGAACACGTTTCTTGTTCCTTTTTTCAGATATGGTTTTACTTCTGTTTTGTGTTATTGATAGAGATGATAAGGTTATTGGCTTGTTACTGTTAGTGTAATCACTGAGTTTTGGTGTTTTTTTTTTTTGCATCATTGTAATATGTGGTTGCAGTACCTTGAAGAAATTCAGCTGAGTGAGTTGATTCAGGAACTGTTAAGTCTTGCTTCATCGCCAAGCTGGCCTTTTAGGCATGGCTCAGTACTTGCAATGTCTTCAATGATCCACCACATCCCACCCGCAGTTTGCCTTTCTTCCTCTTTCTCCTCTATTTTAGACCTCCTAAAGGACGCTTTAAAGGATGAGAAGGCATGTTGATTCATTGTTATTTGTTTTCTTACTAAATTGTTACTGTATTGAGTTTTTGACATATTTTCTGTGAAACAGTTTCCTCTTCGGGAAAGTTCAGCCAAGGCATTAGGATGGCTCCTCTTATATCAAACCCAGAGGGATCATTTTGACCCTGTGTTGTACAAGGATGTTCTTTCATTGCTTGTTTCATCCACCCGTGATGACTCCAGTGAAGTTAGAAGAAGGGCTTTGTCTGCTATAAAAGCCGTTGCCAAGGTATGTCACTTAACAGTCCTGCAATGGTTAAACACCAACTTGTCAACCAATACCGTGAAAATGTTTTGAACTTTCCATTCCTGACATATTGCAGGCAAATCCTCCAGTCATTATGTCTAATGTTACCATTACTGGCCCTGCGCTTGCTGAGTGCTTAAAAGACGGAAATACTCCAGTAAGACTTGCTGCTGAAAGATGTGCTTTGCATGCCTTCCAATTGACAAAAGGTGCTCTTGCAGCCATTTGTTTATGCGTTTTGGTGGGGAAGAATTGCAATAGGATATCAATTGAAGAGAATAATTGGACTTTTTCGATGTTTATTCACACAGGAAGATTACATATATATACACATATTACAGAATCGAGTATTAATTGGTCCCGATATGACATATGACACCGTACAAATATGGAAATGATCAAGATTAATTATCCTAATCACTCCCTATAATGTTGGATCTGAACTTGCTCCTTAAGTTTTGGGATTCTACATCTATAATTGTAATTATTGCACTACAACCCTTTTTTATAGTTAGGTGAAGTTGATATATGGAGGGTAACTTATATTTAAAGGTAGGGAAAAATGGTAAATGAAATTTAGTTGTGAGTTTTTGGTTCCTGAAATTCTAGCGACTTCTAAGTTGAATGATTATTGGAAAGACTGATCTTTAAATGATTTTGTGGGACGGTCATATAATCAGTTCCTAGATGTGCTGTCAATGCTACCTTGTTTTTAAGTTTGTAGTCTGTTCTCTTCAATTTGATGATCAATGTGGGTCACTGTCTCTGCTGCACCGCTCTTAGATTGATTCTTGCTTGAATCTTTATTTATATATTATATAAATATATAAATTATAGGAAGATGCACTATTCATAAGTCACGAACAGTGTGGTCTACTTTAGACGAGTTTTATACGGGCTCAATCTTGATTTCTTTTAAATTTGTTGAACGTAACAGAAGAGTCACCAGTGTGCCTGTTGAATTTGCTTGTGCCTGCGGGACTGTATCCTTTTGGATTTTTAATCTATCATCGGAAACCCTGTCACTGATCTGTCAGAATATTCATATTACACCTATCCAAGTGTTTCCTAGTGTTTCGTAGTTTAGAATTCATGAATGCTATAAAAACCCTTGAAAGATTGTGACGGGAATGATGATATCTTTCTTGTTCGTACTGATTGATTTCCAGGTTCAGAAAATGTTCAAGCAGCTCAGAAATACATCACTGGCTTGGATGCAAGACGCCTGTCAAAGCTTCCAGAATACAGGTATGTATAGGTTAGATTTACATTTCCATAGAACCTTAGTTTCAGACTGGTTGAATGCAACTATTGGTGAGAGTTGGGAATCTTATGCCCGTCATCACATCACAATCAGTTTTCGGCAGATATCATATCTTTTGAGTTAAAATATCTAGGAATGGAGCAAATTGAGGATCCCCCATCTAAGGATGCTAAATCAGAAAATTATATAATTTTGCCATAAAAAATTAGGTCAACAAAGTAATTGGAAAAATGGATGATATATTTCAATAGTAGTGATGAGCTTTTCTGTGGAAAAATTATTGGAAAATTAAATTGTGGCATGTGATCCTTTGAGCAACGGTAAATGTTGTTGTCATGTGTTTTAGAGGTCACGAGTTCAAATTCTGAAAACCGTCTATTTACTTGCGGGGGCAAGGCTGCGTACATCTGATCCTCCCCATACCTCACCTGGTGGTAGTCTTGTATATTGGGCCGCCCTTTAAACTGTAGCATGTGACACAATTCGTAGGTTAATATTTTGGTCTGGTGAGTTTAATGCCGTAATCTTCATTGAGTTTCAGTACGGTACCTTTTTTAAACAAAAGGCAAAAGAAAATCGCACAATGATTATATGAACAACTTAATGACTAAAAAATTTTACCCATATGTGATGTGGTGAGATGTATTTAAGGCAAGCATAGACGCTGATGTTGATGACAAGTTTCTCTAATGCTTGGCTGTTGATGCTATGTAGTGATGACAGTGAAGACAGTGAAGAAGACATGTCAAGTAGCTGAGAAGCTTACTTTTCTATAGGTGTAGCATTCTTTCATATATCATTAGGATGACGACACACAGCACAGCAGATGACGGACCACGTTGTTATAATTGATAGTGGTAATAATAGATATGATTATACAGAGTTGAGGCTTGATACCCAATTTTGCCGTGGGGGTTTTGGTTTTGTCTACATCATTGTAAATTGGATGAGGCCTACTTTTTGTAGCTAATTGTGATTATATAATGTTTTATTGTTATCCATGTAACGATGATTATTTCTTATTTCTGGAAACCCGGTGTTGAGAGTTATTGTTAGTTCATCATTTGTGTTTCTCTAGGAAATCTTGGCTATCTTTCTCGGCCCTAAGACATGGGCTGCGTCAATCCTTTAGGGCCCATTGGTATGGGACGAGAAAAATTTGATGAGGGAAAGAAACTTAAGTGAAGGGAAGGGAAGATTGTGAGGGGTGAGAAAAATTGAGGTGTGGAGCTTAGGAAAGAAAAAGAAAATATCTATTTTATTCTCAAAATAAATGAATAATTATCTATTAATCAAATTTATATTTCAATTCATAACTTAGGAAGATTGTGAAGTCTGAGGAAAATTGGGGGCGGAACTTAGGAAAGAAAAAGAAAATACCTATTTTATTCTTAAAATAAATTAATAATTATCTATTAATTAAATTTATATTTTAAATCATAAATTTAATAATTAGTAATATAATAATTTAAAAATTAAATAAAATGAATAAAATATAAATTCTAACTTAAATAAATAAATATAAATAGTTTAAAAAATAACGGTGGGTGGATATTAAATGAATAAAAAATTAAATTAAATAAAAAACAAATAATAAGGATTTTTATTTTGACACTCATGACCTGATATAGCAGCTAGATTAACAATAATAAAATGAAATAAATAGTTAAATTAAATAGTAACTTACTAAAAATTTAATTGGTGCGTATCTTATGGCTTCAACTACTTGAATTAATACTAAAGATTTTTCTTCCATATTCTCTTGCAGCAACTCTTTACCCATGTTGCACCTGCTTTTCAAAAAAATTTAAATAATTAAATAAATGTGAATTTTCAGTATAAACATAAAAATATATACATATATTAAATAATTAAAAGTAAGCTCATCAGTTATCACCTAGACATTTCTCTCATATTCTTGTGTCATAACTCATCCTTCAAATTCAAAATCCCACTTTGCAACTAGTTTTATGGATATCATCTGAAATCAACACCGTTATGAAAGTTCGAAAATGACAGATTACGCCTTATTAAGATATTTAATGATTAAATTAATAAAATAAAAAATATAATTAATAATATGAAGATTGCGTTTTGTTAAGATACTGAATCAAATTTATTTTATTCATTAATAAAATTTGAATTTTTTATAGAATGAAATTAAAATTTGAATTTACACAAGTTGTCCAAATTCGAATTTGTTAAGTAAATTCGAATATGATAATCAAATTCTGTTTGACTCTATTTTAGGGGTTCTAAAACAGAGAAAGTTTTCATTCTCTCTCATCTTATTGTCGCAAGTGTGGGTGCAAGTCTTGTTTTGCCGCTATGGATGCAAGGTCGACATGGTGTGGGATTTGGAATAGATCGTCATAACTCCTCGTTTCTCTTCATTCTTCCTCCTTGCAGTGGTATGTGATGTTCTCAAATACTCCCACCTTCTGCTTTCTTGGCCATTCTCTAATATCGATATAAAAAAGCCAATTCCTACTAACCTTTCTCATGCGCTCCTGAATCTCCACAGCTTCTCAAATATGCATCTTTCAAGGAAGACGTTATATCAGCGATTGTAACAAGAAAACAAAATATGGCAATCGACCAGATCTAGTATATTTCTCTTCTCCAATTCTGTTTTTTTTTTTTTTTTGGAAATCTCTTTTGCTGAACTGAGCCAGAGATGCCGAAGTTGTGTTGCCGACTCCGTTGCACTCAAGTTGACAGTCATAGTCGCAGGTGGCTTCGAGGAACTGGTTTTTAAGGGGCAAATATGTCTAACAGTTTTATTGTTCACATAGGGAGCTTGGGTTCCATCAATTTTGGTGGATCTCATCTTCCCACCTCTAAAGGAGGATTGATGGGCTCAAAAAATTGAGTTTTAAATAAGGGACCTGCTCATCTTTCCTTCCCTTCCCACCTCCTCCTCCGCCTACCAATCGGGCCCTTATTCGTTTTCTTGGATCTTTTTCTTCCTCAATTTACGCTTCCAAATCCACAGCATAGACCAAGGGTAACATCCTAATTTTTATGTACTAATAATTAAATAATATTATAAATAATTATCTCATGATTAAAGGAATTTATCAAGTAATTGTTCGAATAAAAAAGGGGATTTTGTTAAAATATGATTTATGGAAAAAAAGTAGAAATGATAAGAATTTATTATATAATAATAATAATAATAAACTATTAAAAAAATGAAATGAAATAATTCTTTCTAATATTATTTAATTATTAGTAATTAAAATTGGATGTTACATCAAGTGAAATCCCAAATTAAACTCCACTACTCTATAGTCAAGTAGGCAAATTGCAGAGAGGAGTTGAACTCCAATTCACTCCTTTTTCCCCCCTTAAAAAAATGCTAGGTTATGGGAATGCGCTACAACACAAATTGAAAGCGATGTGACATCACATTTAAATTTATTTCTTGTTAATATAAATTATGAACGTATAAGTATTAGCATACATACATATTTTAATAACTTTAATTAACTATAAATTAATATGTGGAGAAAGAAGTGGCCCTGGTCCAGGCTCTGGGCAGTTCTTGTAGAAAGTAAAAAAAAAAAAAGACCATCATCAACCAGTCATACTAAAATTACCCTTTATTCTAATATTAGTATTTGCAGTTATGGTATATGTGTGTATTGATTGATATCAATGAAAGTTACAAAGTAGTAGGGAGAGAGATGCATAATTGGAGGTTTTCACTTCAATGTTTTTCGAGAAGTACGAAGAATGTAGTAATTTTACTCAATCTGATATTAATTGATCTAATATATTTAATATATTTTGGCTTAAGTATGTAGAACATAATACCCAATGTTATTAAATCCGGATCGGACCGGCCGGTCTGGCCTGGAAACCGACGACCGGGGCAGGAAACCGGTCCGGTCCGGGTTAGTGAACCGGTCTTTTTTATTTATTTATAAAATCGATTTTTTTTAATTTTTTTTTATAATTTCATATTAATAAGCTTGAAATTTTCATTTTCTCATCGGTTTGGTCTCAGGTTAGCTCCGGTTTAACTCCGGTCTGACCCACTAATCTTTAACTCAGTACCCCAACCGGTTCCCTGACCGGTCCCGGTTTAATAAGGTTGATAATACCATACATTACTCCATCTATCATGCCACGTCAACACCATCATCTTCCCCGCCCCTCGTTCGAATTCCAACTCCAAGCCCCACTTCCTTCTTCTGAGTTCTGAAACCTTCCATTCACACCTTCACCTACTCCCTCCTCCCTCACGCTCAAGCCTCCTTCTCCCTCCTCTCTCTCTCTCTCGCCTTCACCTTGCCAGCAACACTAACTCCAATCTCTTCTGATCTTCCGAAGATCCTTCATCTGCGGCCTTTCCTCGTTGTCACCCTTTTCTCCATCTCACTCATATCCAAACTCTAGACGATGACTACTTTTTCAGCGATAACGACGATGTTTGCTCCTTATTCAGGCCCAACGATAAATCATCCGTAGATGGAATTCTGATTTTCCCCCTCTCCTCCCTCTGATCTCCCTCTCTCACTCACTCACCCATCCCTCTTAAATGGAATTGATTTGGTTATTTGGGAGAGCTCATCAGATTTATATATATATTTTTAAAAAAATTATTTTAACAAGTATAAAATTTAAAATAAAGATAATTTTTTAATTATTATTTTATTTTTAAAAATAAATTTTTATTAAAAGAATTATCATTTTAAAAACATTAAGGTGACCACATATGGTTAAGTGTCCCCGTTAATCACTCCCTAGCGAGCCTTCCACCTCCAAGGATGGCCCTGATCTTTAAGCTTCAAGTCGCTCGTGATATTCGCCGCCTCACCAAAACCTCCCAGCATTGTCGCCGCCCACTCTCTCAAGCTGTTAGTCCCCTCATTTTCAATCCATGAACCTACTCTTCTGGCTTTGCTTGCTTAATCCTATTCTCAAACAAAAAGTGTGTTCTCTTCCGTTCTTTCCTTCAAAAATCCCATGATATAGTTCCCAATTACTTTGTTCCTTTCAAATTGGATTTCAAAAATTTGTGATTAGGGTGGGCAGGGTTTTTTTATTTTATGTATTATTTATGAAAGTTGATGCTCTATTCATAATACTTGTCATTGTTCGATTGCTGCTATGATTTGGAATGGTTCCAAATTGGGGAATCAGGAGGCTTTCGGAATTCATTCAGATTTTGGATGAACGAGTGGTGAGGGGTGAAAGGATGATGATGATGTTGACGTGGCATGATAGATGGCGTAATATGTGGATATAAATCATATGTGTCAAAGCCAACTTAGCATAATTAATTGTGTCAATTTTTATTAATAAATGTGGCAAAATTGCTATGTTTTTTATTTTTTTGGGATAACATTAAATTAAAAAAAAAAACTCTCAGGAACCAACGGCTCCTAAGTGAAAATTTTTTAAGGTAAAATTGCAGCATGAACCTTTTAAAAATAATAACTATATATGGAATGGGGGTATGATTAAAAGAAAAGTTATTTAGTTTGTGAATATATGCATTTTTTAAAAAACTAATTATTATTTTTAATTCTCTTATTATCTCCTCTCTTTGATTTGATTATATTGAGGAAACATTAATTAACAGAGATAAATAAAAAAAGGAATGATAAATGTGAAAACTTAACATTAAGATTAAGGAGAGGGGGGAAGTATGTGTAATTTAATCTGAGAAAGAAGATAATACAAATTGCAAGAGGCGTTTGTTTATTATGATGGAGAGCAGAGTACGTACATAGTTAGGTAGGGCTATGGGGTGGGAGTGGTGGCGAGGGAATTCGCAGGCTCGATCTTTCCCATCGCCGTCTTGAAGCTTGAAGGCCTCACGCTTTCATCCTCGTCGTGGTAAGCATAAGCAAAGCCGCCATGCCTCGTCAGATCCATTCCCGCCATCTCGTCCTCCCTCGATATCCTCAACAGCTTCATGTTATTCAGCACGTAGAACAGCGGCCCCATCGTCGCCGTCACCCACCCGCACACCACCACTATCCCTACCACCTGCGCCGCCACCAGCCTCCCTCCCCCTCCCATCAGCAGCCCGTGCCTCCTCCCCCCTCCGTATACCTCCTCCACGTATTCCTTCTTCGCCAACAATCCCGTGAACAGCAACCCCCACGCTCCGCACCCTCCGTGCAGCTGCGCCGCCTCCAGCGGGTCGTCGTACCCCACCCTCACCGCCAGCTTGTTCAGCCCAATCAGCACCCATGCCGCCACTAAGCCGCATATGATCGCCACCCACGGCTCTACCACGGAGCAGCCGGACGTTATGGCGGCGAATCCCCCGAGCAGCCCGTTACACACGTCTATGACGTTCCAGTGTCCCACCAATAAGCGTTTTCCGAACAAGGTGGTCAGCGCAGCGGTGCAGCCAGCCAGTGTGGTGGTCACAGCTGTCCTGCCTGCGGCGCTCCATTGACCGTAATAATTGCCACCGCCTCCGTAAGGCTTCAAGATGGTGAGGAAGGAGTCCGGGTTGAAGCCGTACCACCCGAACCATAACAAGAACGATCCCAACACAACTAGGGAGGCGCTGTGGCCCCGCAAGGCCACAGAGTGGCCCGTCCGGTCGAATCGCCCAATTCTTGGCCCTTCCAAATATGCACCCCACAAGCCTGCTATGCCGCCCACCATGTGTACCACGCCCGAACCGGCGAAGTCAATGGCACCGGACCCAAATAAAAGGATATGGGCCCTAGTGGGGCTGGCCCACCCGTCAGGGGACCAGAACCAATGGGAAACGACGGGGTAAACGAAGCCGGTGAGGAAAGAGGAGTAAATGAGGTAAGCCACAAACTGGGTTCTCTCGGCAATGGAGCCGCTGGTAATTCCGGCGGCTGCTATGGAAAAAGCCCATTGATAGAGGAAGAAGCTGTAGTCTCCGGATGGGGAAGGGAAGTGTCGGAGGCCGAACAAGTGGCGGCCGATGAAGCCGTTGGAGGGGGACCCAAATGCAAAGGCAAACCCAAAGAGATAGTAAGAGAGGCCGCCGGCCGCAGCATCCAGGACGTTGGTGAGCATGATGTTCATAGTGTTCTTGGCCCGCACGGAACCGGCGCACAGCATGGCGAACACCAGATAGGCTGAGAAGAGAAGGTAGGTGTTGTTGACGGCGTAGGTGGTGTCGCTCAGCTTTGCGGATATGGCTTGGAGTTGAGTACAGAGGTAGGTGGCAGCAGCGGTTGCGTTGGTGGCGGCCGTGAGCAGTGGGGCAAGGTCAGCGGCGGAGCAAGAGAGATGAGAAGCCATGGAGATGGATGAGATGGATGGATGGAGAGGGTAGCTCGTTATTTATAAAGATGGAGCTGGACGCTGCAATATGAAGTGGCGCCTCTTTTACACACACACGCGTCACCTGCTGTACTTTACTAGTGAATGGAGAGTAGAAAAGGAGGCCTGAGGAGCTACCTAGCTACCTGGCCTCTCTTTATGAGCAGCCAGTACCTATGTATATATATATATAAAAAAAAGGTTCAGTAGCTCTTATTTATAAACAGCTGATTGTGTAAAATGAATTCCTAGTTAAAATTAATAAATGTATTAAAAATATTATTTTTTATTTATAAATGTGTCTATTTATGAAAATAGAAAAAAATATATAAAAAATATGAGAGATAATAAAATATGTTTTCTAATGCTTGTTGTTGATTTCATTCATTTAATGAATTCTTTCTCTCCTGAATATAAGTATTGTTTGTATTTTCTTCCTTTGTTTTTCGAAGGAATCTCCAACTCTGGGCAAGTTGTAGCTTATATGAAGACCAACCGGAGTAACCTTATTAAATAGTAACTGCTAACTTCTTGACCTATCTAGTTTAAATCTGTTACATATATATAAAATCTCGCTGTTTCTTGATGGTTTTCTTAAAAATGTTTTATTTTTCTCGAGTTCCGATTGTGCCCTCCATTACTTTGAGATTTGTTTAATTAGGAGCTGAAATGGAAAGGAAATTACGGGAGACGCAGTAGTGAACTATTTAGCTGCAACACATATTAAATGATTTGTCAACTGAGTGATTATATATATGGGAAGATAAGGAAACACTCGTGGTTAATTATATATGATGATGCTGCGAGTGGACACCGAATCGCATTATATTAAATAAACCTAACCCACCAATAGAATGAACAGTGCCTTATTTAGCTCGCTAGCTGCTGGATTATGGGGAAAAATTTACGGATATATATCTCACATATGGCCGTTGACTTAGAGCCTGAATGATTTGTACATGAAAAAGAAAGGTACAACCCTTGGTGATTAAATAATTTTTTATGAGTGTCTTCCCAGTGATGCTGCAGCCATTTCCGCTATTATTATATTATTAATATATCACGTTCAGTTCTAGCAGCAGATTACTGTCATTGTTAGATTAGAAAACAGTACAATACCATTGGTTGAAGCGCTAATTTTTAAATAAATAATTAATAATAGTTATTGTAATTGAGTGAGGAGAGCATGCTGAGTATACAGACTAATTAAATACAAATCCATATAAATTTGGCCTTTTGTCAGTAAGCATGCATATGCTCCGAAATATATATGGACGTTGGGATAAAATTGAGTTGTTGCGTATATGGTTTAACTTGTTCGGCAACATAGTGATATATACCAATAGGAAAATGACGGCCACGTATATATTAACAAGTTATTAATTGTGAATGTGAACTGCATTTCGTGGAGCTTCCATGAGTCTGAAAAATCACTATATAGTCTATACGAAAACCCCCCACCCTCGCTTCACTTGACAGGAAGAAAATGCCAAACTCATCAAACCTTTGTTTGATAAATTAATTAAGCATTTTATATATATGGATGAGTACTAGCTAGCTACCATGTTTATTTGGCGGTATCTCCCCAGAAGCTTGTGGAATTCCAATTCCTTTCACTCCTATTACAAAAGTTGTCAGACAACTGAACAAGCTGCTTGCTTTAATTACTCAATCGAATCGTTCCGTAGAGAAACACATCTATTGTGATACAACAAAATATTTATATTGAATTCTACTTGGGTGCTCGCCAACACAATGGGTGGCTGGAGGGTGGAGACAGCACCAACTCTCTTGAGTAATTAAGTTGCTCATTATGGCTGACCAAAGTGGTAGCAGAATGAAGATTTAGCAGGTGCAAGAGAGGATCCAGAGCGTAGAGGTATCGGATGAGTCTCTGTATTGTTGTTTGTTCTATGTACTGTTTTGATATAGTCTTTTTATTTTTGGGTGTTTGTTTACTTTCATATATAGTGGATATGGATAGGTTGTTGTTTCTTTTTTGTCTTCTTGATAAATTAGTGTGTGCAATTTTTTTTAAACTAATGAAATCGACCCATTTCTGTTCAAAAACAGTTATATTTAATATCCATAAAAATAGATACTACAACAACAATAACAAAGCATTTATCTTATTATGTGATGTTGACTATATGGATCGCACGACACCATTATATTCTATCAAAAATCAAATCTTTGAATAAGTTATTAATAAAAAGATCCCGCTCTATAACCTTATTGAGTATTCGTTTCGACCTTCCTTCACCTTCTTTTAAAGGACTTCATACTGTTTGATCAATTCTCCTCACCGGCATATTCAATGGCCTCCTTTGAACATGCTCATACTACCTCAAATGATTTTCTACCATTTTCTCTTATATAGATTCCACACCAACTCATTTGCTTATATGATCATTACGAATCTTATATTTCCTTATATGACCACACACCCATCTCAATATCCTTATCTCGGCTACCACCATTTTATATTCATGTTGTCTCTTTAGAGCCAAACATTCACTATCATGAAGCATTGCTGGTCTTATAGTAGTGCAATAAAACTTCACTTTTAGTTTATTAGGTACTTTTTGGTTAGAAATAACTCCAGTTGCTTTAAAATAATTTTTCTTATTCTTGACTTTCTCTTGAATAGTCTTATCCCATCATCAAGTCTCCTTATCTTGGTGACCAAAACCTTTTGATTCTCCTAAAATTGCTTTAGAAACCTTTTGAACCTTTATAATCATATTCTCCCATATAATATTAGCATTTCCTTGTAGCTTCCACACCCCCTCCTCCAAAATATTTCTCTTGAAAATCCCTTGTTTCCCCCCTTTTTAATTGTCACCACTTGATTTAAGACTAGTCGACACTTTTATTTTATACACTTAATACACACATCAAAAGACCAATACCCTATGTTGTCCTACCAACATGACTATTAAGATCCCCACCAATAAAAATCTTTTCAGTTAGCGAAATGCTCTGAATTGGCCCCTCCATATCTTCGTAGAACTTTTCCTTAAGATGTGATTCTGGTCCTACTTGAGGTGCATATACACTAATAATTTTAATAATATCCTTTCCAACAATCATTCTTAAGGAAATGATCTTATCCTCAATCCTCTTAACTTTCACCACATTTTTCCTCTATTCATTATCAGTGATGATACCAATACAATTCCTTTCATTTACTTTTCATGTATACCAGAGCTTGCAAGCATTAATTTCTCGAGACCCTTCTACTTGCCATTGAGTTTCTTATAGGCACAAGATATTAATCTTGTGATCTCTCACAACACCCATCACCTCCATATATTTGTCAGTTAGAGTCCCAATGTTCCAAGTGCCAAATCTGATCTCACTTCTTTAGCTGTTTCCGTTCAGAAGAGAGCAATAGCCCTTGCTCATTTAACATTACAGTTGGATGATGATGCAACAACTCTCACTCACTTCTCACTATACTAAAATCACACACCGCGTTACTTACAAGCAATAACCTAGCATTAACACAATTTCTTTATTGATCCATGCTCATAAAAGATTCTATAGGGTTTTACGTTGGTTATCGGGACCTAATACAATCCTCCTCCTTTACCCGAGCTTGAGATCGGCAATAAAACATAAGTGGAGTTTATAAAAATAGATATTTAACCTTTTTTGAAGTGTAACTAGCTAGAATAGTTTTATCCGTGCAAGTGTGACTAGATATCCTTTTATTAGAGGCAACTTTGATCAAAACACTGTCAAACATTAAATATGGACATCTCTCTCAGGAATTCAAACTGCAATTCACCATGTTATGAGGGAATGATCCCTTTTATGCCGCCTAACCCTCTCCCTTTGGTCACAGGACGAGACATTTGAAACAACAAAGGTGTATTTGTTGTTGATAAAACAATTGTTAGTGCTTGCCAAGGGTTAGTGCTGGCAGACTCACTAAGGGTCTGTTTGTTACACTAAAATTTATTTTGATGAAAATTAAAATAGAGATGGATATGGACATGGAAATGAAGTTTAAAAGTGTGTTTAGTATGTCATAGAAATGAGACATTTTTTAAACAAAAAGACCAAAATTCCCATGTAATGATATTTTTTTAAAAAAAAACCTTCAACCTTCCTCTTCTATAGCAAAAAAAATAACCTACATCACTGAGTCACCAGTAGGAGGAGGTGCCACCTAAAGTGGGGGAGGCTGAAGGGGATAGTAAAGAGAGTGAGAGCATGGTGTTGAAAGAGCGAGAATCTTGCTGTGAAGAATCCAGATCAGATGAAGGATATGGTGTCAGGAGACTCAGCGACAGGAGAGCATAGTGTCATGGTGTCGGAAGAGCCATAATCTTATCAAAACCAGATCAAAAAGTGAAGAATCTGATTCAAATGAAGGAGTTTGGGGGCGACGTCGATCTTGCTGTCGACCTTGTATGGTTAAAGATAAAGGGTCATCAATGGAGGTTGAGGGAAGTGACGAGGAAGATAAAGTCGGAGACCTGTCTTCGTCAATGGAGGTTGGGGGAAGTTGGATGGGAAGCTTACTGACAGTCGGTGGGGAAGAAGGTCGCCAAGGTGAGTGGGGAAGATGGTCATCGCCGGTGAGTGGGTAGGGGTTGCCGGTGAGTGAGGGGTGAAGCAAAGAGAGGACAATGGATGAAAATGTGAGATGTAATTACAAATCTTGGATTTTTTGATAGAACCAATTTTGATGGAATTGGGTCATTTTGGCTTCCATATGGAATTTGAAAATTTTCCAAATGCATCATACCAAACAAGCCATCTGATGGAATTAAAACTCAATTCTATTTTCATCACTCATAATTCCACCGTACCAAACAGGCCCTAATATGTTATATGCCCCGTATGTCTGGCTTTTTTTTTGTTCGTGATAATGTGCTTTAGCCAATGGTTTAAACAGCATGGGGCCGAACAAGTACAGACCAGCCCAAAAGACATTTAAAAAAAAAGGGAAAATTACAATAAGGTCCCAAGCAAATAAAAATATGAAGAAATGATCCCAAGGAGTTGTTAATATGATCCTCATGTCATTAACAACCACTTGGGACCATTTCTTCATATTTTCATTTGCTTGGTACTTTATTATAATTTTCCCTCAAAAAAAATAAAGGATTAGTGAAACCCCTGAGGGACTACTTACTTAGGGGCTTTTTTTTTTTTTTGGAATGAAAAGGGCGCGATAAAACGTACAAGGGTTAACTAACTGAAGGAAGGCTATGACTGTAATCTTCTTAGAGAGTTGCTCTAACTCTACAATTATGTGCTTGACCCTCGCATTTTAAGCAGGAAAACAGTTGTTATATGTGTGACTGAATGCCTCATCATATTCTAAGCATCTCGAGACATTGAACAGGATTGATCCCCGTCTTAAACATCAAAAAACTACATGCCACGTACAGGCAAGACCTTTAGGGTTGTTATAGTAGTTATAATTAAATGGATAAAATTATTGAGTTGGTGGAATTAGAATCGACGCATTGGTTTACAAGGGAATTATACGTGAATACGTGATGGTGACGATGGTTGCAGGAACAGTAGGTGGAAGAATAGGGAATAGACAGCTGAAAACGTCATCCGTTGTGAATAAAAAAACAAAAGGGTATCTGCAATAAAGTGATTAGAATAGAGTAACCAGTTGTTATATTCTCCGACTACTAGCAATAAACAACGAAGTGGATAGGATTGGTCAACGGGTGACTAAATGGAGATGAATCAGGGGTCAGTGGCAGAGGAAATGGGAGCATAACTTGTCATAATCTACAATGGCGCCCACTCACAAGGAAGTCTTGTGCCTCCTACGAGGCCCACACTGAAACTGGGACTCACAGAAAATTAAACAAGCTAACATTGTTCATCATGGGCTTTGACATTTTCATTTCATTTGTTTAAATATCACAAGTTACGTTCTCATGTTCCTAACACCACATGGAGATCGGTGACAGAAAGCCAGAACCTTTGGCAAGCAACCCGGTCTTCAAAATCGAAACCATAACAAATATACTGGCAAAGCCATACAAAGCCACAAAGGAGGATATAACACTTCATTCTGTCATTCACTTTGACCACTCCAAGTCTACAACTTGCGGGTCCACCTTTGATTGCTGACCATGCATGCCTCCGGACTGATCATGCGTCAGACGATCCCAACCCATAATGTGCGGCAACGCAAACTGTATCAAAGAGCAATATAAGGTAGAACGTACGACTAAAGCAGATAACAAAAATCTTGACCCTCCCAATGAAAAGCCTAGGTATTGAATCCTCCACATCGATTTGTAAGTCCAATATATCAAGTGATCAATCATGCAACGTTAAGTATGAGCAAGAAAAGAAGGGAATCTGCAGGAAACTAATAAAAATTATTTGAACAAACAACGTAAATGAGTGCAACACATATAAACCAAAAAATGCATTCACAACATATCACCGAATTAGGCCAATAAATTATTGAACCTAGATGCAAGGCATCTCTAGATTGCATAAATTATGACTACAAAATGATAAATGCAACTGACCAACAGGTAGATCAAAAGACAAGGTAACCATTTTGCTAAGAAGATCCTCGCTAATAAAATAAAATACTAAATAACCTCCCCATTCTGACTCAATGCACATGATACTAGAATAGCAAGTAACTCACAACAGCTATAATGTAACAGGCATGATTAAGGTAATTTAATAAAAATTATAAAGAGAGCATACGCTGCAGGCAGTCTTCATCACAGCAAACTCAGCAGTTGTGACTGGAACAGACAAGTATTCTTTGGTTTTTAAAATGTTATTGACAACAGCTGCCAACAGAGGTTGATGCACCGGTAAGTGTGTGACATTGCATTACATGAATGTTATGGAATATGACAGAATGTTAATAAGGACCTAAATGTAAAGTAAGATTAGGGACCTAAGTGTAAAGTAAGAAACCTGATTAATTAGCCGTAGGAAAGGGGATTAGTAGCCGTTGGCATCTGGTTACACTATGGTCTATAAATAGGGATCCTTATTGTATTTCCAAATTATGCAATCAGATTAGTGAGTGTTATTCAGACAGTTACCCCTCTCCTGTTCTATCTCTCTCTTCTATTCTTTCTGTTTCTCTATTCCTTCTGTTTCTCTTCTACGTCTCTCTCCCCTTCCTGTTCTTCTCTCCTACATTTCTATTATTCTTCTAGTTACATAACAGTGGTATCAGAGCTCTCCTTCCTTGGCTCTGTTTTACCGCTTCCATTGCTCTCTCTGCGCTTGCCGGGTGTATGGTCGGAACACGATCAAGAACGGCAAGAAATATGGAAATACAATAAGGATCCCTATTTATAGACCATAGCGTAACCAGATGCCAACGGCTACTAATCCCCTTTCCTACGGCTAATTAATCAGGTTTCTTACTTTACACTTAGGTCCCTAATCTTACTTTACATTTAGGTCCTTATTAACATTCTGTCATATTCCATAACAATGAACATCAAAGCCAACAATATAGGGCCTTACACAAAGACATAAAGTAGCCAGAGCTGTCTGCATGTGGCTTAATTGATAAGCTCTTCCTGACTTGACCAGCATTACTGCAGCATATAGTACTTAACCATCAAGAACTAATTTTCAAAGCTGAAATGGTATAAAACCATAAACACAACGTACAATTATTAGGTTAATGCTATATGAGTTCCTTCATTCCCCACAAGGCCACAAAATTTCTCTAAGGTATGATGATTTGGTAGTGAGGTAGTCAAAAGCTAATCCTGAAGATTACAATACAAAGGCCTAATCCAGATCAATTTTCAACAGAAACCAACCTTGATAACATTGCAGGGTCATGAAAGAATTCACAGGAATCCGTGGAGCCCATGCTTATCAAAGAACCAACCTCCGTTGCTGAAAGAGCAAATCTCTACAAAAAGGCAATCACTAATACGTTGTGACAGAGAGTATGTATGATGCACAAAAAGATTTCACATTAGTTCCTCCTAATAGGTATTTATTATGGCAACTAAACAAAATATCAATGACATGTTACAACCAAGATATTCTTGAACACAATTGGTTTAGCTTGGAAGGCTGAACTTCAAACAACAAAGTACACTAAAAAAATAAAGGAAAAAGGGTAGAAAACAAAGATGAAAAAATTATTCACCTGTTTCTTCTCCCAGTCATATTTGCGTTCACCAACAGCGGGTACAAAAGTCATCATCATTGTGCCACGACGATCAATTATAACAGCCCCAGACTTTGAAAGTAGAATTTAGAAACAGGAAATTTTTATTAAGACCACAAAAGAGGTTCTCAATAAATTGTAATAAAGAAACTACAAGCTTACAGCCAACTTAGTGAAAGTTGGAAGTCGGGGACTCAGAGAGAGTGCAGCTTTGCCTTTGAAAACAGAATACGGAACAAATATTTGACTTGAAGTATATCCTGCTGGATAGCAAGGGAAAACAGATGCAGGATCTTGATTAAGTTAGCCAAACAAGGGGAAAAAAAGAAAAAAGCAAATCCAGAAAATGCTCGTTTAGAGCATGCCTTTAGCAGAATAATTATTTGCTGCAGTAGAAATTCCAGCTGAATGGGTAGTAGAACCACACAGAAGCAATAGACTGTCTCTAAGATCAGCTTTCTGAGATAACAATGTTTCCGATACCTGATGCCTGTTTAATAACAACAATCAAAAAACAGTGTAACTATACATTCTTGCTTAAAACATATATATGATAATAATTTAACATCACTGAAAGGAGCTTTGATGGTTCCCCAATAAATAAGCATAAGGCATGACTGCCAAGGCATAACTTAGAGTATTTACAGAACCAAAATGTATCTTATCATCCGAAAGGACAAAGTTGACCTTTTACATAGCATTTCTAGTTGAAGCACTATCTGCTAAGAATAATGCCCACAACGTTCGTTAGCATATCATGAGTTGTGTTTTCAATAACACGGTAAAGCATGTAAGCCACTGTCTAAACACAACAACCCCCAACAATTTATGTTGTACTCAATTAACTGCTGGCATATATCTGGGAATGAACTGGACCCTGATAGTGTAGATAAACCTATACGTTTTTTCCTAATCTTGTTTACATTAGCATATATCAGGGAAGACGCCAACTATCATATTTAGGTATTAAACCAACTTCTTGGGGTCAAACTCTCGACGAACCGTTTACGAAGCAGAACAACAACAGATGGAAGAGAGCATCAGGAGCAGGCAGCCAACAATACAATGGCGAAATAGGTGTGGAATTTGTTAAGAGAAGAGAACCTTAACAAAAAAGCTCGATGTGGCAAAATGAATCGAATACTTAATTTCACACCGACATTCAACAGGAATGCGAAGAAATTTTCCTTCTCAAGCTCAATATTCGTGGCTACCATAGGAAGTATCAAAATATTTTCCTCGCTTAAGGAGGGCGGGGGTGGGGCTTACACTAGGTCAAGAAAAGTAAAGAATGAGAGGCAAAAACAGCGATTGTGTATACAGTGCATAGGTGATACAGAATGATAGGAAAGGGAGCATTCGACGAAGCAAAGTTCAGTACCTGAAAGCGAGCAAGCGGGACAGCTTCAACATTTTCGGACAAGCGAGACCGCGGGAGACCAGGGGTCTAGAGTGGTGCGCAGTGTGGACTTGGACGGAATTTTGGCTGTTCGCGGACAAAAATAACACTCGGACCGACCGCATCATACGGGTCTGAAGCTCCACCCGACAGCATAACTAGCATGGCAAATAATTTTTAAAAAACAGTTTTTGTTTTTATTTTTATTTTTATTTTTGGGTGAACTGTCTAACATAATTTTTTGTTTAATACTTCTCATATCATATAATTTTAACATCTTTTACCTTAGTTAAAAAAAATTAAACATTATTAACTTTACCTTAAAATATAACAACTTTTCAATTTAATTTGCTCATAGTTTAAATGCATCTTACTCTAACATTATAAATTTGTACACAATAATAAATAAAAGATAAAATTGTATACTCATATAAAAAAAAATGATTGACATAACTTATAAAAAATTTAATAACATAACTTATAAAAAAAAGTCATTTTATATCTCTGCCATATATCTGTGTGTATCATCAGATGGGTATATGTTAAACATGAATAACACTCAAGCATATAATTTGTTGATATGCAAAATGCAAAATGGATATATTCTTTCTCTTGAGTCTTGACATCCCTCACTGAAAATCTGAGAATAAAGGCAGCGCAAATCCCTCGTGAAATTAAAGAAATGAAAAGGAATGAAATATTTACAGGGAGAAAGAAAGAGCAAAATACAAAAAGGACAGCATGGAGATGAACTGGGCGAATATGCACGAGGCCAGAGACTCCAAAATCAATGGAAGTCCACCCTTACACTTCAAGTAACTTTATACATTGATTTGAGACAACAACAAGAGGAGAAGCAAGGGAGGTTTGTCATAGCATTACCTTCACACATTCTGTGTCCCAACTGATTTATTTGCTCATTCTCAATCCATCACCATCGCCATGCCGCCCAATCTTCCCACCTTCACCCCTTCAATACCTGCATTTTCTTAGTTTGACATTTCTAAAGAGAGAAAACATTTAACCCATGCCAACAATTTATAGTTAATTTTCACTGATTATTTACTTTAAAAACCGACATACTACTAATGAGCGTTGTTATCTTATTATTTACTTTATAGGTATATTAATTATAATTCACTGATTATGGATGTAATTGGATTTGTTGTAGTTTTTTTTCTTCTCCTTTTTTGGGGGTTTTGAATTCAAAGTGATTCTAGGAATATTTTGCATCACGGTATGAATTTGTATGGTGGGAGGACTGGTGGAGCAGGGTAAAGGAAAATGTATTTCAACAAAAAAGGACATACATCTATTATACATACATCCCCGGAGGGAAACACAAGGAATCCGAATAAATTATACTTCAAGTTCATGGCATGACCGCAGGCATGACGCGGATGCAGAGAACCGAAGGAGTCCAGGTTCGCTTCATGTAAATCTGTGCGGGCCCTATTCCCATTTCTTCTCTCTGCTTTCCACACGCACGCTTCTCTATATTCCCCCAGACATGGGCGAACTCAAATATCTCTTCTCTTCTCTTTGCTGTATCAGCGTTCGTCCCCTTTTGGGCTCCAACGGCTTTTTCTATCGATTCTGTTGGTTTACTTTTCCTTAGAAATCATTGGTAAGTGCTTGCGATGAAGTTTTTTTTTTTTTTAATTTAAGGGAGATCATCACGATTGAAATCTTTTCTTTTTACTCCGCCGCGTGACTGTGTGTGGTCTGCCTCCTGCCTACCTCCAGACTGAACAAGGTGACTCGGGTCTCCCCATTTCATTTCTTGGTATAATCGCAGCTTTCTTTGATCATCCTGAGGTTTTTCTTTTTTGAAATTATTTATTTCCCAAAAATAGAAAGAGTACGAGGGGTTTGGGCAGATGCGATGTTAGATCTCGAATCTTGAATATAGCAGACTTTGCGTCAACATCTTACGAAGTCCTCTGGTGGATGAGGCTTCCTTTACCTTTCTACAAAAGGCTTGGATAAGATTTGGAATATGATATTTTTTTCCGGATGATATTCGAGCGTACTAACCAGCTGAGGCGCCATGGAGAAAGCACCAGCCTTTCTTTTGTTGGCTTCTTACATCTTCGTCTCCGTTTCCGCTATCGATAGTGATTATGCACAGTGCAATTGTGACGAAGAAGGGCTTTTGAGCATACATAACATTCTAGAGAGCCAAAGAGTCAGCGACTTCTTTATTGCCATAGCATATTTTTCGATCCCCCTTGAACTCCTCTACTTCGTTAGTCGCTCCAACCTTCCCTTCAAATGGGTGTTCCTTCAATTCATTGCATTCATAGTCCTTTGTGGCTTGACGCATTTGCTTAATGCATATACTTATTACGGACCTCATTCCTTCCAGTTGGTGCTCTCCCTCACAATTGCTAAACTCCTTACAGCTCTGGTCTCTTGTGCAACTGCAATTACCCTTTTTACTCTGATTCCACTTCTTCTCAAAATCAAAGTAAGGGAGCTTTTTTTGAAGCAGAACGTGTTGGAATTAGACCAGGAGATTGGAATGATCAAAAGACAAAAGGAAGCAAGCTGGCATGTTCGGATGCTAACTCGGGAAATTAGGAAGTCTCTGGATAAGCATACAATCTTGTATACCACCCTTGTTGAGCTTTCTAAATCATTGGACTTGCATAACTGCGCTGTTTGGATGCCAAATGAGGATGGGCGAGAAATGTACTTAACCCATGAGTTGAAAACAAGCTCCCCTGAGATGTTTCACCATTCCATTCCCATAAATGACCCAGATGTCATAGAGATCAGAAAAAGTAAAGGGGTAAGGATTTTGAGGCCCGAATCAGCACTAGGAGCTGCAAGTAAGGGGGGATCTGGGGAGTCAGGTGCTGTTGCAGCTATTCGTATGCCGATGCTTCATGTTTCAAACTTTAAAGGAGGGACACCTGAGTTAGTTGATACATCCTATGCTATTCTTGTTTTGGTTCTTCCGAGTTCAAACTCCAGGGCTTGGAGCCACCAAGAGATGGAGATAGTGGAGGTAGTTGCTGATCAGGTCGCTGTAGCCCTGTCTCATGCATCTGTTCTTGAAGAGTCTCAGCTCATGAGGCAGAAACTGGCAGAGCAAAACCGAGCTTTGCAACAGGCTCAAAATAATGCAATGATGGCTAGTCAGGCAAGGAAGTCATTTCAGAAAGTGATGAGTCATGGTATGCGCAGGCCTATGCATTCAATTCTCGGCTTGCTTTCCATGTTTCAAGAGGACAATTTGAGATCTGAGCAAAAGGTTATAGTTGACACAATGATCAAAGTTGGCCATGTTCTCTCAAGTTTGATCAATGATGTAATGGAGATTTCGGTAAATGATAAAGGAAGCTTCCGGCTGGAGATGAGACCTTTTGATTTACATTTGATGATGAGAGAAGCTGCTTGTATTGCCAAGTGTTTGTGTGTATATAAAGGCTTTAATTTTAAAATTGAAGTCCAGAAGTCGTTGCCCGATCTGGTGATAGGGGACCAGGCTAGGGCTTTTCAAGTAATTTTGCATATGATTGACTATTTAGTGAACATATATGATGGAGAAAGGTCTTTCATTTTTCAAGTTTATCTTGAAAATGATAATGGGTATAAGGATGATAATTTTTTGGGAATATGGAGATCAGGCATGCAAAATGATTATGATGTCTATATAAAATTTGATTTTCGGATAACTGGTACAAGTTCACGGTCAAATGGATCAACTTCAACAAGACGCTATGCTGGTGGAAGGCACCACAGCAATGAATCTAATGAGGGCTTAAGCTTCAGCATGTGCAAAACGCTGGCACAGGTATGTGCATCATTCTGTTTATTTGATATGTGTAATATAAATCATTTTCTCCACTTTATATAGTCATAAAAGGCCTCCTGCATTGATTTTTTTTCTAAAAAAAATTGTAGGTTTTTAGATGCTTTTTCCTGCTTTGAAATTTCTCACTTTAATTTAAAATTTGTTGGCTATTGGCTGTGTGCAGCTTAGGACATTTTGTTTGAAACAGGGTTTGCAAAGGTTGATGCTTGAATTGATAAATTTACTGTAATCCTAGGAAATTTAATAATAAAGTTGTCAGATTTAACGGTAAATAATAATCAGGAAGTGACTGACACTATAAAAGATGTTATTTTAGTCTGTGCTGCATCAAGTCTTGTGCTGGGTGGGAGTCTTGGGGACCAATCTTGCTTGGTTACTAAACAACAGTTTTGGTTTGGAAATCTGGGTACTTGCTTTCTGGTTTAGCTTTAATGGAGAAAAATACAGTGGATGAGTTGAATGCTACTTCTTAAAGGGCTAAAAGCTTCCTCAGCCACACATTCATCATTTTTAATGGCCATGTGAACTCTTTTCTTGATATATGAACAAGAAGTTCTTTGCATAAAATACATTAATTACCAAAGAAGTTTTAGAAGTTAGTGAATGACTGTATTCAACTTGAAGTTTTGGGGCATATCTTGACATATGCATTAAAGGAGGAGTATGGCATAACCCCCTAAAAAAGGAGGAAGGGATTGAAAGGTTACTGTCATTTAGAACCATATATAATATGTAATGGTGAGTTTGTTCTTTGGGGTGTAGCAGAGGAATTCCTTGAACTGCTCTCTTTATTAATATTTATGTGGCCTCATGTAAAGCTGAAGAAATAGTGTCAGCTTATGATTTTTGAAGATCTTTTATTTCAGATTGGACGAGGCATTGCTCTGCCACTTTCTAAAGTCACTTTTTCTGTTTCATCAGTATTGAAAGTACCTAAGTTTTTCATTGGAATTCATTTACGGTCAAAATGTGGATAACTTTTTTCTGATCATGTACTGAGTACTACGCCAATACTATTCTATTGGCTTAGATGCTTGATTAACTCATTTCATGGCCTTCTAGTTCTATCAGCTCTTGCCAAGTGGCAACTTTAGTGAAAGAGGATGTCTTTCTTCTAGCAATTTATTGAGAAAGTCTAATTCCGTGTGATCTGTTAGTTCATGATACTAATCAGAAATTCACGTTCAATTTTTGTTGAACAGGCTGTTTGGCTTTTCTGTTATGACCCGTAAATCTACTTACTATCTTGTTTCAGTTTAATAACTTAGTTGCTTTGTGTCATTTTAGTTTAATGACATGCACTCATGCTTTGTTTCCCTCATATTGGGAGAACTGTTTATTATCACATCAGTGATTCTGATAGGAACCGAGTAAAACAGCTCAGAATGCAGTGAATAATATTCAATCTGATAACTCTTCCTTCTCAGTGGGAAAAGGAAGTTACAAACTGGGAATCTCTAAAACAAAAGACCTAGCAATTTGAGAGGCTAGCACTCTCCTCACCATTCACTCTCTATCCAAAAGATACCTCTCTCCTTCAGTATCTAACAGCTAAATAGACAAAATAAGATGGTCAGCGCAGGACCCAAAACAACCTCGTACAAGGTTAAAGTCTATCCTAAATAAAGCACACTAGGTCTGCTAATATCACCAAAATAGTTAGGGGTTGGAAGTTAACTCCTGGACCACTGAAAAGCATTTGTGTCTCTTGCTTGACTCTGCCTCTGCTTCCTTTTGTAAGTATTATTGGCCAGTTGGATCCTATCAAATTCTATATGGAGGTTAGCCGAGGTTAAATTTGCTGATTTTAATATCATAGGCATGGTCAAGAAAATATTGTGATATCAGAATTTTAGTAGTATGAGCCACTTTGTTCGAGGAAACAAAGATAACGGCAGGTTTGAACTTTATGGACTACCCTTTGGAAACCATTTTTGAGATCATTATTGACGCGGGATTTTCATTTGAGGTTCATCAGTTAGATCAGGAGACCAATTGACAAAGGCCGAGTTGTTGAACAGTGAAAGGGGGTTGATAAAAAAGTTAAATGAAATTTATTTGCCTTACAAAATTGTTAAATTGGGTCAGTCAACCTGTTTTCTTCTTAAATATTCCGAGTCTGGTAGGGATATTGATGTGATCTTTTTTTAGTAATTCTGACTTTACAGTGCGGATAATTTGCAGATGATGCAAGGCAATATCTGGTTATCACGGAATGCTCTAGGATTGGCACAAAGCATGACACTTGCTCTCAAGTTCCAGATAGGACCATCTCACGGAAGATCCATTTTAGCACCTAAAGATTCTCTGGACTCTCGGTTCAGAAGCCTCAAGGTTGTGTTAACCGATGACGATGATGTAAACAGGACAGTGACAAAGAAACTTCTTGAGAAGTTGGGTTGCCAAGTAACTGCAGTTTCATCAGGGTTTGAATGCCTGGGTGCTATAAGTGCATCTGGGAACACATTCAAAGTCATCCTTTTGGATCTGCACATGCCTGAAATGGATGGTTTTGACGTGGCTATGAGGATACGGAAGTTCCACAGCCGCAACTGGCCCTTGATCATTGCTCTCACGGCAAGTGCCGAAGAAGATGTGATGGATAGATGCCTACGCGTTGGAATGAATGGATTAATTCGAAAACCTATTCTCCTCCCAGAGATAGCAGATGAGCTACGAAGAGTCCTGCAACACGCCGGCGAAAAATTGTGAGAACTGAGATTTGTGAAGATCATAATGATGTCAAAATATCTCATAAGTTCACCAAAGCATATAACCTAGGCATTCTGACAAAGGAGACATTAATCTAGAGTTTCTTAACTAATAAATTTAGGGTTTCATTTTGCTAGCCATGCTCCTGATCGAGCTTTTTCCCACCAAAGAATTGGGTATGGATTCTGAATGTGCATGAATTGACCGCACGCCCCTTATTATAAGATCTTGAATAAGAAATATTATAGTGCCGCTATTTGTGGCCTGGGGGTAAAACGAAATTATAAACAGTACTAGTACCTCCGGAGGTAGTGCTTATACGGTATTTATTGAGTTTGTTTGGTTTAACTTATATTTATACATAAGTCCGATTCACATAAATTGAAATAAAAATCTTCTACATATTTACCTTATAAATCGAAAAAGTTATCTCGTAAATTGTAAATCACGATTAAAAAGTATGATTGGAGGTTCCAATCGTTATTCTAAATATACAATTAGCTCGGTAAATTTTTTAATTTTCGGCATAACATAAGATTTACATCCTAATTAATTAAATCTGTCAGTTAGGATGATGTGGATATTATCACAATTTCCCAAGTATGGTTATAATTTCGTTGTGCTATCTTTTTTTTTATGGGGTTCGTTGTGTTATCTTTGTTTATTCTTATACCAGTTTTTAAGTAGATATCATTGTCGGAGGGAATAATATGTGTGTGTATGTAAAGAAAAGCAAAAAACAAAAATAGCCCCGGGGTGGGGTGTCATTTGTAAAAGTAATGGGAATGCGTCATTGATTTTTTTTAAAAAAAAATTATAAGGCCAGCGGTTTATTATAAATTTTTTATTTTTTATGTAACCAAATTCTCTTTCACATTCCAAAAGAAAATAGGTGACGCAGTCTTGCGGAATGTAGTTTGGGGCAGATTCAGAATGAGCTGCGAAGCAGAATACTTCTCCAAAGACTTTGAGTGGGAAGAATTAAGAGCAGAGATCGAAGCAAACCCTTGTTTTCGTTACCACCTACTCCCATTTGAGCCATCTTCTTCTTCGAGACAAGCAGAAACCGATGTGAATGCTTGGGAGCAATTTCACAGCCGTCATTCCTCCGGGAAATTCTTTAAGGTTTTGCCAATGCAAGATTTCTCTATTTTACACTTGTTTTAAACTGTCTTTATTTGTCTAAACTATGCATGGATTTTGATTTAGGAGAGACGATATCTGGTGAAGGAATTCCCTGAACTGCTTTCCTGTGGAGAAAACGCAGTTCTAGAAGTGGGTTGTGGCAATGGAAGTACTGCTATTCCAATGTTACGGTAATTTTCTTCCTAGGGAATGGGTCGGAGACAATACTGTGGTAATCTAATCTTTTATATGACTTTAAAATATAACATTAGCGGATCAAATCCTAAACCCTGATTAGTGATTTTTTTTTTTTTAAATTCATAATACCATTCCCCGGGATGATACCAGGACTAATTTATCGCCAAACCTTTAACTGGTCCTGATAGCAGCTATTCTCCGTCTAGACTCTGGAGTCTGGACTGTATGCGTGAAGGAATCTTCTTTGAGCGTCCTGTACAGAGATGCGTTATTTCAAGTGAGGTTGATTGGTTACAGCTCTCGTGCGTACAATCTGGGTCTGATAAGACTTCTATTGGCGCTCAGACGATCTTGAAATATGCAGAAGGAACTACACCCCTCGCGATTTTCTGCAGATTTTTCGGTTTGATAAGACTCCTATTGCTGAAGTTCTCCCGAGTCCTGTTTATTTTGTTCATGCAAACATGTTAAAATCACTGAGTGTGAAAATTACCGAAAGTTCAAAACTTTCTTGAATTTGGCTTCCACACGTGACAGATTCGCGCTGCTTCTTTAGGAAAATTGAGTTTTAGTTTGCATATTTGTGACTTACTTGAGTCGACTGCTTATCTAATGTTAATGGCTTAATGATTCCTGAATAAGCTATCATCATTTCATACTTTATCTTTGAGAGAATTTGTTTTGTTTAAAATGGTGGGTCATAGTTGCGAATCAGTTGTTCATTCAAGTTTTGTTGGTTTGAAGATTAAAATAATTTACTTTCCTTTAGTCTGTTCGTTTATTTGCTATTGGTTTTGGATCTTGAAGTTGCTATCCTTAACGAAATTTTCCTGTTTTAGAGCCAACAAAGATGTAATTGTCTATGCATGCGACTGTAGCAGCAAGAGTTTAGAAAGGGCTCAAGAAGTTATAGGTTCTGCTACAATTGGCTCTTTTGAAGATCGTTTCCGCACATTCTGTTGTGATGTTTCCACTAATGGGTTTCCCCAGTGGTTGGCATGCAATTCTTGCCGAAATAACTTTTTACAAAAGCTGTCAAACTGCATGTCAGGTTTCTGCTTGATCTTTATGGTACTGCCGTGCTCTATTTTGCTTTATTATTGGATAAATGAGATTTAGTTATATTGTTTTTCTCCAGAGTCCAAGGAGGGTAATGAACCACGATTTACCAATACATGTTCACCAGAAGAATGTGATGGTTGTATTGGAGGAGTAAATTTTGTAACTTTGGTAAGACATTTTCCTTCTAAACTATCGTACTTTCAATTTTGTGATGTTTCCAGACCACTGGTATATATGAGACCAAAACTAGTGTTTAGAGTTTTTTTTTTTTTTTGGCCAAATAGTGTTTTGAGTTATTATAACAATAGTATGTTACTCTTACACTCTCTATGTTTGTCTTTAAAGTCGATATCTCTTGTCATAGAAGTGTCTTGCAAACAAGTTGCTCCGTCATCACATGCACAACCATCTTATTTATGAGATTTTCAATTTTATTCTGGAGGATACATGCATTTGTACTCTAATATTGTGGCTCTGACGTGTCTATTACCTTTGCCTTTTGTTTTGCCTCAAAGTGATGCTATTTCTTTCTTGTCATTTGTCTGTATTTTTCCATTTGCACTGCAGTCCTGTGTCTAAAACTAAAACATGTTTTGATGACATCTTAATGTATTAGTTGCTTGCTTCGATGGATAATTTATCAGATATTCACTCTATCAGCAGTACCGCTGGAAAGAATGTTGAGGTCCATCAAGGAATGTTTTGCTGTGTTGAAGCCTGGAGGCATGGTATTTTTCAGGGACTATGGTAATAAACTAACAATCAGTTTTATCTAAATCCTTTGTGAAAATTGTGTTGTCTTAGAGCATTAGTGAATCCTTATCAGTTATCACGATATTTTCTAACCAAGACACAAATCATAATATTTCTTATGAACCCTAAACAGCTATGAATGATTGAATATGATGAAATTAGGTCTGTATGATATGACCATGCTTCGATTTGAGCAAGCTAAGAGAGTTGGATTCAGGGAATACAAGCGGTCAGATGGCACCTGTTCATATTTCTTCTGTTTAGGTACTGTCAGAGATCTATTTGTCGGTGCAGGCTTCACTGAGGTACCGTGTTTTCCCCTCCAGATTGGAGGTGCTTATTTTATTGATTGGAGAGCAGACTTTTGGGACTAATGCAAGTGACGAATATTTCATGTTAAAGAATAAACAGAACTGTATGAGTGATCCTGCATCAAATTATATGCTTATTTGCGTGTTTGTTGATGTGAGCTGGGCTTTAGCATCATTTAATAGTGCAGTGGTTGTTCAGTATAAAATCCACACATCATAGAACCTCTCGCCTGTCAACCTCTTATAGCTTGCGTCTCATGCTGTTTCTGCAGTGTTTTTGACATATGGCTATTTGCTGTCCGTCATTTAGTATTATGTCTCTGAACCCTGCAGCTCGAGCTTGATTATTGTTGTGTCAAGTCTGTGAATCGCCGGCAAGGGAAGAGCATGCGAAGGGTGTGGGTTCATGGGAAGTTCCAGAAGCCTGCGTTGGTTTAGAGTTGTTGTCAAGAATATGTGCTGAAGATGCAAGTTCTAGAGAACGTGGAAGAAAAGGGGGAATGATGAAATTTTACTCATGTAGGATCCTCCATTTTCTGAATATATGAACCAGGAGGATATGATCCCCAAAGCAAGCATTATTTGCCCTCCATTTGTTGACTCGTCTGCATTTGTATTGTGGCTATTTTTAGAGAGAACAGAAAGAAAAGAAAAGAAAAGAGAAAAAAAAAAATTGTATTTGAATGAGGCTAGGCATCGATGTTATTGGGAGAGCAGCTGGAAACGCCTTTTATAAAACGCAGTAAGCCTCTGATGACCAACATCGACCCATTCCCTTGGGCTTTGTCGTCTTGTGTATTTCCGTTTCAGCTTCGCGCTAAGCATTAACCGCACAACGCTGCATCTTCATCCACCTCATTCCTCATTTTATCTTTATAGACGTTCGATTAAAACTCTGCCTTCTCCCTCTGGCCTCTACAGCTAACTCAATCCCGCAATTTCATTCGCATGTTCATTTCCCGACAATTTGCAACTTGACATGTCACACTGGACACAGCTGTGTGTATACTTGTATAGGGTTAAATACGCCTCTAGTTCTTTCGATATAACTAATTGCACTATTTACAAGTTTGGTATCATATGACTTAGAAACCGTGTCTAATTGTATTACATGTCCTTTTAATTTACGGTGGATCATTGTTTTTGCACTTCAAGAAATAAATACGCTAGTAATTTTCTTTTTGCAAATCGCAAGATTAATTTAAGAGAAGCCAAACAAGCACCATAATTTCTCTAAACAATTAATATCAGATTTAATAATATATACATTTAGAGTTAAATAGTTAAATTCAATGTCTAACTTAATACTGATTTTAAATATAAGACCTAATCGATTTTTTTTTAGAAAGATTGAGGACGTTAAATAAGTTACTTAATCATATTATATGTTGTATATCATTAAATTATAGAGTAAAATACTTTAACATCCCCTATGTTTTACCTTAATTACACAGACTTCCCTTTTATTTTGGAAACCTATATAAGCCTCCCTTAAAACTAAAATGTATGTTACACAACCCTCCTTTATATTTTGAGATTCTATTTTCATTCATCCAAACTGTTAGTTAACCGTTAAGTTTGACTTTTGAACTTTTTTTTTACCAAAATGCCCTTCTTTAGTATTAGAATTTTATATATATATGGGCTAATAAAAAATTATACAACCAAAAATTTATTCTAATAGATTCTTTAACTTTCTAATTTGTTAAAAATTTTATTAATGTTGATATTATAAATTAATTTTGACTTAACATATATATTAAACACATATTTTTATCAAATACAATAAACTATACAAGTTTGAGATTGTATGTGTCATTTAAATTTATAATTTAATATATATTTTTCACAAATATTTATAAACACATTTGATCAAGCACATTTTTATTCAAAAGCTTGCTTGAATATCCAACGTTTGTGATATTTACATTAACCAATGCTAAAATCATCAAACAAATAACTACTTGTAAAGATAAAAATAGAAATTAAGGAATGGATAAAAAAAACTCTTGAATTCTTTAACACAATTTTAGTCAAAATGTACAATACAAAATAAATACACCAACCATGTGTGTAAGTTTCTATAACATCCAATAAATTTGATGTTATTACAAAGAAAAAAATAATAAAGCATGATTTTAATCCTATTCTGAAGGAGTAACAGGAGACGTTGGAAAATCATTTGAATGAGGATTGTTAGGAGCATTGCCTGACCTAATCATTTTCACAATAAAAAAAAAAGTCCATTGAAATACTACAAAGTATTTAACAAAAGACATTGAATGTAGCAAATTGAGGCATACCTTCCTTGTTCATCTAGCTTTGATTTTTGATTTTGCTCTTGCTTGCACTGAAGTATGTTCTTGAGTTACTTCTTTAACTGAAGTTTGTGATGCACTTGTTGAACCTTCTTGTAAAGAGAAATGATTAAATAAAAATGGAAAATATTATATGCAGCTATTGATAAAAATTAAGGCAATATATTATCTATCTACTTCTCTCGACTTTAATAAGAGCTTTTTGACAACTTTTATTGTGTCTTAACCCTCCACAGTTAGCACATTTGATAGTTGACAGTCTTCGTCTTACATTTGATTGTGCAAATTCATATTTTTATCTTTTTCCCATTTTCCCTTTTTCTACTAACTCTAGGCCTTCCTGGAAGTCTCGTAATGGGAGTGAAAAAACATCTATTTCTTTTAACATTCTTAAATCTAGTAAAAGGTTAATTGTACCAGAATATGTAGCCATGTAATTTGTTTTGCTATAATAAGCATCACAATAGTCTTCTGCTTTTGCTCTCATATGTACAATGATAGCAACACCATGTTTGCAACACAGTCCATTAGGTTGCCATACTTTGCATTCACAAGTATGGGAAATTAAGTTCACAAAAAATCTTGTAAATCCATCACATACTTCAAATATATTATTACCAGTCATCTCTACTTTACAATATCTTCCATCTCTCACGATCTTATTTATTTGATCCACAATTCTTGCACTAATATTTTGTTGCCAAGATGTAGTAGAATGAAACTTTTTGTAAAATCACATAAACATCAAGTCATAACATATAAGAACAAAAAAAAAAGGTGTGTAAATAAAAACTATTATCTTTTTGGCTATCGCTCATAATTATATAATGATTGTCTCCATTTGCATCATTCAAATATTCTAAGACAAATCTCCAAGACTCCTTACACTTTACCTCAACTACTACATATGCTAATGGAAATAACCCATTATCGCATCCAGTGAAACTGCACATAGCAAGACACCTCCATATGGACCTTTCAAGTAGCAACCATCTAACCCAAAATATGGCCTACAACCTTTTAGGCTTTGTTTGGTTGGAGGTTTTGGGAGGGGAGGTTAGGTGAGGGGAGGGTTAGGAGTGGAAAAAATGTGTTTGGTTGGAGGGAGGGAGGGGGAGGGGAGGTTAAAAATTGTCTTCTTTTGCTCCCCTCCCCTCTCCTCTCCTCCCTCTAAAATTTGAGGTTTTGGAGGGGAGAGAAAAATTTGTCTCACTTTGACCAAAATGCCCATACTTATTTTTTAATATTCCAAGTTTACCCCTCTTGTTTAAAATTAATGAAATAATATGTAAAAATCAATAAAATATCCCTTAAAATGTATACAATTTTTTTTATCATATATACTTGAGTTAATAGGTTTTTTAAGATTTACAAATTAAAAAATAAAAGAAGAAGAAAAATATATAAATAAAGAAAAAAGGGTATATTTGTCAATTTATAATTAACTCACCTCACCTACCCTTCTGAACCAAATAAGAAATCAAACCTCCCCTCCCCTCCCCTCCCCTCCCCCCTTCTTGAACCAAACAAAACTTATAACCTCCCCTAACCTAACCTAAATTAACCTCACCTAACCTAACCTTTATTGAACCAAACACACCCTTAGAAAGCCATCTCTACAAGCAGCCAAGCATATCAAAATTCCCTTAAAAGGTAAGACTTTCTTTGAATGATAACCTTTCATGGTAACTTAACTTCATTAAACTTCCTCTATTTTTTTTTCCAACAATAACTCCGCATATTTTGGTATCTTCTTGTAACTTGCAACATGAGAATCTTCGCATTCTTCTCTTCCTTTTTTTCTTGCCCTATATAATTGCATTTGATGAGCCTTAACTCTATATTTGGTAGTCAATTCATTATCTATTAATTCATAGCTCATATTAGGATCAGTATTTAAAGATCATTTCAATTTATCTGCTATCCAGGTAGATGTGGTATTGTGTTGAATAGTTAGCCTAGTGCAAGTGTGTATTTGTTCGTATGTCTTTATCATAAAAGTTACACCATCTTGGGTAGGAGGAGCATAAATTCTCTAAGGACAACCATCTGAAGCACAAATAGAAGCTACTCTTGCTTTTTCATTTTTCATTTTAATTATGCTTTTTCATTTTTCATTTTAATTATGTCAAAATTTTCTTGGATTACATAATCCCTTAAAGCATTCCTAAGCTCATTCACATTGATAAGCAACATGTCTTTTTCCAAATACATTTTACCATTAGTATTGTAATCAAATCCTTTTCCCTTGACATTATTAACAATGTCAAGAATTTCAGGCTTTTCCATGTCACTAACCACTTGCAGAATTTTCATTACCTTCAATCTCAATTTTAAATTCACTACCTTCATTGTCTTCTACATCATTTAAAATAAAATCATCATCAATCCTTTCTCCCTATCCAAATTCTTCTACTTCATTATAATCATAATCCTCTTCTTCAGTATCAGTATATAATTTATCAAAAGGAGGTTGACTTTTATCACAATTATCAATATCTTCAACAAGAATAATATTATCCTGTAAGGACAAAAAATTTTAAAATTAAAATCAAAATGGAGTGTCAATAACATATTTTATGATGAATAAAATTTTTGCAATACAGATTTTGTGTATATTGCAACCTAACTCTCATTCATTATTTCAATGCAGCTCATCACTAATAGTTCTTCTATATATAATTGAACCGATAATCCTAATCAAAGAACAATTTTTTCACCAAAAAAAAAAAAACACAATCAATGCCTTTTTCATGCAACACTTTTTGTGGATAATTATATATTCATATATCAAACTCTGTGCTCTGTTTTATGAGGAATAAAAGACTATGGAATATGCGATATACATTCTTTAATTCTTTAATGGGTTTGAATGAAAATTTGATAAGCTTTGTACCTCTCAACTAAAACTAAGGATTTGGTATTAAGGTTAAAATAGTAAATAAATTTTATTTTTATATAAAATTTAATTAAAAAATATATTTTAAAATCTTTTTAGAATATTCTTAACAAAGTTAAATGTTTGGACTTAAATGTATGTTTTCAAAATAGAGAGGATGCATGTGCAATTAAAGCAAAATAAGAGGGTGGTCAGAGTATTTTACTCTAAATTATATCTCAATTTATAAATTAAAAAAATTAGTTTAGAGAAAAACAATAAATAAAATATTTCAAGTAATTTAATTAACTTCCTTAATCTTTTAAGAAAAAAAAGTCATCTAGATCTTATGTTTAAAATATGAGATAATATATACTATAAAGAAAAAGGGCAAATCATAGCGATTTTTTTAAAAAAATTAATAAATATCCACTAAAGTAAAAGAATCAAATCATAACTTGTATAAAGTTAAAACAGAAAAAAATACATGTAAATCATCAATATACTTCAGAATCGTCCACGGGCCACCAAGCTGTTAAACAGAGCATAAATAGTGTTTCAGATTCTTCTCCAACATTAAACAGAGCATGCGTCCCATTGCTTTAAATCTACCATGCACATTATCTAAACAATGATACAACAAAACAAGGAGCAAAGCTCGATCAAATAAGTTGGAAGCCACAAGCAAAAGCAGGTCTGGAAATTATCCACTTCCAAGCTTAATGTCCAGCTACGAGCTCCACTTCCATCTCTGCGTGTGACACATCATGTCCAAAGATCATGGCTTCAGGCCCCTGACCGCTGCAGCAAAAATCTAACAACGAAGCAATCAGCACAAGGAGTACGACCTTTAAATCTGGTTATCTTTTACTTGTTAGCAGTATATCATTAAAATAAAGTAGGCAGAGACTGAAATTCAGGAAATAGACCAAATCAGCCATAAATTATTTGACAGAGCCATGTATGTCAATATATTGGAAAACTACATGAACTGCCTTTTTATTTCGGGAAGCAAGGGAGGAATGCAATCCAAGTTCTTTCTACACCAGATGAACGTCACCAAATCTCCATCTTGCTTGCTTTAGTTGCATAACTATATAAAAAAATGGCCATAAATATCTAACGACATCAGTTATACAGAGGAGAGTGCAAACCTTAGATGGAGGCTGGGTACTCGGACTCAATGCTGCACCAGGAGATTGAATTTGTCTACTGCTTCCTTCATACCTTTCACCTCTGCTTTTCTCCTCCTCCTTTGGAACCATAGACCCCTGCCCAAGTTCCACATAAGAATGACAAAATTATAAACAAGAAGGAAAACGCCTATACACCAGCAGCAATTGCCAAGGGTAAGAAAGTACAAACCTTAGCTGGTTGTTGGAGAGGTTGTCTCTCATCAGCACCACGATATTGATTGTACCTACTGCTTCCTTCATACTGGCTATAGCTCCTTTTATCCTCATGGTGTAATGGCAACGTTCCATAATCAAATACCTCACTGAAGTTAGTGGATGATGTTTTATCTTTATCCCTGGATCCGCTCAGTGATCGTAAATTATAAGATTTTACAGTTTTTGTCTCTTCATAACTAGTATTTGTCTTATGAGGTATATTGTTTTTAACACTAGTTCGAGAATTTTGATCCTTCTTTGAGAACTGCAAAGCTGCCTCTTGTGCGCCAGCTATGGCCAGAGTCAGGGTTGATGATCTGTCTGCTTCAGAAGATGCTTTCAAATTAGGAGAAGACACAGAGAAGCAGCCTGGCTGCAATGAAAATGAATCACGTGGATTTGGAAGCACAAACTTCACTGGAAGCGGACTTGTAACAGGAGATAGACCCCTAACTGCAGCTTCATATATCTTTAGATAGGTACGATAATCAGCCTTTGCACAAAAGAAATACCATGATGAAGATGGAAATGCGAAACCATATTACCTTCTTTTCCAAGTTATAAACACCTTGGTATCCTCTCATCTCAAATGGAATCAACAATTTCTGGATAAAGGATAGAAAAAGCACCTCATCAATCATCATACACATACATAAAGTTGTTACGCCTTACAGTTAAAAAAGAAATGAATAGCAGTAGCAAGACACAGACCTGCGGGTGTTCACATAGCCAGCAATAATTAGTTTGAGCTTCCAGCCTAACCTGAGAGCGCAAGGGACATAATTTAATCTAGCCTGGATAACCATGAAATGATATCAATTCAGATTTAAAATTTAAGGGGGTGAGGTAAATCAGCTTCCTACGCTTTCAGGGACCATCTCCCAGCAGGCTAGCTCTTCCTGTCTTAAGCAGCCAGCAACCTCAACACAACCTGTAGGATGAAAGAATTCATCTTCTGTACTCTAAAAGGAGGGGAAATATTGATAAACTGCACTGAAGCAAAATAAAGTATGTGCTTCTTTACTCAAATGAAGAAATATATAGTAAGTTAAGACGATGGATGAATAACCATTAACGTAAAGTCATCCTGACAATGCATCTATCAAATGACATATAAGTATTAGCATACGGAATAAAAAGTTAGACGATCAGGTAAGGAATGGCAAAGAGAAAAGAAGAGGTGCAGGGCTGATGCTAGTTTATTGATGTGCAGTGATAAGCACTGGCCAAAAATGAAAGTACTATAAAACATCACCAGAAAGAGAGTTTTAAAGAGCAAATCAATAATGAAAAGGACAAATTGTGTTTGTTTGCATTTCAAGAGGGACAATGAAGAGAGCTGGTATGAAATTAGTTTAACTATGTGCATCATTGACATTGGCTGCGATGATGATAGAAAAACAGGATAAAGAAAAAAAAATCAGATTTAAGGAAGAAATTAGCAACAAAAATGAATAAGTTCAGGAAGTTAACACATCAAGATAAAGGGAAGTGATAGAATGCAGGACCAAAACTATTTAAACGAGAGCAGCATTAACCCCTGGTTAATATAGAAAGTTATAACGCAAGATTTCAAGAACCTCTTAATTAAGAAAGAACGAAATTAAGTATTACCCAAAAGCCTTGAAGTTGGATAATGCTCTGGAAATTTAATATCAGTTATTCCATTTACTGCATAAATCTCCCTGTAGAAGCACTCCATTGCCTTGATAGTAGACTCGTCAGGAACTTTACTGGCAGCATGAATCCAAAGACGACCTTAATAGACAAAATTTTTATACAATTAAGAAACCATTTTGTAGAGAACTAACAAGAGAAATCATTTAAAATAAATAACAGATGGAAATGAAAACGGTTTACCAATTTGAAGATTTTTTCCCCAGTCAATAAAACAATAAAATGGAAGAAAATAATACTGACACACGCATCTGCTTTTTTTGGGCAGTAGGAAGAAAGAAAAAAAGTAACTTGATGGCTGTTGACTTTCAGAACTCATGCCTGTTTTTACCTTCTATACTTGACAGATACCAATAGGACAAGTGGTGTAGAATTTTGGACTAAGGCTTCATAAAACTTTAGTTCATCAACTTTAAAATGCATAAAATACCCTATATCCTCTGAAAATAACACAAACCACTCAACCTCAATTGAGAATATGAGATTGAGGTAACTTTTTAGTTAATAGGTATGGTTATATGCAATTTTAAGTTGTTGTGCTGACAGGGCTTGGGCTTATTTAGTCGTCGCTGATACTGAATATGAAACTCCCTGAGAGTATCCTGGTCAATGAGATAGGCATGTGAGGACAGAATGTTTAAATATTAGAAAAATCCGGAACCCGAATCCAAATTAGAAACATAAGTCGTGGGCAAACAAACATAGAAATACGTAGCAGGGAGTAGGCGCATAAATGGGGAAAAAGAGGAAGGAATTTGCTATAAAATACCTCTGATGGGAGCAGGCCATGACCTGCCCTCAATGCGCTTGATCCCGTGAACGAGCAGAGAAGCCCAGGGCTGATGCATAGTCAGACATGGGTTCTTATAATTCCCATAATTATTACCTCTCATCGTTCGCGACTCTGCAGTCGGCACTCGAATCTCCAAGCAGGACTCGTATAATTCTGAGAAAATAAATAAACTAGTAGGCAAAACGCGGACGACGATGGTACCAGCTGACAGAATCTCGTTTTCTTTGCGAAAGTAAAACGCGGACGACTTTGCGATGAGTTACGTGCACAGCTACTGGAAGATCAGTCGCTGCCGTTAATTCGCCGGTCAGGAATTGGCCTCTCAGCTGAGCTTCGGTGTGTTTGATGGGTTAGTTGAAGTTCATCAAAGTTAAGTCAGTTAAGTCGGGAGCTTATGATTTTTATCTGGTTCAAAAAGAGAAAAAGAATGGAGGTTTGATTTTTAGAAGTGTAGGTGGCGAAAGTTAATTATAAATTGATATATATATATATATATATATATATATATATATATATATATATATATATATATATCAATTTATAAATCTTAAAAAATCTTTTATCTCAAGTATTATTTGATAAAAAAAAATTTGTATATATTTTAAAGGATATTTTATTGATTTTTATATATTATCTCATTAATTTTATTATAATAAAATATTTTAATATTTTTTTGATAACTCTTTATTTTCAGTAAATTTAAGATATGTCTTGATATAGTTAAGATGTCATTAATGTTAAAATGAAAGAATTTATATGAGATCTTGATAAGATATAAATTCGATCCATGATTTAGGGGTTTTCATTGCAAATATCTTAACTTTAAATTAAATTAGGTATAGTTAAATCCATGGGAACAATAAAATAATAAATTTGATCTATGATTTAGGAGGTTTCGTTGCCAAAATAGACATGGGCATTATAGTCAAAGTGGGACACAATGTTTTTAAATAGGAGGGATAAGCTTGAAACATTAAAAAATAGATATGAGTATTTTGGTTCAAGTGTGACAAATGTTTCTTTCCCCTCCAAAAACCCCCAATTTTAAAGGGGAGAAAGAAAAGAGAATGGAAGTAAAAAAAAACAATTTTTAAACTCAACTCCCCGCTTCCTTCTAACCAAACAATTTTTTCTCAACTCTAACATTCCCCTCACCTAATCTCCCCTAAACACCCCACGCCATGCAGAATTAGTTAATTAGCCCTCTTGTTTGTTTTTGTTTTTGTTTTTTTTTTTTTTGCCAGGTGTATTTGATTTTGTTAGGAGGTTAGTCTTTGAATCGATATCAATAATTTTAATAAAAAATGGATGTCAAATTAATTATAAATGATTGAGATTTAATATGTATAAAAATAAGGATAAAGTAGAAAAATACCTTTTTTCTTCCTTAACAAGAGTTATGGGTATCATAAATAAATTTTGGATGTAAAAATATTTATAGACTATGGTGATTCCAAAATAACCCTAAAGTGTCACTTTCGCTAAATTCATCTATATTGGCTGTCTGGTAAAACTTTTAACTAGATAAAGTGAGGTTAAGGAAGAAAAAATATCATTTATCTTTTTTAAAAAGAGCTATTGATTCCATAAACAACTTTTGAGTGCATTTTGATGTGATAAAAAAAATACTCTTTTATCTTTTTCATTGCTATTAAGTTAAAAATGGGAGAGGTCTATGTCATACTGTCAAAATAACTAGGGTGGCTAGATAAATAATGGGGGGCTCACAAGTTAAAATATACGGATGTTTGACAAATTTAACGGCAATAGCATTTAAGGGCTCTTTTAAAATTATTATGGGTTTTTTGCTCTCAAAATTTGATTGTGATGCCAATAGCTCTTTTTTAAAAAATATTAAGGTATTTTTTTCTCCTTTAACTCACTTTATTTGGTTAAAAGTTTGACCAAAATGTCACCATAGAAGAATTTAATGAAAGTGGCATTTTAGGGTAATTTTAAAATCATCATAGGTATTTTTACATCCAAAAATTGTTTACAGTGCCACTTACTTTTATAAAGAATATTTTTACTCATTTACCCTTAAAAAATATGGGTGCATGCGCTAAATACTTTGATAAAAATATAAATATATAAATTATTTATATCAAAAATTAATTATTTAAATTTATTTATTTATTTTTGTTATTTAATTTTATAATAATATTTTATAATATAATAAATCTCAACTTATCCAAATTAATCAACATGAGAGTGACGATAAAAACAACATTAATTGATAATGGGCAAGGCAAGTTGAACAAGTCTAGGATGCCAGCTTAGCATATGACATGGTTTGAAGAATATATTTCTAAGGAAAAAGACACTAAAATAGCATTAGAATTTATAAAACCCCAAAAAATTTGGTATATGAAAATAATATAAAGGTGACATAATAGAAATGTGAAATTTTGGAGTTTGTGCGTTTTTACCAAATGCCCCTAATATTTTAATTTTAAAGAGAAAAGACACATTTACTGAAGTACCACTATCAGTTGGCTCCGCGCTGGTGGCTACTTTTTCAATTTTTTTGGGGGAGGGGATTATTTTTGTTTTCTTGAAAAAAAATGTGGAGCTAAGTGGTGGATATAGGATTTGAACCATTGGGACACCAAGCTTATATATATGCATAAAAATATATATGTATGATACAAATAAAGTCGTAATGGTATTTGACTAACAGATTAATAAGAATAACTAAAGACGTAATGATATTAATTAAATGAGTACATATATTACTTGTAGGCAACTAAATGAATAATGATATTGATTAAATGAATAATAATATTAATTAAAGACATAAATGAGTAAAGATATTGACTGAATGCATAATGATGTCAACCAAATGAGTAATGGTGTTGACTGACACCTTTAGTCATTTCCATTACACATTTAGTCAACATCATTATGCCTTTATTTAATATCGTTACTCATTTAATTTATATCATTATAACTTTAGTCAATATTATTATGCATTTAGTTAATATTATTACTTATTTAGTTAACATATTTATATTTTTAGTCAATACTACAATACTTTTAGTCTTTCTCATTACTCTTTTAATCAACTACCATCACACATTTTTATGTATTATACATATATATTTTTATGCCTATAAATATACACACACAAACATCTAATGGCAACTTAGTATCCTAATGGTTATGGCTTTTGAAACCAACTAAGGTAGGGTAGGTTCAAGTCCAACCTCTACCGCTCCACATTTTTCTTGGACAAAAAAATCCCCTCCTCAAAAAAAGCGACCATCGGTGTTAGAGCTCCAGTGGCACAGGCCATCCTGTCCAAAACTTCGGCAAGGATGCCTTTTTTCTTTTTTAAGATTAAAATATTAGGAGCATTTTGGTAAAAACCCATAAACTTCAAAATTTCATATTCCTACTATATCACATTTGTGTCTTTTTCATGTGTTTATAGATTTTTTAGGGTTTTATAAGTTTAAATAATATTTAAGTGTATTTTCCTATTATTTTCCTTTTTTACCCAACACGATTGTTATTTTATTATATGAATTTGTAATCAATGCGCTGCTAGTTCTTTATCTCCTTTTTCATATCCGCAAAGTAACAATATAATTAATTCATTGAAGCACTGTACCAAGGGGGGACTTCTCACTGAAGCAAAATTAATTCACCCAAGCAAATAAACTCAAGACATCTTTATTAGCAGTTTTCACCTTTTTAACTATTCATCTTCTATTCAGCTGCTTCCAGATAAATGGATCTTGAGTTTCAAAATCTACTTAAAAATTTTCAAAAAATCACAAGTTAGGTTTCTGATGAGATTAACCAGATCCATAGATCATTATGCAGAAATATACAGATTAAAATGTTCCTAAAAATATATCATATTTTTACATATTTATCTACTTAAAAATTTTCAAGAAAATCATAACTTAGGGCATGTTTGATTCAAGGAAAATTAGGCAAAGGAATTAGAAAATGGTATTTTCAAAGTGGTGGCGGTTGTTTGGTTCAAATTTTTAACCGGAAAAGATTTTCCCGCCTCCCCCAATTTCCAATAAGATAAATTAAAACGGGTTCCCACCATTTTCTGGTGCCCTGGAAAATGGCAGAAGAACCCAAATGCTCCTAATGTCACGGTGATGTTATATAAAAGGAGAGGCCTTTTAGATGTGAGCTAGCACTTGCGAAGCTGGAGAAAAGGGAGGGAGCTGAAGAACATAAAGGGTGAACGGATTATTCTAGTGACGACAGGCCTTTTTTCGATGACTATGCAGCTTCTCATCAATTACCGACGGACAATAGGTGGGTTCCATATGGATGGTCTTTCACAGTCGGGGTTAGCGATTCAAACTTTGATCCATGTTTATGTTGGGGAAATATGTGAACATGGTTTGAATCCCCACTGTCTTTTGGAAATGTTGTCCATGCTTCTTTTGGCTATTTTGGTTCCTCCACATATTTTTTTAAAGGCAATCTCAATTTGTGATTGCATTGATACTGTCATTATTTTGAGAATGTGATTATGTAAGGTACAATTATATATGTAAGTTAACTTCCCCTTGAGGGATACACCTGTTTGTGGTAAAGACGATGGTTTAAAAAGTTGCTCTGTTCTAGCGATGCAAAATAAGGACAAACAGAACACTATTTCAACAGCTAGGAGTTCATATCGCCCATGGGCACATAGTGGTTAAGGCAGCATGAATCAAAATGTGATGAGTATATGCTGCACATGGCACGCCGCGATTAATGCCGCTTTCCTCTTCACTATTGGAACTCCGTAGATGCATGTTAGCCCAACATTTTGACATTACGCATTTAAAGAAATGATTACGTTGTCCACCACCATGTGCAAGTCATGGTTACATTGCGGGTTATTGGAGAAATGACGATTGGGGATTTGGCCACATGCATGTGATAGGCACATCACGTGTGAAGGGGTAAATTTGAAAGTAACACATGTATAAATAAAGTAATTAATAACTATTACCTAACCGCTTTTATCCCAATTAATGTTGGACAATCCCCGAAGAAAACCCCCTCCTTCTCGGATGAAATGCAAGAGGATATCATCAATGAACCCCCAACCACTTTTGGAATAACCAAGGCACACCGTTCACATGAACTTAATTCATGACTACACATACAACCACTTCATTAATTGGTTGACTGTCTTATTGAAAAGCTATACCTCACATCACATACATATGCGCACATAATAGTAAAAGTCATTCACTCTAATAAGTAGGTTGTAATTCGTTCACCTAGTGGTTACCCTATGCTTACGATCGACTTTCATTAGTAAAAGTCATTCACTCTAATAATAGCGTTGTTTAGACGTTTCTTGATGACCGTTTTCATTTTAAATTATCATAACCATAGGTTGCATATAGGTACCGAGTGGTTACATGGAACGAATTTAACTTCAAAATGTAAAAGACAACGACATGTATGCACCATGTGTACGCCATGGGTATGCAGTAGGTATAAAGGACTGACACATCATATTATAAATACATCCACCAATGCTTGTTAACCAGCATGTGCCCACAACTTGCATATGGTGACGTCCTCATTATTTCATACGAAGTTAACTATTGATAACAATATGCACGTTGTGAGTAGGCCATGGTTAAGAAGAAAAAATATATCACATTACAAATAGTGGAAGTTCAAAGATTTCTCAATTCCGACCGTAGCATACTGAGCCGTAAAACAGAATCATGAGTAGTAGCGAGCTAACGTTTCTCATTGTGTATAGCACTCCCCTGAATCCGTTGAATTCATCCAGCTTCGATTCGATTGCCACCCTCTCGTTGAAATGCAAAGAGGGTGATCGAATTCTCGTTTCCATTAAAGCTTGATTCTCTTCTTCCAATCCCACCGCTTCCCTGCGACACCCTAAGATTGCTCTAATTACATGTTGACGAAAGGGGGAAAACCTCAACGATTCATAATGAAAACTATGTTCCTATACTATTTAATTTGATCACCTATTTTTATCTATGTGAGGAAAAATAAATAATTGTCATCGACTTGACCTGTCAAGAGAGTTGTGGGGTTAGATGATGATGAGAATCAATGGAGGAAGTCATGTTGAAGCCAGCAGAGTTGTAACTTTTGATTCCAAAAATGCCTGACTTGAGGAATATTGACTGACAATGAAGTATCCATATAGTGAACGTAGTTAAATCTATGATATTCCACACAAGGCAAGTGGTGTTAATTATGTGCGGTTGATGGTTGTACAATGGGTGAGGGTAACGTTAGATATCTATCATGTAACCATGACATACCTAAGAGCAAAATAAGACCATAGAAAGTGGTTGTAACCACTTGCAGGTGATGGGTATGTAATAGTTAAGAGTAAAGTTGTTTTAGTCGCGTATAACCATGAGCCACCCATCATACACATGTAGTTAAAGATGTTTTCATTTATTCATGTATGATAAGCGGCTGATAGGTATCTCATGGTTATTGCTTTGTTACGTTATGAGAAAACAGGGGCAAGTAGAGTTGTTTCTTCCATGTTTTCACATTTTCCTTTTCTTCTACTTTATCTCTCTCGATATATCGCTTAATAATAAGGGCTTCAACATCCACTTCCTCTTCTCCACAGCGAAGTTGCCGACAATGGTGATGTTGCTATCATCATTTGCTTCAAATGTTCCTAATCCTCTGAGTGTGTCATTCCTTCCTCTGCCGTCAATTTATTCATTGGAGGAGTCGAATTGGGTGAAGGTGGTGATACGGATGGTGAGAATGAAGAGAAAGGAGAAGAAATTGAAGAAGAAGAAGGCAAAGACGATGTAGAGGGAGGACTTATGAGTGGGTTTGTCATGTTGACGTTGAGATATTTTAATAATATTTTTTAAACAGGGATAAAATTGTCATTAAGCTCATATTCCTATATCATTTTTTTCAAACCAAACAAAAAATTTCTTGTCAATCAATTTTCTTTTTCAATTAGAACCAAACATGTGGTAGTCCATTCTTTTCTTCTCTATCATTCCTTTCCAACCTTTTCTTTAATCTAAATGGGCCCTTAGGTTTGAGATGAACTTTACCATATCTATAGATCATATATATAGTAATTATAGATTCAAATGTTCCTAAAAATATAGCCTATTCCGGTCAAAATAAAAATAAAAATATTCATATTTATTATATTTTTTAGTTTGTGGGTAATAATTCAAAGGATAAATCAAAATAGGGTAATGATATATAAATAATTTGTCTAGGAAGAAGTTATAGAATTTCCTTGTTCAGGTGATTCGGTGTTCCTTCCTTTCCTTCTCTCTTTCTCTCTTTCTCTTTTTTGCCAACCTTCTCTCTCCTTCCCATTAAGGCGTTAATGGCTTAATGCGGTCCCTGATTAAAAAAAATTAATTAATTACTTTCACCATTAACCTATTCTCTCCATAGAAAAGGCTACCTGATGCTCAAACGACACCTTTCGGCAGCAAAACGACGTGTACCCGTCCCTCCTCAGTCGCACCAAGTCACCGAGGCATGTTATTCGACATTCGTATACCCCATCTTTTCTTCGTCTTCTACTTCTTCGCCTGCGGATTCTAGGCCTCTGCATCATATCCAATAAAGACGTTGACTTTCGGTCTCCTGAGGAGGAGAAATGGATCAATCAGTTCTTGATGACATCATCAATCGCCTGCTTGAAGTTCGTGGTCGTCCGGGTAAGCAGGTTCAGTTATCGGAGTCAGAGATCCGCCAGCTATGTGTGGCTTCTAAAGAAATTTTCTTGCAGCAGCCTAATTTATTGGAGCTGGAAGCACCCATCAAGATTTGTGGTATTTTAATCGTTCTTTTTTCTTCGTATTATTATGTCTTCTTCTCGTTCTGATGATGATTCTGCCCTCATCTTTTGAAAGGGGATTTTCATTCAACATTTTCGACTGAGAATTGTAATTCGAGGAATAATCTAACGTGCTTTTTACCTGATACCCACCATCCCTCCATGTTGTTGGGCGGTTTTGCGCTTCAACATACGAAGATCTGTAATGGAATATGGCACCTCCTTGTTCAGATGGGGAATGGTTTCAAATTTGAGATTTGCATGTGAACCAAGTGTTTTTCTTATCATTTTGACATGGTTAGATGATCCCGTAATTATCAGTCGACCAAGACATTGTGAACTTAAACTCCGTTTCTTTTAAGGGGGTGACTTAACAACTAGTCTGCTCTTGGTTTCAAATTGCATGTATCTCCATGCAAACTGGTCTGTGCACTATGACTTTGGATCAGTGCCGAACCCTATCTATTTATGGGATGGGATTATATATTTGAGGTATTCATCCACTTTCTTCCCATGTATATGATAATCTGCCCGTAGGTGTGAATAAAATGCTTTCCCAGCCGCAAACTGGATCAGATAACATTGCTCCGCACGAGTTGTGTGGTCTTGGTCATTACTAACTGCGGTCATATATATGAATGAAGCTTGATGTCTACAAATTCTAGAATAGGTTTTAGTGTTTTGCCATATTATCCGACCACATTCTGCATTCCTAATTTTATCAAACATTGCTTGCCTGTTTACAGGCATTAAATTGTTTCATATATGGCTTTCCGCTCATAATTTAACCTCTCTGTTATTGAATGCTCTGTTATTTTCTCGGTAGGATTTGAAAGTTGTACAAAGACAGCATTCTTACCAAAATTTTGTGAAGTGATGTCATAATCTGTTTTTACTCTAAGACGAGTTGCATTGCTGTGTAAGACAAAAGAATTGAAATTTTTTTAAGCCTTAATTATAGATTGGGATGTATAAATTTAGAATTTTGCTATCATATTTCTGGTCATTGTTTCTTGCTCAAGCTGTAATCGTGGCAGATTCATTGAATTATTGGTGTTTCCAAATGAGAAGTTGAGAAACCTAGTATTTTCTCGATTGCATTATACTTCTCTGGTCTTTAATATAAGACATAGTTGACTCTTTTTTGAAGAGATTAAGGAAGCTAAATAAGTTAGTTAATCATAGCATATGTCATGTATTATTTGATTATATATCAGTTCATAATTCAGACAAAATGATTTGGTATAAAAAAGATAAATATAAATAATTTAAAGTAATTTATTTAGCTTCCTTAATCTTTTCAAAAAAGTCAACTATGTCTTATACTCCTTCCGGTCCTAAATATAAGACATACTTGACTCTTTTTGAGAGATTAAAGAAGCTAAATAAATTACTTAATTATATCATATGTTGTGTATCTTGGATTATATATATATATATATATATATATATATATATAAGTTTATAAGTTAAATAAAATAGTTTAGAGAAAAAATGACAAATATAAATATTTTAAAGTGATTTAATTAGCTTTCTTAATATCACCAAAAAAATCAACTTTGTCTTATATTTTGGACCGGAGGAGTAACTGACTATGATGGGCACCCAAGCAAGTGGGGAACCCTCCCCCTACTAAAATACCTCACTGACTAGTCCATACTAACGACCAACTACCCGCTATGATACCAAATGATAGGTGCTCAAGCAGGTGAGAGGTTCTGCTAGAAGCCAGCTATTGAGCTGAGAGAACCACTTTACTTTAGTACTTCATTAAGTGCCTATGAGACTTAGGCATCTATATTACTTAATCGATTATGGAATAATAATGTGAATAAGAAAGTTAGTTAGTTGGTTAGAATATAACCGTTAGATTTGATAGCTATTAGTCATAATAGGCTATAAATAGAGGTAAAAAATATTATTTCCAGGTATATGTTGTATTGTGATTAGCCTAATGGATTGAATCCTATTTTCTAATTCTCTTGTTCTCTCTTTGTTCCTCGTCTCTCATTCTTGGTTCAATACCATAACATAATCCCTGTCAGGCTATGCGATGGAAATATTTGGGCTTCTGGAAGAAGGATTCTTAGAAATCTACAGATCATGGACTTGATGGATTGCTAAATATAGCTGTTACATTGTCGCTAGTAATATGGATGTTAGATGTACAATGAATTATATTTTGTTAAAGATACAACAAGTAACTGATGCAGAGACTGCATTCCACCTTTTAGAGTACATAGGTTATAAGCAATAGATGAAGTAATGAACTCAGTTTACTAAAAATTAGTGCTGTTAAAAGTGGATGAGTTATTTTTTTAAAAGAAACAAGAAAAAAGAGGATGATGGATGCCATCAACCCAGCCCAGTGCTTCATGTGGCCCAAATCAGAACTCATTGCACCTCTAGGTACATCAACTGGATGTGGCCATTTTGTGCCACATTTTCCCTGAAACCCTAATACTGCTGCTACTGCCCTTCTCCTTTCTGGTTAGATTAACTACTCACACTGTACTTATGCCAAGCTTCTTGTTCAGCTTATTTACTCATTGCCCTTCAGATATTAAGTTTTAGCTATATTCATTATTCATTCTGACCACCTTGCATGGTTGAGGGTCTCACCTCAACTCAGCTTATTGGGGTTACCAACCTCAAGCCACCTTATGCTTCTTGACAACAATGATTGAAACTTGAAGCAAATTATCCATGATTTAGCCTCAAGTTGGCATATCTGCCATAGCCTGCAGGCTATGCTGATTGAAACACAGATGAAGGTGCTGATCTATACTTCACTTGGTTATTACTTTTTCTAGTTGATGTAGATTTTAATTGCAAGTGTTGGAGCTTAAAATCCTCCAAGATATAGTTTGAGACTACCATGATTCACTTCTAGTTAAATCTATAAAATAAAATATTCCAAATTCATTTATTATTTTACTTCCTGTTGAAAAGAGTAGGCCAAAGTCCAAACTAAGAAATGTGGCATTCATAAAACAGAGGTCACCAATCTAATGATTTGCATCATATGATTTTAACTGTTTTATTACATCATATATTCAAAAACAAGAAAAGGGTAGTCTCAGCTATGCCAAAGACTCAAACTATATCTCACCTTTGGGATAGTTGAACGCTGAAATGCCGTGCTAGTGGCAATCCTTGTAACTTTGTTGGAAAGATTCCTGAACCTAATTTGAAATCTGAAGTGCTTAAAGGTGCAGAGATCTTTGAATTATGTGGATGGAATTCATCTATTGCATGTATTGTTAATTTTATGGCTTGGATATTGTTTGGAAAAAGAAAAATTTCTTGTCTTTTAATGATTTCTTGATTTCCTTGTCTTGTTTTCAGGTGATGTGCATGGTCAATATTCTGATCTTTTGAGACTTTTCGAGTATGGTGGATTACCCCCTCATGCCAACTATTTGTTTTTGGGGGATTATGTGGATAGAGGGAAACAGAGTTTAGAAACAATATGCCTTCTTCTGGCTTATAAAATAAAATATCCTGAGAACTTTTTCCTTTTGAGAGGGAACCATGAATGTGCTTCTATAAATCGAATATATGGATTTTATGATGAGTGTAAGAGAAGATTCAATGTAAGGTTATGGAAGACATTTACAGATTGCTTCAACTGCCTGCCAGTGGCAGCACTTATTGATGAAAAGATTCTGTGTATGCATGGGGGACTTTCACCTGACTTGCATAATTTGGATCAAATAAGAAATCTACAACGACCCACTGATGTGCCAGATACAGGTTTGCTTTGTGATCTCCTTTGGTCGGACCCAAGCAAAGATGTTCAAGGCTGGGGAATGAATGACAGGGGAGTTTCGTATACATTTGGTGCTGATAAGGTGTCAGAGTTTCTTCAGAAGCATGATCTAGATCTTATATGTCGTGCTCATCAGGTTGAACTCCTTCTTTTGTTGTTCCATGTTATGAAGTTTTCAGAATTAAATTTGGATCCCTTTTGTATGGCAAAAGGAGGACTATGTAATCTATTGCCAGCAACCCTAATCCCTGTCAGGATTTTTACAAACACTTTATTTTATGCGGTTTTGGACTTTCTGCTTGCAAATTACATACAAATTACCTGAAGCAGTCCCTTTACAATCTTGTGCTCAGATAAGGGATATTAAGTATGCAAATTTTGAAGTGGTTTTGTTTCCTGTGTGTTTTTGGCAGGTTGTGGAGGATGGATATGAGTTCTTTGCTAACCGACAGCTTGTAACAATATTTTCAGCTCCTAATTATTGTGGGGAGTTTGACAATGCCGGTGCCATGATGAGTGTTGATGAGACGCTAATGTGCTCTTTCCAAATATTAAAGCCTGCTGATAAAAAACCAAAGCTCAATTTTGGAAGTACAACCACTACTAAGCCTGGAAACTCTCCAGCAGGTGTCAAGGTATGAAGATATATTCATATTTGCTGATTTTTATTATCTTGTTTTTCCGTTTTTGGGGCTGTTCACACGTGATGACTTGGGATATGTTCTTTCGCCCCTCTCGTGCAGTCCTTCCTGGGTAAAGTTTGAAATCAATTTTGGTGGAAGATTAGCTGGTTCAACAGGTCAGTTTGGCCTTTAACATGTAATAGCTTCAAGAAAAGGAAACTCGAGTGTAATTTGGTCTACTATGATGTGTTGGAATTGTAAAAAAGAAGGGTAACACCATCATGAACTAATGTAAACCATTGTTGTTGCTGGTACGAAGATGGATTACAAGATGGGGTCATAATATCTTCCTTGTATGCTAGTAGCTGGTATATGTTGTTCTGAAAATTGTAAGCATCTCAGTTCTCCACGAAAGACGGATTCGGCAGCATTTGTTGGTGAGAACCATTTAAAAATGCTCATGCAACTGGCATTATTGATGGTAGTTCAAGCTGACGAAACAATTCGGTGGTTTTTGTTGTTGTTGTTGGTTCTTTTCTTTTTCTGGGCTGCCTCTTTGTTTTTGTGGGAACCGAGGATTTTTACATGGGAACCTGTGGAGACTGTTTTTGTTCTGGCTTCTGGCAATTTTGCGGTGTCTCTGCAATCACACCTGGGAAGACGTTTCCTCAGTGGAAGTGGGGTTCTTCTAAGGAGCATGAGTTTAGACGGCCAAGAGGGGATACTTCCCCAGCCATGCAGTCAATCCAGAGATGCTTCTTAATTTCATGGAGCAGAACAGGAGAATTAGAAGCTTGTTTCTGTTTAGTTTTAGCAAATTACCCAAGAAAGGATGACCTGATCGACCCATGCATAATTCCGTTGTCATTAGCGAATTGTAGTGCCTCCCATGCGATTCCATTCCACGCACGGCTACTTTTAACTCGTTTGGTTTTACATTTCCTAGATCGTATCTCCACTCGCTACCTGATGATTGCGTTTCGTGCGTTCTCTAATGCTTAGCTGGTGCTGTTTGGTTGAGAACAGTGTTTGGATTAGCTTTTGGAAAATAGTTTTTATGATTTACAAAATAAGTCTGTAAGATAGATTTTGTCTCAATTTATGAAAAATGGTTTTTGAAATTACGGTTTGGGGGTTACACAAAATACTCATGAACAATGGATCTTAACATTTTACTCATGAACATACTCATGAACAATGGTCTTACCTTTTACTCATGAACGAACACCACGTCGATTTTGAGGTTGGAATGGTTTCTCAAGTGGACGTTGTTCTCCCGGCAGGACCAAATAGCGTTCAAAAATAAGTAGCAGGAAATCATAGTTGTGCGATTGGAAATATATTGAAGGGTCTGCGTGGCGGTTGCTATTCTTTTTACTCAGAAATAAAAGAACGTGAGATATAAATGTGAAGGTGTTCTTGATCATGCCATGCCCTTTTCTTAGTGTGTGTGTGTGTGTAATAAACGAAAAACTGAATCTTTATTATTTTAAAACGAAAGATCAGGATGGGCTCGCCTTGTGGGTAGAGTATTGTCGTATGGAGACGACAAATTGAGGAGGAGCATTCAAAAGAAGCCACGTCGGAAGGCCAATGTCATGGAAACAAGACATAAAAAGACACAGAGAAAGAGCTGGTGTTGGCGACATGATTAAGGATGAACTAACAAACATCTGCTTGCAATATAATACTATCTTTGTCTTTTTTTTTTTTTTAAGATTAAGAAAGTTAAATAAATTACTTAATCTAGTATATAGTATATATTGTGTATCAGTGGAGTAGATTATATGTTAGTTTGAAGAAATAAATACTTTAAAGAAATTTATTTAATTTTTTTTTAAAATTTTTAAAGGAAAAAGTGAATTGAGTGTTATAATTAGGATAGGAGGGGTGATAAATATTAAATAGGAATGATGCTATCCATATCCACCTGGGCGGTATTAAGGGGAAATAATCACATGGGTAGGGCCAGGGTTGGCAGCAAAGAGACATGTGGTGGGTTCAGGATAAGGGTGTTTGTCCCCAAGCTTATTACAAACAATAATATCACTCTACTGTTGTTTGTTTTGCTTCTCCCCTCACTCTCTTTGCTGCTTGCCAAACTCCATATGCCTCCCTCATAATTTCTCTGATCTCATGTTTAACACAAGAACTAGACTTGCTTTCAACGGGACAGGATAAAAAACTTGGGAGATGATAGAATTAGGGTGTGTTTGGTTCAACGGAAGTTAGGTTAATTGAGGTTAATTTAAATTAAGTTAAGATAGATTATAAGTTTTGTTTAGTTCAATAAGAGGGGAGGGGAGGGAATGTTTGGTTTAGAAGGATAGGTGAGGTGAGTTAATTATAAGTTGACAAATATACCATTTTTTTCTTTATTTATATATTTTTCTTCTTCTTTTATTTTTTAATTTATAAATCTTAAAAAACCTATTACCTCAAGTATATATGATAAAAAAAATTGTATATATTTTAAAGAATATTTTATTGATTTTTACATATTATCTCATTAATTTTAAACAAGAGGGGTAAACTTGAAATATTAAAAAATAAGTATGGACATTTTGGTCAAAGTGAGATTAATGTTTCTCTTCCCTCCAAAAACCTCCAATTTTGGAGGGTAGAGAGAGGAGGGAAGCAAAAGAAGACAAAATTGTTAACGTCCCCTCCCCTCTTCTCCCTCCAACCAAACACATTTTTCCTACCTCTAACCCTCCCAAAACCTCCAACCAAACAAAGCCTTAAAGGTTGAAGCTTGAGCTTATATTAATGAAAATGAAGATTAAGAATCCAAGTTGAAGTTGATGAGGCAGCACGTGATGGGTCCCAAGAGCACATGGAGAGAAGTCACGTGATAGGCGAAGCACCTACTACAGAAATCAGAATACAGATAGATAGCTTATCGCCTCAACTACAAGACCAATATCATAATTCTTTTATTATGATGATTATTATTTTTTATTTATTAAAAAAAAAAAAAAGGAAGTGGTTGCGTAAGACATGGGCATGGCAGTCAAATGCAATTAGGGGGACATTTCTGGGAAAGGAGAGGAGCAAATGCGGCTTGGGAATTGGTGGATGCCCAGCCCCTTCCACATGTCTCCATAGTCCATAGCATGCAGCCAGGCATACACGCTGCTTTGAATTTGCCTTTCCCTCCTATTTCCATATTCACTCCCTCTCCCTCTCCCTCTCCCTGCCCCTGCCCGCGCATTCTAGAAGGATGAAGGAATCCCTTCTCCTCCTCCTCAACTTGCAATGCACGCCTCCCCTTTTCACTTCATGTGCCACGTGGTCCCCACTTGCCTTGCCCCTGTTTTAGACTTCTCTTCCTAGTCACTCTTTCCCCATATCATATTCTTCGCCTTTTTCTTCCTCCCTCCCACGACTCCGCACTCCGAATCAAATGCCCCAACTTGTTCCAAATATGCCTCCGCATATTCCTTCCCCTCAATATTAATTACTAAATTTTGAATTTCCATCAGAGAGATAGAGATATAGGAATATATATAACTAAATCAACTTATCGATTGTTGAGTTGAATCCAACCTCCACACCACAACTTGACCTTTCTCCCTCTCCACGTGACCGCTGAACCGTTCAAGTCAAGCCTAATCCCCTTTCACCGTTTTTTATTCTACAAATGTTTCCCGCATTTAAACTTTCAAGTCTAAAATACGCCACACCTGACTACGACGCCTGATAAGTAGTGCCAAATTACCAGTACTGCCCCTCATCTTCTTATCTTATCAGATTTATTTACTTACAGATCGCCTCGCGCCAGAGATAAATGCATGTGCCTATGAGGCGTTGGACGGAGAAATTAAGATATCATAATTACAGGATCAAAAGCATTCACATTCCAAGTCGCTCCCATTACAGAAAATACAACAACTAGAAGCATTGCCTCACGCTTCTGTCTGCCTTTTCATTCTTCAGAGGGGAATGGGATATGCCCCTGCTTCTTCACTTCCTATAAGTTTTTACAACGCAACACAAATTACAAAACTATCTCATACCCAGAAAGCAGGACGTATCTACTACGGCCTCAGCCTCATACGCTCTACTCTACTTCTCCAGAAAATTTTACATTCAAAATTGAAAAACTAGCCGAGCTTGTTTACTTTGGAATCCACAAGGCTGAAGGCTCTGCTCGTCGTTTTCCGGAGATAGATTCTAGAGGAAGACTGCACAGCAGATATTATTGCAACTCTCATGGCCGGACGAAATATACAGATACAGGAGACATTTGTAAGATGGTTGGATCGCATGCTCCCCAATATTCAAGTCAGATCGGTGGCCTCTCCTCCATTCAGGATCCAAGGGTGCCCTGCAAATCCACCCTTACGCTTATCAGCATTAAAATCCCAAACCTCATTAAATGCATGCGGTTCCATAGTAAGCCCCCAATTAATTACCCACATCTCGAAACACAGAAATTGGTAAAACAAATTACCCGATTAATTAAATTTTCAACAAGTATACTTAGAACAAACAGGAAGAGAGAGATATAGAACATACTCATGGCTTGCTCTGCGGATAATCGCCTGGACGCATCCCTACACATCATCTTCCTCATTAGATCCTTAGCGGCGGAAGACACGGACCTGAAAATCCTAGATGGAAACCTCAGATTCGCCCTCAACACAGCCTCAAAGATCTCTTCGGCCGATTCTCCATAATAGGGCGGAACCCCAGACAACATTATGTACAATATCACCCCGCTACTCCATACATCTACTTTCTCGTCGTACTGTCTCCCCAACAGCACCTCCGGCGCCACATAATGCGGCGTCCCCACCACCCCGGTCATGGTCCCTCCGTCGCCGAACCGCTCAGCGGACCCAAAGTCGGCGACCTTAAGATTATTCTGGGAATCGAACAAAATATTGTCGGGTTTGATGTCTCTGTGGGCTATGCCCAGCCGATGGCAATGGGCGACTGCCTCTAGGAGCTGCTTCATGATGGAAGCGGCCTCGGTCTCCAGCAAGGGGCGATCGATGATGCGGTCGAGGAGGGTGAGGGGCTCACAGAGCTCGAGGACGACAGAGAGGTAATCGTCGTTCTCGAAGACGTCAAAAATCTGAAGAATATGAGGGTGGGGGGAGAGGAGGGCCATGTACTTGGGTTCATTCTGGAGGCACTCGCGATCAATGGAATCGGTGAGGAGGCGCTTGTCGATGACTTTGCAGGCGAAGAAGTCGTTAGAGACGGGGTGGAAGCAGCGGAAGACGGTGCCGAACCGACCACGACCGATCTCTTGGCACAACTGATATTGACCTTTGAGTTGCTCACACATCATAGGGTTTGAACTCTGAAGTGAAGGTTAGGGAGGGGGGGGGGATGGGAGGAGGCATTGATTTATAGAGAGAGAAGAAGAGGTTCGGTTTCAATGCCAGTGGGTGAGTGAGAGATGCTTTGGAATATTCGGTGGGAGGGTGGGTACTGGGGAGTACGACCCTGCCACGTTTTGATTCTACAGCCCACGCCACCCCTCTCTCGTTCCGCCAAATGTTTCTGTAGTCAGATACCAACTTCTTTTGGGCCACTTTTTTAATGTTCCATTTCGCCCCCGTTCGCCCAATCAATCTATGGTTGAAACACCACAAAAACACATGCACAAATGTCGATGGTATCATACGCTGCGGACTATGCTTATGCTTGTTCGCTAATTATTCCTAAATCATATAATTTAAATGTACATTGGATTAAAGAAGCTTATTAACTACCAAAGTCCCAATCCAATCTGCCTCCCACCACCTTTGGTGGCATGGGGTGATGAGCCAGTAATGTTGTGTCGTCATGGCTTGCATCACTCTTTTTCTTTGGTAAAACATGGTCAATATTGACTGCAACCATCGGACTGCGCTGCAGTATCATAAAAAATTATAATTAGTTTTTATTCTTCCTTTGTCTTTGTTTGTGTTCTGAATGAATGAATGATCCTTGCCTTTTCTTCCCTCTCTAAAAGTATAAAACCCGTAACCCTGATTACATGGAAAAAGTGTACCCTACCTACACATGCTATCAGGGTATATGACCAATAGCTCTCTAATAAATCAATTTTTATATGAAAGACCGGATTTGGATTAAAGGTTTGTTTGGTTGGATTTATATTTATGTATAAATCCGATTTACGTAAATAAAGATAAAACTCTTTTACATATTTACCTCCTAGACCGTAAAAGTTACATCATATTCTGTAAATTATGATTGAAAATCACTTATAAGGCTCGTTTGGATTAGCTTATGGAAGCTCCATAAGTGTTTATAAATCGTGATTTACGGAATACGAAGTAACTTTTACGGTTTACGAGGTTACTTTTACGATCTACAAGGTAAACATGTGGAGAAAATTTATCTCGATTTATGTAAATCAGGCTTATAAAATAAACCCAATTGAAAACAGAATTTCCAAACATGCTAATAGAGACTATCCAAACATATCATTAGTATCATACCATCAAGGCTTAAACCCTTCAACAAATCTAAACATACAATGGTCTCTCCTTTATTTCAAGAAAAAAAAAAACCCCCAATAACCATCAATAATGGTCATAAACCCATTTCTATAAGTGCTAGTCTAGTGATCTTTCACGTATGAGCATGGGTATCGTCGCATCATCGCACTAAGCTGATTTTTAACAAAAAGTATTCGGATAAGGGCTTATTAGTCATGTTTTCACCATCATTAAATTGCTTGCCAAACTAATCCATATAAAATAAGTTTGCTCCCAGGCATGCAAGTTGCCACCCACTTCCTTTCACCCCTTCAATCAGTCTCTATAATTTTTTTTTTTTAAATCTACGGGGACATGATTACAAATGAAGTGAAGCTATAAAGACTTGATAAAAATTCCAAGGAGTCAATTAAAAAGCATGCAAGACTATATATAAAGACTTGATAAAAAAAACTATATAGCCTGATTAAAAATCGTATGATATTATAGGAAACTGCATATTAAAATTCAACCACTATTTATATTTAGTATTAACAACTAATTTAAATCTAAGCATTGAGTAGTCTTTGTTACATGATCAGTTGCGACTTATTTTGTATTCATGATCTAGAAGCTCCAGCATAATCCAACTCACTATCCCACTAATGGGAATGGAGTATCCCGTAAATCTAAATAAATTTGATGCATTAACTTTTTATTTTATTTATTAGAAAGAATACGGCCAACCTCTTTACTACGATTTCATTACTAACCATGTTCAGAGGAATTAGTACATAATATATAAAGACGTTTAGTAGAATAAAATTTTTGCAATAATCACAGTGGATGATTAAATAATTATTTTTTCGTGTAAAATAATAAAATATTCATTTTTATTTTATTGGTTAAAGTTAAATTTTGCCCTAAAAATTTGTGCGTATGAGTTATCGGTATTTAGAAGTTTTTTCTTTTTAATGTTACCCAAAAATATTAAAATAAGAGCAAGACGGTGCTAAAGGTTTTTGATTGGATCTTGATCCTTTGCTTCTCCCAAAAGGCTTGTTAGGTATGAGGGGTGGAAAGAAAAAGTGAGAGGAGGACACATTTTTAGTTGGATTTCAAAAAGCATCATATTTATATTAAGTTTTTTTATATTTATTATATTAAGTTTTCTAATTTCACATAATAATGTGTCTTTTTCTATATGAGTTTATAGTTAAATAATAATAATTTAAAAATAAAACACATAATTATATATGATTGAAAAATTTGACGAAGTGAATATAAAAAACTTGATATAAATAATTTTTTAAAAAAAAATTAGAGAAGAAGAGTTAAAGTTGTAATTAATTTTTTTATACTTTTATCTTAATTTCCTCTTTACTAAAAATTTATAACCTAACTTCTCTTTTAAAAAAAAATAAGGGAAGTTTCAGAAAAATGCAGCAGAAAATAGGAAATCCCAAATCAATACAATGAATTTGACAAATCTCAAATCAGTCAGGTGTCAGTACGGACGAGGAATCTGAAATTTTGAAATCTCGGCGAAAAGACAATTTTGCCCTTCAACTCCCTTAGTTCGGAATAACAACATCAGGCTCTTGATTAGCAACACCGTCTTCTCTATTAACAACTTCAGGGATAAATTTGAAATTCACAAGTTTCATGACCAATAACAACACCAGACTCTTGGTTAACAACATCGTATTTTAGATTACGGTATTGTTAATCAAGAGCCCGGTGTTGTTAATAATTAATCTGGTGTTGTTATTCCGAGCTGAACGGAGGGAGAGCTGAACGGCAAAATTGTCTTTCGCCAAAATTTCAATATCCCAGATTCTTCATCCGTACTGACACCTAACTGATTTAAAATTTGTCAAATTCATTATACTGATTTGGGGTTTCCTATTTTCTCCTGCATTTTTTTGAAATTTTCTCAAAAATTAACTTATAACAATTTCTCCCCCCATCCCCTTCAAATCCCTCGGAAATGTGGCGGAGGACCGTGAGAGGCACAGATTGTAAGATCGTAACTTCAGATATTTCATTATGTACGGAACCTCTTTATTCCAGGCCTTAATGTGTTGTGTACGGACCCACGCTTTAGCTCCTCTCTTTTATTTTCTTGGTCGCCTTCTTTTTTAAGCTTCTCGTCCCTTCCACAATCTACGAGTTAGAAAACCAAACAGGAAGAGGCGTTCAGATACCCCATACAACGTATTGTTGTTGTTGTTGACGACTGGAAAACTGAAACAAATATTGATCACAATATATACTTTACATTTTAGAAGAGATCAACAACGTATTATCGACTAGATGTTGTACGTGTTTGGATTAGTGATAAAAATTATTTTTCTAACATGATTTACAGTATATGAAGTAAATTTATAAAAATAGTTTTATTTCAATTTGCGTGAACATACTTTTTCACCACCAACTCAAACAGGCCTGTAGCTTGTGCAGGACATCTCATTTATAGGCTTGTTTGGTTGGGCTTATGCTTAAGCATAAATCCGATTCACGTAAATCAAGATAAATTTCTTCCACATATTTATTTCGTAGACTATAAAAATTATCTCATAGACCGTAAAAACTACCTCATATTTCAAAAATCACGATTGAAAAACACTTATAGAGACTATCCAAACATACCATCAGAATTCTACTGCTACTTATGATTTATGAGTTCACTTTGTCATTCCGTTAAATTTTACTTCAGTCGCTAATTCAAGGGTTAAACCCCCCATGTGAAGTGGGAAAAACCAGCATGGCTGCCGAAGCTGGAATGAAGGACTCGAGGGTCCTTTCCACTAATCCTACTTAATTTTATGGCCTCCTCTAAAGAAAACAAAAATGATGGACACAACTAGAAAATACAAAATTTATCAAATATTCTATTCAATGCAGATCAAATTGAAACTATGACCAATTTATCAATTATATGATTCAATCAGCCGGCACAGTATAATTTCCTGCTGCATTTTTTTTTTTTTTTTGCCAACAATTTCCTGCTGCATGATAAAGTTGACCAGAACGCTCAATCTTTGTCATGTCGGTCTCAAACAGTTACCGCAAAATATGTACTTATGATGGAAGTGACACGATAAATCGAGCTCTCCAAATTCTAATACCCGACTAAAAGCAAAAATGGCACCGGCGGTGAACGACTAGAAGCACAAATGAAAAAACAAATAAACTCTCGACGAATCAGAGACGTGTCTCAATATTATGGAAGTAAACCACTAGCCGACCTTCAAAATTAACTTTGCTATGTGTTGATTAATTTAGGAGCCCCAAAATAACAAGCGTATTCAATGAGAACAATTAATTCAACCTAGCACCTCATCACGATCGTCCTCACTAGTCTGCATGGTCATTGCAACAACGCAACAAAACTTCCCTGATAATGGCCCCAATACTTGTCACTACCAGCGAAAGCTCTAAATATCATCGCTGCCTGGCCAGTGCCCATCAGAAACACATTTGAGGTGAAGCTCGGAATTTCCCCATCTTAGGGTTGAGTTGGCACCATCCACTTAAAAGCTGATCCTCAATCCAGAGTGTATGAACAACAGCCGGTCCATCAGTTCGGGGCGTTCATCTTTCCTCATCCCTGTATTAATAAATATGCACATGATTAATTGAATCCAAGTTTATTGCAAAAAAAGAAAAAGAATGAAGTCCCAAGTTTGTCCAGAGCACAAAATTCACAACTAACTTTCCAGAAGTCATCTAGGAAATGCAAATCATACAAATTGCTTTGCACGCCATATAAGGCGTACCCGCATTAAGACACAGTGCATTGTCAGCTGATAGCGACGGCACCATGTTACCAAAATAATTTCAACATAAGCACTTACACAATAAATCTTAAAAGGGAGCCTCCAGTGATTCGTCCCACACTTCTGCACTCCCATTAGAGGCATCTTCCACATCTTCTTCCATTGAAAGCCTAATATATTCTCTATGAGCAAAACGATCCCACTCTGTCCACGTTGGATTTTCACGTTCCTATTCACAAATGACAGACACATTAAGGAAAATATCAACCACGGTCAAACTTACCAACTTCAAGTTTCTATTACTTGTATATGATATTTCATGCACCTGACGAATCAAAAATGGGTCATGAGTTTCGAAGGCCATGAACTTGTTTAGATTGAACAAGATATTAAAAACACTTCCAGAGAGTTTACTGCCTTTCAGGTCACGCAGAGTTATATAGTTCTCATTCTGCACAATGAACACGTTATTTTGGTAAAAAAAAGTTAGACGGTATGCAGGACAAGTAAAAAAATGTATCAATCAAAGATAAAGACTAAAGAGGAACGGGTAAAACGCAGGGCATGACTACATAAAACAAGTCATGATATGCCATCTTCCTAGATGGCGGAAGTTGGGAATTTCACACAACGCATGAAGGGAAAATCAACCAGTAGGAGGGGGAAGGGCAAACCTCAGGTCCAATCATGTCAATTATCTGGCACAAGATGTCCTCAAAAAGCACAGGCTCTTGAGCCATACACTCCATCCGGTGCAATTGCTCCTCATAAAAAAATTGCAGCTCATTCCGTGTCAGAACTCCATTTGCATCCAAATCAATACACTTGAACCTGATTACAACAATTCAAAGTCAGCTCAAACAGCAAGTCAATAGCATGTACATGTCAATATTTAAGTTTGCCTAATTTTTCTGTTTAGAAGAAACTGGATTGATGACCCAAATCTGCCCAACGTCAAGTTAGTGAGGGAGGTGGACAAAGGAAAGGGGAGTGAAAATGTATAAGAATGTCATTTTCATTCCTTGGTACTCGACAGAGAAGACGGAAATGAACAAAAAGGAGTATTTAATTTCATTTTATCCTTCATTTTTTTCATAAGCCAAGCAAGTTTAAAACAGTTTACATCCCAAACTTTCAAAGCCAATTTTCCTTTGTCACATTGTCAGTTTTACTAAGCAGCTCCTAGTCCAGTTAGCAACTCTCCAGTTCTACACATTCAGACCTACAGTTCACCCAGCTGTCCATATTGCACAATGCAAATACTTACAGTAACAGATTAATGTTCTCTAGGAAATTTGTCAATCAGCACGAAGGGACTGTTCTCAATAGCAAAATTTTCCAATCTTGAATTGTTCACTTTAGCATTTAGCTTTAAATTACTCGGATCCAGATCAAGCAATGTGATGCAATTCTGTTATTTTGGACAGAATTGTATTGAAAGAAAGAGTAGAAAGAGAGGAGAGATCTTTAGACAGAAGGGTAGAGAGAGAGAGACGAGAGAAAGAGAGAGACAAGTGAGTTGCTGGATATTCTCTATTTCTGAATCAATTCAACAACTAGGGATTAATGAGAGGGTCAAGCTCTTTATACAGAGAGCTTAAGAGATACAAGGGATTAAGGGAAAGGGGGACGGTCTACTATTTTGTTATAAGGGGCCAGGGGCAGAACCATTTAAGTAAAATCAGGGTTATCAGACCCGGACCGGACCGGCCGGTAAACCGGTCCGGGTCAATTTTTTTATTTTTTTTAAAAAATTTAATTTTTTTTTATTTTTCCTTTATAATTTCATACTAATAAGCCTAAAATTTTTAATTTCTCACCGGTTTGACTCCGATCTGACCCACTGACCCTTGACCCAGTACCCCGACCGGTTCAGTGACCGGTCCGGGTTTGATAACCTTGAGTAAAACTAGCTAACTAACTGACTAATTAGCCTAACGGCTATATTTTCAATTCTTTATTATGCTTACATATCAATACCCCCCTCCCAAAAACATCCTTGCCCTCAAGGATGGGAAGCAAATTACAAAATCACAAATCTGAAACCAAAACTGAGCCCTGAAATTCTGACAACTTGTGAAACAGTATAGGAATCTTTGTCTTGAACGCTGCTACACAAAAGTACAATCCACTTGTTGGATGCTGAACCGAATGGAAATAATGGCCAATGCTGATCCAAAAAGCATTTAGACCAAGTACACAGAACCTTGCACTAAACCAGAGCCTTGCAGCATTTTCACTAATTTTCCCTTGAACCAACTGATAACCAAGCTTCTTACAGGAGAAGAATATGGAAAGTGAAAAGCCCATTTATGATACAAAGTCGGAGGTCCATTAGGCAAATAGCATTGTAGAGATAACTTAATTCTTGAAAGATAAAGCCCATATTCTGATCTAATAAGACTGAACCCAAGGTGTAGCCAAAATACTCTTGACACATAGATGAAATGCTATCCAGCTGTAACCCTCCAAAATACCTCTGCAGCTTAAAGAGGGTGGCATCCAGCTGTATGTTTGAGTGTTCAAACTCATCTTTAGTCAGCCACGTACACTTCTGAACACACCACAAATCTGGTTCCATACTTTTGGAAACATGTGCATAACTATTGCTAGACAAAGTCCTTCGGCCAAACAATGGAAATAGGGATAGAGAAGAAGAAAAAGAACTTAGCGGCAAGAAATTGATGAGACCAAATGACCCACTGACTCTAGAGGCCACTTTTGCATTCTTCCACATTTTTGGGGTGCGAAAATTAGAGACAAGTTCATGCGTTGGAAACCCACTTCTACCAGAATTCATCGTTGTCTCTTTATTCATCTTGGACGCATCTTCCATTGCATCCGTTGTACTTGACGCACTCTGGGTAGGTCCAAGAATTCCAATATTCAAGACGTTTCCACGTTGATAAACGTCTTTTGTGTCTTTGGTCTTCTCAATTGTAGTTGAAAGTTTAATCACTCCACAACTCGTCTTTGTTGTCATTATGCTCTGTCGCATATAGTGTGACTTGAGCTTCATCATGACTCTTGGTTTCTTGCTCAAGATCAGGGGCTTCAAGGCTTTCTTTTTTGTCTTCTTGAACTTCGTCATGTGTTGTGCGGTCGATTGGGCCTTCTTGGGTGTTGCTCGAACAAGACCCACCTTTTTCTTGATCTTCCAATTCCTTTCTTGCCTTCTCTGTTTGCATTTCCATTATGATTTCTTGCATTCGGCCTAGAATCTTGGCTTCCCGCATGGTTCTTGGGTGAAATAAGCCAACAGAATCTGCTATCTCCTTCTTCAAGCCATAAACGTAGGCATCAACCAAGTAATTTTCTGGCACATTGAGGTTGGCTGAAAAAGAATCGAAGACGGAATTAAAATCTGCCACCGACCCTTGCTGGTGAAGGTGCCACAGCTGAAGCCGATCCTGATTTCTTGAACTATTCTGGCCAGCCACACGCATTTTTTTGATTTCTTGCCTCAAGGATGCAATCCCAGCATTGAACCTGGTCAGTAGCCCCTGGAGAGTAGTGTCAAAGGTCTGCATTCGTTGTTCAATTGTTTGGAATCTTTCTTCTGCCATTCTTGATTTTTCTTGAAATCTTGTTTCAACCATACAGCAGCTAGAAGATCATGTGGCAGAGGAATGGTGTCTCCGATACCATTGATGCAATTCTACTATTTTGGACAGAATTGTATTGAAAGAAAGAGTAGAAAGAGAGGAGAGATCTTTAGACAGAAGGGTAGAGAGAGAGAGAGACAAGTGAGTTGTTGGATATTCTCTATTTCTGAATCGATTCAACAACTAGGGATTAATGAGAGGGTCAAGCTCTTTATATAGAGAGCTTAAGAGATACAAGGGATTAAGGGAAAGGGGGACGGTCTACTATTCTGTTATAAGGGGCCAGGGGCAGAACCATCTAAGTAAAACTAGCTAACTAACCCTTCTAATTCCCTAACTAACTGACTAATTAGCCTAACGGCTATATTTTCAATTCTTTATTATGCTTACATATCACAATGTTCTTTAAATCAGATTATTGAACCAACAGATGCATTACTTCAAGGATTACTACTTTGACAACAGATTAACAGATGAACCATGGTCAAACTAGTAGTATTAAATTAACATGATTTTTAATTTAATATTCTATAATTTTTTTATAAAAAGAAAAATAAGTCCAGACTAATAAATTTCATAACTTCATATTAAAATTTAAATAAATCAATCCTCATCCATAACCATAAGTTAATCAATCATTACAATATTCAAGCAGATTAAATCCATTTGATTTCACTTCATTAGCATCTATATCAGGAGAATCACCACCATCACTAAGTTCAGCCCCAAGACTAAGTTCATAATTGGAAAGCCTGCGACATCAATATCTTTTCATCACTTAATTGGATATGCAATTAAAAAAAATTAATTTATATATTAAAAACACATACTCACTTTTGTCTCAAATATAAGTCATTTGTTGGAAATTTTTCCAGATCCAAAATATAAGCCACTATTCCAAGTTATCTAGTTCATTGAATGACATTTTTCTTGAATACCCCTTCTTAAACTTTGGGATTCAAAAACTATGAGAAAAATTAGAGAAGCCATTAAGAATAATTCAATTTACTATGGAGGGAAGTCAACCATTTAAGGGGGAAATTGGAAAATAATCGTGTTTTGGAACAAATTTAATTTGTTGAACTATCTTAAAATAGTTTTCTTAACATCTGTAAAGTAGGCTTATATTTAAAACCAAAAATAGAAATAAGCAGCAATATTTAAAATAAAGCTCATTCTTCAAGCTTGTGTGATACAAGGAACTCCATCTAGTCATTATGCACAAGAACAATATTTATACAACATTAAATTATAGTATGAAAAAAAAAAATCAACCCCAAAAAGGTTATTTTGAACTAACAATCAAAACTGAAAAAGCTTGAACTGATTGAAGCATTAATCCATTTGGTTTTTTGGTTTTCCACCAGTTCTCGATATGATCAATTTTGTGAGGTTCCAAATTAATAGCCTTGTTCCTTGATAGGATTAGTCAATTCAGTCCAATTCTTACGACATTGGGATCAAGTTCTAGCAATAGACAACTTTATCAAACAAACTCTTGTTTCAAAACACACACACACAAATACTCAATTAAAACTTCCTGTGACTACCCTACCTATTGACATTTTATAGATAAAAGAAAAAAATGACAGCCCCAAGACATAATAAAAGGGGAAAATACCAATACTCAAGACTAGGCTCAGATGATTTATCCTCTTCTGACAGTATAAAGTAAACAAAATCTTCATATGCCATTTTCCCCTCAACCTTGCTCGTAAACTTTCTGGGAACCTGTGATTATATTGAAGCAAGTCAAAATCACATAATTTAAAAGGGGCAGGGGTCGCCCCTGATGGCAGTAAAATTTATTCTCAAGATAAATGCAATATCTAATCTACAAAAACCTGAGAAAATATTCTATCAACAATTCGATAGGTAAGTGCATGATTGCCATATCTAATAAGATTCTCCTTGTCTATCAAGAAATCGTGATCTGTATCCAGCTCCCAAAACTTGCAGTATATAACATAGAAATGCTCGTATGAGAAGTACCTGGATAGGGGTATAAAAAGGGGCAAAAAAAAAAAGGGTTAAGGCAATATAACACTACATTTGATCAGGTATCAATGGAACCCTTTTTTAAAAAATATAAAAGCAGATGTATTGGATGAAGTTAATTTTATGTCGTATTCACACAACATGTCTACCTTAAAACCTTGTTGATGTCTTCTTCTTCGTCAGCATGTTGCATTGCATCAATTATGTTTCCACGCTTCAGCTCCCTCAGGGTAAGACGACCATTCCCGGATCTATTTATGTAGTAATATATTCTGTATATTACAGTTTCAGCTGGGCCATTGGAAAGACAAGTTAAAAAATATCGCATCCAGGGGGAAAATCATTACACCAATAATCATCACACCTAAAACCAGCATATGCCAACTTTGAAGTAAACTTTTCCAACTAGTTCTCCTTCCTGGTGCTCAAGAGTCAAGACAATATAACACAGTGCAGGAATAAAAAATAATCATAAAGAAAATGAAAGCCATTAACGGGATACTTGTTGTATAATTATTTGTTCGCTAGTAATTCATTGACAACTTGACCCCGAGAACAATTGAAAGAAAATGAACAATGAGGCCTGATGCATCTTAGTTGCAAGGTATCCTGATTGCCTAGTTGCAGCTATACAGAATTGTGTTACCGCACAAATGGAAGGTAAGAAACCAAGTATCAGTTTTATGGTGAGACTAATTTCAACTCAGCATTAATGGAGCTTGACAGATCTAAGAAAATCTGTGATCAGAAATCAACAAGCAAATTTCTAAGGATTCATTAAACTTCTAAGGAGCATAATATCAATTTCTCAATATCTACAGTTAAATGATCATGTATATACAACTTTAAAGCCAAGCCTGAAAACAAACCATATCTCTCTTGAAACTCAGGTGTACTCTGGAGGAACTCCAGCCCTGGATGGGTTGCCAAAAGCTCCCTTAGTACAGGTTTAAAATCATCCTGAGATTAAGTAAAATATCATTATCAATTATATGAATACAAATATAATTTGTGAGCCAAAAAAATGAATACTCGCCTAAAAAAACTCTCCTACACCTTGTTTGATTTGGGCAGGGGAAAGGGGTTCCATTTACCGTGCCACAAGATCAAGGTATATATATACACCCCAGTTATAGTTACTCGACAATATTTGTTTCTTTTTATTACTAATTTTCTATCAAGAGGTAAAAGAGATACTTTTCAAATATAAAATCACTTTGACCATTATATTCTCTTCTCCACCATATTTCACTTCACAAAACAAACAGTCATTATTTACGTGGAAGAGAAGAAAGTTAAACAAACTAAAAAGTAGAACAAGGAAATAGAACAAAAAAACCTGCGTAAGGTACTTGAGATCTGATTGCTTTAAAATTGTGTATATCTGAGTCGCCATATCCTTAGTTAACATGTTGCCATTAATCCAATAATCAATGAATGCATTCCTATAGTAAAATCAAACCACAGATTTAAGCATGAGTGTCAATAAATGATTGATAACAGGAAGCAACACCATTCAACTATCATCCCTACACTTTGCAAAGGAGAGAACTGCATAAACCAAGTTTACTTTAACGACAAACCACAGTGTTTTCCACAAAATAGAGTAATCAGCATAATATCTAGAGTTAAAAGATGTAAGAAATGTCTAGACAAGGAAAAATATTCAATAACAAATCTGGTTATCAGGTGTAATTTCATTTTAAAAGAAGGAATACTAAGGGGAGCAGACACATTCAACCAAACAAGTTTCAACACAGATAATTTTAACTTGCTCCAGCGTCTGGATGACAATCTTGTCCCGGAAGCTAAATGCAAGAACTGCCAAAAAAATTAAAGGGGGCGGACAGTTGTATCAAGAAAAACTGAAGTACACACCTTGTCACAAAACCAGTTCCTTTGATGTCAATCTTTCTGAAAATAGATGTTGAAAAGAAAGATGGCAGCTTGCAGACTTCCTTAGTAACCGATTTGAATTCTGACATGCCAGAGAAACAAGTAGGACATAATTCTTAGAGATGGTTGATGGGATCAAGGAGTATTTATTTACAAAGTTTAATTTGAATCTTAATTAAAAGTCACTTGTTTTCCCCAGCTGCATCAAACTGGCCCTTCAGGCAACATAGATATATTTGTGATATCTCACCATGCATCTGCAGTCCATCTAAGTGACCATAGAATAACTGATCAATTCTAAACAAGCATTGTTCTTCCAGTTCACTTGGAGCTGGACGCCCATGTTGAAAGTAAAACTGCAAGAATGTAAGAGTATTTATCAAAAATTTGAAGCACGAAACTTGAAAATTAAAATTAAAAAAGGGGGGATGAAAAAATAAAAAAAATAAACCCAACACATTTTCAATTGTAAGGATAGGCACTAAAAAAGAGTGTCAACCAGGAAAGACAATAAGAAAACCCGTCAGACTTGACTAACCTGAGGTATCAATTCTTTGACAGGCTCACTGACAACTTTCAAAGGAGAACTAAAATTAGAAAGGCCAACCCTTTGTTTCACTATACGAGGGGAACCAGACGTACTTCTTGGTGAAAGAGGAGGTGCAGTCCCTGCAGGAAACATTGAAGGCAGGGAATTGTTTGCGGCATTGGGACTGGAGCACGCACCCGGGACATTCAAGGGAACGCCAGACTTGGCTTCATTAAGCAGAGATGATACCTACAGACATTAAGAAGTGAGACACGAGGTCAAAGTCACAAATGATCATGTTTTGCAAATTATTCCGAGGGGAAAATGAACTTCAGCACATGAAACAAAAAACCAAAAAGGTATCTCCTTGTTAACAGCATTCCTCACTATCATTACTAAGCATATTCCTATTTTGGGGGGGATGAGATTAAAAATGGAATTAATTCCCCCTCTTGGGAGAGAACAAGAGCAGATAAGCACCAGGAAAAGTCATATTCCTCTTGAGGTAGCTGTATTGAATGCAATAGAAACGTGTGCTTAAATTGGGCGCACTACTCTCCTTTGGCAATATAATTGGTATTCAAACTTCATGTTAGAATGATGTATATTGTCTCTAATTGACAGGATCCCACTAATTTATTCAAAACTACCGAAAACCAATAGTCCTGCTATTCCCCTTTTTCATATCGTAATTGGTTGCACGATATCTCATTCTTCACTCATGGATATAGCCTACAGGATTCGCGCCCATACAAGAGTACATGGCAAATTCTAACACGGACCAAAGGCAAGCTAATGAGGCTTTTGAAATACACAATCTAACCACATGCCGATTCCGAAATTATCGAATGAAGCCTACCACTCGATTACTCTCGGGAAGCGATAGCCACTGCTCGAAGAGCTTCTCGACAAAGTTTAGGTTAGACTTGAGAGCTAAAGCAGACAACTCCGGGAGCTGCAATAATTCCACGTCCAACGCCGCCACGTCACTAACGACTTCCATGTTCATCCAAACCAATCCCTATCTCTCATTCACATACAAAACCAATGATCAACATATAGATCGAATCGAATCCTTGATGAATTTTCAAGAGTTGAGCAAGTTAACTTGCAATGCCTTGGAATCGAGAAGCCAAATATCAATTAGATTCTAAAATAAAAAGGGAGAAGTGCACTTGAGATAGTCAGATTGGGAGGTGCAGATTAATCGGGAACCCTAAATCTTTCAGGGATCGAATTTATTAACAGGTTAGTTGAAGAAGGAAACGGTGCGGGTGATCCGGAAGAAAAGAATCACAAGCGAATGGGGGTGAGATGACAAGATGAGGAGGAAAATTGTCCAGAGATAGATCCACGCAAATTTGGAGGGAGAAAGGAGCAATTGTTGTGTAGATATATGAAAAAGTGTGTTTATCATGAATATTAAATATGTGGATGCTTATTAATTTATATTTAGGTCAATTTATTCATTCAGTCAATATGATTTATAAGATTAAATATTACTGTATAATACTATTCTTACTGTAGCAACAACAGTTGGCACTGTAACAACTAAACCTGAGAATCAGAGCTGGGCCGGCCTTTGAAAGGCTAAGGCCCAACAGGGCTCGATTTAAGAAAAATTGCTCTTTTTTAAAACCCGACCCGATAGCATGATGGTCAGGGCCAGCCCACAAGGCTGGAAGCTATTTTCACAAGATTTAATTACACATATACACATCTCATGCAATAAAACAAATACAGTTACTAATTCATAATCAAAAGTAAAAAATAATGTCCACAAATAACTTATAGTCTCGTACAAACTATAAGATGACAAGAAGCTAAACACTCTAAGCAATATGAGTATGATGACTATCATTTTCATCTTCTTCGTCACTATTATCAATTTCAAAGAAATTCAATTGTGTTTCACTTTGAGTAGTAGGGTCTGCTTGAGGGGTACAAATATCAAGAATTTCTTTTCTCACATCATGAATACATCCATAATCTTTATCTATAACAAATAATAAACCAAAATGATAAATAACTCTATAAAAAATATAAAATACAAATAAATTAGTAAATCACCATCATATGTGAAACTTTGGAGTAAATAAGAAATATCTAATGTATTTTTCTTATAAAATAAGAAATATCTTTTATAAATTTTTAATTTTTAGGATTCTTAATACAATATATTTTTATGAAATTTAATTCTAAAAAAGATAATAATAACTAAATATTTGCAACATTATCAACAAAACATAAAAAATCAATAATAATATTATTATATAAATAATTTTTAAAAATAAAAAATATATATAAGGGCCGGCCCTTTTAGGCCCTCGACCCTACAAGGCCGGACCTTTTAGGCCCGCTTTCAATTTTGAGGCTAAAATCTTAAGCCCGACCCTTGTAAATTCAGGGCCTAAAAGGGTCGGCCCAACGGGCTCGGCCCGTTTTCCCGGCTCTAGTAGCAACGGCAGCTGTTACTATATCAATGACGGCTGTTACTGTACAAATGACGTCTGGTTACTATTCACTTGTTTTTCTATAAATAAAGGCTCTGGGTGATGTATTCCGACACAGACGTTAATGAAAACCTCTCTCTAATTTATCTCTCTATAATTTCTCTCTTCTCTCTCTCTCATTATCCATATATTTATAACACGTTATCAGCACGAAGCTCTGCCAAAGGTATGATCTTCTTATAGTTTCTTTGATAATTTATACTTTGTTTTATAATATTTGTATTTCATAGATCTAGGATAATTTGTGCTACTATATGGAATTAAGAAATATATCTTTATCAATTGTTATAAACATCGGATTCAATGGCTAAGATTAGAGATCACTATTGTTCTTTTATCTCATATGTATCTTTTACAAGTTCATTTATATTATTATTATTATGGCCGAAGCGATACACATCTGATCCTTGAAATTATATGACCAGAAGTCATATTGTTTTAATTTTTTATTTTTATATGATATGGCTAGAAGCCATATTCATATGACTCTTTATTATATGGCCAGAAGCCATATTTCTTTAATTTTCTTATTTCTAAATTATATGACTAGAAATCATATTTCTTTGATTTCTATTTTGAGATTATGTGACCATAAGTCATATAACTTTCATCCTTTATCTTATTGTATGGCTGTAAACCATATTCAACTTTTATTTATCCAGAAGATAAATGGCCAGATGCCTTATAGATTTAATTTCTCATCATGAGATTAATTGACATGAAGCCATGATACAAATTGGCCTAAAGCCATGAGATTATTTGGCCTGAAGCCATAAGAACTAAATGGCCCAAAGCCATAAAATTTTAATTTTTGTTGCAATATCTTATTTTATGAATTATTTATTGTCTTTATGAATTTTCTGTTATTATATTGCATTTTTATATTTTATGAATGCCCCCCTTTTATTACATTAGTCTGAACTAAGTTAAATTTTGTTATATATAAATTTGTGGCTCTTGTTATTACAAAAAAAAACTATTTATCTTAAATGCATGATCCATAATTTTTCTACACTGCCATTTGCATAAAGGCCTCAAAATTCAATATTTGGCCATGAAAGACCCACTTGTTCTTTGAAACAATTTAAAATAAATATATGATCACCAGAAGATGATCATCATTCCAAAAGCTTGTATAAATGGATCCATCCAATTTGCTCCTGCAGTAGCAATATTGTGAAAGAGGTTTAAGAAATATGTTAAATTAATTTATTACCTTCTTATGGATGAGTAGAGCAATTAGCTTTTATTGAAAAACCATGAATCCCGTCCAACAGGCTTAACTTCATTCCCATAAGCGAATGTAGTAATAAATGAATCTAATTATGGTCGTGGACGTGGCTATAGCCGTAAGCATGGCCATGGTCGAAATTGTGGTGGTTCAAATTCCTACCAGAAGTATGGAAAGATTGATAAGAACCATAAAAGCGAAAAATAGTGGGCAAAATAAAAATACTAAAAATTCATGCTATTGCTATGGTGGCAAGGGTCAATGGTCTCGTACTTGTCGTACACAAAGACACCTGGTTGAATTTTACCAATAATCAATAAAAAATAAAAAAAATAGTAAAGGATCAACAATTGAAGTAAACCATGTGGATCACGCTAAGAATTCTGGGTATGGAAATTACCCATTTGGATGTTGCTGATTTCTGAACATAATTTATTTTTATCTATTTATGTTTCAGTTACTTTCATCAAATATATCTATCTTAATTATGTTTTTATGTTTCATTTAATGAAGAATGAATCTTTCTGGCATCAATCCTGAAGATTTATGTCTCGTTGATAGTGCAACAACCAACACCATACTCATAAATGATAAATATTTTTCTTCCTTGGTAATGCAAAAAACTAATGTTCAGACTATATCTGGTACTATAAATTTGATCGAAGGCTCCGGAAGAGTTAATATTTTGTTACCTGAAGGAACAAAATTATGTATTGATAATGCAATTTATTCTACCAAGTATAGAAGAAACTTGTTGAGTTTCAAAGATATCCGCAGAAATGGATATCATATAGAAACAACAACTAAAAATGATGAAGAATATCTTGTTGTTACAAAAATAGTTGCTGGTAGAAAATGTATACTAGAAAGTTGTCCTGCTTTTTCTTCTGGTTTATATTATACATTTATAAACACAATTGAAACACATGTTATCGAGAACCAGAAGTTCACTAATACAGACCATAAGTCTATTAATGTAAACCATAAGTTTACAAGTGAATTTAATGATTGGCATGACCAGTTAGGCCATCCCGGTTCAATTATGATGCGATAAATAATTGAGAATTCATGTGGACATACCCTGAAGTGTAAACAAATACCACAATCCCATGATTTCTCATGTGCTACATGGTCCAAGGGAAAATTAATTATTCGCCCCTCACCAAGCAAAGTAGAAAGTGAGTCTCTCACATTTCTATAACGGACACAGGGAGATATTTGTGGGCCAATACACCCACCATGTGGACCATTTAGGTACTATATAATTTTAATTAATGCATCAACTAAATGGTTGCATGTGTGTTTATTATCTTATTGCAACTTGGCGTTTATGAGATTACTTGCTCAATTGATTAGATTAAGAGCACATTACCCTGATTATCCTATCAAGAAAATACTTCTTGATAATGCTGGTGAATTTACTTCAAAAGCTTTTAATGAATATTGTATGTCCCTTGGAATTGATGTCGAACATCCTGTAGCTCATGTTCACACGCAAAATGGATTTGTAGAATCATTGATTAAAATGTTGCAACTAATTGCAAGACCTTTACTTATGAAATATAATCTCTCAATTTCTGCTTGGGGCCATGTCATTTTGCATGCATCAATGTTAATTCGCATAAGGCCAACAAGTTTCTTAAAGGTTTCCCCCTTACAAATGGTTTTTGGTGAGGAGCCTAATATTTATCATATAAGAACTTTTGGGTGTGCAGTATATGTGTCAGTAGTACCACCACAACGCACTAAAATGGGTTCTCAAATAAGGATGAGAATATATGTTGGGTATGAGTCTCCTTCAATCATAAAATATTTAAAACCATCTACAGGACATTTATTTATGGCACAGTTTGCTGATTGTCATTTTGATGAATCACTTTTCTCAACATTAGGGGGAGAGAATAAGCAGCTAGGTAAGGAAATTAGCTAGAATGAATCATCATTGGCTCATTTTGATCCTCGTACAAATCAATGTGAACTAGAAGTTCAAAAGATAATTCATTTACATAATTTAGCTAATCAAATTCCAGAAGCATTTACCGACCCAAAGAAAGTGACAAAGTCACATGTCCCAACTGCTAATGCTCCTGTCAAAATTGATGTCCCTGAAGGACAATCTACTATGAATGAATCTAAAGCACGCTTGAAGCGTAGCAGACCTATCGGTTACAAAGATATAAATCCTCGAAAAAGAAAAGGAGCACAGAATATAGATTGTCAAATTGAGGATAATCAAGAAAATTTAATAGCTCCAGAAGAGTCATCTCCTGAAGAGACATTATCTCCAGTAGAGATATCTTCAGAAGAGAATGTTATAGTCCCAGAAGAGACCCAGGTACCTGATATATGTGAAAATAATGAGATCTCAATAAATTATGTTGTGAATGGAATCCGATGGGATCGAAATGAAGTCAACTTTGACGACACATTTGCTTATCATATAGCATATGATGTAATGAATAATTATGAGGATAATGAGCCAAAATCCATTAGCGAATGCCAATGAAGAAAAGATTGGCCCCAATGGAAATATGCCATTAATGCAGAATTAAAATCATTAGAAAAACGAAAAGTATTAGGACCTGTAGTCCTTACACTTGAAGATGTAAAACCTGTTAGATGCAAATGAGTTTTTGTAAGAAAGAGAAATGAAAGGGGTGAAATAACAAGATATAAGGCACGTCTTGTAGCCCAAGGCTTTACACAAAGACCTATCATTGATTTTGAAGAAATGTATTCACCAGTAGTAGATGCGACTACTTTTTGTTATTTAATTAGCCTAGCAGTAAAAGAAGGACTTGATCTGCATCTAATGGATGTCGTGACTGTCTATTTATATGGGTCACTTGACAATGATATCTATATAAAAGTCCCTGAAGGACTTAAGGTGCCAGAAGCATCTAATTCAAATTCTCAAGAACAATACTCAATTATGCAAATAAATCCCTGTATGGCCTGGAGCAATCAGGGCGCATGTGGTATAATCGTCTTAACGAATATCTATTGAAAGAAGGATATAAAAATGATCCAATATGCCTATGCATTTTTTGTGAAAAGATATAGAAGTGAATTTGCTATAATTGATGTTTATGTTGATGATATCAACATTATTGGAACTCTTGAAGAGCTCCAAAAGGCAATTAATTGTTTGAAGAACGAATTTGAAATGAAAGACTTGGAAAGAACAAAATTATGTCTTGGATTACAGATCGAGTACCTCAAAAATGGAATTTTTGTGTATCAAGAAACTTATACAAGGAAGGTCCTAAAGCAATTTTATATGGATAAATCTCATCCATTATGTACTCCAATGATTGTAAGGTCTCTGCATCCGGATAAAGATCTATTCCGACCGCGAGTAATCAGTGAAGAAGGTGATGAAGAACTACTTGGTCCAGAAGTACCATACCTTAGTGCTATCGGATCACTAATGTATCTTACTAATCACACACGTCCTGATATGTCCTTTGCTATTAATTTATTAGCAAGATATAGTTATTCACCAACAAGAATGCATTGGAATAGAGTAAAACACATTTTTTGTTATCTCAGAGGCACAATGGACATTGGGTTATATTACTTAAATGAATCGAAGCATGAACTGGTAGGATATGCAGATGCTGGATTTTTATCTTATCCACACCATGACAAATCACAAATGAGTTATTTGTTCACATGTGGAGGTACAACTATTTCATGGCGATCAATGAAATAGACTATATCAGCCACATCATCAAACCATGCATAAATTCTAGCAATACATGAAGCAAGTCGAGAATGTGTGTGGTAGATGTTAGTAATACATCATATACAAATAAATTGTTATTTATCTTTAGGCAAAATGACACCAACAGTTCTATATGAAGATAATATTGCATGCATTACTCAACTTAAAGAAGGCTATATCAAGGGAGACAGAACGAAGCATATTTCGCCAAAATTCTTCTTTACTCGTGACGTTCAAAAGGATGGTGAAATAGATGTCTAGCAAATTCGTTCAAGTGAAAATCTAGCAGATTTATTCACAAAGTCACTTTCAGGCACAATCTTTGAAAAACTTGTCTATGACATTGGTCTTCGGAGATTTAGAGATATTAACTGATGTTGTCAAGAGGGGGAGTCGATACACGTTGTACTTTTTTCCCCTTATATAGGTTTTGTCCCACTGGGTTTTCTTATAAATGTTTTTAATGAGGCAGCATTGGACAATGTATCAATGAATGATGTACTCTTTTATTTGGCTAGGTTTTTATCCCACTGGGTTTTTCATAGTTAAAGTTTTTAATGAGGCACATTCATAATAGACATCCAAGGGGGATTGTTATGAGTATTAAATATGTGAATGTCCATTAGCTCATATCCAGGCCAACTTGCTCCTCTAGTCAACATAATCTATAAGATTAAATATTACTGTGTAGTACTGTTCATTACTATAGCAACAACGACTGGCACTGTAGCAACGACGGCTATTATTGTACCAATGACGGCTGTTACTGTATAAATGATGGCTGGTTACTATTCACTTGTTTTCTATAACTAGAGGCTCTGGGTGATGTATTCTGACACACATAAGTTAATGAAAACATCTCTCTAATTTATCTCTATAGAATTTATCTCTTATCTCTCTCTAATTATCCATATATTTATAACAAGTTTTTTTAATAACAACACTAGTAAATAAAATCAGGGTAAAAAGAAAAATGAGAAACAATAGCAGGACTGAAGAGTTAACACGAGCTCCGGGAAGGGAAGCGAATGTCCAGTGCGGTAATATTTTATTATTTTACAGGCCAGCAGTATATATCTATATATAAAACAAAGCCATAATTACACTCCATTTTAGCTCAATGGGAAAATTAAATACTCGGTTATTATACGAATGTTTGAATGAGTTTAAAATTATTTTATAAGTGTTTTTTTATGTAAATTGAGATAAAATTCCTCTCACATACTTACCTCATATATTATAAATCATAATTTAAAAACACTTTTAAAGATTTTAATTACTGTTCCCAATACTATATTTTGAGCATTGATGAAGCCTTGAATGCTGAAGCTAGTCATTGAAGCTTGGATTTTTTAAAGCCAGCCCAAGTTTCGTATACAAAATAAATATAAATGAAAATGGCTGAAAATCTATTACAATTGTTATTATCTAAAAACACCGGAAGACTTGTGTTCTTGAGTATTTTCAATTCATTCTTAGTAGGGTAACTTTTTTTTTTTTTGATTAGGCACTATATATCTTTAATTATGCACAACAAAACTTCCATTTCAATTCATTATTAGTAAGTGGAACCTTTTTTTTTTTTTTCAATTAGCTGTTATACATCTTTAATTATGTACAAATATCTTTCATATTTCATATATACGGGGTGTTTGGAATAGTGATTGGAACTTCCAATCGTGATTTACGGTATACGAGTTAACTTTTACGGTTTACAAAGTAGTTTTTACGATTTACGAGATAAATATATAAAAAAAGTTTATCTCGATCAGGCTTATAAAATAAGTCAAACTATTTCAAACACTCTCATAGTAAAAGATAATTTGTACAAGAAGCGCATGCTGAAGTTCGAATAGAGTACTCGAAGCAATAAATTTTGTGTGGGTGAATTTTCAACAATTTTCTCTCAATATTATGTAAAAATCAATCAAATTTATTATAAATGAATAAATAATTACATACTTTGTAACAAAACAATAACTCAATATCCAATTATCGTTATTAATATCGGTTGCTCGTGTCCATGAACGATTCCGATTGTGGAGGCAGAGAATCATCACTGACTTCTTTAGCTTTATATTTCTTCGACAAAGTTCTCCCTCCCTTTTCTTCCTCACATGCATTAATCCCTCCTTCCAGTTATAATTCCAATCAAATCCCAAATACGTCAAATAGCTTTGGAAAATATGAAAAAGAAGATAACACTTGGAATGAGGACGGTGGAGTTAGCGGGGGCAGCTGGGGGTGCATCATATGGTGGCAGTGACCGCGGCAACCGTGTTGAAACTTGAAATGTCAAATGTGACGAGCAGGAGGGAAGCAACGGCACAGATAATCGGAGGGAATTGGACTGGATTGATGCATCCCAGTGTGTCTGTCTTCTGTAATCTATTATTTATTTAATTGTTATATATTCAGTTGGCTCTCTGATTCAATCAGTTTAATCATATTTTCAAATTAATAACAATTTGATATGTATATATTTAGTCAAAATTGGTGTTTTAACTTTGATCAATTTTTAATCAATTTTGTGTATAGTTTTTTGTTGATAGCAGGAATATTTGCACATATTAGACCTGCGAGAGTCGTATTTTTTTTAACGTTTTTTGTCAATGATATTATCATATCAATACCTTGATACTATCGACCAAAAAAAAAAAAACCTTGATATTAATATTTTTTAATCAACCTCGACTCGATATTGATATTTATGAAATGATTTTCTCGAATAATTTACATTTGTATGCCGAGTATCCGTATGCCCACTATGCCGGAGTCAGCGACACGCATCTCCCGGGGTTGTGCAGGCTACTGCGGCTGAACCAGCACAGGAACCAAGGACCATTTCCTTCCACCTTTGCTTCGTACTCTGGAGGGCAACTCCATTGCTCTGCTAGATTAGATCATCTCACTCTCCCTGGGCCAATACCCTATATTCACCGTTCAAATCCCAAGTCTTCAAATTACACCATAGGGTTTTTCCACGGTGATCTGATTAATGTTGTCACAAAGATACTAGAACTAACTAAAGCCGAATTGATAATTTGAATCATTCCTTTCATAGTCTTTTACTTTTGGTGCGAAGATGCAAGGGTTTACAACAGCTGGCGGACCGACAGATTTAGCCCAACTCCAGTCTACCATGCAAACTATCGAACTAGCTTGCTCTTCCATTCAGGTTCTGATGAATTTTTCTGCTAAACGTGCTTGCTGTTACTTGTTCCCCAGGGTTTCTGACAGCTTCTCTTCCTTTTTAAGTGAGAAAGTAAGATAAGCAAAATATACCTAAGGCAAATAGAAAGAAACACTTTTGTGGATGTGAAATAGGCTTAAGAAAATGGAATTCGCAATTATGAGATCCCGCCCACTTATATCTCAGATTTACTTACTTAGTGTGGAGCCAACTCTAGCAAGCATATTTTACCAGTGTCGAGATGTCCGCAAATTCTTTGTCCATCCCACCTTCTTTCTTCCTGTCAATCTCCGTGCCACAGAATGAATACCGCAGGATTGGAAATTCATTATTGCACTCAATTCCTAGTTTCTATTTTGTCATCAAAACAACAGGATAAAATTCAATGATAAATTTATGTACAATTTGATAATAGTGTATTTTAACTTGCATTTTCCCTCACTCTCCTCCCATCTACCTCTTGCTGATCAAAATTTAAAAGTAGATGGTTAGGGTCAAATTCAGGTGGCATTGATACTTCCTGAATTGAATCCACGAGGTCATTGTGAATGAACTGAGGTTTTCAGGCTTTTTGCAAGGATTTCCATTTAATGCATGAAATCTTTCTTGTCACATGTCTTTTTGCAGATGCATATCAATCCAGCAACAGCTGAGGCAACTATATTGTCTCTACGCCAGTCACCTCATCCATATAAAACTTGCCAATTCATTCTCGGTTAGTGTACAGTGAACAAACTGAATGCTTCTGTATTTTTGTGTTATTCAATTGCGGAACTGTTTTGCCAGTTTTGCCAAGAAAAGAAGTCCCCTATCATTAACAGGAAAACCTTGCAACATTTATATGTATCATGTATGTTGCTAGGGATATTGTCATTACAGAATTTGGTAATATAAATTATTTCCTCTGTATTTGTTTATTTTTATGTTCAATTTAATAAAGTCTTGCAAATACAACTTTTGTGTCCAGTTAGTGACAGTAGAAACAAATTTCTGGGTTCGTACATCTGCTGGGTAAAATAATAATTGTAGTTATCCTAGAGGATTATTCAGTGCTAACCATAGAATTGTTAACATCCACAAAGATGTATAGTAAACAAAAGTCCACATTATGTCCAAACCTGGCGATATATCAGCTGTGACTGCTTTGGTTTTCATGTGTCTTTACTGGCCTGTACTCTATTGTATGAACGTCTCACCTGATCTCCTCTTTACTCAACACTAAAAGGAGGGGAGCAACTTCTATATTTCTTTTTGGACAATTTATCCCACCAACACCGTCCACTACTCTGCATCAGGCAGCTTTAAGTGTAGAATTTAAGTTTAATTGTAAAACAATTTGGCATGCATGGTGTTTTTTGTTTGGGTATTGCATGTTGAGACTGTGCTGATCTTTATTTTTGCAGAAAACTCCCTGGTAGCAAATGCAAGGTTCCAAGCAGCTGCAGCAATCCGTGAAGCAGCTATTAGAGAATGGGGTTTTCTTACTTCTGATGATAAGAGAGGCTTGATTAGGTTTTCTCAAACCTTTTAATTCATTAACATTGTTATCTTGTGCGAATTTATGTCATGGGGGTCTCTGACTCCCTACTATATTACTGGTTATTACAGATCTTTTCCATCTACCTAACGACCGCTTCTATATTGTCTGGTTTCTTTTCCTTTCTTTTGCCTTGGAAAAGAAGTGATGGTGGGTTGGGGGGGGGGACTTTGTGTAGCTTGACTATTCATAGGGCATATTCGATGCATTAACTTTGTCCTGTATTATAAAGCCAGGGAAGAAGTTGCGTCATATTTTCTCAAGGTGTGCTAATTAATCCCCCCAGTTGAAATCCTCATACCCATACATGAGTTCACAAGGTCGTTATGTTAGTGGCAAGTTACATAGTTGTTTTTATGCCTTTGTCTTAAGAGCTGGGAATCTATATTGTATTTCGTTGATTTTATTAGAACATTTCTGTCAGGACCCAATCACGCTACGTTTTGTCCTGCTATTGCTTATTCTTGTTTGAATAAATGTTGCTTGCAGTTTTTGTATATGCTATGTCATGCAGCATGCCAGCTCTCCTGATGGCTTTGTCCAGTCAAAGGTTTCTTCTGTGGCTGCTCAACTGATGAAAAGGGGTTGGTAAGTGGCACATTTTCCCTTTCTCTTGTTACTCATAGTAATCTTGGCAAGTAATTTCTTATTTCTTTGTGCAGGCTTGATTTTACAACTGCAGAGAAAGAGACATTCTTTTATCAGGTGCCAGTATCTTTGGTTCTTTCCTTATCCCCCTTCAGTTTTTCTGTCAATATGGCTCTCTTGACAAAGTTAAGTTTTTCCTTTTTATTCTTGTATTTCTGATCTCAAAATGTTGTATTTTTCTATGACCCTAAACATTTACAAGGGTGTTTCAACTCTTGTGTAGAATTGATCACACATTTGCACTGAATCACTATAACTAGTTGGATGGCTAGATTTGTTTTTGTCTTTAAAGAATTTATTTTGTGGTTTATGGTTTGGGATGGGAGCATTTTGAAATTCTATCATGCTTGATCCGAAACAAACTATTTGACAACTTATGAATTATTTTATTTAAGAAGTCATACAATGCTATCTTATCTGCCGCCTCACTAGATCCTAATCTTTTCTCATTTACGAACTGCCTTTTATTCCCAAACCCTACATGGCTCTCTTTCTGTCCCACAATTTTTTTGTTGATGCTTTCAGTCAGAGTTTCTATTTGGAACTCCAACTTCCCTTTTCATGCATGCTTAAGAATTTCATACGCTGCAGGTGAACCAGGCTATCATGGGGATTCACGGGTTTGATATGCAGTTTGCTGGAATCAACTTCCTGGAATCATTGGTACATGAAACTTTGTTATAGCAAATTTAAAATTCTAGTTGTTGGCTGTGAAAATCCTGAGATTAATTAAAAAGGATATTTTGTTTATCAGATAGCCAACTGTTTTTTTTGTATTCATTGATATTCATAGTCGCTGTTACCTTGCTTTTTTTATGTACTGCTCTGTTTGAGATGTGTATTGAAGAAACCAAGACAAGCAAATGAGGGGACTGGCAATATATCAGGCCCATGATGCAAATGACCCAATTGCTGTGCAGATGCTGGTGATCGTATTTCCTTCCTAGGCTTTGGTGCAGTGGGGCTGGGATGGCAAGGAAGAATCACTGTTTTGGCAAGAGAGAGTCATGGGAGAGTTCTTGACCTCTCAAAAGTCAAACCAAGAGTTTCCGTTTCCATTTCCATTTCCTTATCACTTCCTGTCATGTCCAGCTACAATGGCCTAGGAAATTAGTCATATTTTCCATTTTTCCTCTTCCATTCCTCATAGAAGAGGCTCTACTAATTTGCCTAAGCTTATTTGTTGGCAAAATACACAAGTTACAACAGATTCCCTTGTAATCAATCCTGAGTTTAGAAGGATATTTCCTTCATTAGATAGCCAACCGTTTATTGTGGACTTGTTTGTATTAATTGTATTATAACCTGTTATCGTGCTATTTTTAATTTTTGTTTTTATTTGAGGCTCTGCTTTAGGCACGAATAAAGGAGATTAATCTCCTTTGATTTTGTGTAACCATAAATACTGGTTACCATTTCCTGCATTTTAAAAGAAATGTAGAATATACAGTTTTCCACCTTTTTCTTTGTTTTCTGGCCAGGTCTTTATTACCATTTACTGCTTCAGCTATTTCATCTTTTTCTTGATCTTGTCATGAATATTTTGTTTATAGGTATCAGAATTTTCTCCATCTACCTCAAGTGTCATGGGTCTTCCAAGGGAATTTCATGAGCAGTGTAGGAGGTCTCTTGAGCTAGACCACCTGAAGGTCCTTCTGGTTTCTTTTTTCTTCTTCCCATATTATGCTGTCAGATTTTATTCCAGTTAATTTTAGTTTTCTTTTCAGGATGGTTTTTATTCTTTGATGTCTTTCTTTGGTTTTGCATTACTGTGGCCACTCTTTCCAAATTTATTTATTTTGCATTGCCTTAATAATAGATGTTCTACTGTTGGGCACAAGAAGCTGCTTCCAAGGTCACAAATAGGATTGTTGAATCTAATTCTGCTGTACCTGAGGTTAAGGTTTGCACTGCTTCGTTGCGTCTCATGCTTCAAATCCTGAACTGGGATTTTCGGTACAATACTGGTGAGGCAAAAGGCAGTCCAAATGTCTTCTCCGCTGGAGTTAGGCAAGATGGGGATTCTCCAAGAAGGTCTGAATGTAACCTAGTGCAGGTAATAGGTTTGTTTTGTTATCAAATTGCAGTTGATAATGTAACAAATAACAACATACTGATTACTGCTGGTCATTAGGCATGAAAAGTCCTGCTTTCATTACTTGAAATTTTGTCCATGGATCCCTACTGATGATTCTTGACCCTTTTCTGATGTTATTTGCAGCCAGGTCCAGCTTGGCGTGATGTTTTAGTGTTAAGCGGTCATGTTGGATGGCTTTTGAACTTATATTCAGCATTGAGGCAGAAATTTTCATGTGAAGGCCACTGGCCTGACAGCCCTTTTGCTTCCTCTGCAAGAAAACTAATTGTACAATTTTGCACCTTGACGGGAACTTTATTTGATTCTGGTATAATCGTTTCCTTTTCTACATTTTTTTATTAATTGATTGTTTATTCCATTAAAACAATATCTTAGTTTGAGTTTTTAAGAGTCTCTTTGGAGAGACCAATGACTTTTTACGGTTTCGACTTTTTAGATGAATTGGTAGTCTAATAATCCTTATTTGTGTCAAGCTCAAACTAAATCGTTCTTTCACAAACTCTATTGTCTAAGAATTGTCATATGATGAATATAAATATAGCCATAGAGGATAGGGTTCTGGTTCTAGATTATGTGCCTCAAGAATTGAATATTGTTCAGGACAATAATTTCAGGGCTTAGAAATGATTCTATGTATATAGCTTTGAAGTTGAATGATTCAACTGCTACCATAACTCCAGATTCTTGTTAATTACCTAGATTGCCAAGGTTGGCTCCTTGATTAGTCACTGCATTCCTGTATTACTCCCTTTACCAATAATTTCCAATCTTTTGAAAATCTAAATCTAAATTTTGGATGTCTTTGTTCCATGATCTAGACAACGTGAAAATGCATGAGCAGCATCTTCTGCAACTCTTATCTGGGATAATAGAGTGGGTAGATCCTCCTGATGTTGTTTCAAAGGAAATTGAAGAAGGGAAAAGTGAAAGGTCTTGCCTCTTTTGTCATCATTTAGATCCCTATATCCTTAGAATGCCAGCTGTACCTGCTCACACACACCCCACCATAATAGTAACCAAAGATTGTATTAACTCAATGTATTAACCCTTAATGGGTTAATACAATCCTTGGTCCCTCAAGTTTGCTCTCATTTTGGTTTTGGTTCCTCAAGGGCAAAATTGTCCAGGTTTTTATTGCATTACAGGGACTATGTTTTAAACAGAATGAAACTTGAGGGTCCAAAACAAAAATGAAGGAAAACTTGAGAGACCAGAGATTGTATTAACCCTTACTTTATTGTTATGTACTATCAAAATCTGACCTTCTCATTGTTTTGATTTCATTCAGTGAGATGCTTGATGGTTGTCGTGCATTATTGGCCATTGCAAATGTAACAACTCCATACATTTTTGACAATCTTCTAAAATCTATAAGGTTTGCATCCACATAATTGTAGTTTTCTTACTCAATACTCATTGAAAGCTTGATTAAGATGAGTAATCTTTCTCCCTTTGATACCTTAGGCCCTTTGGAACTCTTACCTTTCTGTCAGTGCTGATGTCTGAAGTAATTAAAGTCCTCATGACTAGCGTCACAGAAGAGGAGACTTGGAGCTGGGAAGCACGTGATGCCTTATTGGATACTTGGACTGCCCTTCTTATGGTATCCATTCGGATGCAATTTGATCTGCATTAATTAATTTTTATTTGGACATGTTTCTATGTTATGCCTTCTTTGGGGCGGTGGTGAAACGTAATGCTTAGTAATTTAGTAAAGCCTTAGACTGTTATTATTTCTTATAATTAATGCATGAAAGTTTTACATTTTGCAAACCTAAAAGGAGCTATAGTTTTGTTACCATCAGTTAAAATGGAGGTTGATTAATGTGGCATCAGCATTTTTCCAAGTCAGACAAAGTTTATGAGCTTGTTTAGTTCTGGTCATCAAACTAAACTATATAATTTGAATTCAGCCAATGAATGCTGTCACTGGGGATGCTCTGCTTCCATCAGAAGGGATAAAAGCTGCAGCCAATCTCTTTGGCTTTATTGTAGAATGCGAGCTGAAAAGTAATACCTATAAGCTGCTTCCCATTATTGTTTGTCGTTGTTTTTGTTTGATTTCTATTCTTTTTGCCCCATTACTATTTTATGATAGCAATAATTCTTGTTTTATTTAGTGGCTGCTGCATCAGCATTTAATGATGAAGCAGAGGCATACTATATTCATGCTTCCATATCTGGTATGGAATAAATATTTAATGAGCTGCACATGCTATGGTTTAGTTATCATTATTAGAATTGTTGTGTTCTTTGTTGTCGCCTGATTCACTTTGCAAAATAATGAGATGGAGTGTTAGACTAACTTCATCGTATAGGGCTTCAATGAATTTTTTGTTTTTTGTGTTTGCAGCCATGGATGAAAGGCTAAGTTCTTATGCTCTTATTGCAAGAGCTGCAGTTGATGCAACAATTCCTTTGCTCACAAGACTATTTTCTGAGCGGGTTGCACGCCTTAATCAGGTAGATTATCTATTTGGTCATGAATGATAGCTATCTTGGATGAAGAATTTCAGCTACCAGTCTGCCCATTTGGTTTGCTGCCCCTATCCACGGAAATAATGGTAATTTAGACCTAAAATGTTAGAAATATGTTGCTGAAAAATTAGACAGTGATATCAAATATCTGAGTAACTGGAAGAGTAACTATTGCATTTCATTCTCACTTCTTATTGCAATATATTCTCTTTCTGTATATCATAGGGAATGCTACGGAATTAGTTCATCTAATTGATTCTAACCAACTATTCAACTAACTAACTGATTCTTATTACAGCCTATCCCGGATATCAATGACGCCCCCTGAAAGAATCTTTGACCTCAAGGATTTGTTGCTCCTGGGAGAAGCAATTAAAAGATGCAATTTTTTATATCTGTTTAAGATGCAACTTTTCAGCATTAAAAGAACGACGCTGATTTTATATCCAAGAAAGCCTTTTCATCTATGTCTTAATGCCATAATTATGCAGTAGACTAAAAAAATCCATATAGCCAATTTCTCGATCCTTCTGCGCTCTATTGAATTTCACATTCCAAAACCTCCCCTTATGAATTAGCTCTCGAATATCAAGTCTACCCGTGCTTTCTATTTGTGGTGTAATGAATCACTTCTATACCTTATTGTGTGCAGAGAATGCATTGTTTTGATCTCAGACGCTGCATGTATAAAATTTCTATTACTAGTGATCAAGTTCTGTGATGTGGGTTTTCCATGGCTGAAGTTATTTACTTTACTTGTAGGGCAGGGGCATTATTGACATGACTGAAACATTGGAAGAACTTTATTCATTGTTGCTGATTATTGGCCATATAATTGCAGATGAAGGAGAGGGAGAAATACCCTCGGTATGTGGATTGCATTTTCTTGTTATTTTTTAATGTGTTTTTTACTTCTTATTTGAGTCTGGGGACAGTCGTGTGATGTGAATAATCATGGAAGGGTGTGTTTGTGTGATTTTTAGGTTCCTAATGCGATACAAACACAATTTGCTGATGTTGTTGAGGCAGATAAGCATCCTGTCGTTTTGCTTTCCAGGTAACCTTCTGTTAGGGTCTGCCACTCTGCTCAGCTACTTTTGGGGACATACTCAAGATGCTTTCTAATAGCAACCAAAGCTTTCAAAAAGCACTGGTATAAGCTCCAAAAAACCAAACAAATCATTTACTTTTATTATTAAAAAACTGTGGAAGTATAAAGCACAACATTCTTTTATATGGGAACTGCATCTGCTTTGAACTCAGGTGCAGGCTGACCATAAAAATTTGTCCATCTTTCTCTTGTGGGGCTTGACGATAAAACTTTTTGAGCGGAATAAGCTGAGAGAGAATGAGGTAGAATGTCAACTCAAAATAAAAGAATGAAAGTCATGAACTTAAAAAAATCAAAGGACTTCTTGTCATGAACAGGGATAGAACTAGAAAATCAAAATTCTGTCAAAAACTGTAGCGCGTCAAAAACCCTTGGTCAAATTGCTATGTCATACTTTGTGGAAGGTTTCTTAGATCTTCTGTACTGACCTATGCTTGAGTCATTCCACCTTTCCTGCCCTAAGCACAAGATGCTTTTTCCTATGCTCAAGTCATTTCACCTTTTCCTGCACTAAGCACAAGATGTTTCCTCCTTGCTTGAAGGTGCAATCCGGATAATGTTTAATATTATTTCATGTCAAGGTTTTCATTTAATATGATGTCTGGTCTGATTGTAACTTGAAGTCTTTTTCCTAACTAACTAATGCAGCTCAATTATAAGATTTGCTGAGCAGTGCCTAAATCCAGACATGAGGGCATCGATTTTCAGTCCTCGACTTATGGAGGTAGTATTCTATTAATTTCTTGCTTTTTAAGTTTGAAGTGTGATACTGCATTTTGGAGTTCGTTAGTTAATTTCGCATCAAGAACTAACTAATTATCTTCCTATCCCCTTTGTGTTATGCGCAGTCAATTGTATGGTTCCTTGCAAGGTGGTCTCGTACTTACCTAATGTCTTCAGATGGAGTTGGGGACAACATCTTGAATTCTGGTCATTGTCACCGACATAGTTCGAAAGAGGCTTTGATTAATTTCTTTGGAGAGCATAACCAAGGCAAAATTGTCCTTGATATTATTGTTCGCATATCCTTAATAACGCTTACATCATATCCAGGGGAAAAGTTTCTGCAGGTTTGAGCTTAAAACCCCCATGATTGCAACAAGTTTAGGTCTCCTTTCGACCACTTGTTTACACATGCTTGTTTTCCTAGGCTGCCTTTGTGTTAATAATGTGCATTCTTAAATGTAATCTCTTACATGCATATTAATTTTAATGATCTATAAAATCTGATTTAGAACCTAGGAAGATGACCAAACTGATTCGATACAATAGACGCTGTCTTTTAGTTGACTGCTAACTTCTCTCTTCTTTCTTCAGTTACCCTTGAAACTAAGTAATCTGTATCAATATTCGTACACCCGTGTCTGTGAACATATATATGGCCTTCAATGAGGCTATGACTCAGAATTCCATTGTTTACAGGCTGTAAAAACGGTATTTATTAGTTGAAAATGCAGCAATGAACTATATCATTCATGAATAAATAGAATAGGTATTAATCTGAACCTATATTTTCATATGATGGTGACCCAGGACCCTTCAATATGGAACTCCTATGACCTGTGTTTTTTGTTTTTTTTTGTTTGACTTATTGTATATCAAGAACTTAACGAGATATTGTTTGCATTTATATTTATTTTCAAGGCATTAGATTTGTGCATTGGATTAAAACTCGTAGTCTATATCAAAAACTGGTTGGTTGTAAAAGTATTTATTGACTTTCATGAGCATTTTTCAAGAGCTAGTCCTAAAATATTTATTTTGAATATCAGTTATAGAAATAGATTATTGAGACATATGAAATTGGCTGTTGGTTAATGCATTCATATTAAGGAAAAATTCAATATTTGCTGCATTTTCTCTGGTAAAAGGAAACATATGTACATTTATTGTCACCTGTCTGCTGATAGCATAACTGTGACTATTGGTTATATAATTGAATGGTTCTGGCACTTGAAAATTTTGTTTAATTAATCAGATATTAATCTTTGCATTTTCATTAGTCTTGATATCTTAAAATGTTTCAGAACCTGAAAGAGGAGTATCTATAAAAGACATTGGGACTTTGACCTACCTTGACATGTGATTGGTGCAATTTTTCCCAGGGCCTCACTTGTTACCAGTTATTTCATTCACTGGTTCAGCAAAAGCATGTGTGCGTGCATCTTGTTACTTTGGTGAGTGAATACTTAAATCCTTATAAAATTGGGATGGTTAGCTCTGTTTACCTTTTTTTTATTTTACTTTGTTTTTGGGACATGATTGTCTCATATTTCAAGGTAATCTTTGCCTCTGACAAACAACGATTGGATTGCCTTGCTGCTTTTTTATCCTTCTCTTTTTCCTAGATGATTTGCTTTTCACTGGGAGGATTTCTTTACTCTAATTCTAGACTTGTAGTAGTTATTCTCGTCTTTTTAATCTCTTGTTTCCCAAAAAAATGATATCTTCTGCAGAATTCATGGCAAGAACTGGCAGCTGCATTTTCTGTTGAAAACACCTTATTCTTATTGGGCACTGCTCATCAAGTAAGGACTTCGTTGACTTAAACTGTGAGCAACTTTGTTGCTGTGAGTCGTCTAAGTGCTTTCATTTCTGTTCTCAGAGGTCACTTGCTCAAACGCTTGTTCGTTCTGCTTCAGGCATGAGTTCAGAAGCATCAAACCAGTGGGTGTTTGCTCCAAAATTTCCTATAATTTCTAGAGTTTCTGATTCTGTGCAGTAATGTCTCTATTTTTTATATGAAGATATGTAAGAAATCTCATGGGCCACATAGCGACTTATTTAGTGGAACTGTCCGGCAAAAGTGATTTCAAAAGTATTGCTCAACAACCAGATATCATCTTGTCGGTGAGGGCTCAAGAATTTAGTTTAATCTCATGTTTGTGTGAAAATAGTTCATCAATAACATTTTAGATATCATGTAGGTCAGCTGCTCATTAGAACGGTTACGTGGAGCTGCAAGTGCTTCTGAACCTCGAACACAGAAGGCACTCTATGAGCTAGGATTCTCTGTGATGAATTCTGTACTAGTACTTCTTGAAGTCTATAAACATGAGGTAGCACTAACATTCTCTGGTATCTTGAATTACAGATTTTTATTTCTTAGTGCTGGTCTCATGATTGTAATTTTCATTGTTTCTTGGCAGTTTTACAAGCTTTTTTATTTTAATCATGTGAAAATTCCTATTTCTTGATGCATTAAAGTATACTTTGTTTTTGCAACTTCATTCTTACTCAAATAATGCAAAACTCCAGACTTTCTCACGTCTGTTGTCCTATACTGATGTCTAATTCTTGCTTAGTCTGCAGTTGTCTACCTGCTACTTAAATTTGTAGTTGATTGGGTTGGTGGACAAATTACTTACTTGGAGGCCCAAGAAACTGTTGCCGTTGTTAATTTTTGCATGCGCTTGCTTCAGCTCTACTCATCTCACAATATTGGCAAGGTAAGCTTCTGATGGGGAATATGGAATGATTTACTTTATGTTTTAGTAATTCATTTTGTGACTTTATCTTGTTTCCTTTGTAAAGCTTTGTTTTATCCTAAGTTGATTTCTTTGTTATGCTATCTTTAATTTAAGTCATTGTGTTTTGAGCTTCTTATATATTGCCCTCGTTTGTGTTTTACCTTACTCCTTCTTTCTCCTCCCCATCTTCTTTTTCTTCCTTGTCCTACATCAGTTTCTTTAATAATTTATGTTGTTTCTTACATGGGTGCGCACTTGGTCAGAAGGAAAATTTTGAAATTTAAATGGCAATCTGGTGGGCCTTGGCGCAACTGGTGGGTGCGCTGGCTTTCCGCCCCCAGGTCCAAGGTTCGAGCCTTGGAAACAGCCTCTTGGCAAATGTCAGGGTAAGGCTGCGTACATATAGGGTATCCTTCCCCTGAGCCCGCATTATGCGGGAGCAGCTTGGCACTGGAGTCCGCCTTTTTTTTTTTAAACGGCAATCTGGCATTGGAGACTCTGCGTTCTTTTTAATAGTTCAAAGGGTTGAAGAGGTTTCTTTTGTGGCTTCCTTCCCCAAAATCAGTCAGGGTGCATTCAACTCCTAAAAATTTTGTTCCATGAGATTTTTCATATACTTGAATTGAATGATTAATGTCAAATAGAATAAGTTGCCCTCTTTATAAGTTATGAATAGTATAGCCCATTTCTAAGACTCATGTATGCATGATTTGTTTATAAATTTTTGCCAAAGGATTTGTGCAGCCTCAAGTTCTTCATTAGTCTGGGGATTGCAAAAATGTTAATCCATTTACTAGTCTTGAGGTTTACTAGTCATGAGGATGGGAAGTTAGAAAGGACAACTCTTCATTCACTCTTAATGTGGTATAAGGTGCAAATTCATGCTTCCTTCTTCTACAACTTGTCCTTCTCTCATTAATTTTGAAGTTTCATGTGAAAACTTAGTAGTACTCCTTCCTTAGTTCAATATAGCATCCATCCTGAATTTATAGCATTTAGTACCTTTTGGGTCTTATTAAGTGTAGAATTAAATGTCAATAAATACACCTTGAACAATTTGGTACGAGGAATATGAGAATATGGGATCCAGCCGCATTTTGTTCATATTTGGGCCCTTTGCCCTACCTTTATTTTTTATTACACCAATCTAATATTATCATTGTTTGAGGTGGTTTGGACATGCTCAAAGAAGGTCATTGGGTGCGTCAGTGAAGAGGGTTGATTAAGCAATATGGAGTCCTCTAAAAAGAGGTAGAGGAAGACTGAAGCAAACATTCGATAAGGTTATAGAGCGAGATCTTTTGGTTAATAAACTATCCAAAGATTTGGTTTTTAATAGAGCGCAATGACGTCGTGCGATTTATATAGCCAACCCTACTTAGTGGGATAAGGCTTTGTTGTTGATGTCAGTGTCGTCGTCATCTAATATTATCACCCTATTGTACCATGCAAAGTCAATGAACAATTACTGTTGCTGTTAATTTTCCAGTGTCTCTAGTAATTCACTGTTTCTTCTTGTTATCTACTTTTGTTATCCCTCAAGTCTGTCTTTGCATACTTTTCAGATATTGATAAGTCGTTCAAGCAGCTTACTCAGTGAGGCTAAAACAGAGAAGTATAAAGATTTGCGTGCCCTTCTTCAACTCCTTACAAGTCTTTGTTCTAAAGACATGGTGAAATTTCTTATTGAAGTTGTTTATCTTTGCAATTGTAAATTGGTGTGCTTTTTTCTCACGCAATTGACCAATATAACTGAAAAACTTTTGAATACAACAGATTGATTTTTCATCAGATTCAATTGAGACCCAAGGCACTAACATTTCTCAGGTATATTATTGCATCATTTCTGCATGTCTCATAAAGTTAGATAAACGGATAGCTGATGGTTGGTGTCACAGGTGGTTTACTTTGGTCTCCACATAGTCACACCATTGGTTTCTATGGACCTCCTGAAATACCCTAAACTTTGTCACAGTGTAAGATACTTGTCCATCTTGTAGAAAGAGTACTGGAATAATTGTCAAGGTCCTAATATATAGCATGCTTTACTTTCAGTATTTCTCTCTTCTGTCACATTTATTAGAGGTCTATCCTGAGACATTTGCACAACTAAATAGCGAAGCGTTTGCTCATGTACTCAGAACCCTTGATTTCGGTCTCCATCATCAGGTAACATTTGTCTTATCTGGCCTTTCTTTACTTGCCAATGACATTTTATGGAACAAAAAATTATGAAGTGGTAGAATTGAAATTGAAAAACTTTAAGCTTAGATAAAACCAAAAAGAACTCTTGAGCACAGAGAAATTCTTACTAATTTCAGAATCTCTTTCCTTAATAAATTTCTTAAATTTAAAAAAAAAAGCAAAAAGAAAGAATAATTTCATCAGTATTGCACCATGTTTTTTCAAAGTAATGTAAATTCTACTTGCCCTTTTAATGGTGGTTGACATTGTGTCCTTGTCAATTTTTCAGGATGGAGATGTGGTTAGCAAGTGCCTTAGAGCTCTCCAAGGTCTTGCTTCATACCACTACAAGGAGACTGTTGCGGGTGGAATAGGTTTAGGCGCACATGCCACTGGTCTAAAGGATTCAAATGGGAACTTGCAGGAAGGCCTACTGAGCTTGTTCCTTCGTTCATTGCTCCAGTTACTTCTCTTTGAAGATTACAGGTGGATAAACATGCCGAGTTTGTTTGTATGTGAATAAATGAACAGCATGGCTATAGAACATATATCTTACAATTTGATGAACTGAACCGCTTTCTAATGGTACTGATCTTCTTGTTTCAGTTCTGATTTGATAAGCGCTGCAGCGGATGCTCTCCTTTCACTTATCCTTTGTGAGCAAAGCCTCTATCAGGTATGTCTTTGAAACTTACTCTGCAAATTTTGCATTAAGTTTTAAAGTATGGGCATGCTTGCATGAATCTTCCCATGATTTCTTCCCCTTTAATGCGAGTCAATTTTCATATATGGACTTTGTTTTCTAGACCAGCTATTTTCTCATGATGATCGATACTCCCCAATAGAACCAACAAGCCTTCGATTACTCTTTTTAAATCATCGAAGTCTATTTACTGCTGTAAAATCTCTCTTCCCCCCTACTTGATTTTATAGAGCCTGTCTGGATCGCATTTGTTTACAGAGATTGGGAAATGAATTGATCGAACGACAGTCTAATCCAAGTCTCAAATCGAGATTGGCAAATGCATTGCACAGACTAACAAGTGCAAATCAGCTTTCTTCCTCCCTTGATCGAATGAATTACCAAAGATTTAGGAAAAATTTAAATAACTTCTTAATCGAAGTTCGTGGCTTTCTTCGAACAATGTGAGATGATCAATATTTTGCCTGGATGGTGTTGTATAAGAGAGATATAATATCATACTAGTTGAGACAGCTGTAGCAGAACAGTTTTTGGAGACACTGTCGAGGATGGTATAGTTTTTCGAGTTACAGAAACATCCAATCCTATCTTCTCATCGCATTCTTGTTTCAAATGGTGAAAATTACCGATATAACATTACCAGGAAGGCAAATCCGGTGACAGGACATGTCAAGGCACAATTTTTTTTTTCTTTTTCTGTTGGGTCAAATCTATTCTAGGCTTCGTTGCTGGTGAATGTATTATAAAATTTTGTTTTGGTGAAATATCTTCGATCAATCGATTCATGATTTGTGCATTTGCTTACCCAACCGTTTTTCACTACAAATCCAAACCTTTCACATCGTTTGCTAAATTCCACCTATTTCTGACCTGCAAAAAAGGAAGAAGAAAAAAAAAAAAATCAAATGCTCGAAGGCAGAAGGCAAGACTTTAGATTAAATAAAACTACTAGTCGCCTGGTCGAGTCTGGAGTAATGAGAAAAGATCATCTTGGTCATTTTTTATTTTTAAAAATTTAACCCATGTTTTTATGGTACGTTTTATGCGTACTTAAAGGCATTGGAAAAAGTTTGGTAAAAAATAAAGCATTCGAAAGAGTGATTGATTGACAAATGGACTAAAAAATTGACACATTACCTCTAAATAACGATATAATGTTTCAGTTTCACCACTCTTGGAATTTTTCAACTAGGATTAGTACATGGAAGATACATATTGTATTTTTGACAGATTAGTTTTTAAAAAACCACAATTTTTTTTCCAAATTTAATTAGTTGAATCTTTATTCATAGTTGACAAACCTATGCAGTCTCAATTTAAAAAAATAACATGCATTCAGGCTCACCAGTAAACGTTAAAAATCCTAACTCATATTTTAACTATATCAAATAATGTGGTTTTTTTGAAGCCAAAATTTTTATGTGTTTTTTTATAACTACTCCAATCCTTAATATAAGATATTAGAAAAATTAATCTTAATCTTAAATATAAAATATAGATTTTATATTTATCGACATTTTCTTAATTTACCCCTAATTGATACCATTTCAACAATAATAAAAAAGAATGGGAAAATTAAAGATGACAACTAGATTGTTTTAGAAAATACACATCGTCTTAACTAACTAAACTAATAAATTTGTTTTACAAAATATATGTCATCTTAACTAATTCAATTAGTTTTTTTAATCTAATCAAATTAGATAAATGTCTTTTGAATAAATGTCTTGTATGTAAGACTGCAAGAAATATACAATATATCATAAAAATAAGACTTCTCATCTCCATAATGTTTAGCACTTCTAGCTTATGATACCTGTGAATAATATTTAGCATTGTAGCAGCAGGAACAATTATCTATTAATCGTCACATGCAATCCAACAGAATGCTTCAGGATCCATCCTACTTTTATCGCCAAATTGCCAAATAGGTGTGGGTGGGGTTTAAAATTGTCCAAAAAAACTAGTACTGATGGTTTCTTCCTCCTTGTTTTTCCGTGTTTGAACATGATCAGGCACAAATTCGTGAGGTATAAACATGGATACAAGGTAGATCACAATATTTAGGAAAAAATTGAAAAGACGGCAGTACACTGAACAGTGTTTTCTAATCCATTCGGACGGCTGAATTACATAATCCGGACTCAGTTACTTGTGCAGTATCCTCTTCCTGGGAAATTTCAATTTCTTCTGTGCTTGGTTCTGCCAAATAATAGTGAGCCAAAAAGGAAAAAGAAATACTAAGCACAGTTTATAAGCGCAAGCAAGATACATGCTGGTCTAAATTCAAAACAGTAAAGCTACCTTCGGTTTTTCCAGGGCCTCGTAATCTGTCCTCTCCTGCCACTTACTCTTGCGCAGCTTAATAGGCCGATTTCCAACATATTTACCTAAAATCATAGCACAGAAGTTGGTGCATGGATTTAGTAATAAATTTCAAACGTTATTGTCAGCTTACATCTTCAGGATTACAAAAACAGAGAAGAGTAAAACTGCCAACTGGCCAAACTTTTAACAAAAACACACTGCTTTGTCCACAGCAGCAACTCATTTGATGATCCAACGTGTTTATCAGTTTAGAAACATGATCAAGGTACTTGGTTTTTCCCGAGAAAGTTCACACAAGACACAACCCTTGTGAACAATAGTCTAATTAGGATCTCAATATCTGAATTTCAAAACATTACCCTAGTTTAAAGAAAATTAAAACATTACAATTACAAATTCTAGTTAAAATTAGCATATATATAGATTTCAGTAGAAACACGTATCAGAGACTGACCACGCAAAGGACCTGGGAAAATGATGGGGATGTAAAGTTCACATAACAAATCACGTGGTTTTTAAGTGCTGATTTAAACTGTCAACACGTTTTCACTTGCTGTGATATTTTGATGGATAGTGTCGCATTTTAAACCTTGGATGTAAACTTGTAAATAGTAATTACTTCATCATTTAGGAAGGCTACGGGGAAGCATAACAAAAGAAAGATGGAAGGGGAAGAAAAGAGAAGCACATCTGTAGTTTGCATATAACTGACCATTCATTTCTTTAAGAGCAGCAGCAAGGTCAGCAGGATTGGCAAAGCTTACAAATCCATAACCCTTTGTTTTTCCAGTTCGCTTGTCTCTGACAGCCTACAAAATAATCAAATGAATGTTTGCCATAGAAACAAATTACTAAGTAAATCCACAAGCACTGCAAACACAGGTTGAGTTGATTGATTAAGAAGAACGAAGATCAAAATAAACCTTCTAATAAGGTACTAAACAGTGTCTCAATGACACCATCTTAATTGCCTTTTAACTTGTTAATGGGCAGCAGCATGGGAACAAAAAAAAAAAAGAAATGAAAGTTATGAAATAGGGCCTACCTTAAAGATTCACACACTGTTCCTTCAAATAAAAATCTGAAGAGGAAATAAAAATTTTTCACACTGATATGATAATTACCCAAAGTAAAAGATTTAGTTAGATGAGAGATCCACTTACTCGTGCCATGTTAAAGGAAGGAAATCGAGAAAATGCTTTTGAAAGAACATCATCATTCACCTCATTACCAAGATCACCACAAAAGAGCCGATAGTCATCTGCCAAATCCAATATAACGAGACATTAATTAATGATATTAACTTTTGAGAGAGTAGTATTTGGCATCAACATCATTTGCACCAGCTGTAAAAGGGGAGCGTGAAATCATATGGCAAGATTTGGCAGGATGTAAGAATACGTTACATTCTTGAACCACTAATTGAGTAGCCTGGGCCCATTTTAAATATTAGAATCGGTAATGCAGGCAAAATAATATCTAAGCCTGAAAGAGAGGGATTTGAAACAAAATATATACTGCTTATGAACCAGACACGGAACCAATGAACAATCCTTGCAGCCCCAGCAGGCCCAGAACTTTTTTATTTTCATAATAATAGTTGTAACCTCAAAAGAAATAGATTGCGTTACAAATGAATGATTACTATTGCTACTGCAATTCTGGACCTTGACTTTTTCGGTATTACAATGAGTGACTTCGATACCCAGGCATTTTTCTCAAAATCCACATGAATTGTATCTCAATGACATTATGTTTTCTTTAAGCTACTACATTAATATACAACTGTCACCATTCCACATTCTAAATAGTTGATACCATTGTTTAGAAGTTGAAAAAAGTATCAAAAAAATGCTAGGTCAAAAGTAGGTTCAAGGTAATCATCTAAAAAAGGGGAAAGAATTCTAGTTATCTTAATAAATGGAATTTAATCTTCCATTCTAACTTGTTTGGTACTGTTAGAATCTCATAGAATAAGAGATATGTTTCCATAAAATAAGGAACATGTTTCCATAGAATAGAGAATATGTTAGGGGTATTACTTTCATATATATAGACTTGTATATGTGTTTTAATTCAAGGAATTTAGATTATTCTTCCTTCTAAGTTTATATGGTATCAGAGACTGGAGCTTTCTGAAATTTTCGGCGACGAATTTTCAGATTCCGGCGAGTCTTTTGAATTTTTCTGCGAGAAATTTCCAGATTCCGGCAAGTATTTTGAGTTCTCAGGAGCTACATCAGTACTGTCTCGTACTGTTCACCGGTATTGTTCACTCCCAGATTCCAGCAACTGTTTATCCCAAAATTTTGGCGACTGTTCATCCCAGATATCGGCAAGTTACTTGAGTTCCAACGACTGTTCAACGTAGTGTTTAGCACTGTTTATTATTATTGTTCATCTGTAGATTCCGACAAGGTTCTTCAGTTTTTTGGTGGCTGTTAACCCAGATTCCGGCACTTTTCATCCATCTGCCGATTCTGGCAAGTCTCTTCAGTTTCCAACACTGTTCATCCAAGGCAAACATTCACAGTACTATTTGGTACTATTCATAGTACTGTTTTGGCATTGTTCATAGTACTATTGGGTACTGTTCATAGCCACTATTTAGACACTGTTCGTCAACGCTGTTTTGTCTGTTTTCTGTCGGCTGTTTCGTTTCAAGGTACTGTTTGGCTGTTCATAGCACTGTTTGACACTATTCATAGCACTGTTTTCATCACTATTCATAGCGATAAGTTAATTTTCCATGGCTGAATCGAAGAACTCTGATATCATCAATTTTCTTGAAGCTCTTGACTCCTCTTATGAGACTATTCACTCTCAAATTCTGTCTAGTCAGGAGCTCTCATCTCTTGAAGATGTGTTATCATGAGTTTTTTATGCTGCCAATTTAGTTCCTCCGTCTGTTGATCACAATGTAAGTGCTTTTGCTAGGCGTGGTTCCTTTAAGAACAAGAATTATGGGTCTAAACAAGGCATTAGTACTCCGAACATGTCTTCTAGCAGTTTCATCTGCAATTATTGCAAGGAGCATGATCATATTAAATTAGCATATTTACCTAAACCCTAAACCTGTCAAAATGATTGGACTGGACTAATTAGATGACAAGGTCGGTGATTTTTGTGGTCAAACTGGCCAATCCAGTCCGGTCTTATCACATTGCTTATGAGAGCTCGAAAGAAAAGGGGAGTCTCGTTTAACGATGTCGTTTGTCTAAGAAAATTAATTTCATTTGTATGTGGTTGGCACATGCTATAAGAAACCATGAAAGATCTAAATGTGTTTGGGTGTTGGCAAAGAAACCACTTATGTGGAAAGGAAAGTGAATGGGGAATTCCAAGCGCCTGATTAATTCGAAGGGAAGGGGTCGAAGAAAAAATGATAGAGAGTTACATCGTTTGGTTTGGTTGTTGGGGAAGAAGTGAGGGTTTTAATAATTTTTTATTTGATTTAAAATGAGATAGAAGGGGAAGAATGATAGCAATTTACCATTATACCTTAACATATTTGGTTATATTTTTTTATTTATATGTTATATAGATTAATTTACATATTATATAATTAATATAATAACATTTTCTTTTATAATTAGTGTAACAATATATATTTTGTTTTAAATTAATTGTATAATAATATATTTTTTAACTATAATAGTATTTTTATTTATAGTAACATATTTTCATTTTAAATTAATTTCATAATAATATATTTTTAAAAAATATATTATTTTAATTTTAATAAATATAATATTTTTTTTATTTTATAATAATATATTTTTTATTTATCATAATATTTTCATCATGGGCATTATTGGAATATCATATAAGTCATAAGGGTAAAATGATCCAAAATTTTGGTCCCTTCTAAAACCTCCCCATTTAATCCTTGAGGTGTTTTTTTTTTTTTGTAATTTATCATTTTCTATCAAAAAAAAAAAGGTGCCAAAATAGGGGTGTTAGATACTGTTTTATTATGATTTTTTTAAGGGAGGGCATAAGCCCTAGTGAGAATAAGTAATTACATGGGGAAATTGATCTCAATCGCTCTTTGTCAAACAACTCCTGCATAAAACTCAAGCAAGACTCCAATAAGCACGACATGGTTAATCCTTTTTTGCAAGCTCATCAGCAAGTTGATTCTTTCCTCTTGGAATGTAGCGAATGTCTGGAAAACTCCATAAACTTCAAAATATGTACAAACTAGCAAACTGTACCCCTTATTGCTTGTCCTATCCCGCAGCATGTTGATTACATTTTTTGCATCAAACTCCAATATAACCTTCCTCAATCCCGTATCCCAAGCCATTTGTAAGCCCTTAAACATAGCCAATTGCTCAGCTTCAATGATCTTACAAGGCCCAAGAGTGTGGGCAAATCATCCAGCTTTGGTTTGCGATGCTGTAACAGCCCCACCAACGTTCACTTTTATCCAACCCCAAAGGAGGAGGTTGCCAAAATAACTAGGTGTTCAATCCCGCTTTATCGTCCTCAACATTATGCCATGCACTATCCTGCAATAGTACAAAATGAACCAAGACGCCATAACAGCAAAGACCGGATCCGAAAGTTTTACAAATTCTTCTTCAAATAATGTTTGGTTCTACTACTTCCACAATAGTCAAACAGCAACACCTCAAAGGAGAGGCGTTGAAAATACCTTGGGTTAATCAGCTCGACCCAAAACTGCTTTGCTTATTGACAACCGCACAGGATGTGCATTGTATCTTCTATGCCGTTGTTACAAAACTGACATATAATAGATGTTAGGAAATAGGCTTCATCCATTTTTGGTGAATTAGACCTAAATCCATTGACCTTGGGGTCAAAATAAAATATTCAATTTTATGGGGTATTTGTTGGTAATATTCTCCAATTATTTGACACAAATTGGTGGGAACAATTTTTTTCGTAAGAATTGGTGGGACCATTTTTATTTACGTGGGTTTATGCTCTGTGTGTGAAAATAAGAAACAACACAACCCCTCAACTAGACAATACTATGAAAAACTCTCATAAGTATTTCTCTCTCCTTCCTCTGGTGTATTTTGATGTGTAATATAGCCGGAGTCCACTGACGTGATCCGGTTCGTGTAGGTATCCTGATAGTACGAACCTACACTCCAGGTACGCCTGTAAATCTACATTGGTATAAGAGCATTTTTTTAATCGGTCCTTAGGCTAAAAGTTGCTTATGTTGAACATGTTCTTGAATATATGAAAGCATATAATTCGCACTCAAGTATATATTTTCTGTATTTGATAAGTTCTTGTTCGTTGTGTTTACGGTTGATGTTTTTCCATTCCTACGTTTCTGGTATTTTCTGTGTTTTTTTGTTTACGTCAGTTCTTGTCGTTTTTCATTTATGCCTCTGTTCCATGAGTATATGTGTATTTAGAAGCCTCATAATATACATAACAAAGCTTTGGAATGAAGGAACATAATGAATGAACAATCCTAAAAGAAACGAAACTGGAAATGCAACTAAGTTAAATTGGGCCATCTGAAAACGAGTGATTTAGGCTTAGAAAATGATCCTATTGCGTAGAGCTCAAAAAACGAAGAAAATGACAACAAGAATGCAAAAATCGGATGTCGGATAGCGAAGATATTGAGGAGAGAAGAATCGGGTCCGACGAACTCGACCCATCTCTCTCGCTAGTCGTTGAAGATGAAGTTAAAAAAAACAAAGAAAGAAGAAACTGTGTTGTTTTGGCTTCATTAAAAAAAAGAGGTCGGGTTGGTCCCGAGTCAGACATTAGATCTAACCTGGATCCATAAGTTATATTATATAAAAAAAATCTTTTAGTTTAACTCTGTAGGTCTGAGGAAAAAAAATTTAGATCGGGTCATAACAAGCCCAACTCAATCCAAACACCTAAAAAAAACATTGGATCGGGTCATACAGGCCTATCCCAATCCAAACACCTAAAAAAATTATAAAAAATGCAGAAAGCGCCATGTGGCACATGAGGCCACGTGGCAGACCCGTTTGACACGTGGCAGGCATAGCCAAATTGTAGACGGCGTGTGTATCAATCAGAGATCTCCAAGCCACGCGCCTTCATCGAGAGTAAGATTCATCTTGTTTTTCCATTTTTATGGATTTAATCTCCTTGGGATGCATGCGTGCACGTAGGAGCTCCGTTTGAGACGCAATTTGTTCCTAAAAATTCCTAAAATCAAGATCTTCATGATGACATTTTATTTTCCTATTTTGGAGGCAATTCAGGATCTGTTTGTATGGTTTTCAATACTTATTTAAGTGTTTATATCCATTTAAAAATCCCTAAGATTTCAATAATGACTCAGATTTATTTATTTAGGTGAAAATGAAGCAAGAGGCTTCTAACAGCATTGAAACACTTGAGTATGAGTCATTGAGTATTGAGTTTGTGGGTGATCAAGCTCATGTATATAATCCTGAAGAAAATGTATTTTTTGAAGAAGATCCCAAGGATGATCTCTTTCTTATCCCTGAAGAAGATCTTAAAGAGCTTATACAACAGGAAGCGCATGTAGTCTACTCTGATTCTGGACCAAAGTATGTACCTTCCTGTCCTAATGAACCTCAAAATTTAGAAGAAGATGTCGACCAACCCTACTCTGCTGCTATGGATGAGAAGATAGCGGAACTTTGATGCATACAAAACAACTAGAATAAAGAATATAAAAATCATATACTCAATCATTGAGAACTATGTAGAAAGCATAACTGACAAAAAGAGTGCAGAATTCTACGTAAGCGTAATGATGAAATATCATGTAGCTGTAAGAGCAAGGGGCACCTTCCTTTTGACTGTTTCTTGGGTTGATGTTGTAAGAAAAACAATAAGATTCATGAAGAAAAAGAAATTTTTTTTAGAAAACTAAGGAAAATCATTATTGACTACTATTGTTCTGACATTTAAATGGTGTATAATATTCTTGTTTTTTTAATGTTGGTTGTATTAAGAATATGACTCTATGTGTTTTTGTTAGTATGTTTTATATATTGACATAGTATTTTTTATGTAATGAAAAATGTTTTTAGTTAATTCTATTTTTAATTTGTATTATGATACCATGAATCCCTGATAAGTGGGAGCTTTTAAAAGATGGAACTTCTAAAAGTTGATAACTTATTTAAAGTACTTATATAAAGTTTTTGACAGAAAATAGTAAAGTTTCTAGTATTTGTGTGATGAGAGGTACAAACGTATTCGCCTAATCATGGATCTAGTAATAAAATTATTTTCTGGTCAGGAGTGATATAAGTATAAACATTGTATACGACAATGTGCTATATAATCGTTTGGTTAAGTTCTCTTAAAGAGAACATCGTTTCTAAATGTGAAAAACGTTGCTTCAAAATTGACAAATAGCTACGAAAGGCATCATTGGTGAACTGAATAAGGGGGATAAATTGAATGGCAACAACTGAGACATCTGACACCGTAAGGTGCAATACATTTTAGAGGAACAGGAGGTTGTTGAGCCACTAACCACTATTTTGGTGGAAACTGAAGCTGGGACGACTACTCAGCACATGAGAAACTTGGAAGTTACAAGCATGGAAAAAGAAGAACAACATTGCAAAAATCACCTTGTTGAGCACTATGGAGAACTACTTGATATGCCAATATGAGAAATGCAAAACTACTCAGGCTATGTGAGCTGCACTTGAGGATAAGTTTGGTGGCATATCACCACTAAGCTTAGGAGATTGACAATCAAGTTTGACAACTACAAGCTTAAAGGGAATACTCCTATAAAGCAGCATCTGAGAGAGATGTCTAACATGATCAGAGAATTTCAGGAAGCTAGACATACTTTGACTGATAAACAGTAAGTTCAGGCTGTGATCAGATCACTCTCATCTAGCTGAGGGCATATGAAAGTGAACTTGACTTATAATGACAACATCGTCACTTTTGATAATGTAGTGAAACACCTTGAGCTCGAGGATGAACGCCTAGAGGCATATAAGGCTTATAGACAAGCCTACTATACTAAGAATGCTGGTCCTTCTAATGCAAAGCCTTATTCTAAAAAGGGCAAGAAATTTCAGAATAAAGGCAAGAAGGACAGCCCAAAATTCCAAAAAGGAAAAAGGTAATTTAAGAAGAAAGTTGACCTGAATGAGGTCAAGTGTTACGTCTACCTGAAAATGGGTCACTTTATATGGGACTATACCCTGCGAAATAGCATGAAAATGTACTAGTGAATTATGTGAATTCACACATTTCTTTTGTTTTAAGTATTACTTTTCTAACATAACATATTTTTTCTTCTTGGATTTTGGACTCAAACTCAATACACCATGTGACAAGAGATTGTGGATCCTTCGTAGAATATCGTCGGTTGCCGTATCTAAGCAAATAGCTTTACGTGGGCAACAATGCAAATATCAAAGTCAAAGGAATTGGCACCTACAAATTAGCTTTGCGTGGTGGAAAGACTTTGATCCTACATGATGTTCTTCATGCACTTGACATCTGACAAAATTTAGTTTCAGTACTTTGCCTTTTAGATTATGGGTTTGATGTAAACTTTAATGGCAAAGTTGCATGCAATTTTAGCAATAAGGCCTTTTATTGTTCAACTTTCCTTTCTAGAAAGTTCTTTGTTATGGATATTGTTGGTGATTTTTATGTGCATGATTGTTTCGTTACTTCCTCTAATATAACTGTTAATATGAATATCTGACATGCTAGATTAGGACACATTAACCAAAATAGAATGATTAAACTAGTTAGAGAGGGTTTGCTAGGTGAAATTTTAAATATGGAAATGTCTTTATGTGAGAATTGTCTAGCTGGTAAGGCAATTATAAAACCTTTTGGTAAGGGAACTAAAGTTGAGATTCCGTTGCAATTAATTCATTCTTATATATGCAGTCCAATGAGTGTGAGGGTGAGATACGGAGCTTGGTATTTTATTACCTTCATTGATGACTATTCGCGATATGGTCACGTTTATTTGATCTCACACAAGTCTGAAGCTCTTGAGTACTTTAGACGATACATGAATGAAGTAGAGAATTAAATAGACTGCAAAATTAAAGCATTGCACATTGATAAATGTGTGAATACTTATATGATCAATTTAAGGAGCTCTATGAAGAAAAATGGATAATTAGGAAACTAACCATTCCTAGTACTCTACAACAAAACAGAGTTGCAGAAAGAAGAAATAGAACTCTTCTAGACATGATTAGGTCAATGATGGCTCAAGAAAATCTACCAATTTCATATTGGGGTAATGCTTTATTGATGGCTGCCTTCATTCTTAACCATGTGCGCTCTAAATCAGTCACTTTTAAACCATATGAGTTATGGATAAAACACAAGCCATATTTAAGCATTCTTAGACCCTAAGGGTCAACTACATACATTCATAATGATTCCCATAGGTATGAGAAGTTATGTCCTAGAAGAAAGAAGTTTATCGTCATAAGATACTCTGAACAATTAAAAGGATATGTTTTCATAGGTAAAAACAAAGACGGAATCATGAATAAAATTGAATCAAGATATACCGTATTTATAGAAAATAAATTTCCTAGCAGGGGAAATATTGATCGTACAGTACCTCTTTATGAGACATAAGAACAAGGTAGTACGAAACAAATTAATAACCCTCAATCGTTTTAATACATCAACTTGAGTGGGAGCTCAAAAAGGTCATTACAAAGGCCTAGACAAGAGACATGAAACTCCCATAAGAAGGAGTGACAAGGGAAATGTACCCAGGAGACACTTCTCAATAGAAGGAGATGCACTTATTGTTACTCCAGATGAAGATGATGAGCCACGTTCTGTAAGAGAAGCGAAAGAGACAAGAAACTCCTATAAGAAGGAGTGACAAAGGAAATATACCTAGGAGACGCTTCTCAATAGAGGGAGATGCACTTATTGTTACTCCAGATGAAGATGATGAGCCATGTTATATAAGAGAAGCGAAAGAGACAAGAAACTCCCATAAGGAGAAGTGACAGGGGAAATGTACCCAGGAGACACTTCTCAATAGAGGGAGATGCACTTCTTGTTATTCTAGATGGAGATGATGAGCCACGTTCTGTAAGAGAAGCGAAAGAGAAAAGAAAATCCCATAAGAAGGAGTGACAGGGGAAATGTACCCAAAAGACGCTTCTCAATAGAGGGAGAGACACTTATTGTTAGTCCAGATGGAGATGATAAGCCACGTTCTGTAAAAAAAACCTTATCAAGCCCTGCTAAGGATGAATAGAAGAAGGCAATGGAAGAGGAAGTTGATTCAATAAAAAAAAATCAAGTTTGAGAATTAGTTGATCTACCAAAAGGGAGAAAAGCCATTAAGGACAAATGGGTTCTCAACATAAAATAGAAAAGTTGATGGATCAATTGACAAATACAAGGCTCGATTGGTTGTAAAATGGTACACACAACAGGAAGGTATAGATTATTAGGATACCTTGTACTCTTTCAATTTTATAAGACTTATTCTAGTAATAGTAAATGGTCTATATTTGGAACTACATCAGATGGATATAAAAACGCATTTCTAAATGATGATTTGGATGAAGAAATCTATATGAAACAACTATTAGGTTTCATTAAGAAATGAATGGAAAGCAAAGCTTGTAAGCTCAAAAGGTCCATTTATGGACTGAAACAATCATCCAGATAGTGGTATTTGAGGTTTCATAGAGCAATAATCTCTTATGACTTTCAAATGATTGAAGAGGATTAATGCATGTACATTAAGCGATTTGAGGGTAATTTATGATATTGTCCTTATAAGTAGATAACATACTATTGGCTGAAAATAGTCTAAATTCAATTTTAACTATTAAAGAATGGCTATCATCGAATTTTGAGATGAAAGTCATAGGTGAAACATAGTATATACTTGGAGTTAAAATCCAAAGGGATAGCTCTAGAAGAATCCTCTCTTTTACAAGATAATTATATATAGAAAATTCTTTAGAAACCCTAGTAGCTTCTGGAGTAACCCTGAGTCTTTATATGTGTCCCAAAACTGAGTCAGCAAGAAGAAAATGGAAAAGGTTCCCTATGTTAGTGCCGTTGGAAGTTTGATGTATGCAATGATGTGTACAAAGCCAGATTTTTGTTATGTAGTTGGACTGGTTAGCAATCCCGGTGAGCAACATTGGAAAGAAGTAAAGAGGATTTTGAGATACTTGAAGGGCACATCAGATTATGCATTATGCTATCAAGGAAGCGATCTACGCTTGGTTGGATACTCTAACGCTGATTTGGGTATAGATGAAGTTGAGCGAAAATTGACTTCATGATATACCTTATTGTTGAATAATGGCGCCATATGTTGGAGCAACAAAAAGCAGACGTGCATTGTCCTACATCCTATAGAAGATGAGTTCATGTCATGCACCTCAGCAATGCAAGAGGCTATATAGATCAAGAGATTTATTGAACACCTTGGATTTGGAAATGAAAACACCAATCTTATGTTAGTGTATTGTGACAATACTGTAGCCATAGCCTATATGTATAGTTGGTAATTTGGGCCGGGCTGACAAGTTGAGCTCGTCAGCCTGTTAAAATAAACGGGCTCGAGCTGAGAAATCTCAGGCCATTTAATTTTTGGGCTAAACGGGCTGGCCCATTTAAATAATTAAAAAAATTCAGCTTCTCAGATAGTTAGATCTCAGTGTTCTCAGTTATTAATGATGTTGTGTTTAACTAATTCCTCATTCTTTTTATTTGACACTTTTATTTTCATATTATATTTATTTATTCTACTATTATTAAATTTAAAAAAGATGTATTTATATGTTTTTGTGATGTGAGTAGATGAAAAAAAAAGGAAAGTAAGAATGAAATTGGTAAAATGTATAAAAAGAAAAGAAGTGTGATGTGAGTGAATGAAAGAGAAAGAAAGTGAAAATTTTAAAAAAATAAGTGAATTTTTTTAAAAAGGCAAGCTAGCGGGCCTTATTGGGCTCGGCTGGCATTTTGCCAGCCCATAAAGGGACGGGCGAAACGGGCCATACCCGTCGGGCCCGCAGTACAGGTTGGCCCGAATTCCCAATAATACCTATATGAAAGATCCCAAATATTATAGTAAGACTAAACACATTTATATAAAGTGCAATTTTGTGAGAGATTATATAGCACATAAAGTTGTAACTGTACAACATATTTCAATCAAGAGTATGGTCGCAGATCCCCTAACCAAACTAATAGCCAGGGAAATATATGACAAACATGTAAAGGCTATTAACATGCACAAAATGTAAAATTGCAGACACTATGTAATATGTTTATGATTAATGAAAGTATTTCTTAATAAATTTATGTGTCTATATGAAGGTGTACAATGTTTAGTATGTCGTACAGACAGATGAGGTTGGCTCTCTCACACAAGCAACCGTCTTTGATACTCAGGAGGAGTATGTAAAGATGAGACAATTGTGTTCACCAATAAAACAGTAGGAATGTTGATATGGTATAAAAGAAACACAAATTATATCGCCTCAATAAGAGTGTAGCATGCCGATATGAGATCTAATAAGATATAGATATACATATAGATCGAATCATGGACGCTCGTTTCCATGTTGCCTGTTTCCAAACAACAATTTCTTCAACATTGACTTCATGAAAGATAAGTGGAGTAGAAGAATTTGGTTTTATATACTGGAAGTATCTAAACTTATGTCTGTACGGTGTTAATAATGAGGTTCAAAACAACTTATGCTCCTATAGTGTAAGAGTAACACCATTTCATGTAATCCATACCATATATGAAAAAGAACCGCAAATGGGAAGTGGATCCTTGCTTTATTGATATGCGAGTCCCAAGAAGTTTTAAGCACTTCTATGATGTCTTTTGACTTTGCATTGTTATAGAGATATGCTTAAGCGACTACTACCTTAACATTTGTCCTATAATCATGACAGATATGATCTAAAGTATTATGTTAGGAATGTGGTTGACGCATATTAAAATGATATATAAGCGAAAGGAAGATTACCTGAAATATACACACCCATGCTGGTATCTGAGACATGTTCTAAATGATATTAATTTTGATAATTTCATAAGTGTAGACACTAAGCATATGAGAAGGTTATTTAAGTTTTATCTTTACTTGAGAGGGATTATATCTGCCATGTGAAAGTATACATTGGTAAATCTAGGACATATGAGGCATAATATTAAATTCAAACTACATAGAGAAAGGTTGTCTTGTGCTAGTCCTATAAAAGAGATTTCTAGTACAAGCACCTATGAAACGTGTTGTCCATGTGGTCATGGCAAAACACCTGGTATGAAAGAAGGAAAAGAGAGAGACAAGGCTCACGGTATCTAATCCACTAAGTGTGAGTGGAAGATGTTGGGAAATGGGCTTGATCCACCTTTAGTGGATTAGGCCCAAACCCGTTGGCCTTGGAGCCAAAATAAAATATCCAATTTTATAGGGTATTTGTTGGCAATATTCCCCAATTATTTGAAACAAATTGGTAGGAACAATTTTTCTTGTAAGAATTGGTGGAAACAGTTTTATTGACGTGGGTTTATGCTGTGTGTGTGAAAATAAGAAACAACACAACCTCCCAAATAGACAATACTATGAAAAACTCTCATAAGTATTTTTCACTCTTTCCTCTAGTGTATGTTACTGTGTAATTTAGCCGGAGTCCACCGTCGTGATCCGATTCATGTAGGTATCCTGAGAGTACAAATCTACACTCCATGTATACTCGAAAATGTATATGAAATAGAGGACCACCTACTTGTCCAAGCATTAGCGGGAATGCGGTTATTGAAAACTACCCACAAGAACACCATTACTTGCTCAGCTCCTTTCCACTTCCATATCTCTATATACATAACATTATAATTATTGCCTAAATGAGCCTCAATTTAGAAACATGAGCTCCTCACAGTAAAACACCATATCGGTAGCATTCCAAGCTATTAGGTCATTGCTTACATCAGCGATAAGAGGCACTACCAAAATAAGTTTTTGGAACGCATTATTCGGAATAACATTAACCAACCTATGAAAATTCTGAGTCCCATACTCAACCCAGTGTACCACTTTGCTACTTTCTTCGTCCTATGTAAGAGGTCAGATGCACATATCCTTAATTTTCTTACCAGGGAATAACCAACAATCATTACAGAAACTCACCATTTGCCCATTTCTATTGTGCCATCTAGATCCCAGCTCAATCAATTCTTCTTGTTGGGATGTGAATTTCCATGTTGCAGAGTCACTACTCTTTGCCGCCAACAGATTTTCATCATTCCTTAGTATATACTTGTGAAGTAATACCTCTACCCATAATCATTGAGCTCCATTCTCAAGTTTCCATGCTAGCTTACCACAAGCATGATTGAACGAAGATAACTTTTTGAAACCAAGACCACCACTAAGTTTAGGCTTTATGTAATGTACCCATGAAGCTGTTCACTTTTCCCCAAGGTGAAGTTCATGTGTAGCTTTGTAGCTTTTCAACTTAATTGCAAACCGATATAGGCAGCTTAGAAACGTGCATCGGATACACAGGGATAATGCTTAGCAAAGGTTTAGCTAATGTAATAATACGACTGGCTATTGAAAAACTATTCCCCTTTCATGAAGCTAACTTTGGCTTGACTTTGTCTACAATATAATTGAATGTCTCTTTAGGCTTCCTTCCTCCTGCAATTGGAACCCAAAGATATTTCCCCACCTCAGTAGACACTGTTATTCCCATAATGTCACATACCTTCCTTTTAGACTCTGCTTGAACCTTGGGAGAGAAGAAGGTTGATGATTTAGTCTTGCTAATTTTTGCTCCAGAAGTCGAGCAAAAACGATCAAGACACTGCATTGTGCAATTAGCTTGCTTCATAGTCACAACACCGAATAGCAAAAGATCATATGCAAACATGAGATAGGAAATGGATGGCCCTCCCCTTCCCACTATAATGGGTTTGCAGTTCTCTCAAGCTTAAGCTCATGATATAGATAATATGAGATAACCTTTCCATACAAAGAACAAACAACACAGGGGGATAAGGTCCCCTTGCCCAAGTCCTCTCTTTGGACAGAAAAACTCCATCTTGCTACCATTCCATAACACATTATAGGATACGATGGAGACACGGTTCATAATTAAGTTGATAAAATCTTGCTCAAATCCCACATCAACTAGCACTTGGCATAAAAAATCCCATTGGATCTGGTCATATGCGTTTTCAAAATTAATTTTAAGGCATATATAACAAAGAAGACTAGAAGCAGAAATTGCTCTTTACCCCCCCCCCTTTTTTGCCAACATTATTTGCCCCTTTGTTAATATCTTCGTGGTTGCAAATACTCGTGGCCCAAATATATGATTATACTAGGTTGCAAACCCTGGCCCATCTATACTCGTGGCCCAAATATATTTGGTACAAGGAATGTATAACGAAGGAAGGGAAGGGGAGGGAAGGGGAGTGAATGGAAAGGAAGGAAGGGAATATTTGAGGGAATTTAAAAAGGTACATCTGTTTGGTATACATGAGAAGGTAACTTAAGTTGAAGGAAAATGAAACATTTGGTAGAAAGAAAATGGAGTGATGGAAGTGGGAAGAATACTTAAAATACCCATATAATAAAATAATGAAAAAATGGGTTAAATAGATTTACCACTTCTATAAATCGATTTACAACTTTTTTAAATCTATTTAGTTCACATTTAAAAATTTGACTGCTCTCGACTATATTTAAATAACAAAGAATACTACACTCGCAACATCACTATACGCACATCCACACCAAAATGAATAAACCACAATATAAAAGGTAAAATATATACTCACCACCCATTACCTCTTCTCCAACTTCAAATTCCATTGTTGCTACGATGTTTCGTCTTCTAAATCCTTTTCCTCATAAACTTCTTTCACTCAAGCTTTAACCTCATCCCAACTTCTATTTTTATCATGTTTTTAAAAAGACAAAATTGTCCTCAAGTTTTACTGTTTTTAAAGGGAACTGAGTGGATATCACTTTTTATGGGAACTCAAATTCCCATATTTAAAAAAACATTGTCGTGGGTGAAAATTTAACTTTTAGTAACTTTTGACATCAAACAGTTTTTTTCCGTGGGAACATGGTAATGTTCCCTTTTTCACCCTCAAATTCCTTGTACCAAACATGCCCTTAGTGCCATATTGTGTACTGTTCTTATTGGTGCAAATTTCAAAACACTGCAGGTGAGGTGACTGTGGGGGGTCTTCCAGCAAATTTAATAGTTTGTTTGGATTCTCTAGAAATCTCAAAAATGTTTATTTATGTAATAATGAGTTTAGCAGCCGCGAGCACTAACACGAACAAATCATAGAGCTGTCATTTTAATAATCTTCATCTGGTAATGTCAATAATAAAGAGGAGAAGGTGGGCCCCACAAGGAACCAGACCATAGTATGAGGGTCCCCTACAAGGGCCAAAAAAGGCCAGGGACATCAAATCAAAGCACGGTCCAATGCATTTGGGAATCGACGGCAGAGGTTGGGACACGTGGCGTATGACTCGAGGATCGAGGGAGACGGGTGGCAGTGCCGACAGGCAGTACAGATACGCACGTGGGAGCACGCTGATGGTGGGGACCACAGAAATTTGCAATTGAGAATCATCTGCCCAGGTGGACCGTAGATTGCGGGATATTTGTACGGTCAGATTTCTTTATTATTACCACAACTCGCTCTGCCCGTGTTCATACCGTACAATCGCTCCATTACGTGACAACACAAGATATCCTAACCCGAGCTCTGTTCCGTTTTACTCGTATTACAAATCTTTATCCTCCAGATCACATTTATCAACAATTAATTAATCATTTGATTTTGACGTAAACGGTTGGTGTTCCTATTAGTTTTAAGAAAAGAAGAAGCGGTGCTCGAGTGAGGAGAACGTGGCCTTGTTTATTGCAGAAGTACTTACGTGTTTTGGAAAGTGTCAGCTTATCAATCTTTTAATTAATTAAAATATAATAATATATTTTATTTTAATCCTACATAAATAAATATATAAATTTTATGAATTTAGCGATGAAATGAAGTAATTGTGTTTTTTTTTAATTAATAATTTTATATTTTTTAAAATCATAAAATTTAAAATTTTACGATAACTCATTTATCATATAAGATTAAAATAAGATAAATGATTATATTTTAATTAATCAAAGTATAAATAAGATTACGCTACTGGTATATAAATATTTCTGTGTTTTTAATCAAAAGGATAATGAGGGTTGGCTGACGTATGGTATGGGCAATGAATGAACAATGAAGTGAGTAGAAAATTGTGAGGATGAAAAATACAAGGAGGGGGGAGATATAGGTAGGTGGTTGTGTAATAAATAGTGAACAGAAGTAGTTAGTAGCATTTGCGCAATTACGTAAAGATCAGAGGCGATTCCCTCTTCCTACAGCACCCTTTTAACTGTTTGATATTTTGCTGCTCCCTCTCAGGGGAATTCGCCACATGTTTTATTTTATAGACGGACACCAGGATGCTTACTACCCACGTATTAATTTGATTCTTTGCTTTTTACAAGTTTACTGGCACCATTTTATCCTGAAACCCTTGTTTATAGATGTATGGCGCTCTTTAATTTCTTCTTCTGCATTCCTCAATTAACCGGTGTTTCTTTTTTTATTAACAACTAGTTTGTGCTTGTGGTTTCTTGCGTGACAGTATATGAGCCATATAAGTCCTCCATGTGCGTTCGCATAATTGGCATCCTCTCTGATAAAAATGATGTCTTTCAAGAGTTTCCACTGAAACGAGTATATATTTATCTAACACTGCAATTATAATTTTGCCCCATTCACCTCCCGCCATTTCAAGGTGTTGTTAATTAAAATGAAATCATACTTTAATTTTAATCGGTACAATAATGACAGAAGACAAGTGTTAATAAGAATTTCTCTGGGCCTACTATAATAGTCAACCTGCCTAATCCGCCAGATAGACTTAATTGCGGGGGAGCCAGGAACTGCTTGTGCCTTAATCATCTATTAATTAACCGAAAATTTCTTTTGATATGATCTCACTAGAGCTGCTCATCAGGGCATGCTGTTACTTTACACATCCCAATTAAAATTAATAATTATCAACCCTATGTCCCCCCCCCCCCTTTAATTTATTGATCGCATTTTGTTTTACGGCTCTAATTTAATAAAATAAGTGCTATTTGGGAGATTATTAGTATTACAGTCAAACTTATAAGTTGACTTTCCAATATTATCGATTTTATATTTTTAGTTTATAAAATCATGCCAGTTTGTATTTAAATTTGTGCTAGCCCTAAACTCAGTTAAATTTACGAGTTTACACACTGAGTTTATTTTTTTTACATTTTTAATTTATAAAATTATGTCAAGTTACTCTTAAACTCATTAATTTATTTGTTTTTATCATGTTCAATAGCTTTATATATAAATTTTATAAAAATTTATTTTTTGGATGTGATAAATTATAAATGTTAATGGATTTAATTTCAATAATTCATATTAAAAATATATTTAAATTAAATTATTGTTATTTTTAATATTTTATTATATAATTTTAACATCTATTTATTAATAAAAATAAATACATTCTTATGACAAATTTATTTAAACTCGCGAATTTGACAAGATGAGAGGGCAGAATAAATAATAACCATGCTATCTGAGATGAACGTAGCCTTGTATCTGATGAAATGATTGCTTCCCACATACATATATGCACCAACTGCACCACTCTTTTCTTCCTCCGCGCAGTGGGCATTATGAAAACCCTAGTTTAATTTGCATCAAATACATTTATACCAACGACTGAGAAATCTTCAGGACAGGTCATTGTTTAATTTTTTGAAGTTAAGGAAGGATGGATGGCGTCCGTGTAAGTTATTCTGAAGGATCTGCTAGTTCATGGAAAAGAATAATGGATGCGCACTCACATACAACAAAATCTAATATCCATATATAATGGAGAAACTCAAGGGTAACAATAACATGGCTGGAGGAAGCTACGTCCTACACACCCACACCCAGCTCGGATAATTCCATTCCTATTTCCCCTGCAAACTCTCACGTCAACTTTATTGGAACCACTAACAATTAGTACCTATAAATTAAGAACTACATCAACTTCTAATAACCCCAAACCTCAACCCTATCAAACCATAGCTCGGTATTTTAGGAATCAGGAGAGAGGTGAAGGTCGTCGATCGTGGCCCGTTTCTTTTATTGGATGGTCTGGTCATGGCATCTAATTGAAGAGCTTTCTTTTACCAAAGGGGGAAAAATCTTGGGCATGTATGTTGATCGCATACAAGGTCAACTGTCAATTTTAAAATCACGAATTGAATTTCGATCTTGTTTTATATATTTATCATTTTCCCCCCTTTCTTGAGCCTTCATCACACTTGGAATCGTGTACAGTGCCGATAACCATCATGAAAGATTGGGCAGTCACTTTCCATAGTAAAGCTTGATTCAAAAATCAAGTTCTCCTGCACCAGCCAAGAAAGGTTGGATTATGATATATATTAGATATTAGAAAAGCTGTAGAGAAAGCGGGTCCGTTTTAACGGAAATGACCTAACCAAGAGGATCGAGGAGGAGACAGTCCATGGTCAGGTAACCCAGCTACCATATATACGGAACCACTTTTCATCATGGTCATGGGGCCGCTGTCCACTCATGGGGTTAGGCAAATAGCTTCCTTCCCCCCTTTGATTGTGGATCATATCCTTTCACCGTTTTAGGTTGCCTCCCTTACACCGCTGGGTAACACACACACACACACACACACACACACATATCCAGGTTTCGTCTTCCTGTCCCACACAGATCTTGCAATATCCGCTTTCAACTACGATACACACCTAACCCCACATTTTAATTATTCTTGATTTCTCCACTAATCTACTCGTCCAGTGCGTGCTAGCCTATTATTCCATATATCTCAAGCCAATTTAAACAAACCACTCCAGTATAATGTTCCAGATCTCAAGAGACGTTTCCTACTGATCTCTCTCTCTCTCTCATTGCATCTGCCTGAAAACGATCATGAGGTGAAAGATTCACGAGTTAATTTGTTCAGTGAAAAATTAATTGATTAAAGAAAATATAACACGGTCGAGACCCACATCACTCGAACTCAATAAGCCATAGGTTGAAAACACATCCAGCAACCAGCACTATACACATGTATTATAGTTGACTCACTGGGATTAAATATACATGTACATGTGCAGAAGACGTGTGTATATACTGATAGAGGGGTGACATCCAAATCTCATCCATTGCGAAACATAATTATTTACAATAATTAAGAAGAGCAATTTCGATTGGATAAAGTAAGGATTAAGTACATGATGGCTCACAGGTACACTAGCACATATGCATGTGTCATGACAATTCAGGTCAAACAGTAATTGCCTCTTGCGCACAATAATAATTGATCACTTGGAAGAGGGGTTCCAGTATTCGACCTCTGTTCCTATTTCGCCAAGGGCTCTCTCTCACTTATCGACGATCTAAATCAAAGACGCGTCTTCCCCCGGGGGGGAGGGGGAACCACCTTTAGGTTGCAGGAAGAACCTAAGTACTACGGCTCTTGTTAGTTAATCGAGCAACTTAAAACGATGACGAAGAAAAAGAAAGGGAAGAGAGAGAGAGAGAGAGGGTACCATATAGGGTGGATAGTTAAGGATGTTTATTTGAGGTTGGTGGAACGATGTGCACTAAAAAGGAGAAGGGGTAGGAGCATTAGCGTGATTTGGGGAAGGCAGGATCTTGGGTTTGGGTCTCTTCCTCTTCTTGTCGTAGCTGACTCCCCGAGCCTTGGCCTGGAAGTCACGAACCTCGCGCAAGTAAAGTCTGACGGCGCGAGCACCGAAGGGGTTGGAGTCGGGAGCGCCGCCGTGCTCCTCGTAAGCAGCACGGAGGCGGCCGATGAGGGCGTCAAGGCTACCCCAGGCCTGCCGGAGAGGGCAAGGGCAGGGAGCCGGAGGATTGGGGATACCAAAGAAGGGGCAGCTGGGGTTGTGAACCTTGGTCTTCCCAAACTGATCCAGGTAGCGAAGGAATTCCAGCACGTGAGCGCCGCTGCACATTGACAGCGACAGTGGGGGACGGTGGTTGCTGAGGTATTGGCAGAAAGTGTTCCAGTCACGACGCTTTTGGTTCTCGTATCGGCTCGGAGTTGCTGCCGCCGACGACGACGGCGGAGTGTTGGGGTTGCTCATCACAGCCTCCCTTGTTTCCGAAACCAAATCCATGAGGGAAACGAAGCAGATCTCGAGCTTTATGGGATTAGATCTCGTACGTCGTGGAGGCAGAAATTTGAGCAGCTTGCTAGGGTTTCCCTTGTAACTGTGAAAATGATGGGCGGGGACATGTGATTTTTGCCCACAAACAAAGACTTGGAAGAGGGAAGGCGCTATAATATAGTATATGAAGAGGAGGCGAGGTGGAAGGTGATATGGTGCATGGTTTGCCCAAGCTAGATTGTAATACTAATATTAATTAATTTCTAGGTGTGTGTGTGTATATCATCAAAGTAAAAATGGGATTTGCTGAGTTAATGTCAAGTTGGAGAGGAAGAGAGGGGAGGGGAGTGGGAGTTAGAAGGGGGAAGGAGGAAGAGAGGATGGACTGTGCATTGGTGGTTTGGTTAGAGGAGAAGAAGGAGGAGTTGAGTTTTGTTTACAGTTTGAGGAAATAGGTTAAATGGAGAAGAGAAGAGAAGGAAGAGGCATAAGAGGACAAAGTTTGGCAGGAGGCATTGATGATGGTGACCGAAGCCCAACATTGAACCTCCTAAAACCCTCCTTTTCAGCGCGTGTTTTTCCTTCACTCCTTTTCCATCCATCCTCGCCAAATACCCCTCTCGTAACATTTAACATCTTTAAACCAAGACTACTCTTACCGGCATTTAATATTTTCAAATACTTTTTACTGTATTCGACATTTTAAAATATTTCTTTTATACGTTCAACATCCTATGGAGCTGTTTAATACAAGTGATTTGAGGTGTTAGGAAAATTCTTTTAACTCAAATTTAAAAAAGTGAGATTAAAAATTTTTAATTATATTTTTTAAATTTTTATCTTACATCTTTTATTAAAATCTTTTAAATTTGAGGTGTTAGGAAAAATTTTTTTTGGGTCAAACATGACAACAGTTTCTTTTAACTGTAAAAAACTTGGGAAAATGGAATGGCGGGCAGATGTACATCGAGAATTCTTTTACCTTATCAACTTCAGCTGAAATAAAAACTTGAATATATGTATTCGTTTTACCATAAACTATTCTTAATATATACATGATTAACAAGACAGAGCATCAAGTTTTGATCGCTTCCACCGGAGTTAGCCCATGCGCTTTTATGAACATTAAGCAGAACTTGAAGTCGACTGCCCGTGTATGGTTTCATGCAAAATTAAATATCATTCCTAATTTTAAAGCAATTGTTGGGAGGGCGTAATGTTCCTATATATAAAATAATTTGCTTAATTTTAGAAATCACTAATAAATTTTTCTATATAATGTCTATAATTAGTGAATAAAAAAGACTCAGCCCTCCTTAAAGTGAAGTGAAAAATGTTGAGTATTTGAAAACAGAAGTGAAAGAAAGGTAGAAAAAAATTAAACGCATAAACTAGTCTAAGCTGTTTTATTCATGTGCATAAGGTGTTTTTATTCTATAAATTGGAAGAGAGTACAACAATTTCAAGACATGAATTGCACCAAATATAAACCTTGAAATGTTACGCACATCAAATTATTTGATAAAACATGACATGCATGTAAGTGAATATACATTTTTCTAAAAGAGACTCAATTGTGTTTAGCTAACTAAACTCAGTGATATTTTAGAAAATATATGAATATCCATGTATGCATATTTGCCAGAATAGATGCCAAGTCAAAAAATTGTACAGTTGAAATAATAACTTATGGCCTGTTTGGATTAATGTCAGGGAAGCACGTTCATGTAAGTCAAGACAAAACTCTTCTCATATATTTACTTTATATGCCGTAAATCACGTTAGAAAAGTAACTCCTACCACCAATCCAAAACTAACTTCTAAATGAGAGGTATGGGGAAGGATGGACTTACCCAAGGAAGCAAACAGGTAGAGCATATCCTAATTAATTACAATATTAGAGATTCACTTTTAATTAAATAATTTGCGAAGAAGCATTGGTTAGGGAATACTACCAGTTGAATTAATCTTGATAGGTGAGAAGTGTTTTGAAGTTTCTAACCAGCCAGCGTGATGATGATAATGGTGATATCGCATTCTAAGGAAAAGGCTCAGGAACCTATATTCTATATGATGGAGACAAGCATTAATTACGAGGGAAATATATAAAGAAACAGGGGAGGGAAAGGGAGAGCAAAATCCAAGAATAAGAGCACATGAATATGATGATGAAAAATAAACATAAAATAATAGAAGGGAAAGAGGGGGTAAGTATGAAAGTGGTAAGACATGCGCAAGGCAAGTGTAGCGTTTCCAGATAGAGTAAGGAAAGAACAAGGTTGGCGCATTTGGGATCTAAAAAACCCCACAAATAGGGACAGACCTGCATGGGAATTTTGGGGATGTCCGATTTATAATATAGCCGTAGGCCCCTGCCACCGCAAATATGGTATTCCGGGACAACCCATATGTGTGTGGGTGGGTGCAATTAATCAGTCAGTAATATATAAAATAAGAACTGTTTCTGTGGTAGAGAGCCAGGGCAAAGTGGGAGTGTGCCAAAAATGGAAAAAAGAGACGTCCCATACAATTAATTAACGATTCCGCTGGTCCCCCCCTGTTATAAAATATAAGTGTGGTTTCGTGTCTGGCGGTACGTGCAGTATTTGCTTCAAAAGGGAACCAAACCCTGGCACTGCAATGGGAAAATAAAAATCACAGGCAGTGTTGGTAATATTTGTTGAAAGGAGCGTAAAACGAATGAATGACTCATTTTGCAGCTGAGCCTGTGACCAACAGAGTAAGTGCAATATAAGAACAAGTAGGAAGCATATCAGAGAAGGTGATGATGAGACCCACAAGCAGCATAGATGTATGTTGTGTGCTTATATTGTACTGATTAAGAGCAGTGGCTAATGGCAACAGAGATAGACGGAGGTGGGTGGCGCGTGGAGAGGAGCAAGAGAAGAAGGGTGTTATGAAATTCGGAGGAGGAAGAGAGGAGATCCACAATGTAATTAGGGCAAGAAAGTGGTGAAAATGACTGCCCTCTCTCTCTCTCAAAGTCATTGCTCATTGCTTATTGCTCAACACACAAACAAAAGATCGATTATTTCAGTGGATTGCCCCCTGGATCATAGCAGGCTGTTTTAGGTAATTATTACTGCTTCTTCTGTTTCTGTCAGTGGGATCTCTCTCTCTGCTCTTCTGCATTCCCTCCTCCATCTTAATTACCATATATATATATATATATACTGCTCCCCCGTCCAAAGCTTCAACTTTTATAATTTGGCCACCATACATATACAGAGTTCGCATCCTGTTGACTTCAAGCATATTAAATTATGTTTGGATTTATAAATGTTTATCTTGTAAATCGAAATAAAACTTCTCTCATAATTTTATCTCATATACTATAAATCATAATTAAAAATTATTTTTAAAGATTTCAATCATTGTTACAAACTATATATAATAAAAACTCAAAAATAAGTAACCAGCGGTGGGCGTGGGGATAGTGGAGATCCAAATATTGATGACACAGGCAATCAGAGAACAGAAAAGAAGGAATCATGGCTAACTTTAGAAAAACATATGTATGTAACGACGGAATTTCTGAAAGTTAAAGCAATAAAGCCAAGCATAAGTCTTACAACTTGTTACATCAATGCTTTCTCGGGACATGACTTCAACCTATAGCTAATTATATATGAATAAAATTATGCCAATCAATACTAACACAAAACCATACTGATGAGCAAACGGTGCTCAGAATTTGGTAGGAAAATTAAATAATGACACTTAATAGCATTCCAGGCCATTTGAGTAATGATAAACTAAAGGAACAATGGGAAGGAATATATATAATTGCTTTGAATTTGTTTTCCGTTTTGAGCATGTTTTTTTTTTTTTTTTATCAGTAGGAACCGAAGTCCTTCTTCGTACATAGTCATATCTTGTAATCTGGAACTGTTGCGTGTAGTATTACAGTTACCTTATTTGTATATTGTGTTTTTTAATCATGATTTATAGAATAAGAGATAGTTTTTATGGCCTACGAGATAACTTTACGATTTATGAAATAAATATATAGAGAAGATTTATCTCGATTTATATAAATCCAGCTTATACATAAATCAAATTCAAACAAACAAACCTAATATTTTTCAGTAAAAGTCGCTGAAGGGGTCATTTACCCAATTCCATTTCCCGCATGAAGAATGTGACGCGTTTATTATAAAGAAGAGAGCAGTCCTTTTAAGTAAAGACAAAAAAATAAGGCTCCATTATAACAATGATTACATAAAATCATGCGGCTGCCATTTAATTTATTGTTTGAAGTTGAAATGATAGCACAGACATGTGTAGGAGAAAATAAGGAAAGTGTGAGCCATGTCAGAGAGGGCCTTGTTCATTTCTGAACAATCAAAACAAATGATCAGTGAAAACGGGAGCCTCAAATAATTAATTATATAACTGAAAAGAGAGCAGAAAAGGTCAATTCCTGTTTGAAGTTAGAAGACCTGCCCATATTTGAAAGCTAAAAGCAAGATGCTTTGAATTGGAAGTTTCAAAATAATTTTTTTATGGTAATTTAGGATATATGAACTAAGTATATGAGTGAAGTTTTATTTTAATTTATATAAATTATACTTATAAAATAATTTATCGTTATCCCAAACAAGATATGATAGAAAAAAATTGTGCATATAAAAAAAAATAGAAAACAAAGACACCCATAAATGATTAAACTTGCAAAATTAAGGAGATGATGCATGCTGTGTGTCTGTGTGCGTGAGGAGGGGGGGGGGGAGCTCAGCCTCAGAGGATAAATTCAATGTGATTACATTATATATTAGCCAATCCAGTAATATTAAATTCTCCTTTGGCCAGCGCTTAGTGGCACAAGTGGCTTAGCCGGTGAATTTTGTGTCACTTTGTCTCAGGTTTGATTCCGTCCGTACACACTAGCATGCACAACCAAAAAAAAAAATTTCTCTTTTGGGAACAAGTAATAATTATAGAACTAAAATGTAAATTTGTCTGAAAGTTTTTAAAATATAATAATGTTATTTTGCATTGTTAAAAAAATAATATTAACCATTAAAAAATTGACATTGATTATTAACCTTTTAATGATAAAGGATAAAATTATTTTATTTTAACGCTTCTAGAACCTAAAAAACCTTTAAGGATAACATTAATCCTCAATAAAAAATTTTAAGACAAACTTACACCTTAAACCATAATTATAAGCTACTAGTAATTTGTTAAATAATTCAAATAGCGCATTTCACTTGGACTACAGAATTTCGCTGAGCTGCTTCTACGAGTGTGTGTATGTGCGTATAACTTCCTAGAAATGATGTGTATCAGTAATGTGCAGTTTAATCGAACAGAAAATATTTAATCTTAAATAAGCTTGGGATTCAAATTGTGTTAAAAAAAAAATTAGAAAGACTTATCAACTAGGCTTGAGAAATATATGAACATGACTAAGTAATATTAATATTGAATAATTCTGTAAGATCAATAAATTAGAACGCAAGATATTGTACACAAACCTGTTATGACCATATTATTTTTAATAAATTTGCGAGCACATGCATTTAAAAAATATTTTAAAGACATTTTTTTTATGAACATTAAAGACATATTTTAAACCAGTAAATAAATTTTTTTAAAAAAACTGTATGGATTCTGCGTGGCAGAAAAATCTTTGGCTTCCAATTTGGCAAAGCTGAGTCATGAAATGGTCAAATGAATGAATGCTTTCATTGTTGCTCCTCTCTTCCATCTAATCACAGGCTGCCTGTGTGGAGTCTGTATTGCTTCTGTTCTCAACAGAAGTTGCTCATAATGCAACTAAACAACTTTCAAGGAAGTAATTATTATAGTAATGGCAAGAGAAAGGGAAAAAAAGAAGTAATTATAATATAACAAAAGCAGGAACATTGGAATTCACACGTACGTTTGGCTTAAACAAAACAATAAAAAAATTTGTAGGAGCTCTCACATCACAAGGAAAGCGGAGGACCCTTTTTGTCTGGGTTTTAGAACACTCGGGTTTTCTTATTTAAGATGGGATTTGCTATTTGCACAGCAAATTCTCCCATCTCTGCGTCTGCATTTGCAGTATTCATAGGCTATTAACCGGATACAACTGAAAAAATATTTTAATCGGTTAAAAGTATTAAAAATTATTTTAGAATATTACATGCTACTTAAAAAATATTTTAAAATATTAGATAAGTCAAGAAAAATATTTTAAAATACTAAATATTATTATTTTTAATAAAAAAAATTATACACCATTATTTTCTCAAAACTACATCAAATCCGTATAGTTTTAAAAAAAGAATGGTTAACGGATGAACCTTACAAGGGAGGAAAGCCTAATCCATTATAAAAGAGAATGATTGTTTTATGGGTTCACTGGGCAGGAGTTGAAATGCCAAGAATCAGTACGACAGAGATTAGTCAGTCATTTGCCCATCAAGTGCCGTGCAGAGGATGAGAACATTCCGATGCCAGAAATTTGAAATTAAAATAAATCCTCTCTAAATTAATTTTGAAATTAAAATATCAGTGACTCTTGAGTCTCAACAAACTTTGAATCCTACCTCCATTTTGCCAGGTCTTACACAAAAAAAAAAAAAAAAAATGATATCCGGGATAGCACTTAACCATCCTCACAATTGTGGGTTATGAGCAAATCACCAGTTCACCATGTGTTAAATGAAATTATTGATGATTCCCGTCAACTGATCTTACGCTTCATATTTCCTCTTGCGCAAATAACAATCGTGATAGTTTAAACTTCCCATAAAACAAGCTGAGAGATTACTACAATAATAATAGCAGATCAATTTGACTTTTACTCTCCGTTTTAAAAAACCCAGAGGATCCAGGTGGCCGTTTTGAACACAAACTTTGAAAAGAGCATGCCTGCCTGCCTGCCTATCCTGCGCCGTTGCCCGCCGCCTTCACCAGGCTGCACTTTATAAAACGATTACTCCATGTCAAGAAATTTGTCAAGTACACGGCGGGCCAAAATATAGTTATGTTGACAGGGACCTGTGGGTCGCTCAAAATGGAGAGAAATCACAGGTTACCGTCACAAAATGCTCATATAGTTCACGTTCGATAGCTGATGTTACAAGCTCAATATTAACATATCTCTGGCATCAAGCTGTATTTAGCTGACATACCCTCCCAAACAACGAGGCTTAACAATCCTTGAAAGGTGCTCAATTCATTATTGAGTTAGCATCAGGAACTTCAACATCAATTGACCTCCCCATCAAGCAACTCTGCTTCTTGGCACCCTATTCCCTAATCCAGATCAGCGGTTTCTGGTATTTTGTCATCATGTGAATCAATGGCCGCATTATCTGGATTCTCACGTCTCTCAATACTTGTTGTATCCTCTGGAGCCCCCGTGTCTTGAGTGGTCTCCCTATGGCCAATGCAGCTATCAGTGCTCTTACCTGGTACTACTGTTGCGCTGACCCCCTCATCCTCCGCAACGGGGGTCGCATCTTGTCCTTTGACATCAGTGTCGCGTGTCATTTGCTCCTTATCAGCATCCACATCAACATCATTTTTGGGGCCTGATGTGGCCTCGGTTTGTATCAGGTCTACTTGCTGTACCGGAGTTTGATCATGTGTAGAATTAACTAACATGAAACTTCCATGCCCATCTGAGTTGGATATACTTTCATGATTCTCTATACCCAGTATGCTCGTTTCATCAGATGCAATCTCAGCTGACTCAAGAGAACGCTCCTTTGCAGCAACTTCTTCTTCATGGTTAGAATGCAACCTGTATTGATTCATAGTGTTTTGAATCCTTTCCACTTCAGCCAGAAGATCCCCATATCTCTTTTGAAAGGTTTTCTCAAGTTCCTTTTGCTTCTCTACTTCAGCCCATATATTGTTTATCCGATGTGATGCAGCTAGCTGCTCCTGCTTTTGCAAAACTTGGAAGCACTCTCGTTCTGTTGCAGCAGTGTCCATCTGCTTGAATGTGGCTTCGATTTGTGGCCAGAGACTTCCTTTTGCCCTCATCTGAAAATTCCAATAGTCAAGTATGGTTATAAAAAGTCAATAATCACAGATAATATAAAGACAAGATCCATGATTCTACATTGTGGACAAAGAGTCAAAGACAATCTTCACCCTCATCTAAAAAATGTGTAAACCAAAGTAATGGGACCATAAAACAAATTAATCACAGCCACACATCTAACGTACAAGTTTATCACCATGGCACAAAAACATCTTAGCTCCCCTAAAAAGGAGACTGGTAAATTTAAAGACCAATATACCATTGAAAGGACAATCTTCTAGATAACTGAAAATAAAATTAAAAGCAGATGTACAATTTCTGCAAATGCCTAGCACTCAGACAGAATGAATCACAAATCTAAATGAAACTAATGCAGGTCAACTATTGAACGCAAGAGACCACTGACATCCACGCAACTAAACAGGAATAAACAGTGCCATTATCTGCCAAGAATAAAAGCGATACTACAAGAAACAAAAATATTGCTAGCATAAAGGACAACAATTACATACCTCATAGCCTTGTGTAAGGACCATCACCTTCTTCTCAAGGCGTACCACTTTCTCCTTGCCATCATCCAACTTTTTTCTCACACTCTCAAATTCATTCTGCAAAGCTGCAAGCTTCTCCATATTTCCAGCAACACTAGAGAGCCCATAGGCATTACGGGCAGGGAAGTACATAAGATCTTTAAGGCAAGTTCCATGCGCTTCAACAAATTCATCGAGGGGTTCACTTTCATGTCCCATAGCCACACGAAGATACTGAGCCTCCTCCTTTATCAACTGATCAGCCTGATACACATAAATAGGAGGCAATTTAAGCATGGTTTCCCTAACATATAATGGTATCTCCAATAACTCCGTGGGTAAACACCTAGATTTTATTAGCGCCCCCCCCCCCCAAAAAAAAAAAAAAAGGAAATTGGATGAACCCTAGCCTACTCAGAATGGGTCAAAATTCTTTTTGACGAGAAAAAAAAAAGATAGTTAAAGCTTTCATCAACAGATGAAGGAAATACAGAACAGAAGGATAAGAAATTCTCTTTAAAAAAAAGACCCGGGGGGGGGGGGGGGGGACTGTTGAAAGAACCAAAATCTAACGTGCTGATGAGGTAATTTTAGTACTCAACAGTCAGGACTGCGCCAAAAAGGGAGTGGTATTGCTCTATACATGGAAAAGCCAGAGCAAAGTTGGTTCTGCTCCAAAGCAATGAAGGACCAGCAAGTTTAGTACGTTTTATTAAACAATTTAAACATGCAGAAACACACTATGTAAATACATACATCTTTCATTTCATCTTCCTCAAAATCTTCAATCAGAGGGACAACAGCAGACCCATTTGCAGCACGCTTGGCTCCTTTTTTCCTGTCCTTAATAACTTTCTCATCAAATGGGTACTTGGCATTGTCATGTTCCAATAAGCTTAGAAGCTCTTTTCTTATCATCTCATCAGCTTGCTCGATAAAAGTAGGAGAAACAAAAGAACTCTTATCCCCATCAGCAATAATCAAAGAATTTCTTATCAGTTCCAGTGATGCAGCAGGAGGCCTAGGAAGCTCCCTTTGAAGGACCTTTGATCGTTTTCTAAGTAATGCTTTTTGCCGAGTTTCTTCTTCAGCTTTTTCTTGAGCAATTCTGTCAGACATATCCTCTTCAATCTTTTCCTCAGGTTCTTCAACATCCTCTGGAGCTGGTTGCATAACTATCTGGTACTCATTTTTTGGCTGTGGAAGACTGCTTAAACCAGAGCGCAAGCTTCTTTTGAGATCAGCTTGTCTACATAGCTCGAGTTTTGAGCTCTCATGCATATCCATGTCTTCATTGATATGAAGCTCATCCCTTAGAGGAGTTCCCTTAGGAGTCATGCCAAAAGAAATGCCATCCCTTGCTGGTGTCATACCACTTCTAGGGGTGAGGCCAGCACCTCCAGGTGTTGCAGAGGGAGTCAACATAGGATTTGGAGTCTGTATTTCCTTTCTCATGGGAGTGACCCCAGAAAAGTCTGAAGGATGCAACTCTGGATTATCTCCTCCCAACAATGGTGTTTGAGACTCCCTCAACCTTGCCAGATTTTCAGCTTCCATCATGATAGCATCTCCTTTACCAGCTGGTGTTCTCTGAGGAGTTCGCAAAGGAGTCATTCCCTGGCTAGGGGTCTGAGCATAATTAGCCAGAAGAGCACGTGTTGCACCACTACCTTCAGCAATTTCCTCACTCGCCACAAGGTCGCTAGCATAACCCATCTTCGCAATTTCTTCTAATTCAAGATCAGAAATTTGGGGTGGTGGAAGCATCAGTTTTGACCTTTTTCTAACTGTTTCTGGGTCATTGAGCTTGTTGGCATGTAGTATAGCAGAGGGGGCATCTTGCCTTTGTGCAATCTTATCCTTTGCAATGTCTTGCTTTCTTAACTGTGCTTCCACATCAATCCTTCTTTTTCCCTCAAGTTCTTCAATTGTGGTAGGGAACGTGGGCTGTTCCACTTGTCTATCTTCATCAGTAACATCAAAAAACCCTGGAGGAGGCCTTTTCTCAAATGGGATTTCTGCATTGTAGTCTATTCCTTTCCTTTTCCTCCTCCGCTGCCTGATATCAATTCCAGCAGCCTTCAGTTCTCTCTTTTTTTGTAAAGAGGCAAGCCTCCTGGCTTCTTCTAGTTGTTTCTCCCTAGCTTTCCGTTTTGCCTTCTTACCCTTGGTGTTGGCTAACCTAGCTCGTGCTTCGGACAACATTTCCTTCTCATCCTCATCCATATCAACAGGATCTGGTCGTGCAGGCTTTGACTCAGGGTTTGGGTCAATCTCACCAGGTCGCAATTTCCGTGGGTCATCACCAGGTTCATAGTTCTCATCCTTTACACAGGCTGCATCAAGGAGTTTCTCATACCGTTCAAGGCATTGGGATGGGGTACGGCCTACAATTGGAGCAATTGTTCTCCACTGTGTGGGCATAAGCTTAGCAAGATGAAGAAGCTTTTCATCCTCTTCTCTTGTCCATTCAGTCTACAATGAGCTCAATATCAAAAGACTATGTCATGAATGAAAGGGCTTGGATCAACATGAAAGAAAGGTGTAATATTAGAAACAACATGATAATCACAGTGTAAAAGCATCATAAAATTTAAACGAAAACAAAGAAAGGAAAAGATAACTTCAAATTGATTGCTCAAAAATGGCAGAAATAAAATCTGTTCTAGGGGAAAAAGGCACAAATAAAATAGTCTAATAATGCCCAATTGTCCTTCAACTTCAATTTACAGCTTTTATTACCTAATCACATGATAAGACAATAATTATATGTTCCCATTCCACTACTTAAAAAAAATACCAAAAAGCACAAGGCTAAAAGCAAACAACTAACAATATGGGTCAGGTTCAGTACAATCCATATGAACCGTAGTCACTCCAAAGCATAAAATTGAATCAAAATTTATGCTCTTCCGGAATCAGTGTCATTCACAGTTCAAAGCATCATTATAGGTAAGGTACCTGCTTATTTGCATTAATTCTCATGAGTAGACATTATATTGATTGATATTAGTTTTAAAATCACAATAAAAATTAAGCAGGAAAAGGATTAAAAGCTTAAATCACATACAAAAAAACGTTTAGCATCCAGAACAAGAAAAATCAAGAACCACTCGACGTCGCCACTCTTCAGCAATTTCACGTGTAACTTTAGGGATGCAAACACCAGTGGCGTTGAGTGGCTCAACTTCAACCAAACACCCATCAGTTCTCCGTCAACCAAGATATAACTTCCCAGCAAAGTTGCCATTGTACAATTACTGCGCTCACACTTGCTCCAACGTGCTAATAGCCAAAGGGTTTTGAAAGGAACAGGACCCAGTGCTTAAAATATATTCGGAAAGAAGGGCACCTTTTTAATGGAAGGATCAAGCCACTCGTACCATCGAGCCTTGCATTGCTTGGCGGATTTGCGAACCAGAAGCGAAGAGATTCGAGCCCACTGGTTCTTACCATATTTCATGACAGCCGCTTTGAGGATTTCATCCTCGGTGTTTTTCCAAACACCACCCTTTATCATAATCCTCATCTTGGCCCCTTTTTGATCGCTCCTACTTGCTTCAGGTTCAGATTGTAGGGTTATCCAAGTTCAAGCAAAAATGAAGCTCACAACACAGATAAAAGACAATTTTTCCGTTCTGATTATGAATTATTCTTTTGCTATTCCGCGCGATTCAGTATCATGGGTCTATATTTTTCCCTCTGCGTCTGGTAACCCTTGAGTCCACTTCAGATAGTGTCTGCCTCGTCAAAATGTCTCTTTCTGATGCACCTGCACAATGCATACCGAATCAACATGCCTAGTGCAGAATGAAATATAGCAACATATAAGAAACCATGTGGTTATTAAGTTTAACGATGTAGCTGTGGCTATACAAGCAAGTGCCTACACTCGTAAATGTGCATCTGTGCGTAAGGCTAATTGTGTCCCTGAAGTCTGATGAAATCGTTCTTACTTTCCATTTTTCCTTTGCTTTTTTTAAAAAAAAATGGAAACAACATTTTCCTTCTTGTAGCCAACATCAGAAAAATTCAAAGTCCCCCAAATTCGGGAATCCACAATTAAATTCATATAGATGTAAAAAATTAAAAAAGTCACTTTTTTCCTTAGTACAATTACTAATCTAAAGAACCATAAAAACATGCATGAGAACTTTCCCATGATCATATGTAATATTTGATACTCATCCGCCAAGTATTGTCCTTTGTTGACTCCCCCACAAATCGAAAGGTTAGGCGATACCAGGAAGATCAGGCATCAAACTGAAATCAAAATTTTCAGCCATTCCAAGTCGAAATCGCAGAGCAAGCATGAAATCGGATTCGAAAAAATTTTAACAAAAAATTGTTAGAAATACACAACTGATCACCTACCATCGGCCACCCATCAACACCATCCCACCGTATGTTGATGGCCGAAATCCAAACACCATTCCGATCACACCCTTCACCGTCGAATTTGTCGGCCGAGGAGAACCAGTCTCTTCGATTCGGGTTCAGTGTTGGACATGGGGAAAGGTTTAAGCCCTAATTGAATTGAACGGTTGATATTATTTTCGAATCAACGGTTCAGATATTCCCACTAAACCAAACGGAGCGTTTCATTGCAGCGATCACCGCCTACAGTCCCAGGCATGGATCGGATATAGGCATGCCATTCTTTTTGGGTCAAGCCAACTTCAGCGGTTCGGATATAGGCATATCATTATTTTGTACAATTTTTTTAACAATATTTCTATTCTAAATATATAACTTAATTAATTTATTTAAAAAAATTAAATAAATTATTTAATCACATTATATATTATGTATGATTAAATTATATACAGTATCAATTTATAAGTAAAATAAATTCATTTAGAGAAAAAATAGGAAATATAAATACTTTAACACAATAAAATGAAGCAATTCCACCCAGTCAACGGACCCTTCAACTCTGTTTTGATTGACAGTTGGCCTTGTTCTTTCTTTCTTTCTTTTTTTTTTGGGTAATCACACGTAAATTATAAAATGCATGATGTTAAATAGTAAATATTAAATAAACTGTTAAAAGATAAATCTGAGATTTAATATGGGAAAGAGTCAAGTAGTAAACAATTCTTTTCCTAATATACTGCCTATGGCCTAAGAGCTGGACAAGTGACGATGCCCAAGATGAAACAAATGTGACCTATAAATGCTTTCAACATGAACGATCAATCACCAGAAAATAGAGCTTCTTCACAGAGCCTGTTCATGTGGTTCCCAGGTGTCATCAGGATCATATTTTTGCTGGATAAGCTCTGGCAGAACAGTTGGCAACTCCCGTAGCAGTTCGTCCATTTTCCCAGGCTGTTCGAGTTCTAACTTCTCATCTAGCGATACATCTTTCGTATACCACAGTTGGTTAAGGCCAAGCATCACCATTATTTAAAAGCAAGTCTATGCATATATACTCTTGGTACTTGTGAGCACACTGTAACGGAACATGTTCACTACTGATGAGCTACTAATTTATTAGATTTGCAAATATATAGAGAAAAGGATATTCTCTCAGTCTTCCCTTGTCATTTGCATATTCTATTCGCTTTTCCAGATAGACCAGGCGTTTTGCAATCCGCTACAACAACAATTTCATGCAACAAACAAGGTTCACCAAAATAAAAATAAGTGTACAGATTGTCTGATAAATGTGAACAATACCAAATAGTTGGCAAAAAAAAGAGTGAACAATACCAAATAAATAGATAAAAACAGGAGTGACATAAAACAAAGATTTAATAAGCACGTGCCATGTTAAACTGAAACCAGGTTATTTCATGGGTTTGATCTTGATAATTGAGATTATGGCAGAAAAACAATAATAAAACAAGAGTGAAAGACAAATGCAAATTGCAGAGGACCGCCATGACGAAGATCCTCCTACACTCAGTTTGACAACTAATCCGCCAATCACGAAGAGAGTTCATGTTTCTCTCTAATCCTCTGAAAGCTCTCAACTCGTCTTGCAATAGACCAATAACAAACGTTTTAGCAATTGTCGTTCATTTAATTAAATGATTGGTTACCAAACCACATGCGACAAAATTCAAATATTTGATAGAAACCAGAACATACATCAAGTTAAGTCGTAATTTTGAAATCTTCGAACAAGTAGACAAGCAAATAAGGGAAGTATTTACTAAGATTTTAACTAGCATTGAGTCAAGGATCCATACATGCCTTGTTATATCTTCATGCAGGCATATGGCCTTCGCTTGAAGCTCCTTCTGTCAAACAACAGTACTAGCTAAATGATGATCATATTGAAGTGTGAATGGGAAAAACAGGAAAGTAGAAATTTTTTAGTCACATTTATTCAAAACAGCAAAATTGATTCACATTTTATACGCTGCATCAAAGTGTAGTCAATGAATGCTTGTATACTACACAAAGCTCATTTAAATGGCTGAACAGCAAAAAATACAATTTCCTAACGCTAGTTAGCTCTGCTCTGCTTCTTTATGATTTCTCTTTGATGATGACAATCCTTCAAATGATAACACAAATGTTCTTATGCATTTAAAAAAAAATAACTTACAACAGTTATCTTTGGGAGCAAGTTATCTTTCACTTTTTGCTGCAAAGTCTCACATTCTTGCTGGAAGAAAAAAGTAAAACAGATAATGCTTCTTGTAAATAGGAGAATAGAGTTAATTTAAATATATTTGAACTTCACAATCAAATAATTTCTTATGTACTCAATCCAGCAAATGAATAAATAAATAAAAGGATGAAGTCTTTTCAACTAAACATTAATAGTCGATTCCAGGGAAATAATAGGTTCATTGCAAGGCAACCCCTCAATAAAAACACATGCTATCAAATATATGGAAACTTCAAAATAATTTGGTTACCTCAGTAAAGTCATCATCAGAAAGCTCAGAAATAGCAATATCTTTTGGCATAAAGGAAACTTGCAAGAGAAGTTCTTTATTTATACCTAAAAGAAAAACAAGAGAAATGATAAATCAATCTAAGACACTTTCAGCAGCATTAAGAATTACACAATGACAAGCAGGAACTAGCAAACAAAGAAGCGTTGTGGGAGAAGGGGCAGAGAATCTGATGTATGCAATTTCTTACCTATGACTCTAACAAGATGACAGTGATTTCCTTGCCTATGATCAGTAGGATCCCCTTGAATTTTGACAAAGGTTCCGATAAGCTTATCTTCAAAACTTTCTGGCTGTTTTGACAACTCTATCACCAGGCTTTGTTTCAAGTATATTAGTTTAATATTTTCAGCATTGATGGATGCAAAACAGCTCATTCGGGTTATATAATCCCCTTTCTTCAACAGAGATTTTGTCAATAAGCTTTGCTGATCATTAGGAAGCTTGTAGGTAAAACTGCCTATGTTTTCATCATCACTTTTCTCCTCCGTTATTTGCTGCAAGTTTTCAGCAATGTGGGGCTTCAACAGAGAATATATTTTGCTTTCTGGTACAGCTTTCCTTCGAAATATGGGAAACAACTTTTCATCAGGAATGAACTTCTTTTTGAATTTAGGGTGATGAAGGTGTTTTTCTTCAACATATTCACAGATGAGAGAACTAACAGCCCATCGTGTGAGCGGTTTAATTATATCTTTCCCAGTTGATGCAAGAAAAGCAATGACAGATTTTGATCCCCATTCTATGAATTCCTGTGACTCAGACCCCTTTCTTGTGGTCCCTGTCTTGTGTTTCCTGGTATCATTTATATCACTAATATATGATGTCAAATCTGCCTCACGTTCACCAAATCCTCTTTGATGAAGAGAAATCTTATCCTTTTTATACTTGGTCTGAGCAAATTTTGGCTCCCGTCTTATGAACTCCTTTGATTTGGATATGTTGCTTTTGGGCCCAAGCTTATGATTATATGTATCATATGTTATACAGCCCTCCTCCTCCTCCTCCTCCTCCTCCTCCTCCTCGTCATCCTCACTGTCCTCGTCCTCATCCTCCTCGGTATCACTAAATCTTCTATGATGAAGAGAATTTGGATCCATTTTATACTTGTTTAGAGTAGCACAAACATCATCACTGGTCAAACCTTCCTTTAACTTAATGATATCCCAATATTCCTTGAATAGAGCTTCAAATGTCTCTCTGTCATTCAAGTTAATTTTATTCTGCAAAGGAACAAGCAATATATAATCATAGTATTACAGGTCAATATCGCACTATGCTACCTTTAAATATGAATTGAACAGATGCTCACACAGTCCTATAAATTTAGTGTGACCACTAGTAACAAACCAATCACATCAATTCAACTGTAAGAAACTATAAACACCATAAATTTTACAATTTGGCATTCATATGCACATAATTATATGTTGCACGATATTATCTGCTGAGCAAACTCTAAATCTATCATCTTGTTGTCAAAGAGGCAAGATACATGAAAGCATTTTTAACCCTTTTATGAAGAAATATTGAAAGTGTTAGACAGTGCATGGTTAAGTAAATTACAGTTTAATTTCAATGTTATTTAACATAATTTTTATTCCTAGGAACTGAAACTTTTTTCGGCTACCTCAAAATTGGTAAAAATTTTACCTGTCATAACATTACCCCAATCCATCTACTCAACAGCATCTAGAGGAAAATTGGTAAATATTCTACATTCTACATTTTTAGTTGCACCTACCCCCTCAGAGTCATGATCCAAATTATTTTCAATGATAAAAACTAGCTCCAAACAGTCGCAGCATAATCCTTTGCCGCCTCTAACAACAGCAAATTCTGCAACAGCATAGCACTTGTTGCATACAGCATGCGGACAGCAAAGGCAATAAAACTGTGAGGGTTTGTGGCAGTCGAAGCAATAATGCCGACCTGAAAATTAAAACTTAGCATCATATCTTGCATCTTGGCGGATTATTTATGTAAATATTCATGAGAGCTTAGCTCCTTGCAGAAAAGATAAAAGAAAGTAAAAATAATACTGCATGTGGGAGCCTCTACTGGGATCTCATCCCTAGGTTACGCAACGAAAAATAATGGGAAACAGTTATGTGGATGCGAGTGATACTTAGCAATATAAGCAAAAAGAATTAAATTGCTCACCACAAATCCAAGGTTTTCCATCTTCAAAAGAGGAATCTTCCTCCCGTACACAATCCATGTGATAAACCTTCCCACAATCCCTGTTTAAAAATAATACATAAAAAAGCAATTTGTTTAACAGGGGACAGATAACTGTAATATTGAGATAAATATGAAGGAATTTTTTTTACAAAAAACACACAGACAAGAGATGGAGAAAACTCACTCATGATCACAAACAAGAAGATCTCCGCCATCCTTGCATTCAAAACACCAATCATCCACTTCGCAAATTTCTCTCTTAGCCATGTTGTTGTTGTCGTCTAAAGGTGAGAGTCGAGCAAAAGGCTTGAACTTTGGATCAGTTTCAGTTGCTTAAACCCCAAGCGAAACACACTCTCCCAAGAGCCAAGACCATAAAAACAAGAAACAAAAGGGAAAAGCTGAACGGTCAAGGTGACAGAGTAATACGTCATAAACTACACGGGATAGGGTAGGCGTGCCGCGAATAAAAACATATGGGGAACCTTTTTGGTTTCCCGCTTCTTTCCCCCCTCAAATAACATTTTTACCCTCGATTATTGGGAGAGGTCGTACGTGGAGAACCTTTTTTTAAAAAAATCGATTAGTAATCATGAACGCTTTTTTTTTTTTTTGGGTACGTACTGATTCTCAATTTATTTTAATTATTTGATATTTGGAATAATATGGGTTAAGTAAATAGGTTTATTTGATTGTTTATATTGAAATAAATTGATTGCCATCAGACTTTGAAACAAATTGAAAAAATTTGGTGAAAACACTCTAATGATTGTAAGTTTGGATCTAACGGAAGAACTAGTCTCTCACAATGTGGTGGACTAAGGTTTGAATCTCCATTGGGAGATATATCTACATTTAATACCGGATAATATTACGTCAACTTCAAAATTATAAATAAGTCATTTTTTATTAAAATGAATTGTCAATTGTTACATAAGTGTAATTAATACCTATATTTTTGTAAGTAACAATAATGATTTGAGATTTTGAAGTTGAAATTTTGTTGCCTACAGGAGTATAGTTAATACCTATATTCTTGTAGGCAACAAAATTTATTTGAGATTTTAAAGTTTTATTAGTATTATTTTGTCCTTTTTAAAAAAAATCAAAAATTAATAAAAATAATTATAGTAATTTATATTACAAAGGGACATCCTGAAATTCAAATTTGTGTTATTCTCTTTATTGAGTAAGGTCGCTTACCATATCAACAAATTGTCCTTGGTAAAATTTAGAAATTTAGAAACCTTTTAACAACCTTTTGAATTCTTCCAATACCTTTTTTAAGCTTGTTAATTTCTTTCTTTTTAAATAAATGTGGTGAATTATGATATGTATCTTAACCATGAATCTGTAACATATGCGTTAAAAGTGAATTATGTGAGTTACATAAGTTAAATATATGTAGCATTAAAAATTTATGGTGTTGGTGTGTTAGTGATAGTATAATCAAATAGATGACTTGTAACTAATAATAGTTAGAGTTTATAACTAGTGGTTAACATTTGTAACTAAATTAATTTGTGTAACTGAATAGTGCCACGTGTCTATACTCTTCCTCTTCTATATATTGTATAGAGATACTTTACTTAATCATCAATACAATATCATTTTCACTCTTCACTTTCTATGATTCTATTCTATTCTCTTTCCTAAAATATTTTATGGTATCAAAGCATAAAATCTGAGGAATGTCATCTTCAACAACTCACTCGGCGTCTTCTCTGGCAAAGCGTAACGTTGTCATGTTTTCGCATCTGGTTTCTGTAAAATTAGATGAAGCTAATTACCTTATATGGAAGCATCAAGTTGTTTTGGCCATCTGTGGTCATGATTTGCAGGGTTTTATTGATAAATTTGTTCATCCTCCACTTAAATTTCTTATTAGTGATGATGATCCTGATAGCTATCGTGTTAATCCTATATACCAGGAGTGGGAACGCCAAGATCGGTTGCTTGCTTCTTGGCTCCTGTTCAATGTCTGCTCCGATGCTCACTCGTGTGGTTGAGTGTCGTACTTCTCTCCAAATTTAGGGAAAACTCCAGGCGCACTTTGCGTTGCAAACTCAGGCTAAGGTTCGTCAACTCAAGTCGCAACTCAAAGCTATCAAGAAAGGTAGCTTGTCTGCTAATGACTCTCTACTGAAGATCAAGGCCATTACCGATACTCTTGCTGGCATTGGGCATCCGATTAGTGATACTGATCATATTGAGGTCATTTTTTATGGTCTTAATGAAGAATAAGATCTATGGATTACTACAATCACCAGGCGGTCTAACACTTATACTGTTGATGAGATTGAGTTGCTACTTATTGCTCAAGAAGCTTGAATTGAGAAAAATCACAAATCGATGTCAGTAGCTACAGCCAATCTTACGCACACCAAACCATCCAAAGGTGGTGGTCATTCCCATGGAGGACACTTTCATTGTGGTCGAGGTAGATTTTGTTCTTCTGGCAGTTCTTCTCATTCACCTACTACTTCTTTGACCTCTAATAAAGTTGTTGAGTACCAACTCTTTGAGAAAAAGGGCCATCATGCTCGTGATTGTTGGTATAGGTTTGATGAGTCTTTTCAAGGGCTCTCCTTGTCTGATAAACCTGCTAAGAAGGATCATATTGCTTATCTTGCTACTTCCGAGTGTGTTGCCAATCCTGACTGGTATCTTGATTCTGGTGCTACTAGTCATGTGACCTGTGATAAGCACAATATCACTGACAAATCAAGTATAACATCTGTTGATAAGTTGCTTATTGGTGATGGTAAAGGATTATCAGTTCATTGCATTGGTTCTTCAACTTATGTTTTGCCTAATTCTCGTTATATTCATAAACTTTAGGATATTCTACATGTTCCTGAGATTTCCAAGAATTTGATTAGTATTTCCTAAACTGTGTTTTGACAATAACATACTTATTGCCTTTTATTCCAATGTTTGTGTGATCAAGGATCTACAAACTAATCAAGTTCTTTATGAAGACTGCCTCAAAAAGCATCAGTTCGGGCTTCATGGCATTTCTCTGTCTCTTCAGCCTCCGGCAGCTCATTCTTCAGCCGTGTTTGTTAAGTCTTTTCCATTGTCTTCTCCTTGTGCTTATATGTCTGAAGTGTCCAATACTACTTGTAATTCTTCTGAGTCAGTATCTAACGCTTGTACTTCTTAATTTGTTTTTCATCCTACTTCTGTTGTTGTTAACAAAGTCTTGAATCTCTATAATCTGTCTACTAGCAATAAAACTTCTTCATTTGATATTTTTAAAGCTTGTTGTTTTGGTAAAGCACATCGTCTTTCTTATTCTTTGTCTTATACTTAGTATTTTCAACCTCTTGAACTAATACATTCTGATATTTGGGGCCCTGCACTATATACGTGTCTTGATGGTTATAAATATTATGTGCATTTTACTAATGCCTATTCTCGATATACTTGATTTTATCCTCTGCATAATAAATCTGAAGTATATGATGTGTTTCTGGATTTTAAACGCATGGTGGAGTTACAATTAAATTGTCAAATTAAGGCTTTTCAATCTGATTCTGGTGCTGAATATTTGAAAATTGGTTGGTTTTTACAAGCCAATAGTATTATTCATCGTTTGAGTTGTCCCTATACTCATGAACAAAATGGCCTAGCTGAGAGGAAACATCGAACGATTATTGAGACTGGCTTAACTTTGTTAGCTAATGCTTCTCTTCCTTATAAGTTGTGGATGCATGATTTCTCTACTGCAATATACTTGACTAATCAGCTTCCAAACAAGTTACTTCATGGTGAATCTCCTTTTGCTCGTTTATTTGGAAAAACACCTAGTTATCAGCATCTTCGGACCTTTGGTTGCTCTAGTTATCCGTTAATTCGCCCTTACAACAAGCATAAGTTAGAGTTTATATCTATACACTATGTTTTCTTAGGTTATAGTTTCTCCCATAAAGGGTATCAATATTGGGATCCTACTGGTCGTATGTATATATCACGAGATGTATTGTTCAATGAGTTTGAGTTTTCTCATTCGTCTCTTATGTCTTCCTCTCATATACCTATTGCTTATTCTCCTGTGTCTTCTTCTCTTCTACCTCCTTCACCTCTTGTCCCAGCTCCTTCTTAGTGCAATGTTACTAATAATCCTATATATGTAGATGCTGATATATGCAGGTAACCTCCCTCTGTGCTTGTTCCCTCTACTAGGACCTCTAGTACACCTACAAGTTCTGGTGCTTCTAGTAATCCGCCCACCCCTACTGGTACAGTCGTCTCCTTTTCATCCTCTCTGCCTTTTGTTGATTCTAGTTTTGCTCCTTTAGCTTTTGTACCCCAGAGGCGTATGGTTACTCGGTTTATGAATGGCATCTTTAAGCCTAAGGCACTTAATGCTGAAACAAAACCTACAACTGTTAAAGATGCTCTTGCTTCACCTCTATGGAAGAAGGCTGTGGATGAAGAGTATATTGCTTTAATGTGAAATAAAACTTGGCACTTGGTCCCTTTACCTGCTGAAAAACAAGCGATTGGCTACAAATGGGTTTGGAAGCGAAAGACTAATCCTGATGGGAGTATTGCCAAGCTTAAAGCAAAGCTGGTTGCTAAAGGCTTTCATCAAAAAGAAGGCTTTGACTTCACTGAGACCTTTAGTCTAGTTGTCAAACCAGTCACAATTTGTGTAGTTTTTATATGTTGTTCTCACTAAGGAGTGGAATATTCATCAAATTGATATTAATAATGCTTTTCTCAATGGCTCACTTCATGATGAGGTCTACATGCAACAACCTCCTAGGTATGAACATACTAATAAAGTCCTGGTCTGTAAACTAGATAAAGCCTTATATGGGTTAAAAGAGGCTCGTTGCGCTTGGTTTGAGAAGCTTTCAAGTGCTTTTCATAAACTTGGTTTTATCAGCAACCAATCACTTTTTGTTAGATCCACTAAATCTAAAGTTATCTATGCTCTAGCATACGTTGATGATATCATCATTACTGGCTCCCCTGCTTCTAGTGCGTCTGCTGTTATTACAGCTCTCAGCAAGGAATCTTCTCTTAAGGATCTTGGTGAATTTAGTTATTTCCTCGATATTGAAGTACATTGACTATCTGATAATACTCTGGTCATGACACAAGGGGAATATATCAAAGATCTTCTTCAGAAGGCTGGTATGCTCTCAGCAAAAGGAGTGGTTACTTACTCCTATGGTTTCCAGTCTCAAACTCTTTAAAATAGGTCATCATATGTTTGACAGACCTGATCTCTATATGTCAATTATTGGTGCTCTTCAATATGCCACGATTACTCGTCCAGAGATTAGTTTCTCTATCAACAAATTTTGACAGTTTATGCAAGCACCTCTTCGAGAACATTGGGTTGCTGTAAAACGCATTCTGCGCTATTTGGCCAAAACTATTGATTATGGTATTCACTTTTGCCCCTATTGTTGCCTTTTATGATGCTGACTGGGCATCTGATTGAAATGATCATCGAAGTACTAGTGGCTATTGTATCTATTTAGGTAGCAATCTAGTGTCTTGGTCTTCTAAAAAACAACCAACAGTCTCCCGCTCAATCACTTGGGCCAAACATCGTAGCATGGCTTCTATCACTTTTGAGATTTTGTGGCTTAAATCTATCTTTTCTGAATTACATATTCCTATTCCTGACATTCCTCAGATCCTGTGTGATAATCAAGGTGTAGTATTACTTACTGCTAATCCTGTTTTGCATGCTCGCACTAAACATCTTGAGCTGAATCTTCATTTTGTCCGTGAACGAGCTATTCACAGAGAGATACACGTGTCTCATATTCCTGTTGCTGGTCAGGTTGCTAATGGCTTCACTAAGCCACTCTCTACCACCAAATTTACAGATTTTACTCACTATCTTTGAGTTTGGGAGTATGTCAAATTGAGGGGAAATGATAGTGTAATCAAATAGATGACGTGTAACTAATAATAGTTAGTTTGTAACTATTGGTTGGCAGTTGTAACTAAGTCTCTGTGTAACTGATTAGTGCCACGTGTCTATGCTCTTCCTCCTCAATATATTGTACAGAGATACTCTCTACTTAATCATCAATACAATATTATATTCACTCCTCACCTTCTCTGATTCTATTCAATTCTCTTTCCTAAAATCCTTTAGTTAGCACGTCTAACAGAAATATTAAGAGGCCTATAACCCAAAAGAACAACTATTTAATCCCATACACTCATTACGAACATCCGCAAATGAGACGGACAATAATCTAACATGGAAGAAGTGGATAAACCATCATCTAGGCTAACCCTTATTTATTTGTCACGGACAGTAATTTGTTTTTTTTCTTTCTTTCTTTTTTTGGGGCCATAAATGGTTACAGGTCAAATGGTCCAAAGTAGAGAGACAGACAGAAAAAGAAGTGAACTCAGTATCAGCCCATCAGTAACCTGGAAGCTTCCCGCTTAATGCATGACCATATTCATACTGGTGCAGCGACGGGGGAAGCCATTTTTGCATATCGCGTTTCATGATATCAAGATATACATACACTGTGACCAGTGCCTGGTGCATCTCTGCTGATAGATACAAAATGCATTACTAGCCAAGCCCCTTCTTATTGCCAGTGAGCCCTACACATCATGAAAGAGCTTCCTTATCTGGGGAACCGTCGCAGGCATCAACGTGATTGGGCAACGCTTGTACTGCAGCAACGCAACACAGGACAAGATCAGCGAGATTTAGATAACTTTTAACACACCCATGCATGAATTGAAAATCCATTTTCTACCAATGGTGGTCAAATAGAGTGCAAGGCACGTGTTAGGAGCATTGAATAGCATATATGGCCAAGCCCAGATCCGCCAACAAAAAATGAAAAAGACATGTATGCATGAAATACCATTTATGAACATTGTTAATAAATCTTGACATTCCCTATGACTGATAAAACAAACAGATGTGAGAATTTAATCCCAACAGCTTTTATTTTAAGCATCAGCCCAGATGCGTTACCATGGAAAGCCATATTATACTCTTAAAACAAACCAAAGATTATAGTTTGAGACCGGTCATCTTACCTGAGTAATGTACTTGTAGATGCAAGTATAGCAGAAAACAAACCCCGAAACTGTAATGACAGATGGATTCGCACGCTTCTGTGAGCACAACGGACAAATTGTTCTGTCTGACAGCAGTGGAATCCCATCTTTCGCCACCTGTTTATTCCATAAATTAAATTCCAGGATTCTTTAGGCAATGAAGCAATATAACTTTTGACTATTGCTAGGGTGACAATTATAGATGATGCAAGTTGAGCAATACTTGCAGCAAACACACAGCTTCTCCACTTATCAATTCTATGTGTCCCATATCTTTAACTTATTTGATCAGATTGTTTTCAGACTTCAGATATTTGTGATGTTCATGTTCTGAACCAGGCAAATCAAGAAATAACAGAAAGAGAGATGAAAGGAAAGCTTGCAAAATGCTTTTTCACCTTTGGGGGAGGAGGGGGAGGGGGAGGGGGAAATACTGTCGGTGCTGACATTCTCTCCTCAGCAGATTGGTACCACCATTCCATCATCTGCACATCATTAACAAAAATCAAGTGTTAATGATTATGCTACTCCACAATTTGGATATCAAGCTAAATGGTATTAAAAAGACATCGCTGGATGGAATACATGTACTCAACGAAACAGAAAGTAACTTATAATCAACACAAGCAGTAAGCACATGAGAAACAGGATGATGCTTGAGCCAAAAGAGACTATACAACATCAACAACAACAACAAGCTTTATCCCACTATGTGGGGTCAACTATATGGATCTTATGACAACATTATTATTTCCATGAAACATGTTATTCTTTCCCAACCTGAAGTGAACAAAGCCAACAATTTATATCAACCTACAGTAATGAAGGTTGAGGAAAATGTTGCATGATTTGTGGCATATTGTTAGCACTTGAAAATGGATGAAAAGTTGTCAATAAGTCACATTTTACTCACTTTGAAAAAGAACACTGATGCAATCAAACCAGTCTGTGCATAGTCAAGTATCGTGTATGTACAGCTAAGTAACCCTCCTTGTAATGTCTGTATAAGATAGATCACAGATCAGCAATGTGTTAGAAATAGAGCAAAATGCGTAGTTATTAACGCACCAACATTGTCATGTACTAACAGATCAGTCTAAGTTTACAAGAAAAGCTTCATCATTTTGCCCAGTAAAACCTAACATCAAAATAAAACTATACAGTAAACAAGATTATTACAGTGCACTTGAAAACTATGCCCGCAAATTGCACTATGTGACATGCTATACAATTATAAATAAACTCAAGGCAGATAATGAACTAACCCTATAACTCATGGAAAATGAAAGTTACATAGAACACATTATCATCATGCTAATTTAAAAACTCTCTGCTTACTTTCAACCATTGAGGGCCACGAAGTCTCTCACGTTCACGGCTACGAATCTTTGAAATTCGGGAAGAAGTATCCATCTATCTTGACAACAACGAGTGAAGAGTCAATCTCATAACAAGAAGCAATAACTCATTTTTCAGATATTTGCTGAGAAATTTAAATAAAAAATAAAACTATTACACAATCACTATATTGAAAAGCTTTCAGGTAGTTTCGATTAGTTATTTGAATTTCATGACTTCAAGGAAAATAACACAACAGAAGTAAAGCATCACTGCATATATTTGGTAGTTTCCGGGTATCATTTGACATAAATGTGAAACCATCTGATGTAAGTCATTCATAGTGGATTATCAAAACAATTATAAATCAACAAAATATCTTATACCATCTAAAATATGATCTCCCACCCTTTTAATATCTAGTCATCCACTCTGTAGAGAAGGAAAAAATGAAATTGCTGTTCTTTCATTCACATATGAATGCCTATTTATATACATCAGGATTCTCTAGGGTTAATTACAACATAATTCTCCCATGATGACTATTCCTACAACCAAGATCATCACTAATTACAAAATATTCACAATTAATGTAGATTATTCTCTTCCAGCAAAAACAAACTGTCGATTATTCTCTAACACAATCAATGACCACTTTAGCAAACAATATTTACAAATGAACCTGCAAACAAATAGATTGGCGCTCTAATGCACACATCATAGAAAAGCAGTCACCCAGCCACCAGAAGGGATAGTGAGAGTAATTTTAAAGCTACGCCTGCTAGTGGTTGATTGCTTGACACAGAAGAAAAAGAACTATCTATTTCTAATAAGAGCTCATGTAAAACCAGAGGTGTTGCTAGAATTGTATTAAAGGTGAATTGGGCTCTTTTCATGTATAGTAAAAACAGAACTACAATACAATGTGAGCAAATATCAATATTTCTTATTTATAACATGAAATGAAATTGAAGAACAAATATTTTAGTTCCTACCGAATACATCAACTCACATGAATTTCATGGAATGAAATTGAAGAACAAATAACATGAAATGTTATGCCTCACAACTAAGATATGCATTCTATCAAAGGGATTACTAAATGTAATATGTTAAATATCTACCAACTCTTGTCCTGTAGCACGGCAGACATGAATGCCAAGAACATGCAGTGCTAGTGAGTAGTATCCAGTAGCATCCAACAGGTATAGCAGCTGATAAGCAAATGTTAAGCCTGCGTACGACAAATTCAAAGTAAGAAGTTTATGGATATTCAGACTGCAGATAATAATTATGGCAGATATCCTAAATCATGTGAAAGCAAAAGGATCAGCAAACAAGTTTCCTTTGGGATGCCAAGTGGTCCGTTCTCATTAAAATTAGATTTAAGCTTATCTGAACAAGACTTGTGAGTAAAATCATAGAGTCAATGCAGCTTCTATGTCAAAGAAGCGCCTATATAATCCTGATTCTCAAGTTCAACTCCTCCTTCAAACAAAGATGCACAATTATAAGAGTGTTACTTACCCTCGGTAGTGGCATGTAACCAAGGATAGCAAAATCCTACAATTTTCTGAACTTTCTTCCTCATGCGTGCTCCAATAGAGGCTTCAGCACCCAAGGTTCCTCTTGATACTTGAGAATCTTCTTCAACAAAGCTCTGGCTGACATCAAATCCTTCACTTTCATCGCCCCATAGACTAGCCTGAAGCCTAGCTTCCCTTTCTTTATTGTACATTGAATGCAATTTATGTTTTAAATATGGAAGCACAGCCTGAAAAAATAACCAAACTTGGTTATACATTATCTAATAATCATACAATGGTGCTGCATAGTAACGTAAACATAACATCGTACCAAGAAAACAACTGAAAGAACTTTTTGTTGCTTCTCTAATCCAGAATGATTAGTGGCATTAGCTGACTTTGAGCCAGCATCATCCTTCTTTGCCCTGATATTAACTGCTCTTCTTCGAAGGCCATATAGAGATTCAGAAAAAGAAGCATCTATTGAAAATGGCAAACAAAATCAGAAATACAGTTAGAAATTTGGAGATGCAGTTTTCAAGATAGATACACTTAAAATGGAACATTCATTTTTCCGTCGCTTTTTGTTTATTTTGATTCAAAGTGCCCAACTTTATGTGAAATCATCTAATCGAGAAGAAGCAGGAAGACAAAGATAGGGAATATGCAAAGGAAGAAACGCTTGTACTCACTATATAGAAATAACTAGTATTTAATCACAGAGATAAGTTTACACATTATCTACTTTACATTATATGGGAAAACATTCAAATTACAAAGTGTGATATCACCGTAAAGCGAAAGCAAATATATGCTTTGATAATTTTTAATTAATGAAGGAGACTCGCAAGAATTTAACAACATAAAGGTGCTGCATCCATAAACTTCCATCATCCTCAGTCAGTAAACAGAGACGAGTATAAGGAATATGAGAAGGAAGAACCTGTGGTTCGTAAGCTGTGAGTTTCAAGAACCAGCATGAGCAAGGCGAAAAATTCATCTTCATAGTCCAAGACTCTGTGAAGGAATGGTCTTCTTAAGGCCAACACCTGCACGAAAGCTCAACCGTATGGTCACAACCAAATGAATTTCCAAAGTACAAAGGAAGAAGATAGAGAAAGAAAGAAAGAAGAAAGTAAATGCGTACACCAATTGAGTAGGTAAGAGCAGCGCGGAGACTGGCAGGAAGCTGTTGGGCCGCCGCCATCTCGAAGAAGGTGGGACGAGTCCCTTGACCTCCCACCTGAAACAACATCTCTTTCTCCTTTCACTTCCTCGCTCGTTCCTTTCCAGCAAAATTCCCGATCACGAAGCCAAAAACAAGTGCCCAATCCGCAGTACATGCTAAACCTGCACGATGCAAACTCGCCGGCACTCGTTCATCGGCCGATTTCACCGTCTACTATACGCTAAAGGGGTAATCGAATACTCATAACCACATGGAAACTTTTTGTCGGGAGTTAGACTATCCAACAATGGCCTATATGTGATGGCCAAAAAAATGTCCTGCACGTACGTACCTCCCGATTTAAGATTTGATTCTAAATATAACATTACCTAATAAGATTGGTTGATTTCGTCCAAAAAAAAAAAAAGATCGGTTGATTTTTTTAATTAAAGAGGGTAATTAAATTCTTTTAAAATATGTATATTTGTTTTTTATTTTTTAAATTAATTTATCTGACTTATAAACTAATATATAATTTAATGATGTATAACATATGATATGATTAAATAATTTATTTAGCTTCTTTAATCTTTTAAAAAAAGGTCAATTAAGTCTTATATTTAGAACTAGAAGTAATACTTATTTAATCTATTTGTCAATTGTTTTTCTAATATACTCCTAATGATACCCCTAAAACATAATCAAGTAAAAAAGAGATGAATGAATTAAAAAAAATATTTTTTTAAAAAAAATAAGTCATATTAATTAATTTAATTAAATTTTTTAATTTAATTAATTTAGATAAATAAGCCTTATAAGAAAAAAGTACAAACTACACATTACTATAATTTTTAATCAATTTTTTATGTTTTTCTTATAAAGTCCTTAAAATTTCATCTACAAAATAATTATGTATTATATATTATATACTATTACATCTCATAATATTTTTTTTTATTTTCTTAAATTATTACATCCCAATTTTCCTTATTAATTTTGTTAAATTATATTTTTGAAAACCAATAAAAAAAAATTTGGTAAATTAAAGAGGACGCCACATCTCATGTTCTTCCCTTTCAATTTTTTTTGGTAAAATTCCCTTTCAATATTTAAATAGTGATAATAAAATTATATATATTAATGAAAAGCTAAAAATTATTGAAACAACAGGTCCGAGCATGAAAACGTTATCTAAACCTCATGTGACAGTCAAACTTTTCATGGTTGGAACCTCCCTGCATCCAGTTTCAAAGTCCCACATGGTCTATGTTGTTCTAGATAAGTCCTAGAATATACAAGTGTCCCGGAGTAGAATTTGCCGTGCCCTAAATGGAAGACAACAAATAATTAACTGATCAGCTCTAATGAATGAAGCCAGACTCGTGGCAAATAATTAAGCTTGATGATCACACGGCCAAATCCAGAAGCAGCAATCCTGCTTAGACGATAATTCTGCTGCTGTCATCAACTCCTAACACGTTTTGTGGGCGGTCCCTTAAACCGATCTTCTCCCAACTCCTGTCCAACCTTGTTGTCATCTTCTTTTAGCTTTGTGCTTCCACCCTGGGAACTTCCTTCAGTTCCTGATTTATCACGTTCCTCATTTGACATTTCTGAATTTTCAACCTTATTTGGTAAGGGTGCAGAAGGCTCATCCAAGGAGGAGGACCCCTTGAGCTTGCCCTCCTCCATTTCTCTTTGGCTCTCAAACATCATCTGAAGACGCTTGCCTTGGTTCTCAATCTGAATCTGCAATTTCCTTTGAATCTGCATAACAGACATAACATCAGACCAAGCCAACGTGCCAAAACTCACACACACATATGAAATGCCGTTTACAGGATCCATTAACAATAAATGAAGTAGCTTTATATATTTTCAAGACACAGCTGTCCAAATCAATTGTTCAGTTGAAGTCTTACTCCTAAAACCGTTGGGAAGGCACTGATTCTATATTAACTTGCATATTGAGAGTTCTTACAGAAGTACATCATCAAAGAAGATTTCTAAGTACTGAGCACCTCAAGTTGCTCGTGAAGTCGTTTTTGTAATTCCATTTGCAACCGTAGAGCTTCAGTGATCCCCATACTCCTGTAACCAAATTATAATGCATGCTTCTTAACATCGGTGATTCAGTTCAAAGCAATTAAGACTACGCGCTACTCAATGCATGCAACAAGAGCAAATGATTCACAAGATGAAAAAACAAGTCATAAATGTATCAACGTTATTGATAAACATTTTAGGTCAAGAAATATACTAACGTTTTCAAGTCTAGATATTTCATTTCTTCAATTGATGTCAACTTTTTCTCAGAAGTTCCTGCAGATAGGGAAGAGCAATTCATTCACATGATAATTCTCATGTTGAGACAACAAGAACGTCTGCACTCAAACCCTAGAGAAATAACGTAATAGAAATGTATAATATGATAAAATAACATTTAACTAAAAAGGGATCATGAGGAAAGATGGCAACAAATGCATTTCCAGTTTCAAACAAAAACATCTTTCCCGGAGTTTTGAAAGGTGGGGAAGCCACAGATGTCAGAAATATGCTAGACACGTAAATATGATATGATAACATTAGAATTGCTATTTAAGCTTTCTCACATACCTTTGGATGACTCAGGTTTGTATCTGGCAGTTCTATACTTCTGAAATTAAAGGAATATAAAATTCATTGAAAACCTTGAATTGAATTGACAAAAAAGGGATCCATTTAATGTATCCATTTATACCAATTAAAAACTACTGACGAAGAAAAATCACACACACACCTGTAGGTGGCTTTTCACATGATAGATGCTAAGGCCCTTGACTTTCATCAGGTTCAAGACACCCTTAGGAGTAGCCTCTGCATGATAACATAATGAAATGAAGTAAACACCTCTGCCAGTGTTAAGGTCAAGAGAGCACATAGAAGAAAACATATTCTCACTGCCACCAAGCTGATTAACTGCTTCGACAAAGGACTCATGAAGTTCTGGAGTCCAACGCATTCTTGGCTTAGTTTGCGGTGCAGTTGACACCGAATTATTAAGGGCGTTAACTTCTTCAGATGGTACACGCTGCTGCTGGGAAACCTGGGACTCCTGCATCAAGAGAACAGGATATGTTTCCTCACTTTGTACAATTTTTTGGAAGTATAATAAAAGAAACAAGCGACTAAAAGTTTAATTATGAGATAACAACAGATTTCAAAAAAGAATTACATGTACAAGGGAAAAGGCAAGAAAGGATGAACTACATACAATACACAAACCCAAATTCCTATGGTGATGAAACAAAATAAAAAGAAGAATCAACAATCAAGCACTAAATGCACCTTCCATATCATATCCATCTCTATTTTCTCTCCCTTCCCCTGAAGTCCCACCCTCTTTGTGTGTGTGTGTGTAGTGATTGGGACATTGAAGAGAAGCACGGGCCCCATAGGATCTTGCAGATCTAAATCAGTTTGAGAAACAAACCTTTGATTTTGAATATGTGACATCATCATCACCAAGAAACTGACTCCAATGTGGGTGCAGAGAATCATCAACTGACATTAACTGATCAACCCATTCCACAAGATCAGTTTTCTTAGTATTGTCATCCGGTATGTAACAAGAACTATTTTCCAACTGATCGTTCTGGACAGAAGCAATTTCAGGAAAATCAAGAATATCCTGAAGTGGATATGATCCCCAGGAAATTTCATCATTTTCCTGGGAATGGGGAATGAATGTTTTAGAATGCATTTCTGAAGGAGAAGAATGGGTAGGTAGGAAGGACCCGTTGTCGGTTGATTTCTGAGAAATGATGGGAGAATCTTGAAACTGTTGATCACGTAGTGAAACTAAGGTAAAAAGAGATGTCTTCGGGGCACTCAGCAGGAGTTGAGAACATGCGTCCAAGACTTCTGATATTGAAATTTAACAGAACAGTTTGCATTAAGGCAAGGTTTGCAGTCAGATCTTGGACATGGGTAGCCGAAAAGAGCCTGGGGGCGTCATATACTTGTCTTCAGATGAATATGAAGAACATAAAAAGATAAAAGCATGGCTATGGAATTTCCAACTGACGCAACTGGGTCAAACCTGATCTCAACATGAACAGTACGATGAAAATAGTGACTCGTCCACTAATGCATATTATCTTTCTCACCTACACAACTGAACAAAATGCACCGTTATTAACTAAGCTCATGCTGTCCAATTCCATTACCTCTACTCATTAGCATAAGCTTGTGCAACTGTGAGTAGAAAACGGCTAAGTTGGCCACCGAAATACCAGAAAACAGATAAAATGTTCCTAGCAAGCTGAATATAAGCGTAACAGTTCTGATAACTTGCCAAAAACATGCACTCAGAATACCGGTAAGAAAATATAAGCAACAAACAAATTGCTTTTTTTTTTTTCTTTTTAGAGAAACGAAACAGGAATAGATGTAGAGTTTTGATTTAACTAACCACGTACTATTTGCTATCAAAAGATCAACAAACCATAAACTGACGAGTGAAGACATCTGGTTGAAAGAAAGAAAGGGTAAACAAAACCTGCTCCATTTGACTCGAAGACCATACACTAATGAACAGAAAAGCATCGATGAACTGAACTCCCAGGACTACTATTTGATCACATGTTCTTCCCTATAGATTTGTGAGTAGTAAGCTGAAATAGTTCAAGGTTCAAAGGCTTCAAGCATAAACTTCTACCGGGATGGTCTGGACGTGGAGCCAGTGCAAGTAGAAAATAGGAGTGAAAGACTGGAGAGAAGGAGGGAAACGCTGACCAATTTCACGAGTGTCCTTAGAGGAAATTTAAACTCAGTTAGCAATAATTTGGTATAAGATTTTTCAGACCACCAACAAGGGAGAAGGGGAATGCCGTGCGGACACAGTCAACCCCCTCAGCCCCACTAGAAAAAGAAAAAAAATTTACAACATCGATGTGGTTCAAATGCATGAGAAGTCAGAACCAGCAGGCTAAGCTCTTCAATCATTAGACTATTGTTGATGCAGAACAGATCAAAATAGCGGAGGGCGAATAATAACACGTGAACATGTTAACGATGCATCAAAATCTCAAGTTATCTCAGCTGAAGCCAAATATGCAGTGTCATCCGAAAAGCTTTCAATGTAAGCATTTGGATTTGTTACCTATAATTGAGAATAACCAGCAAGGGAATCTAAAACGCTCGGAATTCAACCCAAAGACAGACAGATGGAGCCTATATGAACGCAGAGAGAGGTCTGGGAATGAAAATTATAATGCACACGTTTCGGGTTGGTCGTATATACAGAAATGCAATATCAGAAGCTAGACGCCCCGTGGAAAGGTCGAGAGGGCGTACGAGGCTGTTAGCATTTGACTCTTTCTAAGACGAATCAGAAGTGAAATTCTGTATGGACGACAGGGAAAATACCATGCCAGCCATCAGCGAAGAGAAGAGAAGGATTAATCGGGGCCGTCAAATTTGGATGGATGCTGTGCGATGGTGCTTGGAAAACCATTGCAAGTTGAAGATTCAAGAAGGAAAAATAAAACAAGTAGGGCTAAAAAGCGAAGCGCATATTGTGATGGTGAAAGGCTGCCAGCTAAATCGTAGTGAATGTTAAGGGAAAGAAGGCAGCTCCGAAATGCCATAATCATTGTCATTATCCTTATTTGCCATTTCCTTGTTTAATGCGTCAAAGTTTGGGCTCTGAAACTGAAACTAACCACGAATATCAATGGAAACACCGCTCCTTCCTGCCTGCGAAGGTTCCCCCCATTCCCCATCCCTGCTTCTTTCATTCATTCATATTTTATAAAATTCATATATACCCAATTAAATGCAACCTGATATAATTCTTGCTCAAAAGTCAACAGTAAAAACACCCTTCAAAATATCGCATAAAGTAATAAAAAATTTGCCGGCTGAAATTCCCTTTTGACGAAGAAATTCTGCAGTGTATGGGGGGCCAAAAAACAAAATTGTAGTATATACACAATCCAGTGCCAACTAACCCAATAGGAACGCATTATAAATTTATTTGGTAAACGTATTATTATTTCTTCATTCAAAAATAAATTGTATGCCTTCTTAAATTTTATATTTATATATTTGATTAAATGTATCCTTTTTTTAATGATATGGATCTTAAACCCTGACAATTCTATCAACAACAAAAAAAACCCCACCAATTGAGCTATCTGTTGTTGGGCCCAAATTGTATGACCGAACCAATAGTTGGTTGGATGGGAACAATGAACCAAACCTTGGAGGAGGAGCACCAAGCATACTCTCATCGACCGAACAGGCGAGTCATTTGGAACCCGTTACTGTATATGGGTCTAGTTCCCTGTAATTAAGCATCTACCTTGCATCTAGTACAAAACAAGCGAAACCAATTGCTTGATTGAACAGAGAGAGATGGCTGCCGGGGAATCATTCAGCGAATCCTTGGCAACGGTGGCCGACAAAGCACCGATCACCGCTGAGAGGAATGTCCGCGTCGACTTATTAGACACCCAGCTCCCCAAGCCCTGTCTGTAATCTTCTTCTCTTTCAATTTGGTTTCCGACTTGACAAATTTTGATGATTTTGAACTGCTGGCCCCCCTCTGTACTTGTAGATTTGCCTCGGGCCTTGGTTGCTCCTGATTCAGAGAACGTCGACGGCACATGGGGCCACAGCCATAATAATATGTCTGTGCTCCAGCAGCATGTCTCCTTCTTCGACCTCGACAACGATGGCATCATCTACCCCTGGGAGACATTCCGAGGTAACTACGTATATATGCATCAAGGACTTCATTTCCTTCTCTATCCAACCCGAACTTTTTGTCCTGCTCTAGTTGATTAATTTGCTATCATTGGGTGTTTGGTTCCCGTCTCTGCTTTGCTTGTTTATCACGAATTCAGCTTTCCCGTGCATTTGATTAAGGTGTTTCCATGTTTGCGCAGGACTTGGCTCGGTTGGGTTTAATATGATTTCTGCATTCGTACTTACTGTTTTGATACACGCGGCTATGAGTTATCCTACGCTTCCCGTAAGAATCAGTGTTTCTACGCGAATGTTAGCCTATCATGATATGTTGTCAACTCAATTATTCGTATAATACAAACTCAGCTGAGCATGTTTTGACCCAGACATGGCTACCTTCGCCTTTCTTGCCAATTTACGTGCAAAACATACACAGGGGAAAACACGGAGGGGACACGGGGAGTTATGACACAGAGGGAAGGTAAGAAGGATGACGACATGGGATTTGGAGAAAACAAGGAACTTTGTCTAGTTTAGTAACATATGGATGGATGGATGGTGCAGGTTCATGCCAGCAAATTTCGAGATCATGTTCAGCAAGTATGCACGCAAGGTGCCTGATAAATTGACGCTGAGGGAGATATGGCATATGACTCAGGGCAACAGTGTTGCATATGATTTCTTTGGCTGGTGGGTCCAATCAATCCCTGTTGTGTCCCTCTAAAAGTGATGTTGCGCGCACTATTGTATTAAAGCAGTTTAATGGAGTGTATGTTGCAGGGCGGCGAGTAAACTGGAGTGGGGAGCTTTGTACATGTTAGCCAGAGACGAAGAAGGGTTCTTGTCAAAAGAAGCCGTGAGGCGTTGTTTCGACGGCAGCTTATTCGAGTATTGCGCCAGAATGCACAAGGGAGCCACCGGAAAGACGCTTTGACTCTACCTCCACAGTGTTGTTGTTTTCGTACAAAAATCCAATTTTCACGGATAATGGATGTTATGACACACGGCACATCGCCCTCAGACCTGCAACTTAGTAGTTTTTATTCCAAATCAAGTAAACCGTCTTTCCTTGCTTGCTTCAGCTGTAAACAAATGAGCTAACAAGAGTGGCCCCCTGCCATGGTTGAGATTTGACGGGAATCACCCATTGCCACGCTGCATTTTATTTTTATTTAACGATGATTACCTCTCTGCCGTGATTTTGCCCAAATGATGGACTTTTAATCTGTTACATATATCAAAGTATATTTGATCTTAAAAATATTTATATATATAAATTGAGATAAAATTTTTATCACATATATTTATTTCATATACTGTAAATCACGATTAAAAAGTTGATTTTTAAAATTCTAATTATTATTTTAAACAATTTATTGTAATAGTGGTTTATAACTTGATGTGATAAATAAAAGAATGATGGAAGAAATTATGGCTTTTATGGCGCGCAGAAGGTAATAAAATGTCGAACGAAATACATCATATGGAAAGAATAATTTGTTGGATTATAATATTTTGGGAAGGGAAGAATTGGTGAGGAGAGGGGTGGGGGTAAAAACGAGAGATGAGAGGGTAATTAGAGGATGTTTGGTTGGGTTTATACTTATACATAAGTATGATTTACGTAAATTGAGATAAAACTCATCCACATATTTACCTCACAAATCATAACGATTGAGAATCACTATTCCCAACATCCACTTAATTATAATTATACAATGGGGGCGGTGTGGGATTGTTGTAAAGTGTATTCTAATAATAATAATGGCGTTTGGAATATCGAGATGCGAGGAAGGATAAGAAAAGTAAAGCCAAAAGGAGGGCCACACCGGCTGCAACCACAATGGCTGCTATTCTGTTGGTGTTGGTGTTGGTGTTATGGAGTGGACCTGCAAGATGACAAAAGAATAAATAGGCGGGGGAGTGAGAGTGAAGGGTAGATGAAAATAGAAAGAGGAAGAATGGGTAATGATACCTACCTGGGGGGAAGGAGTTAGGATGGTAGGAATAAGAGAGAAAGCACCTGTGGAGACGTATTTGGGCGGAGAGGGAAGCAGGACAGTGGTGGAGGGCATGGGTGAAGCATTGAAGGCACTCACACGCATCTAAATCGGCTTCACACTGTCCCATCATTTCCACTGAATGGGAATTGCCTCTGTAGTATCCATTCCTCACAATAACCATGCTCGTCACGCTCTCCTCCACCTCCTCCTCCTCCACCTCTCCATCTGCCCCACATGTTTTGTATACCAGTCCCCATTCCCTATCCCTATCCTCCCACCCTGCCGCCTCCCGCGCAACACACAGCAACAAACCCACTATCAGCAGCCGCATCTCCCTTCATTTGCTCATTCACCCCCTTTGCCTTTTATTTCTAATATAGCCTCCCTCCTTCTCACTCTTCCCTTTCAACTTTCAATCCTACCCGTATCTACCCATGGAATTACCGCTCACCCACCCCCCCCCCAACCACCATATCATCCTTCCCTTTTCTACACTTTACACTTGCTGCTACCCAACACATTCATTGACTAAATCTGTCTTCTTTATTATTATTTTCACCCCATGGGAGGCAATTGCATTTTTATCCTAATTTAGTATTCATTAGCAATATAAACATGGGTCGTTCCGGTTGGTTGTTCCCATGGATACCCTACCTCAAATTAACAATCCTTTACCACTTTTCACCAAATACACCCGCCCACACACAGACAGGTATTAAATTTTACAAACAAGATACCCTAGTTATATGGTTGACTCACTCGTCCCATCCTGTTTCTTTCAACTCCGTGCCAAACCAATCAGGATAAATACAGCAAGGGAGGGCCAACAGATAGTACAAAATGCTCATGGCACTAGTAGGGTGATGATCGATTATAATTAAGCTGCACCTGCGATAAATAAATAAAAGGAATATAATTAATCACATAAAATAGCAACAGAGTGGGATGGGATAAAATTGGAGGGGAAGGGAGACAAAGCAGCTAAAAATGCCGAGTTTGACAACGCACCACCCGATGGAGCCGTTAACAAAAAAACGCGACTCCATGTTTCGCCGATGCGCCAGGACGGCAACTCCTCCTACAAATTCATAATACATGCCTTCATATTGTCCAATGTCATGAAAACCTTAAGGTCGGGGGGATCCGGCGGCCTAGAGGCTCTCACCTTCTACCTCTTCCGCCGTCTATCCCAACATGTCGGTGCTCTCCGCCACCTCCGCCCCGTTTCAGCTGCTGGAGATCAATCTCATTTCCGCCCAGGACCTCGCCCCTGTTTCTAAGCCCACCAAGGCCTATGCCGTCGTCTCCCTTCCCCCTCACCGCAAGCTCACCACCCAGGTCGACCAAGACGGCGACACCAACCCCTCCTGGAACGAGAAGTTCGTCTTCCGCGTCGACGAACAACTCCTCCTTGACGACGACTCCACCATCATCATCGACATCTACGCCTCCGCCTGGCTCCGCGACATTCTCATCGGCACCGTCGGCGTTCTCCTCCGCAACCTCCTCCCTCCCTCCTCGCGCTCCGGCAATCGCAAGTCCAAGTTGCAATTCGTTGCCCTGCAGATTCGCCGACCCTCAGGTCAGCCCAGAGGGATCCTTAACATAGGGGTGAACCTCGTTGATAGCACCAAGCGCAGCATGCCCTTGTATTCGGAACTCAGCGCATCCGCCGTCGGCGATTATGGTTTTAGCCCCTTCCCGAAAACACCCCAAAAGGACCTTCCCGATCCCGTCAAACCAAAGCTCTTGACGCTCCAGCGCTCTCAGAGCGAAAAGAACGACTCCACCATCAATGATTACGTTTATCATCCCACTCCTGCTCATAAGAATCAAGGTTCCGGGTATAATGAAGGATCCGAAATCGGGGTACCGCAGTCCAAAGGAATGATTGTCAACGCAAATGGGTCCCTGTGCTCGGACGTGGGGCCTTCGCCATCGGTTGTGGCCGCCGCAATTGCTAAGGGATTGTATCCGGTGCCGTTAACGGTTGCGCGAAGCTCGGGATTGGATGAGTGGTCGGAAAAGAACAGTACGGAGGGGATGAGGACGAAGATAGAGAGATGGAAGACGGAACTTCCGCCGGTGTATGATCACATGGAGTACCGGAAGCTGAGGCAACCGTCGAAGCGAAATGCGAGGGCGAGGAATAAAAATGGGTTGTTTTCATGCTTTGGGACGGCAATGGGGTGTGAGTTTTCGATTACTTGCGGAGGGGGTAACCGTAAGAAGAAGTACGGGGCGGGCAAGAGCGAGCTGACGCAATCCGATCTCACATACGATGAATCATCCTATATGTGATGATCGAGAGGGCCCAAGGGAGGAGGGAAGACATGTAAATGCTCGAATCGTTTTGAGATGCCTCTTTGCTGCTTGGCTGGTGTACGTTGTAGGGACAGAAACAGCATTTCAGTAGATCTCGACGCTGCTTTCGGCCCCCGCCTTTTCTCCCATTTTATTTTATTCTTTTCTTCAACTTTTTTCTTCCTGACCCCTTAAGATAATGTATATGATCTAATCATACTGATATCCTAGTTTACAGCGGATTTCATTATTCACGGGCTCTGTTTCTTTCATCTTTAATTTGTTCCTTGCATGATTTCCAATTTTCTATACGCACGCTCGCGCAATAGATGAAATGGATATATTTATGCATGCGAAAAGGAAATTGAGCTAAGCCTGTGAGGGGATCAGCGAGTGATGTATTATTAATGCTATTAGTTGCAGAAGGAAGACGAATAGGCTCATCAGTGAAAAGCGATGTTTTTTTGGGTGAAGAGGGATGTGTGTCCAGATAAAAAAGAAGAGGGAGAGAGAGAGGGATTAGTTGGCAGTCGGCGTATATTGATACTTGGGTTGGGGCCTTGGGGGTAAGAGTTCTGTTGGACGAAGAAAAAATTTTAAAAGAAAGAAAGACAGCAAGCAAGGATAGAGTTGTGTATTGTTGGTATAGGTTATGAAAATTTGTTAAGTGCTTATGAATTGTAATTTACGGTCTATGAGGTAATTTTTACGGTCTACGAGGTACTTTCACGGTCTACGAAATAAATATATGAAGGAGATTTGTCTCAATTTACTTAAATCGGGCTTATTATAAAAACCCGATTCAGATAAATAATAACAAACAAGCTATTTAGTTAAGTCGTGGTTGGGCCACGGGGTCATGGCTAATGGACGAACTTCGAATCCAATCTGTACCCAAGAAAATCAGCCCAAAAATTTAATTTTAATCCATAAACAAGAAAGAACCCATTGAATATGTTAGTTAGGTACGGAGAAATTTGTGCCGAGAGAGAGAGAGAGATGGGGGGGGCTATCCAAGAATAATAGCGACAACGACAGAGAGAGTTGTGTTGAGTTATATATGAGATTTTATTGTAATGAAATTTAAATATGGTGTGAAAAAGAATTGGGGGAAACATGCATGCTGAGATGTAGGGTTCACAAACACTTGTGAGAAGGGGATGAAACGGCAAGAGAGGGGAGTGATGGGGAAGCAAATAGTGAGAGGTGGAAATGAGAGGGAGGCGCGTGTGCTTCTGATCTGGAAGACTTGTGTTGGGTGACAAGGGAAGAGAAGATCCATGAGGGCGTTAGTGTTTGTTTGAAATTTGAATACAACACAGCGAAGTCAAAATGCGCGTGCATCTATCTGCATGGCGTGCAAGTGTTGCATTTCCATACCAACCAACCAACCAACCATGTCTTGTGGCAGCCGCATCAATCATCCAACAAATCAAATCATGTTCAACTTCCTCATATCATCTCCCGCTCTGGCACACAGGCGCTTCCTGTTAATCTTAATTTCATTAAAAAATATTGTACTGCGTTAAACATTAATATATGTGATTGGCTGATCCGTGGTCCGTGGTGATGGAACTGCCTGTATGCTCCTCGTGACTTTATGAGAGTGTTTGGAATAATAATTAAAATTTTTAAAAGTATTTTTTAATGGTGATTTATGATATGTAAGATAAGTTTTACAGTATATAAGATAAGTATATGAGAGGCGTTTTATCTTGACTTACGTGAATCATATTTATAAAATAAACAAAAGCTAAACCAAAGGCACATATATTGGTGTGGAGTATAATAAATAAACGTGCGTCTCCGTTGGCACCAAAAAAAAAAAATCACCATGAGGTCAAAGGACCATAAAAAATTATAAAAAAGTCTTATATCAAATTTTTCTAACAAAAAGATCTATTGAGACTACGTTGTGATAAATTTTAAATGTGAAATTATTTATTTTTCCATTGAATAATATGTCTATTTTTACAAGCCTCTGTGCCAATTTTGACAACTCTGTCTACCTATTTTGACAAGTGCATCTGTCTACTTTGACAAGTTCATTTTTCTATTTTGACAAGTTATAAAATGGTAAGTTAGTGTGCCTATTTTCACAAGCCTCTGTGCTAGTTTTGATAACTTTGTTTGCCTGTTTTTAACAAGTGCATTTACCTATTTTGACAGGTTCATTTTTACATTTGGGCAAGTTATAAAATAACAAGTTAATGTGCCTATTTTCACAAATATCTGTGCCAGTTTTAACAATTTTGTTTGCATGTTTTGACAAATGCATATGTCTCCTTTGATAGGTTATAAAATGGCAAGTTAATGGAGACAACAAAGTAATTTAACATTTAAAATTAATCACAATGCAGTCCTTAAAGGCCCTTTTATTAAAAAAATTTGCTATAAGATTTTTTTGTAATTTTTTATGATCCCCCAAAACTCATTGTGATTTAAAAAAAAAAAAAAAAGGTGCAGGTGGGCCAAATATATATGGAGTACTAATTAAGCGGACGTTGCAAGAGGCTTGAAAAATAAACCACTTAATCTTCATGAAAAGTTGCTCTCATTGATTGCTTTAATTTTGAACTCGGGGTGTTGCGTGGAGTTCTGAGAAAGTGAGAATGAATCATGCTTTTTTTTTTTTTTTCAACTAATGAATCATGCCATTGATACTTTTTTAGGTGGGTGGGAATTAAACTTGGGAAAATTGGGGATAAATCCCCATTTGATAAGTTAATTGGGGAATAAGACATAAAATTTTTTTTTTGAGGTTTTTTAGAAGAAATAAGTAACTATATGAAATGATTATTATGTTTTTGATGAAATAAGGATATACCTTTTTACCTTTTTCACCCATCAGTTCCTTTACTACCATCCATTCCCTCATTGTATCCTTCATCTTTCCAACTTCAACCTTCACAAACTTCATATCCCCCTTAAGCAAACTCTGACAACAAACAATGTTGATCCTGACAATCAATGACTATGACTTTCATCTTGCAACACCATATCAGATATAGGGACCTCATTTGCCATGCCGCACCTGCCTTCTTCAACCCCCCTCCCTAATTCTACAATCTTAGTTGCCACTAGGTTGAAAACAAAAATCAAATTTCAAAAAGAAAAATAATATATCTTGTATAGTGGTAAGTCATAATAGATTTGGTGATGGAGGGGGATAAAGAAGGAGATGAAAGCGATCTATGGTATATAGATTGGTAGAATAGAAAGTGAACTACAAATTGTAATTGACCTTTCACAAATTGTGAATAACCTTCCGCGAATTACAATTGAGTTTTCAAGAATTGTAATTGAGCTTCCATAATATGCAAATCAGGTTAAAAATGGAAGTGACTTTCCCTCAAATGCAAATGGAAGTGACTTTCCCTCAAATGCAAATGGAAGTGACCTTGTATAATTGCAAATGACCTTTTTGGTAGTGTGAAAATTTAGAGTATAAATGCAAATGTCATTTCATGAATTGCAAATGATCTTCCATAAATTACAATTGAGTTTTCAAGAATTGCAACTCAGCTTTGTGGTTTGCAAATTAAGTTAAAATGCAAGCAACATTCCATAAATTGCAAATGACATTTCGTGGTGTGAAAATTAAGTTAGAATGCAAATGCAAATGACCTCTTATAAATTGCAACTGAGTTTACAGGAATTGCAATTAAGCATCCCTAGTGTGTAATTTTCCAGTTTTCTCAACATATATATTTCTCCTAAAGGACCACAGATTTCAAATATCAATGGCAAGTTAATTTTCCAATAAGGGATTTTTAGACAAATTTTTCCATTAATCTTTTCACAGTCTTGTTGAGACTGGCTGCCGGCCACCCTCATTTTTATACGCTACAGTTGTCTTGAAAAATTACACCTAGGCTATAATTTTTAGTGAATTTTTCATAAAACTGATATCTCAATGAAAATCTGGCCAAAAAAATATATCTTGATGAAAAATTCTTTATTATTGTTAGAAGAATCAATATCAATGTTTTGCGGGAAGACAAAAATATCTGATTTAACCACAAGATTTTGTTATTTATTGGTGAAATCAAATGAAACTAAAGTTCAGCAAAACTAAAAAGGAGACCTAATAAGGCAAACAGTGAGGAAGAAAAAGGGCCTAAGAAAAGAGAAAAACAAAGGGACCAAAAAGCTGAACCAACCGTCGAAGCAAAGCAATTCAGCAACTTGGAAGGGAAAAGTCTCCCCTCTCCAGCCCGTCCCAACATTGTCCACCTTTAAATCTTAATTTTAGGGGAGGAAATGCCATTGATAACTAGGGTGTGAATTGATAAATTCATAAATATAATTGATAACTTTATGGCCTAATTTGGTACGTGATACTGAATTTTGATGAATTGGAACTGAGATTGAGATTGAGATTGAGACTAAGACTGAGATTAATGTTTAAAAAATATGTTTGGTATGAAGTAATAGTTGGAGAGAATAATTTCATTAATCTTATTTAATAAATAGTCAATAATTATGTTGTTAGTAAGAAAAAAATAGAGAGAGTGATTATGCAAGGTTTCAAAACCTGGATCGGTCATTGTATCAGTCAAGGTACTGGGTTAAGGGTCAATGGGTCAGGTCGGAGTTAAACCAGTGAAAAGTTGAATATTTTAGGCTTATTAATATGAAATTATAGAAGAAAATAAAAAAATGTTTTTTTAAAAAAAAATAGTGGATTGGATCGGTTTAACAGGGGTTGGGCAGTTCTCGGTCTGAACCGGCCTGTCCGGTCCAGGTTTCAAAACCCCGTGATTATATGAGAGGGGTGGATTCTTGGTTAAAATCAAGGGGGTTATTTTTGTCCAAAAAATATTTTAATCAATGATGCTTTTGTCTTTACAATTTTGCAGTCCAGGGATTGAAAACACAATAACAGGGGAGGTGGTTTTGCAGCAATTCCAATTTTGTGCTACTCTCAATCCCTAATTATCTGTAGTCCCTTATACCAAACGATATATCTTGACTCAATCCTTGATCAAATCTCAATCTCTACCCCACAATACCTCATACCAAACAGGGCCTATGAGATCAGTTTTTCATTTTTTCTTTTGAGAACCTGAATGTAATTCTCCCTAACTTTAAGAGTTAAATTTTAATATATCATAAAATTATTATTATAAATAACTTATCAAGAAACATTATTATTGTGATAAATAGATAATCAAATCTATCTACAGTATTTATTTAGTATTAATTATAATTTTACTATATATTAAAGCTCACATCTTGAAGTTGTGTGGGAGGTGAAAAGAAGGCAGGTGAGCCAACTGGGGCGGGGGGGAAAGAGAAGTCGACTCTTTCTTTTCGAAAGTGGTCTGCTCTCTGTCTTCCTCAATTTCTGGGAAAGGAAGGCCGTTCCTCTCAACTTCCTGGTCCCTTTGATGTGCCTGAGTAAGAACTAAGAGGAGGCGTGCTTTCCTTCCCCTCCCCCTCCCCCCTCTCGAAAGAGCTGGGTTCCGTATGATCATTTGTCTGCTACTTCTGCAAACAATACAATTCGGTTCAAAGATGTTTCTCTGAGCTTTACTTCCGTGGCCAATAGAGATGTTTGGGTGCGAGTGTTTTTGCTGGAGCAGCTCCCCTGAATTCTGTTCGTCCGACCCACAGTTGTTTTCTCTGCCTTCACCTCTTCCTCAATGGCCACCGGGTACCCATGATTCCCTTGATTTTGCTCCAATTGCTCAACTACGCTTATTTACAAATATAACACCAGGATGGATTCCCGAGATCGGATGATTACCTGATTTTTTCTAGTATTAATATCAATCTTTTATTCTATTTTATATTCTGGGATCGCTCTTGCGGTTGGGAATTGCGTTCCTTTGGTTTTTGAGCATTGTGTTTCCTGTTTCCTAACAGGAGCAGCATAATTTTCAGTGAACTACAAGGGCAATTAGATCAGAATCCAGATCATTACTATTCCATCGTACTAATTTAGCGATCACTATCCTGATTCCTGTATATCAGCTTTAAAAATAGAAACCAAACCTCTCCCGTCTCATCCGGTATATCATTATCGAGTTCTCACGCGAATTTCTTAGATGGGCTGAATCCCATGGAAAATCTTTATTGATTACTGCTTTAAATAGTTCTGTGGTTGTCCTGTCTCCTTTGCCATCGTTACCTATTGCGTTGCCCCAAAGGATAGTTAAAAGAGCTTGTGTTTGTTGCAGAAAACAAAACGCTTTATGTCATACTTATTTTTCACAGTGAAGTGGAATTTGTTATCTTGATTGCGAATGATAAATGTCTATCTCTTGTTAGCTGCAATTTACAACCGAGAGATATCTATCTTGTGCTTCGTGAATGATGAATGCTGTGTAATCTTTTTTTGAAAAATTAGTTCTTTAATGCAGCTCCAAATGAACTGGATGTTAGGGAGAATTGGATCATCCCAATTCTTTATCACAGTGTGCAAACTTTAGTTTCTAACTTTGCTTGGTGTAGACAAGTATAGTGCGTGACTTGGGTCTTATCGTGGAAACCTATTTGCTCTGCTTGCTCCCATTTGGCTTCATGTGCCCATTTTATCAATTATTAGATGATTGGCTATGTAACTGATTTAAACTTTTCGGAATGATTCGGTCAGGTGGTGGTTTTGCTAGTGGTAGAATATACCTCGGGGAAATAGAAGTCTTGAAAATAACCAAGTTCGAGAGAGTTTGGAGCTGCACTCACCTGCGGGGGAAGCCACAGGGTTTCACATTTTATAGACCAGTGGATATTCCTGATGGCTTTTCCTGCCTCGGTCACTATTGTCAGTCCAATGACCAGCCATTGAGAGGATTTGTTCTTGCGGCCCGTGAAGCTTCTTCTCCTGAAACTGAAGCTAATAATCCAGCTCTTAGACAGCCTCTTAACTATTCACTAATATGGAGGGCTGATTCACCACATGATGGATGTGGTTACTTTTGGTTGCCAAACCCTCCTGTTGGTTACAAAGCCATGGGTGTAGTAGTCACTAGCAAACCAGATGAACCTCAGATTGAAGAAGTTGGATGCGTGCGAGCAGATCTTACAGAAACCTGTGAGACACATGATTTGTTACTAGCAGTGTACTCAAAATTTTCAAAAAGACTATTTCAGGTTTGGAACACAAGACCCTGCAAAAGGGGCATGCTGGGTAGAGGCGTCTCTGTGGGGACATTCTTCTGCAGTACTTTCTTTGATTCTGAACAAGTGTTAGATATCGCATGCTTGAGGAATCTTGATTCCACTTTACATGCAATGCCAAATCTAGACCAGATTCATGCACTTATCCAGCATTATGGGCCCACAGTTTACTTCCATCCGGATGAGATATATATGCCATCGTCAGTGCAATGGTTTTTAAAAAATGGAGCACTCCTGTATACAGAAGGTAGTGAGAAGGGTAAGGCTATAGATTATCAGGGATCAAACTTACCGTGTGGAGGAACAAATGACGGGGCTTTTTGGATAGATTTGCCAAGTGATGAGGATGCTAGACAAAATCTGAAGAAGGGAAACATAGAGACAGCAAAACTGTATGCTCATGTAAAACCAGCATTAGGAGGGACTTTTACTGATATAGTGATGTGGGTTTTTTGTCCCTTCAATGGTCCAGCCACCGTTAAAGTGGGACCGATGAACATTGCTATGAGTAAGATAGGAGAACACGTGGGTGATTGGGAACACTTTACTCTCCGAGTGAGCAACTTCACGGGGGAGTTATGGTCAATGTTCTTCTCCCAGCACAGTGGAGGCGAATGGGTGAATTCATTCGACCTGGAGTATATTGAGGGGAACAAAGCCATTGTGTTTTCCTCAAGAAATGGACATGCCAGCTACCCTCATCCTGGGACTTACCTTCAAGGCTCATCCAAACTTGGAATAGGAATACGCAATGATGCAAGCAGAAGCAAATATTGTGTGGATTCAAGCATCAAATACGAGATTGTTGCGGCAGAGTATGTTGGCGATGGAGCCATTGCAGAGCCAGATTGGCTGCAGTATATGAGAGAGTGGGGCCCTACAATAGTGTATGATTCCCATTCTGAAATAGAGAAGCTAATTAACATGCTCCCGTTGTTTGTTAGGTTTTCTTTGGAGAACATACTTGAGTTATTTCCTTCAGAACTGTATGGGGAGGAGGGGCCAACTGGTCCCAAGGAGAAGAAGAACTGGGAAGGAGACGAGATATGCTAGTGCTCTCTTGTCTCACTTTACTGTCTTCTTTTCTGTGCCAACTGTTGGTCTTCGCCACGTGACCATGGATTGCAATGCCTTTAGAAAGTCCTGTATCTGTATATTCAATTATTCATTGTATTGGTGTTGTAAGTGTGCGAGGGGTTCTGTTCTCCCTCCGTCCAAATTGAAACTGGATTAGGCATCACTTATTAATGCAGGGGAACAATTCCTCAGGTGTGGATTAATAAAGACCCTCAACATTAATACAAAAATCATTCAAACCTACTTATACAAAAAAAAAAAAAAATCATTCAAACCTTCAGATATGTGTGCTCTTGAAAGGATCCTAAATAAAGAACCTCACCGAGAAAAGGGATTTCCATTTTCAGTGCTGTCCCCTGCCTGAACAAAAAGATTCTCAAATCGTAAAAGAGATGATATAAAACAGATGAATAAACTGGTTACCAGTTAAGGAAGAGGTTTGTTAGCCTAATTAAAGATGAGTTTTTGTAAACATATATAAGAAGATCAGGAAGACAATTATGGGAAGCATCTACCCCTGGCCCTAGATATAGGGTCTGTTTGGCAACATGTCTGGTGAGAACAAAATCCAGTTGGAGCCCAGAAGTCCATTTGGCAAGTTGGAACCTGTTTGGCATCGTGTGAGCTCACACTAGGTTTTTGAAAAAAAAATGAGCTTATGTAATAGGCTCCTTTTTTTTAGCTTCTAGCACCGAGAAATCAATGAGCTTGCTTCAGAGATCGTTGGAAGGCATTTATTACCATTCAAACCTCACCTTCCTCTAAGCTCTCTCCTTCCTCGCAAAACCGTTAATAGGTCTCAGCTACCGCACAGAGTCGGAGAGCATTCGGGTCATCGCTGGATTTTCAGCACAGATAAGTTGAAGGGTTCGTTGGAGGTCGCCGACAGTGGGTTAGTCCAAACTTGAGATCGCCATTGTTCTTTTTAGCCGTCTCTTCTTCATCACTGCATGCAAGGACGGTGTGATTTCAAACTTGAGTGCGTGCTGTAAAACTCAAGTGCACCACTTGTTTTTCTCATCACAATTCCCTCGGGTACAAACTCTCATGTTTGAACTCTCCGAACTCGAGTGCAATGAAGTTAAGAACTCGAGTGTGTTTCTGAGAACTCGAGTTGTCTTCCTATCCTTCACAACTCCTAATCTCTCGGATACAAACTTTCTTCTTAGAACTCTTAAGACTCGAGTGCAATGTTTTCTGACATATACACAATTCAAATATCAGTTAAATCTCAACAGAATTTACACAAGAAAATACTGATTGGACTTGAGTGCATTTTCTAGACTCGATTTTAGCTCTTGGGGGAAATGAAGTCATTTAGCTTTGAAACACAAGTCTACATTGTTTGTGCAACAATGACTATACATAATCTTATCTGTAGAAATTCCCAGACATATGTGGATTTTCAATAAGCTGAAACAGATAATGGATTTGCTGAAGGTAATAATAATTCAGTTGATGTAGCACCTACATCAACTATCCGTAGATTATCTTCATACATTAACAATTGCTTATTCAGGATGTACGCCTTAAGAGGAAGAGGAAGAGGAAGAAGGAGAAGAAAGAGTCAAGGTGATAGAGTTGCCGCAAGGGAAGATTTGTATATATGCTCATTATAGTTGCCTAAGTAGCCATTGATCTAACTCTGTACCTCCATATGTCGTGGGAGTTGGCAAATACACGAGTGGAGTGTACTTCCGCTTTATGCTCTGAATTGAGCATCACCCCCACCCCCCCATATATCTCTCACCAACAAATTAGGATGAGCACTACTGTTAATTCTCTGTTTGTTTTAGTTATGATTTATAAGATAAGTATGTAAGATGAGTTTCACTTAGCTTGTCATGATTCCTGAATCCTAAATGGGTCGTCTTAGTTTTGATGAAGAGGGGTTCTGGGTTAGACCGCAACAAAACTAGTAGTTGCTCGTTGCCCTGTGCGTTTCGTCTCATCTTTTACAAAGACCATCACCAACATCTGATTCATTTTATAGGATTGGAGTATTCATTTTCAGGCACCTCTATTAAAATTTGATCTAACCAATTATTTAATAGTTTCAATTACTTTTAAATAAAACATTTTTTGATGTTTCACTCGGTAACTAATTAGTGTTTTCATTTTCGGCATGACAAATGTATTTTCAGTCGCTTATAGCCTTATACATATGTTTGGCTAAATAAAAGTCGTTGACAACTTATTATTTTAACCTTGAATATTAAAATAACTCGTGTTAAGATTTAAATAAAAAATATGATTTCTAAAGTTGAAAAATTAATTCACAGCAAGGCTTTTTAAACTTTTTTTTTCATTTAAAAAAGTCAAATAAAAGGGTTTCATATTTGAGTCATACGAGATGGCGTTATATTATGTTTTTTTCTTTAAAAAAATCATGGTCAAATATGCCAATGCTTTGTTGATGGATATGGGGTTGAACACGGCTGCACTGGATCATTGCCGGGGAAATTAAATTCGATAAAATTTACAGTTAAAAGATAGTATTGCAATCACGTCTCCAGTAGCTCATTTCAAAATTAGTGTTTCTACGTTTAGATACTCGGCATAATTCTCCTCTGAAAATTGCCGGGAAGAATCCCAGAGGAAAGGTCAGAAACGCCAATTACAAGGAAGACAGTTCAATTTTTTTAGGCCTGAACAATTCAAAGTTCAAACCCTCTCAACTGTTCACTTTCCCACTTATAAAAAACAGTGTCATAGGGGGCAGGATTCATTCTAGAGAAAATTTCTCAACTTTTATCGAGAAGGTTTTCGGCGCCCTAATCGAATTATAATGAAACCAAATATCTGGGCATGTTTGATAATTTTGTTCATTTCTCTTCGATCTGAAGCTTCTTTGGGATCTCAAAAGATCGATGAGGCTTATGTCACCCTTTTGTATGGGGACGAATTCTTATTGGGAGTTCGCGTTCTTGGGAAATCGATACGCGACACTGGATCGGAGAAGGATATGGTCGTCTTGGTCTCGGACGGGGTGTCTGATTATGCCAAACAGCTTCTCCGGGTAATCTTCTCTTTAACTCTGCTTGCATCTGGCGTAGGTTCAGGTTCACGGGTAACAATAATTCAAGCATCGTATCTAGTCTTGTTTGCATTGATCATATAATTTTCGAATTTTGTTTAAGGAGAATCATATTCTTCCGTTTTTTTTTTTTTTGGGTGGGTCAATACAGAGTTGTGAGAAGTTAAACCTTTTCCTAGTTAGCCCAATGTTACGCTGCTTAGAATTCTGAGATTGATCTGAAATTGTTTAACCGAAGAGACTAGTAAGCTGGGGTCGGAGTTGGAGTTCGATTTTCTTTCTGGTGGCTTTTTTTCGTTGGGAGTTCAGTTCTTATTTTGGAACATAAGTGGATGGAAACTTCAGAGTCTAATTTTACCATCCGTTCTGTTTGATTTGTAGTCAACCTAACTCAAGGTGAAAAAGATCCCAAATTAGGAAATCCCAAATTTTTTTCTCATGTTAATATTAATGCCTGGCATTAAACTTTTTGTCTAGTTTCGCACTTCTATTTTTGAATCGGTGGTATTTTTGCTTAGGCTGATGGGTGGATAATTGAGAAGATTAGTTTACTGGCAAACCCTAATCAAGTACGTCCAAAGAGATTTTGGGGTGTCTACACGAAGCTGAAAATCTTCAACATGACTAAGTATAAGAAAGGTAAACATTCTTAGCTATTATTGTGTATGCATCTGGTTGTGTAAGTATGGGAGAATATCAACCAGGTAGATTCTGGCCTCCCAAATGGAGTGGATCTCCTTGAATATTTTCTTCCCTTAAGTAGGATTATTTTCAAAGTGATTGAGTTATTTCGAATGTTTTCTTTTCATTCATGAATTCTAATGTTTCTCAAGTTGCTTTGAAATAAATTCCAACCAGAGTTAACTATCTAATTTGTGGATTCTATCCCCAACCCCTAAAGAAAGAAAGAAAGAAAAACACCTCAACCTCTGTTTTGTAGGAATACAGATTACACAATCAACTTAGTGGTTTAATTTTGAATATAAATGTGCAGTTGTTTACCTCGATGCGGATACTATTGTGGTTAAAAATATTGATGATCTTTTCAAATGTGGAAAATTCTGTGCTAATTTAAAGCATTCCGAGCGATTGAATTCGGGAGTCATGGTAGTGGAACCATCTGATACAGTTTTTAATGACATGATGAGCAAAGTAAAGACTCTACCATCTTACACGGGAGGTAAACCAATTTTTAAGTACTTATTCCAAATGTCATAGGTTTAGTGCTTTTACATTTCCCAAGCATCATTTACCAGATACTATCTTTTGTATCCTTTGGCAGGAGATCAGGGATTTCTTAATTCATATTACTCTGGATTTCCCAATGCACATGTTTTTGAACCAAATTTGACCCCAGCAGTACTGAATTCTAGACCAGTTCCTGAAATGGAGAGACTTTCGACGCTCTATAATGCAGATGTTGGGCTTTACATGCTTGCTAACAAGGTATGGATTATGTGTAATAAGGTATTGCATCCTTCAGTTCAATCATCTAACAATTCTTGCTGATTTATCCAGTGGATGGTAGATGAGAATGAGCTCCGTGTAATTCACTATACACTTGGGCCTCTTAAGCCTTGGGACTGGTGGACAGCATGGCTTTTGAAACCTGTTGATGTCTGGCAGGTATTTGTGGAACTTAATTTCCCCTATTGTCCTGTTAATGTCACAACTTGTTTTTTTCTCCCCAATATAGAAAAACTGACCTGATAGTTGGTGCTGCAGAATGTAAGGGAACGTCTTGAGGAATCCCTCCCTGGCACAGCAGGAGGCCGGAATCCCAAAGATGATTTTCTTGTGAAATTTCTTTTTCTGCTGCCTTTTTGTGCTTTACTCTTCTATTGTTATCGGTCATTTGTAAAGGTAAGCTACTATGGTTTTTATTATCCTCAAAGAATAAGGAAGTCAAAGTGAAATTTCTGTCTCAACATATTGTAATTTGTACTTGCTGCAGAGTCCTGGGTTCTTTGGTTCATTTTGTAGAAGTTCATTATGGGATCATGCTAGACACCTCTATTGTAGGATTAGAGCTAGTGGACCACTTGTGTATGGTAGTATTTCTACTACTGCGGTCAATTCCACTTACCAGGTTGGATTTCTCTTCACAGTCTTTTAGTGCACACTTGTGTTCCTTTTTTTGTGCTGAAATTCTTTTTTCATGATGTTAAACAGCTCTTGAGTGGTGCCCAGTACAAGGTCCCGGCTTATTTGGGTGGTATTTCAGTCAGTGTCTGTTTTATGGCTGCAGTGGTGGCTCTTGGGGTAGCTTTGTTGATTGTACCTCGGCAAGTAGCCCCATGGACTGGTTTACTCTTGATGTATGAATGGACTTTCACGCTCTTCTTTGTATTCTTTGGAGGTTATATACATCTAATTTGTCGATGGGGAAAACTCACAGCATCACAAATAGCATCGTCTCATCCTGAATCTTCTGATTATGATTCAGAAAAATGTATGTTCTTTTAGATTCAAGCTTATTTGATAGTTCTGTCTCACAGCATCTTTTGGTTTTTTTATTTTGGTTATGTGATGATGGCATGTTTAATTGTGTCTGTTATCTGTTCTGCAGTACATCAGCGACAGATTCCATCCTGTGATGTTGTTACATGGTATTATGGATTGGGGATGGCGATCTTGGCAATTGCTACCCCATCTTTGCCTTGTATTTTTGGAATCACTGCTTTGTTTTTAAGGTAATTTGCTATTTATTCATGAATAGCTCTAGTTGAAACAAAGCAAAAAATCTGTATTGGGCAGTTTTACTAGTACATACCCTGCACTGAACTAGTCTATATATCATGTGAAAAACCGAACCACCATTTGAATTTGATTGGTGTGATAATAGGTTATATTTGACACTTGTTTCTGGATCCCCTCATGGCTTTTAGCTGACACTTGTGAATTTGATTGATGTGATAAAAGGTTAGGTTTGATGGTTGTTGGGGGCATAATATTGGCTTCCTTCATGACATATGCGGCGGAACACCTTGCAATAAGGTCATTTTTGAAAGGTGTTGAAGAGTGGGATAATGCACGTGATAGGAGTGTATGTTTCTCATGCTGATTGGAAATATAAACTATACTTTTAGATAATTAATTATATGATAGTTCCTTCCATCCATCCATTCAACTAATCTAGTGCTTTTTAACTGGCAAGTGTAATTTAGAAAGTTTTGTCTATCTTGAATATTTTATTTTGTCAAAGTGGCTCTGTTACTGTTTGTAATATTATATATTATTCTTTCCTATGGTGGCGTTTGCCCTCGTCGACTCACCTGGGGGATGGAAGGGCAAGAGAGGGGGACCCATACATAGGCCATAATAACTTGCTCTTGTTTAGTAATTCAATTATAAATATAATCGAATGAATGAATTGAACCAAATATGGCTTGAATGCAACTATCATTCTCATGCTACGTTGGACCATGATAACCACTGACCTACCTGCGCATGAACGGTCAATCCACCCAACACAACTCCTATAACCAACCATTTCATTTTGTGCCAAGCAAATACGCAAAGGGACTGGATAAAAATACGCAACACCAAATAAGTTTAATTAATGGCATATTCATATAATCTCAAAAACGCAGAGACACACCATCCATCGGCTTTTCCCGAATGAAGCGAGCGAATCCCCTTCTTCATTTGCTGGGCGAGGGCAACCCAGCTGTGATTCGTATTTACTTAATTTACATTATAATGTAATTAATGTACATATTACTAGAGTTAGCTCCTTTTCTTAGTATACATAGTGGCCAGAATGAGTCGTAAATAATGCAACTGCTTTCTAGCTGCTCTTACTTTTTTTATAATTTGATATGGAGGGGAGGGATTAACGTCACACACAGATTCAAATGTCACTAAATCAATCAATTCCATTAACCGAAACGTGGTATTGGTACTTCTTTTTTCTTTTAAGAAAAGTGGAACGCATACTTAATTTTTTCTAGAGTTGGTAAAACGGGTTTGGCCTAATACGCCAGTCTCCCTAAAAGAGGGGGGCACCAAGATGAGGGCTGCACTAGCCCATCCTGCTTGGCCCGCAGGCTGGCAGGTTAACCCGCCTAAAGTATTTTTTTTTTTATACTTCTCCTTACAAATGATAAACCATAACCTAAAATATATAGGGCTAAAATATAAATGAAACATCAAAAGGCTTAATGCAAAGAATGAAAAAAAAAATAGTGTGTGTGTGTAATACTAAAATTAAGCATAACATAAATTTCTAATGTGTGTGGGTGTATATTGTTACCCCTTAATAAATAATTTTCACAATAGATTATTTTGATTTTTCCACTCTTTTGTTGGTTAAAAAAAGATAGAGAAAATTAATCTTTTGGTTTCTATAGTTTTGACTAGGTTGTAACTCAGTCCTTCAACTTTGACTCACTGCAATTCAGTCTCTGTAGTTTTAACCATTCTATAATATAGTCTCCCACCTTTATTCTATAACATAAAAACTAAATTATAAAATAGTTAAAACTATAGGGATTGAGTTGTAGTGAGTCAAAATTCAATGAATAAGTTATAACCGAGTTAAAACTATAAGGATTGAATTACACCGAGTCAAAGTGTAGGGACTGAGTTACAATCTAATTAAAACTACATGACCAAAAGATTACGTGCTATCGCTTCCCTCCAACGCACAAAAAAAAAACCTTGAGTCAAAACTCGAGACACGAGAGCAATGGCTTTGTATTCCAAATAAGGGAAAATTTTAGAAAAATACAATCAAAATTGAAAAAGGACAAAAATGTGTGGTGAATTCCTAAAATCCCAAATCAGAGCAAGAGTAGGAATCTAGGATTTGAAATTTTGTGTAAAAGACGATATTGCCCTCAGTGAAGTTTGAAAAAAAAAACAAAGGGAAGGCCGAAATCATGGGTTGGCGGAAGAGTGAATGAGAAACAAAGGAAAAACCTAGGAGGGGAAGGGGCGCAGGGCTATTTGGCACGACGATTGGAAGAGAAGGACAGAGCGGGTGAGCAAAGAAGAGGAAGGGAACAAAGATCTCTTAACTGAGCTTCGGCGGCGTGCTCCAGAGTTGGAAGGTGGTTTGACAGTGGTCGGTGTGTCAAGAGATGATTGGTTCCCGTGTTTTCCTTGTCTGAAGTTTGAGCGTTTTGGTTTCATAAAATCGATTCATGTTGTTGAAAGAAACAGGTGAAACTTGAGTTGAATGTAATGAGAATTACACCTTAGATTCAACGGCATGAAACATGTGAAACTTTAAAGGCAAAATTGGGAAAGTAACAAGTTAGAAGGCTAATAATAATATATTCTACATTAACGATTTCACTTTCTTATTTAACAACTTTATATGCAAAAAGGGGGAAGTAACAAGTTGGAGGGCCAATGACAACACCTCCCTCTCTATTAACAGCACAAGCTTCCATTTTAACAACTTTATTTTCTTGTTTATCAACTTCTGAGGCAAAAGGGGGAAAGTAACAAGTTGAAGGGCCAATAACAACACATTCCTCTCTAATAACAACACCACATTTTAAATTAACAATTTTACTTTCTTATTTATCAACTTCCAAGAAAAAAAATGTGAAAGCAACAAGTTGGAGGGCCTATAACAACACCCCGCCTCTTTAATAACAACATCATATTCTACATTAACGACTTTACTTTTTTACTTAACAACTTTGGATGCAAAAGGGGGAAAGTAACATGTTGAAGGGCCAATAACAACACCTCCCTCTTTAATAACAATACCACCTTCTAAATTATTGACTTAACTACATTTTTTATTAACTTCAAGGCAAAAGTAGGAAAATGACAAGTTAGAGAGCCAATAATAAAACTCCCTCTTTAATAACAACAACATCTTCTACTATTAACAACATCACAATTTATTTTAACATATCCATCTTCACTAATAACAACACCCCCATATCATCTCCCTGCATTTATTATTAACACCAACACAATACCTTTTCACTAATAACAACTCTCTCCCCCAACCTTGCTATCGATGATTGGCTAAAGTTTGTAATAACGCAACGTTCAACCCTTAATCAGTCACAAAAAAAAAAGGCAATCTTCAACAATAATGCAACTAAACACAATGAAATCAATCACACAACTATTAACATTGTCACACCTTAAAGCTATTACCTTTTCTCCATCTTCACCTAACAACCCCATTACCCATAAAACAAAACCTTCGATATGATAAACCTCAATCACAAACAACAACCAATTTTCCATATATATTGAAGAATCACAACACAAAAATGATTTCTATCTCAAATTTCCTTACCCGTGGCTCAACTCTCCTTTCCGCCACTTTTCCTCTTTCGGTATCATCACTTTTTCGTGCCTGCTTCACTCTATTTCCTCCCACTCATGCGTCCTCTATATTTCTTTTGCCTGCCACTTAACTAAGGGCATGATTGTCTTTCACTCAAAATTTTAAATCTCATATTCCTACTCTTACTTTGATTTGAGATTTCAGGAATTCATCACACCTTTTTATCCTTCCTCAATTTTGATTATATTTTTCTGGAATTTTCCCTCCAAATAATGTCTTTTTTTTAAAAAAAGTAAAATATTACTATATGGATGACAACATAAAATAAACTCCGCATAAAAGGAATACAAAAACAAATAAATACATTAAATCGAACATATCCCCAACGAAAAAAAAAAGAAAAAAACAATTTGATACTATAAATACGATTCCGGTGAGTCCGGGGGCAATCTTCATCCAGTTTCCTCCTAGGCTTCTAGTTGTAGGTACAATTCGGTCAAAAGAAAAAAAAAGTTGTAGGTACAAAATTTGGAATGAAAAGGGGGGAAATATTATGCCTAAACTAAGAAAGAAGGATCAGATTTGATTATTGAGGACAAAATAACAGATCCAGGTGAAGTGAAGGGGGGTATAAATCAGTTGTTGTTTGGGAGCAAGAAACTAAAGCCAGAGTTCTCTCGAATGAGCGGTGGGGGTTCAATATCGGCAATCTCTATTTGCTCCATTGACTTTGATATGTCATCCACCGAAAATGGAATACTGCCAACATTATTATATCCAATCCTACGTTAGTAGCTCAAACATGAGTAGCTAGCTAGGTTTAAGTATTACTACTACATACCTGGAATCATCATCCAGCAGGAAAGAATTATTGGCGGCATTGTTTGAATCTTCAGCCATGAGCGCTCTCATTCTCACTATTACCTGCCATCACCCCGACATCCATCCATCCATCCATGCATCAAACATCTTTTAGGCTATGATTTGATTCACTCAAACGACTATCTATACTTACATCGTTGGACAAGCTGTGCGTGCCATATTTGTCATCCCAGTACATGGTACTTATCCGATATAGCTGCTGTACGCTGAGGACCTGTAAATGCCGTTGATAAGCATATATATATATCCTTCCTTAAAAACTAAATCGAAATGAGTTTGCCTTCACTTCACTCACCGGGCAGAGGTCATGACTTATTTCATTCAGCGTTTTCTTTGGTTTCTGATGGATCACCTGATTCCATCAAATTCTCATGAGTCCGGCGTAATTATATTTTTGCAATCAAGTATTATGAAGGCGAAATTAGAAGGATACCAGGAATCCAATAGCCTGCCTAATATGCTTGAGCTCATCAAAGGCTGGACCTGCATACTGCATCCATGGGGGAGACTATTAGTATTCATTGGCAAATGTACACCACCCAAAGAGTTACAGGACAAGGCAAATGAATAAAGCACCTCTTCCGTTGCTTTATAACACCAGTTCTCCAATTCAGCCAAACCCGCTTTCACATATTCCCCATTGCTGAATGAGCAGCACTCCCGTCTTAACAGAAGACTGCCACCACCAACCATGCGAATTTAGCTTGAGATATGCTAACACATCAAACTTCCAATAAAAGCAACCTCTATATATAAACTAACCTGTTGAATAGCTGGACGTTGATAAAAGAAAATATCTGAGTGAACACCTTTCGAACTAAAAAGGGAGGAACCTGTCAAAGTGAGCAAGTGTATATACAAGAGTAAAACACAGGTACGTATACGCTTGCGGTGATCGAGAATTACATAAATACCCCTCATTTCTTGCTTTTACAAGAGAAACACGAACTCCTCTATATGTGGATTCGTCTTATATAGTATAGGCATGTGGGAAATTGAGTTAGATAAGGAAGAAGAAATGTACTGACATGATTTGCTTTTAAAATGTTAAGGAAGTTGGCGAGGCTCTTGACGATGGCCTGCCAGTGACCAATCAAAGCTCGCTGGGCTTCCGTGTTTGCAACAGAGCGTGGTCCTTTAACCAGGCCTGCTCTCGAAGTTCTGGGTGCCTGGATGCATAAAGAAAGCAAGGGAGATATTTCTTTCTTCAAGTTGTCTCGAATCATTCCGTAGAACTTTTCCACATATGCTGTCAGCTGCTGCTTGAATAGAAGAGCTGGGTACTTTGCCTCCACTTGTCTCAATGTATCAACTCCCCCGCTTCCGTGCATTAGGGCAAGGTTCACTCCTGGTGGAGCTCCCCGGAAACTCTGAACCCAACAGCTTCATAAGCTTATCTTTCTCCACATTACTACTCGTTACTTAATACTTGCAAATATCTTTACTTACTTGTGTCATCCTCCCAAACAGTGTTGCTGAACGACGGCGTTGCGGAGCCATTCCGGCGGCACTGCTTGCCTTGAGGGTGCGCTGGAGTAGCAACAGAAGTGTAGAGCCGTTGGACAGCCAGTAAGCCAAGAAATCATTGTTCTCGGGGGTCTAAACACCAACATGATGCGCATATATATATATATATTTGAGTTACAAACATATATAACATGTAAGAAAACTAGAAAATGAAAAGTCAGAACTTTATTGACCTCAATTGCATGGGCAATAGTTTGAAGAATACGATCAAAAATGGTAGTACGATCTACTTCAAATGATCGCCATTGCAAGAGGCATTTGTATATGATACAGGCTGCAACCGGTCTCTTGCCAGCAAAGCCCAGAGGTTGTAAAATACATCTGATGAGTAACTCCTGATTCTCCTGTTGTTTTTCATTTAGTGACTTTTGTGGCCTATCCTCCATTTCATAGTGTTCCCTCTGAATCATCGATGGGCTATGTAGATCCTGCTCACCATACCAACAAACCTTCAAATTCACATTTACAAACATTTCACAAGCTAAGTATACACTTGTTTAAAATATGTTTAGTTACCAAAGGTGCCCTTCCTTCCCCTCCAACGTGAATCACACCTTCAGCACTTCTCTGTCAAGAGAGAAAATCAGGTCTTTCATATAATCTTGTATCTTTGAATTGTTATCATGGAAGTAAGGTTTATATTATACCAAAGAGTACCTGAATAATAGATCTAGAGCGTCCTGAAAGTAACTTATTGGGTGCCATGGACACAGCTTGTTGACGTAGAACCCGATTCTCTGATTCTAAATTAGTAGTCTTCTCTTCTAGCCTAAAATCAAAGAATTATGAGATCTCAGTCAAACATCTGAGGAAAGAGTGGCTGTGCCAATGATAATTTTTATGGAATCTCAGAAAAAATGTATAAAGTATTGACTGTGTCAAATTTAGGGAGATAAAAATGGAGAAGAAAGAAAACGAAATCAGCTCTGACGATTATCCAACCATTTTACCACTCTCGCTCTTCCTAAGAGTTTGAGACTCCACACAGTTAGGAATATAGTATTGTAACAAGTTTGCCATATCAGAAATCAGGAAACTGTTGCTTAGTTTCAATCCAATATTTTCAAGCTAATGTTTTATTAGCATGGGAAAAAAATCATTGCCAGGATTGATCATTCATTAAGTAATTATTACCTGGTTAATGATTCTTGTAGCTGACGAACCTTCTTCTCTGTGTCTTCTAATTTTTTACCCTTCTCTTCACTAGAGACTTGGGCTTCATTGTATTTTCTTTCAAAGTCATCAGCTCTCTCTTTTTCTGACTGGAGCGAGGTCTGTGTGAATAAAAAGCAAAGGCAATATTCATACACCGGATGATCATTATATGCCGCTAACAAGATCACATAAAGCTCTAGAACAAACTGAAATCTCTGCCACCTTCTGATATATGAATAGCAATATATATTGAGAAACAGGTAACTTCAAAAAGAAATACTCTTGCATTCTGTTATACCATTTAAAATACATCATCAATTTATCTTGATGAACGGTATTTGGCCATAAAAAACTAAGCTATTTTCATCAACTATTGAATACTTAGATTTAATTAAGTATTTATTTGACAAGAATCTTCAATAAGTTAAATTTAAATTACTGACTACTTCCAAGAAAAAAAAAGGTAGGACACAGGCCTTAATACATCCCTTTATATGAAGGAACTTTCTAAAGATAGGTTTTCATATGAGCACACTGAGGAGGTTTCCCATGATAGGTATACAAACACCTTTAGGATGGTGCATGATCCATTTCATTTTACAAGTTAGGTGTATACCAGAACATTACAAGTGCGCTTGCATTGAAAATTCTTTTCTGGTCCTCAATCAGATATGTCAAGTTATAATATGTTATCAAATTTTGTCCCACCAAAAAAGTCAAACATGGAAAAAGACTTGTGAATTGACAGGTGAGTGATGAACCACTCTCCAAGCAGTATCAAATTCAAAATTGTAATGTCATACATGATTTTCTTATCAAAATATGTGTTATGTGAAGGAAGAGATGGATGAAAGAAGGGTCAAAAGGAAACTAGTTCTTGTTAGGCTGAGCTTTCTCACCTTCAAGCTCTCAACTTCTGCTGTTAGTGATTCAATTTTTTGTGTGTCTTCAACAATAACCTGGGTCTCCTGAATAACAGGAGGTGCTTCTTCAGTAGCTTTCTTTGCATTATCTCTCTCTTTGACAAGTACGGCATTGGTTTCATCAACTTTGGTCTGCATCTCCTTTAAAGAATTCTGCAGCTTCGCTACCTCTTGTGCTTTGGCTTCTTCTAGGTTGGTCTGCACATGATTCCAGATGGTTTCCTTAGGGCTTGCAAAAGAGGAGGATCACTACGCACTTGCAAAGATGGGCCTTTGACTCTCCATTAATTTTTGCTATTAATGCAAAACATTTTTTTCCCCCAAAATTTATGATTGCATAACAGATCGAAACCATAAAACCTTCCAAAAATAGTAGGTAACTGAAAAACATGCATGTTACCCTTAAGCTTTTTTCTAGTTGGAGACGCCAAGTGAGTTCCTCTACTCGTTTTTCAAGCTTATCCTTCGCTTCTTGAAGTGCACCAGTTTCTCTCGCAGCCTAAAGCAACAGCAAACATATGTTAATATAGAGTAGAGTAACAACAAAAAGCATCATACATGCCGACTTAACACACAATGACTTTTGCAGGAGCAGTCTAATTGGTAAGAACAAGACGCCTTGGGCACAGCTTTTACATTTGATCCTTTCTATATCAAAGAAAAAGAATCACAGGAATTGTTTGACTTTCAGATCAGGCGGCATATTTTAATGCTGTTCACTAAGGTTTACAATAAAAATGGTAAACGGAAGAGAACAAAATTTTTGCCTCCTGTAATCACAAACAAAGGATCAAAGCTTGTTTCAACTTGTACCAAAAACGGCTAGTTTCAACTTTGCGGCTGACAAGACTGCCATTTCATTCTTGCTGTCTTGATAAAGAAAATAGTGAATAAACAAAAGAAAAATTTAGCAACCCCTTGTATGAACAGCAATGACAAGTACACCAAAATATGATTTAAAAGAAGTGATAATCAGATAACATATTGCTTGTCATGTGCATCTTAAATTACATAATTTAATGCATCACATTTTTACCGATGATGTATCTCTAGGTGAGAGTTCCACTCAGTGGAAGACATTATTAAACAAAATTTAGAAGAAGCATGGTAAAGAAACTTGCCATTTTTAGCTTCCTAAGTTCCCTCCTTGCTACACGGCCTCTCCATCTGCATTGTGTAGTTATCGCAGCTTTCATGAGCCTCTTATAGTATGAGGAAGCTTTGTGGCATCGCCACCGAGCCTGCAAATTTTTTTTTGGGAGAAGTTATTCCAAATATTGACTACAAATATCTCTCAGTTGGGTCATCCTAATGATATGGTACTTGACTATGACCTGAATAGCAATGGCAGCTTTAGACCGCTTCCTAAATCTGAATTCCTTACGTGCAGCCATTGCCCTTAAACCCATTTGCAAGGTAAGTACTGTTGCATGGAGTCTTTTATAGGCTTTCCTAGCTTGATATCGGCGTACGTTCTTCTGAATTTTCTTAGCAGCAGCCACCTTTCTCATGTTGTCAAAGAGTTTGCATGCTAGCCTTCCTACAGATCATATCGTAGAGAAACGAAACTGATTAAGCAGCAGGATGTCCAACATCACTCTATCTGAAGGAAGTCCAAACTCTGAAAAAAGGATAGTTTTTATCTTAGAAAAATGATTTAGACTATTTCACTATAAAAATCTCACCTCGACACACAGACTGCATGTATATGGTAATCTTTCTCAAAGAAAGATAATGATTACGAGCTTGATGGGTTCGTATGCGCCGTTGGATGATTTTTGCTGCATTGCTGAGTACTTGAGCTCTCCGTGCGTCCAGTTCAGCCATTTGGCCAGCTCTCAGGAATACCTTTGTTTTACCAATCTGCAATAATTAACAGCCAGTCAAATGAATTTTTTGGCCATTATATGACATGGAAGCGCATATACATATTTCACATACATACATTTGTAAGAGATCCATGTTTACGTTAGTTAATCATAGTTTAAAGACTTGTAATCAATTAATGCTGCATAATGTCCCTCAATCTAAGTTAACGTCGTTTCTAATGCCTTCAAGCTTCACTGTAGATACATTTGCATTCTATTTATGAACCAGAACACATGAGACTGATCCTTATTGATCAAGTAGTACATTTCCAAGTACCTGATACCCTTGCAGCCCCATTTTTTCCAGAATCTTTTGGCAAGCAACCTTTTCGTCGGTGCTGTCCATAAATATAACAACTTTGTAGATAAGCACTATGTCCAAGTCGGGGACAGATGCTTGATCACACCAAGCCAAAATTTTCTTCCTCTGTGACATAAAGGATACTAAAAGACAATACTTACTTGCCTTCCATGGCCTCTGGGGCAAGGAGGCCAAATCGATTTACAAATTCAAAGAAAGCACGGCGAGTAGGATAGCCAGCACAACTGATTCTGATTGCCTCTAAAACACCCTGTAGGAGAAAGTGTTAAAGACTGCCAAAAAGAATTGAAGACAAGAAGAAAATATGGGTTCATTTCTGTACAAATCATTGTCCAAAGAATAGGATAAGGACAAATTTAAAAGCAAACTCACACCACAGCGAAGTTGTTGCATAACGTTGGCATTCTCAAATATTGCAGGCTTGAGAAGGTTGTTTGGTTTCACACATCTGATGTAATGAGGCTCTGTAGAGTTTAGTGTTTCCATTAGTGATTGTAGTTGTAGCTGCACCATTCAGCATGTGAAAACATGATTTGTTAACTTCCCTAATATTAGGAGGCAGTTCAATTTTTGAAAATATATTGATATGAGCATGTGCATGCTTAAGAAATCAATGGCCTGTGAAGGTGATGTGCACAAGTTTAGATAAAAGGACTAAGAAAAAAAAATTATACCTTAAAACGAGATGCAATTGAAGAAAATTTGGAAGATTTAGACGTCTCTTCTGGAAGCGGAGGAAAAAGTCCTGCTACAAAGGGACATTTGGAAGCACCCAACAAATCTTGATGTTCAGCAACCACATAATCCTTGTTTTTGTCTAAAAATTGATTAGACTGGTATAAGACCTGCAAATATATGAGGGTTAAGGCAGATGAGAATATATATTTGTTTTTTTCTCAGCAGGTGTTACCAAAAATATTTAATTGTACCTCCCCAGCATAATGAGCAATTGCAAAATCTGATCGAGACAATTTTGGCTTTACAAAGCGCTTGTGATTCTTGAATGTTTGATAAAGCTTGTTAGCAAATGTTTCGTGTGTTGACTTAGGAAACATGCTGAAAGATAACAGCAGAGAAGGCAAAGTGAGGATGAAGTGCTAGATTCACTATGATATGTACAGAAATTTAATCATGTCTGATCTTTCCACTCAAAAGAAGAAAATTAAAAATCATCTATCAAGGTGTGGACCAATTTTTCTTAATGGAAGAAGCTCCATGAGGCAAAGCTATATCTTACCAAGCTTCATCGAGGAGAGCAATGATTCCTCCAGGTTTCTGCAAAAGAATAATCCAAGTAAAAGACTAGATACAAATAAGATGATAAAGAAAACAGGAGGGAGTATCCAAACAAGGGTTTGAATTTTAAGAGATGGTAATATAAGCTGATCAAGCTATTGATTATACTTGAGAGGCTCTCATGTTTCATTACCAAGAAAAAAAAAATCAATCCCCGAAAGAAAGGGAGAAAGGGGACAGAACCTTTTCAATGAGATCCAGAACATCTTGATTATCAACAAATTCAATATAGCTCCAATTAATCTTCTCCTTTGTATATTCTTCTTGTTCCATTTTAAAGACGTGCTGAAATTCATCATCAAAATCATAGTAAGTAATAAAGGAAACAACATTTATAAGAAAGCCAGAAGTGTTTGATGTGGTGTAAGACTTTGCCTGATTGAAATGCTGCTGCAACTTCTCGTTTGTGAAATTAATGCAGAACTGCTCAAAACTGCAGAGCATGACATATTGAAATTAAGTTTCAACAGATTGAGTAATTGAGTATGCATTATCAAGGATCTACTCGAATGGGTAATTGAGTATGCAAGTGTTTTCTGCTATATTAAAAGTTACCTGTTAGTTTTAAAACTTTCAAAACCATAGATATCAAGGACTCCAATTAAACATTTGGAATTAGGATCTTGTCCGATTGAACTATTAATCTTGTCCACCAGCCTGTCACAAATGAATTTGGCATCAAAAACTACATGCCATATCCTTAACTCTATTGCTTACAGTACTTATTATCATTATAAAGGACAGAAAATATTGATCCATTTCCAATTTCATAATCTTACCAGTCAAATAGCCGAGAATAAATTGTTTTAGCCAGGCCATCTCTACTTATTGCTGCACTTTGGGGATCAAGGCTTCGCTTTATAACTTCTTCAGGGGTGATCATCACACGTTTACATAAAGCATCTTGCAAGGCATCAGCATTACACCTAATAAATTGTGAAAACTAATTATGACAATCAACTTTAAGGTAAAGTTATCACCATATGGACAATACAAGTGATAACACAAAAGCACCCATACATGAGAAGTTCAGCAGTTGTTGCCAGGTGGAATTTGGCTTTGTCATCTTTGAGAACTGATGAGTCAACTTCTTTTCCTTTGGAAAAAGCAATGTTACCAAGATGAAGAATAGCAGCAACAACTCTGAAAATTGCTTCCTGAGAGCTCAAAAAGAGAAAGGAAAAGCTGAGAGGTAAGATGTTAATCTTTCTTTCTATGCTTTAGAAATAAAGCAGTTAAAAACTTAAAATACATACTCGTGAAACGAAATACCTGATCTTTTTGGCTTATTCCAACGATATCCATAGCCCTCCTGGTGGCAAGATACTCACGAGAATCACTAGAATCAACCAGTTCATAACAATTTGACTGGTTAAGGTAATGAAATGATTTGGGAGGTCCTAATTTGTATCTCTCTATTTCCTGTTGACATAAGTTGCAATAAATTTATATTAATGGAATTAAGCAACACTAACTCAATAGTAAATAGGAAGATGCAGAAAGATACCTCCTGTGGTGCAGCACAAAGAAGATAGAAGCAGTGGTAGTTGCGTTCAGGATCATTAATTTGGCAAACTCGAGACCTCTCCAGAAGGTAAGTTCGAATTGCCGCTCCCGAGATTCTTCCACTTTTATCAAATTGGATCTCAACAAATTTTCCAAAACGGCTGCATTATAAATTTAAGAATTTAAAACCAACCGTTTGGTAATATCAGAAGGAAACAAATGGAATGCTTTATTGTTACCATAATAACAAAAAGACTCACCTGGAGTTGTTATTCCTAACTGTTTTTGCATTGCCAAATGCTTCAAGAACCGGATTTGACTGCACTCAGATCGATCAATGTAGAAGTCTCATGAGAGTCCAAATCAAAGTATTATTATAGAAGAAGTACAAGAATGGAAAGTTTGTCAAAACTCAAATGTCATACTTCAAGAACTTGTTGTTCAACTGTTCTTCCTTCAGTAGCAGCCCTGCCACCCAGGTAAGCAAGGTATCTCATAAGCATTTTTGTAGTTTCAGTTTTACCAGCTCCACTTTCCCCACTGACAAGAATTGAATTGCTTTTTCCTTCATTAATCATTGCCCTGAGTACAATAAAACCGAGAATTAGGTATTTGGTTCAGTGATAGAAATGGGATTTGGCTCGTTTAGAGAAAATAAGTACCTAAATGCAACATCAGCAACTGCAAACACGTGAGGACTTAGTTCTCCAAATGGGGCTCCCTTGTATTGTTGCATCATGTGAGCATCATAGATATGAGGTAGTCTTTGGAATGGATTTATGGCAATTAAAATATTTCCAGTATAAGTCTGCCAGGGCAAAAGATACAATTAGTAAGATTACTTTTTTAGTTAATAGACTTTGCTTAACCTTATCATATGAAGGGGGTGAAAACCTTACATATATTTCATTCAATTCGTATCTAGATTTTAAGTTCTGCAGGACCCCAGGCTCATGTAAATAGGACAGCTTAGTCATGTCATCCACTCCGCCAGCAGGAGCTTCCATATCTTTGGGATATATTTTTGATAATTTTGCGACCACCTTCAAATAAAAATATGGAGTTCATTTTGGATAGGTAAAACTGACAGAAAATCCATCAATCTTTAGATTGCATATCAAAAGGGGGGGAAACGTAAACGAAAAAAGTTATGTGGCAATCTACAAACCTTTTTTCCATCGCTAGTTTCAATTTCTGCATCTTTTCCAGTGATTTTTGATACCACTCCATCAATCCAAGATACATCCGGATCTTCAACCCAGACATGAGAACCTACAATAATATTCACAGGTGTCCCCTGCAGATGGCAATACGGAATCACCATTTTTCATTTAAAAAAAAAAAAAAACACACACACACACACACATGTATATACTGATTCCATGTGAAGTTCGAGACAAATACTTGGGCTATCTTGTGTGCACAGTGAGCTAAAGCAAGTTTACAAATATTTCAATGAATGCACGTCTAGAAAGATAATAAAATTCCAAACATATCCAATATCTTGAATTGATGCTGATTTTCTCCCTGTATTCGGATTCATGATAACATTCACTCCGCATGATATGTATCGGATTTTAGCATTAATTGGCTTCCAGAAACCTTAGGGTCATACTTTTGCATGAGTTTGTTCCAACCATGCCAGTTGAAGTTCATGTCTAAGTAAGGACGCCCACGACACTGAATATTTTACTCTAAACAGTAAAAAGTGAACTTGCCGAGCCAAACTACTCATTCCTCAAGGGAAAGAGGAAAAAAAATCTTCCTTGCCTCGAGATAGCATCAAAAGTCATATATCGACTACATTACAGAATGCTTTATCACTTCTATATTAACTACATTTTTTTTGGAGGCGGCCTTGTGCAATCATCTTCTGATGTGTTGCTCTTAATACCCAATGATTACGGAGGATCAATAAATTGATTAGTTCCTTATTTTTCACATAATTATTTTAATTTAAAGCAAAAACTTCTAAATTGGAGCTGCGGAACCTCGCAATGGGGTTTTGAGCAAAGAGTAAAAAGTTTTAATCATTCTTCGACGCGAACATCGATACAGATATGTGACTGTTATGTCCGGGGCACCAAAATGCACTTCAAGAATGCCTCTATTAACCGTGCCTATTTGTTTTTTGGCGGCCAAAACCGTGCATATTAATATATATGTGAAAAATAAGAATGCCAGTAAAATTTGAACGTGTAGCTGTTAGCGTGATTATGAAATATGCATCAGGGATAACCAGGTACGTTACAAAAGGCTGCTAAAACAGAAGATCGGATGAAATAGAAAGTGGCATACCATTATTGAAGTTTAAATGGGAAGCTTTTGGAGTATGTTCATAAAGGAAAATAATTGAGAATGCGATGAACTTTTCGGGTGTACATGAACAGGTCTTAGAATGGTTGATCAGAATATGGAAAAAGGTTGAAAAAGAAAGAGGGAATCAAAACGATGTGTGGGAAGAGAAAGGGACTGAAAAGAAAGAGAGAGAGAAAGAGGGAAATGAAGAGGAGAGAGAGTTTTGTGTGAGGGAGTGAATGTGAATGGAGGAGGGGAAGTGACATTCTTCAGGAGGGCCTGCAAATTCGGGAGCTTCTCTTCCCTTTGCTTTCGCGCCATCTCGTGGCCCCTAATCCACTCTCTCTCTCTCTCTCTCTCTCTCTCTCTCTCTCTCTCTCTCTCTCTCTGCCTTTTTAAACGGAATTCAGCGCTGCTTTTATTTTTATTTTACTTTCTGGATTCTGCTTATTTCAGGCCATTCCCTCATTTAACTATTCAAAATTTCATGTGAAGATTTAAAATTTGTTATTCGCAATTTTTAAAAATATATTTTATTTTAAATATTGTATCTATTACAATAAAAAATTGTTTAAGACAAAAAAGTTGAATGTGATCCAAATCAATTTGAATGGCCAGAATTAAAGAAATGTGATAGTGAAGGCAACTATAGAATATAAGACGGTGAAATTGGGCCCAGTACGGCCCAATAACGAAACAAGACTGGCGAGACAAAAGAGGAGGAATGGGAGTGAGAGTGAAAAGGGAAGGCTGCATGAAATAAAGCATTTCATCACAATAAAACTAGGAAGAAGGAAGCACTCATTTTGAAAGGGATGAATAACTGAATCACAAATATACATTCCCACTCACATACATATAAATAGTATTTAATTAATTCTAGTGGTCCAACCAAGGTTTGGTTCAGTCATGGAGTTGTATAAGGCAAAACACACATTCCCAACATGCCCAAAAAATGATGCCCGTAACTGGAAATGGGGCAGGTCACATTTTCGAGTTTTTAATTGTCAAGTCTACAAAAGATGTGCTATCATTGTACTTGTTTATTTAGAACAGTTTTTTAATCATAATTTATAATATATAAAATAAATATGTGAGAAGAGTTTTATCTCAATTTATGTAAATAAATACTTTTCAAAATCCCAAACAATCATATAAAAATTCAAATTAAATCCCCCCGGGACACCCACAACCACCCCCCAAAAAACAGTTGTGATTGCTGTTTTGTAGCTTTTGCCAATAACGTCTATAACCCGTCCACACATAAAGGGTGTGTTTGGATGAGCGGTGATAAAAGTGACTTATGGATAAGTCAGATTTGATAAAAGTCAAATTGTGTAAGTTATTTATATTTGGATTAGCGATTGGATAAGTGCTTTTATAAAAGTGTGATATGTGTTTGGTTTGGTTTTTGTATAAGTGACTTTTATGATATTTAAAATAAAAAATTGTAAAATATATGAAAAGTGAGAAAAATATATTTAATCACATTTGACAATAGTAAAATAGATAATTAAATTGCAATGAAAATACAAATAAATTATAAATTATATAAATTTAAATTTTTGATATTGTCAAATATAACATAACTAATTAGATCAAATGTCCCGTACAATTAGGTCCCTGATGGTGTCACAAATATGATTTATTTGGGTTGAAGATGTCCGGGGATCATTTGTTGACGATGACTCTTGATCTTGACTATTATCTATATTAACTGTATTTTCATTTTTTGCATCCCTAAAGTCTACATCAATTTAGAAATTTCTTATAAACTCTTAATTTAAGCCAAAAACTACATATTCCAGCTTATAACTAAATTACAATAAAAATATAAATAAATTGAAAATGATACAAAGTTAAAGTTTTTAATATAGTAAAATGTAACAGAACTAATTAGATCAAAGGTCTCATACAGTTAGGTGTTTGAAAAGGTGATTGACAATTGGATAAATTTTTTTATGAAATTGAAAAGGTGTTTGATTTGAGTTTTATATACAAAATTAAAGTTTTTGCACAAGTGACTTTTAAAATATTTAAAATAAAAAAAATTGTAAAATATATGATAAATAGTTTTTTTTTCCTATAAGCTACCTCTCAAAGCTTAAATGATAAGTAATTTTTTTTTCTATAATAAGCTCTTAATATTAAAAGCCCACCCAAACACTCATTTATCCATCCCTCCAATCCCATCGAACTTTTATCCTTCTTATCGGGCTTGAATCAGAAAATAAGCTCTGCCAAACACTCTCGAAGAAATTGATCGAGCGTTTACATATCTCGGGTGCTGAATAATTATATCTAATTTCTTTTCAAGTCATAGTTTGGCACATTACTTCCCACAGCCCATTTAAAAATATAATAACAACCCCGTTTCGCACTGAATATCTAGGATGTAGACATGAACCAGAAGAGATGCATTAACTAGTGAAGGAAACATGAACGCGAAGGCTTGTTTGGTTGGGATTCGTATCATCCGACCAACAAATTTGCATATATGTCCAAATAGATATATATATATATATATATATATATAAGCAGCAAGACCATTGAATTTTTTTGCCATGCTCCGGCACGATTGCCTAATTCTCCTAATAACTAATATTAGCCCTAAGAAGCCGCATATACTAGTTAATAACTAGCTAGTTGGCATCATCGGAGGTTTTGAGGTAGAGGGTATCGCCGCCTTCACCTCGGCCTTCAGGGGTGGAAGTGCCAATGTCAGGCTTGGTGGTGCGAACAAATTCAGGGAATGCAGAAGCAGCTTCAGAAGGCAACATGTTATGAAGGCCAGGAGGCGGAGCACTTGAAGTCATGCCCAGTTGACTCTGCAAGGCTTGGTGTTGTTGAAGAGCCGAGTAAGGCTGTTGAGCATACAAGAGGGAAGATCGAGCCGCCATTAGTTGTTGCTGTGTCATTTGCTGCCCCTGCATGTACTGCGTTGCCTGTTGCATCATTCCCCCACCACTTTGGTACTGTCCATGCATTATTATACAATCATTAATACTTATACTTGTCTTCCTACTTTATTCTTACTGTTATTTCTAAATATGGAGATATACAAATGGACGTTATGTGTGTATACCTGACCAGGCACGGTAGGTGGCTGAGGCTGAGAATCAGCGATTGCAGCTAGGTACATGAGGTTTCTCTGCAGCCTCGCTTGGTTCCTGAATCATTCATTACTCATTATATAACAATGACATGGCAAAAGTTGATATTAACCACAAACCCTTCCGCCTCAAAACCCCCTCTCTCCCATCACTTCCTACTCCACAACTCGCAACATAAAGCTACTCAAAATGGCATCTTGTGTGTAAGCTTCTCAACGTAACATGCATACTTTAAATTATTAATATTGTTATCATAAACTACTTAAACTTGTCACTACTACCTAAAACCCGTGTGCGAACATTACCAAGGACCTGAATGCCAACAATAGAGATGTGTTGTTGCAAACTTCGATGTCATGCACATGTTATAAATCAAGACTAAGCGGCCATATTAACTCCTCTTACATACGATATAATTCCAATCGAATCATCATGCCTCGACCTAATGAAGCTGCATAGTTTGGATTTCTATTAAACTTTTGCGGACATTCTTGTTTGGAATTGTTTGAATATGAAGACACGAGGCAATTGAAGGACATTTAATTGGACTGATTCTTACTCCGCACACTCGCTCAATTTGCCAGAATTTTGACTTTCGACAATCTTCAAAATTAAGGACTTGTTCTCGTCCAAGTACTGCGTGAGGGAAAGATAATGGTTAGAAACAAGGTTTAAAATATCAAAAACTCTTCATGTCTACAAATTTATAAACATAAATAACTATTTATGTCGCAGGTGTGACGCGAGGACAAGTTAGATTGCGGGCAGACAAGAAAAGCAAATCCAAGCACATACGCATGTTCATCTTGATCTGTGACACCCAAGTTCAGCAATGGCGATAGAAGCACAAATATCCAGTCAGAAGGAAAAAAAGAAGTCAACAACTCAAATCCAAAAGGAAATCACATATCCAGTAAGAAGGAAAAAAAGAAGTGGCCACGGATATCAAACAAAGGAGAACAAGATTTACAGTTCATGAGGGGGACAAAAAAGCACTGGTTGGCATGGGTATTTTTTTCAAAAACAACAGAAGGTGGAGCAAAATACCAAAAAAGACGGGCCAGAGAGTGAAATAGAACTTGATTTTCACGGCTTCACTCTAGGAAAAAAGCAAATACAATACAAGAGTCAAAGCAGGAAGCGACTGGCAGACACAGTGTAAATGTAAATAGAAGCACAGTAAGAAAAGAGAGGGTAGGAAAGCGGAAAAGAAGCGTGGATTGAGCTTGAAAAGAGGGATGAGAAGAGTAGCAGTAAATAGCGCGCACGATATAAGCAAAGAGCAGGCAGGTACTTGAAAAAGCAAAGAAGTTGCCACTGGAGGATGGAGTCAGAAGCGAGGATCATTACACCCACACAAGCAAAGGTGTAGCAGAAAGTGAGAAAGGAGGAGCAGAAACAATGGATGAGAGGAAGGAGGGGTACTAAAAGTGGGGATGCAAAGACCCACATAGAAGGGGTAAGACAAAAGGCGAGGGAGCAGAGGACATGACAGTTCAGTTCATAGGAATAGCAAGTATATTCCCACAAGAAAAGGCGTCCATCAATTACAAGGGAGGAGGGTAGACAAAATTATGGCGGAGAAGGAAGAAGGGGGAGAGCAAGACCAAACCTGTTGAATGTGATCGGTGGTGACGTTGCTGGGATAGTAAGCTGCCATCATGGGCTGCATCTGCATCAGGTGCTGCTGCATTTCTCAGTCTATCTCTTGTATATATCAAAGTGTAAAGTCACAAATAGCTCAGCTCAAAACAAAGCTGAAGAGCTAGCAGAGAGCAGAGAGTGAAGAAGAGGGTTGAGGGGGTGCAAGCGCAAAGAGAAGCAAAAACCCTCTGCTTCTGCTCTACTTTTCACAAGGGGGGGGGGAGATGGTGGGTACTGTGATGTCTGGATGGATATTGATTGGTTGCCTTGAGAGTTGGTCCATGGTGTTGTTGCGTAAGTCTCTCTCTCTCTGTGCTGAGTTCTCTAGAACTGCGTGTCCAGCAAAAGGTTGGTCACGTGATGGATGAGAGAGAGAAACGAGGGGAGATGAGAGAATATAAATATAATACTATTATTTTTTTTTTACCAAAAAATATAATACTATTATAATACTAATAATAATAATGGAGTATTATTATAGGTAGACTGAGCAATAGTAAGTAGTAACACTAGTAATGGTAAGGGTGAAGGGAGGGGTTAAGAAGTGAGGAAGGTGGGTGGCGCGTGCAAGAGTCGAAGGGCAATGGTGTCACTTAATAAATAGTGATGACGTCGGTGTGGGGTAAGAGATTCCGCCGGGGCATTCTCCACGCGATCTCGTCGCCTCACGCTCCCTGGTGCCCATTTGCCTTTGTCTAGTAATCCCCGCTAATTAACGTCGATATCTGCGCCTCTCTCCCCACCCACAACACACATCGGTATTCGTGCAAAATCATTGTCTGTCTCTACTCTTCATTCCCAGAATACCCCCAATTCCCCCTCCCTTTTCCTATTCATTCATCCCCCCGTTCCCCGTCTTACCCTGCATTATATTCCTTTAAATCTACAGTTACAAAATACTTCCTTCCGTTATTTATAAACAATTTTTTTTAAAATTATGTAAAGGAATTTATAATTAAAAATAATAAGTATGTCAAAAATACCATATTTTTTATATATGTCCCTATTTATAAAAATAAAGAGAGAATATATAAAAAGTATGAGAGATAGTAAAATATATTTTCACAATGATTTGTTAACTTCATTCGCCTAGTAAGTTCTCTCTCTCTCCTGAATATAATTTTTAGTGTGTGTGATAATTAATTATAAATAATGTGTATTTAATAAGGGTAAAAAAATGAGCTTACATTTTCAGACACAAAGTAAAAGTTGCTTATAAAAAAATCAGTCTCATACAAAAATTTCTTATAAATAAGACAGGAGGGAGTAATACTCTAACACATGAGATTCATGGGCAAATGAGCAAAAATACCCATGATAATTTGCAAAAGAAGCATCCAGCACCATGAAAAAAATTTTGGTTCAAAAATGCCTATGTACATTATAAAATGGTTCAAAAATATCACCACCGTTAAATCCTCTAACGCCGTTAATTAATTTTCATAGGCAATGGAGCAAAAATGCCCATGATCATATGCAAAAGAAGTAACAGGCACCATGGAATTTTTTTTTTGTTTAAAAATACCTATGTACATTACTGTCCATCCGGCTCGAGATACTGATATATCCTAAAATTCCAAATTGATGATTCCATTGAGGTATTGCTCATTCAAAATTTGTTCTAAACTCATTTTGTTAATTATCTCAAATTAAAATTGCTAATTGACCAAAATGCACCTGAGGACCCAGTCTAAGCCCCTTTGTACCCGGTCTAACTGTGCTTTACCAAAAATTGTGACCTGGGCTAATCATACGCAATTTCACATGTAGAATCCAATTTTGAACTCAGATTTGTCAAAATCATGCTCAAATTATAAAAATACCCCTAGTAGCCATTATGTTTAGGTTTTAGGGGTAAAATTGTTATTTCATTCCTTAAAGCCTTCACACTTCATAATTCACATATTCTCTACACAATTTTCCATTCTCAACTCAATGGAATCATCAAAAACACCAAAATCAAGTCCAATTTTATTCCTAAAACCCTAACATAGTGACTGTCAGGGGTATTTTTGTAACTTGAGGATGATTTTGACAAATCTAACGTTAAAATTGGATTCTACATGTGAAATTGTGTAGTATGAGCTCAGGTCACAATTTTTGGTAAAGTACAGATAAACCGGGTACAAAGGGGCTTATACCGGGTCCTCATGAGCATTTTGGTCAATTAGCAATTTTAAGTTGAGATAACTAACAAGATGAGTTTAGAAAAAAAATCTGAATGAGCAATAACTCAATGGAATCATCAATTTGGAATTTTATGATATATCATTATCCCAAGTCGGATGGACAGTAATGTACATAGGTATTTTTAAACAAAAAAAAATTCATTATGCTTGTTGCTCATTTTGCAAATGATCATGGGTATTTTTGCTCCATTGCCTATGAAAAATAATTAACGGCGTTAGAGGATTTAACGGTGGTGGTATTTTTGAACCATTTTGCAATGTACATAGGCATTTTTGAACCAAAATTTTTTTCATGATGCTGGATGCTCCTTTTGCAAATCATCATGGGTATTTTTGCTCATTCGCCCTAAGATTCATTAATCTCCACAATAATATCTTGCCAATTCAAATATGGGCCATGAAATTATGGGGGTTAAATATCACCTTTACGGCCTGTTTGGTTTGGACCGATGTAAATGGGGAGAGGGAAATTTTCCTTCTAGCCGTGACTATTTGATTTGCCATATGCCTTATAAAATATTTTCTTGTCGGCCCCAATTTTCCATCGTCTAAGAAAAATCATCAAATGTCCCTAATGTGATGGTGGATTTGATATAAAATAGTGAAAGAGTTTAGGGTAAGTCACACAGTCATACCTGCAAAAAACAAAGGGAGCTGAAGAATAGAGGGGCGAGCAGCTTTTTCCGGTAACGACGCGACATCCGATCAATCTTGAAAAACAAATGGATTACTTCTTCTCCACTGGTATGGTTGTTGTGTTATTGTTTGCATTGAATGTGATGCACCTATAGTCTTTAATTATTTGTGTTAAGTTAAGGGAAGAGGCATTTGCTCGCTGGAGCTGATTTGAAGTAGGTGAAGGTGTTGTGCACTCCATGACTAAGAGAAATGTTGGTGGACTACAATCTGACAATGAAGTACTCATATGGTGAATGTGGTTAAATCTATGATATTTCACACAAGGGAAGCAGTTTTAACTAGTTGCGGTTGGTGGGTTCGCAACAGTTGACAGTGAAGTTAGATAGCCATGAGTCATCTATCACATGCATGTGGTTAAAGTTGTTTATTCGTTCATGTATAACTACAAGCGATCAATGGATATTTCATAATTATTACTCTGTTACTTTATCTAGAAACAGGAGCAAACAAAGTGCTGATTTTTTATTAGCTCTAATCGTTAAAACTAAAAAAAAAAGAGTTATTTCATCAAAAGTTCCAAAATGAAGTGAAGAAAGTAAGTTCCAAATGGATTGTTTCATCAATTTGGCCATGTACAAGTTTTATGCACCCTGCTCACAAAATGCTTCATATTTTTTATTACATGATAACTGCATAGTGTTCCTTAGTAACATATATGTTTGTCAACCTTGTGCTTTAATAATCCTCACCTGGCTTCCTTTTTTTTCCTTTTTAATAAAGTTTGCTTGGTTAACCATTCTACTATTCTAATGTAGGAGTTTGATGTTCGCTATGCTCTCCTGTTGGTGTTTTATAATACAGCTCAAAACCTTGGGATTTATGTCGGTGTAGTTTTTGAGGGCGTGGTTTTTTGAACAAGCCCTCCCCATGCCAGAAAGGTTTTTCCTATGTGGCGATTATCTCCGGTTTGCACTTTAGGAGGGCCATCAACATTTTGGGGGTTTAAAACTCGGGGATTAGGCCCCACTGAACCACAGAGGCGGAAAAGATATAGAGTTAAGGATGATAATGCTGATTCATATAGAATGCAAATAGTGATAAATAGAGTTCTCTATTCTACATTTTTACTACATACAGGCTATAGTAGTTAAGCCGTGGTTATGTGGGAATTATTTGAAGTGATTCATGACAATGGGTTGTCCATGGAGTGCATATAGTTACAGGTGGTAATTTGAGCCAAGCCTGTTAGCCCATTAAAATAAACCATCTCGGGCTAAGAAATCTCAGCCCGTTTGTGATTTAGGCTAAACGGGGCGGCCCGTTTAATAATAAAAAAAATTATTCTGCTTTTTCAGATAAATAAGATCTCAGTGATGTTGTATTTAACTACTTTCTCATTCTTTTTATTTGACACTTTTTATTTTTATATTATATTTATTTATTTTACTTTTATTAAATTTAAGAAATGTGTGTTTATATGTTTTTGTGATGTGAGTAGATGGAAAAAAAAGGAAAGTAAGAATGAAATTTGTTTCCTAATACAAATGCATACAATAATATAAGTGTGATGTAAGTGGATGAAAGAGAAAGGGAGTGAAAATATAAAAAATAAATAAAGTTAAAATAAAAAAAAGGCGGGCTGGCGAGCCAACCCACATAAACGGATCGCCAGCCCTTTTGTTTTTGGGCTAAACAGGCTCAGCCTGCTTAGCCCATTGGCTCGAACGGGCCAACTAGTTTGGCTCAAGCTGACCTGTTTACTAGCTCTACATATAGTTAGAGGGGTTAAAGTAAAAATAGTGCCTTCAAATAATATTTTTTAAAATAAGAATCTTTAAATAATATTTTCTGAATAAGGATAAAAATGTCCTTTGACTTATTTTTTTTATCTTATTTTCATCCAACCAAATAAAAATTTTCCTATCCATTTATTTTTTATCATACCAATCAAACATCTCTATAATAAAATATTTTTTATTCTTTTTCATTCCCTTACATTGCAATTTTTTCCTATAACCCAAAAAGCTTGCTTTCGTTAGTCGTTGATGGAGTTGGGTATGATATAAGCAAATATTGAGGCGGTTTGGAATAGCTTATGAAAATTTTATAAGTGCTTATGAATTGTAATTTACAGTCTACGAGGTAACTTTTACGGTCTACGAGGTAGCTTTTACGGTCTACGAAGTGCTTTCACGGTCTACGAGATAAATATATGAAGGAGATTTATCTCAATTTACGTAAATCAGACTTATATGATAAACCACGATTCAAAAAAGTTATCACAGACAGCCGCTGGTGTAAATCAAAAGGGCGTGTTGATGACGGGATGGATATCGACTATCGAAGTGGGGAAAATAAGAGAATCAAACCGTACACTGTTACTTTATGGTCAAAGAATCGTACACTGTTCCTGACATTATAGGTTTTATTGTTCAATCAACGGGATCCCTTGTTTCCTTTTCCGTAACTAATGAGATCTAACAAAGACAAGTATTGACTTAAAGATACGGGGTTATGGTTATCGCGTAAATTTTTTCGAAAATTGTTGAGCAGGAGTAATGTTATTTTATAAATTTTTATTAAGTTTAATGTTATTTTAAAAATATTAAAATAAAATAATATTATCCTTTATCATTAAAAAATTAATAATTAACGTTAATTTTTAAACAGTCAATTTTTTTAACGGTATGAGATAATGTTGCTACGTTTTAAAACTTTCAAAATGATATTAAGCCTAAAATTTTTTTTAAGATAATATTATCTCTTAACAAAAACTTTGATAACAAAATCACACCTTAACTCTAACATGTATATTAAGCAAGCAACCACGAAAACCACCCCCAATCAACACAACTAAAATTGTTTCAGCTTTTAGTGCTTGTTTGGAACAGCGGTTGGAAATTTCAATCGTGCTTATGAATTGTAATTCACGGAATACGAAGTAACTTTTACGGTCTACGAGGTAGTTTTTACGGTCTACGAGGTGCTTTTACGGTCTACGAAGTGCTTTCACGGTCTACGAGATAAATATGTGGAGGAGATTTATCTCGATTTACATGAATCGGGCTTATATAATAAGCCCGATTCAAATAAGCTCAAACAAACAAGCACTTAGTTATTCCAAGTTTCCTGCCTTTAATACATAAATATGTATATACGTAAGACATTATTTATGTATAAATAAACTTATAATAAATCTAATTATTAACATAATAATATCATAATACATTAATTTTTCAATAAAATAGTACTCCCTCCGGTCATTAATAAAAGGAGTTAATTTTAGTTGGAAAACTTAAGGAAACTAATTAAATTAAATTTCAGTATCTATATTTATTATTTATCTCTAAACTAACTTACCTAATTTATAAATTAATATATAATCTTATCATGTACAATATATCAGGTCAAAAAAACCATAGATAACCTATGTTATAATTAAATAGTTCATTTTACTTCTTTGACCTAAAAAAACGAGTCGACTAATTTTTATAATTAGAACCAAAGGGTAGCATTATACAATTTAAATTATATGAAAATATATTGCACTTTTGATGTACTCCCTCCTGTCAACTTTACAAGACACCTTCTAATATATATTTTTATTCCTTTTTATTAAAAGTTGTAATCTTCTTGATGATACTTAAATATATTTGGTGAGTGTTTGCATAACAGTGAAACCGCAGTTTCAAAAACACTTTTTTATAAGTTGAGAAAAAACTACTTTTATATACTTATCTTATAAAATGTAAAACCTATTCTCTAAAAATAATCCGAACATACATTTGTTCTCATATACGCCCACATCAAGAGAGGAGAAATGAACATGATAAAATTTAGTGTGATTAACAAGAGAATTTTATTTGAAATTTAATAGTAGTATTAGTTGATTTCATTACTACACGTGAATGAGTCGGTGGATTTGGATGAACGAGAGGCTCAACTAAAAAAGAAGGGTTCGCTTGTCCAAAGAGAAGAGAGGAGAGGCGTCGGCGGGTGCAAATGTGCAATATGATTGTAGGGTGCGGAGGAGACAAGAATAAGGAGGGAGTGATAATAATGAATGGGGGAAGACAGCTGGAGGAGGGGTCACATGGGCAAATCCAAGTGGGCAATCATAATCATGAATGATGGAAGGAGTCAAATCGTGGACAAAGGAAAAGGTAGGTGCTGCTCCCAGGTGCCCCAACATGTCTCCTCTACACATCTTGCTTCAATAATCAAACTCTAATCCTCATTCCCAATTCAATTCTTAATAAAATCATTATCATTCGTTAAACAGGATTGTCAGCTCTTGCTCCAGTAGCACTCCCACCCATCTCTTTCTAATCTCGCATCTTTCCTCAGCACGGTTTCCTTTTGCTCCTCTTGATACTGACTCATCCTGCACAGTGTGGTAAATGTCACATCTAAATAATGTTTTCTGAATATTTCAGAGACGTGGAGAAAGAGTAACCTTGACAAAAGACTATTATCACCAACTCCCAGCATCCTCACAGCCAACAACCCCGCGTTCGTTGCGTTATTTATTGCCACTGTGGCGACGGGGACCCCCCGTGGCATCTGCATACCCAATAAGTATCATTTACGTCAGTCACCCTCACTCCTCCATGCTTTCAATTTCAGACACAGCTCATGCATGACTCGTGACACACCCAATTACGCTGCATCATTTTTTTAGGGGATGAAATCCCTCTCTCTCTCTCTCTCTCCCCACACCTTCATTTCCCCCTTTTCCTCTTGTATCAGGAGGAGAGGGGGAAGTAAAAGAAACTACCTGCCATTGGCAACTCTAGATCCAAAATGTCAAAAACCCATCATCGCTAGCTCTTAACAAGTGTCAAACAAGAAAAACAACTAACATAAGATAGCTGTACAAGTATTCATTTTGTCAATATATAAAATACTTGAGCCATCATAACATTCCTAGGATCAGCCACGTTAGAAAGATTGTTACAAATCAGATGCAAGTGTTGCAAAGGCCTTGATGCAGGTCACAGCATGAATTGGAGTAGATAGAATAGATAACCAAAACATTGATTAGTTTGTTGGGATGCAAATTCCTTCATCGGATGAGCTACATTTTTGTCACGTAATGGCTTTATTGAAACAAAGATGAAACAAACAAACACAAACAAAAAAAGGGGGGGGGACCAATGTGGCAAACCCAGAAGAAGCTAGCTGTTGCTGACAGTTTTGATGAGAGGTGTATCATGCAAGAAGAGATGCCGTATTAAATCTTTAACCATCATAACAATAAGTTGAAAACATATATACCTGAACAATTGACAAGAGTGAATCAAGCCCATCAAGGGAAGAAGCGCGAACAGGAACACCAATGACAGGCAAGGGAGTAAGAGCAGCCACCATTCCTGAGATACAAAAAGTAAGTGCCATTAAGACGGTTAGCCTTTAAGAAAGGTATACACAGCACATATTAACTTCACCTGGCAAGTGAGCCGCACCACCAGCACCAGCAATAATAACCTTTATGCCTCTCTCATGTGCAGAAGAGGCATATGAAAACATCATTTCAGGGGTTCGATGTGCCGAAACAATTCTTACCTGCAAACTAACGAGAATAGCTAAGAACAAATCAAGGTTGTACAGGAACTCCCCAATAAAATAAATATTAACTAATTAAACCAAACGCTTGATCTGACCTCATAAGGCACACCATAAGTTTTCAGTATTTCAGCAGCACTTTTCATGACAGGTAGATCTGAATCGGAGCCCATTATGATCCCCACAAGAGGAGCAACTATATACAACAAGCAATGCAAAAAGGGTAGACATAAGTGCAAGAAACGTACTCTGATCGCTAAATAGTTGAATGCAAAATAGAGGCTGATTAAAAGCAATATAAGAATCAGCAATGGGAGTAACTTTCTATTGTTTAGATTTTATGTTTTATTCTTCCTCTCAATAACCACTACAATTTTCAGAATATAGAAAGTTGTCCTGTTTTGGCAGAATCATAAAAAATGCTGCATACATTCAGATGATAAGAAATTCATCAAGAACAATTTAAGATGGTGGAACACGGTCAAAAATTTTCTCAATTGACTCAAAAAAAAAAAGTTTGATAAGGGAAAAATAAAATTTCAAAGCTTGGGCAAAGACTAAATTCTCTTTGAACAAGACTAAAGAGGGATGAGATGTTAAGTAAAAAGTTAATTACTAATTTTCAAGGAACAACATATGAATTGGATTGTGACTCGATTGGCGAAATAGTATCTCTCTCCAAAAAAGCATGTTTTTTAGTGCATGGGACAGACAATGTGTACTTGAAATGAGAAAAGGATACTAAGTATATTATATAAATAAGTACTTATTCTAGCTATTAATTAATGCATGAGATGATAAAGGAGAAACATGACTGACAAAACCATATTCTGTAGATAGCCACATAATGTCAAGAAGTACATAGACAAAAAGTATAGAAAAAGATAAATTTGAGCCACTAACCAGCAGTTTTGTCATCTAATCTCTTTCCTTCAACCAATGTAGCAAGATTTCTTTCAATATTGCTGAGGGAAGGCCCCACAATGGTTATATGCCCCATCTTTCTTTGCCTTCTCATTTCTAACAATATCATCATAACAACGTTTATTTGTATGGTATAAATATGCATATACAGAGTACGAGTGATCCAAGTTCAACATTAAAATTAGAGACCAAGGAACCAACATAACATCAAATACATTAGCAGAAGTTCACCTGGCTTATCATACCAATGAACAGTAGCTCCAGGAATGGTCAGTGCCCTTTCAATCAATTGATGAGCTAAACGGAAACCACGCTCCCCCTATGATGAATCATTAAGCAAGCACTCAATAATGCTTCAAGAGTTTAAGAGTATACAGTATTCTAAATATGAAGCAACGTTTAAAATCTAAACCATGATTCCATGACGACAAGAAACTGTTACATCTAACTTGAACTTCCATCCCTTCTCTTCACCAATCAATTTTAGACAAATTCATCTCTATCACACTTTAACCACTAGTGTTTTTTTAGCCATAAGCACAAGTAGATTTAACTACATCACTCTAGCAAGGAAAGGCCGGGGAAACAAGCCTCTCCTCTGAACTTCTAGTCAATACAAGCAAGATTACCTCTTCTTCACCTAGAATATTATACATAACAGCAGCTGAAGTTTTCATTGATGTATCACCAAGAGGAAGACCAACAACAGCCCGTAAATGCTGCTCAAATTGTGAGGTGTAGCAAGACTCAATTGTGTGATGCCCACTATTGTGAGGTCTAGGTGCCACTTCATTTAATAAAATCTGCCAAGAAATGAACATAGATGCAGTCACAATACCAAGAGATGGGAAGAAACAAATGTTATGCATATGTTACAATATAAAATTTACTAAATAAGAGGAAGACATAAGGTATTTAAAAAGTAAGAGAGAAAAAATACGAAGGTGTGTATAAAGTTGAAGTAAATTCCCAACCAGTCCGTCACTTGTCAAGAACAATTCAACTGCAAACACACCAGCACCTTCCAAAGAGTTAACAGCCTTGTGAGCAACTTCAGTCGCACGTTCACTAATCAACCATTTCACATTAGCAGGAGCCTTAACTATGTGACATATGTTGTCCCTACAACAAACCATAAATCCTTTAGCATATTGGTAACTGTGGTATATCAGAGCATTGCGTGGCAGAATTTTCAATTAATATCTTCCGTAGACCTTAGTTATGTATATCACATGTTACCTGTGAATGGTTTCGACAACCGGGTAGCAGGAAATAGAACTATCTCTTCCTCTTGCCACAATGACAGCTAACTCCTGCCATTTTTTCAGAAGCAAAAAACATTAGAGAATCCATAACAAAGGAAAATGACCAGCCAAATTTGTTTAATCCTTTAGTTAGGGACAAAGAGCATATAATTAGCAAGAGTAAATTGAATAAATGTTCTTGGAAATTTAATGAGAATTCTTTCATACAATAAGAGCATTTTGCAAGATTTATAATATTGGAATGGGTTCCATATCAAGCATTTGAGATTTGAGGAAAGAAATAATATGTACATGAGTGAATCATGTAGAGATTAATAATAAGAATTACTACTTTATTGGTATGTCACTAAACCCCACTTAGCAGACTCAATGGAATTGATCTCGTTCTTGTCTTAAGAAGAGGTCTAGGTCAACTATTGGATTATTGATTGGAAAAATCTAGAAATAAATTAATTCATCAACTATCAGTTTAGATATTCACCTTAACAAAAGGTGCCCATTTCTCCACATATAGACCACGAACAAAACCCCCAAGAGCTGCAAAGTAGGGAGAAAATAACTAAACAGGTCGGATTTTTGTCTATAGTTGACTAAAGCATGCGCTCAAAGATAACTTTTCCATTACTATCTTTCTCCTCATAGAAAATAAAGGAGAATAAAATTCAACTATCAGCGTAATAGAAAGAAAAGAATAGACCTATTAAACAGATAGTAACCATTTATAGCAGAAGGGAGATCCTCTTCACTTTTAGCGACAGCATTTCCACGCCCATCATAAGCTAATTTCCTACTCTTAATCATAAGAGGATAGCCAAAAATCTCTCCTGCTCCCTTAGCACCTTCAAGATCCTCTATCTGTTCAATATATCATTTGCACATTCTCCAACATTATTCAAAATATTCATAAAGTTCAATTAGAAGCTTATAAACAGTACCAACCTGCATAAACTCAGGCAGTGGAATGTCATGCTTGGAAAAATGCACCTTTTGCAGATATTTATCCTGTTATATGATGAACAAGTTATATCAGGAAAACCACTGGCAAAATTGCCTGCTTCTTAAAGTTACAAGATATGAAAATCAACAAGTCCGTAGATGTTGTTGGGGCCAAGAACAACCTATCCTTAACTTTAAATGGGGGCTCCTGTAAGAATTAGGGGATATTTGATTGACAAATTTGCACCAACACGACAGAAAATACCTGAATGATTCGTACAGTAGAGGCTTTGGGTTGGCAGTCAACTCCATGCTGTTCAAGTTTCTCCAATGTAGCAACATCAACATGTTCAATTTCAACGGTCAATACTCCACATCTGAATATCCATGTCAGATCAGAATACACAAACTATTTCCACAAAATGACTTAAAAAAACACAAATTTAAGATGTATTTATTGCATAGAGAATCTAACCTCTTTGCAAATTCCTCAACTGTTGCACTGTCATCAAAGCTTCCAACCATATGATCAAAAGAAAGTGAACTTGCCGGGCAGTTCTCTTGTGGATCCAAAACCATGACTTTAATGGCCATCTGAGAAGCAGCTTGGCATAGCATTCGACCAAGCTGACCTCCTCCCAGAACCCCAACAATGATTTCAGAGACTCCATGGACAGGAAATTCATCAATACTACAAACACAAAATCATGGTAGTAATCGGTGAGATTTTTACCCGTAGATGTTTCAGTTTTCAGTTTCAGAAAGTTCATTCTAGAAAACTGTTGTTATAAAACAGAAAAGGGTTATAATTACGGTGGGCATATGACAATATCAATCAGGCCATCAGAATAACAAATGGGAAAGAGCTGTATAGGAATTAAAAAATAAAAATAATGCTAAAAAGTGAGGAAAAAAACAAAAGCAAAATAGGTGACAGGCAAACCTGATAGAAAGATCATCAGGTGATGCGTGTGGAGGGCGATTCAGGAAGAGCGGGGTGCGATACTCTTTTATCTTAAAAGAACATAAAGAAGGGCGACGACCCCCCAGTAAAAAAGATGAAGTCTTTAGGGAATAAAAAGATGAAGTGAAGAAGGTGTTGTGAGGAGACAACACCGGGCGCGTACTGTGAAGCATGCCCAGACTTCACTTTCGCTCGCCGCTCTCCCAAGTCTCTATGCGTCTTCCGTCTTCCGCTTCCCAACTCTCGGACTGAGCTTTAAACACTCCAAGCGCGATGCGAATTTGTTTGCAAGTAAACTATACGCAGTTCTCCGGCTCAAGGGAGTAGCGTAGGCCCTATAAATTTTTATTCTTAAAAAATAGTTTTTGGATAACAATTTTTATTATTTATGAGGTAAGTATATGAGATAAATTTTATCTTGATTTATGAAAAATAGTTTTTGAAACCACAATTTAGAGTGTAAAGAAACACTCACTACAACTAATTATTCGGCTATGACATCATTCCAAATTCAAGAGAATTCAATTTTAAAAAAAAAACAGATATATTTTATACAGTGATTTTTAAGATGTGTTTGGGATGACTTTTAGAGCCTCAGAAATGCTTCTATACATAAGTTCAGACAACACTCATCTGACATACTTACCTCGCATACAGTAAATCATTATTGAAAAGCTGTTTTTAAAAACTTCAATCGTTATTCCAAGCAAACACTTAGTGCCCGTTTGGCTCACGGAATTAGAAGTAATGTAATGCAATGATGATTACATAATTTGTTTGGTTCATCATTAGTGAAAGATGATGCATATGTATAAAAATGCTTGATTGAATTACATTGAATATGAAAATATATGAGAATAATATAGCAAAGGATAAAATTACCCCTTTCTACACATAAAATAATATACACGTTGGGTTCATAATAATTTTTTCATTATTTGCAATATACACACTGGGTTCATAGTAATTTTTTAATATTTAATGATAGAAAAATTATGTAGTGTATAGGTTGGATTTATGTTAATTTTTTAATATTTAATGATAAGAATATTATTTAATGAGATATTTTAATATTTTTTTAACAGTAGAATATAATTTTTTAAATTTTTGAGTGGGGAATATTTCTTAAATTTCTATATTATTAATTATTTTATTAATATTTAATGGTAGTAATTAAAATTAGTTAATATTTAACTGTATTTATAAGTGAACACTTTAGTCTATTTAAAAAATTATAATGACAATAGTGTCATTTTCAGTGGATAATATGATATATGCATCTTCATTCATTAGTCCTAACAGTATAATCCTGATTACATCAAATGATGTAATTATAATTGCAAAATGTAATCCTCTTATATTACATAAGTATAATCAAATGATGTAATCGCACTATTATATCAAGATTACATTTAATCCATCTTCATATAATTGAACCAAACGGATTATTAATTTTTTTTTTTTTGCCATCAACGGGCTATTAGTTATTTTTTTTATTTTCTTATTTTTTTTGCCATCAACGGCCTATTAGTTATTAGTTATGCACTTTGTTTAAAGTAATCCTTTACTTGAACGGGAGGAAAAGTTGAGTGGAAAGAAAGTGAGAAGAAAGAAAATGAAGAGAAGGGAAAACTAGGAAGAAAATATGGTCACCCATCATACTTGGATGGAAGGGAGAAAATAGAGAGGAAATAAAATAAGTAAATATTAAAATGACTAAAATACCCTTTTTATGAACAATTAGCAAAGGAATCAAATAAGAGTGGATAATTATCAAAAGGGGAATGATTTATTGGGGGAAAAGATGATCAAATGCAAAATATAATAATGACAAAATGCATAAAATGGATGAAAAAGATAGATATCCAAAGCTCATAAAGGGGAAAGAGGAGTTATGTATTAATCTAATGGTAATCATCGTGATCTTTGTCAAAATAAAGAGATGCTTTGTGTTGTGTGTGCATGTGTGAGCTCTGCAATATATATTAAGTAACATAACTCTGCAACATAACATAGAAAATGAAAAGGAAAAAAAAAACTATGCAATAGCTACAAGGTCGAAGCTTTTAGAAGCGCGGTAGTAAAATAATCAGTAGGGGATGGAATTTCAAGAAAATAAATACGCATGGCACCATTACATTAGTGTTTCTTCATAAACACAACTCTGTTTCAAAAAATTTTATTTGTATTGGAGGAACCAAAACAGAAAGAAAGAGAAATTAGAGTTCAAAAATAGGGAAATGAGACCAAAAAATAATAATAGAATGGAGGAGATGACAGTGATACCTCAATGTAAAGCCACAACTGGACGGACAGTCAACCTTTTAGACGGATGATGAGCTCCTTTCGCACCATGAATGGTTGTTAAGACCTTTCTCGTGGTGCAGGAGGACAGACACGGGAATGAACAATTTCCCTCCAATTTTTTCTTCCTTCTATATATTTTTTTTCCATCCAAGCAAGCAAGGAAAACATTTTCCCTTTCTCATTTTACTCCCTACTTTTCTTTCCCCCCTTATTTTCTTTCAATCTAAGCACAGTGTAAATATTCAATTCTTAATAAGTTGCAACTTATTCCTTTTTTTCATTCTATTCTCGATAGAGATTAGTTTTAGTAAATTTGTGCTGCGATTTTATTCCTTTTTGGCCAACCGTACTTCGATTTTATTTCATAGGATGATTCTCTGTGTTTTTTGGTCATGTGTAAATGTGAATGTGGATCATCAATTGTTTTTAAAAAAATTACAGTAAGATCCTAAATAAAAATTAAAATAAAAAATAATCTCTTCAAATCTTAAAATAAAAAAAAATGGTCTCATTGACAATTTTAGTAGCGGGTGATTGACAAGTCCAGAGGCTGTATTGACAAATTCTTGAGACGATTTTTTCATTTTGAGATTTTAGAAACTACTTTTTATTTTACCTCTTATTTAGGACCTGATTGTAATTTTTTCTTATTTTAACTTTAAATTCATTCATGATATTATTATTCACGTGGAGTAAAAAAATCATGGTTTTTTCAAACCACGATCATTTATCAATCTGTAGTTTTTGCCTGATTACAATAACAACCAGTTGGATATTCCCAACATCTTTTTTCTCCCGAAATTAAATCTTTATCGTCGAATTGTTTAGATTTAATATTTTAAAGTATATTACGTAAATTAACGTTTCTCCCCACCGTTTTTATATCACCGCAGTAAGCTATAGTCAGATCTTGGCCTTTTAAAATTTATTTTAAAAAAAAACTAATAAAAAACTTTACAAATTCTAAAAAATAAAAGTGTTTCGAATATTCATAGTTATATAAGTGTTAGTATTTGATTTGTTTTTTTTAATTTAAAAGAAATGACACAGATGCCCTCATTAAATCTAATTTTTACTTTCATTTGTCTTCTTTCTCTTTCTTCTTCTTTGGGTTCCATGCCTAGAAGATCTAGCAACATCGGTTGAGACAACCTCCTCCAACAATGATGATAGCAGCCTCGACCTCCTCTAGCAACGATGAGAGGTAACGGCGGCCTCCTCTAGCACCAAAGAAGAAGAAAAAGTGGTATGATGATTTGGATGGAGGTGGTACCTTCACTTCTGGAATTCCCTCGGAAGTCTTCTGGTACTCCTAAACTTGAAAAAATCCTTTAGGAATATTTGGAGTTTCAAAAAGACGATTCTTTCAATTTGTGATCTCACAATTTGCAAATCTTTAGAAGATTTGATAAAAATTTCACCAGTTTTGATAGAGGTTTCACAAGTTTGGATAATGTTTTTACAGGTTCTCAAAACAATTTCACAACTTCCTTAAAGAATCTAACAGATTGCAAATAAAAATTCATAATATTTGATAAGGGGTTTTCATATGTTATAAGAGATGTTTCACAAGTTTGGATAAGGTTTTCACAAGTTCTGAAAATAATTTCATAACTTGTATATTAAAATTTACAAGATTTGATACGGGTTTTCACAACTTGCAAATCAAAACGCAAACTTACTAAGGGTTTCACAAACTATGGTGAATGTTTCACAAGTTTATATAATGTTTTCATAAGTTCTCATAAAAATTTCATAACTTGCAAATCAAAATTCAATTATAAAAAGGACTTCACGAGTTCGGATAAGGCTTCATAAGTTCTTAGAAGAATTTTACAAGTCTACAGAAGATCCGAACAGTTCAACGGAGGAAGAATTGGAATGGACAAGGGTAGGTCCTCTATCTTCACGGCAAGAACGAGTAGTAAACAATGAACGTGACTGGCAAATTGGAGTGCTTGATCTTCTTTATGAGCTGAGAAAGCATCTTTAAGTCGTTGCTTCTGAAGGATTTGAGGAACAAGTCAACGTTCTTGGCTCGAGTGAAGCTGGCCTTGTCAAAGCCCACCTTGGCCATAGCTAGCCGATAATCATCCATTGATTTTGAACCCACCTTGAAAGTACTGGAAATTATAGAAATTGCATAACTCCAAAACCCATTTTTCCTTTATAATTTAACCTCCTGTTTTTTTAAAGTTTGGTGCCTTTTTCTCCTCCGAATCCCCTCTTTCTTCAGTCCTAAAAGCCTTGCACGGTTTCAAAGAAACCCCATCCTGCCAGAGCAACAATGTTTTCCTGTGATCACTAAAGCATAGATTGTTCAAGCCTTTTGGGGTTTCGAAGACAAAGCCTCCGCCGTGGAAGTATAGGAGGAGGGAAGCAAATAGAGGATGAAAATAGGAAAGCAAAAGGAGGAGGAAGAATAGAAAGTAAGAGACAATGACATGATGGGAGGTTAAGGTGGAGGCAGTGGCCGTGTGGAGTAAAAAAGAAAGAGAATGGGTACGGGTATATAGATGAGGGACGATTCTATAATTTCATTTTAATTTTCGAAAGGATTAAATGTAAATTTAACAACAATGTTTTAAGAAAAGTCCGTTGAACACAAATAAGTTTTGTTGGGTGCAAAATTAAACCCAACTTTTTTAAAATGAGGCAAATGCAACAAAGCTACTAACTCCATTAAAACATTTGTTACTTTTCATATATGGGTCCCACGAAGTCAGATGAAATTTTCTCTCTCTTCCATGCTCTCTCTCTCTTCTCTCCCTCACCCCTACGTCAACTCGGATCCAGCTTCCATCCTTTTCCCTTCCCGTCATTTTCTGTCTTTTTCTTAATCTGGATCATTGGATTAAGATCTCAACGGTCCATATTTTTTCTTTATAATAAGAAAAAATCTGGAACGTTGAGATCTTAATGCAACCATCTAGATTGAGAAAAGGATGGGAAGGTGTAACATCCTCATTTTTATTTTTAGGATATAATTATAATTATCATTTTTATTAGGTAATTTTTAGTACTAAAAATAAATAATTAAATAAAAAATTTTAAAAAATAATTAAAAAATATTATTTTATAATATAATATTATTAAATAATATAATATAATATTATTATATAATATATTATATTATATTATTAAAATAATAATATATATATATAAAACGTGGGGGCGGCGCCCCCCACTTTTGAAAAGAGAATTGTGGCACCTTACGGTGCCACACATATAATATAAAAATAAAAAAATAATAATTAAAAAAAAGGGTAGGTAGGAGGGGGTATTATAAGTACCCATTCCTCACACACACTTCACGCAAATTCTGCGTGAAGTGTTGTGTAATAGGGTGACGGGCAAGGCTCTGATAGGAGTATTTTCATTTCTTCGGGGATCAATAAGGTACTCAAAATCTCTTCTAATTATAAAACTTCTTTTATGAAATATTTTCTAAATAATTTTCTCTTTCTTATGATATTAATTTTGTACTGATTAGAGAATATTTTAGGATTGCAATTTTGGGCAAGTTTGAGTTTTGTCAGTATATGACTATAAGAATATAGATGATAATTAATAGTTAATTTTAATCAGTTTATTTTTGTTATTTAGTTGATATAAGATTTTATAATGAATTTTCTATATATATCAACTTATAAATAATGTTATTTTGGACTTTTAAACCGATTAAATTTAGATTAAATAATTTATTTGGGTTAATGGAGATATTATTGAAATTTTAGTTGGTATAGTTTAAAATCTGAAGGACTAAACTTTCATTTATGAAATTCGTAGGATTAAACGGTCATTTATGAAATTCTGAGGACTAAACTGTCATTTGTGAAATTCGGAGGACTAAATTGTCATTTATGAAATTTGGAGGACTAAACTGTCATTTATGAAATTCGAAGGACTAAACTGTTATTTTATAATTTAAACCCTAAATTATTATTTTCAGTTTTTATAGGATATTATTATTAGAATTTGTAAATAAGTTATAATTTTGACTTTTTAGAAAATTATTAACGGGTAGTAAATTGATTGTGATAGATTGGTTTTGGCGTGTGTTTGAGCTCTTGGATTTGGAACAGTGTGATAATAATTAGCTTTGGCGAGAGGTAACCACTTTCCACTTATTATGTGTGTTGGTGTGTGTTTGTGAGTATTTTGTAAAATGATTATGAGATTGAAAATCATATATGGATATTATAGATTATTTCAATGAGTAATATTGAGGAGTATTTTGTTATACACTTGCTTTGTGGAACCATGTGATTTAAATTATAAGATGTATTTGTATATTTTGAATATCATCATATGTGTATGGAAATCTTGAGAAAATTCCTATTGAGCTATTTATTGATATATATTGGGTTGTCTGGTTTGAGTTGAGATGGAGAAAGTTATTTTTACCACGTGGTATAGCCTCCATTGGTGCACGATGGTTGGCTTTATATTGTCCCACCAGTTCAATGAGGGACTGTCCCACTAGTTCAATGAGGGACTGCGACACCCCACTAGTTCAATGAGGGGAAAGACCCATGGTCTGGAAACATGCTCTGTGGATTTTGGCCAATCCTTATCATGTGACCGGAGAGCTCTTTGAGTGGCCAGTAACATGGATATTAACTTAGCCCATGGGTCTAGTCGGCGGAAATAAGACGGTTCGGTTGGATTGATGGGAGGCACTTGGGAATTGTGATATGAGATTTGAGATATAATATTATCATTTCTGATAAGAGATTTGTGTACAAAACAATGATATTAAATTTTTAATATTTTATTATATAAACTGTTCCACTTGGCACCTCATGAATACATGTCAGCATGTGTAATGAGTTGGAAAGTTGGTTACTGAGGCTTTTGTCTCACCCCGTTGATTTAACATTTTTCAGGTGATAGTTTCCGTGCTGGAATGTCGGGAGGAGCTCCTGAGGCATAGATATATCTCTATGGTCTCTTGTAGTTTATTATGTGTTGAATTGATGTATATTGCCACTCATAGGGCCTACATCCTATAAACTCTGCTTTGACTACATATTTTGTATTATCGTATCATAGATTGGATATTATAGTATTTAATAGTTGTGTGATTTTATCTCTATTATGATTAGTATTTGAGAGATAATATTTAATATTATGGAATTGAGGAGAGGATCTTACAGAAGGGAAATGATAAAAGCTGGATCCGGTCAACTCTGGTCCTCTCACCCTTCCTCTTGCTTCGACAGCCTATCAATCTCCGGCCACCATCGTACACATCCTTCTTTGTTGCCTTCACTGCAGTCGGCAAGCGCTTTATCTAAAGTGATACCTGGTAGAGGTACAATCTGTGTCGTGTCTTTTTCTGATTAATTTAGCTTTTATAGTTTTTTGCATTATGGAAGTGTATACTGGGAGAGTGATTAGTTTAGGTTCGTAAGAATTGTTGTGAATGTTGTTAGCATTTGGCCAATGGAGAATATTGGAATCAAACTGTAGTGGTTTTATCCCTTCTAGCTGGAACTTTCGTATTCCCCCCCTTAACTACGGGTATACAACTTATTCATAGTTTCAAACTAATCTGTCTTTAAACGTTCCATACAATTAGATTCAATTGATAACATTCAAGAGATATGCACTTCGGGTTTACATGGAAATGGGCATTGATTTGAAGCAGGCATTTTAATGTCTTCTCAATCCACTATCGCTCACACTCGCAAGAACTGGGATGGCCGGAGCCACCATTTTGCAGGGGGGAGAGAGAGAGAGAGCAAGATGAATAGTGAGAAGACGAGAGTTGGTGTGGGGGGAGAGATGAGGGAGAGAGAAAATAGGGAAAGAAATAATGGGAGACAGAATTTCATATAACTTTGTCCATGTATACAAAGTAACGGTGAGTTAACGGTTTGATTGCTTGCTCTATTTTAAAACGTTTACACCGGTACAAAAATCACTTTTAAGACCGGTTAAAAAAGACATTTTAGACGGGTTATGGATCAGGTCTTGATACAGCCGGTCTAAAAAGTATTTAACTTTTTAGACCGGTTCTACAAAAACAGGTCTTAAAGTTTAACTAACGAAACGAGTAGGAAATTTCAATATAAAAAAATAATAATTTAAGACCGGTTCTAAATTTAACCGGTCTTAAATATGAATTTAAGACCGATTATTAAGAGAACCGGTCTTAAAAGTTTACTTCTTTAAGACCGGTTCTCTTAATAACTGGTCTTAAATATAGATTTAAGACCGGTTAAATTTAGAACCGGTCTTAAAGTTTAATCTTTTAAGACCGGTTCTCTTAATAACCGGTCTTAAATTTAATTTAAGACCGGTTATTTTTAGCACCGGTCTAAAAATTTTGTTTTTTTTTCATTTTATTTGTTTCAATCTTACCCAGGCCAGTAAGCCATATTCAACAACATCCCCCCTGTGCCACATTACATACACATGCATATATGTATATATTGACAATCAGAAGTAGTGACAACAACATTTTTATTTCCAGAAACAATTGGTATTTCTCAGAATGCAAACTTGCTCCAAATATAGAATCATGAAGCCTAAAATTCTTATTAGTTCTCCTTTCCCTCTTTTGTTAAATATGACCTTAGTTATCGTAATCAGTATGAACCTATAAATGTCAGTCTGTTCAAGGGAAAAACACTTGGCCCTTACAATCCTCGACTCTCAACAATCAAATAATGAACATTATGAAAAAAATCATTGAAAACAAACACATTCAATTCCAATGACTACTAATAACACATGATCAATTTATTCAATTCTCAGAAACAGTACAATATTAACAATTTATAATTATCAGGCGTTTTGAACCACATCACCACAACTAAACAATGATAGCAGGAAAATTGCGACATTGTGTGAACTTGCAATCCCAAAGCTTGTAAAGAGAAGGTGGAAAATAAATATTTCTCATTATATGGAAAAAAATTCCTAAGCTTTACAGAGAAATGAAAAAAGTGGAGGAAAATTTACAATAGTGATCCCTTGCCTGAATCAACAGTCAACTAGTATCACTAATATCCAAAATTTGTCCTAAACAGAGATATAAATGTATCAACATACACTGGCAATTTCATGCCTTAAATTAGACCACATACACAAGAATTACTTTAGTCTAAACCTCAAATCACCTCTCAAATTTAGTTTCAAAACTAATTGAATATTATGTAACAATTTTCTAATCAGCCATTCATAAGCATACATGCCAGGAAATTTGACACAATAACTTAATCAATCAAGAGACTATGAAAACTAGCAATTATCAGTACTCTAATCCTTAAATAATCAAATCTCACCAGTTCAAGACACCGTTAATTAAGCTTCACCAATTAATTTCCATCAGAGTAAATGTCATTTTTTTCTCCATTTCTATTTTAATTTCTAGTTCAATTATAGTACATATTATTCTTGGATAGACAGTGAATACACAATGTCTATTTATATGGAGAATTGAGACATGAGACATTACCTGTTTGAAGTAACTTGGACAGTGGCTTGAGGCGCAGGAAGAGAGGGGTAGCAGTGGCTGGAAAACACGCTGGAGGGAGATAAAAGCTGGGGAAATAAGAAGCTAAGCCGCCCTTCACGATGGTACTCACGGCGACTTCTTCACAGCAACGGGCACGTACGAACGGAGAAAGAGGGAGTATTTTAAACGCCGACAACAAAATATGGAAAAGAAGGTGGAAGCAGTGGCGGCGACTGGAAGGGAGGCCGAAGAATAAGGCGGAATATCACCTACGATCCTGGACTTGAGCAGTTCGCGGCGGTGGAAGCAGAGGGGGAAGGAAATGAAACGTAATTGATGAAATGAACTTTCGCGGGCGACTAGGTTTGAATATTAGACTTTTAAGACCGGTTATTTAAATAACCAGTCTTAAATTATTGACTTTTAAAACCGATTATTTAAACAACCGGTCTTAATAATAACGTGATTTATTTATTCATTTTAATAATTTTGTTTTTCAGACCGGTTGTTTAAATAACCGGTCTTAAATTATTGACTTTTAAAACCGGTTATTAACAACCGGTCTTAATTTGTTTTTGAGACCGTGTGTTTATATAACCGGTCTAAATAAGGTTTTTTAAGACCGGTTGTTTAAAAAACCGGTCTAAAAAATTGATTTTAATTACTGAATTGCCACTCCGCCTTTATTTTAGACCTTATCCGCAATAACCGGTCTAAATGATGCGGTCTAAAATGCTTATTTTGCACTAGTGTTAGGTGTAATTTTGCACCTAATAAAACTTATTTATGCTACGTGCACTTTTGGTAAAACATTATTATTAGATTTGCATCTTTATTTTTTTCAAAAGGACTTATCAGATACTAATACCTATTTGAGAATATGCATATTCATTACATCTATTTGTTTTTTTTTATATTTTTGAAGTTATTTTTAAAGGATTTTCCCGTTTATTTATTTATTCTTATAAAATATTTAAATAAATAAAAAAATATGATAATTAAATTACTTTAAAATATAAAATAACAGTGTTAATTGTGATCTCATAAAAACACAAGTATGGAAGTCGTTTGATGATGCAAGGACAAGTGGGGTGAGTATTTGAAGCGCTAACCGCACACAAGAACTCCTCCATGGAATATACGAAGACATAAAAACTAAAAAGGAATGTTTGGATGAATGGCTAATGGGTGTACACGTGGCGTGAACAGATACAAAGATGAGCTCTACAAGTGGCCTCTTGCACAACAATGCAACATCATCAAGTCTTCTCTACCCTGCAAGTACTCAATGCTAGCTGCAACAATATAGTTGCCTATCCCCTCCCCTGCGAATCACTATATATTGACCACAACACAATTGATAAAAGCTTAGCTTTGTCATTTTTTCTGATCATCACAAGCAGCTGGTTCTGACTTGGTCTTGGCTGCTGCACGAGCCACCACCAGATTGTCAAACTTGTCTGATTTGCCCAGCACTATCTCAACCTATAACGCCAACCAACACACAATCATGTAAACAAATCACCCTCTGCAACTAACTACGAGTATATACACAAGCTAACCCTCTTAAAAATTCAATCCATATAAAAATAAAAATACACATTCCATTCATTTGGAACCCACCTTGGCCTTCTGCACCAGGCGCCCTCGATTCTCATCCTTCATCCCTATTGTAGGCGTTAAAACTTCTGTTCCATTCCACACACACACATAATTGATGATTATATCAGTTACGATCCCCGTTTTGCTAGCACACGTGCAAGAAAGAAATCACACATACTCTTCTCAGCGGCCAGTTCATTGTTCTTCAAGATCTCGGCAACTGTCACAACTGTACCAATAGCTGTACGTACAGAACAGTAACATTATGACTGCTTACCCTCTTTGATTAATTGAGCATATTATAACACATGACTCTGATGTACAAAGAAATCCAGCATCTCCGTTTTTAATAGCCTTTTTGGATTTAACCAACGTAAATGTTAAATATACGACCCTACATTTCAATTTCCAGAGTATATCATGAAGGGGGAAAAACCAAAACCAATCAGAAAGGAAATGAATAATGCAGGTGAACATAAAAGATATGGACCATAGCATTCCACCCAGCTTTTATACACTTTTTCTCAAGGAGATTACTTATAAATGCAAGTAAAGAATTAAAAGAAAAAATAAAAAAGGTAGGTTTAAGAGAAACAAGTACCCATTCCCAGAGCAGAAAGCTCAACCTCATTATGGTGCTGCATGTATCTCTGCACCAAAGAAACGACACATCACATCTTTTAAACATGATGTATTTTCATTAAATTCAATCAAACCCCAAACGAGTGTGATGTGTACATTGAATATATACCTTGGCGAGATTAACGTAAAAGAAAAGAGGCTTCTTAGTGTTGGAAACTTGGATTCTGTTCTTCTTCTGCGGATCGGTGGTGGCGGGAGAGGGAGACGCCATGGTGAGAAGCATGAGCTGGATCGGAAAAGTAGGGGCATTCGTAAGAGGAAGGTGTATATATATTGGTTTTGAGCAACTATAGGATCACACGTGGCGCCAGTTGCAACTTGCCAGCTAACTTCTTCCCCCGAAAACTGAAATAGCACATCCATTGTTCTGTCTTCTGTTGATGTCGTTTTTTTTTTGGTTAATCGATGGGCCTCCTTTATTGGGCTTTCTGTGCCTCTTCGTTTTTTTACTAATTACGCTGGCCCGCCGCCCCTCATACATCCCTTGGTGGCCCATAAATTCGAACATATCAAATTATGCATGGCAAAAAACACGCAACAAAATTGAATCGTAAAGGCGACCATAGGGGGTCCGTTCAATGATGCCTGCTGCTTTGTGAGCATTTAGTCCTGCGCCAAAAGGAAAGCATCGCTCTTACCTTGTTAACTAAGCTTCTGTTAATGCAAAATATTATTCCTTTCAGTTGGAGTTTACAGAGCGCTTTTTTTGGGACCAAATACAGAGCTGGTTGATTCATGATATGCATGAAAAAAATAATAATAAGCAGATTGCAAATTAGAGAATTTGTGACAACTAGAGATAGAAATGATACAACTAAGTTGGTCTTGGATAAAGGTGTCATATAACAATAATCTGGTTATCTTTAATATTATTATTTGGTGGTACTATGATATTAGTTTGGTATAGTTTGCTTGCAAGGATTGTTACAGGTACATTAATTATGTCTGCTCCTTTTATTTTAGTTTGGTTCAGGGGAGAAAGTAAAGAAATGTGTGGCCTCACGTTTACGTCTGTCTCATTAGAAAATGGTGACGATGATATGCGTATGAGTGGTTCAGTTAAGCGCTGTCAAAGTGCTATATCATGGATTATGATGATCCCACCACCGAATTGAAGTTCAGGGCAAAAGCAAAAAACAAGAGAGGGGCAAGAGCCGGAGTCCACGTATTAGGATAGATGGTGGAGCCGATTAAAAAAGTGGTATGGGGAAGTTGAGCGCACCCCAAATTAAATATAAACGTTTATTTTATATGTTACTCCAAAATTGCATGGGTAGTTATTTATTGTTGGCGAAGGAATTAGAAGAAGTAGCATCAGATTTTTATTTTTGAACGGCAGCAGTTGAGGAAAGGAAATTAGGGCGAAAGGCATATACGTTGGGCGACATGTAGATGTCAGGTGGATGAATGTACGTATGTTGTAGGTGTGGTGATTCATCAACAAAGTGTGGGTTGAGATGGGCAAGTCGTTATTATTGGATAGCGTATATGTCGTACGTGGGTTCATTTATATATGATTCAGGCACCTTGCTGCGCACTGATGATGTGTGTGTGTGAATAAAGAATGAAGAGTGGGTGGCCAATTGGATAGTTGAATTGAATGCTGAAGACGGGGGGGTTTAATTAATTTAACAGAGAGAGTGAAGTATGAAGAAGGGCGAGGTTAATGGGAATGATTTGGGGTAAGTAAAGAACAAGGAAGTCAAGAATTGAAATTGTTAAGAATAACACACAGGATGTGCGGTAGATGGATGAAATTAAACGCAACAGGCGGAGGAATTATTCCACTGATTGCGGTAGGTTCCTATTGTACTGGCTGACGACGGCGTTAGGTACCCAATTAAAAGTTTACTCGTACAGTAAAACATGAAAATAATTAAATATATGACAAGTCCGTGAATTCTGGAATCTGGATAGCATTGTTAGATTTGGAAGTTCCAACCCCTAGATGCTCCCGTTCATGGTTTCAAACCAACCAACAACCTCACGTCCTTTTTTTTTTTTAATTATTATTATTTTTTGTATATGCTCCTTAATTGTTTCGATAAATTAAAGAAATGAAACTTGTTAATCAGAAGACACCATCAGGATGAAGTTAGTAAGAGATAAATAAAATAAAATTTCAATAGTATTATATGATTTAAAATGTGGAAGCCAAGAAATATAATGCTGTGTGTTGGGGTAATATATATGTATGGAGATGGAGTGTAGGTGGGGTGGGAAGGGGTCAGCAATGTAATGAAACATGGGAAATGAGAGATAGGGAGATAATGAAGGAGGAGTGAAGAGCGAGCTGAGGAGGCAGAGAGAGAAACCGATTTAAAATGGTGGAAGGCGCATAGATGGCTCTGATTTGATATGAACACACGGCCGGGAATTGGGCAAATGAATGAAAAGTTTGAATTGAGGAAAGAAAATAAAAGGTGCCTGGAGGCTGGATCCCTCCCTCCAAGGGACCTTCGAATTCAAAAGCATATATATACATACAAAGCGACACAAAAGCTACAAAGTGACCACCCCTGCCCCTGCTTTCCAATATTTGACTCTACTTTTCCATTCTTTTTCTTTTAATACATGTCGGCTTTTATTCCCTCATAAACATCCACACTGAGTATATATATAAATAATCCTGTGCATGCCCCCGCGCACTCATCAACTCCATCGCTACTGTAATTTGTCCCATGTTTCATTCATGTGACGGGACGGCTGACTCCGTTAATAATTCAAACAACATTGTCCCCAATCCATGCCTATGCCTATGCAAGGCCCTCCATTTTCCACAATCCTCCTTCATAACTCCTCATTCCATCCTTTTCCTTTTCACACCCCAACCACAAACTTATTCCTCTACTATCTGGATGTGAGAAAGTACCGCTATACTTACAATTATAATGATCCTATTTGTCGGGGAGGATCGTTATAGGGTGAAGGAATTTAATCTATGAGAGAGGAAGAAGATGTCAGGGATTTGATATGCTCTCTATAAATATAGCACCCACCATAACCACATACCACTCACTCCTACTCAGTACTCACCATCCTCTTGCCAAATATTCACTGCTCACTGTCACTGCACCCCACGTCACGTGATCCATGTCCAAACAACCCTAATGTTGCACCCCCACCCCGCTTCTTTTGTCCCCACATGCACCCTCTATTTACTCCCCCCCCAACTTCTACCAATTAATATTTACCCAGTAACGAAGTGCTCCGCAGAAACCCAATGCACCAATGCTCAGCTTCTTTCACATCCTCCCGTGTTACAAGTTACAACTTCCTGCCCTCCAAAAATAAACATGGCACAACAAATATGTCTATCACGCCACTGCCCACCCCAACTTATGTTTCCTCCACTAATATTGTGCTAGACATACTCACACAAATTAAAATAAATCTTTTTTTTTATATATTTATCTTATATATTATAAATTACGAATGAAAAATTATTTTTAAAAACTTTAATTATCATTCTAAACATATATATTATGTCCGCCCCAACTCCCACTCATACGCCCAATAGGGATCATTCATTCTCTTTTTGTTCCCTTGTTATTGCTATGAATTATACATGCATTAAAGTAACTTGCTATCGAGCTCTCTTCGTGGTGTATATCATAACCTTCCTATCTACTGCTTCCCCCGATTAGAACATCCATCCATATCCACTAAAAATATCCATTTCCCCATCCAAAGAGGTTAATGACAAATTTGGTTCTGTACAATATTTCAATTTACTCATTTTTAAAAATCGATAGCAAGTATAACAATATAATTATGAAATAATGATATCCTGTTAATTACAGTGAGGGACGGTGGCGTCCAGATCAGCAGCGGAGGCGAAGTGGATTTGCTGGGCTTATCAATCAATTTGTCCGTTTTTGGAGGGAAGTGGGTCAGACAAATTACGCGGGGGATTCAACGTCAGGTCTGTTCAAATTTCACTGTCTGTTATCACCGTCAATTCTTCGGCTTTGACAACGAAAGTACCAATGTTTCCCAACTTCCATTCCCCAACATCCAAGTGAAAACCCGCTCTATATATATATATATATCCATTATCACCCTCCCCAGCAATACTACTCCCAGGAGGGGGAAAAAATATGTATTTTATAATTAGCCCCTAAAAAAAAGGTTTTTGTGAACCTCCCTCGAGAAAAGGAATATCATTTACAAATTCATTTGTTCTATTTTGCACGTACAGGGAGAAGAGAGAGAGAAGAAGCGCGGCGACGAGGAGGAGGAGGAAGGCCTCCGAAGAGATCTTGCCAGATCGTGACCGAAATCTTCACATTCTCAGCTCGCTGTGGTGCGTTTCTCCCTCTTCAGGTCTCTAATTTTTTCAATCTCTGCAATGTGGATGTCGATCTCTGGTGTCGCTTCCATGGGATTTGAGCTCCCTCATATGCTGTTTTGGGGATCTTTCTCTCTCACCCCGGTTTCCGTCTGTAGGTGTGGGTGTCTTTCGCAACTCTTCTGCGAAACAGAAGACTACATGTTTTCTTTTCACCTTTCATCTCATTATCCTTCCCCCATTGCAGTGCTAGCTCCTGGTTTTGGGTGAAAGGATTTCAAGATTATCTGTAACTCATCTTCTTTAATGGGTACCTAATTCATGGATGGAAACGCCAAATATTACCTGTTTCCTTTTGGAACCTCATATTGGGCCCAAACCCGGGATTTTATTCTGGAGGGCGTCTACATACTCTTGATATTTAATCTTCAATGCGTTCCAGATGTCCATGATTCGTTCTTTTGTTGTTTTCTCTGTGTCTTGGGTTCAAGCTGAGGCCTTTTTTTTGGGGGGGGGGGGGGTGGCGGCTTTTTGAGTAATTTGGCTACCATAAAAGAGCCTTTCATTTTAAAACTTAGCCTAAGGATCGTGAAATGCTTGTTTTATGATGCTATGAAGTTTCAGAATCCTATCAAAATATCTTTTCTGATGAACCTAGGTTATGCTAGAAGAACATGTTCCTCTTGAATTGAGCAGTTGTCATCTTTTCTGTTAAATTTTATGTGCAGGGGAATCTATGTCATGCCATACTTCCGCCCTTTAACTTTTATGCTCTAAGTCTGTTCTTCTTGCCATCTCTCTCTCTCTCTCTTTTTCTTTCTATCTCTTGGGTTGGAGTTGGAGTTTTGGCCCTCCGGACTTGTAGTTATATCTATCGTGAATTTTGAGCCGAAGTGGAATAATGTTCTATTATTCTTCTCTTCATTGTTGTTCGAGAATGAATGCATATGTAGAAATTTTATTCTTAGGTCAAAGTGATGGATTTTTTTTTTTCAATCAATGGCAACATCTTCAAACTATTATGCTGCTTACCCTGTAACCTGAATCATGCAGTGTCATGGGGAGGGAAGTTACTGGCATACATGTTGTGGACAAGAGGCCAAATCCTATCGTAGCGACTTCAAATGGCAGTTCCAGTGATAAAGTACATGTTTCTCCCAGAATTGCTGGAGTTAAGCTCGAAACAAAGGACCATGAGGTAATGGAATGTGCTGAAGTTAATTCATTTATTGAGAAATGTCATGAGAAAAATGAGAAATCAGAAGCACAGACGGAGGGTGACAGTAAAAAGCTAAGCTCACCTGCTGCAAGATCTACGGCTGTGGAATTGGAACCTACAAGCCACTCTGTTCCACTCTCATCTGATATGGCTGCTCAAAAGAATGGCTCTGACATGCTAAGTGTTGGTACTGAAGGTGTTATGACTAGTTTGAACATGTCCTCGAATGCTAACAACACACATTCACCAAATTCAACAAAGCATTTGCAGGTAATCGGAAGTTTCAACGGCTTACTTGATGTTATGCCATCGTTTTTTTCCCTTTGAAAAAATGGAGTTGCATTTCTATATAAGGTTGTTCGTGATTGTGCTTGAGAAATTTAGAAGGTGAAGTTGTTACTGGCTTATTGAATAGTGGGGCTAAGATATTATATTCTTTTTTATGTATGTTTGTTGACATTACATGAGTAACTATAACTGAAGATTTGTTTTCCCTCCTGCCATCGATGAACTAGTAATTCTAATTCGAGAAACATGTCAAAATGCTAGTAGAGATAATTGATAAGACTTCGTTTATGTAGCAACGAACACACATTGAATTTTTTTCAAAGGAATTCTTGAAATAATCACTCACTTATGAAAAGCAACCATCCATATAAAGAACTGTTCAGAATATTGGATCTACCTGCTCTTTTGGTTAAAATTGTTATTTTGTATATATTTTTCAGTAGTGTTGTTTTAACGAGATTAGTGATGTGCAAAATCTTTTTCTTTATTTGCAGACAAACTCGCCTTTTTCATTAAGGAAATCCTTGCTCCATGATGATGATGATAATTGGTCTCTTGCTTCCTCGTATCCTTCAAACTTTATAATATTCTGATGTAGTTATTTGAACAGCGTGCTCTAGATATGCTGGAAGGACCTAAGCATCTGCCGTACAATTATCTGATATCTCATATGGGTTTTAATTATAACTGTTGTATAACTTTAGATATTGTTGCAATTGGCTAGATTCACATCTAAATAACACGACAATTGCTTTGCTATTTGTTCCTTTAACCACACAGTAGTGCTGCATCTGCCCGCACAGCTAGATCTAGGGTGACTGTAGGTTCAGCCCCTACATTTAGATGCTCGAGCCGTGCAGAGAAACGGAAGGAGGTATTCTTTTGCAGAAGTAAATTTGATATATTTCTGTGAGGCAGACTGTTTTTGAGCTGGTGTTGTTATCTTCACTTTGGTTTTTCCATCCAGTTTTATCTGAAGGTAGAGGAGAAGCATCGAGCTCTTGAAGAAGAAAGAAACCAATACAAAGCAAGGCAGAAGGTACAGTGTTTGGCTCTTTCCGTTTCCTTTAAATTTCCTCAGCCGAAGCCTATTGATAAGGGTGTATTGTTTTCTGTTTCTCCCCCCATATTGCTATTTAGTTTTCACACATTACATTGATCAAACCACTGTTTTTAGGAAGAGGAAGAAGCAGCTATCAAGCAGTTGAGGAAGAATTTGGTGATCAGAGCAAATCCAGTACCAAGTTTCTACTATGAAGGACCTCCTCCCAAGGTTGAACTTAAGAAGGTACGCTTTCGTCTTCCCTATTTTCCCCATGTCCTTCCCGAGTAGGACGTAACAATAATAGCCTGGAGAGGCTTAGGTGATATATTACTGATAGAAAATATCTGAAAACCTATCATAGAAGAAAGAAGTAGCTTATTCTAATATATCTTTTGCAAGTAGACAGCAAGATGTTAGCAGCAACATGTATTATTTTAAATTATCTTTTCTTTGCAAGTAGGCAACAATAGGTTGGCAGCAGCATGTCTTTGCAAGCAGGCAGCCACTTACCAACTTGTTGCTGAGTATTTTTATATTTTGCTTTCTCCATGAAGAAGTATTCTAGCTCTATAAATAGCTATTGGAAGTTTATGTAAGGTACAACTAGATGAATGAATATTTGCTGAGTTATTTGCTTTCTCCCTTTCTTCTATGTTCAGCCTCACTTTCCCCCTCCTTCCCTATTCTGTTTCACGTTCAATTTTCCCTTCCCTCTCTCAGTCTTAGTTCTGTCCCTCCCCTATTCCTCACTGTTTCTGTATGATTTCTTCCTAAGCCACCCCTAGCTGAAATTATTTTAAGGCATATGTGAGTGTATTACATCAATTACATTACAGCATGCAGACCAATGGTGCTGCTAAGTCTTGAGTTCACTAACGTTGTACTCTGTTTTTATGGCAGCTGCCACTAACTCGGGCCAAGTCACCAAAATTAACAAGGAGAAAGAGCTCTGGTGATGCTATCAGCTCATCCTCGGAAGTTTGTTCCCGGCAACAACGTCACAGCCTTGGCAGTGGGAAAGAGGTATCCAACAGTCCTGTCACTCCAAAAACTAAGGAGCATGTTCTTGGACGCAAGAGCAATGGCAGTTTCGAAAAGACAAAAGTGGGCAAGGAAGCAAAATCAGCACCTCCTAAGATCACCCAGCAAACAAATGCAGACATATCAGTCCACTGACGAATGAGCGTTCAAGTATTAGCTGACCTCCCGTTGAGACGAAAATAGCCTTCATTTTCATTTCATCCGGACTGACTTATCAAGTGAATTGTGTTGAATTGTATATGTTTTGTAAGTTATATTGGGACACATCTTGTTATATATGAAGATAGAGTTATGATCTAATATGCATTGCATGTATTTGGTAAGTAAAGAGTACGTAGTATGAGATTATTCCGGATGCTATAATGTTGTCTGAGTGCAAGAAATATTCTACGCTGTGTTGTTCTCCATATCAGAAACTTGAACATCTCTAAAAAGGAGCTGGATCGGATTGTTAACATGTGATGGCTTTTTTTCCCCCTTTTTTCCGGCCGGCTTGTTCCCGTGTTGTATGAGTTCGGATGTTTTAATATGATGGGCGGTATTTTGATTTTTTGTTTTTTGGTAATGGTAATGATTGAACCTGGGATATGCCAAACACAAACACAATATTCTAATAGTAGTATCAAAATTAAAAAAAAAAAACTTGTCTGTAATTAGTATGAAATTGTAGGTTATCGGATGAAGGCGAGGGGCTTGTGAATCAAATAACACATACAGGGATTATTCCACACGCGAAATGGCGCTTCAATCATCTTTGACCGCAATTGGAGGGAATCTTAGGTTTTTTCCTTTTCCTTTTTATTTTATGTCAAATAAAAGAAAACAAGTGACAAAATTATTAACGAACTGCCGTCCATATTTGATTATGAATATTGCCAAGTGACGGCTTTTCTCAATGGTTTCCTTCTTATCCTTTTTCACACACAGTCCCTTTTATTTATTTAATTATCCATTTAATTCGATGTAAAAGATTACTATTACTGGCAATCATTGTCATATGGTTTTTAAGAGCACTCAAGTAATCATAGTAAATAGACAGTGAATCAAATTGTGTAGTAAGAGAGTTAGGGTGAAAAATATTGAGAAAATTATTTCCATTCTATTTAAAAGTTAATTAGAGAGCAGAAACTGAAGTCGCGCCATTGATTAATTTGCTACTGTCTAAGGCAATTAAATTAATTCTATTTATATTTTATGGACACCACTGTTTGGTAGACAGACAAAGGATCACAAACCTTTCTACTTACTGTTAAAAAACAAACAAACATTCTATTTAGGAATATGGATACATATATAGTCATGGATAAATGAGAAAATGGCCTTCATTTTGCTGACTCCCTATGCAGATAACTTGCTACAGACGTTATAGGCTGTTGAACCGGGAAAAGAACACGAGGAGGCCAAATAAATTTTGGAAGTACAGAAACAATCAAAGCTGTATATATCTTCTGAGCTGATCTTTGCAGGGAATCTTAAACCATGACGCTATGTTTCATACAACACGGCGATTATATCAGCAGTACCACTGCCTTCATCGTCCCTTGGGACTGACCATTTGTGAGAAGATGGCATTAGAATTATCACCCGTCTCCTGCTCACCCCCAAGGCTTAGATTCTTATAATGTGTTGCTACATCGTTTCCCTTCAAGCTAATCTCTTCGAACTCAGCATCATCCATAGGCAAAGAAGACGACTTAATTGATCCATCAGGATTTTCCTGCAGCTGCAGGGCAAGTTCAAGATTCCACAGCAGATCATTCATTGTGGGACGATGCACTCCATGATCTGACAAGCACTTTTCAGCAGTATCTGCAAACTTTCTTAAGCTTTCTCGACGGATTTTTCCTTTGAGATTCGGGTCTATTATGTCCTCTAGGGTTCCTCTTCTTTTGTTGATTAGAGCCCAATCCGCCAGACTCACCTGTTCCTTGGAGAGGCTAGGATTCAGAGCAGGCCTCGCACAGAGTGCCTCAAACAGGACAACCCCAAATGAGTACACATCAGATTTCTCGGTCAGTTGTTGTCTCCTGAAATATTCAGGATCCAAGTATCCAAAGCTGCCCTTGACCACTGTGCTGACGTGGCCGTTATTCATGTTGGGACCAGTTTTGGAGAGGCCGAAGTCTGAAACCTTGGCGACCCAGTTTTCATCTAGAAGAATGTTAGTTGTTTTCACATCCCTATGAATAATGGTGTACCTAGCACCGGTGTGAAGGTAATGAAGTCCTCTGGCAGCTCCAATGCAAATCTCCAACCTTTGCTTCCATGACAGGGCGTTCACAGGCTTGTTTCCCTTGTAAATATGTTCCCTTAAAGTGCCACGAGCCATGTAGTCATAAACCAGACACATTTCATCATCTTCCTCACAAAACCCAATCAACGAGACCAAATGCTTGTGCCTGAGCTTGGAAAGCATCTCAATCTCAGTCTGGAATTCATTGACACCTTGTTCCGATTGAGGATTGGACCTCTTGATAGCCACTTTAAGCCCATTATCAATCACACCTTTATACACCTTACCGAATCCTCCAACCCCAATAACATTGGATTCATCGAAGTTCTTGGTAGCGTGCTTTATCTCCGACAAAGAGAAGTACCTGCAAAGACCTTGTGCCGTGGCAGACAAGGTAACACCACCGGCGCTCCTCCCAGAAAACGTGGATTTACCGGAACTTTGGGTATTCCCATAGAGTGGAAGCCAGCTTGAAGTGTGTGGCTCTGATCCTGGGACTCTCTTTTGCCTCTGGTACACTGCAATGCACAGTGCAGCTAGTAAAGCAGCCCCTCCTGCAGCCCCTCCAATTATAGCCGGACGAGTACTCTGATCCTTGTTTTGGAAAGATTTTTGCTGCTCTTCCTCTGCCTTCATTAGCATGTCCGAAGGCTGAGGATTGGGTCCCGCCAACGTTGTATCGTTGAGCTTGAATATCTCAATCCCGTTCAGAATTGCATCATAGTATTCAGGCTTCGTCTCAGTAGCAGGGTGGAGAGCAAGCCAGAGTTGGTCAGCGCCGGGCCTATCCTGAGCATATACTACGTAGTCCTTGTAAGTGGGCACGCCTCTCCCACTCGTCCATCCAATCACATCCGCCCCTGACTGCGCCGTTTGATTGTTCAAATATATGTTGAAGGCTATTTCATTGCTTTTGTCAAATGTGTAATCACAAAAGTGTAACCTTGTGAGATACATGGAATTAGGATCCACTTGGAAAATCCACGTGAGGTTATACGACAATGTCACATCCTTGTCGCTTCCCATGGATCTCGACGTGGAGTAGACAGTAGGAGGAGCAATGTATTGTGGCATGCTTTGGTAGTTGATTTGGACGGTCTTGTTTGCTTCGGTGGTCACACCTGTGGATGCGCCGTAAAGATACGGCGTGTCGTCGTACCACGTTCTGCTGAGATGAGAGTCTTGGGTTGGCGATATGTATTGTCCTCCAACATTGAGTCTGAACATGGTCTGTGAATGCAGGCTTGTGGCGTCCATGAGTTGGTTGAAACCCACCAGCGTGGCCGAAGAATCGAACAAGTTTGGCATTTCCATAAGTTGGATGCCATTCACAAAAGCGAAAGAGCCGTTGTACTCGTGGGAAGGCTTGAAGGTGAGGGTGAGAGAATCTGAGGTGAGAGGGGCGAGGGAATACTCTCTGTCGATGTAAGCCTGGGAGAGGGCTTGGCAGGTAATAGAGGCGCTGAAATTGCTCAAGAGGGTGAGCCTATTTGCGGTGACCGAGAAATATGAATTGGCAGGATCAAAATTTGAATAGACGGAGGGGTAAAAGTGTAGCCTTAGCCAATAACGTTTATCAGGACTGATGGGAAATTTATAGGTGGCCTCGGAGGTGAAAACACGAGCTGTCATGTATGGAACCTCGGACGAAAGCGAAGGATCTTGGTAGGAGGCTCTGAACGCGTTGGAATCGCCTTCCGATAGGTACTTGTTATCGGGGTTCCATTGCCTTCCGTCTGAATCTTTGCCTCCGCCGTCGGCCAAGCCACATCCCAGCATCAACGACGACGACGGGTTTTGGCCTCTTGCCAGAAGGGCATTGAAGACAGGGGAGAGACAGAGGACAGAGAGCAAGACATGGAGACGTATGTTGTGGGTCATGATGATCCGAGAGATGTTGGGAGGCGTACAGGGAAAAAAGAGAGGGAGGAGAGATTTTTCCCGTACGCCGAGTAAGCCAGAAAACGGCCTTGTTTGTGTTTGGAGTGGTTTGAAACCATCTAATAATGACCTACCTGGATTGGAGGGACCAAACCAGGTTAGGAAACATGGCGCTGCATTTTATTATATCGTTCTGTTAGTTATGAGGAGGAATCTTTTCTTGCTCTGCTGCTTGCTTTGATCTCAAATCCTAAATTTGGATCCTCGTTAGGCTTTTATTGTCTGAGAATGGGCGGTAGTTGGAAACCCATGTTGACGAGCCCCAATCGCTGCTATTGAACGAATCCATAATAATTGCACTAAATTTAGCATTCATTCAGTCGTTCCCTACAATTTTGTTATTAATTACGTGCATGATATTATGCCACTTTATTCTCGCCTTAGGAAGGGTGGAAGGATCATCACTCTGACGGTCTGACCAAATTTTTATTTTAATCAAACAGAAGCACGAATTATATGAAATTATTTGTTGCTATTACTTATTATATGCGAATATCAAGCTTAATTACTCCCGCGATAGGTATACGTGAACCAGGGATATTTACAAGCAGTTTGATTGATAAATTTTTTACGCTTCTAACATACAGTTAAGATGATAAAAATCTTGATATTCGCATCTATTAACTAGGGTTCGCCTTTGGTTAATATAACGGAAAGGAAAAGGGGGGGGGGGGATGCGAAACTTTTCCCTCGTACATACAGTTTACAGGGTCTAAAAAAGGGGCCTGGTATTGCCGGAGTGAGAATGGCTTCATTCAAAAACAGTAGTTTAATTTTGACGTGGAAGTTGGAAGTAAAGAGAAACAGCCTTATAAATATAAAGGAAATTAAAGTGTGACTGAAGTATTCACAAACTGCAATATTAATGGCTGATTAATTATATGGAAAGTATTAGGCATCATCATAATTTAATTTCCGCGACAGAAACGTACGTTAATTAATTTTGACCAGAAGAGGTGTGGGTATTCATTCAAAACTTGTTCCGAAAAAGTTGCTTAGGCATGTTTCAATTAACTATACTTTAGGTAAGTTAAGAAAGTTACTTAAAATTAGTTATTTTTTGAAATTATCTTCAATAATAAGAGCCATGGTTGGAGAAATTTAATTAATTAGAGAGAAAGTGGTATAGTAAATAAGAAATTAATATTTTTGAATAAAAATATATTATATTGTGAAATGTACGTGCAAGAAAGTTTGAGTAATGCAGATTAAACAGCAGATTTAAGTATGGAGTGCAAAAGGTTAATTAGAGGCAGCACTAAATTAGGGGAATGGCGCTCACCGGCAAATGATAATTAAGGCAATAATAATAAACATTAACCATATTTTGTCCCAAAAATAAAGAAGGTACTGTTAGGAATGGATGGCGGAATAGGAAGCAGCAGCAATATAGGAGAGTAAATAACCTCGCAACCTTTAAATCATGACCTCCCCTGGCCTCCTCCATTTGTTTCTTGTTCAGAGCATATATCACTCCTCCTCCTACACTAATCCCTCGGCGAGGCGGCTCTTGTTGCTGCCTCCGCCACCATTTTCATTCACATTCCTTCTTCCGCCTGCCGCCTCCAATGGCCGAAGAATCTCCACGCCACTCTTCCTCTACTTCTGCTGTGCAGGACTCCGGGGATGAGTTCCGCCACATGTCGCTGGAGCCGCCGCCCTGGGACAAGGGCAAGCGACTCTCCAAGCAGATGTCCATGGGCGAAAGGCGCCGGAACATGGCGTGGGAGAAGAGGCGACGCCAGATTCTGGAGCAAGAGCGCAGCAGCAGGAATGGCCTTCCTCGTCACGATCTGACGGACGAGGATTTAAGCGACCTCAGGGGCAGCATAGAGCTGGGGTTTGGATTCACCGAGGAAGAGGGACAGTCACTGACCCACACCTTGCCGGCTCTGGACCTTTATTTCGCTGTCAATCGACAACTTTCCAGCCCCGGCTCCTCCACCCCTACAAGCCTCGGCGATCGTTCTTCTTCCTTTGGGAGCACAAAGAGCGACTGTGACTGGTGGAGGATTTGCAGCCCAGGTATGGAACTGAAGGCGCTTGGTTATTCATTATTTCCTGGGCCACTGATGTAAGGATGCTTGTACATGTGTGGTTTAATTCGGTACAGGCGACGACCCCGAGCAAGTCAAGACGAAGCTCAGGCATTGGGCTCAAGCCGTTGCTTGTTCTGTCATGCAATGTAATCCACTTGAATGAAGACTCTTCACATTCCCGGAAATATAAAGTTGGATTAACATCACTGCGGCATCATAATAAATGCATGCGTGTGATAACTGAGGCTGGGCTTTTTTGGAGGTGAAACCGTGAGCTCTAATTTTGGTGTCGGAGGCAGATGGCCGAACACAATGACAACGGTACGGTGGAACCAAATAGTGGGGCCCAAGTGAAGGCGCAGGGTGGCAAGGACTGCGATCATTTTGTGATTGTAAGTCACCGGAGGAGATATATGTCAGTGCCGCTTCATACATAGGGGCACGTGTCTTCTCCCAAATGTGTCGTGGGGATGGTTCAACTCTTTGCTCTCTGTTTTTTTTTCCGGACAAGGTTCAACTCTTTCCTCTAACTTAACAACATGAAGCCTACCATGACCATCTCTAGGGAATTTAGCATTTTATTTTTCTCTCTCTTTTTTCGCCCATACGTGGTTGTCTAGCCATTTAGCTCTCATTCTGCTCTCATCATCCTCGCATCTTTTGTTTTGCCTTGTAAACATTACCGGCCAACAACTCATTTGTATATCCACATTTAGCTTCCCTTGCTCTTCCGCTTTTTACAAGTATAAAAAATATAATGTTTTCAACAGCTAACGTAACGTATATTGAGATAACTGGTTGTGAATCTCAAGAACACAAATAACAAGCAAAAGGCAAAGGAAAATAGAAAGCCCATCATTTAACAGCTACAAGAAAAAGACAAAAATCAAGAAGCATGAAGGCCAAACGCACAAACAGGCACCATGCAACAACCACTATTCAGTCATGCACGGATGTGGCATGGAAGATGAAGAGCACTTGAGTGTGCATCTTAAGCAATTTAAAACAAGTATAGCTCTAAATTCGAACCATGCCACTATGATAAGGAAATTCACGGATCACCATGAATGAGGGGAGAATGCGAGTAAGCCAGCCAGCACTAAATGTATGAGCCAAAGCAAATTATTAATAAAACGTGACAAGCAGAAAATAAAGGAAAAATCACAGACAAAAATATGCAACATTGCAATATCAACCTCTGAGTGACTCCTAATGAACTTAAAGGTCCCATAATAAACATTTGTGGAGCTTTTTGACAAAAGCTCTGCAAGAACCCACAACTAACCTACATCCATTGTTATTTCGTATTATTTTAAATTTACTCAGAGAGGCTCATATAAACCAACTAATATTTAACAAGTTGGATGGTATGTCAAATTAGATAGACCGGCAAATCTTCATTCTCACGAGTCAACTAGTTAGACCAGCGTTTGAATCGATGATGTGTAAATTAAATACAATTTTTTTAATAAAACTAATTACTTGCATGCACGTATAGTAATACATTACAAAATAAATAAATCTTTAATAAGTCTAATTTTGAATACAATATATGAAATTTTAATGAAGTAACATAGTGGGGGGTCCAGGCGGCATGAAAATATATTGAAATTTTTGGGACGGCCAATTTTTAATTTATTCTTCATAGTTTTTTTAAAATATTTTCTCGGCATTTTCCATCAAACAACCTAAAATCCACCCGATTTTCTAAAAATCGTTTTTATTCTTTTAGTGTTTGGGTTTCACCTGCATTGTTGGGCATTGCCCAGTTCCATTATTTAATCATTAATGACTCAGCTTAAGAATAGTTTGGGAAAGATCAGGTATAGACTTTTATTCTCGTACATAATTATTAATTTTACTTTGCATGTAAAAATACTCACAAGAACGACATATATTTTATAATGTAAAATAATAGATCATTACGCTAGCTATTAAATTAAATATAATATACATAAATTATTTGCCTCATATGCTTTGCATTTTTCTACAAAAAAATTGTACGCTCAATTCCACCAGGTGGTAGCTACTTAATTTGGGGGAGAGGTCTCCCTGTTCTTTGACAACTGCTCATATATATTTAAGAACTTCAGAATGAATTAGAGTTGATCCTTATGCATATGAAGGAAGAATTTTTTTTTAAAAAAAACCACCTTTACCCCTCAGTTAAGTGAAAAAAAAGGGGGGGAAATCTCATTTAAATCCAGTTAAAATAATCACTACTACAAAATAGGCTTTTAGTAGCGTATTTCTAATGACACTTCTTCACAAAAATACTGTAGATAATTTTTATTTTTTAAAAAAAAATTAGAAACTACGGCACTTCATATTATAAGCGTCATAGTTTTGATAGGCTTGTATGACACTTTCATAAAAAAACGCTATACAAAATCTTTTTTGTTTTAAGAATTAAGTACTGGCTATGGCACTTTGTAGTAAAGCGTCATAGGTGGTATATAGCCTTGTATAAATATAAGGAACATTAAATGTTACTTGCATAAATATAATGGACATCATGTAGTCTCAACTTTCTCACTAGTATTTATTTCCAATTTTTTAATTATGAAATAAAATTAAACAAAGTAAAAATTAAAAAAGTATATTAAGTATATATAAATTTAAATCCCAAATTTTTTTATAAATTTTTTTATAATGTTTGAAGAGATATAAACAATTCATCTAAAAATCACAACAAAATTTTTATTCCAAAAACTAAATAAAAAATTTGGCTTTGTAGTCAAAGTGGCCTTGTATTCCCTGCCAAAACTAAATAATTTGGCTTTGGCCGGGCATCCGAGACCATATAATGGGCCAAGGCCACAGCAAAGGCTGCCAAGCTAGCCTGCTGACTAGCTTGACCTTAGCCGGCTAAGGAAATAAACCCTTGGCCAGCGCTTAATGCACAAGCGTCGGCCAAGTGTACCCCTTAGTGAAAAAGCGTCGGCCAAAGGCGACATAGGCTGACACTTAAAACACAAGTATGAATTGAGAATAAAACTGATATGATATTGAACATAAGTACCATTAGGAAATAATATTTTTGAAGTATAAAGCTGGTTATAATGTTCAAAATGAGCTTTTTTTGTGAAAGGTACAATTTTAGAAAACAATTGCAATATTGTCTCGCAACTGATATTCTTTAAAATGCAACATGATTTTTTTTTTGTAAAAGTATGCCATTGGACGTCGCTTTCTTTTGAAAACGTCGTCTAAGGTGCCTTTTTATTTTTTTACTTTTTTACAAATTTATCTTTTTCCGAACATGCAGGCATGACTGCCTCCTTTTGGTTTTATTTCGTACATGCATTCATATATTTCTTTTTTTTTTTGCAAAAGTAATGCCTTGGACGGCGCTTTCTTTGAAAGCGTCGTCTAAGGTGACGCCTTATATGGCGCTTTCTTTGAAAGCGCCATACAAGGCGTTATAAATTTATTTGGAGGGCGTTGGAGAGCCATTTTTTCATCTTCTCCCACACCGTCCTTATTTAACAGAGCTCTCCTTTAGTCTTTTCGGTTGGTCCACTACCTTTTCTTATCAATTGTCTCCATTCTATTTGACGGCAGCAAGCGGAGGCTTTCTTGGTCCCCCTCTTTTTAATTTGTCTATTCTTGTCTTCTCCTCTTACACATTTGATTTCTTCAATATTTGGTCACCACTTTGGTTGCAGTACAAAGCTTCATGTCTCACGTGTTGTTTTCTACTTGTGTCGCCTCCTACAGAGGCATTCTTTCCTGTAAGTGGTTTTTTTTTCAACATTTGGTCCACATTTTTTTTGTTTTTTAGTTAAAATTTATCCTAAATCTAAATATTATTGGTGTAAAACTTGTACGGCTCAAGTTTAAGCAACTTAAATACTGAAGTTCTTGTGAATGATATTTAATAACGTGCTGGAATTCTTGATTGAATGGTCAAATGATTTTGAAAAAAACAATAAAAAAGGTAAAATACGAGCGTAAAGCGAAGAGAAGAGAGAATGTTGATATTATGGAAGTAGAGAGAGAAATTAATGTTAAGGATATGATAGATGGACAATGAGATCAAAGCCAAGTGCCCATTAAAGTAGTTAGGCTTTATAGGACATGTAGACTCGTTCACCTTCCTTTACATTTTTGGCACATTATAATTATTGGTTTTGTCATATATATATTGAGGAGACAAAGGAAGATGGTGGCCGCCACATTATTGGTTTTTGAATTCAACACACTACTAAAAAAAATTGATAGTTACATTGTGGTGCTTATATTTTAAACCTTTGTTATTTTTAGCTGTTACAATTTTGAACTGTTTGGATGAAATTAAATTTGGTTAAACTATGTTTTTAGCCCATTAAGTTTACATCAATTATACTTTTGGTCTCTTAACTTTATAAATATGATGATGCTAGGTTAATTGGTTGATTATTTGTGACTTAAAGAAAGTGTTTAATATTTAAAAATAAATAACAAAAGATAAAAGTAATTAATAACTGTAATATGCAAGCAACTAACCACTTATAAAAATATGTTTAAGGTATAGATTGATCGAAAATGGATGTCATATGATCAGTGCTCAAGGGAATATATAGGTGGAGTGAAAGAATTTATTAGATTTGCAAGAGAGCATACAAATGATCCTAACAAAATTTGTGTCCTTACTTATTTTGTTGCTATGGAAAGTGGATTAGTCCACTTGATTTGCTAGATCATTTAGTGTGCCATGGAATAGATTAACCATATACACGATGGTGATTATGATTAATAGGTAAGTGTATGTGTTATGTGTAAATATTTGCATGTATGATTATTGAATAACCAAAATTAATCAGTTATTACTTGTTTTATTAGTGCATTGATTGTATATAGAAGCAATGTTGGATTGCCCTATTCTAATAAATGCTCTGACTCCACCACGACCTATATATAGAGGAGGATTAAAGTATATGACGAAATTACTCAAATTTTGTTATTCACAAATTTGTCTTCAAACAATAACTTAACTATTTTTTTGTATTGTTGTAGTGTTCATTCCAACCAAACAATAATTCACTAGTACAAAATCTAGGATTTAGACCTATTTTTTACACCTGACGAAACAGGTAACGTGTAGAAAGTGTGACCGGTGGCATTTTCGTAAATATATTAAGATTTTAGGACTTTCTACACATGTTGAAATGACAACACGTGTAGAAAGTAAATTTTAAAATTTTTTCCATTAAAAAAATGAAATTAATTTAATTCAAAAATTATTTAATTTACTTAAAATATATATATATAACGGGAAAGATTTTTTTTTTAAATAAATCCAAGTTTTCTATACCGGTTGATTTAAAACCGGTGTAGAAAGTCATATATTCTACACATGTTAAATTAGAACCGGTGTAGAATAAATATTTAATTTTTTTTAAAAAAATAAGTCCACATATTCTACACCGATTGGATTTGAACCGGTGTAGAAAGTTAATTTCTACACCGGTTCTGATATAACTGGTGTAGTACCCCTCTAAAAAAATCCACACGTTTCTTTCTCCTCATTTTCTTTTGCCGCCAGTTAGCTCCAATTCCTCCCTCCCTCTCACGCTCATCTGCCAAACCCATGCCCTACACTCTGCCGCGAGAGTTCAGGCTAGGATTTGATTTGATTTGATTTCCCTAATCCAATATCAATTCTGATTTCTCTTCATCCGTAAACATTTTGATTTTGGTGGCCTCCGGCCCGTGCCCACAAGCATCGTCTCTTCTTTCTCTATTTCCTCTTGCTGACAACAATGGCGACGAGTTTGTTCAGGAGGTCAGTGTCTAGGGTTTCATCGTCGCCAGCGTTCAAGTTGCTGAGCGCCCGTGCACATGCCTTGAAGACCTTCCAAATCTACCGATCCAAATCTATCGGCGTTCAGGAGGTCAGTGTCTAGGGTTTCATCGTGCCCGTGCGTTCAAGCCCAGCAGGTGGAGCCCACCGCTCGCGACTCCTCCACCTTGAAGACCTTCCAAATCTACCGATGGAGCCCCGATAATCCTTTTAAACCTCGGCTTCAGGAGTACCAGATTAATCTCCAACAGTGTGGGCCCATGGTCCTCGACGCCTTGATCAAAATCAAGAATGAGATCGATCCCACCCTCACTTTCCGTAGGTCCTGCCGAGAGGGAATCTGCGGCTCCTGCGCCATGAACATTGATGGCTGCAATGGCTTGGCTTGCTTGACCAAGATCCCTGCGGGCTCTGAAACCACGATCATTCCTTTGCCTCATATGTTCGTCATCAAGGATCTAGTCGTGGATATGACCAATTTCTACAATCAGTACAAGAGTATTGAACCCTGGTTGAAGAGGAAGAACCCACCCCCCGTTCCTGGTAAGGAGGTACCTCAGAGTAAGAAGGATAGGGCTAAGCTTGACGGAATGTACGAATGCATATTGTGTGCGTGCTGTAGCACATCCTGCCCTAGCTACTGGTGGAACCCCGAGTCTTATCTGGGCCCCGCAGCTCTGCTCCATGCCAATAGGTAATACGTGTTTAAGCATCTTCAACCTTGGTCAAGTCCCTGTGCAACTGACTATTTCAGCAACTGCTTCTTTTGGATTTGATTTGTTCAATATGAAATTGAGTTTGACTTGTGGTTCTTTAACTTATGTTTCTAGTTATGTTTCTTGATCAATATATTTCTGTAGACGACTTATCTTTTATCATTAATTTTGCAGGCTATGATAACTGCATTTACACGAGAGCTGGGTAAGTTCAATAGTTGACAAGTCAAAATAGGCTCAAATTATGTATACAATTATCATAAGACTTCATATCTGACATGTATATAGTCTTTTTCACTATTTTTGTGCAGAAACAACAAAACAATGGCAAGTAACACAACAGCGATGTCTTCAACTCCGTCGTCATCATCACCGCAGAGAGAAATAACCTCATGGAGTTCCAGTTTTCTTCTTGTAACGATTCTCTTCCTTGTATTGAGCCGTGTGGGAGCCTGAAAAGCTTGATAGTTTAAGGAGGCAGCATGATTTTGCTGTGTCGAAATGTGTGCTGCTTTTGACTTCCAAGTGGGGGAAGGTAATGAAACATATTTCTGTTGGATGCTTGGGAAAATTGTAAACTAGTACTTGTTCTCTCTGCTGTTATGAGGGGAAAAAATTTAACAGCTGTAGAGCATTCTTGCTGCTAGTTTTTCATATGACAAGAGATTGGGCGAAAGTGGCATACATGACAAACATATCTGGTAATTTAATTTTGTATGTAAGCCTTTTACTTCTTTTTCTTGTATTTTTAAGTTGATGTTGCCTCTTCATGGCTACCAGAATATGTAATTTAACTCTTATTTTTTTCTCGTGTGAACTTTAACCCTATGTTTCCATAGGGTGAGATGGAGAGAAAAGTAAGAGGAAGAGAAAACTAGGAGGTAAAAATTTTACACTCTACTCATCATGAGGCGTAAGAGAATGTGGGGCTCATGTTTTTTCTTCAAATTTTTCTTTTAAAAGGAGGGAGAGATCTTGAAGAGAAAAATATGCTTTTCAAAATTGTCTTGAATGAAACAAAAAGATGTATGGGTCCACGTTTAAGCTGCATTGAACGTATTCAATTGTTTTGAATTATGTTTCATGTTTTTTTGTTTTCTCGAGAAGTGGTCACCGATATTCCCAATCCCCGCGCCGTAGGGGAGAGCTGTGGAACCAGCCGCCGTTGGAAGGGTGAATGTGCATGGTCTACTTATTTTTTTAACCTACAATAAGTGTAGAAAGTCTGGACTTTCTACACGTGACCTCTAACGTCAGGTGTAGAAAGTCTGAAACGGGGGACTTTCTACACCTGATGTAAGAGGTCACGTGTAGAAAGTCCCATTTTTGCAGACTTTCGCAGACTTTCTACACATGACGTAAGAGGTCACGTGTAGAAAGTCTGGACTTTCTACACGTGACCTCTTACGTCAGGTGTAGAAAGTCCCCCGTTTCAGACTTTCTACACCTGATGCGGTAGGTCAGGTGTAGAAAGTGTGACTTTCTACACGTGATATACGACATATGTAGAAAGTCTGGATTTTCTACACCTACTGTTTCTACACGTGTTTTATGTCAGGTGTAAAAAGTCGTTTCCGTCACATGTAAAAAGTCTTTTCTGCACTAGTGATTATTGCGGTTGTTATGTCATAAAATTTATGAAAGATGTAGTTACTCATAATTTAAATTATGTTCACTTGAAAGTAAGTACTTTTACTTATAGTCTATACTGTATTTTGAATTTAATTGAAAGTGTCTATGTTAATTGATTTATAGTGATGTTAATTCATTCTGTACATGATATTTATGTAGTATTATGAAGATCAATGTTGTGCCCAATTGACTGATCAACAAGTTGATGAAATCATTGAGGAATGTGTGAATACATGGTCAGGCAAATATCACCTAATTAGGCACATATGTTAGTTATATTGTTTCTTTTGTTGTCTTGCATATTTCTTGTATTGTGTTGTGTAGTCTTTTAAAATTAGTTGTACATATATACAATTGTTACATTGTAATTACATATATTTAGTACTAATTTTATGAACTAATTATGTGTTATTTAATTCTGATTTGGTTTTCCTTTTTACTGTCGATTTGTACTATAAATTGCTGTAGATTTCAATTGGCATGAGTTCAGGCAAAGAATTTTATGTAAAACAAAATAAAAAAAATCTATCACCTCTATTGCCACGTGTTCACCTCCTACCGTAAGAGGTGAAAACACCTCATACATCACTTCCAATAGAACCGCCTTAGGAGGTCCTCTCACCTCCTATGAGTCATAGGAGCTCCCTACTTCCTATGTTGCTTCCCTGCAGGGAAGCGTCATAGGAGCTCCCTACTTCCTATGTGGCTTCCCTGCAAAAGTGTCATAGGAGGTTATTTTAAAAAATAAAATAAAAAGCATGACGCTTTCAAAAATTCAAGAAACGATGTAGGTTGCTTTCATAGCGCTGAAAGCTGTGTTACTTCCTCAACGCCATAATATTTATAAAAATAAGTGTCATTTATACCCTTTTTTGTAGCAATGAACGAAATTCGGATTCAAGCATATACTTTTAACAGATTTTTAATCAGGCCTTTTGGCATAGTTAAAAATTTCTAAAAGTTGTTTAAAAGACCATAATAACTCTCTAATAGAAATGACGCATACTAGAATGTCTAGTTTGTTTGTCAAATAGATTAGATTTGGAGGAATTTAGTGCTTGTTTGGAATATCAATTGGAGTCTTCAAAAACAGTTTTTCAATCGTGATTTACGATATACAAGGTAAGTATATGAGATAAGTATTATCTCGATTTATGTGCATAAACACTTTTGGGATACTCTGTGTGTGATTGTATTATCTTTTAGATAATACCTTTTACGATTTATCAGGTAAGTATGTGAGAAAAATTCTATTTCAATTTATAAAAAAGGACTTCTAGAACCGCGGTTTGGATATTATGCAAACACTCACATACATATTATGATCCCAAACATACTCTTAAAGTCTTAAGAATGCGGAAGTCCATCATTATGTGATCCCAAATATACTCTTAAAGTCTTAAGAATGCGGAAGTCCATCATTATGGTAATTAAGTCCTAGTGTCTTCTGGCGAAAGATCTAACAAATTATGATTAATAATATCTAAATATGTAATTTCCATGCTCCTTTCTTGCAAAAAAACTTCCATGCTCCGTAGTTCCTTTCATAGCTTGCGCAGAACACCTAGATCTCTGTACATTCTTTGCGCGCTATTTGAAAATTGCGTTTGATACTATTTAACAGCTTCTGTGTGTTTATACTCTACTGACTGGCCTCTGCATATAGAACATATTTATAAATGGTTATTTGAATAATTCATTTGAATAGCTGAATGTGTTTGTTATTTTAGGATCTGCGACTCAATGAGTGAGATATTTAAGCATATAAGACTGATTTTGGATATGAGGTGTATGCTTAGTGATCATGTTAATTAGAGGAGTATTATGGTCTCTTAATAATATTAAAAATATCTAATTAGACTAAAAAATTTGATTAGAGATTTATTAAAAAGGTATGCCTAAATTTATGTTTCTGTATTTTAATTGGATTTAAATGAATTTTTTTTTTAAAAAAATTATATAACATGTTTGGATAGCCTCCATAAGTGTTTTTCAATCGTGATTTACGGAATACGAGGTAAACGAGATAACTTTACAATTTATGAAATAAATATATAGAAAAAATTTATCTTAATTTATATGAATAAAACTTGTACATAGACCCAATTCAAACTAAATAAACTAACCAAAATTGTGTAACGTGCTCGGGAGGGTGCAAAGCACGGAAGCCAGACGACAAACGCCTTTATCCTCGATCTCATCCCGGAACCATAATCAAACCCTAATTTTGCTTTCACTTCATTTCCGATTTCTGTACCTCACTGCATAGTACTTTCATTCTCCCCAGTCCTATGTCCGCCATAACCACCTATGGATACGGCACGCTCACCTCCACCGCCGCCGATCAACCTAATTCCACCTCCGCCTCATCGGGTCTCTCCTTCGGGTCCCGCCCTAATGTTGCCACTCTCCATCCATGGCGCGATCTCCTCGACTTCTCTGCCTTCTCCCGTCCTTACTCCTATGCTGACGCCATGGTGCGCCTCAGACGAAACCTTTCTTACTTCCGATTCAACTATGCTCTCATAGTGCTCACCATTCTCTTCCTTAGCCTCTTGTGGCGTCCCGTTTCCATGATCGTTTTCCTTATCGTTTTTGTTGCCTGGTTCTTCCTCTACTTCTTCCGTGATACTGCCCTTGTTTGTTTCCACGGTACCGTTGATGATCGAATAGTGCTATGTGTTCTCAGTTTGATCACTGTGGCTGCGCTCGCGTTAACTCATGTGGGGCTGAATGTATTGATCTCTCTCATAGTAGGACTGTCGATTGTTTGTTTGCATGCCGCTTTTCGACTTATCGAGGACTTATTTGTTGATGAGGAAACCGCCCCCGGAGGCGGCTTGTTGTCAGTTGTGGGAAGTCAGCCTCTGACAACTTATACCCAGATTTAAATTCAATGAAGACGTTCGATTTGACTCCATTTTCGAGAAGTGCTGAAAACGATGATAATTGCTGCTGGATTTTGGGTATCCTTTATCTGATTCTGACTTGTATCTTACATTCAAGCTGCTGCAACCTTGGATTATCTTCTGTGCACGGAATCGACATAATGGGTGGTAAAGAATTTTTCTACATTGAATTGGAATTAGGTGTACTCTGTTAATATTATAGGAAATTACCTGCATTATTTTTTAGGAAGAGCAAATGAAAGAAAATAGTGATGAATCTGTCTGGCTAGTTCAAAATTGGTGTTCTTTATCAGTTTGATGTCTAAATTTAACCTGTTAATCTTGTGTCTTCTTTACAATCTCATTGTTCACCTGCAGTTGTAAATTTTTTAAGTGGGACTATACTGCACTGACTTCATTTTTTCAGCATTTGTTTAACCTTGAAGTCATCAGGGTAATTCTATCTAGCTAATTTTTTCCATATAATTGTTCATTTCCTGGAGCTTGGTTTAGGGCTCTATACTATATACTACATACTTAATTTGATATGCCTCATAAATATGCTCCAATTTTCTTATCATGCACACTAGTATTTTGCATTTTCTGTATTTCCCTTGATGTTTTTAGCTGAAGAAGGTTGAATTCTTTTGCTATTACTCATGTTGATTGGAAAGATATGAGAACACACAGAATGCAGAAGGGAATATAGGAAGAAGTTTTCAGAATATGTTAATGAAGCTTTTCTAGAGGGATCCAATGAAAATGTGGACGATGATTGTAAGGTTAGTGATTAGTGTAGATGGAGAGAAGAATTAAAATGGCAGGAGGGTAAGAGATTCAAGGATTTCAGATGCCAGACTTTTGGGGACGAAATGTGATAATCCTTAATTACTTGTATACAGGTCTTCTAGGATTGGATTCAGCTCTGCTTTTTCTTCGTTGCTTCATGTTTTATGCAAGAGAGCCTGAATGCTGTATTATATTTGGCCTGATAGTAAGTTAAAATTATGATTTAAAATGATTGGGACGTTTCTCTTGGGGAAAAGGGAGACTATCTTGTTACAAGTTGATTACACTGCATCTGGCGTTTTCATCAATTTCGCAGTGGAACTTTCAACAGTAGTTCTGCTTGTGTAATAGCTTTCCCCCTTGTGCTCTACGCATGTTACTGGTTATTCATGATTTTACTTGCGGTTGATATTGTAGTAGGTGGCTATTGCACCACGGTCATGATGATGATGTTGCTTCTTGTTTTTGCTTATTTCGCAGTTTTCAGGCAAGATTTTGATGCTACAGTCACCTTCGTGCTTGTTTGTTTTGGGGAGAGCTGCGAGTCAAGGAAGCTTTACTGTGGTATTGATCTTGAAGCCGGACTCATCACCTGTCGGGAGAACATCTGTTTGCACCTCTTCTGTTATGGATTTTTTGATGGTTTAGCTAAGACGAGCCCTCTTTCGTAAATCTGACGATTTAATGAGATCATTGTTGTTGTCTTTAGTCGTTACGCTGTATAAAGACGTCGTCCTACTAAGATGGCTTGAGTGAGCATTTGGATCCCATGATACATCTGAGCATCCTTTTCTTTCCTATTCTTTTAATCTTTCTGGGTGTAGAGAGATTTCATTAAAAAAAAGTGCACCTAGGTACAGGGAAGGCTATAAGCCTTGTCAATAGTAAAAAAGGCAACCCAAAAATGTGCTCCTTCTGGTATTTAAATATAAGTTAAAATTGATTTTTTTAGAAATACTAAGAAATCTAATTAAATTATTTTAAAATATTTATATTTGTTATTTTTTCTTTAAATCATTTTGCCTAATTTATAAACTGATATATAATCTAAAGATATACAATATATGATATAATTAAATAACTTATTTAATTTTCTTAATCTTTATAGAAAAAGTCAAATTTGTGTTGTATTTTGAACTGAAAGGAGTGTAATACAAGTAGGTAACGAGGAAGCCACATCAGATGATGTTGATGCCAAGGAGGATGTAAATATCGATACAATGCGATTCATAATTTTCGATCCATAAATTGCTCCCGTGGCTTGGCTCGAGTAGCTGAGTACAATCCAGCAGGCAGTGGCGAAGAACATGGTCGAGGAGGCATTCGATGTCAATCCTGCATGGTTCACAGGTGGGATCCTGTGTCTATTCTTGATCACCCAACCTGCAGAAACGGTGACACACCATTTCCTTATTAATTCCCAGCATGGCCTTACGTGTCATCCAAGTCAATCTTATGTTTCACATTATCAGTAGAGGCGACAGTGAATTATCTGTAACTGGTGTGATTCCAGCGGCATGTTGCTCCCCCGTCAGAATAGTGTGGCAGTTTACCACCTACCTTAATTGTTAAGCAAATCTTGCGTCAGGATGCGTATAAATTATTCCCAGCGGGGAGATGCCAACCATCTCCCTGTTCAAAGAATACAAATTATTCCCAAAGGGGAGAGGCCAACCATCTCTCCGTTCAAAGAACACGGCTTCGGTGTTCCAGAATCAAGCATTTCTGCTTGCACAAGGTTCTTCATTGGATCCGAAGGTTCGCTACACAGTTGTTAAACAAGAGCCTTATATATTGCGTGTTAGTGGGACAGAGATTTTTCAAATGCCACGTCAGAGAGAACAATAAATTTGTGTTGCAGGCGGTGTTTCTTATTGCTACTGAGTCGAAGCTGATTTCTTCATTTGTTGGCCATATCGTTAAAAGTTTCTGTTTGATCTTTTTGACAACCTTGATTATCCTACATGATTTCAAAGTTTTCATTCTCAACACACAAAATGAAGAGGTTCAACTAGTAATAAAAATTAAAAACCGAATACTATAGGGTGATTCCTAGTACAAGTAAATCTCTTTCATCAATATTCCCTTCGCCACTTCTAGAGAGCCCTTGATCATGGCTCAACCCATTCACCTCACATTCTGAAACCAGAGAGAAATAAACAAATACGCATGACGCCCAAGGTTAAATGGGAGGCTAATTAGTGGCACAGGAAAAATATGATGCCATCTGACTGAAAACCCTAAGGTCCAACAGGGGTATTGAAATCACATCAAACAAGATCTACAAATCAGCCCGAGGAAAACAAAAGCCATTAATCCTCCTCAAGATTAATCGAGTCCTTGAACTTTCCGTACAAAATTTTCTTTAATTCAGCCATCTCTCCAAGCACGGATTCCTTCTCCTCCTTTAGATTTTCCAATTTCTCACTTGTCACCGCCTTCATCTCCTCAATCCTGCTCTCAACTTCATCCTTTGGCACATGAGCAAACACCTCTCCTATCTGAAATCGTACCACCTCCTCGTCTGTGAGAATCAACTCATTGCTGGCGTCCTCCAAGTTGTCGCAAGTCTCCTTAAAAACAGATTTCAGTCAAAAGAAGCTACAAGACTGATACATCATCAGTGCCCGAATATCACTAAGTCATACAATGAATCCACAAGATAGATGAATTAATATTGTTTGATATCAAAGCCAAATTAGAATCACAGAAGCAGTCAGCACTGGAAACAATTGTAGAAGGTACTTCCTTGGACCAACTTTTATTTCCCTCTTTCCATATCTCTTCTAAGCAGAAGATACGGTTCCCTTTCTTCTCTTACCAAGTATTGAAACATAAAACAGCTAATGCGGGTGTTATATCAGACACGGAATTCTAGACCGGTACCTCCAGTCCCATTCCCCGCTGTACGTCGTTCATAATCTATCTAGTAGATCCAGGGTCAGATCAAGCATCGGAAAGCAATCGACTTTATGTCCTGTCACCACGCAATGGATACAAATACAGCCAAGGATAAATATTGATAACATTTATGAATTAAATGGGATAGCCTCTATAGGGATTTAGGCATAAAGTGAGATCGGCAAGCGCTCTAAACATGAGAGAACAAAACCAACAGTCAATCGTCACAGTGAGGATGGCTAACAGGTAGTAGGGCTTTTCTGGAACATGCATTCCCTTTAGAATTCTTCCTTGTCCAGTACTAGCATCGTAAAATCCTTTTTGAAGGAGGTTTTCTCACGGGAAAAAAACAGAGTGTGCGTAAACAAAAGCTAGGTTACTTTTTCTCATTACATCTGATGAAAGTTAAAGCAAGACAAATATAGGAAGCCAGAATCAAGAAAGTAACGCAAAAGAAGAGCAAGTATGTGTGAAGATGAAATTAGGGATTACAACCTTAGCGATTTTGATCTCATCCTCAAGCTCGTGAAAGCGATTATTCAACCTCCCGAATTTGTTGATATTCTGCTGGTCCTCCCATGTGACTTCCGTGTCAGATCCTCCGCCCTGGTCGGAAGGGATTTCATCAGAGAGATCGGTGAAGACATTCAAAAGGCCAGAGAGAGCTTTCAATTAGGGTTTTGAATTACCTGCTGCATTTTTATGCCTTCCGCCTTCTGATGGTCCGATGGTCAAGCTGATCTCGTTTGCTAGACTTCGTTTGGTATTTATCTGTCGAAGCATGCATTAATGATCCCCTGTGACATCTCGGACACGGGAGCGATATTACGCCCTTCAGTGCTTTTGAGTCTTGCGAGTGATTTGTTTTCTTTCAGAAGAATTATCTGGTTCACTATATAAATTATTTTGAAAGTAATTAATGGTAATTTATTAATTTTATCTATATAATTAATATTTAAACATAGCTTATTATATTTTTTTCTTTTTAAAATTATATTTAATATAAGTAAAATTGGATTTTTTTAAATTAAGGTAAATTTAATAAGTTAACTACTTCCTCCGGTCCTTAATATAAGACATATTTACTTAATTTAATTAGATTAAAGAAATTAGTTAACTTGATTTATATAACTTATATTTCTTAAAATATCTTAGTCATCTTTCTTAATTTCTCCATTTACTCTCCTCCTTAATTATTGTTGAGGGAGTATTATTAGGGGTAAATTAGGAACAGATTTATATATATATAAACTATGTCTTATATTTAAAATCAAGATTAATTCCTCAAATATATCTTATATTTAGAACAGGAGGGAGTACGATTATACATTTATTGGTTTTGATGAATTAACTAAATGAGTGAATAATAATGCCTTTCGATTTTTTTTTATCGGCGAAAGACACATTAGTCAATGCTGAGAGAACCAACAATACAAGCTTGAGGCTGTTTGGAATGGCTTATGGATCGTATAAGCCCGATTCACGTAAATCGAGACAAAACTCCTCCACATATTTACCTTGTAGACCGTGAAAGTTATTTCGTAAACAATAAAAGGTATCTCGTATTATGTGAATCACGATTAAAAAGCACTTATGAAGCTTCCAATCGCTATTCCAAACAGCCTCAAAGCAACAGAGCATTAACGAAAAACAACAAACACAACAAAGTTCAGGAATGTAAAGGACAAAAACAGGAAGCAGATTCTCAAAAATCATGATTTGAGTGTTTGCGGAGCTATGCTCAGAGGACCAACCCACACTCAACGCATCAGCCGCAAGGATGAAGGATGGGTAACAAGGGGGTAAGGGCGTTACCCCCTATTGGGTAACAAGGGTGTGGAGGAGTGCTTAATGTTGATGGTAGCTGGACAGTGCATTCAGGAGCAGGCTGTGGAGGAGTTATAAGAGGAAATGAAGGGGAATGGCTTGGAGGATTCTCGGTACAGCTAAATGAAAATGTTTCTGATGCAACCGAAGCGTGTGCCATAGTTGAGGGGTTGCTATTATGTTGGGACCTGTGATTTAGATTTATTGAAGTCGAAAGTGATGCCAAGCGCGTTGTTGACGTCGTTAATCAAAGACTAAACATAACAGGGTACCAAGTGCATCTTTGAAACATTAGAGAACTACTGCAAAGTGATTGACAGGTGCGTATTAATCATGTACATCGGGAGGTTAATTGTGTAGCAGATGCACTAGCGAACTTAAGCCTGAAGATTTCTGAACGGAGAATAATATGGAAGAGGCCACCAGTGTTGGTTGAAAGGGTTATGCAAGAAGACTGTGAGGGACACATGCTCCCTCGGAGAATTTCTATTTAGTTGTTGGGCTTAGCCCTTAATTATTACCCAAAAAAAAAACAAGGGCGTTCCCCAATAGGCCACACCCCTTATAAATGGATATGGCTAGCGTCCGATGTATATCTTTTTCTTGAAACTGCACCCTTTTGGTGTAGTTTTGAGAAAATTGTGGGGTTTTTTTTTCTAAAAAAAATGGTATAGAATATTTTAAAATATTTTTCTGGACGTATCTAGTATATTAAAAAAAATTTTAAGTAGCATGCAGTATCCTAAAATAATTTTTAGTGCTTTTAACCATTTAAAATATTTTTTCAGTTGTAACCAGTGTGTTATTGCAATTTTACCTTTAATTTATTTTTTTAACTCAAAAAATTACTTTAAAATATTTTAAGGCTAAAATTGCAATCAGTCTGCTAACACACTGGGTACAACTGAAAAAATGTTTTAAATGATTAAAAGTATTAAAAATTATTTTAGGATATTGCATACTACTTAAAAATATTTTAAGATACTAGATACATTCAGAAAAATATTTTAAAATACTAGATATCATTTTTTTAGACAAAAAAAACCCTATCTTTTCTCAAAACTACACCAAAACGGTGTAGTTTCAAGAAAAAGATATGCAGCGGACACTTCTTGCAACGGACGCTAGCCATATCCCTTACAAACACTAACAACAAGCCGATCAACTGTATTCTTTTTTTCTTTAGCTTAAAAATAATTTTTTAATCGTAATTTATGATATACGAGGTAATAATGTGAGAAAATTTTTATCTCATAAAATCTCAATTTACATAAATAAACACTTTTAAAGATTCAAAAAACTATTCCAAACAAATACATTAGATGTAAGACATCGCCAAAAACACTCTTGCAAGTCCAATCATCTAGATCAGGTTGACCTTTCAAGATGCACGATACTAGGGATTGACAACCAGTTTCAAAAATAGTGGTCACTACAAAAGTATAATAATATTTATAGTCAGACTTCTTTTTCTGTCCATAATATTTTTTACTCAAACTTAATATTGCTTACTCTTAAAAGAATAAGTTATAAATAATAATGCCTTTCAAATTTTAATCCAATCTTTAAATCAAGTTATACATTAGTAAGAATTAAATTAACAAAATCCTGAACTCGAACTGCTGTCAGAATTAGGGCTGAACATTGAACCCGGAAGCCCAGTAAATCCGGTCTGGCCCGACTCTACCCGGTCCAGTCCGGAAAGAAAAAAAATAAGCCCGAAAAAATTTAGGATAGACCGGATCTGACCCGATCACCGGGTAGGACCGGGTTTCGGGTAAACCTTCTGGACCAATTAGCCCGGTCCTACCCGGCAAACTGTCCAAAGCTCACATTTGATTTTGCTTGACATAATTGATATTGAAGCGCGTGTGAGTATCTACATTAGTTTGTTTTTTTACAATAAAAAAGAATGAGTGTGAGGACCACATTTGTACGTTTGTTTCTTTATTTCTTTATTGTGCTTTGTGCTTGTACCTTGTAGTAATAGTTTTTTTAATATATATTTCCTCATTCTTTTCTTCCAAACGCCAACGGAAAAGTGCGAGCGCGAGAAGGAGAAATGCAAACCCTAAGTCCCAAGCTCGACAGCCAGCGCCTCCACCTTCTTCCTCCTTCTTGTCACAGTTCGGCACCTTCTCCTCCTTCCTTCTTCAGTCACAATTCAGCGCCTCCTTTTTCAACTTCTCTTCTTCCATCCCTACACCTCGATCTGACGAAGCTTGTATTTTGAAGAAGCTGATTTTTATATCTTTATTGCTATTACTTCTTTTTTTTGGCCCAAATTTCTTGTTCAGTATGTGTTTTCTACTTTTACTCTATCTCCTTGAGATGAAGTTGAGAGATTCATTACTCGATTTCTCAGGATATTTCTCAAGGTATTGCAATTTTCTTTTTCTTTTTTATTGTAAATCAATAGATTGTGCTTCTCAGCTTAGGTACTTTTTTTTCTACGTCTTTTAAGCAGGATTTGTTTTATTTTTGGTCAAAATAAAAAAATTAAGGTGTAGTAGACTTAGACCAACTGGACCACTAAACCCGGTCCAGTCTGTCCAGCCCGGCTGATGGCGAGTTCTTCATCGGGTTGGACCGGGCTTCGGGTTGGGATGACCAACCCGAAGACCATACTGGACCAGACCACGGGCTAATGTCTTACCCGGCCCGGTCTAGTCCATGTTCAGCCCTAGTCAGAATGAAAGAAGAGAAACCAAACTAATTGTATTTTTTTTTAACTTTTAATTTAATAGTTAGCGCTTAACTCTTGAGCCTAGTCGGTGTGAATGTGTTCATGTAGTGACATAATATTATGAGAAAAAATATTTAAATATCATTTAAACTTTAAAATTTTAAATTAATTCTGTTGATAATAAAAATAATAAGATTGATAAAAAATAGTAATTAATAATTTAAATTTAAAAAAATTAGTGATTTAAAATTTAAATAATATTTAAATGAAATTATTGATAACATTATCCCTTGTATCATGAAAAAATATATAATTCCCGTGGTTTCAGGAAGAGAGAGGGACCCGGGGGGGGTTGTGGGAAAAAAGAAAGAAAGAAGGAAGGTTGAAGTGCAGGTGAGAGAATGCTGAAATAAAAGCAGAGTTAAAAAGCAATAGAAGGTTTGAGAAGGCGAGTCTTCAATCACGTGGTGTTGTAATACCCACTCCCGAAGCCGCAAAGATCCTCCTTATTTCCGCCTCGGGCCATTGGCGTCTCTGGAATCCAGGGAGCAACCGCATGAGGTTTTAAGAAGCAACGAGAGAGAGAGGGACGAAGCTTAAAGAGCATTAATTAACAGACTTTGCCTTTGTTCTTGCGCGCTCTCTCTCTCCCGCTATCTACCCCCTCTATTTCCCTCTCCATTTCATGTAGTTGTAAATTCTCTAGGCTTCCTTGTGCCGAAACCCTATTTTCCATGTTTCTAACACTATAGATCCCTAACAATCCATAACCACCTTCAAATCTCTATGGCTGCCGATTTAGGGCAACAAACGGTGGAATTATCCACCCTCGTGAGTCGAGCTGCTCACGATTCATACTCATCTCTCAAAGAACTAATTGACAAATGCAGGTCTACTGAACTATCTGAATCTGAAAAGAAGATTAACATTCTCAAGTTTCTCAACAAGACTCAGCAGCGCATGATCCGCCTTAATGTTATTTCGAAATGGTGTCAACAGGTCTCTCATATCTTTTTAGTCCTCTCAATTCTCTGTTATCTTCCTCTCCACTCCCTTGTGAATGGCTGTTCATTTTCTCCCTTTCTGGTGATGCCTGCATCGTAATTTTATTTTGTTGTTTTTCGGATTGCCTGAAGGGAAAAGGGGGTAGAAAATTGAAAGTCTTGGATTTCTTTTTATCTTGGTATCACAGTTGAGTGGGGTTTGGTCTTGGTTGAATTCCAACTGCTTCTCATGTCGTGTTAGTGCATACTTGCAGATTCAGTGTTTACTTCGTTGTACCTTGGAAATGCTACATCGAAATAGATAGAAATTGCGTTTATTGATTGAACTGAGTCTGTGTTTTGGTTGTTCCAGAGACATGACTGTTGATTTATTTTCTTCAATTGAATTCACTTTAGTTTATATATTTTTTGCTAGTTCACGGAGTTTCGGGATGAAAGTGAGTCATTTAAGCGAGTAATGGGAGTTTTTGTCATTCAAACTGCTTAATCAGTATTCCTTTGGTTTATCGGACGAATTTTAAATGCTTGTAATGACTGGGGTTGAATAATGGGCTGGGCAACTCTAGGATGAATTATTGAATTTAAAACAATTAGAATCTGGGAGGATTCCTTGTTTACTGTATTCAATGAGGAAATATACAAACACACACTAGTGCCAAGTTAACTCTTGCTTTCTCTTATTACATTTCAGTATAGAGGGAGAGGTTTCTTAAACAATTACTTATGATCCAGTGAATACTGGACAAGTTTGGAAGTTTCATCTGATCACCTTGGGCTTGCTGCTTGTGTTTAATCGGTATTTGTCTGACTTGCAGGTTCCTTTGATACAGTATTGTCAGCAACTGACATCTACTGTATCAAATCATGATACATGTTTTACTCAAGCCGCAGATTCATTGTTTTTCATGCATGAGGGGCTTCAGCAAGCCCGTGCTCCTGTTTATGATGTTCCATCAGCAATTGAAGTTCTTCTTACGGGAAATTATGAGCGATTACCAAAATGTATAGAAGATGTGGGCACTCAGAACTCCTTAACTGAAAACCAGAAAAAGCCTGCTTTGAAGAAGCTGGACATGATTGTACGCTCAAAATTGCTCGAAGTTTCACTTCCAAAAGAAATTTCTAAGATTAATGTTTCTGATGGTACAGCATTGCTTAGGGTGGATGGAGAGTTTAAAGTTTTAGTAACTCTTGGCTATAGAGGGCACCTCTCAATGTGGAGGATATTGCATTTGGAACTGCTTGTTGGTGAAAAAGGCAGACCTGTGAAATTGGAAGAATTGCGGCGTCACGCACTTGGAGATGATTTAGAGCGAAGAATGGCTTCAGCAGAAAATCCTTTTCTAATATTGTACTCAGTTCTTCATGAGCTATGTGTTGCACTTGTTATGGATACTGTCATAAGGCAAGTGCAATCTCTTCGACAAGGACGGTGGAAAGATGCAATTCGTTTTGAACTCATATCTGAGGGTGGTGTTGGCCATGGAGCAAGTACCAGTTCTATGCAGAATCTTGATGTGGAATCTGATTCATCTAGCCTGCGAACTCCAGGGTTAAAAATTATATATTGGTTAGATTTTGATAAAAATGCTGCACTAGACTCAGGAGCATGCCCTTTTATAAAAATTGAACCTGGATCAGATCTCCATATAAAGTGCGCGCACAGCAGTTTTGTCATAGATCCATCAACAGGCAAGGAGGCAGAGTTTTTATTGGACCAGGGTTGTATTGATGTTGAGAAGTTGTTGTTAAGAGCCATATGCTGCAACAGATATACACGTCTTCTGGAAATTAAGAAAGAGCTTGCTAAAAATGTTCAAGTCTGCCGAATTGCAGATGATGTTTTGCTTCAATCTTGTATGGGCGAACATGATACTGAATATAAACTGGTTAGTTTACACTTAGTTGTCAGTTTCTTATAATAAACATGCCTTTATTTTCATAGGTCTGGTTCCTTATTGAGGGTAATTTTGTTGGTTGTCATATTGCTATCTTGATTATGCTTTGCAGTAGTTCATATAGGGAATATCTGATGTTTGATTATAAGATCTTTGTCATTGATGTTTATGTGAAATTTCATATATGCTACACGTAACTTTTTCATAAAGATATCAATTTTGGATAAAAGATTTTCCTAATAAGTTATAATAAAAGACATTGTATCAGTTCCAATCAAATGCTCAATTTCATGAGGGCTTTTAATAGTTAGATTTGTTTCGGCCTGCAGAAAGATGATAAGAGCAGTAAGGACTCTGTGGGGCAGGAGGTATTGCGTGTGCGTGCATATGGCTCATCATTTTTTACTCTTGGAATTAATATCAGGTACCTTTTGTGTTCTCCATTCATATTTATATTCCTATTTAGTCATCTTTTTCAAAATATAAGGCATGGTTGTTATTCTAAGGATAAGTGATGGATAACTATGTCTATGGCTTTTGATAATGCTTACTGTGAATTTTAGTCTGGATTCCCAAGGAAACAAGTACTATATGCACATCACTTTCCTTTGTTTTGTTATTTAGGAACGGTCGCTTCCTTCTTCAATCATCATGGAATATAGTTGCTCCTTCGGCTCTGTCAGAATGTGAAGAGGTGTTAAATCAGGGGACCATGACTGCAGCCGAGGTCTTCATTAGCTTGAGAAGCAAAAGTTTGCTGCACTTGTACGCATCTATTGGAAGAATTTTATGTCTAGAGGTATACTTACTACTTCTCTCTCCTTAAATAATGAAGAACCAAGACGTATATAATCAATTTGGACTGTGTTTTAGTTGAGTGTTCATAACATGGCTTTCCTGTGGCTTATGGGACATTCTTGCAGGTGTATGAGCATGGTTTGAGTACAGTGAAAATACCCAAGAGCATTATAAATGGTTCAGCTATGCTACTGATGGGATTTCCTGACTCTGGAAGCTCTTACTTTCTGGTTATGCAACTGGATAAGGATTTTAAACCCCTGTTTAAGTTGCTAGGGACCCAGCTAGACTCATCTGGGAAAGATGCTTCATCTGGTGACTTGACTCATGCGCTGCGGATTAAGAATATTGATATAGGACAGATGCATATGCTGGAAGATGAAATGAATTTAAGCCTGGTTGAAAGGGGAAAATTGTGCACCTTTCTGCCAAATGCTGCTGGCCCAAATCAAACCTCTGAGCATGAGTTTCTTATGGATATTGGTCTTGAGAGTTCAATGCAGAATGCAGGATGCCAGTTATCAGGTTTTGCATCACTTGTTGATGAAGTGTTCGGACAGGAGAAAGAGTCTTTTGCACTTCCACACCCTGTTCAAAATTTTTCCTCATCCTTGAACACATCTGCCACTCATTATGGTAATCTCCTTGGTATAAAAGGTGGAACCTCCTCTCCAAAGTGGGAAGGTGGTTTGCATTTGTCACAGATTAATAATGTTGCAAATGCTTCTGGAGTTGCCTCCCATTATTATGGTTCCATGCACTCATCTAGTAATGCCAAGGGCCCAGTTCAGTCTAGTTCCATGGGCATGCTTTCCATTGGTCAGGGATGGAGCACAACTGGGAGAAAGCTATCTGCTTCAAAATCTGAACAGAGTCTGGCTTCTCTTAGATCGCCACCTTCAGTTGATAATGGTTCATGTACTGCTATGGATGAAGAGCAACTAAGAGTGCTGAGCGATAACTCTCGAATCTCTGCACCTAATTCCAAGCCTGATGGACCTCGTTGTTCACCAAATGGGCCTCCAGTTGGATCTCTCAGGGTTGCTGGATCTGGTTCATGTGTGGCCACTCCCGTATGTAAGACACTTTCTTTGTGTGTTCATTCTTATCATGTGTTTATTTTTAGTCATAATTGATTTGATTAGTGCATCCTTGCAGCTCAAGCAATGGAATCCATGGTGAATGATTGCTCCAATCATGACATTTTCTCCAAAAATGATAAAAGATCTCGAAAGAGAACAGCTTCAGATATGCTGAGTTTGATCCCATCACTTCAAGGTCTTCAAAATAGCTCTGTAATCTGCAAGAGAAGAAAGATTTCAGACTCACCTTGTTCTCAGTCATCTCTGCATCAAGCACTTGTATCCACTGAAATGATACCTAAAACTGAAGTGTACAGTTATGGAAATCTAATCATGGAAGCAAATAAAGGGAGTGCTCCGTCTAGCATTTATATGGCAGCCCTTCTTCATGTGGTCAGGCACTGTTCACTTTGCATCAAGCATGCTAGACTAACCAGCCAGATGGAAGCATTAGACATTCCATATGTTGAAGAGGTCGGTTTAAAGAGTGCTTCATCTAACATATGGTTCCGACTTCCATCTGCTAGAGGTGATCCATGGCAACATATATGCTTGCGCCTTGGCAGACCTGGTTGCATGAATTGGGATGTTAAAATAAGTGATCAGCACTTTAGGGATTTGTGGGAGCTTCAAAAAGGGAGTAGTAACACACCTTGGGGATCAGGTGTTCGGATAGCTAATACATCTGACATAGATTCACATATACACTATGATCCAGATGGTGTTGTTTTGAGTTATCAATCTGTGGAGGAAGATAGTATAAAGAAATTAGTGGCTGATATCCAAAGGCTTGCCAATGCAAGAACGTTTGCGCTTGGCATGAGGAAATTGCTTGGTGTAAGAGCAGATGAGAAACCAGAAGAAGGCATTACAAGTTCTGATGCCAAAGCATCTGGTGCCAAAGTTGCTTCAGATGCTGCTGATAAGCTATTGGAACAGATGAAAAGGACGTTTAGAATTGAGGCAGTGGGATTAATGAGCTTATGGTTTAGCTTTGGTTCGGGTGTTCTTGCTCGTTTTGTTGTTGAGTGGGAATCTGGTAAAGAGGGTTGCACAATGCATGTATCCCCTGATCAACTTTGGCCTCATACCAAGGTTTGTTGATTTCTCTTGAACGGATTTTTGTTTTTTCTTTCTAATGTACTATTTTAGTGCTGGGATGGAATATGATATTGATGAGGGGTAATTAATATCTGCCATAGATCGGGAAGATTTATCATTATTTGATTATCTTTATTATGATTTTAATTAGAATTTATATTATCTTTTAAATAAATGATTTGGATTAGGTTTAGATTTATGGGATTGTTTCCTATTTACCAAGTTTTCTATTTTTTTTTAATTTTGTGCTTGAAGATTAAGTTAGGGTTTGATTGCTTAGAGCTCTATAAATAGAGTTAGAATTATTTTCATCGTATGCCATTGCTATTGAATAAGAATATCAGTTGAAATTGTGTTGAACATAAGGGTAATATTGACATATGGGTTGCGAACCATGTGAGTGTGGCTTGCACCCCACGTCATTACTACCTTTATGTTCAACAAATTGTCTCCTCCCTTTCTCCAAGTTTTCTCTTCTCTCTCTACCAGTTCTTCTCTTCTCTGTTCTTCCTTTTGCCCCTCCCGTTCTACATCACGCTGGTTATAGCTGTGTATATTGGATGCTAAGAACAATATATGATTGCTTTACTGCTATGCTACCTTTTCATGTTCTTTGGCATGGATCATTGTTTTTTGTATTTTTTGGTTTAATCTATTGCTGTGTTGTGTGTGTGTTGTTTTTTTTGTGTTTTTCCCCTTTTTGTCTTGTTTGCTGTAACAGGAATTAATGCATTTAAATATTCAAAAGTATTTGTTATTCTCGACTGAAGTGGGTCTATTTTTTACCAATTAAGTTACTGGAATAGCTTTCGTTTGCTCTATCTGCTCTTTGTGCACTGAAAACTATAAAATGCTTTGGATTGAGTTTATTGTGAGTTTCTGTCTGTAGAAAATTGTTGATAGCCAATAAGTCAAACCTTCTCAGAACTTGAGTGCTGCAATATAATATTATGATAATTTTTTACCTATGTTAAACTGTAATGTTTTGTGGCAGTTCCCTTATCTGATATTTTTGTCATGCAATGATACCGGTTATCATAATGTGAAGCTGTTTTTTGCCCATATACGTCAAGGATGCTTGCTTCTTCTTGACCTATCCCTACCCTCCTGCGAATATATATTTATGATATCTGATGTTATTATCATGCAGTTTCTGGAAGATTTTATAAATGGAGCTGAAGTTTCTTCACTTTTAGATTGCATTCGGCTTACTGCAGGGCCCTTACATGCCTTGACAGCAGCAACCAGGCCAGCACGAGCTGGTCCTGTTCCAGGGGTTCCTGGGATTGCGACAGCCCTAACTTCTATTCCTAAACAGACTGGTTATTTACCACCACAGGGACTTCTGCTTGGTAGTTCATCTACAAGTGTTGTCCAGGCCACTCCTGCTGCTGGAGGAAACACTATCGCATCTACTGCTAGTGGATCTCTCAATAATCAAAGCCTTGCTATGCTAGCTGCTGCTGGGCGTGGTGGTCCAGGCATTGCTCCAAGCTCACTGTTGCCCATTGATGTCTCTGTTGTGTTACGTGGTCCTTACTGGATACGAATTATATATCGGAAACAGTTTGCGGTTGATATGCGTTGCTTTGCTGGAGATCAGGTCTGGCTACAGCCTGCAACACCACCAAAAGAGGGACGCCCTTCTGGTGGATCATTACCATGTCCTCAGTTTCGGCCTTTCATCATGGAACATGTTGCTCAAGAATTGAATGGTTTAGACCCTAGTTTTGCTGGACAACATGCAGGTGGGTTGGCAAGTTCTAATAATCCAAACTCAAGTTCTGGGTCCCAATTATCTGCTGCAGGAAATGGAAGTAGAATTAACCATCCTACTTCTGCTGCGATGTCTAGAGCGGGAAGTCAAGCAGCTGGTTTAAATCGTGTGGGAAATGCTTTAGCAGGATCTTCAAACTTAGCTATGATGACATCGGCAGTCTCTTTACGTAGGTCACCAGGAACAGCTGTCCCTTCACATGTCAGAGGTGAGCTCAACACAGCCATAATTGGCCTTGGTGATGATGGAGGATATGGTGGTGGTTGGGTTCCACTTGTTGCTCTTAAGAAGGTTCTGAGAGGTATTCTCAAGTATCTTGGGGTGCTATGGCTTTTTGCTCAGTTACCAGATCTTCTGAAGGAGATTCTAGGATCCATTTTGAAGGAAAATGAAGGAGCACTTTTGAACTTGGATCCAGAGCAGCCTGCATTGCGATTTTTTGTTGGGTAAGTCTTGGTCACAACTCTTTTTTTGACTGCACTTATTTCTTGCTGGGTGCAAAGACTCGTCACCTATGCCCCTTTCGTACTTGGAAAAAAAAAGGGGTTGTGTGTTGGGGGGGGATGAATGAAACATAAGGTTAATGCCTTTTTGTTTTCTAATTCTTTATCCTCGTGCTTTTTCATACTGTTTTTAAAATAATGCTTTTTTTGTTCTGCCTGTATGATTTAGCCTTATGTTTTCTAGGGCCACAGTAAATTTTCAATTAAAAGATTGAGTAAATGTGAAATATTTAAGCTCGAATCTAGCAAAATGATGATTAAAATTATTTTCTATGTTAGTGAACAGCCTGAGTATTTACATATCATGACTTATTAGCTACTAATAATTCACGGCTATTTTATCTTGCTTCTGAAATTTGGGACATAAAACAAACCTTCTGTTGCATGTTGCTTTGGCAGGGGTTATGTGTTTGCTGTTAGTGTCCATCGGGTTCAGCTGCTTCTTCAGGTCTTGAGTGTGAAGCGCTTTCATCATCAACAACAGCAACAGCAGCAAAACTCAAACACTGCACAAGAGGAATTGAGTCAATCTGAAATAAGTGAGATATGTGACTACTTCAGCCGTCGGGTTGCATCAGAGCCTTATGATGCCTCTCGCGTTGCTTCATTCATAACTCTTCTCACTCTACCTGTATCAGTTCTCAGAGAATTTTTGAAATTAATAGCTTGGAAAAAGGGATTAACCCAAGCACAAGTTGGAGATGCTACCCCAGCTCAAAAACCGCGGATTGAATTATGTCTTGAAAACCATGCTGGGCTGAATATGGAAGAGAACTCTGAAAACTCATCCGCATTCAGAAGCAACATCCATTATAATCGACCTCATAATTCTGTTGATTTTGCCCTGACTGTTGTGCTTGATCCTGCTCACATCCCTCGCATCAATGCTGCTGGCGGAGCTGCTTGGTTGCCATACTGTGTTTCAGTGAGGTTGAGATATTCATTTGGTGAAAATTCTAATGTGACTTTTCTAGGCATGGATGGAAGCCATGGAGGTAGGGCTTGCTGGTTGCATGCTGATGATTGGGAAAAATGTAGACAGAGGGTGGTACGAACGGTGGAGCTGAATGGGGGCTCAACAGCAGATGTAAGTCAAGGTAGGTTGAAACTAGTTGCAGACAGTGTGCAAAGAACTTTGCATTTATGCCTTCAGGGGTTAAGAGATGGTGGCGCTACCGTGAGCTCTGGAGCAACGTGATTGTTTTGGTGTGAGCAGCGATGGTATATAGATTTTATATGTTGGGGTAGTCTAGCAACATGGCATTTTTGTTTACCATTATCTGTAGGAGTCCTATGCTAAGCATGTCTTTGTCTTGGAAAGCTTATCCTCTGCACGGAGGCTGTTCAGATGGACATTTGCAAATTATGGAGGAATTGAGATGGTGGTAAGAAATGATTTTGGCGAGGCAGGTAGCGTGGATGAGAAGTTTACGTAGATTCATACTGAGATTTTGTTTCGTCCATCTTAGGATTCTAACCAAGACTAATAATGAGTATTGGCTTTTGTCTGATCCAGAATATTTAGAATAGGTGGTTCAATATCTCTCCAGTAGTGTTTTTATATCTTGTGACATTTTGGGTGATGGCTTTGGTACTTGTACAGATAACAGCGTTAAGATTTGTAAAGGAAATTTCTTGTGCACGAATTGTATACCCCCATATTTAACACCTGCAAGATGGTGAAAAGTTTTAGTTTTAAATTTTAACTACTTCACTCCCTCGCGTACGGCGCATTTTCACTAGAGTTCAGCGGGGCGCATAAAGCCAAGCCTGCTATTTACATGTTTCACAGACTTCTAAATCCAATTAGTTAAAGAAAGCAACTCAGTATTATAAAAACTATGAGGCCTAGTACAATTGGCTCATAGTTGGATTTTTGAAGTATCTAATCATAGGATTGATTCCTAGCAGTGTATATGGAGAGGATTTCATAGACAGTATTAAAATCCTTTCGAGAAGTTTATGGAACGAGGGGATTAATAATTGCTACTGTTGGATTGGGGGAAAAGAAGTATTATAACTAAAGAAGTGCTGAAAACCAAAAAAAAAAAAAAGTGAATTGATTTTCAAAACTTAATTGCTCGTTTGGCCAAGTTTAATTGAATAGGGTTTATTATATAAGTCTAATTTACGTAAATCGAGATAAATCTTCTCTACATATTTACCTCGTAGATCGTAAAAGCACCTCGTAGACCGTAAAAGCTACTTCGTATTCCGTGAATCACGATTTATAAGCATTTATGGAGCTTCCATAAGCTAATCCAAACAAGCTAGAATTGCTTATTAGAGGTCTCTGGGTTTGCTTTGTTTCAGTTTATGATCTTTTTTAAGTAGTAACTAATTTTCAAATAATTCATCTCTAATTTGCTATAGTTGTTTAATTCTTTTTTTGAAAAAAAAAATTAAAGGGATAATGACATTAAGGTCCCAATTAAGAGAAATAATATCATAAAACTCTTATAGCTTGTCAATAACAAGTAGGAGAACTACCATTAACAAGTTATGAGATTTTTCTAATATTTTTTTTAATTGGGACCTTTAATGTCATTTTCCCAAATTTAAATTACTTCCACAAATATATTATTTTTTACTTGATATAAATATTCTCTTATTCTGTGGTAATAAAGTTTGCTAATTCCTTTATGAACAATACTTACACTAAATTAAATTCCTTGTATCCATTATATTAAATTCCTAAATTACACAGCCATGTATAGTTGGAAAATTTGATAAAATGGATATGAAAAATTTAACATAATTATTTTCTTTTCTTTATCGATATAATAGATTGAAATTTAGGAACCTGCCAGGTGACATATTGGAAAAGCCAATAGATGTAGATTGTAGAATTCTAAGTAACATGCTAAAGGACGCAGTCAAATAGTATATTCTCTTCCGTCAAAAAGTATTCCTCGTATTCTTCTTAGTAAAATCCATTTATCTAATTTAAAAAGATAAAAAGCAAAAAATTGGTGATAAATCCCCATTAAAAAATTAATTGTGGAATAGGACCTAAAAAAGGTGAAGCCATGAGGTCCTTAAGATCATAGGTCCTATTTCCCAATTAATTTCTTAAATAGGGATTTATCCAAATTTTTCCCAGTAAATAACTTAATTATGACCTATTTGATATGACCTCTCTAATATTTTTTTTAAACATTAGATCATATATCAATTCACAATTAGGTAAATTAGTTTGAAAAAAAAAATAAATATAAAAGACAAGATGGGGAAAAAAAATCTTATAGTTAAGACCAAACTTCACCCTCAAACTAATTCAGACATTTAGGATCGGAAGAATAATTATCGTTTTAACAACAACAAGGCAAGCTTAAGTTTTGTTAAATTTAATTTAATCAAATAAGTTAACCCATGTATGACTACAGGGTGGATGGTACCAAAATAAAAAGACAGCTAATCTGACATTTTTCCATTTAGATCTTACCATGCGAAAATATAGAACTGACTGCTTTTTTCTCATGGGTCTAGGATACGTATTGAATGACAAGCCACATATAAACAGGACAGAGATCATTGATTCGTTCCCTATGAAACAGGTGATTATAAGTCATTGGTGCTTATAGTGCCAACTACTCCCTGCAGCCTTGGTTGGTGACTGCAATAATAAGACCTCAAATCACCAGAAGATATGAGCAACCAATATCCACATTAATCCACCACTATTCCTTCTTTGACTCCATCAAATTTAACTACATCATATTTGCAAGCAGCCCTAAATAAAAGCATCTATCAGCTGTATATATGGTCGGGAACACACTGGACTATGTCCAGAAAAACAAGCTGATGTGGGCAAAGAGGAATAAGTCTACCTCCAAAATATAAGTTGTTAATAATTTCTCGAACAATAATTGACTAATGATCTCCACTAGAAGAAGGTCCAGATGAATCTGCACCACCACAAATTCTCTTCTGCAGATGTTCCAAGCTAGCCACCCTCTGAAGGGAAACTGCCTGTCCCATCTTGTTTCCAGCTGCCACAGCTGCCCTGCTCTGCTGGACATTTTCATTTGAACCAACATCCCCCAATCCATTGTTCACTCTCAGATCATGACTGGACAAAGGAGTATTTGCAGGTTGATAAAAGTGATGGATTGGATCATCTTGCATGGGAACAGCTGCATCCGCTGACGTGTCTGGAGGGCTTCCATCGAATGAAGAGATTCCTATTGATGATATCTCGGACATGGCATGAAACATTGGGTTCAATCCAGTAATTCTTTTGACAGTCTCTTCAGCCATCTTCACCTGATAAAAGGAGGACATTGAAGGAAATGAAACACGCCATATCCATGTGAAATATAGACATGAACCAGTTTCCCTTTCATTCAACCAAGTTTCTCCTAACTATGAAGGAAAACACCCTAACTGACTCCAATCTCAGCTTGCCAGGCCAACCATAACACGGATACTTAATTAACAAGAACTAGTATTTGCTATCGGAAGAATTAATTATAAAAAGAAAGCAAGGCTCTTACCTTTGCTCTTAATGTTTCAATGTCAGCTTTTAGCACTCTGTTGTCAACACCAGATTCATTGTACTTCTGGCTTACATCAGTAAGACGCTTTAACAAGGATGAATTTTCAACTCTTAATTGAGAAACCTACAGATAAAATATTAATTTAGCAAGTATAATAGATCTTTGGAAGAACTAACAGAAAGAGCGGTTGCAGAGGTCAGATCCAAACGAGAATATTTGCACCTGTGTCTCAAGCTCAGTTAAATGAGCCTGCTTTCTTCTTCTTGAACGTCTAGCAGATTCCCTATTGGAAAGCATCCTGAAAGATACATGTCACTAGGTAATTGATTAAACAAAGCAGAAGTTGTCTGAGTTGGACAATGACTTACAATTAACAGAGATAGAAAACAATATATTTTTAAAGATATTTCCAGATCCTTGAAGCTTAACCTCCAATATAAGAAAGTATTTTGTCCAATTACGTGATAATTTCCTCGGGGTATAATCATTTTAAGAGTGATGACACTTGCATAACTTTTCACAAACTGCTAATGTCCCTATGAACGTTATACCCCAAAAAAATTGAAGTCAGACCATTTAACACCTGGGTGTACATACATGCAACATGCACTGACATTTCCTACACTTAGCTCTCAGTAAATTCCAAAACCATCATTACCTCCTTACTCGTTTTGCATCAGCAGGGTCCATATTTTCAGTCATCTCAGTTTCTCCCTCAATGTCATCATCATCCGACAGGTCCCTTGATGATCCGCTAGTTGTTGGCTTGTTTGCAACAGCAGGCTTCTTTTGAATCACAGGTAAGGAAGGAATTCCAACTGGTGCTTTGGTATCTTTATCTAGTAATTTAGATGGATCACTTCCAGATGGACCAGATACGCCAGATCCTGAAATAGAAAGATAGAGAGCAAAGGCATAATTCAAACAGTGTTGCCCACGTTTGGACTTCAGAGAGACAAAATTCAACCTCTAAGGCCGCTAATACAAAAACCAGAAAGATCAATAAAAAAGGAGTGAGCATAAAATTATTGCTGAGTAATGCGCTTACCCTACTCATGTAACATTCACATAACCAATGATCTCTTTTAAATTCTGTATTTTTCTACTCTTCTCTACTCAGCCAGCATTGACATGAAGTTATTTTATGAACGTAATCTACTTAATAAATGTTCAATGATTCATTCATATACATATAAACTTTCATAAACACATCCACATACATTTACCAAATCAAACCTTTAAAAGTAGCCTGAGCTCCAACTTTAGAAGAATTAGAAGCCTGCGATCCACTGTCAACAAAAGGAGCTGAATCTTGTGCTTTGATTAAAGACCCATGCTGCCATGAGTAGAAGAAAACATTAGAATCTGACCATGTCATCGAAGAACACCAACAGGAAAGAAAAGTATACTTTTTATTGATTTATGGAAAAAATCATGACAACCATAAATGGGGGCGAAGTTAAAGTTGTATAGCCGTACGCAAGTCCACTAATCTCCCCAGTTCAGGAATTTTGATTCTAAAATGAAACTCAAGATACCAAAAACCTATGATTGGACTAACAGATAGCCATTCCCATTCTCCAATGAACCAATACAATAAAAACACTAATGGCAAACAACCCAAAAATAAACAGCAGCAGTCAGCCGTTTTAAAATCGCCCAAATGAGTAGTAAGAAATATTTTCATCCGATTTTTGGATTTAGCGTTTAACCTAACACACAGACACAGGGAAGACGATGGGTAAAAGGAAAGAAGTCATCAAACAAGTCAGATCCAATAAAATCGTCTTATTTTCAGCCAGCGCAAATTTTCCAATTGGTTTCCCGATGCTTCATGCGATCTACATACGCTTACAAGAGAGGGAGGGGGAATAATTACCCGAGACAATGCGACCGCGGCACAGGCGAGATTGAGTTTGTTCTTGAGGTAAGCCTGGTAGTCATCGGAATTAACGGGAATGTTAGGAATAGAAGGAGGGGAAGAAGGAACGTTGGCCTGGACGGGACCATTGTTCTGAAGCGGCGTGACCCCCGTATTCGGAGCGGGATCCTGTTTGGGTTGATCCTTGACGTGAAGCGAACGGCCATCGTTAGGGTGAGGAAGGAGGGAGGAAGAAGCCGGAGAGGTCGGGGAGGGTACAGAAGCTTCCTGAAGGAATCGCTGGAAGGCCCACTCGGAGGCGCTACGGTTCATCTTGGAGGGTTCATGGGTTCCGGTGGACATCGGCGATGACCAGAACTGGTCGGAGATTTCATCCACTGAAAACACCCTATCCATATTATTCCCCACCTTGCCTTTTGGAATTCTCTTTCTGCCGTGCGCCGGCTCTGATGCTGCTTTTTTATTGCAATGGTGAAAACTCGTCATTCATTGTGTTATACGGGGGCATAGCGGTCAAAGGATGAATTAAACGTGGGCACAGCATACTCCAGGTTTTGAATACAAGGTTCAGATAATTTTTTTTGGGGTTAAGATATAAAAATAGTAATAAATTACTTTTTAAAGTGTATCCAATATAATTAATTATTTTAGGATGTTAAAATAGACATTATGAATTTTTAGGGTGTAAAAGTAGACATTATGAATTTTTTTAGGAGAAAAAATAACAATTTTTGTACCCCAAAATAGATAACAAAATTGTTATTTTTGCTCCAAAAAAAATTCATAATGTCTACTTTTACACCCTAAAAATTCATAATGTCTATTTTTGCACCATAAAATAGTTAGTTGTGTTGGGTGCACTTTAGGAAATAGTTCTTTACTAAATCTGCACCTTAACCCTTTTTTTTAAAAGGTTAAAAAACTAAATATATTATATAAATTATATATTATTAGATTATATATCAATTTATAAGTCATACTAATTAGTTTGAAAGAAAAATGATAAATATTAATACATTAAAATAATTTATTTAACATCCTTAATTTAAAAAAAATAACAACTAAATTTTATATTTAAGATGAATTTGTAATATTTAGGTCTAAAAAAAGCTAAAATGTGTATAAAAACATTTAAGAATACAAAACTAACCAGACATTTAGGTATATATAGATGAATGGCCAAAAAATAAACAAGTATAATTTAAAAAAAACATTAAAAAATATCACTTAAACTCTAAAATCTCAAATTATTAATTTTCAACTAAACTAATTGTCAGTTTCTATATTCTTATAATTAATACCAATATTTTTTGTAGGTAATAAGATTAATTTAGAATATCAGAATTCAAGCCTCATTTTCTTTTCTTCTTCCCTATATCTTTTTCTCCATTAATTTTTCATTTGATTCATTGTTCATTCTATTAAGATTATTTTCTTCCAACCAAATATACACTTTTTTTTTTTTTTACCTGAACCAAACATAACACTTTAAACTTTTCCTTTGATTCGATCTCATACTTGCTATCTCAGCTAAATTTAGTAACCTGGTTATGAATTTGATTTTTTGATCTGATTGATGATTTGATGCATGATAAAATGGAAGTTGACGCGGATTGATTGATGGTAAAAGCATACAAATTTCTTTCTTTCTTTTTTCTAGGCTCAGATTATCCATCACATAGAGCAATGACTTTGATTTTAATCAAATAAAGATAACAAGAGCAATGAGAGGTTGACTTTGAGAGCGTGGAAAGCCCAACAACAAAAGTCTGTTTGCAATTTGCAACCGAGGAGGTTCTTCATTGCCCTGAGTCCCATCCTATTCCTCCCCTCAATGGTAAGAGCAGCTTTCATAGAGGTGATTTTTTGTTCACATTAACTTTCAAGTGAAACATTAATTACTGCACTTTAATTTATATATAAATATGTGTTAATAAAAAAATCAGGTTTAGATGTAAAATAACTAAAATAATATAAATTTTATAAAATATAGATCTTATATGCGTCTAATTTGATAGATTTTAAAAATAAAATCATAAAAATTGAAGAGTTAAGTGCTTGTTTGGAACAGCGGTTGAAAATTTTAATCGTGCTTATGAATTGTAATTCACGGAATACGAAGTAACTTTTACGGTCTACGAGGTAGTTTTTACGGTCTACGAGGTACTTTTACGGTCTACGAAGTGCTTTCACGGTCTACGAGATAAATATGTGGAGGAGATTTATCTCGATTTACGTGAATCGGGCTTATATAATAAGCCCGATTCAAATAAGCTCAAACAAACAAGCACTTAATGTGTTATTATAAAAAAATATTTTAAATACTAAAAAAAACTTAATTAGGTGTGTTCATTAAATCAAGTAATTATTTACTACAAATACATAAAATAAGTAATGTAAGAAAATAAAACAATGTGTAACAATTAAATGAAACGAATAAAAAATAAAAATATTAAAATCCCACACCCTCCTTCCTTCCTTTCGACATGAACACAGGAAAAGTAAGGTGATGCGGGCTGGGCTGAAGCAACAAAATGTAACTTTTAGAACACCACCCCTTGGGATAGGGGTGGAAACAGGTTAGGCTTGTGCTTTAACAAGCCTGTAGCTTGTAACAAACATTTTTTTTTTTTGCCTAAGTCTGGCTTGTATACAGGACTGACCTGGCTTGTGGCATGTTAAGGAGGCCTGTAATTAAAAAAAATAAACAGGCTAACAGGCCACAAGCTTCACAACAAGCAGGCCGAAAACAGGCCTATTTCTAACAAGCCCAATTACATAAATTAATGATTAAGATACATAAATTAATGATCCACTTGAGATGTGATTTGAGAATGTGAATTATGGGATTTAGGGTTAGAATGTGAGGTGTATGAGAATTTTTTTAAAAAAAATACTTTACAGGCTCAAACCGGCCAGACAGGCCTAACGGCCTTTTTAAAAAAGCAGGCCTCGAAGCAGGCCTGGCCCTGGCCTTTTAGCCTAACAAGTCAGGCCCAATTAAGCCAGAAACAGGCCAGGCCGCAGGCTCCTTACAGGCCGCTTGGCCTGTTTCTACCCGGGGATTACCTTGCCATTAAGAGTTAAGACAATGTACTATGTGGGAAACCCTTAATTTCCAAAGCAATCCCAAACATGCAAACACCCATCTTACTTTTTTTATTGGAAAAGTGAGTTTAGGTCACCTTACCCCCAAGTCTAGTTTACCCCTCTACACATTATTGCGTCTCACTTGCTCACCTCTCATCTCGTATGGCTTTTCTATATTTGTGAAGTGGGTACGTCTAAAATGAAAAACTAGTCAATGATGACTAGTTTTTGATAATAACACACGCGATGATTTGCCTCGGCTTCTTCCTCCCTTCCTCGCTTGGGTCCCATCCCTCCCATTAATATGGTTCAGTAATTCTTAATTCCTGGGCTTTCCCCCTGTTCCATGCTCAAACGAACGCCCACTCATCATTATTACCACTCCTTCTATTATTCTTATTTGGTTGGGCTTATGTTTATGTATAAATCAGATTCACGTAAATCAAGATAAAACTTCTTCACATATTTACTTCTTAGACAGTAAAAGTTAACTTGTAGACCGTAAAAACTACCTCATATTTTATAAATCACGATTGAAAAACACTTATGAAGGCTATCCAAACATACCAACGTTTATTTCCCTAAAATAACTCATTTAGTTCAATTGGTTATATTAAAAACTACTCTAATGCATGAAAACTTTTTAGAGCATATTTATTAAACTCGGACCTGACCGGATCGGCCGATTCGACTTGGAAACCGACGAACCAGTCGGAAAATCGGTTCGGTCCAAGATAGTGACCCTATTTTTTTATTATTTAATAAAATCATTTTTTTAAAATTTTTATTTATAATTTCATATTAATAAGCATGAAATCTTTATTTTCTTACCGATTTAGTCCTGGGTTAGTTCTGATCTGACCTACTGACTATTGACCCAGTACCCCAACCGATTCCGGTTTAATAACCTTACTCTAGAGTATGTGTAGTCCATAAGATTACTTGGAAAAAAAGTAATAAACTTGCGAGACAACACACAAGATATTATATTCAGAATTAAAAGTTAGGGCAATAGAGCAAAAAGACTTATCATCATTTACAAAAAGAGCATCAGCCACCATAAAAATATTTTAGGTCTAAAATTACCTATAAACATTATAAAATGGTCATTAAATGCCCATATACATTACAAATGGATATTAAAGGCCACACCATTGTTAGAATATGCACGTCTGTTAACTTGTGAAATGTGGGACCCATATCTATTCGTTAAAGTCTACAAAAGTTGCTGAGAAAGAGGAGGACATGGTACTAGTCCAAAAAAAAACAAAGCGGAGGACATGACAGGTAGTGTTGGTGAGAATATTAAAAGATTGTCTTCCATTAAACCTAGCTACCAATTCTCGTTTCATGTTTTCATTTACGGCGGAGGTTGTCGGCTTCGATAAAGTTCATCAGAAACTGGAAAAAAAGCTGCCAGATTATGCAAAAGTTGCCAAAAGTTGCAGAACACGCTAAAGCACGCCAGAAGAAGATGAAAGCGATTCTGAGTTCTGGTGTAACGTTGGTGAGGCTGACAGTGTGAGGACATGGACTGTGAAGTAAAGAGAGGATGAGGTTGATGATAGTGGTGTTAGAGTGAAAGTATGATGACGGTGGTGTTGAGTCTCGATGAAAGGAGAGAAACAGAGAGACGATGGTCTCTCTCCTGTGGTGTTGGTGGTGATGAAGAGATAGAGAGAAAATCAAGAAGATGGTCGGAAATGGGGTCGGAAAGAAAGTTCGATGGTTGTGGAGAGATGAGGAAGGAGGAGTGGTGGTTAATGCGAAGAGGGTTGACGGAGGTGGTATGGAGCAAAGGGAGCTGATAGTGGTTGACAGATAATTGGCTCCTGATTAGACGATGACATTGGTCCATGCGGTGGTTCCTAGTCGGAATATTCCTTTGACACACCGTTGTTTTCAACCTCAATCAGTCCACCCACGTCGAAGGTAGAAGAAGAATCGGTGTTGAGGGAGAGGAGAGCCGTCAAAGGAGGGACTTCTTCTTTGGTAAGTAATGGAACGGGCTAGGTAGACTCGAGGACGTTGGCCGAAGGATTAGAACCCATATTGGGAATCTAGTTTGTGTTGGTGTTGATGATGAAGATGCCGTATTGACTCAGTATTATTGTCAATAGATAGGAGGAAAGTAACGAGGAAGATGGAGTGAGATGGAAGGCAGGGAGGAGTCCTATTTGGTGGAGGATCGTTCTCAGAAGCATCCTAAGTGTGTGTTTAGAAAGCACCCAAATCATGATTTGTGTAAATCGAGACAAAATTCTTCTCATATACTTATCTCGTAAATCGTAAAAGCTATTCTCAAAAACTAATCCAAACACACACTAAATGGTGAAACTTAAATCCACGTTATATATTCTAATGGCCATGGCATTTAAGGATCATTTTATAATGTTTATAGGCAATTTTGGAACAAAAAAATTGTTATGGTGCTTGATGCTCTTTTTGTAAATGATGATGGGTATTTTTAGTTCATTGCCCTAAAAGTTAAAACAAATATCTTAATCAATTCTTGTACTCTTTCTGATTTAAAATATAGGGCATTTTAACAAATTTATGAAAAATAAGGAATGAAAATTAACCCATTAAATATGTTATAAATTAAAAATAGTTTTCACTCCTACCCTTATTAAAAAATGTGTTTGAAAATTTAATAAGTGGGTAAAATTAGAAATGATTATTGATTACAAAGGCAAAACTAAAAAATAAATATTAATAATCTTACAAGTAAATTATATTTTAGACTAAATTATTTTTCTAGAAGCAATATGTTTTGAATTGGAGGGGTATTATTAATAATACATTAATTAATTAATTAATTAAACAAACCCGTGAATGGAGAATGATGACAATTTTCCCACCCCTGGCAATGAACCCCATGCAGCAAGCATAGCGGGGTTGGGTGGGGAAACCTCCATAGCAATAGAAACATTTTGGGAATTGGAGCTGAGTAGTGGCTACAAATCGAAGCAATTTCCTGGTAATTTCCCTTCCATCGGATAGCCACCTTGATTGGATTTGTAGGATCAATGTAGAGCTTGTTTGGAATAGCGGTTGAAAATTTCATAAGTGCTTATAAATTGTAATTCACGGAATACGAAGTAACTTTTACGGTCTACGAGGTAGCTTTTACGGTCTACGAGGTGCTTTCACGGTCTACGAGATAAATATGTGGAGGAGATTTATCTCGATTTATGTGAATCAAACTTATATAATAAGCCCGATTCGTAAAAGTGATAAAAAACAACCACGTAATGTTTTTTTTTAGGAGCCACATTGCAACGTGTTTTTTTTTTTTTTTGAAAGAGAAGAGGAAACCAGTGATCACATCATATTACTTTATCACATGCTCTCGCTCTTTGCCTCTGTCCCACTCTGATCCAATTATTATGAAGTTAAACAATGCGTGGCTTTCCTCTCATGCTCAGCCTCTCCACCCTATATATGGCTGGGCCACTCATGGTCCTAAAATCATCTCCTGCTTTCTGACTTGCTATTACTCCTCTGCTTCCTCTTATTTATAAAATTATCTTCTCCTTCGTCCCGCCCCTCATCCGACTCTCCGATTTCGCTTCTTTCAGGTGCGCGCCATAATCCGTTTTCTGCTCCACCTCTCTATTTGTTTCCTTTCCCTCACGTATTGTTGTGATTTTTAGCTATCTTTTGCATTTCCTGACATGGCATCATTCCTCTAATTTAGGGCTTAACTGTTCCTCGGTTTCTCTTCGCTCTCACAGTGCCTCTTTTGCCTCTAGTTATAGATCGTCTTCATTCTGTTGCACACCATTCGTTCCCCTCACCCTCCTCCCAACTATATTCCTCATTATGCCTGATATGCTCATCTTCCGCAGTCTAGCCAGACCAAACAAAGGGTCTTCAATTTTTTATCCTTTTCTTTTCGTTGCCGGAACTGATTTCGGGTGCATGCTTTTCGTTTTTACGAAAACTTCGCCCCCTTAAACTTGTAGACCGTTTAAATGTGCGTGCCTTGCATTATTGAATTCTATTATTATCTTTCATGTGGGCATGTGCTGTATGTTTCTATTGTAATTTTGCATTTAAAGTTCTTTTTCCCTTTTGGACTTTTGCCGACCTTCCTTACGAGGTTCTCCTCCTCCCCCTTTTTAGTAAAAAACTTCAAATGTTTATGAAATGTGGATTTCATCTTCGCTTGTGTCTTCTTCTCTATATTATCGCATGAACCCATGATTTTAAGCTAATATTCAACAAGTTTTGCTTATCTGACCCATTTGAGCGCTGCAGAATGGGAAGTACTGGAAGAACCAAGTATGGTGAATACACCTATGAGAACCTTGAGAGAGAACCTTACTGGCCATCAGAGAAGCTTCGAATTTCCATCACCGGAGCTGGTGGTTTTATTGCCTCCCACATAGCAAGGCGCTTGAAGACCGAGGGGCATTATATCATTGCTTCTGACTGGAAGAAAAATGAGCACATGACTGAAGATATGTTCTGCCACGAATTCCATCTTGTTGATCTGAGGGTTATGGATAACTGTCTCAAGGTCACTGAGGGAGTTGACCATGTTTTCAACCTTGCTGCTGATATGGGTGGGATGGGCTTTATCCAGTCCAACCACTCTGTCATTATGTACAACAACACAATGATTAGTTTCAACATGCTCGAGGCTGCCAGGATTAACAACGTTAAGAGGTTAGCCGTCCTGGATATAGGCACTTGAATGTCTATTTGGGCAATCACTGAATAACAAATACGCCACAGTGTTAACATTAATATACGGTGTGCATGTACCATTTTTCTGCCCCAGGTTTTTTTATGCCTCTAGTGCTTGTATCTACCCTGAATTTAAACAGTTGGAAACTAATGTGAGCTTGAAGGAGTCTGATGCTTGGCCAGCTGAGGTCCGTTGGTGATATTTCAATTTTTTATTGTCATGGTTCTTCTGTTGCATATGAAGGTTGCTTATAATATGTTTAATTGTTTTATTGGGTTTAGCCGCAAGATGCATATGGGCTAGAGAAGCTTGCAACGGAGGAATTATGCAAGCATTATAACAAGGATTTTGGAATTGAGTGTCGTGTTGGTCGGTTCCACAACATTTATGGTCCCTTTGGGACATGGAAGGGTATGTCCTGAACCAAATTGCACATTTTGTGCTTTGGTCTCAGTCATGAGTATTTCACTGGACTTATTTGATTTTGTAACCTTTCAATGTTTAAATTTGTTTCTTTGTTGCTATGTCGTACAGGTGGAAGGGAGAAGGCTCCTGCTGCCTTTTGTCGCAAGGCAATCACTTCCACCGATAAATTTGAGATGTGGGGGGATGGATGTCAAACTCGATCTTTCACCTTCATAGATGAGTGTGTTGAAGGTGTACTCAGGTAAATTCCCTGCTGATTAATCGTTATCTTCACATCCATCCATCTATTGTTGTGTGTGTGTGTGTGTGTGATGTAGAACGGCATATCAAGTTTTCAAAAGAAACATGATTAACAGGTTCCAAAATTGGAAATTGGAGCATTTTAAAAGAAATCAGACGAGATTAGTTCAGTCAAAACAGCTATTGAACTGAAGGGACACAGGAGAATTTTCTACCTTTCAAAACTGAGGATTGAATTGATTAAGGACAGGACTCAGGAGGACTAAGTATATTGTTTTCATCAAGCATATGTCCATGCATTCCATATGTATTTTTATGGATCAGCTCTTCTTTTTTGGTCTACTTTGGAATTTAGATTGACAAAATCAGACTTCCGCGAGCCAGTGAACATTGGTAGTGATGAGATGGTCAGCATGAATGAGATGGCCGAGATTGTTCTTAGCTTTGAGAACAAGAATATTCATATACATCACATTCCTGGGCCAGAGGGTGTTCGTGGCCGTAACTCAGACAACACACTGATTAAAGAAAAACTTGGATGGGCTCCAACTATGAAGTTGAAGGTGACCTTCCAATTAAATTATATCCTATATAATGTTTGTTTTGGGCGTGGGTAAAATCAAGGATTCTCTATTCACTTCAGTTCAGCTTTTTTCTGCCAATTTTGATCTTTAATCTTTTCCAAGGTAAATAGTAATGTAATGAAATGAGATTTGTGGACCTGATATTTTTAATCTCAGTGGCTAACTCCCTCACAGTGACCTGATCCTGTGTAAATTCTTCTAAACTGGTGAGCACCAATTGAGTTCTGCGCACTCACTGTATCTCAAATCTGATCGCAGGATGGGCTCAGAATTACATACTTCTGGATTAAGGAACAGATTGAGAAAGAGAAGGCTCAAGGCGCTGATATATCAGTTTATGGGTCATCCAAAGTGGTGCAAACCCAAGCCCCAGTTCAACTAGGCTCGCTCCGGGGAGCAGACGGCAAAGAATAAAGTAGTTTCCCGGGTATTTTATGTGGAGAGTAGGCTCCTGTATTGATATATAATAGAGGTCAGTGGTTTAGATTTATGAGCAATGTGATCTGCTGTCGGTGTGATATTGTGATGTGTTATGGGAATGTTTCTGTTCTATTTTATGATTGGTTAAGCCACTATTTGCTGCCCTAGGTTTGTTTCTGCTGTGGTGGAAGCTACAAGATACTTGTGGCTGACATGGAAGTTATTTTATTAGTTAAATAAGAATAATATTAATAAGATTGCCTTTTGTCTTGTGAAGTTATGAACAATGCACAGTTTGTTGGAGGCTTATAATGGAGCTGCTCTGTAACTAAGAGAGTGTTTAATTTTAGTTGACGTGGTGACCTCATTCTTATAAAGAGGATAACACGTATTCTATGAATTTTAAGAGATTTACTTGTTGAATGAGGGGTTCACCTTTTTACATCCGAAGCCTAAAAAAGGAAAGCCTTTAGTCAAATAAAAAAAGCGGGTGTGTTGACTTTTATAGTCTGTTTGGTTTGGTTATATAAAAGAGTATTACATGTAATCTTGATGTAACAGTATGATTATAGCGTTTGGTTAGGTTTATGTAATGTAAAGTGGATTACAGTTTGTAATTCTAACTAATTATTTGATACTAGAATTGATGAATGAGGATACAGACATCCTATAATTCAGTAAAAATATTATAGTTTTTTAAATTGACTGAAGTTTTCATCCATAAATATGGTTAAATATTAAATAATTTTAATTACCACATTAAATGTTAAGAAATAATTAATAATATAGAAACTTAAGAAATATTTTCACATTCAAAAGTTTTAAAAATTATATTTCACCGTTAAAAAAATTTAAAATATTTCATTAAATAATATTATCATCATTAATTATTAAAAAATTAGTATTAATACAATCTATACATTGTATAATATTTCCACCATTAAATATTATAAAATTATTATGAACCCAGCGTGTACATTACACGGAATGAAAAAAATTATCATAAATCTGACGTATACATTATTATATGTGTAGAAAGAGGTAATTTTGTCTCTTGTTATATTATTCTCATGTTTGATGTAATCCAATCAAACATTCTTATACATATATATTATATTTTCTTAAAAACAAATTAAATAAATTATGTAATTATTATTATATTATATTTTATTACATTACTTCCAATTCCATAAACTAATGAAAGACTTAGCTTCCATGAGACGAGGGCTAACGTATCAAAGAGTAGACAAAGGCAGTTGGACTTGGACGGTTGCCATAGTGGGGCTAAATCATCAATTAGTATCTTTTAAGATAATCATTTTTTTAATAATTATATGCAAGTTGCGGGAGATATTGGTTCTGAGTAGATGGAAATATGGAATCAGTCTTGGAATAGTGCGGTTTGTGCCTGGATGGGTTAGGAAGGATAAATTATTAAAATATTTAAAAAATGTTAAATTATTTTAAAAAAACAAAAAAATAAATTCAAACGACTGAAATTTAATCATTAATAAAAAAATAGTTAAAAAATCATTCTATAAAGCATTACATCTTTTATTGTTTAAATTTTAATGTACTCTCTCCAGTCCTAAATATAAGACAGTGTTGACTTTTTTTAGAGATATTAAAAAAAATAAATAAGTTACTTAATCATATCATATGTTATGTATCATTAGATTACACATCAATTTATAAGTTAGGCAAAATAATTTTAAAAAATGATTATAAATATTTTAAAGTGATTTAATTAACACGCTATCTCTTTTTTTTTTTTTTGCCAACAAAAAACATATTATATTACTAACAAAGAGAAGCTACAAGGTCTCAAGCACAATAAATAGAAGAACCCACAAAATAAAAATGTAATTAGACTTGAACCAGAAATAACATAACTGAATTAGAAAAACTAGCAATTAAAAAGTCTTAAAAGTAGAAAGTAAGAGCAGAACTTTACGAACATCATTCGCTTATAAATCCTACAATTGAGATGGAGTTGAGATGTCCAATCTAGAGGATAAAAATAAGTGTTTGTTTGGATCAATGATTAGAATTTTTAAATATATATTTTTTATTTATTATTTATGATATATAAGATAAATATATTAAATGAATGTTGTTTTGACTTACGTATATAAATATTTATAAATATTTGATAATATGTTTTAATTCAATAAAGTTTTAGTGATCCAATCAACACAACCTTATATTTATTGAGACAGAAGAGAGATGATGGGATGATAGGGGCGGTGATTTGTTTTGTTTGATGAGGGAGGGGGACAGGCGAGGGCAATGACATTGACAGATTAACATAACATAAACATGGCGGGTCCCATGGTATAAGGGAATCTTCTTGTTTCGGATTCCTACAAATACGTGCCCTCAGTTTCAGTTTGTGGTGTGGGGACTGGGGACTCCATGATGGAGCGGAAGTGGACCCTCCTTTGCTTCTTCGCTTTTCAACTCCCACACACACCAATCATGGCCTCCCTAGCTTTGATACCCAAACTCTTTTCTTCTTTAATTCTTCTCTTTCTCTATTTTTAAATCTCGCACATTGCTTCCTTCAACCTTGTCATCTTGAAAGTTGAAACTACTATCCATTGATTGACTAATTATATAGCAGTATATTTCATTTTGGGAGGAGGGTGAGAGATTGAGATGATGAAATGAAATCTTTGCCGGCGAGGATCAGGGACAGGCATAGTATAATAGACTAATTCTTTAAAATATAATAAATTAATGTTTAATTTTTTATTAAAAGATGTATCCACATTTAATATGATGTCAAACAATTTCGAACACAATTGCCTCCGGTGGGAGAACATTTACGCCTTAAAAAGAAAAAGAAACGAATCTTTTCACGAGCATGTAAGGGAAATAAACGAATTAAATTAGTGAGATATGGATTCAAATAATGGAACCACCTCAAAGGCTCAAATTCAAAGATGAAGCTCAGAGCATGTTTATTTGGAAATTTGTGTGTTTGATTCAGCACGTGCATTAAGCTATATCCACGTGTAAATGGCCTAATGATATGAAAGTTATGAAAGGTGTCAGGTTTGTATGTAAAATCAGGCATTAGTGTCTGTCCCTCTAATTTAGGGAGGTAAGATTGATGTGTTTAATTCAGCTCATACAACTAACACAGTTTGGCGTAAGTGGTAAGAGGCTTATATTCCTTAAACCCTCTAGTATTGGGTTTAATTTTTAGGTGACATGTATGGAAAAAATTTATTTAGAAGGGTTGTCCCCATCTTAGACCCAACAGCACTCAAGAGATTGGTCATTGGATTCTTTCCGGTAGATACCGTACATAACCAAAAAAAAATTCAGCTCCTACATGACAGCTATATTTTGTTTGGGCCTTGTGGGGTGAAAATGAGAGGCGAAACGGCGACCAAATGAGGAATGCAGTGGAGGCCCTGGAAAGCAATTTCTGTGATATATCCGTCGGTGTAAGATCGTTGCGGTTGACCTTGCATCGTCATCAACGCACATGCCTGGGATTCTGGCTTCTCCAATCTCCAGTCCCACTTGTTCCATTTTGGAGTACACATATTCCTTTGACCCACTCTTCTGTCAATAATTCTTTATTAGGCTCATTAACATTAAGTTGAGATCAAACTATAAATGCTTTTTACGTAAGTTAAGACAAAACTCATCTCATGTATTTATCTCCTCTCATATATTTATCTCGTATACTGTAAATCATGATTAAAAAATATTTTTAAAAAGTTATAATCGTTATTTCAAACACCCATAATATCTGTCGGAAAGAGACACCGTGAATTCACACCAACCTTGTATATGATTTTAGTTTTGTACGCAGATCTTGTACTACTATGATGCATTCAAATACTACAATATATCGTTATCCCAAAAATACATGCCGTCCGTGTCAATCATAACCATTCATGTGACGAATCCGCGCTTAACAAATTCATACCATTAAGTTCGATACACCCTCTTATTTCTTAAGATTAAATCGGATGTTTAGCCTATAAGTCCTAGAGAGGAAAAAAGTATTCCGCATATATGCTTGGTCTAACAAGTTAATTAATTAAGGAATTGTCACCATTCCAAACTCAATAGCGTGTCACTTCTTCTGTTTTGCATTGAAGTTGAATATGATGAAATTTGAATCTCAAACAAAGTGCAGACTTTGATCTTGGCCCACAAATCACAATCATAAAAAGGAAAAAAAATATCGATATTCTGGAAGCCGCTGAACTCCCAGGCATTTTCTCGTAGAAGGCCATCATTATTCATGAAGGCCTATCAAAATAATGGGATACAGGCAAGTACATACACTTATATATAGAGGGCATTGGAACTGAGAAATATAATTAAGGGCCGTTTGGACAAAAAATTTATGATGAAGGAAAGTAAAGGAATATTGGAAAGGAACTTAAAAAGATATGTTGTTTGATAGACATGGGAAAGGAACATAGGTTAAGGGAAAATAAGATATTTGGTAGAAAAAAAATGGAGTGAGGGAAGTTGGAAGAATTTATGAAATACCCATAATACCCTAATTAAGTAATGCAAGAAAATTAGAGAAAAAACATTTTTTCAATAAATCCAAAATATAAATGTGGGCAGTGAGCGTATACCCAGAACTTCCTATGTCGGGGAAGCGAAATAGATAGAGGGGTGGATGGGATCTTCGATGGCCATAAAAAATGTCTAATATAATGTTACCATAAAAAAAATCACTCGAGTAATTTATAAAAAATCACCCTCACTCAACTAATTTCCCTCATCACTCGAGTGATGTGAGAAGTGATTAAATTACTGGGAGTGGTGTAAGAAGTGATTAAATCACTGGAAGTGATTAAATCACTTCCAGAGTGATTTAATCGAATAATTTTAGAGGCATCTGTTTTTGTAATCACCAATTGATGACCCATATCCCAGCTTATTCTCAACCCATATATTAATGCTCATAGCTTTGCTGTGAGGCTGTAGTCTTACTGTTAGATTTCATGATGGTGTAAAAATTTTAAATTAACAAATTCAAAATTTTCAGGAGCAAGTCTGCCTTTTATATTTTCCCACCTACAATAAAAGATGAGTTACCATCAATTTTGGTGGGAATTGATCTTCCAATGTTTAAAGAAATTTTGGAGTTGGCAGGAATTCAAATTCAGAAAAGATTTGGTATCCAAACACATTTTAATGGAGGAAATTTCTATATCTTCCTTTCCATTCTTACCTTTTGTGTGTACCAAAGGGGCTCTAATTAGTGAGCTTGTTTGGTTTAACTTATACTTATCTATAAATCTGATTCACGTAAATCGAAATAAAACTTCTCAACATATTTACCTTATAGATTGTAAAAGTTATTTCGTAGACCATAAAAACTACTTCATATACTATAAATTACGATTAAAAAGTACTTTAGCAGCCTAGAACCTCATAGCACAGTGATAAGGCATTTGATCTTAATACCTCCTTCCAGGTTCGATCCGGTCCGCACCTTTTGGTGCTACTAAAAAAAATTTCTTTAGCATGTGTGTTTGGAAAACTACCAAACTGTGGTTTTAAACTACGGTTTACATAAATCGAGATAAAACTCTTTTCACATACTTACCTCGTAAATCATAAAAACTATTCTGAAAAGTTATTCCAAAAACACACTTAATCAATGTTTCAAACAATAGCTTGAATTACGACATCTGACAGCATGTAATGATAATCAACCCCAAATGGTGGGCTACAGTTGCAATAATACAAGGTGGGGACCTAAAGCATGAGAGCCACATTTTAATATTTTATAAATGCCTTGCCTGCACGTCCTCCGTATCCATGTGGTCTCCTCAATACACTGTTTGTGATTAATAATCATGAAAATTCCGATGGTGTTGAATTTGTCAGCGGAAGACTTTATCATAATTTTTGTTTAAATCAACAACAACAATAATAAATAAGTAGTAGTGTGACGTTGACAAAAACGAGAAGCACAAGCATTTGATTGGTTCATACAAGAGGGTGAGTGTAAGATGGACGGAAGAGACCGAAATGGTTTCGTATTGAATGGGGTGGAATATTGTACTAGCTGATCAGTTGCGCAATATCTTAACGGTTTAGATTTAATTTTATATTTTTTTAAAAAATTATTTTAATAGATATAAAATTAAAATTAAAATAAAAATAAATTTAACAAATATTTCAGATCAAAAGAATTTTCCTGATCATCCAAATAATGAGCATGGAACCGGGTCCGTCTGGCAACACCTTCATTAGTAATTTCCTACACAATCCTCTCTCTCTCTCTATATATATATATATATATATTATTGGAATCTCCTTTGCTTTAATTTCTCAAAGTAACCAACATATGTAAATACATTGTTAACACTCTGTTGCTCTTGGATCAATTCTGTAGTACGCACGTTGAGCTGCCAACCATGAAGGACGCTCTGACTCAAGACCAGATCGCTGAGTTTCTGGAAGCCTTCCGTCTTTTCGACAAAGATGGAGATGGTATCTATCTATCTATCTACACTCTCCCTTAGTGGTTTATTTTCTATATATATATATCACGTCAGTTCTTCATCAACCTCTGTTTGATTTCTTGTTGTAAAATAAAAAGGGTGTATCACCATTGACGAATTAGGCACAGCCATCAGATCGTTGGGTCAGAATCCAACCCAGGAAGAGTTGCGATATATGATGAGGCAAGTGGATACAGATGGCAATGGAACCATTGATTTTGGAGAGTTCTTGGATCTCATGGCTGCCAAAATGAAGGAAGCCGAAGCAGAAGAAGAATTCCAAGAAGCCTTTAAGGCCTTCGACAAAGATCAAGATGGTTACATATCACCCTCCGAGGTACGTACATGCAATTAATAATTCACTCTTGCTAGCTATAGTATATATGTCCATTTAATTAATTAATCTGGAGAATTGAAAACTTGTAGTTGAGGCATGTTATGATAACTGTGGGAGAGAGGGTGACGGAGGAGGAACTCGAGCAGATGATGAGAGTTGCTGATTTGGACGGCGATGGTCTTCTTGATTACCAAGAGTTTGTCTCTATGATGTTGGCTGTTTGATCCATTATCATCATATCTTTCGCCCTGATATATATGTATGTATTTCCACTAAATTAAACTACATATATAATTCATGTTTATTTGTTTTTGTTGAATTCCTTCCTTTGGTACTTTAAGTATCACAAAATCACCGTATATTTCGTATTTTAATGCATAATTAGTCAACTACAGCCATAATAGTCAAGAGGCAGATTTCATTTCAATATAATGTCTGCATAATCACCCGCCCGAAAGTGCCTCCGCTGTGAAAGGTCAAGTATTTCCCTTTTTACACTATTATACATATCAATGATATTTTCAAAAATTACCAATACTTTACAAATATCACTCTTGTTAAATTGTAACTCATTTGTCATTATATTTCTCTTAATCCTTCTCTCCCCCATATATAACTCCTTTGGTTATTTATTATTATTATTATTATTATTTTGCCAACAACTCCTTTGGTTATATAACAAGGGGCAAACATATAAAAAAAATAAGACTGCATAGGTTTTCGTGAAGAGTTTTATATTTTGAACAAGCCATATCTCCTCTTGTACGATGAGTGTTGCTTGAAGTGAGATAAAGTAGAATATTATTTATTTGATTTAGATGTATAATAACAAAATTTAATAAGAATATCTATTTATTTGAAAATTTATGAATTTATTTTTTAAAAATCCGATTAGTTATGTTGCTTATGAAGCTAATTACTATCATTCTTGAAAAATAAAAGAAAATTTAATTTTAAAGTTATCAATATCTCAATTAATATCTAATTATCATCAAAGCTTGAAATAATGAATTTCATAAACTTCTTTTTATATATTTTAAAGAATCTATAATGCATCCGAAAAATAATGAATTTCTTTTTATGAGGTATAGATATTATAATTATCATCATAAGAAATGTTGCTTGAAGTGAGATATACCAGAATATTATTTATTTGATTTAGACATATAAGAACAAATTTAGTAAGAATATATATTCATTTAAAAAATTATGAATTTATTCCTTAGAAATCCGATTAGTTGCTTATGAAGTTAATTACTATCATTCTTGAAAAATAAAAAAAAAATTTTAAAGTTATCAATATCTCGATTACTATTTAATTATCATCAAAATTTGAAATAATGAATTTCATAGACTCTTTTTTTTTATTTCCAAAAATTTATAATGTATTTGAAAAATAATGAATTCCTTTTTATGAGGTCAAATTGGTTGCCCGTGCTATAATTATTATTATTTATGAAAGTTAAAAGCTAATTTATTTTTAAAGTCAACAATATTATTCTGAAATATTTTTAATTTAATGATTAATAGCCTAATTGTAATTATTACGGTATTAATGTCCCAATTATTAATCAATATTCGAAAAATTTATTTTCCATCTTTGCTATATTAATATCACTAATTGAGATATAATTTTCATTCGCCAATGATAAAAATTGTGAATCAATATTTCAAAATTTAATCATAATCATTAGGACATATTTTTAAAAAATTATTGCATTAATAACCTAATTATTAATATAATTTATGAGATCTTTACAATCATGGATGGTAAAGTTCATTGGCATGCTTGGATCACAATTTTATAATTATTAATATAATTATGATTTCTAATTTAACGTATAATTTCAAATTCAATTTATTTTATTTCTTATATTCAAACCCCAATAATTACACATAGACAATTTTGATAGTGAGATCATCCGTTATGTCAACCAAATATAAAGTAAACAGTTTAACCCAAATTTGATCACATTAATATAATTTTTAATATAATTTATTAATCTAATAACTTAGTTATGGAGTTCCCTACAATCATAGAATATGAAGTTCTTTAATATGCTTGGATCACATTAATATAATTATAATTTATTATTTAACGTATAATTTCAAATTCAATTTACTTCTTTCTTTTTAGTTAAACTTGAATAGTAACAGATAAACAATTTTGATTGTGTGACTACCTAACCCGTTTGTGGGCTAAACGGATCATTAAGTAGGTATTACAAGAATTTTGGTACAAAATTAATTAATTGATTGATGATGATGGATATTTATAATGTGACTTATACATGTAGAAGCAGGGAATGTATTACATGGAATATGGAATTTGAAAAATAATATGATTCTTTTCCAATCATAAAAGCATTATATATATATATATATATAGCTAGCCTCGATTCCGAAGATCAAATGCCGTACGTACTAGCTCCCTACTCTCTGTTTTTCTGTTTTTCCCCGGACGAGACAACGTTAGGAATCAGGAACCAAGACACTCCAATATATTTGACTTGTTATTTTTTCAAAGATTCATTTGACTTCTCAAATTGTTGCCATGTATTTTCTCTAATAATATTTATTTGAGTTGATTAAATTAATAAAGTTAATTAAATTAGTTAATACTTCCTTTAGTCATAAACGTAGGACATGATTGACTTTTTTTAAAAGATTGAGGAAATTAAATAAGTTAATTAATCATATCATAAGTTATATATCCTTAGATTATATATCAGTTTATAAGTTCGGCAAAATAATTTAAAAAAATGATAAATATAAATATTTTAAAATAATTTAATTATCTTTCTTAATATCTCCAAAAAAGTCAACTTTATCTTATATTTAGGACCAGAGGGAGTATAAGATATATTTTATAAATCAGCCTAATCGATCATCTTTCTTAATTCTTTCATTTACTTTTCTCTTTAATTATTGTTGAAGGAGTATCAATAGGTTAAATTATGGAAATATTAATAAGTATGAAAAATATGTCTTATATATAAGACTAAAATCAAATCCCTAAATATATCATATATTAAATACCGGTCGGAGTAACATATATACAATATTACCTAAGGTTACTTGAGCTATACAGCAAAGTTGGCAGACTGAATTCAAATATTACTTTGATAAAAAAAAGACTCTAAGAAGAGGCATTCTGATCAAAACACTTTGATATTTTAGACTAATTATTTGCTTAGATATCTGATTAAAAAAATATAGAAAAAAAGTTAGACGCGGGATAAACCAAATTGTTATAAAAACATATATAATATACATGTATTTTTAAGAATAAAATATATGCTCATATGTGATCGGAGACCTTGACATAATAGCTTTCAGGAATTTATCCTAAGTATGATCTATCTTGTATTTATATACATATAACGTGAAACTTATAAAATAATAAATAAATACTAAATCCATTTCTTGATATAAGATTTTTAATTAAAAAAATTGAATTAAAAGTACCGGAATTATAGTATAACTCATTGCAAGTTCTATATAAAGTATTATTTTATACGGAAGAAGCACGGAAAATAAATTAAGTTGCGTATTTGGCGTGAAGGTAAAGGCCAGGGATCCTTATATTAATGTAATGCATAAATTTTAAACAAAATGAGTTACCTATGGTACTCAAGAATGTATCAATTTTGCCATATATATATATATATATATTGCCAACGAGAAGTGGAGCATCTATCCTTCAATTATGGGGCACATTGTAATCAGCCTTGTAAAAGCAGAACCACCCCTCCCTTTAATTTCCACCACCCACAAACTCACTCCTAATTATAAGACTGTTTCCACTTCTACAGGCCTCAATCCAACAGCCTTATTTTATATTTCCTACGTACATTTCTTTGACACTAACAAAATGACGAAGGCACGTAGGCCCACTACTAAGCTTAATAACGCTCCTCCTGCCCTAGCTCAGCTCACCAGGGACGTATTGGTGATCGAGGTTAAAGAAAATATCATATACTCCATCTCAACCCAAACGAGAAACTTCTGGAGGCTAGGGAAAGCTTTTAAAATATTACTAACACTTTTTCTTATTATTTTTTAAAAGTTTCTTCTCTTTATATACTCCTCCCCTATCCAGATTAAAGGAAAGCTCAAGCGAACCATTAATTTCAAACTAAATGATCATGAACCACTAGGAATCTTGTGGGCGTACGTTATAGAGGCTGTTATGCCCACCTAGACGACACACACACACACACACACGGACCGCTTAATTTTGTCTGGTCTGATCAAATATATAGACGGCTTAATTAGACGTTTGCTTTTTCTCTATGTACCCCCTCCTTCCTTCCCTTTTTCCCCTGATCTATCTATCCTGTTCAAAATTTCATGTATCCGTCAAATATAATGGTCGACACACATATATAGTTTCTTTGTTTCCGCCATGTGAGCTATGGAAATGAAAAGAATTACTATTATTATTTTAGTTTAGAATAAAATTGTTTGCCTCCTTAGTTACAATTTTATGCCCCAACCACCCCAAAGAAAGAAATGGGAGTTCCTGTCACGCAACCTGCAGAAATTTTCATTTTTGGGGGGGGGGGGGGAGGGAAGGAATGGCTCAGCCCCTTTATTCTTCCAACAGATATAGATAAAAAATCATGTCTATAGTTGCCAGTCTAATCCATACTGCGTCATAAATATATATATCCTCTACTCATTTTAATCTCCCCGGGCCGGGCAACAGATATACAGCAAGCGCTGCTCATATCATTTACGAATTATTATTCATGATTAATATTGTGCTTTGTAAATTGTAACGCGCATATAACTCCATAAAAAACAAGCAAATAAATAACTTAAAAGAAACAACTTGTTAATTCCGCGCTTAGTAATGGATCTGGAAAACGGACTGAATTACCCAAAGAATATAATGTCGTAGACGAAGGCCTGCGTATTGAGGATGAATTCTGACGGAAAGTGGGTAGGAGTAGCGGGACAATTCCATTGAAAGGGGTATATATATACACAGTAGTATTGCGTAGATCTGGAAATTGGAAGTGGACTGTGACTCGTCAGCCACAAATGAAAAGAACAGAAGAAATGCACAAACGAATGTACATGTATGAATCAGAACAATATTGTAAGAGAGTTAAAAAGAAAAGCGCATATTTTTGTGTGTGTAAGGCCAAAATGGAAACAAACAGTATATGACGAACATATACACCAATACAGTTGAGAAGCACCATACCCAAGGCTTGACCAAAATTGCGTTCCGGCCCCTAGTTGCTCAAAATTGAGATTTCTGTTCAATATATGTAATCAAGGAAACAAAAGCGTGTATGTGTGAAATACTAACACGGATTGTGCAGAAAAAGAAGAAACCGAACCTTTTCTAGGATTTGTGCGATCGGAGGAAGCAAATTAGGGTTGAAGTCGATGCATGCTCCCATTCAACAGGTGAAACTGCCGCATGATCTGTAGCTGCCGCATAATAAGAAGGTAGGCTCAGATCATGCTGGCAGCTTCAACTGCCGGAGGGTGCACCATAAGATTATCGCAGCTTATATATACCAGTCTTCATCTCTCTTTCTCACTGCAAAACTTGGGATACAGCATATATATATTATGTATGTATATATATTAGAAGTAGATCGATGTAGTTCCCCACCTCGCCCTCTCCTTTTTTTCTGGACCCTCTTTTTCCTCCATTTTCTTATTATTTTTTATATTAGGGTAGATTTGGACCATCTCTGATCTACGCTGCCATGGAGCCAGTCTTGGGGTTTTCGGTGTCATCTTTTTTGTCCCGTGCGATGTGTGCACATTAATCTCCCCCCCCCCTCCCTCCCTCTTTAATTTCCTTTGCGTGTCTTTGCAGAACCATACTTACTTGGATTTAAGGATAATCGCTGATTCAACCCTGTTTTTTTACTTGACCACGTATATATAAAAGGAGAAAATGCACAACACGGAGAGGGGCTTGGTGGAAAAAAAAAATGAGAGAGAGAGAAAATGATCAGTCACGGGGTGGATATATATATATATATATATATATAGGTGCCTTGCAAGGAAGAATCCATGAGGGTGTGTGTGTTAGCATAGGAGAGATGAAAAGTAAAAACAAATTAAAGAGAAAGATGCGTGGAGGAGTGGTCCCGGAGGGGAAGAATTTAAAAACATCACGCTCACGCCACCACCACATGCAGACAGTGTTTGGCTAGTGATGGTTTGTATACATTCTAAGGCCCCTTCCCTAACTTTACTTGCGTCCCCATTTCACACTCTCCCTCCTTTACTTTTATTATCTTATTGTCTCTGTGTTGTATGTAAGGTAGGCATCAACTAGAACAACCCAAATAGAGTATCCAACACATATTTGAGTGTATTCATAGGGGACCATTTTGCAATTTGCACCCCACCCCTCCATGTTACCCCCACAGCTTTAATACTATAATTTAATTCACTTTACATGACAACACAACTCACCTATATTTATACCTACATACCTAGCTACCAACCCAGGCCACAACGGATATATAAAGCGTCCTTTATCAATCCACATAAATTTTCTCTATTCTCCCTTGTCAACACTAACCTTTTTCAGGCTTCATTCATATATGTTACTTTTTACTCACTTTTTTTTCTCTGTTTTTATTGATATGTTATTAATAATATACGAACAACACAACTGAGTCTTTTAATTTCATGCAGTCACACGCGCGCGCGCACAAAATAAAACATGCTCAATCTGGCTAATATATATCAATATATAATATTAAATCTGTCTTATTTATAAAACAATATGATTCATTTCTTGAAGCTTAAGTAACGCATAAGTGTACTGATCTGTGGTGCTTAAAATTATATATTATATGTGTGGGTGTGTTTCAGAATAATTTAAAGGAAGAAAAAGAACAGAGGGAAGCGATGTAGAATGGATGTTTCGAAGGCACGTTAGGGACATGTTTCTCTTTTACAATAGACTAAGAACAGCCAACCAATTAAGCATGAACCTTTTGGAGTTTAACCTAAGCTTCCTCTGGACGGCGCTGGACCCCATCGACTTCATTAATTAAAGCATATACGTTTGAAGTTAGGCTACACGGCCATTTTTTTTATATAAGAAAAAACAAAGAGGTTAGTAGGTTGGATGTAGCTTGATTTGATGCGAGGCAGAGATGGACTTTTGGAGCTTAAGAGAGTTTATTTAAGCGTGTGTTTGGATTAATAGTAAAGAAGTGATTTTTTTAAATATGACTTTTATAGAAGTTAGATTAGAAAAAAAAACCACTTTGTAAATGTGATTTATCTCTAAATTGGTGATGAGAGAAGTGACTTTTTTCTAACCTTGAACATGTTTAGATTATCATTTGAAAAGCCTGTTTAGATGAAAAATGACTGAAAATGGCATGAACCTTGCTCAATACTACATATATATTGTTTGTATATAAATTATTATAATTGATGTTAAAAAATATAAATAAATTTTTTTTAAAATAAAAGTGTAATTATTGAGAATAACATTGCTTCTTCATTTATGTCATCTATTTTAAAAAAACATATGAAATTAAATATACTTTTGAAGTAGAGGAATAAAAAAGAACGTCTTTTGAATAGCTTGGAAGAAACAACTCAGTTGCCTCTATTTGCCATCTAGTGAATAAATGCAAGAAAAAAAAAACAAAAAAGTGAAAGGAGCCAATACTCAAAACAACAAGCATTTAAAGGAGAGGATTGTACATTCACGACTTGAACAGAGAACGTTGAACAACGTTCAAGTTGATGAGAAGCCGTAAAGAAGTTGCCAGAAAACCGCTTTTAACCCTAAAACCCAATGGATCAAAATGGGTTCTCAAACGGTATAAAATAAGCTAACTAGGTTTTTTAAGGGTAAATAAGTTTTTTTCATTCTCAAATGAGTTTTCAAACAGACCCTAAAATACTTCATTAATTAAAGCATATACGTTTGAAGTTAAGCTATACCGCCATTTTTTTAATATAAGAAAAAACAAAGAGGTTAGTAGGTTGGACATAGCTTGATTTGATGCGAGGCACATATGGACTTTTGGAGCATAAAAAGAGTTCATCTACAATGTAAGTTCCAAAAGCTGAACGGAGGTTGTCTTTTGAGATCAAATAATCAATTTACTTTAGCTCTACCAAATCCGTCTGTATAACTTAAACGAGTGAACTTTGCTAATCAAAGACTCCAGAGATAATGAAATTGCCGACGGATAGATATAACTAATTTTAAGATAATTAATTGCATTGTTGATCATAGCTGTGAATAAATATATAATTAATTCTTCAAACTATGTATAATAAAAACAAATGCATCTATTGTTGACAGCTATACTAGCCCAAAAAACATCTCTGAATATTATTAGAATAATAATGAATGGGTAGAATCCATACATTAACTAGTCTCCAGGCCTTATATTTATATACACATAATGGGCTTAAAGAGCATTAGGCCCAATCCACTAACAGTAAAACATTATATATCAGTTACACAACTAAACACTTTCCACACTCCCCCTCAAATTTGAGGCAGGAAACACATTAACTATCCCTAATTTGCTAAGCATTCTGTTGTGAGCCTCCTTGCTAAGTGCTTTAGTTAAAATGTCTGCTTCCTGACAATGCGATCTCATATGCTCTAAACTAATAAGCCTTGCTTGCATTTTTCCACGTACAAAGTGACAATCAATTTTGATGTATGTGCTTCATACGCTCATAGAATACAAGATTAGAAGCAATGTGTAACGCAACCTTACTATGACAGAAAACGCTCACTGGACCCTTATTCGAAATACCCAAGTCTTTGAGCAAACCATCTACCCAAACAACCTCAGATCCAAGGCCCCATATTCAGGCTCAGCTGAGAAGCGAGATACTGTTTCTTGTTTCTTTGATTTCTACTTAACAAGTGAGTCTCCAAGCTTAAGCAAGTATTCGGTGACCGAACGCCTTGTTGTACCACAAGCACCCCAATCAGTATCACAAAAACATGATAAAATGAGGCTGTTATCCGAACTCAACAATATTCCTAAGCTCACACTCTGTTTCAATTACCTCACTATATCCCTTGCAGCAGCCATGTGTACCTTTATCAGCATTTGCATAAACTGGCTAACAACCTGCACAGGAAACAAAATGTCAGGTCGAGTAACAGTTAGATAAATCAGCCTCCCCACTAGTCTTTTATAGCATTCTGGGTCTTTTAGGAGATCTTCCTTTTTATCTCTCCCTTCTTCATTGGCTAGAAGTCTCAAATTCGGTCTCATTGGCAATGTCAAAGGCCTACAACTACTCATTCCTGTGTCTGAAGGTAAATCTAGAACATACTTTCATTGTGAGAGAATTATTCCCTTGCAGGATCAAGCAACTTTACTTCATAAGAAGTACTTCATCTCTTCCAAATCTTTTATTCTAAATTGATTGTGAAAAATTTCTCTTACCTCACAGATCTTACTTTTTGAGTCACCTATAACAAGCAGATCATCTACATACACAAGAATAAATATAAAAGCATCATCATATCTCTTAATGAATAATGAATAATCATATTTTCTTTGATGAAAACCACCATTTATTAGGGCCTTTGTCAACTTATAGTTCCATTGCCTCGATGCTTGTTTAAGTCTATATAGTGTTTTCTTAAGCTTACATATCATGCCTACACCCTTTTTGTCAAAACCTTGCGGTATAGACATATATATTTCTTTATCTAAATCTCCCTGCAAAAAAGCGTTATGCACATCCATTTGATGAAGATTCCATCCATAGACAACAACCATTTTCAGCACTATTCTAACAGTTATCATCTTAATGACTGGGGGAAAAGTCTCATTAAAATCAATGTCCTCTTGTTGTGTGTAATTCTTGGCTACCAACCTCACCTTATATTTTTCTACTGTACTATTAGAATTATATTTTATTTTGTAGATCCATTTGCAACCTATTGCCTTCTTATCCTTAGGTAATGACACAATATCACAAGTATTATTTCTTTCTAGTGCATCTATCTCTATTTGCATTGCCTTGACCCATTTATCATCCTTTAAAGCATGTTCATATGTTTTAGGTTCCATACCACTATCTATAGCAGATAAGAAACACATATGTGATGTAAAGACTGACTCATATGATATATAATTCTCAATAAGGTACTTACAAGTGCTCATTTGATGCTGACCACATGATGAAATAGGATTACCTTAAGAGATGAGATTGCACACATAGTTTTGTGACCAGATGGGAGGTCTTCTCTCCCTTGTAGGTCTCACGCTGTTCTGTCCAGCTCTATGTAATTCATCATCATTTGACTCCTCTTGCGTTGGATAAATACTACCAGTTTATTGTGTTCCAGCTGCTAGATCCTTTCTTTGCATAACATTGTGTGGTATTACAGTACTAGGGCCACTAACCAGCGGTTGATGCTTCCCCTCAGTCTCATCCCAAAAAAGCTCATTAACAGATTTGACAACTCCCCCTTGTTGTAATGCCTCACTCAACTTAAATGGAAACATGTCTTCAACAAATCTGACATGTCTGCTCATAAACAGGGATTTAGTTTTAACATTATACAGAATAAATCCTTTTTCGGTACTCGGATAACCCAAGAAAATGCAAGGGATCAATCTCAGCTGAAACTTGTCATGATTAGTTAAATCAGTCGCATATGCAAGGCATCTAAAGGTTTTTAAGACAAAATAGCCAGCTTGTCTTACTTAAGAATTATGAAGGTCTTAGCTGCAAAAAACTATCAGCTATAAACCAGGCTTTTGGATGCAAATTAGCTTGGAACTTGATTGCTGGCACTAATGGTCTTTGGGTAGAAGTTCTTCTCAAGAAATATATGTTGCGTAATGAACAAAATCTTTTTTGAAGCAAACAAGGTGATTTACAGCTATGGCATTTTATATGCCAGCAGAAGGACACCATTAAAGAAGGCATTAAATGGCAAGTGAGGGATGGCAAGTCAGTGAATTTCTTCCATGACAACTAGCTCCTTCAAGGGAAGAAATTAAAAGATTTCTGTTTGAATTGAGACCATTATTTGAAGAAGAGAACTCAAGTATGGTTTCAGATTGGGTAAGCAATGGTACCTGGAATTTCACTCGTCTAGGATCGGTTGTTACCAGTTGAAGGAGAGCTCACGCACGCCTCGAATATCTTGCCTATCAACGACCACTTTGTTCTTCTTTTCTTGAAAAAGTAAATTAATTACGTTCATTGGCTCCCTTGTTATACAACCCAGCTTCGATGCTTATCCCAATAATAAGTACTATACAATTCTTATTAGTTATCTCTCTGGTCTTTTTTAGAATAATTCAAAATTTAAATTGTTTTAACTTTTTTTTTAAAAAGCTTGATAAGATTTATTTTAATATTTAATGAGATTTTTTCATTTTTTACCATTGATTAATATAGTTATCGAGCTTTTATAAAAAAGATTGAGGAGTATCACCAAGTTGAGATATCCCATTTTTCAATTATAATTTCTCACACGTACACTAATGATTTTAAACAGGAAAAGGTTGTAAAATTTTTTGAAAAAATCAGTTTGGTAAAATTGTTATGTGGGTACGTATTCCGCATATTCCGGTGCTCTGTTATAATCGTCACTGAATTCAAAGGATTGGGGAATGAATTGGTCGTCCATTAAGGGTTAACATGAATACTTTGGCAGACTTTTCATCTCCCGAAGCTAAGGTGGAAAGGGCCCGATATGCTAGAATATGTGTTGAGTTAGATTTACAAAAGAGTCTGGTTCCAAAGGTGGTGGCCGCAGGTGAAGTTTTCAACGTTGAATACGAGGGGTTAAGACTGATCTGTTTTGAATGTGGCCGTTATGGGCCATCGTCGAGAAGCTTATCCCTTTCAGAATAATAATAATCAACAAAATTCGGTAGAAATTCTGATGCATCCGGGGGTAAAGCAACCTAAAATGGGGCAGGAAAAAAATTATACATCGCTGGAGGATCCTTTTGGCCCATGGATATTCGTCTTTAAGTCTAAGTCTGCTCGATCTTCAAAGCAAGGTGTTTAGAAGGATGGAAGATCTAATCCCAGTTCGTACCTACAGACTGTCAAACGAGATGAGGTACCGGCGATCCAATCACGATTTGCGAAGCTTGCTAAAATGGCAAACGAAGATGATGTAGTTGAGAACTTGAGGCAGGTAATTATTACTGAAGATATGCTCTCAAATAGACATGAAACGAGCAAAGTTAAAAGCACAACAAGAAGACAAAATTTAATTTTAAATAATGAGGATGGTGTAAATTCCCAAAAAAAAGAGTGGGGTCAAGTTCATAAATAAGCAACCTACAACACAAATTGTAAAGGAACAAAAGCAACATGTCACTAATGTAAGATTAGGGTTGGAGGAATTATATAAATGTTTGTTTGATTATAGTCTCTAAAAATAGTTTTTTAATTATAATTTATGGTATATGAGATAAATATGAAGATCCTAATACTACTACAAAATGTAGATTTTATGTCCTTAAAAGACGTCACTTTTTAAAAAAGGGAAGTAAAAAATAAAGACGGTGGCATTTTTGTAATTGTGGGTAAGAATTAAGTAACTTTAGACGTCCCTTTTTAAAAAGGGACTCCTAAATTTTTAAAAAAAATATTTTTTTTTACTTTATAAAAAAAATTTTAAAAAATTAATTTTTTTTACTTTAGGAGCCCCTTTTTGAAAAAGGGACGCCTAAAGTAAAAAATAATAATTTTTTTTAGACTTTAGACGTCCTTTTTTTTAAAAAGGGACGTCTAAAGTCAATTTTTTTTTACTTTAGACGTCCCAAATTTAAAAAGGGACGGCTAAAGGAAAGTCAAACTGATACTGATATCATTCTTTTTAAGATTATGTCTACCCCGCAAGTTAGCTTCCTCGATTCAAATTTCAACTCTCATTTTCTCTTGAAGCTGAATCTTCCACCACTCTCTTGAAGCTCATTTTCCACCATAACTCTCTCTCTCACTCCCTTTCATTATCGTTGTTCTTTTTTTTAAAGTCGTCCTCCTCTCTCTCCACTACCTTCTTCCTTTCTTCCTCTCCATTGTTGAAGATCGTCGCCATTGTTCTTCCTCGATCTTTGATGTCGTTGGTTCCTCCTTCCTCCCTCTCCCGCTGTTAGCCTCCCTCCTCCCTCTCCTACCGTAGCTAAAAGGTATGGATAATTACTTTTTCTTTTTATAGGCTAAGTTCTGAACTAGGATTATTTTATATGTATTTTGTTGTGTTAAGATTTAGATTTATCTTCATTATAGATTCATTTTGATTTATCATCCTTCACCAATATTAATCTGTAAGGACATTTTGGTTTATGAAAAACTGTTCGATCTTGTTTTTGTAGGTTATAATTGTTAGGCAGTGAAAAATATAAGCGGATTTTTTTTAAAAAAACAACTTTAGACGTCCCTTTTTAAAAAAGGGACGTCTAAAGTTTTATTTTTTTTAAAAAAAACTTTAGACGTCCATTTTTTAAAGGACGCCGTATCCTGACTTTTTTATGTCCCTGGTATAGGCGTCCCTATATTTTTAGACGTTAAAAGAGCTAAAAAAAGGGGACGTTAAAATTGTTTTCTGTAGTAATGCAATGGATCAAAGTAATTTGGGTAGGCCCAAAGAAGGTAACCATCGAACCCATATTGTTGTAAGGAGTCAATTGACCCAGGCAGCTCAACAAAATAAGGAAAGAAAAGTAATCCATGAAAATCCTAATAATTACTCAGATCTATACATGAGTCTTAGGCCTTCTTGTTCACATTCAAACCCATATTACCTAATGGCCAAGAAGCATATATGCAACCGGAGGGAAGTATGCAATCTAAATTCCATGACCCAGTGAAGTTAATTACCATTGAAGAGGTTTCATGGGCTGGAGAACAAATGATGTTAGAGGGAGATCAATCCAATGCCTTAGAATTTATTTCAGCCACTAATGTGAGCAGGTAAGTGTTTTGTTTTAATTCTTTTTTTTCCAGGGTGTTAAATATGAATTTAGCAAGTTGGAATTGTCGAGGGGTCGGGAGCCGTGCCTTCTCTATTTTGGTTAAGGATATTGTTAAAAAAAATGATATTGGGATTTTATGCCTTATTGAGCCTAAAGTTAGTGGACATCGTGCTGACAAGATAATTGTTAAACTAGGTTTTACTAATTGAATCAGAGTTGAGGCCTTATGATTCGCTGAGGGCATTTGGGTTATATGGCATGACTTTAATTATGAGATTACTTATGTGTCATCCAATGAGCAGTTTTTATTCTGTCGTATCTATAATAAGTTACTTAATAATTTTTTCTTTACAATGTTTGTATATGGTGAAACATGTTATAAAAAGCGTCATAATTTGTGGAAGTCAGTTTAGATGATTGCGGAAACAATAATTGAAGAATGGATTTTACTAGGAGATTTTAATGCATATCTCAATACTAATGATAAATAAGGTGGGTCAGAACCACATACACTTTCTATGAATGATTTTAGTGACTGTATTTTAGACTCTGGCCTGATTGAGATTCCAGACCTATGTGACAGATATACTTGGGAAAGGGAGTTTGTTCGAGAGAAGTAAGACTGGGTTTTTGGTAAATTGGCATGGGACCATACATTCCCCAATACAAAAGTTATCCATGATTTAAAATATAAATTTGATCATAAAGTGATAGTAGTTTCTTATTGCCAAAATCATCGTCCGTCACAGAGATCAACGAAATTCCATTTTCAGTCGGCCTGGCTTCTAGAAGAGGACTTTCCACAATTGGTTGATAAGGCATGGAAAGATAAAAACTGGAGTCAAGGAGTTGCTTGCTTTCAAGATTTGGTGAAAAAGTGGAACAAGGAAAATGTGGGAAATATTCCAAAAAAGAAATGGGAAATCATTTGAAGGAAAGAAGGCATAGAGAAATGTAGAAGAAATGAGCCGAGAAATAGACTATAAATTGGAGAGGTTATTAATACAAGAAAAGCTTATTTGGTTTCAGAAGTCCCGATGTCACTAGCTCCAATAGGGAGATAAGAACATGAAATTCTTTCATGCAGCAGCTGTACTTAAAAGGAAAAAGAAGACATACTTCTGCTTTAAAAAAATGAAGAGAGGATATGGGTTACCGACAGTGAGGAGATAAGACAAATGGCTAGTGAATTTTTCACAAAGTTGTATACACAGGATACTACAGTAGTAAGAGATCATGATTGGCCTAATATTTTTCCTCAGTTACAACAAAATCATATGGATTTGTTGCATAGAGAAGTAATAAATGTTGGAATTAAAAATGATGTATTTTCTATGGGTGCTTTTAAGGCTCCGGGACCAGATGGATTACAAGCACATTTTTGTAGACTCAATGGGATAAAGTTGGAGAGAAGATATGTGAGTTGGTCAAAGAGGCTTTTCGAAATCCTACCAGTGTAAGTGATATTAACCAAACAAATATAGTGCTTATCCCTAAGGTAGAGGTTCCTTCAAGTTTAATGAGACTCATTTCCTTATGCAATGTAAGTTTCAAGGTGATTACTAAGCTGATGGCTTCTCGACTTAAGGAGGTGATGAATTATTTGATTGGACCTTAGCAGTGCGGTTTTATACCTAGTAGATCCAGTTGTGATAATATTATTGTTGCTCAAGAGGCTATTCATTTCATAAGAACTAAGCTATGTAGCAGTTAAAAGAGACATGGAGAAGGCTTTTGATAGACTTGATTGGGGGTTTATTCAAGAAACTTTGCAGCTTATTGGGTTACGACAACCTCTGATTTAGGTCATTGTGGCATGTGTTACTTCAACTTCTATGAAGGTTCTATGGAATGGAATTGAAGGATCTTCGTTTACTCCTTCCAGAGGTGTAAGACAAGGAGATCCTTTAAGCCCTTATTTATTTATCTTGTGTATGGAACGACTAGCACATTTAATCAACATGGAATGTGCTTAAGGGAATTGGAAGCCATTGAAACTCACATCTCACGGTCCTTCTATCTCATATCTTTTCTTTACTGATGTTTTGTTACTGTTTGCAGAAGCTTTTATTAAACAGATGATTGTTATGAGGAAGACGAGGGAACACTTCTAAAGAGTCTCAGGGCACCAAGTGAGTCTTAGTAAGTCAAAGGCTTTCTTCTCCAAGAATGTGCATTTTAATCGAGAAATTAGCCTCAGTCAGAAGTTGGGTGTTGGGGTATCTTCTAATTTATGTAAGTATCTCAGAGTTCCACTCTTTCACTCGAGAGTTACAAAGCATACATATGGGCATATTATATAGAAAGTTAAGTCCAGACTTTCATCTTGGAAAAGAAATTTTTTGAGTATGGCGGGTCGTACAGTTCTTATCAAAGTTGTTTTATATGCCCTTCCTTCCTATCAGATGCAATCCTCACTCCTTCCTAAAGGTGTTTTAAGGGAGATAAAAAAGCTCAGTAAGAATTTCCTTTGGTGCCAGGATGAGAATGAGAAGAAAATACATCTTAGCTTGGTAAAAGACTCTGCAGAGTAAACATGCAAGAGGATTAGGGATTAAAAACTTTAGAACTTCAAAATAAGATTTTTATTATGAAGATATGTTGGGGGCTCATTACGAAACCTGATACCTTATGGGTGCAATACGTTCATGCTAGATATGATTATAGGAATAATATTATGCCACAGGTTGAAAGGAAAAAAATATAACTCTCTTACGTGGCAGGGCATCATGGAGGTTCAGAATACATTTATTCAAGGGGTGGGAAAAAAATCAACAGTGGAAGAGAAACAATATTTTGGTGGGATCTTTAGACGCCTTTGGATAAACCACTAATTGAATATGCTATAAACAATTTGGAAAATATTAATCATGAGGAGTTGGTAAGTGATTTTGTAGACACAGATGGTAGATGGAAGATTTTTAGATGGCGAGAACATTTCCCTCAATGGCTGATCAAAAAGCTCTTAAAGGTTCTTCCCCCAAATGGGGTTTATCTTGATAAAATGATTTGATGATGTTCAATGAATGGTGATTTTACAGTGAAGGTAGCTTATGATTTCTTTTTGCTTCGAACTCTAGCAGTTCCAACTGGGTTGGATGGGGATTCTAGCGATGGCATGTGCCAAAGAAAATAAAGTTTTTTGTTTGTCAATATTCCATGAGATAATAATGACCAATTCTTTAAGAGCTAAACTTCGACTTTCAGATATCAAAGAATGTCCTTTTGGTTGTCAATGTGAGGAAACAATTTTACATGTTTTAAGAGATTGCGAGAGGGAAAAAAATGTATGGAGAGAGCTTATTAAACCTGACACATATTCTGTTTTTTTCCCAAGTCATTTACAGGATTGGCTTCGATGGAATGCTAAGCATAATCCATGTAAGACTCATTTTCAGCAATGGACGTGGATACAAATTTTTCCATATATATGCTAGTTAGTATAGAAGACAAGATGTTATCACTTATTTCAGGAGCGTATATCAACTTTAAAGGACATTTTTCATCAACTATTGTTTCATCTTATGGAAGATTCGGTAGGAGGCAAATTTAAACACATAACATTTGCTGGACTTACTTCGATGAGCAATAAATGGACACCACCAACCACATGTAATGTTCACCTTGATGTTGATGTATCAGTTAGGGAGCTAAATCAGGCTGTTGTCGGTGGAGTTATCAGAGATGATACAGGTGCATGGATAATAGGATTCCAAACAAACTTTGGATCCTTACTAGTAACTATTGCTGAAATACTTGCTATAAAAACAGGACTGGAAGTTTGTCTTTCTCTTAATCTTTAGAACATTCAGGTCTACTCAGACTCATTGGAGGCTTTTAACATGTTGTTAAGAACATGTAGACCTACTCATCCATTTTCGGATGTGATTGAACACACACAATAGCTTATTTATGGCGATTGGCAAGTCCAACTTTTCCATTCCAATAGAGAAACAATAGGGTGTGCTGATATTCTGGGTAGGAATGCACATTCATATGAGATACAGATTATTTTGCTACTGGAGATTCATCCAAGATGTATAATGCAGTTCATGCTTAATAGGCAGCTTATCAGAAATGACTTGTTTGGGTGGGCTTATCAAAAGCTTATAAGTGTTTATGCACATAAGTCGAAACAACACTCCTCTCATGATTAAAAAACTATTTTTAAAGACTATATTCGCTGTTCTAAATCCGAAATGTTGTTTTTTATTATAAGCTTCGGCTTGCCATAATGTAAATTTTTTTTTTTTTAAAAAAAGGCAATTGAACATGAGTTAGGAATTGGTTGCCGCAAATGATTTTTCCTCGAGTCCCTTCTAGAGGCACTGTTTCTTATGTTTATTTGCACCGACATTCTCTCTCCCTCTCTCTCTTTTGGGTTTCTTTTTGCGCCAGAAGGGTGGAAGAAAAAGATCGAAAGAAAAAAATAGCAGCAGCAAATCTCTCAGTAGACTCATCCTCCCCAGATACCATTGACAATTCAGCCTCGGAACTGCGAAATCAGCATTGCTGAAGAAATAAAAAAATGGTGGCCCGAAAGTTTCAAGTGCTCCACAACGACTCCGACTTCGATGTCGAATACGATCCCGACGATGGCTACGAAGTATGCCTGCGTTCCTCTCTAAATCATTTCCTCTTCTCCCCCTCTCTACTGCTCCTCTAACGCGACTTCGTTATCTTCTGCAGTTTTTCAAAATCCAGCTCTTTTCCCTCACCTCTATCCCTCCCCATGAGCAAAAGGTCTCAGTTCTTCTTCATCTATTCCGTCTTATACTTGCTTTTCTTATGTGCACAAGAGTAGGCGAAATTCTGTGCTTTCTTTTGTTCATCGATAACTTTCAGTACAGATTTATGCTTGTGAAGATGATCGCCCCGTGGCAAGTGACTCCGATCTCATCACCATTTCCGAGAAACTGCGATTGGTTTCCATCGACGAACATGAACAGCGGGCAGAATCAAGCACTCAGAATACCGAATTGATGAAATCAGACGAGGAGTTGGCCAGACTCTTGCAGGTGCTCCCCCCTCCCCTTTTCTGGGAGAACTTGGGGTCTTTTTTTAGAGATTTTGGTATTGTATGCAAATTTCGAATTGCATATCATATTTATTTGAAACTCATTATCTTTCTCTTTTATCTATTTTTCTGCTTGTGTGTACAGGCGGAGGAGGAAGCACTGATGTTGCAGCAGTATCTTGCGAGCCAAGATAATGGACAGTTTGGGAATAGAATACGGTCTTACGTTGATCAAGTCCAAATGGTAATTTCATATGTTTGGTAGCCGAGAGAGATGAATACGCGACATTTAAGTTCATGAAGTTGCTTGTAAAAATAAAACTATACCATAGTCCTCGGAGTAGAATAGTTCGGATTCCTTTTCCTAATGAATATTTGCAACTCCAAATCTCCAATGGTGCCATCTTTTTAAGTCTTATACCCTGATTCCTACAGTACGAGGATTCAAGACGCCAGGAAGCTGCTCGTAAAACCGCTCCTGTGGAAGAACTCGAGGAGAAAGCGTTGGTTTCTTTGGTCAAGGTTAGTAAGTTTCTTTGTCTCTTTAAAGGGAGGCATGACATATGAGCGTATTCATGGAGAGGACTACAACTTGACGTCTATTCTTTTGATAGAGTTGCTTTTTTACTTATCATTTTAGGTATTGAATGCCAAATTGATTGGCGGTCGAAATTGCTATATGAAATTATAATTATAAAAGCTCATTCAAGAAACCTTGTCCAGTTTGGAAATGAAGGTCTTCACTAAGAAAGTCTGGTCATGGTTTACGTGTTTGTGAATCTTTTGAATTATCAATTGGTTTCAGCCTTGTATTTGGCATCTAATGGGCACCGCTACGAGGACGATTTACAGGAATGCTGATAATGTATATAATGGAAGACCATAAAACGGCAGGATCATTACCAAATATAATGTAACTCTCTAAGACCAGATATTGACTGTCTAGCCCCAATTGAAAATGAAGATCTAAAATTCACATACTGTTGAATTCTTTTGGAAATTACTTTATTCTGGATTTCTCAAGTACTCTCGGATATCTTTCATTTCAGTCTTGGTTCTGTTTTAGTATTGAGCTTGAGAGTTGAGATTTTGTTTCCATGTTATGAGCACAGTGATTTAGATTGGTCGAGGGAAAAGTGGAGAGGAAGGAGGAAGAGGGAGATAGTTTGAGAGAGGAAGGGAAGAAGGTTGGAAGGAGATAACTAACAATTCAATTTGGCATGAAAAAAACAAAATACAATTACTGATCAGCTATAAGGCTATTTATAGGAAGCTCATAGCAGTAAATTAAAATAAAATAAGAAGACAGAGAATAAATTAAGTTCTGAAATGAAATAAATAATCCTAGATTTTCTTCGCCTAGAGTAAGTCTTTCACTGATTTATGTACCCTGATGTTCTCTTCTTCTCCATCGCATAGCTTGTTTAATACTGCTATATAGTGATTGGTAAATCTAATGAACATTTTTCAGGAAGGGAACTTCAATCCATCAAAATCTGAAAAAGATTATGCTTTTCTACTGCAGCTGCTTTTCTGGTTTAAACAATCCTTCAGGTATAGATCATTATTCATTACATCTTCTGTTAACTCTTAATTTAAAATGAAGGGTAAATCATACTTTACTCCTTCTGGTTTGGCTCAAGGTTAGTTTGCCCCTTGTGGTTTAAAGTGTGTCATTCAACCCTTGGGCTTTTGTAACTCTAAAATTTAACCCCTCTGTAATTCTTAAACTTGAGGTAAACTTGTGAATGTTGAAACAATGGGCCGATCTGCTGGCATTAAGCAATTTCAATTTCCAAATTCTGCCTTGTTCCCAATAATTAGCCTTAGAAGTCTATGGAATTGTTCAAAGTGATGAAACATGCTTTCAATTACGAAAATTTTCATGGTTTTGACATCCATGTGATTATTTCTGTTAAAGACTAAAGTACCGTAGGGTGGTTATATGGTATGGGCACAAGCCACAAGATTGAATGACACACTTTGAATGAGGTGACAACGTGATTTTGACCCTTGCCTTGGGCGTGAACTTCCCTATATAGAATATGTTGATGGCTAATCTTTCCCTTGACATTGGATATTGCAGAATTCTCCTGTTCATTAATTTGTGGAATTGTTTTTCATTTAACCATAATTCATTGTTGCTGCTCTATTTTATACACCAGTAAATTTTCATGTGTGTTCTCTTCCGCAGGTTTCATTTTTATTGTTTTCCTGTACTTGTTGCATCTGATCATTCTTTTTCTTTTTGTTTTGCATCTGATCATTCTTTTTCTTTTTGTTTTGGGGCGGATTATGCCCTCTTCCAATAGATGGGTTAATTCACCACCTTGCCATGACTGTGGCAACAAAACTGTAGGCCAGGGCATGGCTGATGCTCTTCCTTCTGAGACTCTTTATGGAGCATTCAGGGTTGAACTTTATAGGTATGGCCATAAAATATATGACTTAAATTTTGGTGTGTTTCTTTTCCTATTTTCCCTGTGCAATCTTCACGGCATGCAACTTCTTTAATCACCAAATTTAAATGTCTGAATTATCTGGTAACATGTTGGATGAACTAATTGCGCACATCCATTATAATTCAATTAATCTTCATATATATATCTTCAACTTTTATTTTAAGAATCAGCCAAGTGGTTTCTATATAGTTAAGACCGTTTTAGTGCTTCAGGACCAACAAGCTCTTTCTTGTTAATTAACTAGAGGTTTTACTTGTAATTGTGGTAATATTTTATTGCCATTCCGTGGTGTCCTATCTGATTATTTTCTTCTTCTTTTAAATGATATGCTTGCTTTGATCTTGACTATCAGTAGCTTGATTTTAACTTATTCTAACTCATTGACGTGGGGGAGAAACAGAGTGGAAAAAGAAAGAACACATGCGTTAAGTTCCTATTATCTCTCCTGTTTGAAATTTGAACAATATTTGGCCTAAGTTTAATAGATGCAAAATTTATATTGGTATAAGCTCCTTCATGACATTCCTATGCATGTTTGGGAGACCTGGTGATACTGATGATTTTACAACCGTTTAGTTTGATTGACCATTGTTACTTAAGTTCGGGTCTTTTGCTTATAAAGCTTTTCTTTCAAGTCCTGTTTGGGTTGGCTAATGTTCTGCTTCCATTCTCTACCTGACTGGCTTTAGTCTTCCTTTGTTATCTTCATTTATTTTCACAACACAGATGTACCATCTGCTCCAAGTCCACTCGTTTCCCTCGCTACAATGATCCAACAAAGGTATTCAACTTGTGATAAAATGTTAGTTTTATAATATGCTATTGGCAAAATGGCAAAACTAAGGGCTAAGTGTGGCATGTGTAAATGGTTATTCTCATTCTTTGCTTTTGCTTTTGATTTGCAGTTAGTGGAGACAAGAGAGGGCCGTTGTGGGGAATGGGCTAATTGCTTTACACTCTATTGCCGAGCTTTTGGCTATGATTCACGCCTGGTTTGTCCCCACCCCCCCAATTTGTTTGCACAACATGCATCTAAAGATCAACTTTAAGTCCTGTAAACTTCGAAGAAGCGATCCTCATCTAGCTAGGAAATATGCATGTCAGTAAATTTCCTGAGGAAGTTTTCCAATGCTGGTTTTAGTTTATGTCCAGGTTGTGGACTTTACGGATCATGTTTGGACAGAATGCTTCTCACAATTCCTGGGAAGGTAGAATTGACCCAAAAACTGCTGGCTTTTATATTCTGCTGGGGCGTTACTTGTCTCTGAGGTTTTGTGATCTTACAGGTGGATGCATCTTGACCCATGCGAAGGAGTATATGACAAGCCATTATTATACGAAAAGGGGTATATTCACTTTTGTAGTGCCTTTGCAAATTTGTTTTGGTATTAGTACAGAGAAATTTTTGCCTTGCTCAGTGTTATGTCATTTTCTGATTTATGCCGTAGGTGGAATAAGAAATTAAACTACTGTATTGCGGTGGCCAAAGATGGAGTTTATGATGTCACCAAACGGTACACGAGGAAGTGGCATGAGGTAGATTTTGCAACTATCTTTTTTTTTTCAAAAAAATTCAAAAAAAAAAAAATCTACCTTATCAATAATGATTTTGAAACATACATAATATTTCTAAAGTGTTTAACTATTGTTAGCATTTTTCCTATCAAATTAAAATCACAGGTTCTATCTCGACGTACCATTATCACAGAGCCTGCTTTGTCATCTCTACTCACTAATACAACAAAAGAATGTCGAAGAGGCTTCACATCTCAACAACTTTCAATCATTGAAGCCCGTGATCTGGAGGAAAAACGACTTCTTGAGAGATGTTTACATTCTGAAGATGATGTCTCAGTCTCATTACCTGGAAGGAGAAGTGGGGATGAGGAATGGCGTAAATCAAGAATGGAACTTGGTTCCAACAAGTATTCTACACTAAGTTCTTCTTCATGTCCTGTTCGTTTGTGTGTAGATGAGCATGTGACTAGAATTTATAATGCATTTCATCCCATCCTTTATCGATTTGTTGATGAACAACTAACAAGAACTGAAGCTGTTGAAGTACTTAGGATTATGCAGGGAATAGTCTTAAACCTTCGAGATTCCCCCTTCAAAACAAGAAGGACCTCATCTGATTCTACTCTAAATAATCCAATATTTCAGAAGTTGTTTCCATCTTTTGATGAGCTACTCGATGCTCTTTCACTGGAAAAGAAGGTGAACACAGATGGGAGGATTGAAATTTACTTGGCAGGTGACCCTGTTAGAACTTCTTTGGCATTGCCTGTTTTGCTGGATGCCCTGGGTGATATGATATCCAATCTTGAAAAATGTGAAAAGTTTAGTAGAGTTTCCCTTGCATTGCCAATGCTGAAGTTGAACAGAATACACTCTGGTTTGGTTGTTGCTAATGCAGAAGAGTTGCCTTTTGGGATTGTAAGTGTGTATACAGCCAGCTTAGTTTAGGTTTCTTGTTACTTGTATATTTGGGGATATATAATTAGAACTATCGTGTTTCAGGTAACATCAGCATTTGATGGAAACCGAGTGTCAAAATGGGAAGAACCAAATGGTGCTAGAGGTACAGTTGACCAAATGAAATAACTTATTTAATGTAGTAGAGAATGTCACAAAGGCTTAAATTTAGTTCTGTAGAGCTTACTAACCAAGATAGTGCTTTGGTTTCTAAGGATTTTCTGGACCAGGTTGGCCATGCTTTCCGCTCTGATAATAGCTTGTACTACTGTGTTTCATCAACCATCCGGCTATACAAAATACTGATCACCCTGAATTTTATATTCCCAACTAATTCTTTTCTGATGAAATTTCTTTCTTATTGTAATTAGATAATACCTCTACTTCTTTACATACAACCAAAGTATATGTTGAAAACAGGTTAAATGCCAGCATTAAGGTGTTATCTTACTTTATCCCCAACCTTCTCTTCCATTTTCATGAGGTTAAAAGCTGCAAACGTTACTTCGCATATTCTGATATTAATAAATTATTTTTTGACTGATCTCCTAGGTTGTTGGATCGAGTACAGAACATTTGATAAGAAGAAGTATGAACTTGCAGCATATGAGTTGATGTCAGCCAATGATGCACCAGAAAGGGATCCAATGGATTGGTACGATGCTTTGAACATTTGGTCAAATGATGTTTTACCTTTTTTTTCCCCTTTTTTAACTAATAGGCTACGGGAAAACCAAATGAGAAGACTCTGAAAAGTAGAGAAAGAAGAGTATCTATGTTGACTTAGAGATGAGGAAGATTAAAAGCCTGAGCTATTAATAAACACTTGGTAAATAAATGCTACCATCTACTGACTTCAAACTATGTACAAATAAATGCAATCTAAATAAATTCTACCTCCATTTCTAATATAAGAGCTAGTTGGAGGGTTGGATTCTGTTCTAAATATAATATCTCAACTTATTTTTCTTCAAGCTAATTTATCTAACTTATAAACTTATATATAATTTAATATTGCATATGGGCATTTTACGGAGATCAAATCACATTAACAAAGTAGCTCTTATATTAAGGATCAAGGGAGTAATATTCCAACAAAGACAAAAAGAAAAAGCAGGTACCATGAATGCTCTGCTTATCTACATCAAATTAACGCCCTGCAACCTAAAGAAGGATCAGTTAAAAAATAATAATAATAATAATAAGCAAGGAAAATGAAGATTGTGAGTCAATCAGACCTCACAGTAGACATGATAAAACGTAGTGTTCCTTTCCTTATCAAGGAGATTCCTAATATCCTCAATCATATCAACCATAGGCAAGCTCACAACATTATCTATGATAATCTTCTTTGCTGCTTCTGCCAAGTCACTAGGAACAACTCAGCCTCTGGGCTGCTTCTTAATCCTGCTTTTTCATGAAACTTCTGATATAGTTTTCCTGTGAGTCTCATTCTAGACACCTACAACTAGCCTTCCCTTTTTGATTTACTGATCGGTCCACATCCAAAAATGGACCCAATTGACCTTAGGAGGAGACCTATTGTTATCCATGTCTTGAGAATTTGAAGAAATCTTGCTTTCCAAATCAACCAGCAAGCTTGAGCAAAAGTCCATTTTCATCTAAGTTAAATTCTCATCTTGCTTGCTTCATGTTTAGCGTTCCAAACAATTCAATTCTGCATGGAAAGCTAAAAGAATTCAATAGTATAGTTAGGTTTGACCAGTTTACCCCTTGCCTCTTAAGCTTTACTGTAATCTCAGATAACATGCGAAGTTAACAAACTGCTCCCTTTGGGGGAGAGGTCACAGGTTCGATCCTGTGTAGTGTGTGTGTGTGTGTGTGTGATAACATATGTCTGTGCTCTTCATTTGATCCCTATCAAAGAAAAAAAGAATGGCATGCAAAGGTGTTTTCAGGGCCAAATGATGCTTTAGTTTACTTATTCTTTCTAAATAAATTGGTATTGATGCTCCTGCAAGGGACTCTTTTCTGTTGATCATTTTCTCTTAGAAAGCTGTGGCGACCCTCTCTTTGCTTTGTCAAGAATATTCCGGTGGTTGCTTCACTTAAGGCAAGTGTTCTATGGATGACCTCTTTTAGCATTTGTCCTCAGGGTCCTTGAAGGGAGCGATGATGATGGGAACAGCTGGCGAGTTCTGGATAAGCAAATCTCTCAGGTCTTTGAAGATCGTTTCCAGCGTAGAACATACACAATTTCCTCCGCGAGTTTGCCATCTAATGTTTTCAGGTATTAACCTTCGCATCTCTTGGCCCTGTTTTATATTTTTGGTTCCGGACTCAGAAAGTATGGATTAGCAGGTTGAGGTTTCTGGCATCTAGGGATGTTCAATCAACTTCTCGGCTGCAAGTTGGTAGCATTGATCTTTATGCAAGAACAACGTAAAGTATAAAGAAGTTACCAGCTGAATTGGATGGTGTAAATTTCCTAGTTCTTCCCCAAGAAGGAGGAGCAATGCAGCAAATTGCATGGCAAGCGGCTTATTTGTATCAATCTAACTTAATTGTACAAGATTTTTTAGTATGAAACCTGCATACTGCCAAAGCATTATGTACGAAGTAATCTAAAAGAATCAATAAATTGTTGGGGAAAAACAGAAAAAAAATCAACATATGCTTCATAAATTTTATAAACAGTCTCCTTACAACTATATATTATTTTTTATTTCTGCGAATCAGACTAGTAGGTGCTAATAGCGTCGAATACTGATGGATAAATCTAAATTAAATGGTATCTTATAAATACAAGTGATAAAATAGAGAATATGAATAATGAACGTGAAGTGTGATTAGAGGTGGAAGATTTAAACACGCATAAACTAAAATAAAATCAAAGATTGTGAGGACAAGAGTTGGTGAAAACTGAAAAGTAGGGTTAGGAATTAGGGTTGGCCCGGTCTTTGAAGGGTCATGGTTTAAAAGGGTTGGCTCTATAGAACTCGAGGTAAGAAAAATTGTTCTTTTTCAAAATCCGGCCTGAGAGTATAAGGGTCAAGGCCGGCCCGTAGGGCTGAAAGTTATTTTTACAAAATTTAACTACACATCTACACGCCTTATGCAATAAAACAAATAAAGTTACTAATTCATAACCAAAAGTAAAAAATAATGTCAATAAATAACTCACAATCTTGTATAAAGTATAAGATGACAATAAACTAAACATTTTAAGCAATATGAGTATGATGACTATCATTTTCATCTTATTTGCCACTATCGTCAATTTTAAAGAAATTCAATTGTGCTTCACTTTGAGTAGTAGGGTTTACTTGAAAGGTAAAAATATCAAGAATTTTTTCTCCCAATAAATACATCCATAATCTTTATATGTAACAAATAATAAACCAAAATGATAAATAACTCTATAATAAATATAAAATACAAATAAATTAGTAAATTACCATCATATGTGAAACTTTGGAGTAAATAAGAAATATCTAATGTATTTTTCTTATAAAATAAGAAATATCTTTTATAAACTTTTAATTTTTAGGATTCTTAATACAAAATATTCTTATGAAATTTAATTCTAAAAAAGATAATAACAACTAAATATTTACAACATCATCAACAAAACATAAAAAATCAATAATATTATTATCATATAAATAATTTTAAAAAATAAAAAATATATATAAGGGCCTAAAGGGCCGGCCTTTTTAGACCTTCGACCTTACAAAGTTGGCCCTTTTAGTCCCGCTTTCAGTTTTAAGATTAAAATCTTAAGTCCGGCCCTTATAAATTCAAGACCTAAAAGAACAGGTCCGACGGACTCAACCCGATTTTCAGTAACCGTAGAACCAGAGGTACCAACCAACCTTTGTATCTGGTGGCTCCACCAACCAAACAAAGGAGATAGGATTAGCTAGTGAGGCGAATAGACAAAAAGGCGTAATTGGCTAAATCTTCCTCTGCTTGAAATTTCCCTGCTTCATAGAATCACATCGTCTGTTGTGAGCGCTGGTGCCGACATTCGTCTCCACACAATCAATGGCCTCCTTATCCCTCTCGTCGCCTCCTTCTCTATCTTCCTCACACCGTATTGCCTCTACCCACCTTCTCCTGCGCACACCTAATTCCATCAAATTCCGCACGTTCCCCCACAGAGCCGCCGTCTCCGTCAAAGCCCTCTCCGCCCCCGTCCTCACCCAAGATGACCTTAAAAAGCTCGCCGCCGATAAAGCTGTCGACTACGTTCGCAGCGGCATGGTCCTCGGTCTCGGCACCGGCTCTACTGCTGCCTTCGTCGTCGCCAAGCTCGGCGAGCTCCTTAAGTCCGGTCAATTGGAGGACATTGTTGGAGTCCCCACCTCCAAGCGCACCGAAGAGCAAGCCCGCTCTCTTGGCATCCCTCTTTCCGTCCTCGATGACAATCCCCGTCTTGATTTGGCCATCGACGGCGCCGATGAGGTTGACCCTGACCTTAATCTGGTCAAAGGCCGCGGTGGAGCTCTATTGAGAGAGAAAATGGTGGAGGCCGCCTCCGACAAATTCGTCGTGGTTGTTGACGACACGAAATTGGTGACCGGTCTTGGTGGGAGTGGATTGGCAATGCCGGTTGAAGTGGTTCAATTCTGTTGGAAGTACAACTTGATCAGGCTTCAAGAGTTGTTCAAGGAAGAAGGATGCGATGCGAAATTGAGATTAGATGCGGATGGAAAACCCTATGTGACCGATAATTCGAACTACATAGTAGATTTGTACTTCAAGACTCCGATTAGGGATGGGCTGGCCGCCGGTGCTGAAATATCGGCGTTGGAAGGCGTTGTGGAGCATGGACTGTTCTTGAATATGGCCACCTCTGTGATAATTGCTGGGAAGAGTGGAGTTGAAGTGAAGAACAAGTGATCGATTACGTCCTAGACGTGGTGAGGACTTCATAACTCCTCTGTAGCTTGGATTTTTATTTGTTTCTCGTTCCCTATTTACTGATGATTTCGAGCTGCTTGCAATCAAATCTCAGACGGGTGAAGTAGGTCCTTGTTTCAAATCTGGCTTGTCTTTTTTCCGTCTTGTACCTTATTGGATGTATTCTGATGAACCCCATGAGATCAATGAATGTAACGTTGATGGAAGTAACACACTAAGACTGTACGAGACAACGCAAGTTCCCCTTTCCACATTTACTTCTTCTCAGCCTTATCTGCAACAGTTAAGCTATATGCACTTATCAGTACCTGTGGTCTTATCCATGCATTGGAATATTGAAGTGCCCGAATATATCTTGTAAAGAATACATTCCCTATGGCTTTCACACGTAGTAGAAAGAAGAGAAGCACGGCCAGAACTGCGGAAACACATCTTGTTTTCACGACTAATTAACAAGAAAGAGATAAAAGACGGCTGAGAATTTATAGAACAGCGACAGTTGTAAATTCTCAATTTTAAATAACAGCACCGTCATCACAAGCAAGTTGTAGTGGTCCTTTCTTGCATGAGGAAGAAAACAAGATCATTTAAATTTAGGATCATGAACCCAATTAAAGAAGGGGCGGTTATTTCATGAGCTCCGGTAATACAATACGCGGCTATTCAGCACCCGGCTGAGGCAATGGTGGAATGGAGAGCTACGTCGAATTATATATTCAACAATCCCTGCAAGGGTGGCAAGTGGCTTTATGAGCAAAAAGCTTTGCAGGCCAAGCCCTAGTAATTGATGACGGGAAAATCACCCAATTTATAAGAAATCCTACACTGACATCATTGAAGACGGCAGTATTTAATAACACAAGTCTAAGGAGACCACAAAACACAAGACTTGGTCCTCAATATATATATAGAAGCATCTGTCGGGGGGGGGGGTGTTTTAATCCTGGAATTTTGTTAGCTAGTAATCACTAACTTTCTGGGTCGCGGTTGGCAAAAGCAGGCAAGAAGAAATGGAGAGGGCGAGCAAATGGATAAGAAGCCATCTTATGGGGAAAAAGGAAGAAAAACATAAGGTGGAGAGGTCGTACATAGAGAACAACATTGGTGAAAATCCCAGAACAAAGCGCAGATGGAGCTTTGGAAGAAGGTCAAGCGCCATAATAACTGGAAACACATCTACGCGTAGATTTTCCGCTTCTTTTGATTCAAGCCACTCTGCTAACCTCCAAATACAATCGCTCCTGCGTAGTGAAGCTCCATATAGTTTTTCAACTTCTCTACTGCCGAAGGCTCCCAGAGACATTCAAAGCGCTGCCGCTACCCATATTCAGGCCGCTTTTCGCTCCTATTTGGTAAAGTCCTTTTCTTCATCTTCCTCGCATTTAAGTTTTATGCCCCCTCCTCTCCTTTGAATTCGGAAACTTCAACTGTGTTAGGCGAGGAAAGCGTTGCATGCTTTGAAGGGACTAGTGAAGATACAGGCACTAGTGAGAGGCCATCTTGTAAGGAAACAAACGAGTGCTACATTGCGAGGCATGCATGCTTTAATGGCTATTCAAGTAAGAGCCAGAATTCACAGACTTCAGGCCGCGCAAGAAGCTAACCTGCTGCTTACAAAACACTCATCCCGACATCCACGAATTCCTCGAGATAAACATCTCCTGAGAGAATCTAAAGTAGGTCCCTGTCAAATGTTCCCCACATGTGTAGTATTTTTGCTGAAAGATATGCACTATATCATTATTCTAGTTATGAAAACTAAATTCATAGCATATAATTATCACGTAGTCACTTGTCTTCACAGGACTCAAAGGATATGTACCTAGAAGACATGCTGGAAATTATGGAAAGCAGAAGCGGCCCTCTAGATCCTCCATATACAGAGCATGTTGCCATGTCATTCTATTCAAAGCAAAAATATCAATACAAGGATAATGCTTTTATCGCAGAGCAAAGCAGCTCGGGAAACAACTTATCATGTAGCCAGCGCCATTCAATGTCATGGGCACCCGATGACCTCACCAGGGCAGAATCTTCGAGGGCTAAAGCTAGGTCTTGCAGTGAACCAAAACAACGACCCGCTCAAGGTACGAGGCGCAAAAGCAAGTCCATAGAATCTACGAAGGACTTGATTTTTTCTTTGGATTTGGATAGTCGAAGGCAGTCTATGTCATCAAACTCCTCACGCTTTATCTACCCGGGAAACCTGGATCATTGGGTTATGAACCATTACGGGTCATCCACGGGCAGCAAAAATGAGTCCTTCAACACCAGCTTGGGCATGGCGACTAATGATTCTTATTATTGAAAGTGAAACTACATTGCTCCCAACCAAAAGCAAGAAATCCAATTTCCATAATTAATGGGATCCCGGAAGAGTGCATATGCTCAGTGCACCGATTATAATAATTATAGCCTTTTTGAATTTTACTGAATTACCTTTCTGAACATCTTTGGAGCCGTAGAGTGTTGTTGCGCGGGATTCTAGATGGGCAGTCCAGGCATCAGAAGCAGCAAAGCATAGTGGCTTGGATGAAGATTTTTGAAATTGTATTCAACTAGAGCGTCAATAGATATATATTGCTGGGTTAACGGTCTTTTTTTTTTTCCCGAAAGTAGTATTGTTTGAGGGCCAATTTTACCTCGAAAGTTTTAAAATGTAAGGCAATTTCATCATGACCGTTATCACAGTTAAATTGATCGTTAACTGACCAAATTTAGGGGCAAATTTACTTCAAAGTAAAAACTTACAGAACAAATTTTCCCCTGAAATAACGATAAAATTGTCCTGAAAGTTTTTACTTTTGAGCAAATTTGCTTCTAAATTTAGTCATCTAACAGTCAAATTTAATTAGGATAATGGTCAGGACGAAATTGCCTCCCATTTGAAACTTCCAAGGTAAATTTGTCCCTGAGTTTATACTTCCAAGGCAAAAATGACCTTTAGGCCTGTATTGGTTAACGATAATTGCTGCTTGTACATTTTTCCGTGTCCGTGCAAGAAAACACTACTCGTAATCAATCGATGCATTGAAGTCAAGACTAGAACCTTAACTCTTCGTCCTTTTCCGGTCAAGATAAGGTTTGAGGAAAGGGAAAGGGCAGAATATGGCCACATAAACAATTGCTGGACAGGAATTGTTCATTTTGTCGGATTGCAAACTTGAATTAACATGATTCAGCAAAAGAACTGAATGAAAAAACCTGTTAATGATAACCTACAAAATTAGTAGTTGTTTAAATGCTACCATGGTGTGGGAGATTGAGAAAAACGAACACTCCAAATTGTTACATCTATTACTAAAGCACATAAAACGCCAGATTATAGGGATTCTCCACGGTTGAGTGTGCTCTCTTTGAAGCTCTTACTCAACCAGATAGCAGTTTCCCTTGGAGAAACCTTCCCTGGCCCAAATGGTTTCAATAAAACCCCTAGTTCTTCATACCTTTCATGTTGTAGCAATCTTGCACTAAATTCAAGCAACCCTTCCAAGGCTTCAGCCCTTTGTTGGAATGATGAAGTGTCAAACTGCCTGCGGCGCATGTCTGAAGAGGCATGGCTTGATGCTCCAGCGGTTGCATTTCGATCAGAGGAGCCATTTTTATCCTCAGCATTTTCCCGAAACGTGTTTAGCTTGATTCCCTGCCATGAATCTGTCAACTGATGCTTGACAGAGCCTCTATCACATATTTGAACCGTGCATTTATCCTTCATGACTAAACGATCACCACAAGTTGTGGAGCCTGAGGAACCCTGGGCTGAGGTTGGAGTTCTATAGATGGGAAAAAGTGGATCCTCATATGACGCTAGTGGGAATTCAGCTATCTTATCAATTCTAGGAGAGTTTACTGAAATGTCTGGCGACTTTATATGGCTAAGAGTACCAGGCCCATGACCAGAGTGTTGATCAGAACTTCTTGTATGCAATGGAAATGAAGCTCTGCGAGTTGTATAGACTGATTGTCTGGCTTTGCGTGGAGAAGGAAGCTGCAACAACCAAGTACTTTAGAAGCCAAACAACTATGCTGCTTCCACTTAATTGTGTGTGTGTGTGTGTGTGTTAGGTAGGAAGAAGAATAAAAGAGCAAAAAACAACACAATGGCTAACTTTCAGTGTGTCTTACCGACTCACGCTTTTTTGTGGGCTCCTTTGATGTCTTAGAGGTGGCAGAAGCCTTTATGGAGGTATGTCTTGGAGTCTTAGTGAAACTAGATGTCCTTGAAACGATAGGCTTACAGATTGACTTCACCTCGAGGCTATCTCCAATACATAGCTCTGCCAACCCTTTATTCAAATGATCTGGAGTACAATCTATTTCTAGGGTAGAGCAAACAGAATCTTGCTCAGCACCAGATATGCTCGGATTAGGAGTCAGATCATTGCCAAGAGATTGTAGCTTATCTCTGTATACTGAAACAGGATCATCTTCTGACTCCAGAAATCTAGTTTTCCTCGTGTAGTTGGATTCTGACCAGTGAACTGGTAGTGTACTTCGCCTGGGGCTATTAAGCTTTAGATGGATCTTGTGAACATAAGGTTGAAGATGCCGGTGTCCAAGCAGCTCCGCAGCCTGCCACCAGAAATTTACTTCAGATCAGAATATGGAGCCATGTGATAGATCAGATGTTATGTGTATGGGATAGAAAACAGGCATCATATCTGCTTGCAATTAGTTTGGAGTAATTCAACAGAAGATTTCAGACAAAAACAAAAGTGTCAAAAGACACGGGATTTAACAGCTCAACAGTGTCATTCAACCAAAAAGAATCGGACTGCATAAGAGTGTGAGAATCTGTCATGCAGGGTGTGACAGGGTGCAATGGAAAATATATGTAGCGGTCAGTGTGATTAAACTTTCAAATTTATGTAGGGCCTACAAGCACAGCACAATGTAGAGCAGCTAAAGGTAAGTGATGTAGAGAAGGAAGCAACTGAGTTACTCAGCTGAAGCCAGCCTAATTTTAAAAATCATATGCAAATATATCAAAGAAAGTGATTCTCCATCTCAGTGATGCCAACCAAATTCCCAAGTGCTTACAATCATCCGTAATGTATCATCAACTCAAATTATTTTCCTCGTACAAAAAGGACATCCTCTCGTGAACACAAACCTAACGAAGTGCTGGAAAGAGATCGGGAAACTAGTTTTTTGCAAGCACAGGCTAAATTTTGAGGAAAGTATGCTTGAATTGCATTGTTGTGAACAGCACAAATAATTATATTTATGTCTACAATGGATCAATCACCAAGCTAACAAAATCTGGTGTAATATAGAGCATTGAAACTCCATATATTGGATTGCATTATCTATGTCAGAAGAGAGCAATACATACACTAGGTCTAAGCTCAGGATTTTTCCGCAGCATGCTTTTAACGAGACTCCGACTGCATAAAGAGAAAACAAATAGGATTAGAACCAATGTATCATTCATATTAAAACCAACTGATATGAAACTAATTAATAAGCTTTAAGGAAAGTTTTATAGAACTGATATAAAACCAGTAATGCTATATGATAATGAATGTTGGCCTCTAAAGGGACAAGAAGAGCATAAAGTTGAGGTAATAGAGATGGGGATGTTGAGATGAATGTATGATTATATAAGAAAAGATAAGATTCAAAATGATGATATTAGAGGAAGAGAATGAGTGGCACCCGTTGAAGAGAAAATGGTAGAAAATCATTTAAGGTAGTTTAGACATGTACAAAGAAAACCGTTAGAGACGCTAGTGAATAAGGTAAATTAGACCGTATGAAGTCCTCTAAAAATGAGGAGAGGAAGACCAAAGAGAACAATCAGTAATGTCATTGAATATGACCTTTTTATTGATAGTATATCTAAAGATTTGGTTGTTGACAAAGCATAATAGCGTCATGTCATTCGTGTAGCCAACCTCACCTAGTGGGATAAACCTTATTGTTGTTATAGTATTAGAACCAACTGATCATTATTCACAATAATTTTACAAGGAAACCCACTCTTAATGATCTTTAACATGCTAAGCACAACTTTAGGCACTGAAATTGTGGAAATGTTAGTTTCAATAATGCAAAACATATAGATGCAACTTGCAACAGATAGGGCAGACAAAATAACAAAATGATGAAAAGACGAAGACGTACAATGCACCAGAATACGTTGTTGGCAGTGGAGCCACTATAGACTTGTTAATCTTGTTGATTAGGGCCTGTATATCCTGTTCAATGAAGTTGAAAGATATTTTGAAACCTCCATAAAGTACAATTTGCAGAAAAGATAGAAAGAACAATGAGTGCAGGAATTTTTGAGTCTTTTAAAGATATTAAAGCAAGCAACCCAATGCATGTTAACAATTAATTGAGAAGATAAGATAAATAGTTGATGAATTTCCCTAAAGGACTAAAGGGCTTTTTTTGCCCTTCCAACTATTTGCTCATAAGCATCTGGTATTCTAAACTCTAAAATGGTGCAATGTCGCCTTTAAATGTTTTACAACAGGGCAATGTTGCCCCTATCGTTAAAAAACATTAAATGTGACCGCTAAACCATTTTATTTGACCAAAATGGTATGTATGGCATATTGAATATGGCGTCCAAGAGAGAAACAAAGTCTAGGGACAAGATAAATTTAAACAAAAATTGAAAAGAACAAGTCATTTTAACATAGTCAAGGAGATGAGGAAAAAGTAAGAAACTTACAAATGCTTTAAATGCCGGCTTATGAGCTGTCATTTCATATATACAGCATCCTAGACAGCGAATATAAGAAATAATAAATACACGTTTAGCCAGATAACAAAGCACTTATAATGGACTGAAAATCATAACACAAGAATACTTACCCAAGGACCAAATATCTGATTTAGAACCATAAGGAATATCAGCCAAGAGCTCAGGGCACATGTAACTAGGAGTTCCAACAACCTAAGTTACAAGACGAATAGACAACTACTCTCATTTGTTTTCTTTTTATGATGACAAGAGGCCAAAATTTAGTTATAAATTGGAACATCAATCCAAATTATAGATCGCATGTTTCTTACAGAGGAAGCAAGATCATCTGAAGTCAATATTTTGGCAAGTCCAAAATCACCTGCTTCACCATCAACCACTTGTAAGTAAATTTCAACCCTCAAATGACATATTTAAATGAAAAAAGCAGAATAACTTACCAAGGCGTATACCTTGATCTTTTGTCAAAAATATATTTGAACACTGAAAGAATCATGCAATATTCTTACTAACATAGGGCTAAGAAAATTTATGTGGAAACAGAAATACCATTGTTAAGTGCAAAGAGAAACCTGCTGCTAACCTTGACATCACGATGAAGAATATGGTTAAGGTGTAAGTAGTCGAGGGCCATAAGAAGTTGAACGAGCCACTTACAAAGTTTCTGCAGATAAAGGACCCTTAGATTTTTAGTGCAAATAACAAGATGTAATCTAATGTACTCAGACAAATTCTCATTCCTGAGAATTTGATTACATATCACAACATTCTAATGTCTGCTAGGACAAAAGAAATAGACATACCTCCTCAGGAAAAAAAACACCATTAGCCTTCTTTATAGCTTCTGCCCTGTTTAAAATCAATAATGTATTTATTAAAAGATAATGCCACAATTTATGACAGACAAGTTATGTAAACTAGAGGTATTTCAGAAAGAAACTTACATATCTCCGCCCTCACAATAACCTATAATAATGCACACATAGCACCCCTAAGAGGAAGGCGCAATTTTGGCAAACATAAAGCGATTACAATTAGTTTTATGCAATTGGCAATCAGAAACAAAAGTGTCATAATAGAAGAAAACGACTAAACCATTTATTATGGCATAGACAAGAACTTTTATTGTGTAAGCAACATTACAGCAAGTAATAACAACAAATGAACAACACTAGAGTTAGGGGTAGTGTCAGATAAGGCCAAGAGTTAAACTTCCTAAACAATATTATTATGATGTAATGACCACTTTTTCCAAAACAAGCTTATTAGGGTAAGCCTTTCTACTAATTAACAAAGGAGACGAAAGTATTACCTTTTCTACCCAGGAATCTTTATACTCAACAATAAATGGATTTCTTAATTTAGAGATTAGCTCCATCTATACAGGACAAAAAGAAATGTCAGCGAGATCCCATGTCATAACAATTTCAGTACAAAGTTTCACAACAACCATCCAAATTAACAGAAATTGCTAGTTGGTGCAACTGCTCTTTAGGCCTGCTAGTAAATGATATTCATCTAGAGTCTGGAGCATTTGCAAAATACACCACAAACTAGCATCACAAAACAAGCAAAGATGGCGAGGATCAATCAAACAGAAGATGACCTGGAAATGTTCAGTTAGTTCACTTGTTGAAACATTAAGCACTAACCTCCTGATGTGCAGATCTACGAGACCGCTCGGTTTGGCGAGCAAGGCGAATTTTCTTCAGTACATATCTATATGATTCAAAGACAATGTTAAAAAAAGAACTTCCAAGATTCAGCTACAAGGTATCGTTGAATAGTCATTACTAAGTATGAAAAAGAAAGAAAGTGATGCAAGTTTTATTCCATTCTCACTTCTTTTTCTCATGCTTATGCCGCACAAGAAGAGCGGAGCCAAAAGCACCTTTTCCAATTTGCTCCAGTACTTCATACTGCTCCATGTGATCAATAATAAAATTTTCCTCAACTGTGCAAAGTCCAGATCCAGAATAATGTCAGGAAAAAAAAAATTAAATTACCCTAGAATGAATCTGGAATAATGGAGATAAATTGAAGGCGATACAAAAACATCTTGCGGTACTTTAAATTATATGAACATCATTGTTAAAATGTAAGGTCGCTAAAGTTTTTTTTTTATTCCGGTCAGTTGGTTATTTCGCCAGTTCTCCTCAATTTCTTCCTCTTCATACACACGACAGTCAAAGAGAAATAAGAATTAAATTTTGTCTTCATCACTTTTATTCCTCCAAATTTCCCATCCACAATTTTCTTTGTTCCCTCAACTTGTTCCCAGACAAAGGGTAAGTGCTAAGTATCTAAGAAGGGAGCCTATACCATATGCAATATTTGCTAAACAATTGGATATGTGCATATGTGAATCTTCGACAATTTGCTCCATACTCAAGATATAAGAATAAAAGTGAAAGGCCATATCATTGTAATTATTCACCATAAAGAAATTCGCAACAGTACTGTATGACCAAAATAATATTTGAATTGGAAAAAGAAAATACAGAAGCAACTTAATGTGTAATCATGGAGCTAGTTGGGCCAATCTTTTAACAATCAAGTATCCAGTAAAATAAGATTATGCGCCATTCACTCCTACTTATTTGTTTATGAAAATTGAACAATCGAGTTTAATTACTTCGTTTATCAATTCCACACTTCAAGTACAAAATGATTTCAATGCATCATTTTGCTAGTAAAAATAGGGACCGATATACTCGTAAGAGGAAATAAACAGTTATGGTAGAGGATGTCGGTGGAAAACAGTTCCACCGTACAACCGGAATAGGCGGGACGCCATAGAACGAGGAGCTGCCAATTAGAGGAATTAATGGATGACTGAGACCAAGAAGCATGATTTGTTTCCTTCACTACATTTTCTGGAAACAACCTGATGCCGCCAAAACTTTCAAAAGGTATAGTAACAAGTAAAGAATCAAGTAGTCGCAAAGTCAAACACAAAAGGAATGAGTAAATTCGAAGCAGAAAAAACGAACTGCAACTTTGAAAGGCGAAGGCACAGAACATGAAGTGAAATGAGACATCAAAGAAAGCAGAGAGAAAGGAAAAATAACGGACAGAGATAGAGCAAGAGTAGGGAAAAGTACCTTAATATTAGGAATTAAACAGATCGAAGTGATTTAAAATGCGGTTGCGAGAGACGGATGTGGGAAAGCAGGCTTGGACATGAGCGGAGGAAGAGCAGAAGGAGCCTGTTGCTGAGGGGGGAGAAGAAGGAGAAGCAGCAGATAAAGTTGCAGGAGCTCTCTCGCCATTCCCGTGCAGAGTAAGAAGACGACAAATGAGGGGGGGGGGGAGATTTAGATTGCAGTTAATTAAAGCAAGCGAAACATGAGTGTTGGAGAGAGACTGTCCGTGTGTGAGCACTCTGCCCCTCGCACATCATGTTTTGATCCCAAGGAATTTTATCATTACTGTCGTTAGTTTATTTTAAGCTTGCTTTAGTCATTTCAGATTATTTCAGTCTCTGTCGTGATTTTTATTTTTTTTCCCTTTTTTTTTTAAACTTCGATTTTACTGGTCCACTGCTTACCTTGTTCTCCTGCTGTTATTTAAGTTATGCGAGAATGACATTCAAGTGTAAATCTACTGTTATTTAAAACAATACTTGTAGTTATTATTTGCTATTTTAAACTCTAATGTGCACATTCTCATTAATTATGGGGGAAATTCAAAAACCTGAATTTATAAGTTTATGGTCATGGTTAGCATTTAGAAAGAGAAGGAATATTAGAGTGGTTGCCTGACCTAGTTTTTAAGGCCCTGTGATGGTCAAACCCTGTGTTAAGAAATTAAGAGTGGATGCCATAACTAATTAGAAGAAGATAATAGAAGAGGCGGAGATTTGAAAATAGGAAAAATAAACGAGAATCAATCAATTATATAGTATTTAATAAGAGAGGCGGGGAGACAAGAAAAAGCATAATGGACACAATCGATTATTTGGCGCTAAGTCGGTGGTTGAATGATGAATAAATAAAATGAAACGGGGAGGGTGGAGGTGCATTGTTTGTTGCGTTGAAGGGCAAAAGGGATACGCGGTTGTGGTTGTTCCATTACCCCCATTTTCGTTGACTAAGAGTCTAGCGGATCCAACTTGCATCAGAACTTTTGCATCACTGGATCATGATATATATATTAGGGAAAATTCTAAATAAATACCAAATAAACTTGTAAAACCCTAAAATGTCTATTAATATTTCAAAAAGACTTCAAGGTACCAAGTACCAAAGTGGAATTTTAAAGTTTTGACACTTTTACCATTTTGCCCTTCACTTAAAAAAATATCAAAAAAATATCACTTACCGGAGCGCCGCCACTGCTGCCGTCGGCCAGGACCCTCCGGCGGCTGGAGCTCCGGCTGCCAGCCTGGTGGGACCCACTGGCCGGAGGTTTTTTGGGGGAGAGGAGGGTTTTTTTTTTGTAAAAAGTGGATAAAGTGCAAGGGGTGGGGTTCAAACCCACCCCACCCCAATACCAAAGAGGCCTGGTGGCCACTAGGCCACCAGACTTTTTTGACATGTAGGTGCATTAATATATATATGTATAATATAAATGAAGACATGCTTTAACAAAAACAGAAATGGAAATAACAAAACTCGTAATGGGTTTAACAAAAACGATAATGGAAATAACAACTAGCGCATGACCTCCTCACCAAATGTGTGAAAGTATTTTTCCAGATGGGGGATCTCACCAATTCAATAATAGCAATGATTAAACCCATGACGGTTTTTACAAAATGATACACATTGCTCATCTCTTCACACATTTGACAAATTCAGTAATGGAAATAACAAAATTCATAATGGGTTTTACAAAACGGATAATGGGAATAACTAAACACATAATGGTTTTCACAAAATGATATGCATTGCTCACCTCTTCACACATTTGACAAATTCAGTAATGGAAATAACAAAATTCATAATGGGTTTTACAAAACGGATAATGGGAATAACTAAACACATAATGGTTTTCACAAAATGATATGCATTGCTCACCTTTTCACACATTTGACAAATTCAATAATGGAAATGACAACTAGTATAAATGTGTGAAGAGGTGAGCAATGCATATCATTTTGTGAAAACCATTATGTGTTTAGTTATTCCCATTATCCGTTTTGTGAAAACCATTATGAATTTTGTTATTTCCATTACTGAATTTGTCAAATGTGTGAAGAGGTGAGCAATGTATATCATTTTGTAAAAACCGTCATGAGTTTAATCATTGCTATTAGTGAATTGGTGAGATCCCCCATCTGGAAAAATACTTTCACACATTTGGTGAGGAGGTCATGCGCTAGTTGTTATTTCCATTATCGTTTTTGTTAAACCCATTACGAGTTTTGTTATTTCCATTGCTGTTTTTGTTAAAGCATGTCTTCATTTATATTATACATATATATATTAATGCACCAACATGTCAAAAAAGTCTGGTGGCCTAGTGGCCACCAGGTCTCTTTGGTATTGGGGTGGGGTGGGTTCGAACCCCACCCCTTGCACTTCATCCACTTTTTACAAAAAAAAAAAACTCTCCTCTCCCCCAAAAAACCTCCGGCCAGTGGGTCCCACCAGGCTGGCAGCCGGAGCTCCAGCCGCCGGAGGGTCCTGGCCGGCGGCGGCGGCGGCTGGCGGTGGTGGTGCTCCGGTAAGGGATAATTTTTTGATATTTTTTTAAGTGAAGGGAAAAATGGTAAAAGTGTCAAAACTTTAAAATTCCACTTTGGTACTTGGTACCTTGAAGTCTTTTTAAAATGTTAATAGACATTTTAGAGTTTTGCAAGTTTATTTGGTATTTATTTGAAATTTTCCCTATATATTACCTCTTTTTCCTTCATATAAGATCGCGCTAGGTAATAGCATATTTCCTTTTTTTCCCAATACAAACACCAGATTATAAGAACATGGACATATTCTACTGTAGTCCATGCATGAAACTTATTGGCCAAGTTCATGAAAACTATTTTGAAACTCCCTTCGAGACATAAATTAAAATGGGAGAATTCTAAAAAAAATATCATTTAAACTTTAAAATCTCAAATAGGTGATTTAACAATAAAATGATTTGTTAATTGCATTATCATATTTGTTAATCCCATTACCGAACTTGTTAACGTGATTTTAAAGTTTAAATGGTATTTTTTTGGCATTCTCCCAATTAAAATTAGAAGGAAAATTATTTAAAAACAAATATATAAGACTGAGGCGTCAAATGAAGTGGTCATAAGTCATAACACAGATCTAAACTCTGAAGGATTGAATTGGAGTATGATGGGCGCCTTTTCCCCTACTCTCTTCCCTTTCGGTCGCTAATTACTACTTTTGAGTATGTCCTTCCACCTTCCTAATAAAAAGAGGCCTAAACATTGATGTAATAAGTATATGAAACAGTAGTACGTTTAATACATACGGCAAGGAAAGAAAAACAAAAGTATTCAGTGAATGATTTTAGTAAAAAGACTTTGTTCAGTAGTCCTCAAAGGCTCGTATGTTCAGTATGAGCTTGTTTGGTTAAGCTTGGTTTATTTTATAAGCACGATTCACGTAAATCGAGATAAAACTCCTCCACATATTTATCTCGTATACCATAAATCACGATTGAAAAGCACGATTGGAGGTTCCAATCGCTATTCCAAAGCCATGAAAACGTGATCTTGTTCTCCATCACCTTCACTTCCCCTTGTCATGTCGCAAAGTGCAACACTTCTGAGGATAATTTTGTTTTGGAAACTAATGTCGAGGAGGAGAATACAAATTGTTCAGTTGTGGTTTCAATTTTGGAACCTCAAATTTATTTTTCTGAACTGGAAATCAATTATGAAATCCCTTCTACAATCTATGATCTTGATTCTCCTGCTGTTGAGACTCTTACTGATGAGAGTCAAGTTGATTTTGTTTTGGCTTTTACTGATGAGAGCCATGTAGATTTTGTTGGGTGTTCTAATTTTTTAGAAGTTTCTAATTGTGTTTTTGTGAATAAGTGTGTTTTTCTTTCTTTTAATTTTTTAAACACTTATACTTTGAAATTGCTGATGATTGATGAAGGACAGGTGATTCATGAACACCCATACATCTTCAAACCTCACTGCCTGAAGAGGAATGAAGATGTGGTGATCATGATTTTTGACACTTATGATTAGTTGTTTTGTAGCATAGTCTGGCTGAAGACTATAAATTTAGCGCTACTTGAGAGGCACCGTGGAAGCAATGCTCTACTAGGGTTTAGAGCTTGGAGGTGGAGATTGGGCTAGATGTTGAAGATTTGAAGAGATTTGAGCTTCTCCTCTTGGTTTTCCTCTCCTTCTGTTGTCTTTCCCTTTTGTTCTGCGGTATAACTGATTTATGCCATGTTTCTTCTGGGTTTTATGAACATATATAGCTAGAGTTTTATTGTTTAGATTGTTTCGAACCCTTGTATGGATTAAGTACTTATTTTCCCTTTATATTCATGTTGAATGGTTGGTTTATGTTGATTTTACTCTATTCTTAATGCTCCTTATTGATTGATCACTAATGAGGTTGTTGGGTTCACTTGGTTGACGTCTGAGAGGGCTAGATTGAGTGTAGAACTTGAGTTTAATCGTATGGGAACTTGAAATTCGGGGGTTGGATGAATGGTTTTGTTGATGAGGTAGAGATACACCCATTGACCCCACATAGCCACATAGGTTCTGCAATGTAGGCTGGGTTTAATTCTTCAGTTAAGAGATTAATGAACTAATAAAGATAAACACCTGTTTGGAGACTTGAGAGAGCACTTATGGGTAAATTAGTTACCTTGGTTAGCATAATCCATCCTTGAGAGTTCATATCGTGGGGATTTGAATGAGTACCTATAAAATGCAAGGGGGATAAACAATCATAACTCCCACTGCATCCTTTATAGTCCATGAATCATTTGTTTATATTTTCATTTTAGTTTATAATTCTGTTTTTCCTCCACCGTGATAATTGTCCAACTCGAATTAGGCAAAAGTGCGATAGTCACTAATGTGGAGGAGGATAATACAAATTGTTCAGTTGTGGTTTCAATTTTGGAACCTCAAATTTCTTTTTCTGAACTAGAAATCAATAAAGAAATCCCTTCTACAATCTATAATCTTGATTCTCCTATTGCTGTTGTGACTCTTACTGATGAGAGTTAAGTTGATTTTGTTTCGGCTCTTACTGATAAGAGCCATGTAGATTTTGTTGGGTGTTCAAATTTTTTAGCAGTTTCTAATTGTGTTTTTGTGAATAAGTGTATTTTTCTTTCTTTTAATTTTTTAAACACTTGTACTTTGAAATTACTGATGATTGATGAAGTACAGGTGATTCATGAGCACCCGCTCATCTTCAAACCTCACTGCCTGAAGAGGAATGAAGATGTGGTGATCATGATTTTTGACACTTATAATTAGCTGTTTTGTAGCATAGTCTGGCTGAAGACTATAAATTTAGCACTTCTTGGGAGGCAACCCATGAAAAGAATAAAACCTAAGAGAAGTTAGGTGCAACAAGTACATGGAGCGAAGGGAGGATGGAGCAATTGGGTGCTTGATGAGCATTTTCAGGGAAGTCTCGTGTTTACCATACTTTTACTGATTTCGTTATCATACAGACATGCCCTGTATTGTTTTCAATGCTTGTCATTATATAACCACTTCTTTAACCTCTGATCAAAGTATGCTTATTGTTTTGGATTGCTTTGGATATTCACTTTTGCATTGCTTTAACCTTTGATCATGTTAATATATGCTCCAATTGTTGGAAATCGTACACGCAGCGGAAAAATTAACCCTTTAAAAACTCGATTCCCAATCGTGGATCTATCAAAGACGTCTAAATCGAGTAGTTAGAATAGTACCTTTATGTTTCTCGTGCTTTCACTCTATAGGAGTCAACACCTCTGGTCGCCTCCGTCTTTATGTTTCTCGTGCTTTCGATCTATAGGAGTCAACACCTCTGGTCGCCTCCCTCTACCGGTATCCACACGAACAAGACCCAATTCAGCAGCGTGCTAGCGCCTCCAAGATGTCTCTCTAAGGTTTCTCGCGGCTCTACAAGTTCTTCGTACGGCCTTAGGGTTCTCTAACCCTTCAAATTTTCTTATATCTGATGTGTGCCGTATTTGAATTTCAAATTAATCTTAATTAATTTGAAATTCAAATTAAATCAAATAAATCTAATTTAAATCTGTCAAACATATTTAATTTATCATATTCATTTAATTTAATCAAAGAGCCAATAGATTTAATTTATCTTTATAAATTAAATCTAAGATATGATTAGCTTTAATTATTTAATTTATCAAATAAATTAAATATAAAACTAACATCTTATAATAATATTATAATCTATATATATTATTATTATATATATAATTTTTTTCGAATTTATATATATATATATATAATTCATCAACCCTAGGTCAAATATTATATTCATTGAATCTTAGACACATCTTAGATTCAATGAATCTGGACATCATAGCTCGTGTTGGGCTATTCTTGTGTGCGACCCTGTAGGCCCACATGAAGTTGGCAGTGGGCCAAAACTATTCTAGCCCACAAGTCGCAAGCGGCCTCTAGCAAGACATTGCGACTACCCAGTTCACATGAGGATCGATGATACGATACAACCTTTTATACAACCATGTCACGTCCCTTTTTGTCACACGATATTTCGGTCAAGGATGAGGCATGGACAACGTCATCCTTCTGTTCTTGACCATCACTTTCCCGATTCCTGAGTAGCCTGAAATTAGAAATGGAAACTCCTTCCCATTACAGTATGGCCATACATTTCTCAGACTCACTCATCGAGGGGCCCAGTAATATCTCTCACTAATGTGAGGGACAAATTCCATCTTGATCACTCACATTCCTCTTCATGAAAACTCCTAAGCCCGATTATAGCCTTTATCATCACCCGGTCAAAGGTGACTTTTGACTAGGTGAAAACTTAGCAAGTTTCATGCAGGAATCTATGATGATCTCAGGTCAGAGGGCTCTGCGACATGATTATATGTATGAGATAAGCTTATGACTTAATCCATGCAACTTTCTCATAGCGGGTCGGTCCAGCACCTTATACTCCTATAAGTGCCTAAGACATTGATTTGTATCTCTATACCTCATCAAAGTCATACTGGTCTTATTTCATCTTTGCTCCCGCATAGATAATTGACCAGGGACATTTAGGATAATCTTTATAGTTCATCCAAGGATACAATTATCATAGCAAACATGCAAATGATATGATAACAATAAGGAGAAATTCTTAAATAACAATAATGTTTAAGGTACAATGATTGGCCCTTAGGGCACAATTTCCAACACCAATGTGTGAAATTGAGTGCTAAAGTCTTGAACTGCTGAAAATAAGGGGTCTGAAGGTCTTAGCCACGGCGAAAAACATTTAACCGCGGCCAAATTGTGGTCAGAGAGATCTTGGCCGCCGCTAAATGGAGGTCATAAATATTTTGGCCGCAGCCAAACCTAAAAAAAAATGTTACCCCATCATTTTTCTCATTTTGTTTCACAACTCTTTTCACTCACCTCTCTTATGCATTGTTATTGATATTGTTAAATGTATTCTTGCATGAGAGAAGACCCTTAGTTTCCCTTGTGACAGCGAGGATACTGTCAAGTTTAAGTTTGGGGGTGTGTTAACCTCATGAATTTCCTGTCAAAATGGTACAGTTCCTATCAATTTCTCAACCATTATGGAGTTGTAATAGACAATAAATGGTATTTATGTTAAGGAAATGTACCTTATGCATAATTAACATAAAGAGAGCAGAATTTGGTAGTTAAGCATGATATAATGTGATGTTTATCAATTGTTGGGTTTTATGTGTTTGTTCGTGTTGATAGGACAGTCTGCCACATGAAAAGTCAGAGAAAGCAAGTGTTAAGAGGAAAAGGAAAGCAAATTGAAAATCAAGAACATGTTCATGCCAAAGGAAAAGCAAGAAAAAGTGGACAGGGCCGCAGAAAAGTGCAGAGCTTCTCTTCAGAAGCTTGGCCGCCGAGCCAACCAACAGGCATATAGTTTTTGGCCGCGGCCAACCAATTAGCAGAAAGTTTTTTTCCGTGGCCAACCACCCTGTTAGCTGTCTCACGCATTTTCAGATCTGAGGATTATAAAAGCTAAAATGTCAGACAGGGGGATTGGAGCGGCGAAACAACCTTAGGAGACAGCCACAACACAACCCAAAGCCTAAAAGTGAAGGAAATCACAGAGAATCAAGTGGATATTGAAGATTTGAAGAGATTCAAGATCATTTTCCTTGGTTTTCTGATTCTTTCTCTTTCCTTCTCATCTGTACTGATATGGCTATACTGATTCTGCAATGCTGTGACTGTTTCTTTACAATGAGTAGCTAAACTTCTTCTCTAGGATTATTTTGAACATTTATATGGATTAATACTTAGATAATTCTCTCTTTTATGTATGAATGATATATATATGCTGGTTTTAACCTATGCTTAAAGCTTCTGAATGTTTGGCTACCATTTAGATTACCTTGTTGACTCTGTGCTAGCTTGAGAAAGTGGAATGTGGGTGAAGAAATTGGTTAAAATCATGCTTGTCTTGAAGTTTACTTGGTAGATGGATTGATTGTTAGTGACATAGAGATATAACCACTAATCTAGCATTGTCAAATGCAGGTTGATACTTAATGCCTACTTTTAATTGAATGCAACAAGAGATTGTGCATATTGATTGAATGTATTAACTTGGTTATGACTTGAGAGAGCTTAACCACATACCTTTGACCATGTGACTAGCATATATTATCATTTTAATTATTAAAAGAGAGATATTATATCAAGTTGTCTTAAAATACAAAGGGGATAAATAATCCTAGACCTATATTCTCATTTGAACTTAAACAAAATCAGTTTTCATAGTTCTTTAGAATAGATTTTTGTAATTGCATTACTCAAACCAACATGTGTTGTCTCAATTTTATTGAACTCACTAAGTTTATTACTTAATTTATTTGTTAAACCAAATTCTCATGGGAACGATACTTTATTTATCACTTTATTACTTGGCGCGACTCATACACTTACGGAATTCATAATGTCGCGAACAAGTTTTTGGCGACGCCCATAAATTCGTATATTTCATAGAAATATTGATATATCATGTTGAGTCTCGCACAATAGGGTTCGGCAACCATTATCGAAATCACTTTTATACTTTTGGAAACAAAATTCATCTCATATATACATTTATTTCAGGCAGCTAAAGAATTTAAAATAAACTAATTCAAATAGCCAAGTGAAACCGAGGGAACCAACAACAGAGGAAGGGCTCCACTTCCACAAAGAAAATCCATTTTTATTGGACTCACCCCTCTTCAAAAACTATTCCTCTCCTCATTATAAAAGTGAAGCCACATCAACTCCTTGCGTCCGTAGCCATCTGTTGCCAGACCAAGCAAACCATGCTTTATTAGGTAACTTAAACCAACAAATATTTAAATAGGATCTGAAAATACCGTTTATTCTTGCCGAATGGCCAAGAGGCTATAGACACCGTATGAAACGGTGGCTGACCCAAAAATTCACATATAAAAATTTATCAAAAAATTTTATTAACAAGTGAGCATTATAGATATATACCTTTTCATCCATTTGAACCTTATCATTAATTGCATGTTGCAAGCTTATTATAAGAATTTTTAATAATTACATTCATTCTTTAGGGTCATATAGCGATTCTCCAAAAAATTTAGTTTGCAGGGCAAAATTTGTGCATGATATAAATATTATCTTTTATAAAAAAATAATTATTTAAATACACATTAAATTGAAAATGATGATAAAATTTATTAAAATAGGAGATCATCTCAATATAAGTAATATTTACATTGAAAGTCATAAAGAGAAAATGGAATTATTTAGGGGACATGAGTGAAAAGCTATATAGGTGGAAGGGAAAAAAAATTTGGGGGGGGGGATTACAGTGAAGTTTTAAAAAAGAGAATTAATTATTAATAAGTCTCAATAACAACAAAAGAGCAAGCAGTCATAGATTTCATAATAAAAAATGACAACACCTCACTTATTATTTAAACTTCTCAATAATTAATTCATTTATTTGACACGTTATTATAATTCTAAAAAAATAAAAGAAAAGCTTAGTGATTAGGGCCCCACAAGCTAAAAGGCGGGTCCGCCTCAGATATGAAATGATAATTCATAATGGACGGATGGAGAGGCGGTATGAAGTGAATACAAAATAATGGCTCCATTCTCAGCGGAGGAGCACGTGTCTAACTTGTTATACTTATCAACGACTACTTCCATACTCGTTAAATGATTAGACATGATTTGGTGAATGGTTATATGAGAGGATGCAGAGTGTAGTGGACAGGACTATAGTAAATTTATTGCAAAACATATAATATGTAGATATAGCAACGAGCAAATACAAAGGGCAGGGAAATCATCAGCCAACTCTCCCACCTCTCGCACCAAACTCCAACAGCGATCTTTCCCCTAAAATGCCCACGTTTTTGGTACCTGCAAAGCTAAAACTTCACTTATCTTACTTTTTTTAATGATACTGATTGTATTAGGATGCTAACCTTTCACTGATTTAAAATTAAACGCACTTTTTCTGGGTGAGATTTTTTAAGGCAGTGGTGTTTGGGTTTTGAATAAGGCCCATGGGTCGTTGAGGCTGGTCTAGGATTAAGATTATGTCGTCAATGGATGGGCCTAACACAGTTGACTTCTTCTTCAAAAGTCTGAGATGATGGGACCTGCGCTTGCACGTGCGGTCCAAGGGTTAAAAATTTAAAAACTTCTGACACACTAATGAATTTCTCTCTCTCTCTCTCTCTCTTTTTTTTTGGGGGGGGGGGGTTTGGTGTTTGCAGCAGTTTCCTTAATAATTGAACCGAAAACGCATTTTTTATTGCACTAAACTACTATTAAATATTCATTACTCTATATTGGCCGGCTGATCATAAGCACCCAAGTGCCGTATCTATTATTATTTTTGATCTAGTCAAGAATAAGACGTTCTTTAAATAATGATTCTTTAATAGGAGTATTTGCTTTTTATTTTATTTTACATACTTCCCATTTTCATTCTGTAAGAATTTGTTAGGTTTTTAAATGTTTCAAAATATAATAAGATGCTTTGAGAAAAATAAGGTTTTAATGGTGAATTTATTCTGAAATTGTTCACGATGGTAGTGTAATATAATTAAGTTTAGGTTGAGAGGTATGGTACTCTCTAATCCTAAATATAATACAGAGTTAATTTTTTTAGAGATATTAAAAAATTAATTATATTATTTTAAAATATTTATATTTATTATTTTTTCCTAAAATTATTTTATTTATCTTATAAATTGATATATAATATAAGGATACATAACATATGATATGATTAAATATCTTATTTAACTTACTTAATCTTTCTAAAAAAATTAATTTATCTTATATTTAAGATCAATGAAAGTATTTTTTTAATACATGAAATATACGGAATTAATTGAGGAGTATTCTTTGTCTTTATGTGGGTATCATGTAAAAAATCACATATAGAAGTTTATAAATATAAAGTTGATTTAGTGATATAAGACTCTATTAGATATTTCTAAATTTTAAATTCAAATTCCAAAAAAGTTACTTAGGTTAAAAAGGATAATTATAAATCCGAACTCATTCTGAATAATAATATATATATATATATATATATATATATATATATATATATATATATATATGCGGGTTCTGTTCATGCATGCGGGAATGCATCATGGTCATGGTGTGTGAGAGAGAGGGAAGTGACGTGGAAGATGGCAGGTGCGTGGGTTTTTGAGAGACCAGAGTGTGGGGCCTAAAGAGGTGATGCTACGATTAAAATGGAAAGCTGACAAAAGTGGGACCCGCCTTCTATCCCAACACAAGCATTTGGCTGTGAGCCTTCCGCTCCGGGCTGTCACTTCGTCCCTACATGGCAGCTGTCTCGCCCGTGCTATTAAAAATTCAAGGAAATTACAGTACAGTCCCAAATAAATAAAAATATAAAGAATTGGTCTTACGAAATGGCATAATTACTCTCAAATTTTAAAGGACTGATTTATAATAAATTAAAATTATATAATTACCCAAATACCCCTAAAACATAAATAGAAAGAGAGATGACAAAAATCTAACAAAAGCAAAAGAAGCACGACGGAAATGGAGGGAAAAGCTGAATGTAAGGGTGTGATCAGGAGGCAAGATTGAAGAGTAAGGTGAGATCTTGATGTCAATACCTCTCTTATCTTCATTATTCCATTTGGTTAATGTTTTTGGTTCAGTCATATGAACAGATTTTGAGTTTTTCTTGAGGAATGTAAGTTCTAGTTGAAAAAAAAGGAAAAAAGCTGTCAGCTTTTGTGATCATTAGTCTGTTTTATACTTGTAAAATATGAAGAATAACCTAGGTAAATGCAATGGATATGATTTATGTGTGGGTTCAATGTGTTTGGGTATAGTTTAGCATGTAGTGTTTTTTCTATTAGTATGCTCTGTTTTTTGCGTTTTTATGTGCATGTTTCTGGAAAAAAAAGGTGTAATAAATGAAGATGAAGATGAAATGTCTGTCATTATATAACCTGATGGCAAAGAAAAAATGTGTTGTTAATGGCAGCAGCGACAGTTGTTAATATAACTATTAAACTTGTTAATAACAACTATAGGCAATAGTTAGATGTTTTACCTTCGTTTTAGTCGGAAAAAGGGAAAACATTGTCATTTTTGTGGGTATTTTCTCTATTGTACTTGTAAACTATGAAGGAAGACCTAGGTATATGGAATGGATATCATTTGGGTGTGGGTTCAATGTGTTTAGGTGTAGTTTAGCATGCTATATTTTCAACGTGACTATGCTCTGTTTTTGGGTTTATTTTAGTGTCTCTGCAAAATAAGGGATAAGGAATGAAGATGATGGTGAAAGGTTTATGGTTACACAAGTTGCTGTGTGAAGGAGAAAATGTATTGTTAATAGAGGCAACGATAATTGTTAATGTAAATGTTGAACTTGTTAATAACAACTTTAGGTAATATTTATATTTTTAACTTGGAGTGTAATGATTTTTAGCAAGGGTTTGAAAAGTTTGCTATATATTTTGGTATTTTCAGCTGTTTTAACTCATTAAAAGTTAGAGGTAATGAACATGGTGTAGAAGTTGTATGAATGGAAGTCCTCATGTACTAAGTCATAATGTTTTGTTAATAGATGTAGCGATAGGTGTTAATGTAGGTGATAAACTTGTTAATGACAACTGTATTGTATAGGTGGACAGTTGTGATGGCTAGCACACGTGACAATACTCTACTATGTTTTTTTTCATATAGGGGGAAGATTTGTAGTTAGTGAAGACGGTGATATAATATATGTTGGGAGAAGAGTCAGATCAAAAACCATTAAGAACTGAATTGGAGCCTCCATTAACAACTCACAGAGCTACCACTGACAAGTCACGGAGTCTCTATTAACAAGTCATGAAGCATCAGTTAACAAGTCATGAAGGTTCACAGACTACTTCATGAGCATATATTAATAACTGAATTTACATCATATTAGAAATTTGCATAACTGAAAGTGGAATTCAAAAGTTTAAATATCACTGCATATATATTAACAACTATAAGGGCGACCGTTGACAAGTCAAGGTGCCTCTACTGATAACTTGATTTGCATACATTGACAACTAAATTTACATCAGGTTACAAATTTAGTGAACTGAAAGTGCAATCCAAATATATAAACATAACTGCATATATATTAACAACTTCTGAGGCGTCCATTGACAACTACATATGAATACATTGACATCTTAATTTACATTAGATTACAAATTTCTGAAAATGAAAGTTGGATACAAAACTATAGTATATCTAACCTTCATTTACATCTAATAATACATGTACAAGGCACTAACAACTAATTGACAAAACCTCCCCAAAAAACAAGTGGTCTGGATTTCTATATAATGAGATTTACAAAAAATATGATGCCATACATTTTCCAAAAAACAAAAGATCCCAAGGAAGCATGTTTGATCAGCTTGGATTAGGATTATTGCAAGTCTTGACAGTGTGACCAACCTCATTACATCTCCCATAGTGATAAACCCTTTTGTTTGAAATTGAGATTCAATCCTTCGTTTTTTTTTTTGCTTTCTTGGGGGCCTTCTAGTGATTGGTGGTCGCAGCAAATTTTGTGCCATCAGCTGTGTCACAGTAAGGGATTCAGGAAAGGGGAAATCATATGTTACTACAGGCCTCATACGATTTGCATACTTGAAGTTGTCATTAACAAGTTCAGCATGTACATTAACAACTATCGCTGCCTCTATTAACAATACATTTTCTCCTTCGCACAGCAACTTGTATAACCATAAACCTTTTATTATCATCTTCATTCCTTATCCCTTATTTTGCAGAGACACACTAAAATAAACCCAAAAACAGAGCATACTCATTGAAAACATAGCATAGTCACATTGAAAATAAAGCATGCTAAACTACACCTAAATGATATCCATTCCATATACCTAGGTACGCCTTCATAGTTTACAAGTACAATAGAGAAAATACCCACAAAAAATGACAGTTGTTTCCCTTTTTCCGACTAAAACGAAGATAAAACATTTAACTATTACCTATAGTTGTTATTAACAAGTTCAGCAGTTATATTAACAACTGTCATTGTTGCCATTAACAACACATTTTTCCTTCGCCATCAGGTTATATAATGATAGGCATTTTACCTTCATCTTCATTCATTACACCTTCTTTTCCAGAAACATGCATATAAAAACGCAAAAAACAGAGCATACTAATAACAAAAATACTATATACTAAACTATACACAAACACATTGAAACCACACCTAAAGCATATCCATTACATTTACCTAGGTCATTCTTCATATTTTACAAGTATAAAATAGACTAATGATCACAAAAGCTGACAGCTTTTTTTTTTTCAACCAGAACTTACATTCCTCAAGAAAAAACTCAAAATCTGTTTATATGAATGAACCGAAAACATTAACCAAATGAGATAATGAAGATAAGAGAGGTATTGACATCAAGATTTCACATTACTCTTCAACCTTACCTCCTGATCACACCCTTGCATTCAGCTTTTCCCTCCATTTCCGTCGTGCTTCTTTTGCTTCTGTCAGATTTTTTTCATCTCTCTCTATTTATGTTTTAAGGGTATTTGGGTAATTATACAATTTCAATTTATTATAAATCAGTCCCTTGGGACTTTAGAGTAATTATGCTATTTCGCAGGACCAATTCTTCGTATTTTTGTTTGCTTGGAACTGTACTGTAATTTTTCCAAAATTCAACTCCCTTCACTCTCTTGATTTGTTGATTTTTGTATAAAATTTTTTGAGGGCAATTTTATTTTATACGTATAAAAAATGGTGTAATTTTACTTTAACCATTATCTTAATTAATTCAATCATTAGTAAACTAAATATGTTGAGCTGACAATCTACATGTCATCTATATCATTTTTGTTAATGTGTAAATTCACTCCATAAATTTTAAATTTAACTTTGAAAAAAGATGAAATAGATGGCATATGGACTTTCTTGCGCAAGTTTACATCTTAACAAAAATTATGTGAATGACATGTGGACTGTCAACTCAACATATTTGATTAGCTAACGATCAAAATTAACTAAAATAATGGTTGTAGCAAAATTGGCTCATTTTTTACACTTTAGGGTAAAATTTCCACCTTAAAAACTTCTGAGATAAAATTATCCCTGGATAAAAATTTTCGAGACAAAAACGTCATTTAACCCTTTTTTCTTTCCGAATCCGAAATAATACAAGTAAAAAACCCCGCATTTGATGAAACTTGTGCTTTTGTAATTTTGTCTTGTTAGATTATTGCGGATGCTTCATCTATAAATATTTTATAAGCTATCAAATTAATACTTTTTATTTAAATATTATCGTAATCATGAACAGTTTAATCGAGTTAATAACCTCGATTTAAATTACTATTCATTGAATTATCGTATCAAACGGTTTGATTCTCTGTGCCTCGGTCAAATGCCCCCATGGCCCTTTAATTTATCATCCTTTAAACAGAGAAAAAAGCAATGTGGATGTCATCTTCTACTCCCATATATAGACACCCTCCTGCAGTTGAATTGAGCATTCTAAATGCATGTAACTATTTCCACTCGTGCTATTCCATTTCATTCCCTCTCTGATCTGTGTTTATTTTACAAGTGTGGTAATTACTGTTGTTGCCAAGTGGGATGTTGAATATATAGGAAACTATGAAACTAAGGAAGGAGAGGATTCAAATGTTGTATTATTACTGTATAATGGGCTTATAAGAAGTGATGATTGTGAATAATATACTATGAAGGCATAGGCAAAATAGCTAGGAGGATCATTTCGGCACTCAGCAGCCGATGACGATGGCCCATCAAGCCATTAGCTAGGACGCTACCTGGGGCTCTTTTTTGCCCATTACATTTTGTGCCCATCAATCCATCATTCATCTACCCGTTAGATTGATATTGGATGGTTTAGATTTAATTTAACTTAATTTTTATATTTTAAATAAATTTTTATTTTAATATATGTAAATTTTAAAATAAAAAAAAAATCTTATAACAACCACTGTACTTCTTATAAAAAATAAATTTATCATTTAAAAAATTATAAATTTTATATTTTAAATTTAGAACGTTCAGGCTAAATTTAAACGGTTGATATCTCATCTAATAATAAAAAATTAGGTGTTTATCACTGTAATAAGAAATCAAATGTTCATCACTGTGATGACCACTGAATTGAATGCGGACCTGACGCTACCTTTGCCACTTCTCTCCCATTCCTCCCATACATGAGTGTCAATCAAAGATAAAATCACTCTCAATTCCCATGCAACAGGCATAGTAAGATAATCCTTAAAATCATATAAATATTTATAGATTTCATATCTTTTAATTATAAATAAATTTAGTATGCATTTATTGAAATGCTCTTAAATTTTGTTGAAAAAAATCTTCTCCTTCCCCCGTAAAGTATGGTCACTAAAGTTACCATCACAAACCAAGGTATCGACTCATTTTTACTTATTTTATGTAGTAAGTGGCTTATAAATAGGATTGCTGAGACATCACCAAATTGGGTTTTGTTTCTCCCAACAATGCTTTTAAGTAACACAGTCATCTAACCCTATCAAACTTTGTTTATACCACATTGACTTTTTAATATAAGAGTCAGTTAATTAATTTAAATATATTAAAGAAGTTAGTTTTATTATTTAGGGTTAATATAACTTTTTTGGTTCATGAAATTTAGTCTGATTTTGATTTTGGTCCCTTAAATTTAAAATCGGTAATTTTGGTCCTTCAAGTTTAGCCCAATTTTAGTTTTGGTCCCTCAAATTTGAAATTTGTGGTTTTTGCCCCTCAAGTTTACTCCGTTTATAACTGTTGGTCCATCAAGTTTGAAAAGAACTTGACAACTTGAGGGATCGACAGTTATAAACGGAGTAAACTTGAGGGGTTAAAGCTACCGATTTCAAACTTGAGGAACCAAAACTAAAATCCGGCCAAACTTCAAGGACCAAAAGTTATATTAACTCATATTATTTATAATAAGTATATGTTAGTTTCCTGAAATATCATCTCTTATCATCACTAATATAAATTCTTTAATGTGCATAATTAACAGGGATACTGCTTTAAAAAAATTATAAATTTTAAAAATAAAATAAAATAAATCATATATTTAAAATCAAATCCAATTTACAATTAACTTTTATATTAAGAGCTTGTTTGGAATAGCGGTTGAAAATTTAATAAGTGCTTATAAATTGTAATTCACGGAATACGAAGTAACTTTTACAGTCTACGAGATGCTTTTACAGTCTACGAGGTGCTTTCACGGTCTACGAAAAAAATATGTGGATGAGATTTATCTCGATTTACGTAAATCGGGCTTATATAATAAACCTAATTCATAAAAGTGATAACAAACAAACACTAAGCAACCATAGCTATTAACTGAATAGCGCTACTAATATCCATAATTTTAATATATTACTAACCACGAGATCTACGCAGAATTTTAAAAGTAAAACTTTAAATTAACGAGAATGAGCTATACGTTCATCTGTATAACATGGAAATTTTAAACCCGCAAAGTGAAGAGATTTTTCAACAAAGGCCACAAAGAAACAGAAAGAACTGCCGCACAGACCATAGACATGCTTATCATCAGAAATAAAAGCTGAACTTCATTAGCTTCGAAAGACTGTAAGGCTGCGCAAAAAGAAAAAAATAAAGAGTACTCTACGTATTCCTTTCACTAGCTAGCTAATTGGTTCTCCGTGTAAAGCATGGAATGTCCCAGAGAATGTTTTCCACACATCCTCTCCTTTTTCCTTTTCGCGCGCCATTTCAATTTTTACGGGTCGGGTTAACACCCATACTCTATTTAAAAGCCCCGTAACCTATATGCCCACAAAAACGAAAATCCATTTAACGAAAAAGTATATAATAATTTAACCCGCTGGTATATAAAATTTCCCAGATTTCTATAACCTGATCTACGTACGCATGAACTTCTCAACTAAAATGTAAACATATATACAAGCATAACATGCGCACACGCGTGTTGGTTATAATATATAATTGAATGAATTTCTTGAAGATAAAATATGCATGTATATTATAATATTATTACAGAACCACACGATTGTAAATGAGAATAATAATAATAATAATAATAATAATAATAATAATAATAACAGATCCAGCTATATAAGGCTCACTAAAAATGATTGCAAAGTGCCCTCCCTAAAATGCATCCACCACGATATTGTTGGAGGATTTAAAGGTGCGTACGTACGTGTGTGTGTCTCAGTGGAGACTGGAGAGAGGAGATCTGTGCTGGAAAATGGAGAGGAATGGATATATATGATTAAGAGAGTGATGATGAAGATGGGAAGGAGGTAGTTTGCAGCGTCAAAGCTGCTGGGTGAGGAAGCATTCATTGAGAATACAAAGAAGTGAGCTGATGGAAGTAGGGACAGGTTCTAGAATCCAGGGACCTTTTCTTACTCAGATGCTTCGTCTTCCTGAAGTATTTGTTTATGTTCTCCCATTTCTCTTTGCACCTCTTGGCGCTTCTGTTATATCCCATTTCCCTCATCCCTTCCGATATTCTCTCCCACAGAGGAACCCTGCTGCTGCTCCCTCCTCCTTCTCTCTCTTCGTTCGCACTGCTTCTCAGGTTTATCAGTGCCACTACTTCCTCTCTTGGCCATCTTCTTCCCACCTCTTCTTTCTCTCTCCTCATGCACTTATCTGACCCGCCTTTCTGCGTCGAACCTGTTTTTCCGGGCACTCCATCTGACTGTGCACTCACACAGTTAGGGTTCCGGGTAACTGCTGCGGCTGGATCGCAATCATTTGAAGAGGGATTAGGAACTTCGCTCGAACTATCAGGCTTTTTATCCGCTGCGCCTTCGCTTGTACAATTAAGAACCACGCGTAACGGCGGTTCGGGATTGTTCTCCCCGGTATAATTACTACATGGATTAGGGTTTTGTGAGTTCGACGGGGAAGCAGCCTGCACTGAATTTGGATTGGGATCGTCTGATACCCTTTTGGTACAATAATATTGGCTCTGGTCTGAAATTTTCTTCAACAAATCAATAATGGCGGCTTGCCTTTGGCCCGCAACAGCCTGCTCTTTAGCCATCATTTCGAGCTCCCAGTTCATGCCATCCATCTCCTGTTTCTTCCAAGCCTCCTGTCTCGCGAATATCTCTTGGTCTCTTTTAATCATGTCCTCCAGCAGCTTATTGTGCATCTGTTCTTGCTTTGCCATCATTTTGTTCACCATGTTCTCGCAAAAACCCTTCAAAATCTCAAACTTATCGTTCCTCTTTCGCTTCTTGTGCTTTGACGTCCCCGCTATCTTCACAGTTTCCTCACATTTTTTGGACAATGATGCGTCGTCGTTGTCATTTGCTGAGCCATCCTCTAATGTGTGATCCATCTTCCCTTGTTGTTCCTCAACCGGCTTTTCCGGCAGCTGCTTACTCTCTTGAGACCCAACCTCGACCTCGACCTCCACCCCAGCGATTTGATGTGCTTCTTGTTGTTGGTAAAGCTGTTCGAGCTCACTAATAAAGCGGTAACCGTTGTTCTTGGTGTAATGGATGTTGTTCAAGTAACTGGTTTCCTCTTCGAACTTCTCCTTGCACTTCTCTGCACTCCTTTTAAATCCAAGCTCTGCAAGCTTCCTGCAGCCCACCAACACACATTAAATCCGATAGTAATCATTGAAGCATTTATTCTTGAGTCCTGTTAATTTATTAGTGCTATATACAGTAGATATATACCAAATTAAAACTCGAGATATACAGAATGGTTTCTTTTTTCATTCAAAAGAAGAAGAAGAAAATAATTCGTCGCCTTCCCTCGATATATCGCCTGCAACCTCGGCCCTCTTTCTCTCTCGGGGTGTGTGTGTCAGTATATGAGCTCACTGAGGTGATCGAATTACACACGTGTGCCAGGGTCTTCCAAATGAAGGTAAACGCAAGTGAGTCTAGCTATACGTCTCATTGATTTTCCGCTAACGAATTTTTCAGTGTAATGATCAGCTGGATGATGAATTGAAAGCTAGTCCAGGAGTTCAGTAGGAGTTAATTAATTAATTTGGCAACTGAAAAGTTGTAAGGGAGGGGTTATAGATACCTTGAAACATGTTCCCAAGTGAGTTCAGGGAACCAAGTGTCGAGGTCAGATCTGATCCTCAAAAGAGCAAGCACCTCATCGTCGGTCCAGCTGGTGGAATCAATCAGCTCATGCTCGCCCAATCGTGGTTCTCTTTCATTAATCTCGAAGTTCATGCTAGTTTGTTGCTGTTCGTGTTGTTCGTCTTTGAGGTGCAATGGGGACAGGAGATTTGGCGGCGGAGGCGGCGGCGGGAGGGGCAAGTGATGATGAGAAGGGTTGTAAGCATCGAAGGGAGGGAGTGATGGGTGAAGTGGAAGTGATGAGGTTCTTGGGGCTATGAATTGGTGGAACTGTTCTGGCACTCTATCGAACATGGTTCTATGATTCTATCTTTCTGTGTGAGCCTCAGCTCTCTCCTCTCTAGTCTCTACCCCTTCAGCTCCCTGATCTATTCTTACTGTAAATCGGGCTCAATGCAGACGGCTGTATTACAAATCAAACCCCCCCCAACTCTCTCTCTCTCTCTCTCTCTCTCTCTCTCTCTCTCTCACACACACAAACACGCACATTTATCAAGGAGTTTGTCCTTGCTTGTAACACAGAAAAGATAGCCCACCACACCCTTTTAGAAGAAAGTGAATTCACTGCCCCCAAGAGATAATATTGTATAGAGCACAAACGTGGTCATCGCCAAACAGCTCCGTCCAACCACGTTGCATTAAAAAAAAACGAATAAGTATATTAACAAGCCATGTCCCTCGTTTCCCAAATGAAACCGTACCAAAATCAAAATTAACGGTGCTTGTCTTATCCAGTCAGGACAAGACAAGACGGTTAGGAAGCGGACGCGCGTGGGGGTGAGTGTGGGAGTGTGAGAGCTGGCTCTAGAATGAATCCAATGGAGAGGGCGATGGTGTAATTAAGGGCACTTGGGATGGCAGGACACGTGAAAACTGAAAACGTGCAGAGGATGGGGCCGAATTATTTAAGGATGGGAATCTTCAGATGGTACAGTGGAATACAGTAGTATGGTACAGCCTCACCTCATCTTCCCTTCCTGCCTGTGTTCCTTCACCATCTTGCCCATTACCATCCATATTCTAAAAGACTAAGCCATAATGTAATCGGAAGGTTAATTGGATGTGTTTAAGGGAAATGATAATAATAAGACAGTTGGGCACTGCTGGACTGAAAGAAATGGTAGGGTATGGTTGTTAATGGTACAACAAACTTTCATGTTTGAAGCAGCTTGCATTTAGTTTTGTGGAAAGAGATGTTTCATAGGCTCTTCTTATATGGGCTCCAGAATTTCAGCATTTTCGTACCGAGACCTTCCCATATATATAGCTCAAGCTCATCCCTTCCCTTTTCCTTCAATTCACATCTATTTAACAATTTTTTACTTATCCTCCAACTAAAACCTCATCTAAACAGCACCTAGAATTGAGTCTAATGGAGGAAGTCAATCCCTCACAACATAGTAATGTTTGAATCCCCATAAGGAGATGCATCTAGATTTAGCACTCGAGATTGTTCCAAATAAGATTATCTCTGATAAGATAATACTTATGATTATAAAAGAAGTCGACCAAAACTAGTCAAACAATAATATTGATTTCTTTCTTTATGTAAATTTAGATAATTATTATACTATGTTATTCAATTTTTACAATATACATATGTGCAAATCTTGCATTGAAATTTAATTATTTTCTTCGAGTTAAATGGTCATAACAACTGCTTTGCAAATCTGTGAAATACTTTTTCTCTTTTTTAGACTAAGAGTGGAAAGATAAAATTCCTCCACAGATAGCATTCGAACTTTACCAATCCCAAGTTGCTAAGCCCCGATGGAACTGAAATGCTTTACAAAATCCATTGTTGCGACCATTTTAGCCACATATCCCTCCTGTGGCAGCCGCCTCCATGCCTTCTTTGCCAAAGTGATCCAAGCATTCAATGGAGGCCTCCACTGAGAGAAAACAAGAGTTGCTCCCAAATATTTCTATTCGAAGTCTTCGATGGTGGATAAACATGATGTCGGTGAAGGTGGTCCCACGATGGGGTTGTCATATCAAGAAGCTGGCGGCCTCTTATTAGGGCTGATGTTTAGATCCATCACTTGAGTGTTCGTGTAAATGGTTGAAATGGTGGCCGATGTCTCAGATCCATCAGCATTGCCGGGTTGCTTTTTTGTTTATGAAAAAAACCTGACCCGTATATTGGTTCCATGACATAAAAAAATTATACATAAGCATTCATGACCACAACGCGGCTCGGTGGCAGGTTCAAGCAAACCAAAAGCCTTCTTTCCTTTCCTTCCCATTTGTTAAGTAATTGATGTATTTTGCTCTTCCCATTCCTTTTTCTTCACCAGCATAACGCAAGCTTAATTGTATGCATACAGACATTTCAATAAACTTAGAGCCAACTTGGAAGAGCTTAAAATAATCACTTTAGAACTTTACGATACAATTCCAATAACATATTTATTTCTTACAACGCAACCAAACAAGCATTTAATTTCAATGGCGAGAGTACATACCCCTACGTGTATTTCTTACAACGCAACCAAACAAGCATTTAATTTCAATGGCGAGAGTACATTACCCTACGTGTATTTTCAAATTTTGTTCATGTGAGAGGATTTAATAGGATTTCTTCCAAAAAGCTAGGGTTGCACCGTTGAAACTCCGCTTACTGGCGTTCTTTCCCATTCTACTTTAGGAATGGATACTTTCTCCGGCAGAAAGCCATCCCCCTATACGATGCTTACAGGTTTAATGTTTTGTGATATGCAACCTGAAACAACAGAAAAATATTCACACTAAAGTAAACCGCATACTGACTGTTATTGAAAGACGTGTTTAGGGAGTCGAATGTCCCTAGGGTCTCGCATCTCTCTCTTTGCCACGGATTCTTATCTAAAATAAATGAACCAACGAGTTTCAACTGTCACAAGGGTTCAGAACTTAATAATCAGCATTAGTGCTGGAATCAAATTTGCTTTCACTTGTATGTTTGAGCAAATCCTCTATCATTGAGGAACAGCTGTTAGTGAGAATCTTTCACAAAATAAATAACCACAGAATAAATAATATGAAGATCTTCTAGAATCTTGCAACTAAAAACATTAACATATACAAGACATTCAGATTGAGTACTCACAGATGTTGAAGTCTTCAGCAGCTCTCTTATGGCCATAGTCGCATAACAAGAAGAAGGAAGAGTAAAGCTTAATTGAAGAGCAGTCTGGGAATCCTGCGAATTATAGGTGCACATGGATTCATCTTGCAATAACTCTACATCACCAGGCGTCTCATCATTTGCAATCTCAAGCTTGGCACCAACATCAGAACATTCTGATTGTCTAATGCAATCAAGGTTTTCTTCCTTTTCCCCACTGGAGGCATTCACTGGTTTGAAATTGTCTATTATAGGCTGGGTCTTCCCCATTTTGTCCAAATCTGTCTCTGCCAATGGTTTGCTACTATCATCGTAGGTAAGTAATTCCCTGCCGAAGCAAATATTAAAAGACACTACTCAAGAAGCGAACTAGTCTGGAAACACAGTGGGTAAAAAGAATACATATTTGATGGAGGGTCAGCTTACGTACCATTCAAAATTTATTGGTTTCTGAAAAACCCTCCTGTAACTTCCAGTCATGCTGGTTATTGAGAATTCCCTAACCCCAAAACGAAGAAATAAATAGAAGTGAGACAAGCAGCGGAAAAAAAAAAGATTATTACAGTAGAGATAATTTGTATCTTACTTGACATTGTGAACGCCGTCTGTTAAACTGATTGCATCCTGACCAGTATGAGTAAAATGCCTATTAATTAATTAATTAATATATATATATATAAAATAACGGAGTACTAAGAGTGAGATGCTTCCACAAAAAGAATAATCCCCACACACATCCCGCCGTTTTTTTTGGGGCCGGGGGGGGGGGTGATCTTTGTGTGCCTGCGGCTCAACGAAGCAGCAAGTTCAACAATCAGAATCAATCGCACTTATTAATCTCTCTATTTTAGACTTGGACAAAACTTATGCATGTAGATTTTGACTGCGAATACTTCTATGTTAGTTTCAACATTTAACAATGCTTTGAAAAAATGAGTTGATAGCATAATCATTTCTATATATAAGCGTAGGCAACATGTAGATACCTTCTTTGCCAAATCATGATAAACTTGGGCAACATCATTTGTTGGATAAACTACCCGTGAACTGCAGAATCATCAATACAGAAATGTCTGAGTCAACTTAAATTAGAGAACAAGAAACTCAAATTTGATCGAGGGCCTAAGTTGAATGAAAACAGAAGTAGCTACCCAGTTTCATTGATCTAACTTACCCAGGCATTGGAAGGATAACATCATCAATAGTATAACATCCTGCCTTAAGGTCTTCAGCAGTTATAACCTGCCATGAAATGTCAATTACAAGGTTCAGGACTCACAAACCATGTAAGATCTTAAGAGTTGAAAAAAATTTGATATTTGATCATAATGGAGACTTGGGCGTGGAGCGTAGAAGACCCACACTGAGTAATGTGGAATACTCTGTAAGGTATTTAAGAGGGTTCTTCCACTTCACTAACCTTGACATGGCTATTTTCTTCATGAACATCCATTTCTTCATCTTCATTAGAGGAATTGTCTCCATTGTTAAAGCTATCAGAACAGTCGGGACTGACAAAACCTGTGCCATTTTTAGCAGCATTATCTTTGCGATATACCAAGTCTCCTAATACAACTTCTTCAGTACCTGCCAAACAGAAAAACACAAATATTGAAAAATCTGAACCCAGGGATTTCAACTTTATGACATTGTTGAATATGGAAATTATAAGCAGTTGCCACAGTTCACAACTTACCATATTTTTGCACCCTCGTACTTGCAGCATGATTCCACAAATAGCTTTGGTAACCATGTACATACCTGAAAATGCAAGCATGGAGCTATCAAAATCTAAATAATTGATAAACAACTTCCCCCATAATCAATAACAAGTTTAGAATACACAATTTCTTGTTCCTCACACCTTTCATCTGCATTATTAAAGTACATGTTTGTACACAGCGCATAGAAGAGAGCATATGTGAATGGACCGACCAAATAGCCCAATTTTGAAGCCTCAACATGCATTTCCGTTTGTATTTATCTTACTTTCAGATTAAGATCAGTTAGCATTCATGTTGCCTTCTCTATTTCAGTAGAAAAAAGATTTCGATTGTAGAATCAATTACACTAATATCACCATGCCTCCAAAATTGCCACCAAAAAATTAATTTCCTTAAACTTTTGCATGCCACGGGTGCAGAAAACCCACAGGATAAAAGGATACTGCACTCATAAACTCTTTAGCATGCACATTTCCACAACTGTCCAAGACAGAATTAATTCAATCAAATTTAACGAGTTACCAACAAAACAGGGTGTTTGAAAAGCAAATATAATCCAAGAACAAAGTTGAATATGGGAACTAAACTAGCACAAATTGAAGGATAAACCTCTGAAGGAAACCAATTCAGAATTGATATTCAAATACAGAAAATTATCTGGAGTGCAAGTCTAATGAATGAAGCTACAACAAACAATGAAAATGGAAGGAAATAATATGGATAACACAAAAAAAGACATAAAAGGAGCTATAGGATTCGCACACTAGAGAACTCTCCTCACAACAGCCAAATTCTTGCTTCCCTCTCACTGACCCTCACTCCCCCTATGTATTCCTTCCTTACCTAAGGCATAACCATCACTCTCTCACAATGTCACATTTCACACCTCACAAGCTATGTGAGGCCTTGGACCATTAATTATGGGCCCATTAACCTCCCGATTATTATAAGTTTGTTATTGAACTTCACCATAAAAGGAAACATTGGCATAGACATGCATTTTATTTGTAACTGACAACAAACCCTTCTATAACCATGAAACATTACATTCAAGCATACCACGCTGTTCAATATCCAAAAAATGAATAGATTGACTTGTACGATAGCAGCAGATGCCACAAATTAATGGACAACAGAAATTCTCTGGTGTACTTATACAAACACTCCAACGTATCTGTATATAATTAACATAGTGTAATTTAAAATGTACTACTTCAACATATTATGATATAAATGGCTCACATCATTCTCAATGTCCGTGGTATGGTTTTCAAAGCCTGCAAATAATTTCCAGGTGCCTTCTTCAAACTTTGCAGCTGCAACAGATTCGATGAATAGCACATGATGATTATAATTTGCAAGGCAAAAATATAGTACAATAAAAAAATACTTAAGTTTAGTCTAAATTAAAATTTAAGTAATCAAATTCAGATACCAATGGTCCAGCAGAAATAAACTCATGCAGGAGTAATTTTCACTAAAGCTCACCACAGCCCTTTCAGCAACCATATGTCGAGGTAACTGCCTCAGTGTCCCTTCAACATCATTACTGTTCTTATAATACTCACGTGCCTTGGTTATTGCATTTCTTTGTATTCAAAAAACGTTATGAGAAAACAAAGAAAATCCGCATGCTGTTGTGTATCACAACAAAATAACTAAAGATATCATCCATTATACATTTGAAAAAAAGAAAAGAACAGATCATTTTGATTCAATCAGAAAAGGATATCTCCATCTCGTGGATCAAGAATCATGTCTACAGCAAGCTTCCATTCCCCTCTAAGTAATGCAGCCCCAACAAGGTGAGTTGGAACAGAACCACTGCCAAAACGCTGATCATATTCAAATGTATGCGCATGAGTTTCTTGATAAAGCAAAAATGAATAGTTTCTTAAAACAGATCTTGTTGGTGAATAAAACTAAACAATCACTTTACCTACACTTTGCACACAAGTTCAAATAGAGGAAAATGGAAGAATTTCAACAGATAATACTAAATAAACTTTATTCAATCATTCGGCCAGGGGATCTTTCAAAACTTTGTCTAAGGCTAACCATTATGACAATGGACAATTTTTTTTCTGAATACTAATTTAGAGAATTTAATCTCATACTAGAACACTTCAAAGTTTTGAATAAATAAAAAAACTAGGGAAAATGATTTTGCAAGTACTCAATTTTTAATTTAATACCTATGCATTTTTCTCTCTTAATTAAATCCTTACATTCGCTCTGTTAGCATAATTAGCTCCTATACAGGGATTAAAAGTGCTAGCAGAGCAAAGTTACAAGGGTTAACGGTTCTAATAGAGCAAAATTAAATGATTTAATTAAGAGAGAATAACACATTGGCACCAAATTAAAAATTGTAAGAAAATGTAGGCACCTGCAAAATGGTTTTCCCAAAAAACTAATCCAAAGAATAAGGAAGCAAGAAAAGAGAGGGTGGCTGAAGAAGTACTTGTAGACCAAAATAGTTGATGAAGCCATGCTTTCCTAAAGCATCTGCAGAAGTGTTTATGGTATCTTCAGAATCTGTAACAATTCCTCTGAGAACAATTCAGAGGAATGGTGCAAATATAACAGCTGTTCAGTTAACCATTATATAACACTAAGCATGAAAGATAATATTAAACACAGTAAAAAATGGATTTCACACTCAGAAAACATACTCACCGTAATGTGATTGTAAATCGGTTCCCATATAGCTGGCCAAGAAGAAGTCCTTCCTTAACATAGCTGGGCAACAATTCATTTATAACATGATCATGACTTGAAGAACAACCAAATAGGAACATTAAATACAAAAAAGTTTATTCAGCTTACCAAAAGTCACCCACTTTGATGCCAATCAACCTCTCATTAAGGGAAGCTAGCCGACTTGCCCGCTGCTTAAAAACAGTGACCTGGAAACAGAACAATAATTAAGCCAACAAAGAATCCATCCACAAAAGAACAATAAGATTTCTTTTTGAATTTCCTTAACACCACATGCATTACTGTCCAGACTTGCAGAAGATATGAGCATGAATATAGATAAATTAAGAAATCATTCTCTAATGCAAAAATAGGCAAGAATCTGAGAATAAATTACCCTTTGAGTTGAAACAGCGCGTTTATCTTTTGTACCAGCAAACCCAAATGATTTTGGCTGTCGGTAAAAATATCAATCAGTTAAGGTGAAACCATTTAATGGAGATGGAAGCAGCAAGCAAGACATTAAGAAAAAGCAATTTCCTTAATAATTAGCATCAGCCGGTACAACTTATAGTGAAGACCTAAAGAAAGAAAAAGAGAAGATTGAAAGTGCACATCAAAAGTACGCACTTCAATTCTTGTGAAAATGCAGGATCGATTACAAACATGTTCCATGTGTCATTTATGAATGAAAAAGTCACATTAACCCAATAAATTATCAGCAAACAAAACCCTTCAATTCTTGTGATAAAAAATGCCAAATGGATGTGTCACAGTACAAGCAATACTCACCTGTATGCCAAGCATCTTTCCAATAACCCCCAGAGCTTCCTGTGTATCTTTATTCTCCTTATAAAGATGAAACCTAGTGATCATATTGATGAAAACATTCAGCTTGCAGCCATGAACATCTTAAAACAACAGAAGTTAATAGTGAAGGGGGGGAAAGATTATGACCAAAGATCAAAAGCAATGATGAATGATTATCAGTTTCATAATATCATAAACAAATTCGACAAATACTCTATAATGTCCCATACTTGCTGACATCTCTATCCTCCAGAAGTGGTTATTGTCATCTGCACAATACAATATAGGCACCCACCAAAAAGAACCTGTTGACTAAACTCAACTATCTGTACTAATAAACTAATGCACCTCCTACATAACTAAGCTGTAATAGATTGAAGCCCCACCACACCCACAGTGCTCAAGTACAATTTGTGTAACTACATCAATAGGTGTTGGAGTTTAAGAAATTAAAAAATGAGCATGCACGAACAATAAGTAACCATTAGAAAGGTTAACCCATGTTATCATTCAGATAATTATGAGTTCACACCTTCGCCCCTTGCATCACCTATCAGACTCCTTTCTGGCCCCTATACACTAATCAATTTTCAATTCTACAAGCCACATTAACAGATAACCTAAAGACAAGGATAGAAATATATGAATCTCATCCAGAAATCCTGCTTAACTTAGCTAACATTAATATATCTATGTCCCTGTCCTTCTGCAGCATCATAGATCATCTTTGAGCCCTTATTTGTTTAATCCAGTGGTTGCCGTTCTAACTAATCTTATCAAAGAAGAGATTTCTAACTGCATGCTTTTTGCTGATGATATCGTTCTGTTGGCTAAATCAAGGGAGCAGATTAATTCTAAACTTGAGATATGGAGAAGGATTTTGGAGTCGAAAGGTTCTCATCTAAGTAAGGGTAAAATAGAATATATGCATCGCAAGTTTGACAAGAGACAAGTAAGAAATGATGTGAAGGTTAAATTAAGAGAACAAGTCATTCGATAAGTGGAAAAGTTTAAATATTTGGGATCAATTATACAACAAGATGGTGAAATTGGTAAAGATGTAAATCATAAAATTCAGGCTGGGTGGTATAAATGGAGAAAAACTACTGGCGTTATTTGTGATCGGAAAGTCCCTAATAAAGGGAAAAGGAAGTTTTATCGCACTTCTATAAGACCAGCAATGCTATATGGTAGTGAATATTAGGCTTTAAAGGGACAACATGAACATAAAGTGGGAGTAGTCAAGATAAGGATGTTGAGATAGATATGTGGTCATACAAAAAAAGATAAGATTCGTAATGATCATATACGTGAACAAATTGGAGTGGCACCTATTAAAGAGAAATGTAAGAAAATCGTCTGAGATGGCTCGGACACGACCAAAGACGGCCATTACGTGTGCCGGTGAGGAGAGTCAATTAAGCATATTGGAGCCCTCTAAAAAGAGGTAGAGGAAGACCGAAGCAAACCTCAATGAGGTTATAGAGCAGGATCTATTGGTTAATAATCTATCAAAAGATTTAGCTTACGACAGAGTACAATAGCGTCGTATGATCCATGTAGCCGACCTTACCTACTGGGATAAGGCTTTGTTATTGTTGTATTGTTGTTGTGTCCTTCTACAACATGCATTCCCCCTTCAAAATAAATGATCACGTTCACGGCTTATTATCTCTTGTTTTTAAACCAATTCATTATATATCATGTAATTTCCATACCATCAATATTTAATGAGAGACCGTTATCATTCTAAGAGAAAGCGATATTGTGAATCCATTAATCCATTTAAGGATGAAAATTAAATTCCTAGTACAATAAAAATAGACATATAAATAATAATCAAATGGAAGACAGCAAGTATAGGTTAATTCATAAACGGATGGAAAGCTTACCTGAGGAATTTGCCAACATTTGCTGGCCAACTTTCCGAACCTCTACTATCAAAAGGCTTGTAATCTCTTTCTTTGCGTTTCTTGGAGTTTCTACCTTTGTTATTAGGTCCATCTGAATCCATTCTCACACGGATGCATTTTGATGAAGCATCTGGTCCATCAATAGTGTCAGTGACAAGAAACTTGAAGTTCTCTTTAAAAAAATTATGCATTGCCTGAAAATTTTGAGAAGTACGAATTAATGATGTCTTTGCTTGGTAAGGAACTACAGACTGAACTCAAGTTAATCTAAAATTATAATCACAGAATAAAAGGATAAATTAAACAAATGAGGCAGGAATCAAGAGGATTCAGTTAAGTAATCAGTTTTTTTCTAACTCAAAGCAAACAAAAACTTTTTGTATTAAATTTTAATATCCATTGCAATCACTTCAGATCCTAAAGGCCCAGCCATGACCAAAGTAATATCTGTTATTAATATCTTGCCAAAAGTTTCCCACATGTAAGATAGGGTGAGAATGCCCTAATTCTTTTTTGGTGCAAAGAGAAAATCAATTAATGAATCAAAAAATACCGAGAACGCCCTAAGGTGAAAGAGAGTAATGAGACAAAACTTAAACCCACCGTTCTATGAGATTTATCAGAATCTGGGGATAGAACAATGGGAGAAACACTCTCTCCACAACTGGAACTCAGTTGATTCAAAAACTCTTCCAAACGCTCTACATCAGCGCCACCAGCAAGAGATTTAAATGACTCAATTTGAGATTCATAACTTGTATTTGTTGCATCAGATGTCAGCTCTCGTTTTTCTTCAACACTCTGCAAAGGGTACAAAAAGTCAAAAATTAAAGATATGAAACTTAAATTTATAAGTTATCCAGAATAATTACGTGTTCAAAACCTACGTACCTCCTCAGGGACATCGAGTGAGGACAAATGAACAACATTTCCTTCTTTGTCTACTTCGTTTACAATAAAATCAGAATACCTGAATTAATTCCAACAAGAACACAATTAATACAGCATAGACAAGAAACTTGAAGTAACAACAGAAAAAAAAAATAATAATACCATGACTCCTAACGTGGAACTGTTATATGATTCAACGTCATTTTCGCATAATGATTAATTGGGGATGTTGGCCACAAAAATCGGGGAAAGAAATAGAAAAGAAGAAAGAAAATTCTTACAAACTAATTTTGTGGAACGTCTATATCACTTTGGAAGATAAAATAATTCAATCAAGATAAACGTAAAACCATTTCATTGTTTTCTTTATTAGAACTTAGATGGTTTGTCTTATTATATATGCTCCCTCAGAATCAAAGACTCTAGTATCAAATTTTTAGGTGTTGGGAACCCTCAACGTTTCTATTGTAAACAGGTTACGATTTTAATGTTTACTGCAACCAAAAAACATCTCAACTTCAAGTGCAGCTGTTTTCTTCACCCAGAAATATGAAGAACCCCACATGATTCGAGCTGTTTGAGTCAAGCAGGACGAAGCGCTAAGGTTGGAAAGACAAATAAGCACTTCAAGCATGCACTTCATGAAGAATATTGTATCCGAAATCATTTTATTCTGGCATAATCTGAGACTCTAAGTAACCAAACAGAGCATGATAAGAGAAAAGGACCGAAAAAATAGAAGACCTTTGCTTTAAAATTCCACGGAAACCAGGAAGGTTGGAAATGTAGCAGGAGATGCCAACATCGGACTCGTCCAGGGTTTTCACGGCCATCATAGTTGCCTGAAATTTGATGACCGTTGTCTCGGTGCCTGGCGTGATAGTCCCAAATAAGTAGGGTTTTATGGTCAGCAAGACGAACGTTACACTCCTTACCGCAATATGCCGCCGCATTTGTTACGGGATTTGTACTCTTTTGTTACCTTTCTCATCCACTCCGGAGTTGGCTTGGTCCGCCGCGTTGTCAGCTGCTTTCACTCATTTTCTTTAAAACTACACGGTTTGATATAGTTTTAATTTGTAAGAGGACGATTTTTTTAAAAAAAAAAAAATTTTTGGACTTATCAATATTTTAAAATATTTTTTAAGTAGTATGTAGTATCCTTAAATAATTTTTAGTACTTTAAAATATTTTTTTAATTGTACTCAATATCTTATAAGACTGACTATAAATTTACTGTTAATGTATTTTTACTCCAAAAATTATTTTAAAATATTTGGTGCTACTGAAAATTTTTTAAAAGTGGATAAAAATCAATAAATCAATATTCTAAGTTTTGGGTACTCATTACTACTAATAAAAATACGGTAAAATTGTAGTCAGTATCCTAAGATACTCGGTACAACTAAAAAAATATTTTAAAAGGTTAAAAGCACTAAAAATTATTTTAGATTATTGCATGCTACTTAAAAAATATTTTAAGATATTGATAAGTCCAGAAAAATATTTAAAAATACTATATATCATTTTTTAAAATCAAAAAAAAAAATCAGCCCTCCTTCCCTTAAAACTATACCAAAACAGTGTAGTTTAAAAAAAAAGAACAAACAATAGTCCACAAGCAAACCCAAACCAAATCCCATCAACTCCTTGTCCCTTTCATTATTTATCTCACTCTTTAAATTAAAATGTGAATGGTTCATATGTAATATTTTATCAAAATATTTTTTACATGTTTTTTATTGTAGTTTTAAATCATCTTAACTAAAAATTATCATTTTTTTAATTAATTTATTTATTTTTAATAATTTGATGTTTTATTAATATTTTTATTAAACATTAAATCTGAACCGCTCAAATTTTAATTTAAAAGCTGAGATGAGTAGTGGAGGAAAAGATGAAAGAAAAAGAACGGTAGGAGGACGGTAGCCAAACCCATTTCTCTTGTCGGTTGCCATGAATTCCCTCCCTAACGCACCGTTTTACATTTTCAAAAAGGCAGTTCTTTTTCTTCTTAATTTTTGGTAAAAGTCCAACTGAGTGCCAACAAATGTTAGTCTCTAGTTGCTAAAGAGGTTAACTCATAACCATAAGGTTATATGTTTAAATCTTATGAATGTGAAAACCATATTGGTGAACAATATGCAACTACTCTTTGAGCTCAGAAGCATTCCCTGGCTTAAATGTAAGCCATCTTTAAATCTAGAGACATGTCATGACCTTTATGAGCCACGAGTCCCAACTCACAAACTTTTTATAATAAAAAAAAAGTTCGGCTGAGGTTTTTTTCCTCATCCTGACTTCATATTCAAATGGCTTTTTTAGTACTAAAATAAAATAATCATTATTGGCCCTGAAATAAATTATCAAAAATAAAATTTGTTTGAAATTTTGAATTTTAATAATTATGAAGTTCATCGTTTATTAAGGAACTATTTGATAGTATTATTGTTTTTAATAACATAGTTTTTTTTTTTTTGCCGTCAATATCATAGTCAATTACATATATGTAACTAACGGGATTAGAGTATCATCAATGGGGATCAATTACATATATGTACCGACGGAGTGCCATCAATCATCAAACAATCAATTTTATATATTAAATTTTGCAATACCCACTTATAACCCCGTTTAATTAAAAACGGGTCTAATAATCACATCATTAAATTAATCAAAGCTTCCTCATACGCATTTTGCTTAATATAGACAATTTTTTTTTATCCCATAAAGTTTGACCTCTTTAATAATAACTACAGACTAAAATATGCATTTCACTTCTAAGTTATTCAAATTTATTAGGATATTATTCTCATTTAATTCCTAATTTTTGTTATTGTGGTTTAAAGATAAAGTAATAACGTAAATTGAATTTGAAAATATAAATTAAATCATGAATTAAATTTGATTGAATTTAAAAATAGACATTAAATTATAAATCATAATCACCTAATAGACATTTGGAGGCTATAAAAGCTACATATATTCACATATAGGAATGGCAAAAAATACCCAAGAACTTTGTCTTTCATGATTGCAGAAATCTCTAATCACTTTCTACCACTTAGGAATTTCATAATCTCAATTTATTAGGTTACTAGTTCAATAGATTATATTAATGTGAGCAAATTTGGGCTTAAAAGTTAATTTCATATTATTAATTTAATCTTCAAGAAAAAAATATGTTCTATAATTTTACATGTACACTCTGAAGTGCTTCACATGGAGCATCATTAATAAATAAAAAAATACAGTTACCCTATCTTAAAGATAATGTAATAAAGTAACTTGAATTTAAAAAAGAAAGATGCATGGTATGTGATGAAATTGTGGTTATTGGGATATCAATACCCAAACAATTAAAATTATGACATTACTAATCACGATATTAAAAATTAAAAATTATATCAAAATTATGAATCATACATCATAATCATGTAATAGACATTTTCCAAAAATACCCAATAATTCAATTTTCTAGTTTGGTTAATAACTTTTACCCCGAAATCCTTAATATAAAACATATTTGGGGAGTTGGTCTTTATATTAAATATAAGACATATTTTTCATATTTATCAATCTTTTTATAATGTACCCCTATTGATACTCCATCATTAGTAATCAATGAGGAAAGGGAATGAGGGAATTAAAGAAGAAGATCATGGTGTTTTAGAAAATACATGTCATATTAACTAACTTTCTTAATTTAATTAAATTAGGTAAACATATCTTATATCAAGGATCAAATGTAGTATTATTTTACAATTTGGTTTATTATTGTTGAATTATATTGAGTTCAATAATTTCTACTATTTTATAAACGCATATAGAGATTTGTTGCGTTTAACTTCAATCTTTTAGTGTAATTTTGACTGGGTCCATATTTCATGTACCTATATATGGAGAAATCTCACCTCCAATTAAAGCTGAAAAATTGGGCTTAGCCCGTTGGGCCAGTCTGTTTAGGCCTGAGCCCGTCAAGACCCGGACTTATAATTTAGAGCCTCCAGAAGAAATGGGGCCTAAAAGGATTGGCACTGTAGGACTACAGGTTTAAAAGGTCGGTCATGTGGCCCTGCAAGATCAACCCCTTTAATATATTTTTTTTAAATAAGGCTAGCACACTTAACCCTCGATTACTTGAATTGAACAGCTCAAACTCACCTCATAAAGTCATAGACTCAGTGCTCGTTTGGAATAGCGATTGAAGCCTTCAAAATTAGCCCTTCAATCGTAATTCACGGTATACGAGGTAAGTATGTGAGAGGAGTTTTATCTCGACTTATGTAAATAAGCACTTTTAGAGATCTTAAAATGGATCCCAAACAAAGTAACAGTTACAGAGCATAAGCTAAAGCAAACTCTTCCTTCTTCTTCATTCTTCAAGGTTGAAGTTCAAAGACCCTAAGGGTGAATGTTAATCGACCTGCCCGCCCACCACCTTACTTGATATAGGCATTTAGCGAGGCGATCTCTCCTCTGCTCTGTCATCTCTCGGCTCCCTGTAATATCCTTATTTTTTTAATAATAATAATTATTATTAAATATTATATATATATATATATATATATATATAATAATATAAATATTATATTATATAATTACAAGTTGGTAGGCGTCATACGTCGCTTACCAACAAAAAGATAAGGAGGTGTCCCCTTATCTTTAAAATAAAATAATAAATAAATTGGCGCCAATGGATTGAGGAGGAGTATTATAAATACGCCTTTTTATATAACGACACAACGTTTCTCTCACTGGAGTCTCTAGCAGTGTTGGACTAACGTCTCCCCGAAGGTCCCTAGTTAGCCAGGATTTGTCCCTACCCCATAGGGTTTTTCCTCTGAGGGCACACACTCGCCCACTAGAGTCGCCTCCGCAAGGGCTCGAGGCCACTACTTGGGGGTAAGTAGCGCCTTAAGAGCACCTTGGTAACCACTTGCAAGTAGTTACCAATATAATACTGTAGAAATGTAGAGAATAATTAATAGTTAATTTAACCGGTTTAGATTTATTATTTGGTTGTTATATGATTTTGTAATTAATTTCTTTTATAAATAGGATATAACTTAATTTCCATAGGGCGTTTTTACTGATCAAAATTTGCTTAAATAATTTATTTGGATTATTGGAGGTATTATTGAGGTTTTAATCGGTTTATTTTTGTTAGATCCGAGCTCTGTGGAAAATATGAATTAGGACTTAATATTTAAATTAGAATTTGATTTGATTTTAATTATGTGGAGATTTGAGGGGTTATTTAATAATCAGATTATACCCATATAAATTATAAAAAGGAGATTTAATTGTTGATAATGTTGATATTGAGGATTCTATAATTATAAATATGTAAAAGGTGAAATTTTAATTTATAAAAATTAGGTGGATAAAGTGAGAGAATGATATAAAGGTTATTTAAGGATTTTAGTAAGTAATCTAGGTTCATAAGAAATAATCTATGGCTAAGGATTTTAAAGAAATCGGATTAATTGAGGAAAATGGTTGTAGAAGAAATTAGGTTTTGGGAGTTAAATTATTTATTTTATTATTACGTTTGGTTAATTTATATTTACATTGATAATGTAGAGTTTTATTGTGATCGGTGATAACACAAGTTTTCTGTTCAAATTAAGGTTAAGTTTGGAGTTGAGGTAACCGGAGTTAATTTATTTTATATGCTTGCTTTTAACTGTAAGGTGTTTTATAAACCTTAATTTAATTTATATTACTTGTATGTGTTTTGCAAGATTATATTTATGTCTGAATATGAATTTATTTCAGTGAAGCAATGTATTTTCCAATTTACATATATAAGTGAAAATTATTATTAAATTGTTACTGTTGTGATGGATATGTTGTTTGTGATGATATGTTGTATAAGAATTTAGAATTCTCATAATTATTTTCGAAAGTTGTATTAATTTATTATTTATATTACGGGATATGTTGGGTTGTGTGAAAGATATATGGTTAATTGTGTGACCATCGGCCCTCTCAATCCTGGCCCAGATTTTGAGTTTAGTGTTTTGGGCGGACACCTCTCTGTTACTGTATATTGGCGGTGGCATAAGAAGGGGCAGTATTTTTAATGTGACTGGCTAACCTTTGGCCGAGTATACTAGCACTGATAGGTTGTACCTGTCTAGAGGAGATAAAGAGGAGCAGGATGGATGAGTGGGGATGATTTTATTCATTGATTATATTATGTTAAGTTTTTAATTATGAGAATATTATTATTATTATTATGTCAGTTAAACATGTTTCTCTGACTTACAATCTTTTCCTGTATATTTTGTAAATTGATTTTGGTTACTGAGACTTTATGTTTCACCCCGTCATTATAAATAATTTTTTAGGCAATACCTCTAATCTGGCTAGAGGCCAAGGGAAGCAACTAGAGGCATAGATGTTGATAATCTGATAGGCCTCTTTTAGTATTGGTGTTGTGTTAATTTCTATACTGCTATTATAGGGCTCTCATGTTTTTATAATGCCACGTTTACTGTTTGGATGTCTGTCTTGGAATAAATGCTTAACCATTGTTAGGCCTGAGATTTTATATTGCATACTCTGATATGTTGGTAGGTCCACAACCACAACTGTGTTGGAATTCATTTTGTGATTTATGGGTTAATTGTGGTGTGAGATCAGAATAATAAATTTATCTGTAGTGAGTTTGTAGGCGAGTTTATGCCCTAAACTCCGATATGTTATGAAAAGGTTTGTGGGTGAATTCTGTGTATTCAGCTCCGAAAATGTATTACAAAAATTAATTACTGATTTTGTATAATTGTATTGGATAATACTTGTTGTAAGAAATGGTTGTATCACTCCCTGCCTCTCTTGACTTATAAATGATATATTTGAGATTTTGAACTATCCCTCTCTATCTCATTGTCTCGGTCTCTTGTCGTTAGTCTTCGTCTCTCAGTTACTCAGTGAAACACCTCATTTTCAATAACTCTGATACCATAAATGTAAGGACCTTCCTTACCTCACCTCACCGGCTCTTAGTTACCACATATCAGAGTAAGCGAGCGATAAATTATTAAACTAAAAGTTGTTCTTTTATTCATGCTAGAATATTTCTCAAATACATTAGAGCGATTCTATACTTATATAACATTCATACATACACATACATATGAAATATGTAACATCCTCATTTTTATTTTTAGGATATAATTATAATTTAGAGAAAATTATCATTTTTAGTAGGTAATTTTTGTAGGACTAAAAAAAATAAATAAATAAAAATTAAAAAAATAATTAAAAAACATTATTTTATAATATAATATAATATTATTATATAATATATTATATTATATTATTAAAATAATATATATACCGCCCCACATTTGAAAAAAAGGGTGTGGAACCTTTTAAAAAAATAAATAATAAAAAATATTAAAGTGAGGCAGGAGGAGGTATTATAAATATCTCCCCTCCTCACACACTTTACGCAGCAAATTTGCATGAAGTGTTGTGTAGTAAGGTGACAAACAATGCTCTAATAGGAGTATTTTCATTTCTTCGGGGATCAATAAGGTACTCAAAATATCTTCTAATTATAAAACTTCTTTTATGAAATATTTTCTAAATAATTTTCTATTTCTTATGATATTAATTTTGTACTGATTAGAAAATATTTTAGGATTAGAATTTTGGGCAAGTTTGAGTTTTGTCAGTATATGACTATAAGAATATAGATGATAACTGATAGTTAATTTTAATCGTTTTATTTTTATTATTTAGTTGATATAAGATTTTATAATGAATTTTCTATATAATCAACTTATAAATAATGTTATTTTGGACTTTTAAACCGATTAAATTTAGATTAAATAATTTATTTGGGTTAACGGAGATATTATTGAAATTTTAGTTAGTATATTTTTAAAATCTAAAGGACTAAACTGTCATTTATGAAATTATGAGGACTAAATTGTCATTTATGAAATTTGAAGGACTAAACTGTCATTTTTAAAATTTAAACCCTAAATTGTTATTTTTAGTTTTTATAGTATATTATTATTATTAGAATTTGTAAATAAGTTATAATTTTGACTTTTGGAAAATTATTAACGGGTAGTAAATTGATTGTGATAAATTGATTTTGGCGTGTGTTTGAGCTCTTGGATTTGGAACAATGTGATAAGAATTAGCTTTGGCGAAAGGTAACCACTTTCCACTTATTATGTGTGTTGGTGTGTGTTTGTGAGTATTTTGTAAAATGATTATGAGATTGAAAATCATATATGGATATTATATATTATTTCAATGAGTAATATTGAGGAGTATTTTGTTATATACTTGCTTTGTGGAACCATGTGATTTAAATTATAAGATATATTTGTATATTTTGAATATCATCATATGTGTATGGAAATCTTGAGAAAATTCATATTGAGCTATTTATTGATACATATTGGGTTGTTTAGTTTGGGTTGAGATGGAGAAAGTTATTTTTACCACGTGGTATAGCCTCCATTGGTGCACGATTGTTGGTTTTCTATTGTCCCACCAGTTCAATGAGGGACTGCGACACCCCACTAGTTCAATGAGGGGAAAGACTCATGGTCTGGAAACATGCTCTGTGGATTTTGGCCAATCCTCATCATGTGACCGGAGAGCTCTTTGAGTGACCAGTAACATGAATAGTAACTTAGCCCATGGGTCTAGTCGGCGGAAATAAGGCGGTTCGGTTGGATTGATGGGAGGCACTTGGAAATTGTGATATGATATTTGAAATATAATATTATAATTTCTGATATGAGGTTTGTATACAAAACAATGATATTATATTTTTAATATTTTATTATATAAATTGTTCCACTTGGCACCTCATTAATACATGTCAGCATGTGTAATGAGTTGGAAAGTTGGTTACTGAGGCTTTTGTCTCACCCTGTCGATTTAACATTTTTCAGGTGATAGTTTCCGTGCTGGAATGTCGGGAGGAGCTCCTGAGGCATAGATATATCTCTATGGCCTCTTGTGGTTTATTATGTGTTGAATTGATGTATATTGCCACTCATAGAGTCTACATCCTATAAACTCTGCTTTGACTACATACTTTGTATTATCGTATCATAGATTGAATATTATAATCTTTAATAGTTGTGCGATTTTATCTCTATTATGATTAGTCTTTGAGAGATAATATTTAATATTATGGAATCAAGGAGAAGATCTTACAAAATACAATAAGTAGTGCCCCGTACTACGACCGTCTCCATATCTCCTCCTTGCATCTTCATGCATCCTCACCTGTCACTATAGTTGTTGGGAGGAGTAAGATTCGAGAGAATCTCAGTAATAAACAGTACTACTATGCATGACAGATATATATGAATACATGACATGCTTGCCTACCCTATTTCATGCCAACATAATGACATGTTGCATGCTCAATGTTATGACATACCAATGGCCATCGCACAAATATAACAGAGTTTTAATCAATCAAATATGCTTAACACAAATAGGCATAACAGTCACACAATCAATGCATATAACATACATATCACACCCATGCAGGAAAAGTAAGTCCACTACTTGTCAGACTTCACGTCCGTCCTCAATCCTTCATCTTTGTTCCGGTTCGGGCACGTACGTCCATTGAGTCCTAGAATTCCCAAACATTTAATACATGAGTCATTACTCTTTCATATAACATTCTAGACTCGTTTCATTGGATAACTTTATTATAAATTGTGCCCTAGGGGCCAATCATTGTACCTTAAACATTATTGTTATTTATTAATTTCTCCATATTGTTATCATATCGTTTGCATGTTTATTATGATAATTGTATCTTTAGATGAACTATAAAGATTATCCTAAATGTCCCTGGTCGGTTATCTATGCGGGAGCAAAGATAAAATAAGACCAGTATGACTTTGATAAGGTATAGAGATACAAATCAAAGTCTTAGGCACTTGTAGGAGTACAAGGTGCTGGACCGACCCGCTATGAAAAAACTGCATGGATTAAGTCATAAGCTTATCTCATACATATAATTATGTCATAGTGCTCTCTGACCTGAGATCATCATAGATTCCTGCATGAGAGTTGCTAAGTTTTGACCTGGTCAAAAGTCACCTTTCACCGGGTGATGATAAAGGCTACAATTGGGTTTAGGAGTTTTCATGAAGAGGAATGTGAGTGGTCAAGATGGAATTTGTCCCTCACATTAGTGAGAGATATTACTGGGCCCCTCGATGAGTGAGTCTGGAAAATGTATGGTCATATTGTAATGGGAAGGAGTTTCTATTTCTAATTTCAGGCTACTCAAGAATCGAGAAAGTGATGGTCAGGAACAGGAGGATGACAATGTCAATGCCTCATATTTGACCAAAATATCGTGTGACAAAAGGGGACGTGACATGGTTGTATAATAGGTTGCATCGTATCATCGATCCTCACATGAATTGGGTGGTCGTAATGTCTTACTAGAGGCCGCTTACGACTTGTGGGCGAGCGCAGTATTGGCCCACTGCCAACTTCATGTGGGCCTATAGGGTCGCAAACAAGAATAGCCCAACACGAGCTGTAATTTTCAGATTCATTTTATCTAAGATGTGTCTAAGATTCAATGAATATAATATTTAATATAGGGAGGACGGATTATATATATATATATATATATATATATATATATATATAATTAATTTAAATTCAAAATAATAATAATATTGTGTATTATTATTATATAGTATTAGTTTTATATTTAATTTATTTGATAAATTAAATAACTAAAACTTATAGAGATATCGTATTTTAGATTTAATTTATAAAGATAAATTAAATTTATTGGCTCTTTATTTAGATTAAATAAATATGATAAAATTAAATTTGTTTGAAAGATTTAATCAAATCGGATTTATTTGATTTAATTGAATTTCAAAATTAATTCAGATTAATTTTGAAAAACCTAATACGACCCACAAAAGATATAAAATTCGAAGGGCTAGAGAGCCCTGGGCTGTACGGATTTTGGAGAGCCGCAAGAAACCCTAGAGAGGATTAGAGGCGCTAGCATGCTGCCGTGTTGGGTATTGTTTGTGTGAATACCAGTAGAGGGAGACGATCAGAAGCATTGACTCCTAGAGATCGAACAAGAAGCAAAACGAAAAAGGTATTATTCTAACTACTCAATCTAAACGCTGTTGATAGATCCTTTGTCGGGATTTAAGAATTTTAAACGGTTAATTTCTTTCGCTGTATGTACGAATCCTAACAAACTTAGCCCAATTATGCTAAATTACCAAAATGCCCCTGGAAGCCTGGCCCGACTGTACTTTTATAGAAATTACAACATGAGCCAATCCTACACAATTTCACGTGTAGAATCCATTTATAACTTCGGATTAGCCAAATTCAGGCCCAAATGACAAAAGTACCCCTTGACAGCCCCTATGTAGAGCTAAAAGGGTAAATTGATCATTTCATACTCCAGGCCTTTTTTCACTTTCTCTTCAACATGAACCCTACATAATTTACCCTTCTGAACTCAATGGAATCATCCAATCAATGAAATTCCAACTCATGGCTCACACCCCACGCATGACAGCCCATATAGAGTTCTCAGGAAAGTTGTGTCGGTTCTTCCCTTTCTTTAACTTAATATCCTCCTTTCTACTTCTTATTACATGATTAGCCGTTTAGACATCCCTTGGACATCGTTTTGGCTCCCAAAATATAGATAGAATGAGAGATGAACAGTACACTACTTCCAAAAATACTCATCCAAGTGATAAACCGAAATGGTAGAAAGGTAGCACACGCTTACCTTTACATGCTTCTGAATTCGGTTCGGAATTCCGGCGATGCTCCGGCCGGAAATACGGCACCAACGGCCTCCAAACGAAAATCCAAAACTATAGAATCGAAGCTCGGGATGAGTAGAACAACATTTGTATTGGACATTTCGAGATAAAACGTTGTTTCAGACGAGTTCCGGCCAATAACAACTTTCTCTCTCCTCTCGTTCTCCGTTGCGTTCTCGTTCTTCTTTCTCTTTCTCTTTCTCGTTCTCATCTGTTCCGTTCTCTTTCCTTCTTTCTCTTTTATTTCTGATCGCAAGAAATAATAAGAATTGATGATGAAGGGTAATGATTAATTAAAATCATTCAGGTGACTTTTACTCAATTAGTCCACCTATCACATTACTTGTACAACAAGTTTCCTTTCTCTTTTCCTTCATCATTCCATCAATATTAATGAGAAATAAGAGAGTATAATTCACTCTTAAATTATCTCATTATACCACCACAAGTGGTCTACCAAAGCCTTAAGTTTTTTCCTCTTATTGACTTTACTTGATGATAACTCACCCGCTTGGGCTTATTAATTACCAAGTAGTTATTTCTCTCCTTTTAATTCCCATATAACTCAACATATTGGGAATATTAGGGAAAAACCATCATTTCCCATCTTATAAAAAAATTACCATTTTGCCCTCACCTTTTATTTCCTTTTTAATACCCAACAATATTAAGGAATTTTGGGATATAAATATCATTCCTCACTAGGACATTTGCTAAACCGGGGTCTAGCAGTCCACTTAATCCAGGCTAAACCTTAAGCCTTTAATCCCAAAATTTGGGGTATTACACTCAGTCTCACTCACAGATTGGCCTGTCTGCTCTTACTCCCTGGTCTCGCACTCTCGTCGTCACCTCTTAGATTAGCCTCTCGGTTGTCACTTACTCTAAATCGGTGTATCACCATTGGCGTGACTACGTCTGTGACTATGGCACTCTGCTTCTCTGGCTCTCTGGTCACACACTCTCACCGTCTCCTCTCATATCAAACTCTGGTGCTTTGCTTTAGACTTCAGTGCTTCTGTGACTCGTAATAGATAATAGTAGTTAGATTCTCTATTTCAAACTTCATTAGATGATTCTGTCATTGTGTTGTTTGTATAGAGTGGATTTTTGTCTGTGATGAACCGATGAATTCTGTCAGTTTATGATTCTACCCAATGTTGTATTCTGTCAGTTTATGATTTTGTCATTGTGTTTTTTGTATAGAGTAGATTTTTGTCTATGATGAACTGCCGAATTCTGTCAGTTTATGATTCAGTCATTGTGTTTGCCCAATGCTGAATTGTGTCGATTTATGATTATGTTTTTAATTTGTTCCATAATGGTTAATTTTTTTATTTTATGATTCTGATTTTTATGTTGAATATGATGTTTGATTAATTGATTTGATGATAAGTAGCATACACAATGTATTCCTCGGAAAAAGAAAAAAATCAAGCAACTGATGAATCATTAGCTATTAATGATAGTGAAGAATCAAAGCTTAAAAATCCAAGAACTTTGACCTCTTATGTTTGAAAGCATTTTAGTATAGTAAACACTGATGGTACTCCAAAGGCAAAGTATAATGGTTGTCAATCTCTATATGCATGTGGTGGGGCTAAAGGCGCCTCACATCTAAGTTTCCATATGAAGACTTGTAATAATCTTGAAAAAATTTATGCTGCTGGGGTGATGATGTTGGATAGAGAAGGAAAACTTAGGCATAGGGAAATTGATCACAAGCATGTTAGGGAGATGATGAATATGGCCATAATTGAGCATGACCCTCCTTATTCATTTATTGAATATAAATGGGTTAGAGAGCTACTTCAGACATTGAATCCTGATGTGAGGCTCATGACTAGAAAAACAATAGTGGCCGATGTTATGATATACTACCACCAACAAAAGGAGAATTTGAAAAAAATTGAAGAAAAATATAGGTAGAATATGTTTGACATCTGATTATTGGACTGATGTGATGTCTGAAGGATATATATGTTTGACAACTCATTTTGTAGATGAAAAGTGGATACTAACTAGTAAGATACTTACTTTTTGTAAGATGGAGGCACTACATTATGGCTTTTAGTTGTCAAAGACAATGTATGATTGCTTGAAAGAATAGGGAATTCAAGATAAAGTGTTCTCAATTATTCTAGACAATGCATCTACAAATGATAACATGCAAGACTTATTGAAAGGGAGGCTACTTATGCAAGAGAAATTCAGCTTGGTCTCTGATAGAGAATTCTTTTATATGAGGTGTGGTGCCTATATCCTCAATCTAATAGTTCAAGAGGGCATAAAAGTAGCAACTCCTGCTTTGCATAAGATTAGAGAGAGAATTAAATATGTGAAGGCATCTGAGGCAAGGATGATTCTTTTCAAATAATGTATTGAGGAAGTTGGTGGTATTGGCACTTCAATGGGCTTGCGATTAGATGTGCCCACTAAATGGAACTCTACTTACTCAATGCTTGAGAGTGAACTTCAATATCGTCATGCTTTTGCAAAGTTGTCTTTGGATGATAAAAAATACAAGTTTGGTCTTGCACATGATGAGTGGACTAGAGCAAAGGCAATGTGCAATTTCTTAAGGCCATTCAAAAAGATTACAAGGTTGATTTCTAAGTTGTCTTATCCGACTTCAAATTCTTATTTTATGCAGATTTCAAAAATTGAGATGTTTCTTGAAACAAATATGACAAGCCTTGACCCCGTGATTCAAGAGATGTGTATACCAATGAAAGAGAAGTTTGACAAATATTGGCATAATCATAATGTCATTCTTGCACTTACAATTGTGTTTGATCCACGATGGAAGCCTAACATAATAAAATATTGCTATGAAAGGATTGACCCTATCACTTCCTATGAGAAGGTTCTCATTGTAAAGAGTAAGCTGGATCTCATTTTTTATGAATATTTGGAGAGATCTCTTCCAAATTCTAGAGTTGCAAGTGCATTAATTGCTAGATCTTCAACAATTACAACTCATTTTTGTTACACCTTTAATGTTTCCACAATTTCATTTGATGATGTATTTGGTGTGAGTTTAAATTTGTTTGTCAATAACTGCAACTCATTCTTGTTACCCTATTATTTAATTAGATGTTTTATAATGGTGTATGATTATCAAGATATGTAAGAAAATATGGATTATTCTTCATTGAATAAGTCTGAATTGGAAACATATTTGGAAGAACTACTACTGAAGCTCGACAATTGGAAAGATTTGGATCTCGACAATTGGTGGAAAAAAAATCAATAGCGATTCCTAGTTATTTCAAGGATGACGACTGATATCCTTACTATTTCAATCACTACAATAGCTAGTGAATCAGCTTTCAGTATTGTTCCGTGTGTTTTAACAAAGTATAGGAGTTCCATTCTTTTAGTTAATGTTCAGGCACTTATTTGTATTCGCAACTGGTTGCATGGATTCAAATATGATGGTGATTTAGTAATTTATATATATATTTCTATAGTTATTTCATTTACACTTTAAATTACACCTGATGGTGATTTATTATCTGTTGCAGATAGTGGAGATGATAATGCACATGATAGTAGTGGAGAATAAATGAAAAGACTAGATATTTTTGCCCTGAAGTTGAATACGAGCCTATTTATAGTGAAGCACAATCAAATGTCATTGATGATAGTGAAGATGGACATGGAGAAAAAAATGACAATGTTACTTATATTATTTAGTGTTTAGTTTATGATTATGACTTTGCCTAGTTATTTATTTAATTGTAGTGTTGGACTTGTGGTTATGATTGACTGGTTGTGGACATTAGTTTTAGTTTGGACTTGTTAAACTTAGGTTTTAGTGTTTATGTTTTATTAAGGGTTAAGGTATAAAAATAGCAATGAACTATTTCCTAAAGTGCATCCAACACAACTAATTATTTTAGGATGTAAAAATAGACATTATGAATTTTTAGGGTGCAAAATTAGACATTATGAATTTTTTTTGAAGCAAAAATAGCAATTTTTGCACCCCAAAAATATATAACGAAATTGTTATTTTTGCTCCAAAAAAATTCATAATATCTACTTTTGTACCATAAAAATTCATAATGTCTATTTTTACACCCTAAAATAGATAGTTGTGTTGGATGCACTTCAGAAAATAGTTCTTTGCTAAATTTGCACCTTAACCCTTTTATTAAACATGTATAATATTTAATGTTTTAACTTAATTTTGATAATATTTATATTTTAAATTAGGTATTTTAGCCTTTAAGGATATAAGAAGTAAAAAAAAAACTAAACGGGCCTAAAGCCCACAGGTCGGCTCGTGTCCCTTAGCTAAAAGGGCTTGGCCACAAATTTCAGCATCTTTTTTAGACTCGGGCTTAAACAGGCTCCGAGCCCATTTAGGGCCAGGCTAGCTTGTTTTCCCAGTACTACCTCTAGCATCCCTTAACCATAAGCAATATAGTTTATTTTTATATTTAACTATATTATTTTCTTTTTATGATTTTGTTTAGGCCTGGATTTATAAAAGCTTCTTTCAATCTTACATTAAATTATATTTATCTCATGTAACTCGAGTGTAAATAGTGTAAACGCTTGTTACACAAGAAATAAAAAACTTGACCGGGCAATGAATCGGTCACGACACATGTTCAAGGGTCAATAGGTCAACCAGGGTCTAACTGGTGGTCGGACCGGTCATATTAAAATATTACAATTTATTAGTGACAATATGTATATTGATATGTTTTTAAACTTCTATAAATAAAAATGAAGATCTTTAGAAAAAAAAAGTTTAAAATCTATTAGTATTAATTATGATGCCTATACTTATGTAATGATATCTCATTTTCTATAATTAATTAATTATTATATCCCTCAAAATCTTCTTTTTCTTAGATTTGTTATTTCTTTACGTACTTTTCTCTTCATCTTGATCTTCAAACTTTCATTTTCCCCTAAAAAAATACCGCAAGATAGTAGTTAGAAGAATAAAAATATATATTTCACAAAAAAAAAATGCGACCGGTCCAACCACCAACTTTTATTAGTTCAAATTTATTTACAGGTTGATGCCTACACCTAATTAAACCACTGACTGATTACGAGTTCAGTCGGTCGAATAGACCGAGGAGATCCGGTATTTTGTAAAGTGTTATTACATGTGATTTACGTGGACACCTTCTAATTGTAGCTAGGAGTGGACAGCGCACTAAGAAGCGATAACAACAAGTTAATAAACGATAAGGGTTCAGGGGAGGCATGAAGCTGATAAAATGCCTGAGGTCCTATATAATCAATGGGCTGTTAAAAGTGGGCTTTATTTATTTGTAGATATCAGTCTCCCTAGAACTCGGGCCGGGATATTGCGATCTCTTCCTCCTTGTTTGGGTTGAATCCTTTATTCGTTAGGCTTTTTAGATATGTTGTGTACCTCTTTTATTCAAGTCGCGCTGATCCTGGCTTTAGTTACTGTGTGAACCAGAACTATGAGACAAATGCGTTTATGCTTTATAGAGTCGATCAGAAGATCCGTAGCCTGACCACTCCCACAGACCCAGGACGGGAGAGACTGAATTATACGGTTCCAAGTTTGCATCTTTGATCTGATCAAGATGGTCACCAAAACAGAGGATACTCAGCTGAACAGGCTCGAAAACCAGGTCGATAATGGAGGCGGAGGAGCCTGGGAGTACCTGTGCCTCGTTAGGAAACTCAAGCTTCGGCGTTCAGAAAAAGTGTTGAGGCATGGCTTGTCCATATTGAACGACCCCAAAAAGCGATCCAGTCTTGGCCCCGATGGTCAGTGTGATCTAGTTTTACTCCTTTTCCTATCTGGGTCTGTGTGATTTAGGTTCCCACAGACCTACTTCATTTGCTATTGGTTCAGTTTTCATTCTGAAGTTGTTTGATAATGTGTTTGGGTATCGTTTGTGTACAATCACCTTGCTTTCCTGATTTCCTCTGTTGGATTGTAGAAATTGAGTTTCTGGTTTTTGTTTTTAGTGATTAATTGTAAGCCGGGAGAGTAAAAATAGTGTTACAGAAGTTATTTCCAGTAAAAAACATTGGATATCTCCAAGGAGTTTTGCTGAAAAGATATTTCTATTCAAAGATTTTTCTTAAAACTGACAAGTCATGTCTTATGTGGAAAGAGTTGCATGCTACCGATTGGATAATTGTTATTTCAGTCGGTTATCAAAAGAGGAAAATGAATTGTCTCTCCACTAGTCTACTATACTAATTTTGCTTCCAACATAATGAAAGTCAAAGGGACAAATCAGGAATTTCCTGAAGCTTTAAGATTAGGGCCTGATTGGTTTTAATTTTATTTCTGGGATAATAATGATGAATTAAGAGCATTGAAGAATTTTTTTTTATAGTTTTTTTTATGCTCCAGCAATTTAGCTATTTTGTCCTCTCTTATAACTTTTTTTGTGAAGAGAAACTGACTTAGCTGATTATATGACATCACCCTCCAAATAGTTGTATGAACATTCTTGAGAAGTGTGCCATCTTCAAATATACTAGAGCTATGTCAGAACTTGTTTCATTGCATTGATCATGACAATTTGTAGAGCTACATATTGCATTTTCTGATGGCTGATTAGTTTAATGATTCCTTCACTCACAACCCTCATTTTGTCAAATCTAACTTTTAGCAAATAAATAATTCCTCCTTGCTGCAGAATGGACTTTGTATGAGCAGGTTGCGGTTGCAGCTATGGATTGCCAACATCTTGATGTTGCCAAGGTAGTGAAGACTTTATTATAGTTTTAATTTCATTTGATATTTTTGTAAGTCATAATGTTTTCAATAAATTGTCAAATCCTAACCTTTTTATGTTTAGATGCATATTTTAGTACAATTTTCCTCATTGTATAATGCTAGTTTAGGAATATTATGCAAGGATGAATTCTAGAAATCTTGTTTCTTATCTGATTCCAGCTCTGCCCTCTTTTCATTTCTACACTGGAGTTCTGCTGGTGTGTGTAAGATGGGTCTTATGAATTCTACAAGGAATTATATACTCGGTTGAGGGCTTTTATGTTAATGTATCATGATTCTTGTATAAGTTTTCTTTAATTATATTGTTATAATTGTAATAATGGTATAATTTCTGAACCTGCAAAGCGGACTGTTGTCAAATGTTTACCTGTACTCTGTTTTTGTGGCCTGGAATACTAATTCTTCTGCATTATTTTACTACATACATGATGAGGAACTATGTTTGAGATATTATGCCTTTCAGTTGACAAAAAGTAACTCCTTTTTCAGGACTGTATAAAAGTTCTCCAGAAGAGATTCCCTGAGAGTAAACGGGTTGGTAAGTTGGAGTTATCTGTGTCAATGATACATCTTTCTGTGTCTGGCTTTGTATGAAAGAGATACTTAAAATAAATAATCCTACCTGTGCAACCCTTACTTTCACCATCACTAGGTAAATGTGGCTAAGAAGACGCCTTTTCCCATTTGATGCATGGAATAGATAATAGTAATACTTTGAAAGATTTCGGAAGACTGTATTTATTTTAAAAACATTGAAATTTAAGTCCAACTAAAATGTGTAGAAAAAGATTGAAGGGAAAAAAGGTTGCATGGAGCCAACGAAATATGTAAAAATAGATTGAAAGAATAAAAAGAAATGGCACAGAACCTGAGAGATGCATCGTCTATAACTTATGAATAGTGTAATTTTCTGTAGATTTTATATTTTATATTGATGATTAGTTAGTTTTACTGGAAAACATATATGTGGACCACCTGAACCCAGATGGAGCCACTTGAACAGATGTCAAAGCAAGAATAATATGACTCTTAATTGAATGTTGCTTGGGGTCAAATGATACCTACTAAGCATTCAGCAGTTTACCTATACTTCCTTTGGTTCTACCCATGGGTAGCCAGTAGGCTAAAAACTCCATGTTGATGGAGCAACATCATGATTTTATGAATTGTAATATATACACAGTGCCTATGGTGCATTAGTTTGTACTGTCCTAGATGACTGCATATGACCGGAACTAGTCCCACTTGAAATTCTGCACTGCAACAACCAAATCTTGCCTCCTGTGCATAAAGTGAATTATGCAAATCTAAACTGTGCATCTAGACTTTATTTTGGTCATATAAGTTGCCTATAAGTTTGTCTTGGAATGTGCTGGTATATGTTACCTGTAAATTATAATGACTTTTGGTGCCTTATTACTTTTGGTCAAAGTGCAGGCAGGCTGGAGGCAATGTTGCTTGAAGCAAAAGGATTGTGGGATGAGGCGGAAAAGGCTTACACAAGCTTTTTAGAGGATAATCCTCTCGATCAAGTAATTCACTTAACCTTATAAGAAGGAAAAAAACATACAAAACGAAAGGGATCAATCAACCAGTTAGTTTCTGATTATTCTGTGTGATAATACCTTTAAAAAAGTAACTTTTATCATTGTTTTGATACATGTATATTTTCACTTTCGTTTTTAAATATCTTTGGGAAAAGAAAACCTAAGCTTTGTCTTTTTTTTTTTTTTTTTGGTACAGATCATCCATAAGAGGAGGGTGGCTATGGCAAAGGCACAGGGCAACATTTCTGGGGCTATTGAATGGCTTAATAAATATCTAGAAATGTGAGAGAGATGTTGATTTGTTTTTCACTGAAATTGAGGGTAACAGGGAGAATTTTTTCCCCCAATATACATCCCAAAAAAATTATCTGAATTCTTTCCTCTACAGATTCATGGCAGATCATGATGCATGGAGAGAACTTGCAGAATTATACGTCTCCCTGCAAATGTAGGATTTGTGTTCTACTTGCTCAAAAAGGGGCCTTAAAGGAGTTTTTCATGTGCCTTAATGGATTTGTGTTCTAATTTTTGCCTTATTGTTGTTAGGTACAAACAAGCAGCATTTTGCTATGAAGAATTAATTATATCCCAACCTACTGTTCCATTCTTCCATCTAGCCTATGCTGATGTAAGCAATTTTTTCTCAAATAATAATCATTTTATTTTGATTAAATTCTACTCCCTTTCTTTCTCCTTCTCTGTTTTTAAGAAAAGGGTATTGCTTACTGAAGATGAATGAGAGCAAGAGTCGAACTTGATTATTAAACTACAGCATAATCTTGACCTATGGTATTGATAGGTACTTTATACGCTTGGTGGGTTAGAAAACCTCCAGACTGCTAAGAAATACTATGCATCCGCTATAGACTTGACCGGAGGCAAGAATACCAGGGCACTCTTTGGTATTTGCTTGGTGAGTTCCTGCTCCCTTTCTTCTTTTTTCTTTCACTCTGATATTCGTTGTATCCTAGTTATAATTGAAGTTACCGTTCAGTTTGTCATTGCTAGAATTCAGATTTTCTTTGATCAGTAGCTAATTCCCGCCAAGAAAATATGAAGCTTTGTGTTTAACTACTGTCTTGTCTTGCATATATCTTGGATAGCAAGGTATGAGATAACCCGGTATTCCAGTGCTTGTATTTGGTAAGGCAATTGAAAGTTGTCAAGAAAGAACACATTTGATATTTTATAGAGGTTAACAGTGCTAGAAGTTGGTTTGACGTGAGATTCTTATGATTTAGTATGAGATACTACTCAGAATAGTGTCATTCCATGCCATCTTATATCTTGGATGGCATTAGCTGACATCCAGGATACCATGTCAACATGATAATGCACTAAAATCTACATACATATGAACTTGGGATTTCTGTTTCTTCTTTTCAAAGCCTTTTATTTCTATGCCTGAATCTTATAGTTCGCTTTTGTTTTCCAGTGTACCTCTGCTATTGCTCAGCCTACAAAAGGGAAGAGCAAGGAGGACAAGGATAAATCACAAGTACAATCTCTTGCGGCGAAAGTGTTGGAGAAGGATTATAAGCAGAGAGCTCCTGACAAGCTTCCTCAGGTTACAACCGCCTTGAAGGGTCTAACGTTGTCTTCCTGATGCAAGCCTTGAAAGCCCACTTTTTGACGTTGACAGTGATTATTAGCAGCCTCATCAACTCATATCTGGAAAGTACCTGTCATTTGGCTTGTCTATGTTAAAATGAAAATATTTTCGGTTCTCAATGATACTAAAAATGTGGACCTTCATTGAAAGACGTTGAGGTCCGATTCTATTTATTTCCATGTCCTTCCAGTGTCTTGCGCCGATGATATTTTGTTGGTAATAATGTTTGACAGAGAATACTGACCCTTCAATTATGTGCAAGTACTGTATGAAAGGGCCCTACTAATATGAATTCTCTTGGTTCACGATCGGTTCAAGGCCTCTGTTTCTTTGTGGCGGATGAATGCCCCAACATTCTGAATCGCCTCTCATCTTTTTCATGCTGGACATGCATCCAGGGTTCTTGGTTCCCTGGATAAATTTGAAAACGCGGCAGGGCAACCTTTTGACTGCCTAACATGGCCATGTAAGACAACTACTAACGGGTTTTGTGACTTAGAGCCTGTTTGGATTAACGATAAAAATTGTTTTTCTAACGTATGAAAAATTTTATTTCGACGGGTATGAATGTGCTTTTACACAGTTAATTCATGCCTTTGGGATTTGTCGAAAATAAGATGCTTGAATTATCTGGGATCCTAAAACTGTGAAGGAGCCTTGGTATTCTTTTGATGGCATCCTGCATGTTATTGCTGTGTAGACTTGGCAATACATGGTATATTTATCATGGCATGATCATTTACTATGATGTTGGTTTATGAATAGAAGACAACTATTAATGAGGTTTGGGCCTCTTTTAGGAGTAACTGTGGCATAGGCTTTTGTCATATGGGTGAGTCCTCAAGAATCCTGATACTATGAAGGGGCCTTGGCTTTCTTTGGATGACATCCTCCATGTTCTCCCTCTCCCTCTCCCTCTCCCGGTGTTGTGTGGGCGATGTGGCGTTTTACGAATGAAAGGTCGGCGCAGAGGTGGTTGATTTAGCGTTGGTCAAGTAGGTAGTTATCCATGTGTGGCAGCCTGGGCCTGGAAACAAGGGTGGTGGATTGAATTCCACACACACACACATATAGCTTGAATTAAATGACGAAGTTGGGGTTAAATCTGAGTGGGGGATGATTGGCAATGGACGAGGACCTCCAAAAAAAAAAGAAAAAAGAAAAAGAAAAGAAAACGAGAGAATCTTGAGAAGCAGAGGACCGAGAGTTGACGTTTAGGAGTGAGTGAATGCGATTGGTTTCATTCTTATCGTTGTAGCTGTGGAAGAGGGAATTGTTTTGTCGGAGACACTAGCGACGCCAGGGGACATTAATGCAAATGGCATCGCATTTAACGCTTTCAATCTTCCATATTCATCCTTGAGGTAATTGGCTTTCGCGTCATATAGAAACGTTGATGGAAGGTCATCATCGGACCCTTGAGTGGCTGGTAGACCGACACATACCCTCCCTTTCAACAAGATTCCCCTACCTCTTCCATTCGTCCTCTCAATTCCACTGATAACGACTGCACTAGTAATTGTTCACATCCCCTCTTCCCCCGGGCAATTTCTAACTCTCTATATGCTTTCCCTTCCACAGCAAACTGCATTTGTTCTTGCACAGACCTACCACTATCAGAGTGTCCGATGGCCTCGTAATCTAGTAGCATAATACTCACCAGTAAGTGGGAGGTTGCGAATTCGATCTTATTTATCAAGCCCTTAATATCTAGATATTTGACCTCAAGGCCAAATAACTATGTCAGTGATATAACTATATCGCCTAATTTTCACCTCAAAGCCAAGTTCCATTTCAAATGACCCGCAAAATCACCCTAATTCTTTTTGGCTTTTCACAGGCATCTTCACAGCTTGTAAGACATTAGTGACTATTCCTCTAGACGGGCGCTTTTCAGTGGATCCAGAGACTCTTGCCATTACAAAAAGTCAAAAACCCCTCAAGTTTACTGGCTGATTGCACAACTAAGACTAGGGACTTGAACTTCAAATGCAATAATCTGTGCACTGAATCTTCAAGATAGAGAATGACAGAATGATAATAGAAATGTATAGACATCAAAAGCATACTTACCACAGGCCATGAATTTGACCTTCACTTCATAATGATCAAGGAATTTAGCCGGGAACACCTGTGGTTTTAGACGATAGATAGAAATCCATGATAGGTAGTTCTCAGGATCCACGAGATTTTTAATTGACTATGAAGGATCAACTAGGATGTAAATATCATAGACTGTGATGGAGCATGGAGACTTGTGACCATAGTAAAAGTATAGCAAATACAGGGGTTGTTATATGTAACAAGACAGCATAACCAACCATGCATTGCAGGGTAGACATGCTTTTCTGACACGGTTATTGCAAATGCATTTCCTCCTCACCTTTACAAAAGAAACACGAATATATCTTCTTTCCACAATCTGCAATTCTACTACGTTATAGATTCTGCCAACAAATTATAGTATGTAATACATTATACATTTGAGGCAAGTGTCAGCGCTGTAAGAGGAACTTACCACCAGCAGCATATTATTATTAATTTTGTCATATATACACTACAAAAAGAACAATCCAGTAGACTAAATGAAAATACTGCGCAACTTCTAATGAGTCGACCCAGTCAAGGATTCTTCTTAATAAGGTCTGCAACTGAAGTAGTAGTTGCATAGTCTTGAAAAATAATAACATCATTGCTAGTAATCAGGACGTTTACAACCTGTTACGTAATTTGGATCACAGAATTAGACAACGTACACAAAAGTTCATCAGAGATCTGAAAATATCATCCCAGAACGGCAGACTTCTGATATAGGTAGTCTTGACTTGCATCAGAGGTTAACATAAGTTCATAGTATCTCATCAAGTTAGCCAGAAATTTTTCAACGCAATTTTGCTGTACCAGCCTTATGTTATTGATTATATAAGTCCTCAATGAATAAGAAACAGAAAGAAATACTATTAAATTAAGAAATAACAAAAGCATGTTTAACATAAACAAGAGGATTACGCTTCGTATAATTGGTCTAATAATGATCATTAAATTAACACTTGAAGAAGAATATACAGCCGATTGGGGAAAAAATGTTTCTGATCTGTTCAAATAAGCTCAGATAACTGATTCGGTTTAAACAAAGTGTGCTTCAAATTCAAACACATGGCTAATAAATCGCAACTCACTGAATGGTTTGTTAGTAATGAATGGATGATGAAATCCCGCATCTCTAGTCGTTCTTCCAGGCATACAAAACGAGGGAGAAATCTAGACCCTGCAATTTGGTCTCTGAAAATCTCTGAGAGAAAGACCACTGCAACATGTTTGAATCAGAAACGGGTTGGCTAGCCCACAATTTATCAGCAGCAACACATGTTCTGAACAAAAACACAGCATTTCCAAGAGATGAACCGAATAGCCAATTGTGGACATCCCACAAAACTTCTACCGCTACACCATCTACCAAAATAGTATGGTTTCCACGAAACTTCCATCTCAGTCGCTTCACCTGCAACACAGTTTTGCCGTCTATGCGAATTATAAGACGCGGATCGCTCACACTGATAGTGTCACATTCAATCACCAGATCGTGAACTTGACCATTGTCACAGAATAACGCCCTGGTACCAAACACTTTCCTGCCAAAAATGTGTTCTCTCTTGGCTACACAAACTGCATTTGAAGGCAACGGTGTAGCATTGGTCTTTTTGAAAGCTTCTTTGGTCAAATCACCAAGAAGGAGAACCATTTGTCGATCCACAACTACTCCTACATAAAATTTCTCCAATGGCTCAGGACCCGTCGCAAATTTAGCCGAAGAGAGGTCCCAGTATACGTCAATTTTGCTGGAATAAGCTTCTAGACTCTTGCAGCCTCTTCTCTTAGAGAATAGCCATGGTTTGATATCGACCTTACAGAGGCATTGATTTGAAGAATCATCGATCCCAACGCTAAGGCCCTGCCCCATCAAGTTCTTGCTCCACGTGATGGTAATCAGGCAAGACCGGCCTCGTATTCGGCATTGATAAACACAAGCAACCAGATTCTGGGCAGTTTTACCGGAGTTGGACGACGATGAATCTGCAACTTGGACTCCGTTTTCACCAAAGCAAGAAGGGAAATCCCTCATTTTCGAAAGAGGAAGTTCAATTTACTTTCCAAGCTTTCGTTTGGGCTTTTTGTCGAACAGATGGTGTACCTTTTACAGCCAGAACAAAGAATGGACAAAAGTACCGAGGAATAGACAGGAGTTGCAGATAAGCAAGAATCAAAGTGAAGATGGGCTCGTACCTTAATTGATCAGAGAAACAGTACGACGCATCAGACAAGGTTCGCTATATATGCTTAGGACGATGGTCCGATTAAAAACAGATGTGCGGGGCAGATACATTGCCGGAGAAACCCATGAGTATAAATTCAGGGAAGAGCAAAGAGAGGCGCGTGAAAAACAGAAGGCAAAATAGGAGAATTGAAGGGGAGAAAAATAGCGCAGGGAGAAGCAGACAAAAAAGCAAACTTGTTTCACTGTCAAGGCCTCTGCTAACGAATAAAAAACTCGAAAACAAAACAGGACAAGACGCAGTAAGAGAAACACCCAATGAAAATGTTACTATTTTCTGAGAAATAAAATGAGAATTGAGCTGGAGACGGTGACAGTGCGAATAAAAACAATGGAGATCAAGAGAAGGCTTTTTTGGAGACAATCTGTGAGAAAATGGGAAATATATAGTTGGAAGTCTGAGGCGTGAATATTACTACCACTCTACATTGATAAAAGAAGGGAGAAAAAGCATCTTTTCTTTTATCTCTCTCGTATTCGCACCGTGTGGACTTCCTTTAACCTGACAAATCCAAATGAATACTAATGGAGGAAGAGAACCTAGAACTCGGAAAAATCACCCAGGAACAGTCCTCCACCTGTCATGGTCAGTAATGATATACTTCAAAGCAAAATCAAGATATTCACTTGGAATAATTATTATAATTTTTAAAAATATTTTTTAATCATGATTATACAATATATGATATAGGTTTTACAGTATACGAAATAGGTTTTATGGTCTATGAAGTAAATATGTGGAGAAGTTTTATCTCGATTTATATAAATCAGATTTATACATAAACATAAACTAAATCAAACAAGCTATTGTCGTGGGTGTAACTAGGAATTGATATTTATTCTCAGAATGTTGGTTTTGGGAGTGTATAAATAATAATATTAATTAAATTTTTACTTATAAAAAAATTAGGACTAAGGTATACAAATGCCCATGAATTTTTCTCAAAAGTGCACCTAACACCATAAATCTTTTTAAATGTAATAATACCCATTAACTTCTTAAAATGGGGCAAAAATGCCGACACCGTTAATTAGTACAAACGTTTATTTTGTAGGACTCGCATTATTATTTTTTTGATGTGCAAAAATAACCATGAACTTTTCTCAAAAGTGCACTTAACACCATAAATTTTTTTTGGATGCAAAAATGCTCATGAATTTCTCAAAATGAGACAAAAATACACATTCGTTAACTGGTACAAATTTCTGTTTTGTGAAACCTACATTAATGTTTTTCAATGGTTATTTAATTTTTTAAAAAAACTCTCCACCCCTCTCTCTCTCCCTTCCTCTGATCTTCCGTGAGACCCTCCCCACTCTGACGGTTCACTCTACGTCACTCTAAATCTCTCTATAGAGCTTCATCTCTCTTCACCTCGTGCTTCTTTGCCAACTTAGGCATAGTCCCCTAGAGAATAACCCTGTTTCTTCATTTAATTAAGCTAACAGAGTATCAAAAAAAAGAAGAAGTCCCAAAGTCTCTGGCCGCAAATTACTCATCACTGTCTCGTCACCTGTCCCTAATATCTTTAAAAGTTTGATTATTTGAATTCACATAAAAAAAATTGTTGCATAATCAAAAGAAAGAAGAAGTCCCAAAGTCTCTGGCCGCAAATCACTCATCACTGTCTCGTCACCTGTCCCTAATATCTTTAAAAGTTTGATTATTTGAATTCAAATAAAAAAAATTGTTGCATAATGTTATGAGTCATATATTGAGAAATCTCAAAAGTAGAATGTGGCTTATAAATTCAAAGGGCTCTTCCTCCCAATAGGCTATTTTTTTATATGAACTCTCTCTTGACTTGTGATCATCGCATTGATGCTTTTATTAAATGCACACTAGAAGCCTAAAATTTGGTGGAGAGTTTGAGAGCAACAAAGAGTGAATCGTCAGAGTGGAGAGGGTCTCACTGGAGATCAAAGAAAGAGAGGGTGTAAAGTTTTTTTTTAAAAAAAATTAAATAATCATTAAAAAAAATAATGTGGGTCTCACAAAATAAAAGTTTGTATCAGTTAACGGTGTGTGCACTTTTGCCTCATTTTGAGAAGTTCATGTGTACTTTTGCACCTCAAAAAATAATAATGTCGGTCTTACAAAACAGATGTTTGTAGCAACTAACGGTGTGGCTATTTTTGCCCTATTTCAAAAAGTTCATAGGCACTTTTACACAAAAAAAAAATTATGATGTTAGGTATACTTTTGAAAAAAATTTATAGTATTTTTGCACTTTAAACCAACAAAAAAACTAATTAAATTTTATAATTAAAAACAGGGGGGAAAAATTAAGATGCGAAATTGAGAGACGGTTGCTAGGAAATGGAAACCCACCAGCACCACTAAGGGGGAGTGAATACAAACACGATCTCAGAGACGCAGAATCATATTCATTCGTGGTTCATGCCTGACAAACCTAGTCATTGTCATCAAATAGCCCGTTTATTTTTAGGTTTTTTCTTTTTTTTTTTAAACCCTTATTAGAGATTTGACAGTAGTGTAATATACAATGCACTTGGTTCCTCCGAGTAATGTTCCGAGTCGCCTAATCTTACGCCGCTTACTGTATATGGACTATGGAGCTGGTGAGAGAGGCAACAGAGAGGTCGTTGTCTACAAAATGGGCCCTGCGTTTCGTGGATTTTATTCCCAACATTTGTTTGACCTTCACACAAATATTTGGTATTCTCAGTCCCACGTTTTCACTTTGATTATTTTTTCAAACAAAAAAAAAAAATTGTGATGATAACTAACAATATTATATACGATTTCTTTTGACCGAAGTTAACTGAAAGCATGAGAGTCAACTTCCTATTATTGAAAGCTTATTGTGTTTCATTGCAGCATCAATTTTCTACTACCGTCTTTCTTTATTGCCTTCCATTTTTCGTTGCAACTTATTTTCTTGACTCAGCCCATAACGATCGTAGCATCCTCAGCTCCTCGCAGGGAGGAGTAGACATTTCTGGGCTCCGTGGCAAGACAAGAGCATGTCATGGAGCCGCAATTTGTATTTATCATAAAAGTATACAATGCTGCTCATTCACGAGTCCAGCGGTAAATGGTTTGGACACTCTCACAAAATAAAGAGGATTCGAATCTTGATACCGTCGCAGCGTTAAAAAAGGCATATCAAAATGAAACAGGGCTTTTAGGCCCAGCCGAGGTGAAGGCATATGTACCTTCGGACCTGCAACTAACGATGGAAATAAGCCATGCCTCTAACAATTGCTCGTTTGGGATAGCGGTTGGAAGCTCCATAAGTGCTTATGAATCGTGATTTACGGAATACGAAGTAACTTTTACGGTCTACGAGGTGCTTTTACGGTCTACGAGGTAAATATGTGGAGGAGATTTATCTCGATTTATGTGAATCAGGCTTATTATATAAGCCCGATTCACAAAAGCAATGCCAAACATGCTGAATACCTAAGGTTTAATTTACATAAAGCTTAACTTAATCTGACCTATTTATTGTAAGGCTTGTTTTTATATGATATTGGCTTATTTAAATTTTTTTTAATTTATATTATTATATAAGTATATATAATATCATCTAAATAATTTTTATTTATATATTTACCAACATAACATTAATTCTAAATTTCATCTCTCATCGTCATTATATTCAATCCTAACTTTTACATCAATCATATTTTCTTACCTCTCTTTTTTTCCATTGCTCAAAATGGCAATGTTAACTCATTTTCTCTCCTTTGATTTACGCCGTCCATTAAAATACAATAATTATTATGAGTTTATTTTAGTGACAAGTGAAATATTATAATCTTAGTAGGAGGAGTTTGTCTCAATTAATGTGGGAACAGTAAAAGAGATCAAATGTAATTTTATGTAATGCTTGTTATGCTTGATCGATTCTAGAAAATATGTCTTATTAGTCAACATATGATTAGCTTTTCTTATTCATATTTGCTCAGATAATTATTGTCATTAGACATTCTTTTCTTCTCCATACTAAGCCTCTATAGTGTGACTAGAATAGATGTTAGGCTTTTAATATATAATATATAACTATAAATAAGTGTGAAGGGTTCTATAGGTTTGTTTGGTTAGGCTTATGCTTATGCATAAACTCGATTAACGTAAATCGAGATAAAACTTATCCACATATTTACTTCGTAGACCGTAAAAGTTACCTCGTAGACCGTAAAATCTACCTCATATTCCGTAAATCACGATTGAAAAGCATTTATGGAGGCTATCTAAACATACCATATATAAATTTAGAGGCATAGATTTTAAATGTTATTTAAAAAACCTATATTTTAAGTAAGCCTTTAAACAAGATTCAGGCTTTATCAGGCTTTTTGAAGATTCAGACTCAAGCTTAAAAGAAGGCTACATACAAGCTCAAACTCGAGCTTAAATTTTAAATCTTTGTTGTAAGCTTAGACCTATTTAAATAAAGTTTAGTCTAATCTATTTCCACATATACATGAAACCTAAGCGGGAAATCCCTTAAATTGTGGGTGAGCACAACCCTTTTTCTAAAATTTTGTAACAATATATATATATATGACAAGAATTTAAAATGAAGATTCTAAGCACAGACGAAGAAGACAAACAAGACTTGAGCTGTCAGTTATTTCTTCTTGTTTTTTCCCCCTCCTTTGGTTGGGGGCAAAACTTGAATTGTGAGGTTGAAGGAAAGGGAAAGGAGTGGAGGATGTGTGGGCACGCGCGATTGCGGGAAGCGTGGGAGAGTAGGATGTGTGGTCTTCACGTGTTGCTGCCCATCCCTTACTTGGCAATGCCATGCGTTTTCCCTCTTTTCAGTTCCCCTCTTTCTCTCTTAATTTTTCCTTCACTTAATTCAAAAATTAGTTTTTAATGTTGAAATACTGTTGGATATTAAATAAAGATAACTCTCTTGGAATTCAAATCTTCTTGATTCACCACCTTAATTCTTTCTACTGGATTCAATCCCTGTCGATTTTTCCTCTTATTCTTTTTTGCTCAAGCTATCTTCATCAAATTACTTATTGCTACTAACATTTTTTTTAAGAAAGGGGGAATCCCACTAAAAGCTGTTCAACTTGAATCACTATTCTCATGTTAATCTATTGCTGAAATTCATCTTAAGCTCAAATTTATTTTTTCAAACCTCAAAGATTATTCAAAGCTGGAAATATAAATGTACTCTTTTGATGCGCCCTATTCCATTCCGGTTATTTCTAATACTCTCTTCGGTTTTTAATATAAGACATATTTATCTAATTTGATTTAAATTAAGAAAGTTAGTTAATATGATATGTATTTTCTAAAATATCACAATTATCTTCTTCCTTCTCCACTATGGTTGATGGAGCATCAATAGGGATAAATTAAAAAAACATTGACAAATACAAAAACTATGTCTTATATAAGACTAAAATCAACTTCTCAAATATGTTTTATATTAAGGAGGAGTATTTTATGAATAAATTAATTTTCTCTAAAAAAAATGGCCTTCGATAATTTGAAAAAATTATTGTAATGCCAAGCTGTATAGGAGGAAAACAGGAGTATGAGACTATAATAACAATAGTACTCCTCCATTCCTTAATATAATATATGGTTAATTTTTTTTAAGAGATTAAGAAAAGTAAATAAGTTAGTTAATCATAGCATATACCATGTATTATTTGATTATATATCATTTCATAAGTTAAATAAAGTAATTTGATATAAAAAAATATCAATACTTTAAAATAATTTATTTAATTTTTTTAATCTTTAAAAAAATTAATTATATCTTACATTTCTACTACGAATCGGACCGGATGGAACCGGAGGAATATTATAAAAGGAGCAACGTGGGGGTTGGGGACCATAGTCACGTGCAAGTCTCATACAGGAGCGATATATAATTGAGGATAAAATGTTGTTTGCCCGAATATATTAAATAAATTGAACCTTTTGTAGTTTGCGTACCATAATTGGACCCACGCAACGCAGTCAGGAACATGTGCTTGTTTGGTAGAGTGATCTTGAATCGGATTTATTATATAAATCTGATTTATGTAAATTGAGATAAATCTCCTTCACATATTTATCTCGTAGACCGTGAAAGCACCTCGTAGACTGTAAAAGCTACCTCGTAGACCGTAAAAATTACTTTGTATTCCGTGAATTACAATTCATAAGCACTTATGAAATTTTCAACCCCTATTACAAACAAGCTCAATATCACTACATATATTCACAATTAATATCAATCGGACAGAGATATAACAAAGTAAAATATTTTTTTCGAATTTGAGTTATTTATAGTAATTTTAAATATTATTAAATACATGCATATGCGGAAAAGAAAAATTGATTAATTTACGAATTGTTTCTTTACCTGTAGGGACACATTAAAAAGCAGTAATGTCCTCAATGCTCATCTCGTTACCGTGAAGCATTCTTTGCGTTATGTTTACGTGTCTCCTCCTTGTTCTTCAAGCTTGTCCATTCATTTCCTCTTACTTAACTTTCTTTTACGCCAAAATGTCGTCCCTGCCTGTTTTTAATTTCATGCCTAAACACATGGTTGTTAGACAGATCAATAAGAATTTAATGTCCATTTATATATATTATCCATGATTTAGAAGATAATCACGGAAGTTCTGTGTGAGAGAGAAAAATGGCAAATATGTACAATAATAATGGATCACAGAGTCCTAATTAAGATACACAGGTGTTTTTTTTATAAGCAAGATATTAAGATTACCAAACTTAAAAGAAACGGGGCTTTAAGAAATGAAGAGGCCTTGCCTTTCGATGAAAGTGATTAGCGAGTTGGCGAGAAAAAAAGGAACGTGGCTAGCAAATTCTATGTACATACTTTTTTTGGTTTTTGGTTGCCTTCAAATTCTGTGTATATACAGATAAACTAATGCAAACAAATAAACGAAGATCTCTTTGTTCCACTAGCCTTACGTATAGCAACAAGGTGTACCAAAAAAGAGTACAGACAACATAAGCCAATATTCCATCAAATCTGCATGTCCACGTTGAACTCATTCTAGTGATGAATAACTAATTTTTTATTATAGTGATAAGATCTCAATCATTTAAATTTTGATCTGAATAGTTGAAATTTAAAATTTTTAATTTATGATTTTTTAAATGATAAATTCATTAATTATAATATTATCTTGATTTTTAATTATATATATAATAAAATATAAAAATTAAATTAAATTAAATGTAGATCATTCAAAATCAATCTAATGACAAAGAAGGGTGATGAGCACATTTTTACTTATCAAAGTGATGAGCATAAAATGTGTCCCAATTTAGGGACTGGTTTAATTTCGTTTCCAATATTTTTTTGTCAATAACGTCCCCCCCCCCAGCCAATAACATCTTATATACCAATAGAAGTTTTCAATATAATATTTTCTATCTGTCAATACAAGCTGACTCACTAAACGTATGATATTAAGATAAATGAGTGTTTACTTACATCCAATTTCAGAAGCTATTTCTTGTAAATCAAAATAAAAATTTTCTTATATATTTACTTTATAAATTGTAAAGACTATTATTCATAAATTAATACAAACACACACTAAGACGTGGGTGAATATATCTTATATCTCACGTAACAAGTTCAAAATGACCCTGTAATGCCCCTTTCTCTTCTTGTTCAGGTGTTCTATGGTGGCGGCTATTGATAGTCACTTTTTGCATCTAATCTAGATTTTATCAATTCTCCAGAGATTTTTTTTTGTGACTTTTTTTTTTCTAAAAGAGTTATAGTAATTGATATGTACAGGGGGAAATCGCAGATTGTATTTGTGTGGAAAATGCAAGAGGTTGTCATTGTCACGAGAGAGTAAAGTAAAAAATGAGACAGTCGAAAAGAGACTAGTGAATAAGGAAAAAGAAGGAAAAGGGGCAACTGTGAATAATGGAGTGGCCGTTTTTTTGGCGATTCGATATTTACTTTGCTCTTTTATATTGCCCCGTTGCCCCATAAAGTTGATATCATATATCCTTATATTGCCTATCTTTGAATGGTATTTCAGACGCAAAAATAAGATAAAATGGTCAAAAGAAAAATTAATGTGCGATCAGTTTCTAGGTTTGTCCTTGCATACTTTGCTTCACCCACATTAACGTAATCCACAATAGCGAAAGTGACCTTTATTTCTTCCTATTTAGTTATTTAATTAAGACACACGCCATTCGGCTTAGCCTCATGATTATCTCCATCATATCTAAACAATTTTATGAGAGGCGCCTCTGATCCAATTCCTAACTTTGGACGACACATAATAAGCCCAAAAGAAGCCCTCTATGCAGAGGCCTGTCTATATCCACAGCTTTAATAGGTACAACTACCATGGTTTATATCTAAAGTCGAGAAATTAGGCTGAGTCCATCGAGCTAGCTCGTTTAAGTTCGAGCCCATTAAGGGCTGAGCTTATGATTTAGAGTCTTAAAAAAAAATCAGGTTTAAAAAGGCCAACCTTGTAAGGTTACATGCTTAAAAGGATTGGCCCTACAACCCTACAGATTAGACATTTTTAGGCTCGTTTATTTATTTATTTTTTAAATAAGGCTAACTGGGCACTGACTCGGGAAGACTGGAAATGGAAGACTAGAGCATATTAACATAATACTACACACTTATGATCAAATATGATGGTAATTTAGAAATTTGTATGTATTTTGCTATAGTTATTTCATTTACACTTTAAATTACATATGATGGTGATTTATTATTTGTTGTAGATAATGGAGATGATAATGCATATGATAGTGGAAAAGAAATGAAAAGGTTAGATATTGTTACCCTTGAAGCTGAATAGGAGTCTACTTATAGTGAAGCACAATTAATTGATAATGCATATGATAGTGGAAAAGAAATGAAAAAGGTTAGATATTGTTACCCTTAAAGCTGAATAATAGTCTACTTATAGTGAAGCACAATCAATTGTTATTGATGACGTTGATAGTGATGTCAATGTTATTCATATTATTTAGTGTTTAGTTTATGATTGTAACTTTATATGCTTATTTATTTGATTGTGGTTTGTGTACTTGTGGTTGATTGATGGTTGTGTGTGGACATTAGTTTTGGTTTGAACTTAGGTCTTAGTGTTTGTGTTTTATGAAACATGGATAATGTTTGATGTTTTAACTTGATTTTGATAGTCTTTATGCTTTAAATTAGGTATTTTGGTCTTCAAGCATGCAAGAAGCAAAAATGTGTTAAATGGGCCCAAATCCTAAACAGGCCGGGCCTAATAAATATGTTTTTTTTTTAACTCGGGCTTAAACGGGCTTACTCATTTTTCCAGTATTATTTATATCTACATTCATTTATAATTTTGTCTGTAAACTTACTCTGACTCAAGCTTTGTTGATCTGGCATAGTGGGGCTTCTCGATAGCTCACTCATTTTATTTAGGGGGAAAAATTCCCAGATCACATGTTAAAAAAAAGTAAAAGGTCATAAAAATTCTTCTTTTTTTTTTACAAGTTTAACATGTAAATATGTAAGTTTGGCTTGTAAATATTAAATTTTTTTATTTATATTTAACTTTCTTAAGAGGGACCTGTGGGTAATTTTGTCTTTTACATCGTCTACAAGAAAACTAAAGGCACAGCAGAAGCATATACTGCCAAGAATCGCAATCACATGCATGTAGATTAGGCCTCATTTCTTTGGTTATGATATTTAATTCAGTTGTTGTTCACAGACATCTTCAAATCAGCAAGCTGTACTCTCAGATCATGGGAAGTTAATGAAACCTCTTGCAAGGTCTTGTGCTTAATTAAGAAAATTATAGCATGCAAATTTTAACGTCTCTATGAAGGTAACGCAACATGCTTGTCGTGACAGTCAGATGAATGTTCAGTGTTGGTCTTCCTTCTGGCGGATCCAATGGAGCCAATGTTCTCACTCTGGAATTTTCTTTGATCCTTTGAACTGACTACACGTATTTGCACATTCGTTGAAGTTCATGCCTGTCTCCTCTGTATGATCTAATGCTCTCTGTAACTCACTAAAGTCACACACATTGAAACCAAATTTAACATCTTATATGATGATGCCATGCCCTTGGACATATCTGATATATGCACCCTCTTGTCAAGATTTGCTTTAGAAAACAATTTAAAACGGCTGAATATTAACTAAGGCTTCCAAAACATTTCAATGTCTTGTCAAAGGTCATATTTTCCTTGCTCATTCAAAGCAAAAACTAGATTTGTTGGCCAAAAAAAATAAAATAAAACAGCTAGAGAATTCCCGTGAGAAAAAAAAAACTAGAATATATTTCTATTAGAACATCAAGGGATGAAGCTAAAATATATTTCTAACAGACAGGTAATTGCACATGCACTGTATTTTGAATTACGGGAACTGAAGTGTGTTTTAATTTGTGGGACCATACAGGCATCCCTACTGACAAGTTTCAGATTCAGTTTGCCTGGTCAATCATTTTGTTGAGTCTAGTTTCTTCACAAGGAATGTAATTAGATTGATTTCAAACATTTCTTGTTCACATAAAAATTACCAATGTCGGATATGAGTGAAATCTGCATTAAAAAACTCGAGTAAAATGGAAAAGGGGGAACGTATCAACGTGGGTTACGCTCCTCAATTTGAATACTACTTTGCCTCCAACAGCACATATACCAACTAAACAATTGACTATACCCATTTAACCTTTTCAATTTTTAAATGCATCAGAAACTTATAACGCGGCAAAAGAAATACCAAGTCATACTGGATTATTGCACAAAAACTTGCAGACAAAAATTTGTGGACTTTGAAAAGGGGGCCTAACTCTGTTCTAAATTTGAACCTAACAGGGATTTTAGCATCGGCTGCTGGTCCACCTAAACCGTTTTTCAACATTTTCTAAATAGAATTCAGCAGCTTCAGAATTGGTTCTGCCAGCAAGTTTCTTATTGATTTTCTAATCTCATTCTATATTCTTTTTAGGAGCACATCTCTTATCCTGGGGAATAAAAAACTTAAGGAAAAAGAAAAGTAGTAATTCTTTAGAGAATGTTAGAAAATCACCATGTCACAAGCATTGATTGATTATGATGACTTGGAAAGTGACAAATGCAAACCAGCTCATTAGCATAAAAGAGAAGGCATCATCAGAGCCTCTTCAAAGGCGCAAATTAAGGAAAGGAAAATTGGAACCAATGAACTGTATGGGCAAAGCACAGCAACTGGAGTTGATGATTGTGGTTGATACAACCCTTGTGTTCTCATCATTATAAAGTTTCAAAAGCACTTCATTCACTTTTGCCCACATCTTATCTAAAAAAAAGAAAAAGAAAATATATGTCCTTTTGAAAACCCAAAAAGAAAATATATAAACACACCATGCTGACAAGTATACTATAAAAGCCAAAATTTATCAACCCGCTTCTTGGAGTCATTATTCCACAAGGCCAAGGCAAGAACACACACCTCAATCCCTCCATCACATATGATTTGAGAGACAAGATGATCCAAGGTTGTTTCAGCCAACCCGGTTCCCCATCAAGCATCTCTCAAGTGCCTCAGAACCTGGTAACCTGTATATACCAAACTCAACTATGCAATTCACCGACCTATCTCACCCTCAGTTGGTCCAGCACTCTTTTCTCTCGTTCCTTGCTCATGTGTTCTGCAGATATCTTCTCTATCACTATTTCTCTCAACCCTTCAACGTTTTCGCTCTTCAAAACTCGACCGGGATCAAAATCCATCTATCTCACTCACACCCAGCAACGTGTCCGGAAAATCAAGCTCTACTGGGACTTTTCTCGAGCACATTACGGTCATAACTCTGCTGAGCCAGATTCGTCCTTCTACTTGGCAATTGTCAGCGATGGGAAGCTCGAATTCTTTCTGGGTGATCTTTTTGACGATTTGACAAGGCGTTGTAACAGATCGATCGCGACCCGGCAGCCACCTGAACCGGTTCTGCTGTCCAGGAGAGAACACGTGTTCGGAAACAGGACTTACAAATCGCGAGCTCAATTTTTGGGGTCCAAACACGAAATAGAGATTGAATGCGATGAGGGCGTGCTCAAAGTGAAAGTGGATGGCCAGATTAGCTTGGTTGTGAAAAGGCTGTCCTGGAAATTCAGAGGGAATGAGAGAATCTTGATCGATGGGATTGAGGTCGAGTTCTTTTGGGATGTATTCAGTTGGGTGAACAGAAATAGCAACGGCCATGGTGTTTTCGTGTTTCAAGTGGGAGACGGCGGTGTGCTGCCGGAAATGGTGGGTCCAGAGAAGAAGTTAATGAAAAAGAGCTTGTCGTCGGGACAGACGACGGCGCCATCGATGATATCGTTGTCGGCGTCGCCGTCAAACTCTAGTGTGTTGCAGTGGACGGAGGAAAGCAGTGACGGAGGGAGGAGCTCGTGCTCTTCATCGACGAGGTCGAGCGGGAGTAATGGTGGATTCTCTCTGTTGCTGTATGCTTGGAGCAGGGATTAGAATCCGAAATGGAAACAAACCACACAGTTCATTGCAAGCCTTAATTATTTCAATTCAGGAGCAAATGTTTCTCGATTCTTTGCATGCCCTTTTCAAATTTTAATGGCTCTGTTCTGGAGTGTAATTTTATTTTGTTCATCTTCTTTACACCATGTTGCAAGTTTCTTCTCGCTGCCCATAACACTTCATTATTATTATTTTTCCCATTTTATTCTCATCTTGATTTGTCCAATAAGAATATAAATGTACATGGAATCAGTCTTTGCTTGTGTAATGAGAGTTCAAGAATCTTGGATAACACACAAGTCACCAACCTATTTCTTCTAAATATGAACCAAGAACAAAATGTGAAACTACAAGGCATTTTAAAGTGAACAGATAAGATAATAATTACTTTCTTGATAACTAGTTGCGCCTCTGCCATCATCTCAAAATAATTACTCAAAGTTTATACCAAAAAGATAAATAAATGACCACCTAAGTTTCAGTCGTTTTCGCATTTTATTATGGCATTCGATTATGAAATAAGTTCTTAGACCATGATGATAGAACGCGCCTTGTTAAAGAATTTTCTTTTTTAACTTTAAATATTCTCATGAGTCATACCCTCAAGAGGGGTTGGCTGACCCGTGAGCTGTGATCAGAATCAGAAGACAGTTTATTGAACAAATGAGGAAGAAGCACAAAGGTCAGAAGACCGTTTACCTTGAAATTGAATACTGAATACTTGAAAGCAAAGCGACATTGCAATTCCACGGTGGAATCATTGTGTAGAGTACGTAATCCAGATAGAAAGCAGCTCTCTTCTTTCCCTTTACAAATGGCCTTTGGGATCCTCTCTCTCTTTTATGTTCTTTCCACATTCTTTTATTCAAAAAAGAAAAAGAAATGGCGCCTCTGGTCCCTGTTTCTTTTTCCTTTTCTTTATTAATATTAAAGCAACCCAGATAAATTTTAAGTAGCAACTGTCAAGTACGTGTAATTGCGCTACCATTTTTATACCTAACAGGTTATCACGCAACTCAAAAGTTGAGTTTGAAATAAGCAGATTATTCATGTAACTTCAAAGTTCACTGCTTTTTCCCCCAATTCCTGAGGAACTAGAAGCCATTGATTATTTTGTTGAAGTATGTCAATTCACATCCAAATTGAAGGCAGCACCCAATGAATCGATGGACGTGAGTGCAAAATAGGAATAATTCAGCCGACTGAATTTCTGGAGTTGAAGTTGAAAATCTGGCCAATTGCTTCGAGTGCAGAAACATCCCAACTCTCAGCATGCCTCACAATCTGTCTCCAAAACAGAGGGAAAAAGAAAAAGTTGCATGCACCAGTTAGTATATATGTAATATAGCTCGAAGGGCAGAAAGAAATCAGTTTAAATGCATGTGGCAGCAAGATAAGGTTGTATTAATTTGTTTTAACTTTGAAATTTTCGTCCAATTCATAAAGAGTGCTTCCATCAATACAAATCAGTGGTCTCCAAGGGAGCTTCAATTCAGTCCTGCATGTCAAACAAAGACGAAGGCAAGGATTTTACTAATGATGCTAATTTAACTAGATTTTAGGGTATATATGAATAACAAAGTGCTTAAACAAAGTAACTTTAATGTCAAGCTAACAAACTTTAAAAAAAAAAAAAAGTTTGAGCACCGTAGTTTCCAGGTTGCCGCAATAAATTTCGTGTCAGCAGCAACAACCTTCTCAATCTTTTGAAGTGTAATAGATGCAGAGTCAAAGAAAGGAACAAGTAATTTCAAGTTGCGCCCATACAACTCCCTACCTGAACCATACATTGGTTTTAGTTACTGGCCAAATTTCCACTCTCAAGCTACCTTATTTGTGCCCCATGAACATGATTCAACTTACCCCGAAAGCTAATAGTTGGATCTTCAAAGATGCAATCTTCAGCATATATAGAAGGCGTGAAATTCCCTATAGTGGAATCAAAGCAAGCAGTCTGAGTAAGAGATCGCACTTACTACTGAAATGAAATAAAGCAACAAGAGTGGTGAGTTAAACCTGTAACAAAATAAGCATTCACGTAATCAGATTGAATGATGTTTAGAACATCATCCACACATGAAACAGGGGATTCATCTGCTTGTTCCTCCGTGACACTAATTAGCAAAATGCAGAAAATGAGAGCAAGGCAGGAAGAAATAATAAGGATGAGAAGAAGTTAATAGAAGGCACCTTGTGGGAGAGAAAAGGCGCAAAAGCTCAGTGACTGCACTTACTGCTATTCTCAAAGGGGCAGGTGTTTGTGGGTTGAGAGCGGCATAATTGGTTCTCTTTGTTGAGCAGCATTTGACGCCATGGATTCTCTGCAACTAAAGCATTGAATCAAAATTGCAAACAAAAATCAATTTATAAATTTATAATTTATGACCAAAACCTCTCTTCCCGCGATACCTGGGAGTACAAGCTTGTCACCGGAGGCCCAGTCCTCCATAACACTTTTGCCATTTCTCTCTCTCTTTCTGCTTCTGTGTCAATTAATTAATTTGTTTCTAACCCTATTTTGTATTTTCCTTTTCCTTCATTTTCTCATGAGAAATCCCTGCGTGCTGTCATTTTTTTTTGAAAAATATATATATATATATATATATATATATATATATATATATATATTGTGTGGTTGTGGTTAGTGCCTAGTGGCAGTGGACACTCCAATGATTTCATGAATGAATCCGCCATGTGTGGTTAAATTAAACATCATCCATAGCATACATCAAATAAGTGGTGGGGACTTGAGGGATTTGGTAAAGACCACTCAAAACATTTACCTCATTGTATATGTTAAATAAAATATACGTCACCTCATAATACTTGGAATATAAATTATAATGCATGTATGACAAAATTAAAATGTGGGTAGAAGAATAAAAAGTTATTTGTTGTGCAATAAAACTACAAGAAACTTTTTTTGTCACAGTAAAACTAATAGAAATATAAACAATTTGATAACGACAAAAAAATTAGAGAGAAAAAATTAGGGAAGACTTTCATTTTTATTTAAATGTGTGTATAAAACTTTAAGGCATGCTTCTATTTATCAATATTATACGAAGTGTTTGTCAAATTGAAAGAACTTTTTATATATTTAATACATATGAATGTTTAGACTCCCTACCCTTGAATAACTTTTACTTAGGAACGAATGGGGAAGATAAGATGAATGATTTGTGCTATTATTTACTAGATAGATTCATGAACTAATGAAAAGGATTAAATGAAATTATTTATGAAAGTTATAATTAAGCTGCCTCAAGTATTAGGAGTATTGTTTTGATCAATTAGTCCCAAATAAAGGCCAAGTTCATTTTTGGCTCGTTTGACGTTTGTTGGTACACTTCTAGATCCCTCGTCATACGGATCTGGCTTAGTTTGGGTGTAAAATGATGTGACTAATTTTTTTTAAAAAATGGGATCTAATATTTTTAAAATATTTTTCTGAAAGCATCTAATATCTTAAAATATTTTTTAAATAGTATGTAGTATTTTTTCAATTGTACTTAATGTCCATTACAATTTTATCATTAATTATTTTTTCAATTCCAAAAATTATTTTAAATTTTTTTTTTACTTTTAACCCTTTAAAATATTTCATTTGTACCCCGTGTCTTAGGAGATTAACTACAATTTTACTATTAATATATTTTTTTAATAATAATGAGCACCCAAAATTTAAGATACCGATTTATTGATTTTCACCTACTCTACAATATTTTTTCAATAACATCTAATATATTAAAATAATTTTTAGAGTTAAAAAAATAAATAAGCCACTGAATACAACAACAAAGATATTTTAAGAGATTAAAATATAAAATATTATTTTAAAACACTACATGCTACTTACAAAATATTTTAACATAGATATTTTTAAAAGAATATATCAAAAATATAAGACATCATTTAAAAATAAATCAACCTCGTCCTTTTACATCCAAAACTACACCAAAATTGGTGTAGTATTGAGAAAATGAATGGCAGCGCGACTGGATAGCAGCGTACTGAACCGAGATCCCTCGTGATATAGCATCAACTATCGACAGTGAAGACAGTGAGTGTGTCACTCATCCATCGGTCTGGCCTCTAATCCCTTTTATCTCCGGCAAGCCACTGAAGCCACCACCATGGCAGATGCCAACGCCGCCGCCAATCGCCCTATCAAAATTATCACAGGCGCCGACGCCTTTGGCTGTCCTCTCAAAGATGCTTTAGTCTCCCATATACGTTCCCTTAACATTGACGTCGAAGATCTCGGAACTTCATCTTACTACTCAATCGCAGCCGAGGTAGGCCGACGAGTTTCCGAGTCTTCGTCGTCGTCTTCCTCCTCCCCTGAGATTCGCGGCCTTGTCGCCTGTGGCACCGGCGTAGGTGTCTCGATCTTCGCCAACAAATTCCCGGGCGTCTTCGCCGCCAACTGCTTCAGCCCCTCCGACGCCCTAAATGCTCGCTCCATCAACAATTCCAATGTTCTCGCTGTCTCCGGCAAGTCCACCTCCCCTGAATTGGCCATTGAAATTCTGGATACCTGGCTCAAAACTCCTTTCAAATCCCCGTGCCCTGCATCTGACGACAAGCCCTGGCCCGATGAAATTCAATCGTTTCTCGATAATGCGCTGGTGGAGATGCCCAAGATTGGGGAGGCATCTCCTGCGGTGGATACCTGCGCGGTTTGTTGTTTGGTGAAGAACCGAGAACTGAATCCGATTGATATGATTCCAGGTGGGTCGATGAAGATTCTGAGAGAAACCCCAACGTCGGCTTTTGTGAGGTTCAAGGCGGGGAGCGTGGAGCCGGCGCATCACCACACGTTTGGTCACGATTTGGTGGTGATGGAAGGCAAGAAAAGCGTTTGGAATTTGAGTAAGAAGGAGAGATACGATTTGACGGTTGGGGATTACTTGTTCACTCCGCCTGGGGATGTGCACAGAGTGAAATACTACGAGGACACTGAATTTTTCATCAAGTGGGATGGCCATTGGGATATGTTCTTTGACGAGGATCTTGACTCCGCTAGAAGCGCCATTGACAAGGAGATCGCCGATAAGCCCCCGAAATTCTAATCAAAGTCAATGGCCTTTCGTTGACAAGGAGTTTGCCTCATTGCCTGTGACCACCCTCGTACAAGTTATGACATTTTCTTCTGATCGTGCTGCTATCCTTTCCAAGGATGTTGTATCATATTAGTCGTTTGGTGTGTTTCCTTCTCCTCTTTGTAATCGAAATAATAAAAGTGTGTTCCATCGTTGCTTTGAGACTGCCCTCCCTGTTTTGAGCATATTGATCCGAGTTGTCATGGCTGCCAGAATAAATGATATATTTTGGAACTGACGGAGTTAAAGCAGATACAAATGTCAATTCATTGTACTTGTTTGAAACAATGATGAGAGTCTTTAAAAATTATTTTTTAATCGTGAGATAAGTATATAAAAGGAAAGTTATCTCGATTTACGTATATAAACCCTTGTAAGCAAGATTTGGCAATCTGATATTCTAAGAAGCGTCTTAGTGGCCATTGTGCAACTTTAAGCAATCAGCTGAGTAAATTTAATAACCCATCGTCATAAGCATCGCTAGTTGCACAGATCGAACAGTTACCCCATGACTAATCAAATTTTGTGATTATTTTCTGGATTCCATCTTACATTTCTCTACGAGGATTACATGTAGGGTGAGCCTAATGCACATGATTGTAATTCCCTAATCGGTAAATATGAAGTGTAATTTTGTGTGTTTTGTGTAAGGATGATAGTCTCTCAAACAAGACTCAATTCATCTGTAGTATTTGCAGTTTGAAGGAGGTCTTGAAACTCGGTAGCAATCTTCTTCCGCAATGCCAGCAGTTCTTCCCCTGCATCGCATATGTACGCTGAGGCTTGCCTGCCGGACAACGTTGCACCTTCCATGCTGTCTATGTAGTCCTGCCCAAATTATCTCTTTTAGCCTTTCCAGTATTTAACATGCACATACAACTAATAAATACACCTATGAATTATACAAGTCACCTATGCCCAATGTAACTTAAATCTCAGAACTGCTCTGAAACTTCTAGAAACTGAAGAACAATTAAAAAGTTTGACAAAAGCTCAAATGAATTAGGTACAAAAGTCGGCATAGTAGTGATTTACTCTGAGTTCATAATTGGATGTGCATAAGCTGGCTATAAAGGGCAACCAGGAAATTCTTTCTCCAACCGATGGAGCCAGTTCACTATAATAAATCGTATTAGGAAACCCAGGAACCTAATAAGGAATTTAAACATGATAGAGTAACTTTGTAGGATCCATAAATTTCAGATTAAAATATTTTGGCATGCTTCTATCATGGTTGTCATATGTGCTTAGGCCACGGCACAACTATGCTGCAAATTAAGGAAATCCAGGGTGATTAAAACTAACCTGCTTTGTATAAGAGCCAGCAAGGAAGAAATTCTTCACTGGGGTCTTCTGATCGGGTCTAAATGGATCTTTACCAGGTCCTTCACGGTACAGAGATTGTCCAATCTTAACCACAGATGACCATGTCACTTCTAAACCTTGAGATGATGGGAACAGTGCCAAAACCTGATGAAGTTTTTGTAAGGCAGAACAGTGAAAAATCAATGACGCTTAACCACAGAAAATGCTGAGCTGATGCAATCCCAAAAATACAAGTGACCACATTAAAGGACATCGAGATCTAACAAAGCAACTCAAAACACACAAGAAACGCCAGGCATCAGAACCAGCTCCTTGTGTGATAACATTTCAGTGTCAATAATGCATCTTTAAGGTGATTGTCGTAGTTCATGGGAAGAGGGTTCCCCCCCCCCCCCGGGATCCTACCTGTTTTGCTACTCTTGAAATAATTTCTTCATTTGGTAAGGGCATGTATGGATCACCGGGTGTCAGAACACATCTGAAAAATGGAAATAACATTATGTACTTAGAGGGTCAACACACAATAAAATGCTAAAGTACACTTTGGAGTTAGTGACAAAGTTTTAGAATTAGAAGCTTGTCCACATATTGTTATGGAAGTAAAATCCTTACTGGAGTAACGATCCTTGTCCCTCAATGTAATAATCTTCCGGAGACGTGAGTGCAAGATCTGCAAAGCAAGAAAAATCTGCATCTGGAGTATAAAGGAGATTATCTAGCCCAACAGCTTTCCTCAGTTGCCTGTCAGTCAAAAAGGAAGGATTCATAAAGAAATTCCACAATTCAAATGTTTAAAGGGTAAGATATCACTCATTAAATGAACGCATGTGTTCTAGTTTCTATATGGACTTTAAAATCAAGAAAATCACCTTGACTTTTCTAGATCCTGCAACTCTGTGACCCAGCCATTGTATCTGAGCTGCACTGTGACCACAGGAACACCTACCAGTTCATATATGTTTTTGAAAAATTCCTGTTCCTTCCACTCTGATGGAATGAGTCTTTTAATCCCAGGGACATCGCAAGCTGCCATCATGTCAGTGACATTCCAAGGCATTGGAAATTATTTCCGCAGTATGGGCATATAATACAAAAAATAACTATGGATTACTGTTTCTAACCTGCAACATAAGCGTCAGCTTTCACAACTTTTTTGTTAGTAGCCTGAGAAACAATAAAGTAAGAGATGCTAACTTCAAGAAGATATTATCGTAAGATGCACACATTCCTCGTGGAAGAATGAAGGGGAAATATTGTTTTTCTAAAGAAAAAATAAACCAACAGTTCGATCTGCAAGTACCAGCAATTTCTTAGTCTCACCAAGATAAGTTTGTCAATTTGTGTTTGGTATGTCAATTTTCACGAACCACAATACAAGAAATCTTATGTTGAAATGTTATAAGTGATCAATGCCGGGCAGGTTTGGCAACAAATTTCACTGCATCAGCTCAGGACTGTAGCTATCCCAAGGCAGGATGCAGAAGAAGATACTAGGCAACGATATAACAGTTAGTATTAATAAGGGTTGACTTGTGAGCTTAATGGCATGATAACGTTAATGTCAGAGTTTGTTTCTAAATATAAAAGCTAAGTTTGGATTACTTGTTTTATCTGAAGTATAACCATCATTGTTCCAGTGCAAAGGCCCAATACTTCCACAGTTTCAACAATTTTATCTTGGGAATTAACTTAAAATGAATCATGAAGAAGCATGTAAAAACTTCAGAAAAGAACATAAAATATATCACCTTTGACATAGAAAGTCCTGTAACATATATACTCCCATCAGCAGATTTATCATTAAGTATCCCTCTGCATCCCCACCTAAGATGAAACCTGTTCAAGCAATGTATGAGATTCTAACTAGGGAGGGATTTTTATAGTCTAGGCAACATTCCATATTAAAATTATACCTGCCCCCTCTGTCTGTGATGTACTTTCGTATAGGGCCACTCAAATAAACATCTGGTGAACCTTTCAGCATTCTCAGAAGGGAAGCCTCAGTTTTTGTGGCAAACAAAGCAAATATGGTGAGCATACAACGAGCACTGATATTATCAGAGTCAATAAATCCAAGGGCATATGCAACTGGATCCCACATTCTCTGGATACTCAGACGTGAGCCACCTTTGGACAAAAACCAATCTGAAAAGCTAACCTGTACAACATACATGTACATGAGGAATGAAAGTTAAAACAGAGGCAAAGTATCAGTATACTTATTTCATTAAGTATATGGACTAAGGCCAATGAACACTCCTCCCACTCGCTCCCTTTTCATAATTTTGTGAGCTTGTCATGGATATGCATGTATGTGGGGTGGGAACAGGTGGAAAACGCCCAAATTGAAAAGTAGGTTAGCACGTGACAAAGAAACTCCGTCAAGAAGGGATGAATAATAACCCGGGGGGGGGGGACCCTCTTACACTATCTAAATCCCGTATATCCTTCAATGCACCATCCGGATCAATAAGAGCCTTGACAACTGGACTCAGTGCCAGAGCAACAGCGTTTCTAGCTTTATCATAAGTCTGCAAATAGCAATCAAGTCTGAAGTTAGTCGCATTGATGACATTGAATAAATATAATCTTTTAATAAATTATAGAGTATGCCAAGTTAAGCGAATGGTGACTTTTTTCTCTCTGAAGTCAAGCAGAGTTTTGGAAAAAATAATGCTGTGCATTATTATCAAGTGGAACCATGTTTCTTGACGGTAAGTACGATCAAGAGATGCAATCAAGATAAACACAATTTATTCTGACATTACCTTGAGTTGATTTGTGGACAAAAATGCATTTATCCCATGCAGTGGTGCCCCAATAGGAAAGCGGAAATCTAGTTCTGCACTGGCAAATTAAGTTATGAACAACAGATCATGAAATTTTTGGATGTGGCACACTCATGGAAATGGGAAAAAATTATTAGCGAAATAAATATTGAACGCAGCAAGGAGAAATCAGATCCAAAAGTTCAGCCCTAAACCATACCTCCAATTTGTCCTCCTTTGTTTACAAAAGTGTGTGTATGCTGCTTCACCAGAAGATTTTTATCCGCGCCCACCTAATCATGAAAGCATGAAAACCAATCAGATACCAGGAAAAGGGGGGCAATCAGAAAACAGGTTTCATGGCCAAAAATAGAGACAGAAAGAATGCAAGTAAGAAAGATGATAGACAAGCCAAGTGACTCTTAGCAAACTCTGTTAACCTTTTTCATCAAACGGAAAAGATTGTTGTAGCAACCGAAGAAAACATGCAATCCCATCTCAATGTGATTTCCTTGTTTATCAACAAAGGAACCAACTTTTCCTCCGATGAAAGATCTGGACTCGTATATATCCACCTGAATGAGAGAATTTTAAGAAATAACAACGTGAGTTGACATTAGCTAGAAAATCCTAGTGCATTCTGTACCACAAACAAACCCAAAAAAAAAAAAGGCAGGAGTTAAACCTCGTGTCCTTGATCCAAGAGCTCCACTGCAGTTGCCATACCCGCAAGCCCAGCTCCTATAATGGCCACTTTTAGCTTGGGTCCTCGATAATGTTCAGGTTCTGGAGGAAACAGCCCTTTTGGCGCTGGATGTAAACCAATTATTTAATCAAACTTCAAAGGATAGTTAGTTAAACAATTTCTTATAATTTCAGGTCCTTAGTGACAAGGACCCTCAATATCACTTCATAAAAACATTTACTAAACTCAGTCTCCACTGACCCGCCGACATAAATCAGATACGATGTGCGAGGATTGCATTGAAGAACAGCACAAAGCTCAGGAAAAATAGAAAAATGAATTAAGTTAAACCAACATAGAAAAAAGAAAAGAGAAGAGAAATCATGCTCGGTAATCATCTCCTATTGCTGTGGTATTCCCCCCATCTCCTCTTCTCGTCCCAAAGAAAACAAAGAAAGAATAGTGTGTGTAACCATGTTAAACTCAAGGTGAATTGAATTTCCAAAAAAAATTGAAAAAATCCCCAAATACAGTCAAAATTTCATCTCATAAAAACATAAAGCATGAGCAGCAAAACCGATGGCTGGAGAGAGGATTACTAACCGTTAACACTCATGTCGGAAACATTGGTATCCAAAGAGCAGCTAACCCGACTCTTGTGGGTGGTCTTTACCAAGCGGCTACGGGGGACCCAGAACCAAGCAGAGTGTCCTCGAGTTCCAGGGAGGGAGGTCGCCGGGTAAAGAATTGAAGAAGCCATAATTAGAGTTTAGAAACAAAGAAAAAAATGAAGTTTGCGTTTGAAGTAAATTAAAGAAAGGCCATGAATTTGAGGGCGAATAGAGGGATCAAAATGAGGCAATACGGAATAAAAGGTAGGCGAAAATAGAGCATCTGCACATGCGAGTGTGGAGGAGATACCGAAATTGAAAAGTTTGTCACGTAGTTGAAGAACGGAGAAGTAAGGAGGTTAGGTCAGAGGGAGTAAGGGGTTATTGGAAGAGGAATTATACAAGGAAAGAATTGAGATGGTGGAGACTGGAACCGAAAAATGGCACAAGCCATCATGCACCAACGAAAACTCTCAGGTCACAGGCCGGTTGCTTGCTTGTCTTGTTTCGGAGAGTGGACATGAGCACTATCACACTTTCTCATCCAACTTATCTATTCCCTTCCATTTTTAAACTGTGCTCTGCGAATGCGCTACGTGTCAGCTGCTAATTTGTTGCTTTTTTGCCCACCTGGCCTATGGGTGGCCTTATACCTACTTCTTTTGAGTTTTTCTGTTCTAAAATATATGCCGATCACCCAGTTCATGGCTCTTGTCCAGCATTAGCACCAACTGCATAAAAATAACGTTTGATACAATTTCGTTAGAGTGTGTTTCGTTTGAGGTGAGCAGAAGAGAGGATATGTTATCTTATTTAATTTATTAAAAAAAATGTTACCTTAATTAGTTTATAATATAAAAAAAAAAGAGAATGGGATTCTTTATATAAAATAAAGGGAGAGAAGGAAATTTAATTAATTTCCCATCCCCTCTAACTACACGCACCCTTAAAAAATGAAAAAAAAAAAAAACTCTTAAACATGCATTTTTCAGGCCGTAAACGCTTATTCCCCGCTCAGGTATGGTAAATGGGAATATTGGGCTAAGTGGTCCAGTTTTTCAGGCCGTGCGAGGAAATATGATGCCCAAAACTAATGAGAGGGACCAGGCCTGAATGGAGATTAGCCCAACTAATAGGGGTTTGTTGATTCTGGGTGGCGGCTGGTGCAAAGAACATGGTGGGAGTGGGCAAGTATTTGGTTTGCCTCCCATCACCATGAACGAGCCATTATGAGTAACATGAAAACTGATATTTATATTTTTGAAATTAAAACAAAATTAAGGAGGCTAGCAACTCACATTGAAAAGGAAATTAATTTGAGTCAATGCAATCACATGGGGGATGTTTTTGGGAATTAAATGTAGCACGCCATGGGAACGCATGAACATGAAATGTGAAGTTGGAGCTTAGGTGGGTGTTTGGATAAGTTGATTTAGATGTCGTGGTCCTTGCCTTACGACTTGAAAATGGCCTTGTTATTATTAAGCATCCACCAGACAGTGCCTTCTCTTCCTTTGATTTATTAACCAAACCATTAGGCATCTTTTCCTTCACATGCCAGTGTGCCCTAATCCTTTGGCTAAACATGTGCCTCTTTCCCTCTCATGATCTGTTTTCTGGGACACCCCCTGCAAACTGTAAACCATTTATGTCCCTGCTTCCTTCATTTTTCTCTCTTGCAAAAGTAGGTTGCTCCAATCATTTGCATTGAAAAATTCAAGATTAATTCGACCTATCGTCATCATGTTGCTTTTTGGTTTGTGTCTGAAGGACAATAGAAAAGGGAGATGAGGAACCTATCAAGTTTAAATTTAGTGGAGTTCATTACTTTTTCTTCCTAACAAATAAATTAAAGTGCTGTCTAGATCATCCATTTGAGGGCTCCCACGCTTGAAATGATAAATTTATAATAATGGGTTTTAGCTGTTTGGTTGGGACTTGGGATAGGAAGAGCCCACAACTCATACGGTATATTAGTCACGTAACAAAATGTTGAATGCGTACGTAGGTTTGTGTGTGTGTTCTCTCTCACTCGTCTTCTTGCTGGCATGTTTCAAAAGGATGGGGCCCTAAAATATCTGTATAAATTATTTGTTCATACTTTATATAGAAGGGTTTGGTTTTTATGCTTAATCATGTATAATCCGTATTATTCCACCTAACTTTTTCACTGTATGGATTAATTGATATTTCCCTTTCTGAGATCACCTAAGTGAGATGGGGAATAATTGATGTTGAAATTTGAAAGCACGGTCTTTGTGGGAACACAGTGAGGAGGGCAAATTGAAGGGCAGGAGGTTTTTTTTTTTTTTTTTTTTTTTGGGCCAGAAGAAGGGCGGGAGATTGATACTGAAATAATAAATAAGATTATAATGGGATTGGATTTAATGAATGCATAGGATCCTAAGTGGCACTAATGCGCCCTAACCTTCAAACACCTCACATGGCCCTTTCACACAATTTGTCATATAATTCTAATTCGTTTACGGATTTGGAGGAATCAAAATCCGTTTTTAGAAGTGTAGTGATTGTGTGGCATGTGTGGTGTACCTTCAATTATCATCGGAGCACAAATAAATTTGGTTCCAATTTTGAAAGAAAAAACACAGACAAAAACTAGGACACACCAATCGGTAAAAGACAAAGCCTGGGTTCAAGTGTTGGGTGGATGGACCATTTCTTTTTCTGGATCTATTTACTTCTCCCTTTAATAACTAATGATTATTTCCCATTTCAAATGTAGAAGCTAGATAGGGTTTATTTTGGTATTAAAGGTCATATTTCAATTTTTTATCTACAAACTAGTTGTTTAACTTGTATAATAAGCACTGAAGAAGTATGTAACAAATCAGCATTTGCTATAGTGTTTTTACTTGATGCAAAAATATAAGCCATTTATCCTTTAATGATCATCATTAAATTAAGACAAGGGCGGGCCAGCACGCAAGCATCCTATTTTTATAGTTACTCTAAAGATCACTCTCTATTAAGAACAAATAAAAAATGAAGCAATTTACTATGAAGAGAGCACAGACCTAAATCACTTAGGGGCATCAACCAACCATGCAGGTCAGATAAACCTGGTTTCTTATCCTGTGATTCAAACCATTATTTTAGAAGTAGGAGAGAATGCTATATATATCAGAAAGGGCATCCCATCTTTAATCTCCCCGGTTGAATTGATTTGACCGATGGCAAAAGTGATAATGTAACAATTAAATAAAATAAATAATTACATGTACGTACAATAACGCATATAATAAATAAATTCATGATAAGCCTAATTATTGACACCGTAACAGCATAATATATAAAGTTTTATCAGGATTTTTGTCATCATCGATTTTTTTTTATCTTTTATATTTTTTGAAAACTCTCTTCAGCCGTTTTTTAGGGCTCAAAATTCTTCTGGTTTTTAAAAAAATCGATCCGTCTTTTTCCCAAAAATGAGTCACTCATCACAGTAATCAAACAATTTGGGCTCACTTTTTTTTTTTAAATATCATCATCTACTATATGATTTGAGATTCGTGGTTATTTTTTTAATATAAATATCTTTTTTAAAATTCAAACTCAGAATATAGAAAAATTAAACAGGATCTTACACCATCAAACCCATTATTTGTTGTTTCGCTTTTCAATCATACATTAATTGGGACTCCAAAATCCAAATAGCTGACACTCCATTGCAAACGTGAAGAATTATTTTTTATTTTTTTTCCGTCTGTCGTTTCGTTTTATTTCTTCTTCGGCCGTTCCTCAATATCGGGTCATGCATTTTGCTTTTATTTTATTTTAGATCTATGGTACGGCGTTTACGGAATCAGCGGCCAGTCAAAGTTCCCAACTCGCCATAATACTTTAATCTCTCCTTTCAAGCTTATCAATTATCATAATCATTTTTGACTTATATGTCATGAAAAGAACATCTCAGGTCCACAAACCTCAAAGAAAACGTCATTAAATAAAGTGGGCGTGCATTGTAAGAAAAGACTTCCGTTCCCCGCCTTTTAATTTCCCCCCTTTTTAATTATTGATTAATCGAAAATCACCATATCATTCATCAAGCAGTGACAAATATTGCCTCCAATCTTTAACATAATATATAGTTTGTAATATACTTTCTCTATAAATAAGGTTATTCTAACCAAATTGTGAGGTTTTAGATAGCAATTAAAAATAATAAATATAATTTTGTTTTCAAAAATTTCCTTTTTTACCAATGAGTAAGAGAAAATAATATTGAGAAAGTGATGAAAGATGATATATCGGAGAAAGATTATGCGAGAGAGAATGATATGAAATGAGTCAATATTTTAATTAATGTAATGTATGAAATTAATTGAGGATAAAATAAGTAAAAATGTATTAATTATTTATACCAGCTAAATTGGGACCTTATAAAAAAGGATATGCCCATTAAAAAAGTATGACCTTATATATAGGGACGGAGATAATAATTAATTAGGCTCTAATAGGTTTTTCAACTAACGTGCTAAATAAGATCGTGTTATTGCAATAATTAATTATTATGGGAGACTTAATGACTTATAGTCAAATAATAAAATCATAAGATCAAAGGGTAGATTATAAGACTTAATAATTAATTATTATGGGAGACTTATAGTCAGATAATCAAATCATAAGATCAAAGGGTAGATTACAAGACTTAATTTATACATTTGAATAGAGAAGTTTGTGTGTGTATCTCCCTCTCTCTCGCACACACATATATATATACATAGGGAGAATCTCATATAAACTATTTAAAATAAAAAAATTGTAAATAAGGTTAGTAAATTTAACAAATTCTTAATTGAGTTAAATGAGAGGATTTAATTATTTGAAAGAAACTATTTTAAAATGAAGTATATATCAGTTTACTATGTCAATTATTTAATTTAAGCAGTTGTCGATGAGAGGATTTGATTATTTAAAAGAAACTAATTAAACGATTAGTAAGTGGCTTATGCTTTACTTCTATGAGGCTGTATTTGACTAAGTTAATACTTACATAGTATTTAATATAAAATATATTTATTTAATTTTAAAAAATTAAAGAAATTAAATATGTAATAAGATCTCTCTAAAATATTTATATACAACATTATATTTTGTATTGATTTATATGTTCAGCGAATTAATTAAAAAAAATGATAAATGCAAGTCTTGCGTTTATGATTGAAAGAGTAGTTTTCTTCATGGCCATTGATATTTAAGCTTTACAATGTTTTTGCAAGTAAGTATACACATGAGAATCTTGTCAAACTTGTCTCATCATTCCACAAGATATTTGTTTGGATGAGGTTTTAAAAGATTTATAAATATTTATACACATAAGTCAAAAACAACACCCATTTCACATATTTACTTCATATACCATAAACTAGAGAACCAATTACAACCTAACACTACATGCATCAAGCATATCCTTCTTTACGAAGGTGTCCAAATCCAGGAAGCTTCCTGAAAAGGAATGAAAACCAGGCATGCATGAAAGAGCTTGTTTGGCTAAAAAATCTGCAGCTTCATTGGCATCGCGGGGGATATGCTGTATACTTTTAACACACCAGTCGTGATTAAATCAATCCTGAATGTGATTCACCAGCTGATGTTCCTCCTGCAATTAACCTCTCGTGCATCCTTTGGTAAGTAACTCCGATCCACAACAGAAAGGGAATAAGTTTATAATTAAAATCAGTTTCCTTTCCCCATGTTCCCAGGCAATCCTGAGACCTAGTAAGCAAGCCCACAATTCTGCCGTTAAAAGATCTTCTTGGTCAATCCGATGCACGAAACCTGCTAAACAAACCCCGTCGGAGCTCCGAAAGAGCCCTCACAACCTGCACTCTTCGTTAAATCTAAAAAGGCACCATCCATATTCACCTTGCACCAACCCTGTTCCGGAATAGTCCACCACCTAGCCAAAACAATATTTGAGTTCTCCTGCATTCGATATTATCGTGTTAAATTACATGTATCGTGTGTTCATGGATTTAAATATTTATTATTTATTATTTTTTCCTTTTATTTCAAGCACATGTTATTTAAAATAAAATCATAATATGACCATTGAAATGAGAACCATATCTTTTTAATTATACATATATGTATCTTGTGTTCATAGATTTAAATATAAGAAAGTTGTCCATAAATACTTCATTAAAAACTTATTTTTTAAATGCGACCTTAGTGTGCAAGCAATTTTCTCGTATCCAAAAGATATTCTCTTATGTTCAATATATGTTTCTTATATGATATTTTCTTGTGTTCGGACAATTTTTCCTTGTGTGTAAAATATCTTCCCTTAAATATTTTTAGGTCTCATTTGACAAATAAGTTTATAATGAAGTATTTATGAGTAATTTTCTCTTTGAATATTTATTTTTGTTATGTATAAATATTTTTTCTTTTTATTTTAAGCACATGTTATTTAAAATAAAATCATAATGCGACTATTGAAATGAGAACCATATCTTTTTAATTATACATATATGTATCGTGTGTTCGTGGATTTAAATATTTATTTATTTTATTATAAATATTTTTTTAATTTTAAGGACATGTTATTTAAAATAAAATCATAATACGACAATTGAAATGAGAACTAATTTTTCAACAAGTTTGATGTCCGATCCAATTTTATCAACATTAGTGCACATAATGTCGAGGAGCTCTTACTTTTCTCCTCACTTTTAATTATCTTCATCTAAACATTGGGTTAATATTTTGTGTGGTTGTTTGTGGGGATTAATAGTAAAAAGGATGAGCACGCTTTAGGTCTATGCATCTCAATGACAACCCCCATGTATGTGTATACACACACTGACATATTATTTTTTGACTTTAATATAAGAGACAATTAATTTTATTTTAAGATATTAATAAAATTAAATAAATTACTTAATTATAACATATATTGTGTATCATTATTTTATATACCAATTTATAAATAAGACAAGCTAGTTTGGAAGAAAATAATAAATAAAAACATTTTAGCATAATTAATTTAATTTTTATAATTAAAAAATCAACTGACTTTAATATTAAAAAAGTGAGGAAGTATTTTTTCCCTCTATGAGAATTGTCATGTGTTAGAAAAACAACATTTGGTCGGCGGTTCCTCATGTTCACGAACATGAAGGGACTTGAGAACATTTTCACGGCAAGAATCCACCACGAGGGCAACTTTGTAAATGGAATAAATATGGGGACTAACTTATAAATATGTGATGATTAGAGGGATCGTTTTTGAGAAAGTAGAGTACGGGCCTACGGGGGATCAAATTGAAACATAAATAGAAAGCACGGGGACCCATAAATTAAATTTTGCAAATTTTAATCGGGAAGATGTCGGCCCATGCAAGTGTGCCTATAGGACGGGCAACAAACGCTTGAGCTCACACGCTATTAATTATTGACATATATATATATATATATATATATATATATATATATATGGGCGCGCGCCCTCAGCGTCATATTCATCACCGGAACTGGGTATTCGAAGTCCATTTCCATTGATGTTTTTGACAAAGCGAGGCTTGCGAGCCTATGCCCGATTATTTAGCTTGGTCACAAGTTTAACTTTCCAGATTATTTCCTTCACAAAATAAAATCATTTTGCTGTTGCTAAAGTGTGCCTTTTTAGTTATTTTCCAAGTTTTATCTATTGTCTGTACTTTTTTACATAAACTCTCTTAACATACATATATACATATAATGTTCATATTGTCAATTATTACTTCACTAAAAATATATAATATGATGAGAGATATATCTATGTATATAAATCAAAGATTGAGGGTTATTCATATAAAAATTTAAATTTCAAAAATTATATAATCAACATCATATCATGCTTTATTAATAAAATTAACAATATATTTATGTAATATATAATTATTTTTAATAATAATTTATATACAATTAAATTACGAAGAAGATAATTTTAATTATTAAATGTATTAAATTAATTAAAAATTTTCCATAGTTATATATTTATTGATTAAAAGATACAATCATTGAATTAAGAAAAGAGAAGTTATTTTTAAAACAATTTATTGTGTTTATTTGGGATAGTGTTTGAAGCCTTCAAAAATAGCTTTTCAATCATAATTTATATATAAACGAGATAAGTATGTGAGTTGAGTTTTATTTCAATTTATGAAAAAAAATATTCATAAATTAAAAATAAACTATCCCAAACAAGCTAAATTACATACTAATATTGTATCAAAATTGGTAATAGCATGGCCTAGGTCATGTCGCCAGCTCAGCTACAAGCTTTTGAGTCTGTTTGGTTCAAAGGGAGGGGATGAGACATGAGGGAATGGACGGTAGGGGAAGGGAGATATTAACTAATTTATTATTTTACCTTTATACGTTAGCTTACATTTTTTATGCTTATATAAATAATTTAAATTAATTTTTTTGAAATGAAATTTATTTAAATTAGTTTACACCTCAATATAAATCAAATAAATTATCAAAATTCAAATTTGTTTTACCAAGCAGACACAATTTATTTTAATTCACACTGTTGGAATTACTAAAATAATTATTGGTAAAAAAATAAGATTATAATTTTGTGCAAAAGAAGTATCACAAAAGCTGTGAGAGACGATGTCAGAACTCTGTGACCGTGTGTTTTTAATTTTTATTTAAGGGAATCAATGAAAATATGAATTTTTATTTAAGGGAATCAATGAAAATATGAAAAAGTCACGCACTTCCCTCCAAATCCCTCAATTTAGAGGAAACAAAAATAAGAGGAGGGGAGGGATTTGGAGCCCTCATTTAACTCCCTCCCTTCTAATTTTTTATACCAAATAAAAAAAAAGATTTATTTTTCATCCCCTAACCAAAAAGACCCTTAAAGAGAGAAAGCGTGCTCTCTCTCTCTAATTGTAACGTTCCGTCGCGGGTGGGTGGGTGGCTCTCTCTGCTCCTGTTTGTAATTTTGTTTCGCCTCAAAAAATTGCCATGCTTTGCCCTCTCAGTTATCAACTCTCTCCCCTTCTTTTTGTGAATTAGTACATCTTTTTCTCCCTTTTCTCTTTTTGATTAGTGTCCGTGAAAGGTTTTCCTAAGGCTCATTTTAAGTGATATATATATATATATATATATATATATATTTCCTTCTCTGTTTTCTCCCCCCCCCTCCTTCCTTCCCTGCTCCGTTGTCACTACAGAAGCGGAGATCCGCAAGGATTAAGCTGGAATCTGATCATATCATAATAGAGAAGAAAATTAGAAGATAGCGACCGGAATTGGAGAATGAATGGTGTCGCACACCTCGAACCAGATTGCTCCGAATTTGTCGAAGTTGATCCTACCGGCAGATATGGCAGAGTATAGCTTTCTTCTCTCTCCCTCTTTCCCCCCCTCTCTCCCTCCCCTCGCCCGCTCTGATGATGTTGTTTTGGTCTTTGTTTCAGTACGATGAAATTCTCGGCAAGGGAGCTTCAAAGGCAGTGTATGAATTTAGATTCATAATATCCCTTATAATTATTGTGACACCTGTTTTTGATCCATTTTTCATCGAAAATTTTAAGATCTTTGGGTTTTTCTGTTGATGATTTTGTTGGCCGTGCCTGGTTTTCCGTAATTTGAGCTCATTTATGTTTCCTTGGAGTCTGTAGAAATCAACAATTTGTGATCTTTCTGTTTACTTCTGAACTGATGCAGATATAGAGCATTCGACGAGTATCAAGGTATTGAAGTTGCCTGGAACCAAGTCAAGCTTTATGATTTCCTGCAAAGCCCTGAAGACCTTGAGAGGCTTTACTGTGAAATTCATCTACTGAAAACATTGAAGCACAAAAACATCATGAAATTTTATACATCTTGGGTCGATACTGCTAATAGGAATATCAATTTCGTGACTGAGATGTTCACTTCTGGTACTCTTAGACAGTAAGTTTGTTCTATGGAGCTCAAACTATTTGCTCCTTTTGCGTTACTTCTGTTGATCTTCTACTTTGAGATCTGTTTTGTTTCTTTTTGAAACTCATCTATTGTTATCATCGAAAAGGTATAGGCTAAAGCACAAAAGAGTAAACATCAGAGCGGTGAAGCATTGGTGTAGACAGATTCTGAGAGGACTTCTCTATCTCCATAGCCATGACCCACCTGTGATACATAGAGATCTCAAATGTGATAATATTTTTGTCAATGGACACCAAGGCGAAGTGAAGATTGGTGATCTTGGTCTGGCAGCAATTCTCCGAAAATCCCATGCTGCACATTGTGTCGGTATGTTTACCTTATGTCGCTATCATATTCGAAGATATCAAGAAGTTATTTTGTCATCTCCAATGTCAATGACAGCTAGTTGATGCCTTTGTTTTGGAAATGATTTGGCAAAATCTTGAGAAACAACACCAAAAATTCTCCTGCGGTCCATGTTGTTTAGAAAATTGGAGGATTGATTAAAACAAGGGCCAGTTGTTATGGCTTGTTACTTCATACTTTCATCTGCTACAGTGTTATATTTGCAGGAACGCCTGAGTTCATGGCCCCAGAAGTCTATGAAGAAGCATATAATGAATTAGTTGATATATATTCCTTTGGCATGTGCATACTTGAAATGGTCACATTTGAATATCCTTATAGTGAATGTACTCATCCAGCGCAAATCTACAAGAAAGTCATTTCTGTAAGATTGCTCTATGTCTATGTCTCTGTGTGTGTGTGTGTGTGTGTCTGCATAAGATGGATTTTTCTGAGTAATCAGATACGACTGACACTTTATGCCTCCAGGGTAAAAAGCCAGATGCTTTATATAAAGTCAAGGATCCAGAAGTGAGACAGTTTATTGAGAAATGCTTAGCAACTGTGTCTCTGAGGCTCTCAGCAAGAGAGCTTCTAGAGGACCCTTTCCTCCAAATTGATGATTACGAATCATTCTTAAGGCCAGCTGACAGCAGGGAATTTGATGACATGGTTCCTCTCATCCGCCACCCATTATATGATTTTCATCGAAGTTATAGTAATGTCAGTACTGAATACTCTAACGGATATGGCTATGATGGAGACTGGTATCCTCATCCGACTGAGATTGAACCCACTGGAATTGAACTCTTTCAATACCATGATGATGAACCCTGTGAAGATGTTGATATAAGCATCAAAGGCAAGAGGAAAGATGATGGGGGCATCTTTTTGAGACTGAGAATTGCAGATAAAGAAGGTTGGATTATCACTATTTTATCATTGGTACTTTATACCCATGACTTGTTAGTTTTGCTCTGAAATTGATCGTTGATCAGTCTGTGATTAATTTATATTGCAGGGCATATTCGAAATATTTATTTCCCATTTGACATAGAGACCGACACAGCATTAAGTGTGGCAACTGAAATGGTTGCAGAACTTGACATGACTGACCAGGATGTAACCAGAATAGCAGATATGATAGATGGGGAAATTGCTTCCTTGGTACCTGAATGGAGGCCAGGGCCAGGAATTGAGGACACTCCCCGTTCACCAAGTCAAAGTTTCTGCCACAACTGCGCATCTAATCATACTTCCTGTGGTTCCCTTACGGATTTTCTCTCACATGATTCCGGCACCAAGAATGCGCAATTTCTTCAGTGCAGTAGGCATAAATGTGCTTCAATGCATGGACGGTTTGAGGAGATTACATTTGACTCTGACGATTATGACAATCATCATGTTAGAGAGAATGCTGATGCATCTAATATATCAAGTCAATCAGACTGCCTGCAGTATCGGGAATTATGGAATCAGCATGAAAGTCGTGAACTTAGCCCAGTAGAATCTGAAAGAAGCCACTCTGATGAACAAAATGAACCATTAGATAAATCAGTATCAGCTGAAGGTGAGGGATACTATGCTTGGGATTACAAGTTCGCACGCAATGTAGGAAATTCCCAGCGGAACTTATCAGGAACGCATTATTTTATCCCAATGGGTTCGTTTTATTGTGATCTAGAGGAAGAATATGAGAAAGAGATCCAGCAGGAGCTAAGATGGCTCAAAGCAAAGTACCAAATGGAGTTAAGGGAACTCAGGGATCGACAGCTTGGGCTAACAATAAAATCTTCGCATGACGGTAAGCACAAATCAGTAAAACCTTCACAAACAGACACTTTTGAAAGAGGGAACAGTTTGAAACCCTCTGCTAATTGTGGTTCCAGTTGCCACTCTCACTTCAATAAGAGCAGCCCCAATTGGGACATCCAAAGGGCCCGAAATTGTGAGGCGATGGATTCCCCTAAAGGTGAGGTTACTGCTAAGAGTACTTGCACAGGCTCATTGCTTCCCCACTCCCTACACAGGACCGTTTCCCTCCCAGTTGATGCGGTTGATATGTAAATTATGAGGCACTCGATGATTCTTTTGTAGATTTCATAATACATTCATAGAGGCTTTTGATTTTCAGATCGCATCCCTTTTCTTCGGCCTCCTAGGAATTTCAATATGCCAAGCTAACCGCATCAATACAGAGCGTTTTGTATTCGTAGAAATTAGACTTTAGTGACGATTGGCGGTGAATGGGAATAGAATAGGAATTGAGGGACTGTATAAATCAACGACTTTAAAGTGCATGAAAAATTGGGATTAAGGACCGATCGGAAAGCACATATAGGAAAAAGCACGGGGGCAAAAAGTTATAGTTTATCTTCTCTATTTTGCATTTTTTTTCCGGTCGCTCATATATTTTGCAATCCAGATTCATTTTACCAAATATGTTTGCTAACAAGTCCTTAATCCCAATTTTGCCAAATTGAAAAAATCAACAGCCTTGGTGGCAGGAACATGACGCACCGTGCATAGTTGCAATAATTGAGGGTGACAGTTTGGTCAAAATTTACGTATACGGACGACGGCGGGAGGGACCCAAGTGACGATTCAACCGGTGAGACTTTGACCCTCCAAGTACGAAGATGTCCTAACTCCTAACTCCTAAAAATTTAGATATAAAACAGCCCCCAACAATATTAATTTGCATGACCATACTAATAATAACTGAGCTGAGAAGTGTTATTATATTGGTGAGATGGAGTCGGTGGCATTAAAATGAAATCTCCATGTTAATAACACTCATGCCATGTTATGCGTTATCAGAGATGGAGCTGTACAGTGCCAATGTCATCAATCCTGGTGGGGCCTCAGCGGCTCAGCCCATGCGATGGTTTTCTGAACGCGTGGCTCTGCTCCACGCTGACCCCTTCTCTTTTTCCTCTCAATCATCAATCAACGTGTTGCGTTGGAAAGATTATCAATTAATCAGGAAAAAGCAAGAAAGAATCACTCTCCATGGCCCACCCAAAGAATCGTATTGCAATTGCATGCATGAATGCATACTTTTCTTGTTCCTGTTCGCAATACCAGACCAACTATTGTTCATCAGACTGGTCCACCTGCTGACTTCGTTGTGCATGATATATTATCTGCGTCATTTTTTAAGCATCAGATTCTCTTAAAAAATTATCAGTTTCTGAATAACACACTTATCATAAATTTTGTTATATATACATACATAAATATATTTTGATGGAACTACCATCTATATCTAGTTGCCAGGATTTGCAAATTATACTAGGTGCATATTTAACAAACCCCAAAATCGTAGTTTAAAAAACTCTTTTCCTCATATCGAAATAAAAATTTTCTCATATACTTACCTCATAAATGGTAGAAGCTGTTTTCTAAAGTTAATAAAAACATGCACTAGGAAAAAAATTTCTTCAGAGAATCCATACCACGCGTGGTGGTAAAATTCAACCTTTTATGATGACACCCCTTTGTTATTGAAATAGTGTCGCAACCAAATAGCTGGTGAACTTGGCCTACCAACTCGCTAGTGTCGTACAAATTCTAATCTTGCATAAGAGGGAAATACCAATAACCACATCGATGTCATTAGTTTTGTTTTACTATAACTATACAAATGACCTATAAAATACAACCACAGTTCTCTCACTCTATGCTAGCACGCAAGTACCTCATCACAAAGGCCGCAAGAGTGGGTAATCTTCAAGGAGTTCTCGTTCTGAGAGAGTGTCGTTTTCATTCTGTGGAGTCCATAAAACCTCAACTGCCTGCAGTAAATATTAGAATGGAGTGATATGGCGTTAAGGACATACTATTACTAATTAACATTAATAAAACGATTGCCAGAATATCACTGGTCCTTACTAATAATTTGTTCGAAGAAATGGATCCAAGCTTTTGTAAGGCTTCCTTCAAATCTCCACTCCCATTGATGGCAGGAAGCTTATGTACTCCTTCGGCTGCTGCCAAGATTGTAATCTGATATTTTGGAAAACAAGTAATGTCAGAAGAAGAAGAAATACGAACCTCGCTCACCTACTTTTCCCTTTTTATAATGAGTGACGGGAGAAAGTTGAGAGAAAATTACGTCTATCTTCTTCATGCATACTATAGAATTTTATCTTTCCCTTTTCCTATGAACAATTTTACAGGAATTAAACACAGTTTTTCAAGCCAAAAACAACAAAATCCAGAGACATTCTTGACATTTCAGTTCATTATCAATAGAGAGACGGTCAAAAAATAATTCTTTGAATGCAAATAACAATCTATCGACATTCTTGGCATCTCAGTTTACTTGAGCAACTGAAATTTAAAACTGCAGGCTACATATGCTGCAAGTTTCTGCGAAGGTGAACTCACGGCTCTATTGTTCTGACATCCACCACTTTAAGTCTAGAGATTTATGAAGAGCAAAACCCATGAGCAAGGACTTCCAATATGTTCAGATTAAATTATATATCATCTTTTCCTCCTTTTCCTGTTGCTTCCTCCTCCTCCTCCTTGTACCAATGCTTGTTCACACAATTTCAAGCATCTCAATGAATTTTACATTTGAAACTAATTAAAAGACCCATCTTGCTTCAAAACTTTTCTATCAGAATGGTCAAAAAATCTACCAAAAATCAACTAAGCTTAAGTCAAGAATAATGCCAACCGCAAGACAACAAATCATATCCATGTCTTAATCTCCAAATACCAATTTCAAATGCGAATAGATATATTACCAATAACGCATCAGAATAAGCATTTTGCATGCTGGAATACAGCACATCAAAACCCAAATCATGATCGTTACTCAGAAATCAAATCAGACCACACCACAATGTACTCACTGCTAAATCCATTTGCTCTTTGGCTTCTTGTGCTTAAGTCAAGAATAATGCCAACCACAAGACAACAAATCACGTCCATGTCTTAATCTCTAAATACCAATTTTGAATGCCCATAGAGATATTACCAATAACGCATCAGAATAAGCATTTTGCATGCTAGAATACAGCACATCAAAACCCAAATCATGACAGTTACTCCGAAATCAAATCAGACCATACCACAATGTACTCATTGCTAAATCCATTTGCTCTTTGGCTTCTTGTGCTTTGCCTTTTTATATTGTTCACATTGACAAGTGTCTCTTCATCAAATTTTCCACGCTCTTCAATTGAAAGTTGATTGAAGCGTTTCTCCCCATCCTCAACACTCCGCTTTAAGTCAACCTGCGATAGTGTTAAGTAATATCATTACACACAGTCAACTTTCCTCATATGGAGTTCTGGTTTGTTCCACCACCAGAGCTGATAACTAATATTTCTATGTTGCAGTAGCAGATATTGCACAGATTGAAATGGGCTTCTATTTCATTCTTATGCAAGAGGAGGCAAGAAACCTATCACCAGGCCTTGTGATAACTTATCCTAGGAAGAATCAGAAAAAGATGAGGGTTTAACGGCCAGTGATATTAACAAGAAAATGAAAAAGAAGCAATACACAACAAATAGTGACAGGGCTGTTAAAGGAGAGAGAGGAACAGGGATCAAGTGGAATATTAGGTATGTGTGGGTCCAGTGACACAGATCAAGAAATATGTGCATTGTGCTGGAGAGTCTAGCCTCGAGAATAGATAGGATTGCGGGTTCTGAACTGCTATGCTGTTTTCCTTTCATTTTCCATGCCTGTAGCTATATGCAAAGACTTTCACTCTGGCAGACTCTTCTTTATGGAATAGTGCTAAAATTCACTTACGGATGAATATGCTGAGATGCAGTAATCCGGATGTCGAAGCAAAGTTAGTGTTGTCTCTGCAACAAAAATGTAAGATAAGAAAAAGTAAATCAAAATAGAAAGTATGTATAAGAATGTGAATACGAACTAAATCATTATAGTTAACAAACATACCTGACACCACTTTTCATATAAACTTCTGCCTTAAAATAGTTTGTTATTTCCATATGATACAGTTAAATTTAAAACCTCGTACCATTTCTAGATAGTAATCATGCGCTAAAGTGTAAATGCTAATTTACAAATAGAACCGATGTTCTTATCTTCGTTTGAATTTGCTTGTTTTAAACATCAGTTATTTGACGGATTTTATTCACATAAACCAAATTAATGGGATGCACCTCACATTTTTTCAGAATTTGTTTCCATCAAATAGAAGTTCAAGTTTATTATAAAAATATAAGTTCAGGTGTTCAACTAAAACAGAGGACAAGATGTCCTCCAAAAAAACCACTTCAAAAGGATTTGGCACCATCCATAAATAATACCACGAAGACCAATAACACCACAAATCACTGATATTTACAAGGATACGCTGTCCATCGATATCCAGTGATATTTCACACACACTACACAGTATCTATGCGCACAGGTGCAATAAACCTTACATAAATTCAATGTTATCCCATGTCATATATAACAAATTGGAAAAAAAAACCAAAATGTGAAGAATAATCCCTATACTGAGAAGGTTCACCTGTCAATACATAGCTCAAACCTTCAGGAGATGATGTATCTGCAACTTCTGCAATCCTATTCAAATCCCTCTGAAGCGAGCGCCCCGTCCCCAACAACCCAACCTTCAATATACAACGATGTTTGAAACTCAGACCCACTTTATCATTGAAATTGTAGCATCGACATTTAAGAATTCAACACAATAACTGCTAAACAAATTGAAAATTCACTTTCTAAAGTCAAGTTAAACACCACCTGGCCACCTCCATTAACCAGACAGGGGCATTTGACTGGAAACAGAGAACAATAGATTATAGCAGCACAATGAACAACCAAACTAAATTTTAATAGCTAATATTGGTTTCAGGTAGTTTTAAAAACTTTAAAGTGCAAAAATTCACCGAACCTGAAGCTTGAGCACACTAGTTTTCTCGGTGGCAGTAAGTACACTACCCTCAGACCGATCTGAAAGAAACCCAGAAACCAAAATAAACGCCGTGAAACCCATCAAGATGAGGAAAAAACTGGACCCAGCACCTACTCCAACGTAGAACCCGCCGCCACCGCCACCAAACCCAAAAGGAGAAGGCGCATAATACGGCACCGAGTACAAAAAGCCCGAGCTGGATGACCTAGGTACAGAATAACTCCTCGAAGACGAGGAAGACGAGGAATGTGAAGAGAAGGACCTTCCACCCATTCGACCTCCAGATGCGGCTACTGCCGAGTTGGGATCATACATCAATAAAAGCCCTAGCAAGACCGCAGCTATCGCCGGTTTCCTCAAGGCCTTGAGCGCATTCAATATTGTATTCGCGATAACGTCGAACGGAGTTTTAGAGTATTCTCCATCAAGGGGCTCAGACCTCATCTGTCCAGCGGGCTTTTGCGAGAATAAGCATTTGATACAATTATGCGTCGGTGAAGCTTTCAGGTGCAGTATTGAGCAGAATTTAGGTGGTTGAACGAACGAGCGATTGATGTAAGGGATGCGGCGAGGGAATAATTGCAGAGGGAAGGTTTGGTTCCATTTCAAGGAGTTAACTTCAGGCAAGGAGATCGTGGCCATGGAGGAGGTGGGAGTGGTCGAAGAGTTTGGGTCAAGAAGAGAATGTTCTTAAAAATGACAATAATCCGATTAGCATCATTAGCGTTTGCCAATTAGCAATTAGATATGAGCAAATTCCGGTAAAAAAAAAAATTAGAGATGAGCAAATAACACTAGGCTTTGGAATTTGTGACGATCTGGTAATCTTCGAAATAGGCCAGTCATGCCCATGGATGTCCTCGAGCTTGCCAAGAATGTGGACCGCATTTCATCTCAGGATCAGACCATGATGCACGTGCCCCATCCCCATGCACGTGCGTATGAATATCTCTCAATAGGCCTAAAATGGTCATATACGAAGGATGGCAAAATAATCTTTTTTATTTTTTTACTTTGATACTAGGATGGCAAAAGAATCTAATGATCTAATATAGATGCACAAGAAGCATGGTATAAATTTAAAATTTTTAAAGTTGGAAAAACTATAAATTTGTTAAAATATATTAAAAAGTTAAGAAGGGGGGTTTTTCTTTTTAAAAAAAATATAGTGCTTTTTGGAACAGTGATTGAAGCTTTTAAAAATAATTTTTCAATTGTGATTTACAGTATATGAGATAAGTATATAATATAAGTTTTGTGTTAATTTTCGTAAATAAGCACTTTTGTGGTCAAAACTATAAAAGTCTAAAAATATACATACCCAATTAAGATGTGATATGATTGCATCTAATGCCTAAGGATACGATTTAATAGACCGTTGTATCAAGTAGTTGAATCATAATCTCTTACCATAAAAATGGCTGCATGCACAGTAGTACTAGCCATGAGAAATCCACCAATCCACATGTGATGTGTGAACAATGAGAGTTGTGCACCATAGTTAATAAGGAAAATTACAATAAGGTCCCAAACAAATGAAAATATGAAGAAATTGTCTCAATGAGTTGTTAATGACAATCCTCATGTTGTCATTAACAACCCCTTAGGACCATTTATTCATATTTTCATTTGCTTGAGACTTTATTATGATTTTCCCTAGTTAATACTAATAAGTAGGCATGTAATTTTTTTTTTCTATTCCAGGACACAAAGAACATATGACAATTTGAAGAGAAGGATTAATAGAATATATTTCAATCTATTTATTAAGTATATTATATTTATCAATAATCAATTATATGTAAAGATTTTTATTTACTATCAAAATCCAATTTAAAATTCAAAATTTATTAATTAATATTTAATATGAAATATATAAATATATTATAAATATAAATATAAATTATAAATATTATTTAATATATCCCCCATTTCATTAAATTAAAATAATAATATAAATTTTGAATATACATATACAATAATCATATCTCGATAACTAAATACTTACAACTTGACAATTTAAAGGAAACCTTTTAAGTATTTAAATATTATTTAATGGGCAAAAACGGATATTGGAGCTCATTAGTTTACCTCCACTTACCTATTTAAATAATTGGTCTCAATTTAGGTTTAAAAGTGATCCCCAAACATGCACATATATTTCCCAAAATTTTATACAATAAAATAATACTATTGAAACATGTGAACAACTTTGAAAAATATTATCCTATATATATTTTTAAATTAAAGCATATAATTATCACACTATAAATAATTTTTTATTAGCTTTTCCATGATTTTAAGATGATTGGCTGTTATTGCTTTTTTTTTTGGGTACGCAAGATATTTACCAGAGTGAGCCTGATGACTAATTTATTAGATATTGTCGGACCCAAGATTGGAGCGACCCTCCTAAATAAATTTTCTCCATACGTACTGTCTCAAGAATCCAAGACCGGGACTAGAAAACTAACCCCCTACCAGTTATTGGCTGTTGTTGCTGAAACAATAAGAAAAACGTTTATTGAGCCTTTTTTTTTTTTTTAGTCCACGTATCTAAAGTTTCGTCCTGACTAATCAGAATCTGACCTGTGTCACACACCTGACATGGTGGGTGAGTCTTCCAACAAGAATTTTCTATATATATAAAGTTCAAACTCAAAACCTTATTTAAACAAAATCGAACTGCTTACCACTCGAACCGTTTATTCAGTCTTTGTTGGTGACTGTTGTATCCAGCGTTTATTGGGCCTTTCTTGTAAGATGAAAAGTCAGTGACAGGTGGGTATAGACAGCAATTCAGCCACAAGTGAAGGCCTGTAATACAGTCCAGTGAGACTTTGCTTTCTTGTGATGTTATCCCGACTTCTGGCCCATCACAGCGTAAATCCTAACCCTATATTACAAAGCAATTAGGGTTTCATTCATCCACAGACGTCTTTCTCTCGTCTGTGCTCCCCTGCAATTCAAAGGTCAATATGGCGGATAAGGCGGTGACGGTGAGAACACGAAAGTTCATGACCAACCGTCTCTTATCAAGAAAACAATTTGTGAGTCTCTCAATGCCCATGGCTGATTTTGATTTGAATTTGGCCAAGAGTAATGTAGAATCAGTAGCTCACATAGAATAGTGATTTACTGGTTGTGGTTGTCATCAATAAGTAATAAGTGCAAAGCTTGAGATCTGAAGATTACATGTGATATCCTTGGCTTCTTTTGACGAGTTATTTTCTGGGAGCATATCGAATTTGTTGTGTTTTGTGCATAATTTTTCTAATTTGATTAGGTTGAACTAATCTTGTTTCCATGTTGTTTTGTTGTGCAGGTCATTGATGTACTTCATCCTGGGAGGCCAAATGTATCCAAGGTACTTTAATTTTTAAGCATCTTTATGATGAGTTGGTTTGGGTAGATTTTGCGGAACTCGTATGTAGCTTTGGCAATTGGAAATATTCTGTTTAAGCATTACAATGCGGTTATTTTCATGAACAATAATTTTTTTGTGTCATACAGGCGGAGCTTAAGGAAAAGCTAGCAAGGATGTATGATGTCAAAGACCCTAATGCGATTTTTGTCTTCAAGTTTAGAACTCACTTTGGAGGCGGGAAATCAACTGGTTTTGGTTTAATTTATGATTCCGTTGAAAATGCAAAGAAGTATGAGCCCAAGTATCGCCTTATCAGGGTAAGTTGACTGTGTGTACTGGAAATTATCTTCATTTTCATGATCTACAGTTCTATAGCGGATCAGTGGGTACTGGGTAATGAGTTGTTTCTTGTCTTATGGCAAAATTAGAATTCAGTAGAAGCTTTCCTTAGTTCCAAACAACTGACTCGAATTATTATATTATTGCTCACTGCTCATTAAACCATGTACTCCTTTATGACCTGGGATTTTAATCTATCTTGGTCTGTATTTCTTCACAATTATCGAGGTGCCAAGAATATCTTTTTTAGTGTCAGTGGTATATAGCCTAGTAATGTTGTATTCTTTAGTGATTTCTGTTTGCATTTCAATGCTGTTGGCTAGAATCGTTTATAGCTGTATTGTTTATATTTCGTATTCTTTGGAATCTTTGGAATTAGTTGTTGAATTTGCTTACAGATCTTTTTGTTAGCGAATCTTGTTGTATTTATTTCTTTCTGGTCTGCGTGCTTTGTTGTTTAAATACAATTTGAATCTTTCTCTGTTGTGGCAGAATGGACTCTCCACCAAGGTCGAGAAGTCAAGGAAACAGGTTAAAGAGCGCAAGAATCGTGCCAAGAAAATCCGTGGAGTAAAGAAGGTAAATATTGTAGGCTTGTAGCTTGTAATTTTTACTGTCTTTGTACTGTGATATAGTTTTAACTTGTGTCATTTGTTGTGCAGACTAAGGCATCTGAAGCTTCCAAGAAGAAATGAGGTCTTAAAATGCTTGTAATGATCATAATGTTAAGTCCGCTTTAGAATCAGTGTTCCTCAATAGTTATCATTTTGGATATTTTGGTATTATTGTTCTTTGCTTGCTATTTTAGATTTTGAGCACCGGAAGTTTACTTTTTGAGAAATTAATGCAAAACTTGGTCCCAATTTTCAACTACTTCTTTTCGTGCTTAGGGGTGACTATGTTGGTTGACTTGGATACAGACAAGTGAATGTTAATTTATACAAGGTTTTCATGTCATAAATCATACATTGCATACTGCAGATGCATTTTTTTCTGTAGGGGTCTCGAAAAGCAGACTTTGGCATGCTGCAGGTTACAAGACCAATGATCTTAGTATGGTTTATAGTGGAAGGATGATTGTTGGTGAATTGGCAATGCTTTGATGATCTCAGCATGACTCTTGTCGGTGTTTGAAACTGCTATTTGAGAGTTTGATGCTTTCTCTGTATTGTATTGAAATTGACATTGAGAGACGTCCCATGGCATCAGAAGTTGTTTGGTGCCAAAATGATTTTCCCCCCTTGTAAGGTCTGTTTCCCCCCTTTTCTTTGCATTCTGTTCATGTTTCGGTTTGTTTTGGCGCTCTCATAGCTTTTAGCGAAATAAAAAAAAAGAAGACGACGCTGCGCGTGGAATCGGTTTCCCAGTGCGTTCCCTATTGATTCGGCAACAAGAGATGACTTTCCGGTCAATCAGGAGTCTTGTGCTTATCAGCGGTATAAAATGTGTGGGTGGGTGGGTGTCCTTTCTCATTGGTAGATCACTCATGATTTGATATGAAGAGATGCTTTTGGTTTGGTATATCAGGATGGAAAGTAGACCAAACCGCATGAAATGGAGAAGATGCGAAAACCAAAAAGAAAAATTGAATGACAATGGTAGATCTTATAGAAGATTAATACTAAATCATAATTTCCTACAAATATCCTTTCTTCGGAGGTTTGCTTGAGGCATTGTATTGTGTATTTGTTGCCAGAAACAAGTCGTTTTATTAGATTCAACCCTACAATAAATTCCAAGCTCTTAAAACCCCCCCCCCCCCCATTTATAAGTGATTTTCAAGGATGATCTTTTTACAAGTAATTTTTACTGTATTTGAAAATGTAAGTTTATTTTTTCTATTTTATCTTTATTAAATACATATTATTTATAATTAATTATCACACATACAAAGAGTTATATTTAGAAGAGAGAGAGAGAAAAAAGAACCAATTAAATGAATGAAGTCAACAAAGCATTGAGAAAATATATCTTACTATCTCTCATACTTTTTATATATTTTCTTTCTGTTTTTATAAATATGGGCATATATAGAAAAAATGACATTTTTGACATATTTATTGTTTTTAACAATCAATTCGTTTTACAAAATTAAAGAGAAAGTTATTTATCTGCAATGAAATCCTCTAAAAACTTTTAGTTGATATATTACTATTTTTCACGATATTCTCGGCTGTCTTCCTTTAAAAAGGAGGATAAAAAATGTGGGAAAACTTGTTTAGAATAGTGATTGAAATCTTTAAAAGTGTTTTTTAAATTATAATTTATAATATATTAGATAAATATGTTAAAAAAAATTTGTCTCAATTTATATAAATTGTATTTATAAAATAAACTACAATTATCCTAAACACACCTAGTACAAGATTTCCCATTACCAAGACTGTTTGTAAAAATAATCAGCGACCTTGTTTTTGTGCCGCACACCATTCGTCAGATGGGAAACATGGCTATCTTTATTTGTTATCACTTATCTGAATCGGTTAATAAGCCCGATTTATGTAAATTGAGATAAATCTCATTCACATATTTATCTTGTAGACTGTGAAAGCACTTCGTAAACCGTAAAAGCACATCATAGACCATAAAAACTACCGTATAAATCATAAATTATAATTTATAAATATTTATAAAATTTTCATAAACTATTTCAAACATCAATCATATAATTAAGTCAATCATTTTGATAATTAAGTCATGACGTTAAACCGACCTCGAAAAATATTATTTAGGGCATCAATGCTGTCATTTTCACTCATTTCCTGTGAAAGCCAGAAGAGAGAAGGAAACAGGAAAGCGACATTTTTTTGGGGGCCTGATAAAGAGACAGGAATTGATGGATCCGGTTTCCCGCAGGATGAGCTATACAGGATCGTCTACATCTAATCTGGTTCGGATTTAGTTTTTTTAAAAATTATTTTAATAAATAAAAAATCTAAAATAAAAATAATCTCTTATTAATATATTTTTAAAAAATAATTTTTTATTTAAAAATTATCAATTTAAAAAAAATTAAATTTAGACCGTCTAAATTAAATTTGAACTAATGTAAACGATCTAGATCTATATAACTCTCCCTGATGAGCAGGAAACCGGGTCCGGAATTGATCTGTTCCTTTCTTCCTGGCTCGAACTCATTATCACTCCTAGCCTTTTCTTTCTTCCTATTCTAATCCATGGTCAAATTCTCTCCTTCATAACATATCATTGCTTCTCCTTTTCGATCTCTCTGGTTTTCATCGCTTTGTCAAACGTCAAATAACTTGCTGCTCCTCATCGGACTGACTCTATCATGGAGGACGTTTGTGCTGCTAACGGTAACACGCTTGATAGATTTTCGCCATTTTTTTATCTGGGTTCAACTGAATTTTGCTCCTCTTTACGTTCTGTTTGCTCATCAAGCGTGAGTGGTTGATTACTGATAGCACTTGTTCCATAGTTATCAGTCTTACTGTGTCTTGTTGTACCAGCTGTGGAGGACAGAGACCACAAGTTCCTAACAAAAGCAATCGAAGAAGCATATAAAGGGGCTGAATGTGGCGATGGCCGCCCTTTTGGCGCAGTGATCGTTCGTAACGATGAAGTAGTCGTAAGCTGTCATAACATGGTTTTAAGAAACACCGATCCCACTGCCCACGCGGAGGTTACTGCAATACGAGAGGTTAGATTAACAAGTATCGCTTTAATTTTCTTCCTCGTCAGTTTAATTTCTTGTTGCTTTGTGAAATCTGTAATGGCTGATCGAAGTAGGATGGTCCTGGAAATGTTATCTTAGTGATCTTGCAGGGATTGGTTACTCTGCTTTGATAAGCTTTTTTGTCTTTGGAATCTTGCCATACGCGTCAATCTATCTATTGTATGCTCGTCGTAAATTGTGGTTGGTGTTAATTAATGTGCAGGCATGTAAAAAGCTAAATCAAATTGATCTATCTGATTGTGAAATGTATGCGTCTTGTGAGCCTTGTCCCATGTGTTTTGGAGCAATTCAGCGTTCAAGAGTAAAGGTAGCCTATAACCTGCAAGTGCCCACATTTTCTCTCCTCTTTTGCTAAATTTTTCTTTTGTTGGTGATTATCGTTGAAACAGAGACTGGTTTATGGAGCAAGAGCAGATGCTGCCTCGTCATTTGTATCTGTCGGTTTTATTTCAGATGCACTGAGGGGCACTGGCTTTTATGAGAAGGCCCAATTGGAAATTGAAAAGGCAGATGGAGCCCTTGCTGGACTCGCAGAAGAGGTATTTGAGAAGACCAGATTTATGTTTCGTCCTGCAAATTAGGATCAGTCTCTCTCTCATGTGTCCTTTTCCAAATTTATAATGGTGATCCAAGCTTCATAGTTTTTACCAAATGGCGAACCTTTGTTTGTGTGTGTCCCTGCCAATTTAATTTGATTTGGTTGTGTGATTTTAGGTGGTTTGACAATTTTTTTACATGATACTAAACATTTGGACGTGACCCGATTCTTCAAATGATATCTATCAACAATTTATTTCTTTTTACCTGGTCTAGTTAGGAAACAGCAACCCCAAATTGTTGTGCCAATCATTCATATAATTAGTCAACTATTTACATATATTAAATTAAATCACGTGCAAAGCCTGAACAATTTGTTTTGATTTATTTATCATTGCATAATCTTTCATTCTATTTTTCGCCTTTGCATACAAAATAAAAATACAACATCAGACGCCTACAGTTTAAGAAAAAGATGACTTGTTTGCTGGAAGCATACCTATTAGGGGAAAAAAATAAGAAAAGGAAAAACGTTATCAACAGTTTTTGCTTCTAATAACTTGAATTCTTCATTCACCTTGGGATCGCAACTCCTCTATTCTAGCCTTAATTTGATCCTGCAACAATTCCAACTGCTTCAAATAAGCTTCCAGTTCCAAAATCCTTTGCTTTCTCTCTTTCTCATCACCTTCTCCCCCACTTCCGAATTGTTCCACAAGCTTCAATCCTGATTCTTCTGTCTCATTAATATTATTCAATGGTGACAAACATGACCTAATCGTTTCCTCTATCAACTTTTTTATATCCTTATTCTCCTCATTCAAACGCCCTAATCCCTCGTCATTGTCTTCCTCGCTATTATTATCATTGGCATCAGGTTCAGGGCTTGATTCATGGTCTCGGTTCTTGCCCCAGATCCTTTGGGAAATCTCAAAAATCGCCTCCTCCTGGTGGCTCTTGTGCGAAACTTCCCTGCCGGAGTTGATTTTGTCTAAAAAGATCTGGTGTTTTCTCTTTAATGCTCGAAGCTTCTGGACCACTTGATTCTTGTTGAAATCCTTATCCAATTTAGGCCTGGTTTGATCGTAGAAGAACGTTACGTCGTTTTGGAGAGATGTGGTGCCCCATCTGTTGTGCTTGATGTAACCCAGATATCCCCTCAAGAGTTCGATCTCGTCTTGCTTCGTCCACAGCCTGTGTCTTGGGATATAAGAATGGCTGATACGCCGTCGTTTTCTGGAGCTGGTGTCGGTGTCGGGAACGCAAGAAACGCCGGCGCCGGGAGTGGCGAGGGCAACGGGAGTGGTTTTAGTATCACCAGCGCATGATGTTGAAGGAAGCTCCTCGGCTTCGCGGAGGAAATGCTCGTTCTCGCCGACGTTCTCGTAATGATCTCCATCGTCCACAAAATCATCTTCTTCCCCCGAAGAGGATGAGGAAGAAGGAGAGGACGCCAAGATCCAAGAAACCAACGGCGAAAGCATTTCCGAGGAATAGTTCAGAATTCTTCACGAAATGGACTTGTTCGATTATTTGAACAGAAGCCAGACGCTGCTCGTTGATGGCCGTTGTGCATTTACCCAGAATAGGATGCGTATTCTCGGTTTTTTTTTAAGGTTTAAGGTGCAAATCCTTGGGAAGTACTCGCCATTTAAGGTTTTAGCAATGTTGTTCATTCCGTTGACCGTTTTGTTTAACTGAATATCTCACGTGGCATTCCCATTTGTAACCTAATAATCAACTCATTGCCACCTCATTATTACACTATGTTAAAAACTTAAAATACTCATTTTGACCTTTGACCATTCTTTTTCCACACCAGTCACCACCACCTTCATCCCCCGCTGACCGCCCACGACAAATCAGGTTTCGAGAAGCCACCGTGGTGAAAAAGAGAGATCTTGAGAAGAAGAAAATATCAAAATCCAAAGGAAAGATAAACAAAATCTAGCAGGTAGACCAGAAACATGAACAAATCAATGTATCCATAAACAAAATTCAAATGAACAATGAGGCTTTAATGGAATCAAATCCAGAATTTTTTTTTTTTAAAAAAGTTCACCACTTCATCGCTTCGAGCTCAATTGGTGAAATCATATACTGAAATTAATGGAATCAAATCCAAAAATTAAAGAAATCACATAGATTAAAAAAAAAAAAAAATTGCCGAGTGTTTACTGCCAATAGCTTATACTATGAACAGTGACGCGGTTTTTGTTGCATCGATGATTTTTGTTGCACAACCATTCCTTTGCAATCTCTGTAGAACGCTCGGATATCCCCCTACAATCGATCTCGTCTAATGGGTTTCTATGGGTTGACGGGTAACAATGGAGGTAGGGCAGAAGAAGTAAAATCCAAAAATTTAATCGAGATCTCATATCCTCCCTCTTCCTCTCACAATTTCTCAGATCTACCTGTACATGGCGGAGACATCGATGGGGTTGCGATTTGGGTAATCCGCACAACAAGATGCAATTTTTTTTGATACAATGGTGGAGATATCCGTGGAAGGAGGGGCCAGTGGAGTTGTGGTAAGTGACGTGCCGGCCGCGTTCACAATGAGGGAGAAGGAGGCTCGAGCATGAAAGGGGAGGGAGTGGATGAAGGAGTAGACGGAAGGCTCTGGAGACGGTGGTTACTGGTTACCAGAGCTGAGATTCAACGACCCTAGGGAAGGAAGCGATGCTGACGTGGGATAATAGGTGGGATAATACGTGGCATTATGTCTTATATATGTCAGATCCCCTTCAGCCTAGATGAGTCAACTCATAATGAAAATTACCATTTTAACGAAAGAGGACAATGCTACGTTTTTAAATTTTAAGGACAATATTAAAATTAAATTTTTTTTAGGATAATATTATCCCTTTACGAATATTTTTTAAATAAAATTACACCTTAATCTTATTTTTAATCCCCGTACATTAAAAACATTACCCGCCAAGAGAAAGTAAATTCCATTTAAGGATATGAAAGTCAATTAAATTAAAACCAATCTCCCGTTATCACACTAATCTTCTTTTATTATTACTATTATTATTGATATTCAATGAGAATCGGCAAACATCAATCGAAGTTTGAGCTTGTTTGGAATCTCATTTATAACTTAAAAAAGTCTATTTAGCATGTAAAAATCTATTTGCTTTAAAAATTAGTGTTTGAAAAATCATTAAAAAGTAATGGTCTTTTAGATGTAAAAGAGCTTTTTTTCAAAAGCTCTCACACACAGCTTTTAAAAAAAATGTATTTTTCCCACCGACAATCCAAACATAAATCACATTTACAATCTGATTTTTTTAAAAATTGGCTTATATAAAAGTCCCATTAAAAAAAATTATTTTTCACCGGGTTGACAGGCACGACGAGAATATAGCAATCTTCTTGGATGTTGTCAACAAAATCGTGCATGTATTTAGGCTAGTTTTCATCTCTATTTGTTGGTCCATCTGATGGTTCTTATTTTAACTTAATTGAAAACGAAAGTTGATGGATATTGGATACTTCATATGTGGCGGTGCCAAATATCCAATTTATTTATTCCATCAAATTAAGGAAGGATTGAGACGCAGATGAATGCTCAAAAAGAGGATTAATTTGCCGCTCAAAATTAATCTCATATACTAGTTCCAGTAGATATATTTATCTAGTTTGATCAGATTAAAAATATTAGTTGATATTATATATTTTTTTAAAAAAAATTTATTAATTTTTTTTAATTTCAGCATTCCATCTCATCTTTAATTATTATTGAATAAATATGAATTATAGTAAATTAAGAAAAATATGATAAATATGTCTGATGTTAAGTGCAAGAGGGAGGCCCAAAGCCTAATTTTTTTGAAACGAGCCCAAAGCCCAAACAAAATGGTTCAGCAATGAGGAAAAGACTTTGGTGTGAGGAGATGAACACAAGTACCTTATCCAAGTCCCTTCCCGAACAGCATATGCTGTGCCTTCCCATGGATCCCCTTCATTTCATTTCTCCTCCACTCACTTCCTCTCACCGTCACGCTCTTCCCTTCTCCGCCACTCTCTCTCTTTTCCTCCCTGCATTTCACCACCTAATTCATGGCTTCTTGCGCCGCCCCGAGACCGGCTTTCTCCTTTCACCTTTCTTCCTCTTTACCTCAACTTCACCCTCCCAAGTCCAAGCTTCACCTCTCTCCTTCCAAATCCCTTCTCAATCCCCTCTCCCATAAACACTCTGATCCTCCTCGATTCCTCTCTTTTTCCATTGACGTTTCCAAAGAAGATACTCCTACTTCTGGCTCTGAGCAGCCCGATTCACCCTCCTCCTCTTCCCCTTCGCCGGATTCTGACAATTTCGATAAGCATCGCCTGGAGGAGAAATTCGCCGTGTTGAATACCGGAATTTATGAATGCCGATCCTGTGGGTACAAATACGACGAGGCCGTTGGTGATCCCTCTTATCCCATTCCGCCTGGATTTCAGTACGAGAAGCTTCCTGATGATTGGCGTTGTCCCACCTGCGGGGCTGCCAAGAGTTTCTTCGAGAGTAAAAGCGTTGAGATTGCTGGTTTTGCTCAGAATCAGCAGTTTGGATTTGGTGGCAATTCTCTCACTTCTGGACAGAAGGCTGTGCTCATATATGGTAGTTTGTTCTTCTTCTTTGTTCTCTTTCTCAGTGGCTACTTTATCCAATAGTTTGATCGCCCATATTGTTTGTTTTTAAATCCTGGATGCTTATTACTGCCGCGCCTAGTATATTCGGGTTATTGTTTAGTACAAGTTGTGATTTTTCTTTTTCTTTTTTTTTTCTTTTTTTGAAAAATAATGTATCATAGACTTTTCCCCCCAGCCATGTTGGTAACGTGCGTGCGTATTCAGAAGCCAAGCACTTCGCCTGAGCTAAAGAACATGTTACTCATCTCTCTAATTTTCAATTTAGACTTAAATCTTCAGCGTAATTCCCTGCCCTCCTAATTATGTTTAAAAAAATGCCTTGGCAAGAGAAAACCATAGCGACAGAACCGTCGGGTACTTGGATAAGATTCGAATTCTTCTGATTATACTGTTAAATCTGTGTTTCGATGGAATTTGCTTTTCTCAAGTGGAAACTAGTCTGAGGTTCAACTAGATGCTTCATTTGTTTTTTCAATCCTTAGGCATCTCGCAAGTCCAATACTATGGATAGGAAAACCCGAAGGAGTCGTCTTGACTTTTTATGCGTTTCTGTCATGAGATTCGATCAAACATAGAGCTTGAATGGGATTCATCAAATTCAATAGGAACCCCTTATATCTCTCAGGCAATTGCATGCGTGTTGATGCATGAACGCCCCATCAGGATCCTAGCACTATGTGAGATTTAAGTTCACTCGATGAGGTTACTCCAGCAGGGGCACAATTTTATTTTATTTTTTTTCGTTGCATTGTGTTTTAGAAATTAGAACAGGAAATCTCTTTTCTTTTTGTTATCTTGAGGATGCAATCTATATTCATTCCCTCGACTTAAGTGAAGTGAAGCAGATTGAAGAAGCTCGTTAGTACTTTGCTAGCTGCTACTTCACCTTTCGTAGGGCGTATATGTATATAGGAGTGTTGCTAAGTGCCGGTCCGGTTTGCAGGGATCAAGTGAAGGAGCTATTGAAACAGATAAAACTTGCTTTAAAAGATTTGATGGTAAGTTCATCTCAGAGATCAATGCCTTTTCAATTATATCTATCAATCCTCAGCGGCTGTGACTGCCTCTTTTGTGAGTAACTTGCATTACTGGTTGGAGTATTTGAATTTTTTAAATATATAGTCATCGATCTGCAGATGTATTGCGGTCCCTGATACCAACCCCCAGTCGTCATTAACATTCAAAATATCACCAATGTGATATTATAATCAATATTAATATGAAATAAAATTTATAACAAATAATACAATCCGCAATTTTGTGGCTTCGTGATCGTAGAAGAGTCTGCCTAATCGCATATATCTCTATACGAATGTTATGTCCTGAAAATAGAGTTTAAATAGAGCAAAATAGAATTTAAGCGAGTATTCACCGACACCGCCGCAGGGCATTCTTGCCTTCCCCTTGTTGTTCTTGAATGACACTCTTGATTCTAAATTATTTAGAGGCTGTTTGTTATTACTTATCCGAATCGGGCTTATTATATTCACGTAAATTGAGATAAATCTCTTCCACATATTTATCTCGTAGACCGTGAAAGCACTTCGTAGACCGTAAAAGCACCTCGTAGACCGTAAAAGTTACCTCGTAAACCGTAAATTACACTTCATAAGCACTTATAAAATTTTCATAGGGGCTGTTTGTGATAGTTTTTTTGGATCGGGCTTATATAATAAGCCCGATTTACGTAAATCGAGACAAATCTCCTCCACATATTTATCTCGTAGACCGTGAAAGTACTTCGTAGACCGTAAAAGCACCTCGTAGACCGTAAAAGCACCTCGTAGACCGTAAAGGCAGGCCTCTAAAATTGTGTGTAGAAGCCTACTAACAGTTTTACCCGAATGTTGAAATATTTGTTGAACCAGCCTATTTCCTACTCCATGTCTGTTAGTAAGCAAGAACATCGCAACCGTTTCTTCAACACCTACATTCCTAAAATCTCTTAAACCAAGCTCACCAAGCTCACCCAACTTATTGCATAAGCTGTAGAATACATGTTTTTTCGTTCTAAAAACCTTATGACACTCTGAACCTTCACTTGCCAACATTTGTTGCACCTAGTGGTGACCTATTCGCATACTCATTCTACGCGGTCGTCTACACATATATGGTACCAAATATTGACAAAGCAACACACATAATTATTCATACTCATCTAACTCAACCTCAATAATCGAAGCCTCGTCGTAATCTTCATCTTCTTCCATCCCCTATAACATGTCTTGGTTGTTATGATTTTCCATTGATGTGTACTTATGATTGTGGTGAAATTGAGGTGTGAGCAGGACAATTAAAAAACATAACATTAGCATACAAAGATCAATTGCATAAAACCATTCGAAACGACAAGTCAATTAAGCCGATATATAAAAAAAACCACAAATATCTTAAGTCAAGTATCCAGACATCAAGTTCAATTAAAGCTACTGCTCCCCTACGATAAAACACAACCACTCAATTAAGTACTCAAGGTCTCCTTTTAATGACACAAAAAATTCTCGACGTGCCTTGGGCTCCAGAGCCTACATACACCAGACTGCAAAGGCTTTATCATGCTTCACCTCCTTAAGGGACATCAGATGTTTCATAAAATATGGGATGCTACTTTCTTTATGTCCGGTTAAGGCCGCTGCTCTATCCATGGACACATTAGCAATAAAACTGACAATATCAGCTAGTTGCTTTATAGCTAGAACTTTCTTTTTTTGTTTTGCTCTTACTAGACCCTTCACCTCTCTTATGCTTCTGTAGGTAAGTAGATGCACTAGGACCAGCGTCTGATGGTGTTGATGTGGCTAATCCAATAATGGCTATTTTATCTGTGACTCATGTACTAAATGCAGGGTCGATACCGAAATGCTCATCCTCGCTGTCACTAGAGCCTTCATCCTCATCCATTGTGGATATGTACACATCGTTGCCCTCTTCCTTATTCATCCGAGGTTGTGTCAAAGAGGGTGAGAAAATATGGTCTTCAATGGACATGACATCCTTAAATATAATTCTTAGTTCTCTTTCAAACTTAAGGCCTGAACGCCTAAACTTTATGTAGACAGACTTAACCTGCATGCATCCAACTAAACGAAGTCACTACTTTAATTAAGTAGCAATATTGCAGTCAACTAAACCTACTGTTACAAAAAACCAAGCAATTATAGTAATTTTGAACCTGTAATTTCTCAGTCCACCAATCATCAGTTGCTATCACCTTATTGGTTGCGGGGTTAAAGCCTACACCAGTCTCTTTCAGTAATGAATACCAGGTTTTGAAATCCTTCTTTAATATATCTAACATATTCTTCAACTGTTTCTTGTCATATGATTTCCCTTTTTTTACATTGAACGTTGAGATCATGTTGTTTCACCCTTCTTTTGTAAATGCCAACCCAGTCCGTTCTTTGCGCTAAATTTGATCAAGGCATGCGTTGATGAAAATCTTAGTTGTCTATTCATCCCAAACTGCTTTGTTGTCCATTTTTTCTATGAAAAAGTTTCAGACCTACTCTATCAAAATGTTCCCTAAATTATCAACACAAAGTACACGACATTGCAGTGGACTACAATATGTTACCAAACAATAAGAAATAGAGATTAGATCACATTGCTTATAAGAAAAATAAAAAAATTTATTGGTTATAGTCATTTGACATGCTTTTATATATGGAAAATATAGGTACTCTAAATTAAGGTTCTGAAACCTGGACTCGTCATTAAACTGGTTGAGGTATTGAGTTAAGGGTCAATGGGTCAGATCGGAGTCAAACTGAAGCTAAAACGGGGCCAAACCGGTGAGATATTGAATATTTTAGGCTTATTTATATAAAATTCTAAAGAAAAATTTTTAAAATTGATTTTTTTTAAAAAAATTAAAAATGCCAAACCGGACCGGTCACTGAACCAGCCCGGTTTGGCCACCGGGTCGCCGGTTCCCAGGCCAGACCGGCCGATCCGGTCCTGGTTCTAGAACCCTGCTCTAAATACCTATGTACACAAAAACGATATGTGTTCGAATTTATATTCTCATGACTACTGAATTGTTTTTTTTTTTCCTTTTATAAAAGATCAAAATGCATTAAAATAAAAAGATAAAACAGTTACTAATAATTATATATTCAAAGAAAGTGAACAACAAGATTCTCAGCTAATTCAATTACCTACCTTCAATATACTACTCCTGCCTTTGTATATGTACGATGTAATGGCAGCATTAATAAGACTTTTTGCAACTTTTGTTACATAACTATGTACCTAACCTTTTATCAAATTATGGTCAGCATATTATAGATATGGTTTTAAGATGAATCAAAATGAAACTAACAAACTAAGAGGACACAGAGTGAACCAAGATAGACAATCAAATAGAACACCAATTAATTTTCAGCATTATTTTATGATGGACACTGCATCATGAGGACCAATAAGAAATCACAGTGCAGTTGAACAAAATGTAATAATGAGTCACATATCCTGACAACCCTAAACAACCATAACAAATTATCTTCCAAGGACTAGCAATCTTAACTAAATGCCTGCTGCTTTTCGCCAGAAACTCTTGCAAAAGGACTAGAGACAAATATATAACTAATCACAAGCCTTCACTTGACAGCTTTTCCTACTCTGAATCACAAATATATAACCACAATACAACACAATACAAAGTAATTGCTTATGAAAAACAATACAAAGTCTTATGAAAAAAATAAAACAATAGTTAATGTGTGAGTTGTTATGTCTTATGAAAAATCATAGTTTTTTTTACGCATAAGTTATTACGTCTTCTTCATGACAAAATAAAGAACATTAATATTGGCTTAACTTGGGTCAAAATGAAACCTAATGTGACTCTTTCCCTCTGTTACGTAATATGTTCATTACTTGCAGAATACTATATAATATGAATGTGATATCATGTGAGATGTCACATTTTGAGCATTATTGTTACAGTTGACTTGCCCCTAAATTTATATTCTAAGTGAAGAGGTGCCGATAAGAGCCATTGCAATAAACTCTGCAGAAACATATGTCTTAATGCCTTCGTTAATAGTAAGTATAATGAAGAGAGTTTCTCTAAATATAGGCCAAAGGACGGACTTGAAGTGATTCTTGCCACTTGATAACTTCCCATTTTTAATATATTTGATATATATTTTTGATATAATTGGGAAGTTATCAAGGTGTTTTGGAAGAAATGGGAGTTTTTGGAGGATCAGAAATAATTATTTTGAGGATTTGTGAAAACTATAGAAAAGGCCCCAAAAATTCTGAAAATTACATATTTGTGAGGAAGAAAAGGTCCTATGAAAATTACAGAAAAGATCCCATATTTTCAAAAAATTGGGATTGAACACCCACAACATTTCAAAATGTTTCAATTTAATCCTTCCTCAAAGTTTCAAATACTTTCATTTTAGTCCCTTGGTCAAAACGTGCGTTTTGACCAAAGGAAGTAGGTTTGCTGGCAGGATGCTGAAAAGAGACCCGATATTGGATCTGAGAGAGGCAGCTGGGGGAGGGAGGATCAGAGTGTAGCGCCGTGGTATATCTGGGAGCTGAGGCGGTATAGTGAGGAACTAGAGCATAGAGCTGATTGGAGAAGAAAAACAGAGCTGAGAGTCCGAAAAGATGACGGTGAGCTGAAGTGGGAGGAGAGGAGCGGTGACTACTGTGGATTATCTGGACCATCGCAAACTAGTGAACAGCGGGAGAGATGAGTCTTCTTCTGCTTCTGTCTCCAGAACCCCAGAACTAGAATGGAAGCTCCGGCGCCACCATCTTCGGAGCTAATTGATTGAGAACCAGAACCAGAGGCAGCCAACATTTTGGAGAGGAGGATAGCGACGACTGTTCATCATCTTCCCGTCATCACTGAACCAGAAAAGCGGTGAAAGGCGAGTCTGGAAGCAGAGGACAAGTGGTGTGGGCAGCTGGTTGAGGGCAGTGACTGTTCATTTCTCTTGGAGCTTCTTTACTGACGATAAACCAGAGGAGAGAGAGATGCCAATGGTGAGAGTGATTGAAGAGAAGCTATTGAATACCAGCTTGACTCTTCTTTCCCCAATGAGTTAGATCAGAGCCGACAGTCTAGAGAAGGGATCAGATGAAGGGTCGCCAATTCTTGTTGTATTGCTTCAATTTTATTTTCCTCTCTCTCTCTCTCGTTGAATTCCAGTATGTTTCTGAGCTTAGAATTTATTGTTGCTAATTTATTGTTGCTGCTGTGATGACTCTAGTCAAAGCCATGTGGAGCTAATTGCTCATGAACTGACGATAGTTATGAATTAATTTGGGTATATGAACATGAATAAATAATTTAATTGTACTTAATGTTAGTTTGTTTATTTAATTTTGTATTATTTTCTTTACGATCACTATTAAGTATAAATTGATGAATTTAGATTAGCCTTGAAAGAGGGATCTTAATTTGATCATAGGATTAAGTAATGTGGGATTAGAATTTATTCTAATTTGCCCATAGGATACGGATATACCTATTGGACCCATATAATCATGTTATAGTGAAATTGGACATTTATTACCTCTTGAATAAATTAGTTAGTAATAACAATTTTAACTTGAGAGAGGGGTATGAGTAATTGGAAGATATTTATATCCATTTAAACTCTAGATTAACAAATTAACATTAAGTGCATTTATTTTGGATAAATACATGCTCTAAGACTTGAAAAATGGATTAGCCGCTCTAATTTGTTTTCTTCCATTGAAATCTCAAAAATATTAATTTCAGTACTTTTGTTTTTGTTTAAATTAATTTTCAAATTTGTTTCCTTCTTTGATTTGCTCAACTTAAATGAAAATGAGAATTTTAAGACCTAATTACCTATTATATTGAATCTCTATAGGATGACCTTGATTTGCTATTATACTATTTCAACAGCCCATACACTTGCAATGCTTATTTAAAATTTAGTAGAATCACCACTTCAATGGTAATGTAATCTGTGGTGGGTTTTTCCCTTTTTTTTTTTTTTTTTGTGTGTGATAAGTCTATAGTGGTATCTAAAACTACTATACTTATGCTCTTTGAAACTACTATACTGGTGTAAGGTTGCTTTTCACTTATAAAGTCACATAATCCTGAATTGCCTATTCTTATCATCTACTTCCACTTGCTCTCTTTGTTTCTCTTGCTTTAATAGAATTTAGTGGCAAAGGTAGTACAGTCTCTGATTTTTCAAAAGACATAACAACTTATACACTACAATCCTTCACTTCACTTATAGCCTCTCCTAAAAAGACTATGATTTTTAATCTTTTTCTCCATCCAAACCAATTGAAAAAACAACTAGAAACACCCAAATGCTGAGTAGTGAGCAAACCAACCACCAACGATAGCAGTGGCTACAAATAGGTGGCTTATGAGAGGTTGGTTTGGATTAATTGTAAGATACCAAACTAAGACTCAAGGCTACACCACTAATCAAGCAAAAATACGCAACCAATAGGAGACCAAAAAGAGCAAGAAACAGAGCAACTACAATAGCACATTGGAACATGCGACAAAAAAAAGTCCCGGAACAGTAGCCTCACAAATGCTGGTTCACATAAAGTTTAAAACCTTACCATCGACAATAATACATGGCCAGAGATTGGCTGGAGCACCACACATTGCATCGCAGGGTGTTGAAGAGTAAAGACGAGACGACGACAAATGAGATACACCGATAAATCTACACTACACCGTCCAAACTCACCTAAACTCAGTTGTCTGCATATATCGATCTGTTACAGGGTCAGAAGCTGCCCATCTAACTCCACAGGACTCCGTTGGACTTCAGCACGAGCTGCCTAAGTTCAAGAGCAGCGGCTACTCAGAGCGAGAGGCCCAACCACAACTAGGGGTGGAAACAGGCCAGGCCAGGCTTGTGCCTTAACAGGCCTGGCCTGTGGCCTGTAACAGGCCTTTTTTTTCGGCTTAATCCTGGCCTGGGCTGTGGCCTGTTAAGGAGGCCTGTAATTAAAAAAAATTAAACAGGCCACAGGCTTCACAACAGGCCGAAAACATGCCCAATTACATAAATTAATGATCCAAATACATAAATTAATGATCTACTTGAGATGAGATTTGGTAATGGGAATTATGAGATTTAGAGTTAGGATGTGAGGTATGTAGGAATATTTTTTTTAAATACTTTACAGGCTCAGGCCGGCCTGACAGGCCTGTCAGCAAGCCTGAGCCTGGTCTTTTTAAGAAAACAGGCCTCGAAACAAGCATGAGTCTGACCTTTTAGCCTGACAGGCCAGACCTGATCAGGACGGAAACAGGCCAGGCCGTCTGGCCTGTTTCCACCCATAACCACAACCCATTGATTACTGCCCACAACAGGACCCACAAAACAAATGGCTAAGGCGAAGGAAAAGATTCAGTTGCAACTTGTTTCCAGTCATCGCCCAGAGAGTGAAGATTAGATCTGAGAGTGGCTTTTGTTTCAGCCAGAGAAGAAAACACGAGATGAGAAGATAAGAGAAGAGAGAGAAATGAAGACAAGACAAATATCTGCATTTAATGAATAACAATCATAAATTCCCTAAAAGCACAAGTTAAAAGCTGCATGATAAGGGCCTTTCAAAAAAGTGACTTATTTTAGCATAAGTCAGTTATGGTATAAGCACAACCAAACATGATGGTCCATCACAAATTTGACTTATGCCTACCTAATCGGGCTTATACCAAGACAAACTCCCAAACAAACACGCCTTTACACGTGAAATGACGTTATTTTCTTGGAAGCAGACGTGCCATGTTACCATGGCCAAACTAATAAATTGCAGGGATAATATACAGTTCCCCTCGGGCGAATACGCATGCGCGCATAAGAGTGTGTTTGGATATAACTTTTGAGAATAGCTTCTGGAGAAAAAATGAAAAAAGTAATTTTTTTAATAAATTATGAGAAGAATAGATTATGGGAAAAAAGTGATTTTGATAAAATGATAGTGTTTTGATATTGGGTTGAGAATCATTTTTTTAATGGTCAAATTACCAAAAAGGACATTAGCTTTTGTGATAATTACATATAGAATATAAGGTTATATTTTATTAATAATAAGAAAAGAAAACTCCTAACGGCGTTAGGTCAAATTTAATGATTTTGTTAAATTTTCACCCTTTTTAATTATTCATTATTATTTTTGTCCCTTCAAAAACTTATTTATACCAAACACCCCTCAGGAAAAACTTGGTTTTTAAATTTGTACATTAACCCAATATTTAACATTAAATTTCTTAATAAATACAAAAAATGAAATAAATTTGTCTATATGTGATATTAATTAATTTAACTAATTTTTTTAATATAGTCAAAAATCAAAAAAATAATTAAATTTCTAAATTTTTTTAATATGTAACATTACATTTTTTTAAATTAAATTTATAAATTTTTTAAATTCAATTTGGAAAAAAAAAGGAAAACATATCATAGATGAGAGAGAGAATTTCAAAAAAAAGATAGGGGGGAGAGAGAGGGATATGGGTCCCACAAACATGAAAGAAAAAAAAAGTAATGAAACCAACGCATGGGGTCCATCAGCATGTGAAAAGACAAACAATAGAGAAAGATATGTGGCTCACCAACAAGGAAAAAAAAAAAGAAAAGGATTTTCTTAAAATCATAGTTTTAGGACAAAACAAGATTCTGCAAAAAAAAATTGGGTGTTTGTCAATTTTTCTTTAAAATTGTTATGAATATTAATCATGTGGATGTCCATTAGCTTATATCCAGGCTAACCTGTTCTCCTAATCAATATAATATGTAAGATTAAATATCACTGTAGCACACAAGGAAGGTTATTGTAGCGTCACGGAAGCTACTGTAGCCACACTAAAATGTTACTGTAGCACTGAACATTTTTTATAAATATAGAGGGCTTAGGTTATGTATTCAGAAATACAAGTGAATGAAAATCTCTCTCTAATTTATATCTTTAGAATTTATCTCTTCTATTATTTTATTATCAACATTTTCATATCAAAAACCATGATGTTGAGGCTGCATCCAAACATACTTTGAAACATGGGGAGCAGAAAAGAAACGTGAAAGCTCGCACGAATACCTTGAGGGACAACAGGGAATGGGTGTGTTCGGTATGGCATGTGTAGATCAATTCTCATGCACCTTGCTATTGGATTTCAATTCCCGGCTAACCACAACCACATATATGTTTCTTCCCCTTGTTCTGTTTTTTTTTTTGTTTTTTTGTACGAGGGAAAAAAATTGTTTTTCTCGTGGGTCAATATATAATGCAGTCAACAGAGAAGCCTCCCCCATACACCTGTTTGACCCGATGAAGTAAGGGGACGTGCAACCGCACAACCACACAAATTGGTTGGTATGTAATTGAAGGTGTGGGGTCCACGTCTACCATGGACACAATGATGCATGGTTAGTACTTACTACTTAGTACCCCTCATTAAATGTGGTAATATGGTCAGTCCATTGGGTTTAAAATAACCCGTTGTAGGTTATAATCATATGGATTAAGTCTAAAAAGACCGTATTAATATGGATTGACATTTTACTAACCCAACCCATAACCATTGGGTTGGTGGGTTAGCCCGCTCAACCCATATTATTTCTTAAAAATTTTTTAACACAATATACTAAAATTATTTTTTCTACAAACATAAACCATAAAGAAATTAAAAATTAAACATTAATCACAAGTCCACACATAACAAAAAAAAACATAAATCCAAAAGCTATCAATATTTTAGTATACTAAATTAAAAAAAATATAAATCCAGAGGAGGAGGAGTATACTAAATTACGAATACCACGTCTTAACTTTTAAAGACTCCAATTGGACAATTGGCAGCAAGTCACAACTCCAAAAAGCATCAATGGAATGAACAATAATGAATGACCCAAAAGGCTACGCAAATTAGATTGTGTCTTATTTGCCTTTGGCCCTTCACGTAATCTCCCTTATCCAATAGACAACATTAAAAAATAAAAAAAATATGATTCAACCCACCAACCCGGTGGTCCAAACCGTCCTAAGTTGAGACCATATGGATTTGGGCCTAAAAGAACCGCTCCCAAATAGTTACAATTTTTTAGAACTCAAACCGCCCATATTTACAGATTGGGTGAGCTCGACCCATAGTCCCAACCCATATTACCACCTCTACCCCTCCCATATTACCACCTCTACCCCTCACCATAATAATATATAAACACGCGGTCTCCGAACATATCCACCCCCAATCCAAAGTGTGTAGAGATAGTAATTAACACTCTTGGTTTTCCCGATATTTTCCTATAACAACATGGCTAAACCATGTAGTTTGGATCTAGTGTTTACTGTGAGGAGACACCGACCAGAACTAATTCCTCCAGCTAAGCCCACCCCTCATGAAATTAAGCTACTCTCCGATATAGATGATCAAGATGGTCTCCGGTGTCGAATTCCGATGGTTCACTTTTATCCTTACCACACATCCATGGAAGGAAACGACCCTGCTCAACTCATCAGAAACGCACTTGCTCAAGCCCTTGTCTTTTACTATCCCCTCGCCGGTCGTCTCAGGGAAGGTCCTGGCCGCAAACTTATGGTAGATTGTAACGAGCAAGGTGTCCTCTTCATTGAAGCTGACGCAGATGTCACTATTCACCAGTTCGGCGACCCTGTTCAACCTCCATTTCCATGCATCGAAGAGCTCCTTTATACTGTCCCTGGCACAGAAGGAATTATTAACTGTCCCCTCTTAGCTGTCCAGGTCCATATATAGCACATACAGTTAACTAATCTATTTCTAATATATTGATATGCTTGCTAATGTTGTATTTTTCTTTTTCATAGGTTACCCGTCTCAAGTGTGGTGGTTTCATTTTAGGCTACTTCGTGAACCACACTATGTGTGATGGTCCTGGTCTAGTTCAATTCTTAGGAGCCTTAGTGGAGATTGCCCGGGGTGCTAATGAGCCTTCAATTGCTCCAGTTTGGCGCAGAGAGCTACTGAATGCAAGGGACCCACCTCGCATCACACGCACCCATAATGAGTACGTGGAAGTGCCTGATGATGATACAAAAACAGAGATGACAGAAGCTATGTCCCAAAACTCTTTCTTCTTCGGGCCTGACAAGTTAAAGGTCATCCGTCAACTGTTTTCTCAGTACCATGGTCAACACACTACATTCGAAATGTTGACCGCATTCCTCTGGCGTTGTCGCACCATATCATTAGAGCTAGAACCACACCAGGAGGTTCGCCTAATGTGTATCAGCAATTTCAGGGGCAAAACAGACCCTCCATTGTTGCCACGTGGCTATTACGGTAATGGCTTTGTGTACCCCGCCGCTGTCACCACCGCAGGGGAGCTTTCTAGAAATCCACTTGGCTATGCCTTGAAGTTGGTCAAAGAGGCGAAAGGTGAGGCCACGGCGGAGTATATGCAATCCGTGGCGGATCTTATGGTGATCAGAGGACGGCCTTGCTTCATGCCGGTGAGGTCATGGGTTGTGTCAAATTTAATACGTTCTGGGCTTAGAGATTTAGATTTTGGATGGGGCAAAGCAATGTACGGTGGGCCCGCAATGGCTGGGGCTGGCTCGTTTCCTGGAGTAAGCTTTTTCGGGGCGTGTGGGAATGCGAAAGGAGATGGTGTGGTGGTACCACTTTGCTTGCCGCCCAAAGCTATGAAGATTTTCGCCAGAGATATTGATTACATGCTCAGCAACTATAACAATACTGGCCAAGATTCTAAATTTATCACGTCTTGCCTATAGTTACCAAACTATGCCCAATCGGACCAGCACATATCTGTGTACTTTTTAAGTATCCTCTCAGTCGTTGTTCTTATATATATATATATATATATATATATATATTGGTTTCATTTTTATGTTTATGTTTCTGTAAGTTGCGAAACTACCCGTGCGTTATGCCGTGTCTAGTTTATGTGTGAAATATTGTAATGAAACGGGTTAAAAATAACGTTGTTCGCACTATATTTCCGGCCTCTCGGCATTTTCGGTGGTCAGATGGCGTGGTCTGTTGTCTCGGTTTGGGTTTGAATTTTCGGGCCCTGTCTCTCTCTCTCTCTCCTCTCTCGCCATCTAAAGAAGGACTCGACATCTCAAATTCCATTGTCAGTCCGGCGGAGTATTCTGGTGTGCGTTGGGGTTGTTGTGGGTGTTGGGCCGGCCGATCTGTTCATGCAAGGGACGGTGTGCTTGGTTGGCTTGAAGTGTCGAGCTCTGTCTTGGATCTGCTCTGCTCATCGGATCTCTCAGCTGCCGACGGCTTATTTTTGCGTGGTATGAGTTAAACCTTCACTTAACCGAGCTTTAGGCTCTAACTTCTTAAGTTTCATTATGTTCCGATCTGTACTCTGCTATACCGAGCTTTCGGCTCTTTATTGTTAAGTGTCATACTCGTCCGATCTGTCCTGTGCTACTTGTCCGATATGTAGTCTTCTGTACCGGTGAAGCTTTCGGTTCTTACATGTCCTCTGTTACTTGAGCATTCCTCCACAAATTATGTTGCTTCGTCGTCCATCCAAAATGAATGATATTAGTGATAAAATTAGAGATGAAATTATATTGGAAATGTTATCTAATTAATTATTTAATATTATTTGATCAAATTGTATTTTAATATTGTTAAATTTCCCAACTTCTTTTTTTTAACTTTTTCATAATTTTTATTTTTATTTTTCTCATAAAAATCACTTATTTTACTGCCAATCTAAACAAATTTTAGATCAATCTTATAAAAATATTTATCCTATCATCAATCAAAATATAAATCATTTTATACAATCTTAGTTTTATCCCATCTTAAATTTTCATAGCGCAGATTATAGAGAAGGTAATTTTCCCACGTCAAACATACTCGTTACTCATTGTTTATGTGATGTGAATAGACTGTTAGTATATTACACAGTCCATTACAAGATGACAGCTGGACGACCTCCTATCCTCATCCTGCATATGCTTGTCAGGCATGCTCCAAAACCAAAAATAATGAAAATTGGATCGGTCATTAAATCAGTTAGGATATTGAGTTAAAGATTAGTGAGTCAGATTGGAATTAAATTGAAGCTAAATCAGGGTTAAACCGGTGAGAAATTGAATATTTTAGACTTATTAATATGAAATTTAAAAATGATTTAAAAAAAATTGAACCGGACCGGACAGGTTTGATGGCCGGTTGGACGATTCCCGGGTCCAATCCGATTTTCCATACATGACGCAATAAATCGAATAGCCTTCGGCGCAGCCACGTTATTGTCACCTCAAGGAAAATTACTAGCATGCTTGTATCACAAATTTTATTTATATTTATATGATATAATGCAGTATTTTAATTTGTTATGCGTATCAGTCAATTTTTGTTAATATATATATATATATAATTAATTTCTACTTAATATGAATATATAATTTATAACGACGAAAACAGTAAAAATACGATATCAATAATGGAAGGGTTAAAGTGTAAAAATATATATTAGATTTTTTTAAAAGTGCGTTCAACACCAAATATTTTTGTGAGGGGTAAAACAAGTATGAACTTCTAAAATATGTGCAAAAATGCATATTAACCATTTATTTGAATTTTTAAGGGTCAAAGTATAAAAATGTATATGAGATTTTCCTAAAATTATGTCTAACACAAATGCTTATTTTAGAGGCAAAAATAACTATGAACTTTCAAAATATATGAAAAAATACATATTGACTGTTAGTCGATTGTTTTTGTGAAATTTTAGACTGAAAATTGTGACATGAAAGATGACGAGGACGATTAAGAGTCAACTTGGAGAGAAATACTTGTATACTCCATGAGTGTCATGTCATCTAAACTCTATCTAATGAAAATATAACAACTCATATCATTTTAATCCTAGTTGACTAATAACTCATCTAAAAAATTTAAATTTTATCTTGTTTTTAAGAAAAATATTGGTTGATCATTTATTCTATTTTTACAATAAATATGTTTTTTCTTAAAAACAAGATATATTTTGAATTTTTCAGATAGAGTTCATATAACGTGGTACTCATAGAGTATGCAAGTATTTCTCCACCTTGAAATAATTTGCTGGCTGAAAATTAATGTATTGTTCATATGTTTATTCCATTTATTCATAAGGAATAGAACACTTGCAAATGAAACTTGTTTAATTTGTGTTGTTCATATGTATAACCTACTTGTTCATAAAGAGTTTGAAACTTATAAATAAGACTTGTTTATGATCCTATGCTTTCTTACCAACCTATTAATTTGTTTTGTTCATGTGCCTATTTCACTTGTTCATGAGAAGTTTGACACTTGCAAATGAACAACACAAATTCAACGAAGTCTCATTTGCAAGTCTACAACTCTTCACAAATAAGTAGAATTCTGTAACGGCACGGCGTCTCCCGTCTCCCACTCGGGGTCCCTAGGGTCCCTAGCGGTGCCGGACTGAGTCACCCCACCTCACTGAGGTCTTTTCCCAGCCAGGAACTGTCCCCTCCCCAAGGGAATTTAATACGCCTCCCCAGGGCTCGAAGGCTCAACCTAGGGGTAAGTACGAGCCTTAAGAGCAACCTGGTAGCCACTTGCACCGTCTAGCTCAATGGTACCAGGTCTCACGTTAGGAACTACTTACCCCCAGGTAGTGTCCTCGAGACCTGGGGAGGCTCGCTTCGGCTCCGCAGGGGGCGGAGTGAGCCTGAGATTGCGAGTAAAGACGCAAGTCCCCAGTCAGTCATGAACCCGGCTGAGTGAAGACAGTCCGGGAGAAGCTGTGTCGTTACATAATTTAAACATCCAAACCCAATAACCAAATACGTATTTGTAATATGGTCAATTATCAAAAACCCAACTTTATAAGGTCAAATTAATTTCCCAAAAATATTTTAAAATTAATAAAAATGAGGAAAAATCATATGGTCATGGTAAATACAAAGTACATAACATGAACTTTAGGAGTACAAATGAGCCTTTAAGACTAACTTCATATGTGCCTTCCCTTTATCCCTACTAAAATAATCACCTGAAAAAAATAAAAATAATAACCATAAGATCCAAAGATCTCTGTAACCATTGGTTATTTAGAAATATACATGTAAACCAAGATCGAGAACATACAATTCAAACTCACAATAAAATTAATTATATCTCTTTAAATAAAAACTTTCACAAACTAGTTCTCGATCTGGTTACTAAAACCTCTTCCCAAAAAGGATTCCAAATGAACATTATTTCATTTTCTAAACAATCTTCATAAGATATCACATATATAACATACTAAACAAATATTGATGCACAGACCATTCTTATTACCCTGACCACCCCCTTGTAACCGTTGACTAGAGCCATAACTAACACATAATCCAACAAAAATACATCCATTACACATAATATCCAAATCATGAGGCGTCACCCTATCAAGGTCCCTAGCTTATCATGATTACACCATGGCTCCCCTCCTTTTAAGAACACAACCAAGGAGGTGTCACTGTGCCTTATCCCGGTTAAAAGGAAAGGTGATACCAAGAGCTCTAAAAACGTCCAAACTCATCAATATAATTTTAATCCAATATACAATTTCAAATCAATCATTCCATAGACACAACAAATCCCAAAACAGTTTAATATATACATATATAAATATATAATTGACAAGTATATAAAAAAATAACCAAGGTTACCTCTATTCCAAGCCTATTTTTATCAATATTTGAATACTTCCAGTTTACTAACACCAAATAATTCAACTTCAAAACTCTTCCTCTTTCTCTCTTCCCACTCACACTCTCACTTTCGCTCTCACATGCTCTCCCTCTCACTGATACGCACCTTGTGCGTATAAATAGAGAGGGAGAGGTGAGACTGGGGTGCAATAATGCACCCCCTCTTTTTAATTAAAAGGTGGCAGCAGCCCACGTGCTGCCGCCCCTTATATTATATTAATATATATAATATTATAATATTATAATAATATATTATTATAATAATATAATATATTATTATAATATTATATATATAAATGTATATGTTATGAAGATAGGGAGAGAGAGTTGGGCATGAATTATTTTGGGCTCCAAATTATTTTATTATATAAATTTTGATTTATAAAGATAAAAATGCTTTTAGGTCTTTTCTAAACCTCAAATTACTTAATAAATCATTTATTAAGAACATTTAATTACTATTTAAAAAATTTAGGATGTTACAAATTCTCATATGAATAGCATATTAATTTCCAGTGGTCAGAGCTTTGGCCGGTCAGCACTGAAGTTTTGATGGTTGGTTGGCAATAGCTGCTCTAGCTTAGTGACTGCTGATGACCGGTCTCCAGAGCTCTAGCGATGATCAAACCATTTTAAAGAAAATAAAGCAAGTGACATTATTATCCTTTGACCCATAAAACTTTTTTTTATGTTGGTCCTTGGGTCTGCAGTGAAATTTCAAAATGTTATGTCCTTGATTGACATAAATATGGTCTTATAGGACTTAACTAAAATTCTCTCAATTAATTTTTGTTGTCCAGTTATCAAATTATTATTTCCAGTTGTTCCGTAATCATCCACATCATTCTTCATGTCATCATTTTTAGTCAACAAATTTAAACCAGCAGTCAACTAATTGTCAATGTATAATTTACGCTTATTTTGAAAGTTCATAGTTACTTTTACCTTTAAAAAAACATTTGTGTCGAGCATACTTTTAGAAAATTCTTATGTGTATTTTTGCACCTTAGCCCTTAAAAAATTCAAACAAGTAGTTAAAGTGTATTTTTGCACATATTTTGGAAGTTCATAATTACTTTTGCCCCTTAAAAAAGTATTTAGTGTTGGGTGCACTTTTGAAAAAATCTCATGTGTATTTTGGCAACTTAACCTATAATAAAATCATATAAATTGTGGACAATTTCAAAGAAAAATATTATTCTAAATCCATGAAGCAAAGAGAGTACATATGAGCATTTATATAGCCAATTCTAAAGCTAACCCTAGAATCTAATTTAATCAAATCATATCAAAATAACTAAGATATAATATATCCATAACTAATCATAAGATATATTAAATATAAAACTTAATAAAATAACAATTAATCTAAATAATTCAAAATAAATACATAATATTCCCACACTCCCTCTTAAGTTGGATCATATATATTAATCATGTCCAACTTGCTTATACAACTCTTAAATGCAGGTTTGTGCAAACATTTTGTCAACACATCTGCAGCTTGAAGATTTTTCAATAGATAAGTGAGACATACTACGAGCGTTACTTTCATCAAGATAATAGAGGTCATCAACCTCTTTTGCACTCCAAATCGTTATTCTTGTTAGCAAATCCTCTTATGACAACCGTGGCAATGGACTGCAATACTGCTAACATTTCCATGATTTTGCTCAGCTGGTCGCTTTGAGGAGATAAGTTATAAATATTAGATGCCTTAGCAGGATAGTTCTTTCCTCGCCCTTTCTTTAGTTTACAATCAGCATGTTTGTCATGTAGATCCAACATAGACTTCAAAAGATATAAGAATTGTAGCGGAAGCATTTTTTAGCAGAGATTTGCGCCTTCCTTCTTCATTATGAAGGATACAGTAAAATTCACGAACAGAAGGTAAGGGTTCTTGTCTGAGGATCTATGCTCGAGTATCATCATAGATCATATTAAGGCCAACTAACAATTCAAAGACTCTTTCTTTTTCTTGGGGCTTGTGATCTTCAGCAACATCAGCATGACAATGATGGACTCTGTCTGTTAAGGTGTCTAATTCTTGTTAGAGAGCAGATTTTTCAATATAGTAGTCATTGATGGAGTTGTGATCTTGTTTTAATTGACACATTTTCTTCTTAATGTCAAATATGCGGGACTTGTTCCTTGTATCACTATATGCCTCTCGAATTGCTTCTTAAATGTAGTGGCTAAAGAAAGGAACATGAAACTTTTCCTGATTAATGGTGAAATAGCATTGACTAGCTACGAGGAGGCCAAAGCATTCTCAGATTTCCATACTTACATTACTTTGGTGTCTAATGACGGATGCATTTTAATTTCACCAGAGATATACCCGAGTTTGTCCCTACCATCAACAACTAGAGACATGGATTGAGCCCGCTCTCTATAGTTGTCACTGGTAAGTTTCTCATAAATGTTGAGACATCAATAAGACCAGACCTTGGCACCGAAGAAGGGACTTCATGATTAGAGGAAGTAGTAGTAGCCATACTGACCAAGCTTTTTAAGTGCGCTGAGACGATCAGTAACTTGACAAGAAAATGACCTATGTACCAAAAGCGAGAAATTCCGAGAATGTGAGACTATCAGAATCTTGGACAAAGAACTATCATGTGATAGTTGTGGATGGGCAGTCAAACAGGTACCAACGATGAACTAAAAAGAGGCCGATTCATATGGTGGTCAACAATGCTTAACAGAATTGGGGATTGTGCCGTTTTTGGAAGACCAATTGATTGTAACTGGCTGTTACTTACCGAGAATACAAATTAGAGACTCGCTGAGAATACAAGAAGGAATTTCTCGATGGGAGTTAGAGGACACATAAAGATTACACATGTTTATCAAGAGATAGAGAACCCGGGGTTGGTGTCGACGGTGTGAGAGTAACAAACTGAGATCACTGATAAGAACCAAACTGATTAGCTTTAAATTCTATAGTATAGAGGAAAAAAGAAGCTCCGATTAAAACTAGGACTCAAATGTAGCAAGGAATCTCTAAGTAACACCTGGGACCTGACTGTCAATTGCTAGACAAAGTCTCTGAATGAAACCTGGGACTCAACTAAGACGGGTGATGATGGAAATTGAGAAACGTTATGGGAACACACGTCCAACGATGATTGAAATAGAGGGATGCTATAGGAACATAAGTTCGACGGTGATGAGAACAATGGAACATCACAGGAACTTCAAGTTTAATGATGACTGAACTGAAAAGTGCCGTTTATTTCTCCAAAAGCTCTGACAACAGGTCTGCGAATTTGGACATAGCTCTGGGATGGAACCATACACTCTCTAAGGAATGAGTTAACGGATTTGAATAAAGTTATAGGATAGAACCAGACACTCTCCATAAATGGATCTAGGATGGAACCAGATAGTCTGTAAAGGAAGGAACACGTGCATATCGCCGCTTACTACATACCGGATGGAGGAAGGTAACCGAAGTCAGGAACTCTTCCATAGGCCGAGATGACCAAGAGAGCGACCGGCAGAGAATGTGGAGAAAACTAATCACTACAGATAAAAAGGAATGGACGTGCTATATTCTCCATTATTCTTTATCTTCCTCTTCTTCTTTATTGGCTTCTTCTTCTTCTTCTTCACTCGCTTTTATACCATGTGAACAATTTGAAAGAAAAATATTATTATGAATCCATGAATAAAAGATAATACATATGTGCCTTTATATAGACAAACCTAGAGCTAACTCTATAATCTAATCAAATCAAAATAAATAAAAATAATTAAGATATAATATATCCATATCTAATCCTAAGATATATTAAATATCAAACTTAATGAAATAATAATTATTCTAAATACACTACTACAAAAGAGGGATTGAGTGATGTCTTGCCATAGATAATTGTTTTTTTTAAATATTTAGAAGTTATGATATTTCTTATTATTAGTGTCATAGCTACTGTTAGATTTGTATGGCACTTACTTAAACAAGCGTTATAACTGGCCTTATTTTTTTAAAAAAAAAATCAAGGACTTTATGACGTTTACTTATAGTCCAGCACCATACAAGGTGCCATTGTGGCTTGAATTTCAAGACCAAAGTGACCTTAAAATATTAAAGGCTAAGGCCATGGCCTTTAAAAGCCCTTGGAAGGCAAGTGCCTTTCAAGGTTATAGCTTTAATGGTACTTGGAAAAAAAGCGGCTTCTAAGGCATTTTTTTAATTTTTTTTAAATGAAGGGAAGCCATGACGCTTGCCTAGGTAAGCGTCAAAGCTTCCTTGAAGCCTTATATGACAATTATTTGAGTAAGCGTCATACAAGACTTACTTTTTTAAAAAAATTTGCCTTGCCCATTATATATGTTCTTCTTTGCATGCCCTCAATTCCCCATTTCGCATAATCTTATCCTAAATCTCTACTTCATTAGTTCCCACTCCTTATCCCTTCGTCCCCACTCACCACCTTTCCTTATCATTCTTCCCATTCCCTCTTCCTATATAATATGGTCCACACTCATTCTCTTTGTTTTGAAGTCGCGGCGCTGTTGTCCCTACTACTCCCTCTTCTCTTTTATTGCAGCAAGTAGAAGTTTCCTTGGTCTCCTATTTTTCGTTATTTCTTGTCTCCTCCACATGTGTATTTCTTCAACATTTAGTTGCCACTTCTGTTGTAGTACAAAGTTTGGTTTATCACGTGTTTCTTCTTCTTCTTATCTCGACCTCTTATAGAAGCTTCATAGTTTGTAATTTTTTTTTACAGAAGCTTAAGTCTATACTTTTTTTCTTTCTTTTTTTGAAGTTAAAATCTGTCATGAATTTTATATGTATGTTTATTAACTTAAAATTAGTTGTACATTATGATTATTATAATTAAATACATTTAGTAGTGATTTTATAAATTATTTATTTATTTTGAGTTATTTCATTCTGCTTTGATTTGATTATGTTTATTTTGCCGTGGATTTTAACCATAAATAAAGAAGATTTCAATAAAAAAAAAGAAAACAAATACGTAAAATTATTTTTTTCTATAAAAGCGTCATATGAAACTATATTTCTTTCTTAAAAAAAATACAAACTATGACACTAGATTCAACAAACTTCATTATGTTATGAATATTAATTATGTGGATGTCCATTAGCTCATATCCAGGCCAACCTGCTCTTCCAGTCAATATGATATGTAAGATTAAATATCACTGTTCATTACTGTAGCACACGGGGGAGGTTACTGTAGCATCACGAAAATCACTGTAGCAACACGGAAAGTTACTGTAGCACTGAAAAAATTTCTATAAATAGGGGTCCTGGGTTATGTATTTTGATGTACAAGTAAATAAGAATATCTCTCTAATTTATCTCTCTAGAATTTCTCTCTTCTACTCTCTTATTATCAACATTTTTATAACACGTTATCAGCACGAAGCTCTGCCAAAGGTATGATATTCTTATATTTTCTTTGATAATTTATACTTTATTTTATAATATCTTTATTTCATAGATCTTGGATAATCTGAGCCATTATATGGAATTAAGAAATATATCTTTACCGATTGTTGTGAACATCGGGTTCCATGGCTAGGATTGGAGATCACTATTGTTGTTATATCTGATATATATCATTTACAAGTTTATTTATATTATTATTATGATTATGGCCAGAAGCCATCTACATCCAATTTTTGAAATTATATGACCAGAAGTCATATTATTTGAATTTTTATGATATGGCCAGAAGCTATATCTCTATGATCTCATATTATATGACCAGAAGCCATATCTATATGATTCCTTATTATATGACTAGAAGCCATATATATCACAGCCAGAAGCTATGTATAACTTTTATTTATCCTGAAGATAAAAAGTCAGATGCTATATATATTTAATTTCTCATCATGAGATTAATTGGCCTGAAGCCATAAGAACTGAATGGCCTGAAGCCATAATTTTCTTACCTTGCCTTATTAATTTATTTCTTGTCTTTATATATTATTGCATTTTTACATTTCATATTTTAATTATTCTCGTTTATTTCTTTAATAGTGTGAACCATGTCAAATCTTGCAAAACTTGAATTTGTGGCTTTGGATATTACTGGGAAAAATTATTTATCTTGGATGCTGGATGCGGAAATCCACTTAAATGCCCATGGTCTAGAAGATACAATTAAAGAAGGGAATCATGCATCCAATCAGGAAAAGGCCAAATCCATGATTTTTCTACGCCACCATTTACATGAGAGTTTAAAAATTCAATATTTAACAGTGAAAGACCCACTTGTTCTTTGGAACAATCTGAAAGATAGGTATGATCACCTGAAGATGGTTATCCTCCCAAAAGCTCATTATGACTGGATACATTTAAGGTTGCAAGATTTTAAATCTGTAAGTGAATATAACTCGGCTATGTTCAATATATCTTCTCAATTAAATTTATGTGGAGAAAATGTTATTGATAATGATATGCTTGAAAAAACATTCTCCACATTTCATGCCTCAAATTTGCTCCTGCAACAGCAATACCGAGAAAAAGGATTTAAAAAATATACAGAATTAATTTCTTGCCTCCTTGTAGCTGAACAGAATAATGAGCTTTTATTAAAAAACCATGAATCCCGTCCAACTGGCTCGACTCCATTCCCAGAAGCGAATGTAGTAACCAATGAATCTGTTTTTGGCCGTGGACGTGGACATGGACGCGGACGCAGACATGGCTACATCCGTGGTCGTGGTCGAGGTCGTGGTGGTTTAAATTTCTACCAAAAGTGGGGAAATAATAATAAGAACCACAAAAGAGAAAATAGTGGGCAAAATAAAAATACTGAAAGTTCATGTTATCGTTGTGGTGTCAAGGGTCATTGGTCTCGTACCTGCCGTACACCAAGACAGCTAGTTGAACTTTACCAAGAATCAATTAAAAATAATGGTAAAGGATCTACAACTGAAGTAAATCATGTGGATCGGGCTGAGAATTCTGAGCATGGAGACATGGATTTTAGTTATTTGGATGTTGCTGATTTCTTAGCATAATTATTTATGTATTTGAATTTTATGTTACTTTTATCAAATGTATTTATCTTAATTATGTTTTTATATTTCTTTTAATGAAGAATGAATATTACTGGCATCAATCCTGAAGATTTATGTCTCGTTGATAGCGCAACAACCAACACCATACTCAGAAATGATAAACATTTTTCTTCCTTGGTAATGCAAAAAGCTAATGTTCAGACTATATCTGGTAGTATAAATTTGATTGAAGGCTCCGGAAGAGCTAATATTCTATTACCTGAAGGAACAAAATTATGCATTGATAATGCAATTTATTCTACCAAGTCTGGAAGAAACTTATTAAGTTTCAAAGATATCCGCAGAAATGGATATCATATAGAAACAACAACTAAAAATAATAAAGAATATCTTGTTGTTACAAAAATAGTTGCTGGTAGAAAATGCATATTAGAAAAGTGTCCTGCTTTTTCTTCTGGTTTATATTATACATTTATAAACACAATTGAAACACATGTTATTGAGAACCAGAAGTTCACTAATACAGACCAGAAATCTACTAATGTAAACCAGAAGTTTACAAATGAATTTAATGTTTGGCATGACCGGTTAGGCCATCCTGGTTCAATTATGATGCGACAAATAATTGAGAATTCATGTGGACATACCCTGAAGTGTAAACAAATACCACAATCCCATGATTTCTCATGTACTGCATGTTCCAAGGGAAAATTAATTATTCGCCCCTCACCAAGCAAAGTAGAAAGTGAGTCTCTCACATTTCTAGAATGGATACAGGGAGATATTTGTGGGCCAATACACCCATCATGTGGACCATTTAGATATTATATGGTTTTAATTGATGCATCAACTAAATGGTCACATGTGTGTTTATTATCTTCTCGCAACCTGGCGTTTGCGAGATTACTTGCTCAATTAATTAGATTAAGAGCACATTACCCTGATTATCCTATCAAGAAAATACGTCTTGATAATGCTGGTGAATTTACTTCAAAAGCTTTTAATGAATATTGTATGTCCCTTGGAATTGATGTTGAACATCCTATAGCTCATGTTCATACACAAAATGGACTTGCAGAATCATTGATTAAAAGGTTGCAACTAATTGCAAGATCTTTACTTATGAAATCTAATCTCCCAATTTCTGCTTGAGGCCATGCCATTTTGCATGCATCAATATTAATTCGTATCAGATCAACAAGTTACTTAAAGGTTTCCCCCTTACAAATGGTTTTTGGTCAGGAACCTAATATTTCCCATATAAGAACTTTTGGGTGTGCGGTATATGTGCCAGTATCACCACCACAACGCACTAAAATGGGTCCTCAAAGAAGGATGGAAATATATGTTGGGTATGAATCTCCTTCAATCATAAAATATTTAGAACCATCTACGGGAGATTTATTTACGGCACGATTTGCCGATTGTCATTTTGATGAATCACTTTTTCCAACATTAGGGGGAGAAAACAAGCAGTTGGATAAAGAAATTAGCTGGAATGAATTATCATTGGCTCATTTTGATCCTCGTACAAATCAATGTGAACTGGAAGTACAAAAGATAATTCATTTACAGAATTTAGCTAATCAAATGCCATAAGCATTTACTGACCCTAAGAAAGTAACAAAGTCACATATCCCAGCTGCTAATGCTCCTGTTAAAATTGATGTCCCTGAAGGACAATCTACTATGAATGAATCTAAAGCACGCCTGAAGCGTGGCAGACCCATCGGTTCCAAAGATAGAAATCCTCGAAAAAGAAAAGGAGCAAAGAATATAGATGGTCAAATTGAGGATAATCAAGAAAATTTAATAGCTCCAGAAGAACCATCTCCTGAAGAGTTATTATCTCCAGTAGAGATATCTCTAGAAGAGAATGTTATAGTCCCAGAAGAGACCCAGGTACCTGATATATGTGAAAATAATGAGATCTCAATAAATTATGTTATGATGGAATCCGATGGGATCGAAATGAAGTCAACGTTGACGACATTTTTGCTTATCATATAGCAAAAGATGTAATGAATAATATTGAGGACCATGAGCCAAAATCCATTAGCGAGTGCCAACAAAGAAAAGATTGGTTCCTATGGAAAGATGCCATTAATGCAGAATTGAAATCATTGGAAAAACGAAAAGTGTTAGGACCAGTAGTTCTTACACCTGAAGATGTAAAACCAGTTGGATGCAAATGGGTTTTTGTACGAAAGAGAAATGAAAAGGGTGAAATAATAAGATATAAGGCACGTCTTGTAGCCCAAGGCTTTACACAAAGACCTGGCATTGATTTTGAAGAAACGTATTCACCTGTAGTAGATGCGACTACTTTTCGTTATTTAATTAACCTAGCCGTAAAAGAAGGGCTTGATCTGCATCTAATGGATGTCGTGACTGCCTATTTATATGGGTCACTTGACAATGAAATTTATATGAAAGTCCCTGAAGGACTTAAGGTGCCAGAAGCATCTAATTCAAGTTTTCGAGAACAATATTCAATTAAGTTAAATAAGTCCCTGTATGGCCTGAAGCAATCAGGGCGCATGTGGTATAATCGTCTTAATGAATATCTGTTGAAAGAAGGATTCAAAAATGATCCAATATGCCCATGCATTTTTATAAAAGGATCTAATAGTGAATTTGCTATAATTGCTGTTTATGTTGATGATATCAATATTATTGGAACTCCTGAAGAGCTCCAAAAGGCAATTCATTGTTTGAAGAAAGAATTTGAGATGAAGAATTTGGGAAGAACAAAATTCTGTCTTGGATTACAGATTGAGTATCTCAAAAATGAGATCTTTGTATATCAAGAAACTTATACAAAAAGGGTCCTAAAGAGATTTTATATGGATAAATCTCATCCATTGTGCACACCAATGATTGTAAGGTCTCTAAAGCCAGATAAAGATCCATTCCGACCGCGAGTAATCAGCGAAGAAGGTGATGAAGAACTACTTGGTCCAGAAGTACCATATCTTAGTGCTATTGGAGCACTAATGTATCTTGCTAATCATACACGTCCTGATATATCATTTGCTGTTAATTTATTAGCAAGATTTAGTTCTTCACCAACACGAAGGCATTGGAATGGAATAAAACATATTTTTCGTTATCTAAGAGGCACTATGGATATGGGGTTATACTACTCAAACGTATCTAAGCATGAACTGGTAGGTTATGCAGATGCTGGATTTTTTATCAGATCCACATGATGGTAAATCACAAACAGGCTATCTATTCACATGTGGAGGTACAACTATTTCATGGCGATCAATGAAACAGACTATATCAGCCACATCATCAAACCATGCAGAAATTCTAGCAATACATGAAGCAAGTCGAGAATGTGTATGGTTGAGGTCAGTAATACATCATATACGAACAACTTGTCATTTATCTTTGGGCAAAATGATACCAACAGTTCTATATGAGGATAATACTGCATGCATTACCCAACTTAAAGAAGGCTATATCAAGGGAGACAGAACGAAGCATATTTCACCAAAATTCTTCTTTACTCGTGACCTTCAAAAGGATGGTGAAATAGATGTCCAGCAAATTAGTTCAAGTGAAAATCTAGCAGATTTATTCACAAAGTCACTTCCAGGTACAATTTTTGAAAAACTTGTCTATGACATTGGCCTTCGGAGATTCAGAGATATCAATTGATAATGTTAAGAGGGGGAGTCAATATATGCTGTACTCTTTTTCCCTTATCTAGGTTTTGTCCCACTGGGTTTTCCTAGAAAGGTTTTTAATGAGGCAGCACTGAACAGTGTATCAATGAATGATGTACTCTTTTCTTTGGCTAGGTTTTTATCCCACTGGGTTTTTCCTAGTTAAAGTTTTTAATGAGGCACATTCATAATAGACATCCAAGGGGGAGTGTTATGAATATTAATTATGTGGATGTCCATTAGCTCATATCCAGGCCAACCTGCTCTTCCAGTCAATATGATATGTAAGATTAAATATCACTATTCATTATTGTTCATCACTGTAGCAAATACTGTTCATTATTGTTCATCACTGTAGCACACGGGGAGGTTACTGTAGCATCACGAAAATCACTGTAGCAACACGGAAAAGTTACTGTAGCACTGAAAAAATTTCTATAAATAGAGGTCCTGGGTTATGTATTTTGATGTACAAGTGAATGAGAATATCTCTCTAATTTATCTCTCTAGAATTTCTCTCTTCTACTCTCTTATTATCAACATTTTTATAACACATTAAGCATGCAAAGCCCATAGTCTAATTGTCTAGGTCCCCACAACAGAAGTGCAGTACACTCCATTACCTGCTAAGGGTCCTCGCGGCATATCTATGAATGATATTGGATTCGGCGAAGGCTCATCTGGGCCAGGCAGACTGAGAAACGATGATCGTAAGTAAATTTTATAGTATTTCATATTGTTAATCCACGATCTAATTAATTCTACAAACCAATAATGTTACTGCTCGCAGACCACCACAATTCTGAAACCAGTCCAAGCAAAGAACAAATCCAAAAGGTAATGGTGTCTTGTTAGGCAGAGTCGCTGTCAAAATTATATTCATCCTATTAACAGTGCTAGAAAAGTGGTCCACATCGATCGATCAGCAGCCAAAAACTTCGAAAGTATGAGATTTTATATGTATTAAAATCCTCCTGATTCGAAAAGGCCAAGTCGAAATTGATTTTGTACACGCGCTTGCGTTAAAAAATTTATGTAGGAAGGGCTAGTCAAATTTGATTGGGAAAATTGCACTGAGTACTAAATTAGGGAAAATGCGACTAAAAAATCTTTTAAAATTTCTAATTTATAGTTAAGTCCCATTAGACATATAGATAATCGAATTGTAAAACGATCCAAATATCTTTAAGTCTTCGTAAATTCACTAAGATCACGTTTGATACATTGGCATTGGGCTGTTGGAAATGAAAATAAAATTCAATTCCTTATTACATACAAGCTAAGTGTGTTTGGTACAACTGAAAAAGTTTTGGAAATCATTTTCATGTGGAAGCTTATCTCTCCAATTTTATTAAATTAGCTTTATCTCAGAAATAAATATTTACAATTCTATGTATCAAAATTTTTTTTTTGCCCTTCAAGCTTCACCGTCTCATCTCATCTCCCCATGACAATGATAGCAGCGCCGGTAGACAAGCCACTCCCCCTACCGCCGGCAAGCTTCCCGCCTTCTTCATACCTCCAACGACGAGTGCGTAGAGATCTGATGATCATGAAGAACCAATGACTTCGACTTCAAGCTCATCGCCGGCGAAAACCTCCTCCTGTCCGATTGCATGAAGGCAGTGATTTTTTACGGCAGAGATCTTTGAATTCTCTATCATCTGCCTATCATGATGGCCACAAATCTAGATTCGACAGCTTCAAACTCATATTCTTCCCCTTATGTTTGCTTTGAAATAGCAAACTTCAAATTTTAAAAAAATCGAGACCCAATGAAAATGGTGAATCCATATGGGTGTCACTGTTTGTCTGAAATAGCAAGAGAACAATGGTTTTATTATTCAACACTTTTATTATTTCATGGTTTTGATTTCTCGGTGATTGTTATTATGAATAGGAATAGAGCCATATAGGTCAGTTTTGATTTCTTCATGTTATAATCAAAAGTGTTGTGTTTGAATAGTGCTCTGCTGAACTTCAATTTTTGCTCTTGCTGATAGCATATGAACCTTCATTGCATTGTGGAGGGTGAAGGACCTTGTCGGCTGGAGCTTGAAGAGTTTCTATGGCAGAAGATTCTGGGGCTTCAAGGGCTACAATGACGGGTCATTTTGGCTTTACAGTTTGGAAATTTTTTGAAGGCTATTGTGGTCTTTTAATAAAAATAATACATATTTAAATTAAAAAAATATATCTTATTTTCATGATATATTAAACACATTTTTAAAATTTATATCCATCTCCATTTTCATTAAAATCAATTCCATCATAATCAAATGAGCCTAAGGTTATTTTGATTTTTTTACAATTGAATTATATTATGTAGACGTCATACGAAATTTGGCAGTAAATTAAAGATTTCAGTAGATCTTTTGGTTGTATTTTCTCTAACTTGAGGCTTCATTGCAATTTTCACAATTTGATTTTGCCGTTTACAGAATGTGGTACTGTTAGGGTAGCGTTTTGACTGATTTTTGCGGCTGAAAATTTGGGGCGCACAGAATCTTTCAAATCCTGAGGGACCTCATCACTGCTCAACAGTCATTTGATTATTACTCAGCCCACTATAAATATAAGCCACAGACGGAAACTCAAATCACGTCAAATTAAGACACGATACTACTTTCGGCTATCATCTTTCTTTTCGTCGAATTGTCCATTTACTTCCCAGTATAAACACAATGGTTTTACTGACTTCCTCTCATCTCAATTTTACTGTGAGGAGGCACCAACCAGAGCTTATAGCTCCAGCGAAGCCTACTCCTCGTGAGTTAAAACTACTGTCTGACTTGGACGACCAAGATAGTTTACGAGCTCATGTTCCACTGGTACAATTCTACCGCCACGAGGCTTCAATGGCGGGGAAGGATCCCGTCAAAGTCATCCGAGACGCATTGGCTCAAACACTAGTATTTTACTATCCACTTGCGGGCAGGCTCAGGGAAGGTGTTGGCCGCAAACTTTTAGTTGAATGTAATGGAAAAGGCGTTCTCTTTATTGAAGCTGACGCAGATGTAACCCTAGCTCAGTTTGGTGACAATCTTAAACCTCCATTTGCATGCTTCGATGACCTCCTTTACAACGTTCCTGGCTCTGAAGGAATCCTTCATTGCCCCCTCTTACTTATCCAGGTATTCTAGTATACTATTTCCTTTACCTACTTAAGCTGATGACACTTTTCTTTCACATGCTAAGGGAAGTTTATAAATCGTAGGTCACACGTCTCAAGTGTGGAGGTTTCGTGTTGGCTACGCGCATGCATCACACCATGACCGACGGACCAGGTATTTTGCAATTCATGAATGCTTTAGCTGAAATCGCTAACGGGGCAAGTGAGCCCTCCATTCTTCCTGTTTGGCACAGAGAGATCCTAAGTGCAAGGAACCCGCCACGTGTCACTTGCACCCATCATGAGTTTGAGCAAGTGGCTGGTGCCGCCATTCCCTTAAAAGACACGGTCCAACAATCTTTCTTCTTTGGGCCAACTGAGATATCTGCCATTCGTCGACTAATCCCTCGTCACCTTAGGCAATCTACAACGTTTGAGGTCCTCACGGCATATCTCTGGCGTTGCCGCACCAAGGCTTTACAACTAGATCCAAACGACGACGTTCGCACGTTGCTCATCGTAAATACACGTTTTGGCCGAGGTAGGTTTGACCCTCCAATACCTGCTGGTTATTATGGCAATGCTTTTGTCTATCCGGCTGCAGTTACTACTGCGGGAAAACTCTGTGAGAGTCCACTAGGATATGCGTTGGAGTTAGTGAAAAAAGCCAAGGCTGAAGTGGATGAAGAATATGTGCACTCCATGGCTGATCTTTTGGTGACCAGAGGACGACCTCGTTTTACATCAGTGAGGTCGTGGATGATATCAGATCTGTCGCGTGTTGGCTTTAGAAATGTTGGTTTTGGGTGGGGCAAGGCTGTGTATGCCGGTCTCGCTAAGGCTGGGCTTGGCCCACTTCCTGGAGTGAGTTTCTCGGTTGCGTCCACCAATGATAAGGGAGAGGAGGGCAGAGTTGTGCTTATGTGCTTGCCGCCCGAAGCTATGAAGAGGTTTGCCAAACAGTTGGATAACATGCTTGGCAGTTACAAGAATAGTCAAGATTCCACCATTATTATGTCTCACTTGTAGTAACTGGCAAAATCACGGCCAATCAGATTAGAGTCCTGGTGTGTTTTATTATTGTTTTGAGTTTTTTCCCTTCCCCAAGTCTGTCATGATGGGCGCAATTAACCTTGCTTTGCTTATGTGTACGTGTGTCTGAAACTGCTGTATTAGAAGATGATCAATAAACACCATCGCTTGACCTCTGTATTATATATTATGTTTCTTCATCTCAAAGCACCAACTGAAAAATTATTTGATGAATTTTGAATATTTAACATTTTTTATTATTCTGTTATAAACAAATCTATCTATCTAGTCTACTTTATATACTAAAAACTTGTAGTAACGACGATTTTTATAAATGATTCCGTTAAAGGCAGTGCGAAAGGAGCAAACTTGCAACAAGAGATCATCATCCTTCATAGCCACAGGCAACTTTAAATAAAGGCCTTATAATTCTTTTTCGATGGAATGCCATATTATTGATTTGAAAAATACTGTAGGTGAAAATTTTAAATTTAAATAATAAAGAAAAAGAAGAGATAAAAATATAAATAACAATGTGGAAAAGAAAGATGCAGCAGTAAAAAATATGACTTAAGACTAATATAATTTGTATGAATTTTGTAAGTATAAATTTGCGGCAAGAAAACACAGATGAATTTTTGCATTTTGTTGTTGTTGTTGGTGAGTGTCTGGATAATACTGAAATCGTAGTTTTAGAAGCCTTTTTTCATAAGTCAAAACAAAACTTCCTTAACATACTTATTTTATATATCGTAAAAATTATTTTCTAAGAGTTAATTAAAAACACACCAGTCACCCTTGAAAAAATCACTTTAGTTGCGGTCAGAGATAAATTTGGGAAAACGGGCTCAAGCCCGTTTATAAATGGGCCGGGCCCGTTTAGAGGGGTTTTTTTATTTTTTCTTTTAAATTAATTATTTTAAACAAATTTTTACTCCTTTTCTCTTTTATCCACTCATGTCACACTTATTTTCTTTTATATATTCGTGCTACAAAACCAATTTTGTTCTTACCTTCTTTTTTTGTCTACTCACATCACAAAAACATATGAACACATTTTTTTTAAATTTAATAATAGTAAAATAAATAAATATAATATGAAAAAAGTGTCAAATAAAAAAAATTATGAAGTTTTTAAACACAACATCATTAAGAACCGAAAACATTGAGATCTAACTTATTTTAAAAATATAAATTTTTTTTTATTTTTTTTAATAGTTAAACCGACCGACCCGTTTAACTCTCAAGAATAATAAATGGGCTCGGACTATCAAGCCCGGGCCCGTTTATTTGACGGGCTAAATACCACCTCTAGTCAGAGATACATAGATTTAAACTTGCATGTTCGCCCAGGCCCGAGGCTTGTGGGCGGGCTTATACCATCAATTCAATTACAGAAGCCCAAAATTGCAGTCTCTGTCATCGATCCACGTCCTCTACAGTCTAAACGCGCGACTTGCAGCGGATCTCTCTCTGTCTCCCGCACTCCGGATCCACGAGCACTTCCCTGTTCCACACTCATCTCCGCTGTGATGTTCCTATCAAACCGATCGTTGATCCTCGTAATTTGCTCGAAGGCATAGCGCTGTACTCACCATCGGCGAACTTGGGAAGTGAGAATTTCCGAGATGGCTTTCATGGCGGTCTTGGAATCTGACCTTCGCGCCCTTTCTGCAGAAGCTCGCCGTCGGTATCCTGCTGTGAAAGACGGCGCTGAGCATGCAATTCTTAAGGTTACCGTTCAATGCTATTAATCAATTTGTGCTCCTGAATGCATCTGCAAGTAGCCGTTGTAACATCCAGTTTTCTGTGTTTCGATTTAGTTTTTCCGAAAGGAAGGTTGTCCCGCAGTTTTGATCATCTGGAGATTGAAATAAAAGAAAGAAAAATGTGACAATTTAGATATTTGTTTTCACTCGTTGGGAGCATCACCTTTACCAAAATGGCGTTATTGAACTGCACGATTTAGTTTGAAGTGACCTTAATGCTGGATGTTTGGTTGCTCAAGAATTGATTAAACTGTAATGTGATTGTCATTAATGCAAAAATTCGAATGACGCTCAGATAAATATCTAAGCGCGCGAAAATAATCGAGACTTAAAGTGCTTGGCGTACGAATTATTGTTTGACAGCATCATGTATATATTTTGTTAGTTTCAGATGCGTAGTACAAAGCTGAAGTTCTCAAAGGGACTATTTTTTTTTTTTTGGGCACAATACATCATTTTCTAAAATTAAAAGGACTCAAGTATGCTTTGCTTACATATTCTTATTATCATCTACTTGCAGCTTCGTTCTTTGTCAAATCCCAGTGAAATCGCACAAAATGAGGACATATTGAGAATATTTTTGATGGCATGTGACGTGAGAACAGTTAAGCTTAGCATAATTGGACTTTCATGTCTGCAGAAACTTATATCTCATGATGCAGTTTCTCCATCTGCCCTTAAAGAGATATTATCCACACTGAAGGACGTAAGTCTAGATAAGTATATGGTTTCAAATTTTCAATACTTCAGTTGGATGTTGCATTTTCTTGTACTCTCTTGCCTTACCATCTATGCTGTCATGACCATTTTGTTGCCTAGCTGTGTTTGCATGAACGTTGACCCTTGGTACTTTTGTTACTCCTGTTACTTTGATTATGAGTTTCATTATTATCAATTTATTCAAAATCCAATACATGACTACACTTTCCACCATCGTGGGAAAGCTAACTTGTGCCTTCATGGTCTGCCAAATATTGTACCCCCCTGCAGCATGCTGAAATGGTAGATGAGGGCGTTCAGCTCAAGACCCTGCAGACTATATCAATAATATTCCAGTCACGTTTACTCCCTGAAAATGAGGTAATCTTCAGCTAGTGAACATTGTGCGTTTGCTATATAGAAAGTAGAAGCTATATGATAGCTGGAAGCTGGCTTATAAGCAGAATGGAGAGTTAAATGTAATATGTCTAAATGAGGATTATGTATCTTGACACTGTTGATTGACTTCTCTGTCTATTTTCACGTATAATTTATATAATGCATTATACTCATTTGAAATGCTACTTAAATCTTCTCATGCATACATTGCCTTCTGTATAATCTGTCTTATGTACCTGCAGTGTCACTACCAAAAGATGGATACTTTGCTTACAGTAGCTGATAATATATTTTTGTTGATATTCTTAGAATGAATTTATTCTCAGTCATTAGTATTCGGGAAATGAAATATTGGACAGATCATGTCTAAGATGTCAAGCAGTTTGAGAAAACACCTGGATCATTGAGTGGTCACTGAACAGATTGATGAAAGGAGGATATGGATCTGATATCATAACGTCACATCATCACTTAATTTTTCCGGCTTTATTGATCACTGATTTGAAAGATATATCTGAAAAATTTGTGGTTTGGAATCACCTATTTATATGTGGTCTACTTGTTTCCACTCAAAGCAGTCTGCCCAATACAATTTTATTTCCTCTTGAGCAGCCCTTTTACGTCCAGTTGTGTTAAAGACTAGTCTCTTTATTGTATTCCTTAGCTGTTTCCAACTTATTGTTATTTTTTATGAGAAACATATTATCCTTGGCATCTTATTAATTTCAGGATACAATGGCCCAAGCTCTTGGTATCTGTCTTAGGCTTCTTGAAAACCCTAGGTCTTCTGATAGTGTGCGGAAGTAAGATAATACTATATTGAGCATCAACTAACTTTTCTTAGTGTAGCCATTTGTCTATTAATATGGTATTCTTCATCAGTTGCCTTCCATTCCTTGAGATACTAATATCTTGTGTGTCTATACATGTTTTTTTGCAATTGTTTTGCAGTACTGCTGCAGCTACCTTCAGGCAAGCTGTGGCCTTAATTTTTGATCGAGTAGCTTTGGCCGAGTCTCTTCCTGCTGGCAAATATGGTTTTGGAAATCAGCTTTCTCGTACAAGTTCCGTCACTGGTGATGTTAACCGCAGCATCAATTTGTCAAAGTATGTTCCCCCAACCCCTATATGAATGCAATCCAGATCACTCTTATTTCTGTTTTCCTAGACCAGAGGGGTGTGCAGCATCATTTTTGCTCTTTATTGTAGTGGATATTTATAGACATTTTATGCATTACTGTCTTGAATTGATTTCGAGATCCAAACTTATGGGGTGAAGATAATTGTGCACAGCTCATTATGTCATGAATCTGTTTTTGGAGGGCCTCCATTTAAGAAGGAGACTTTAACTGAAACTGGAAAACTCGGGCTTCGATTGCTTGAAGACCTAACATCTCTTGCCGCAGGTGGATCTGTATGTGCTTATTTGAAACTACTTATTTGTTTTAAAGCTAGCTCTAGTTCTTTGTCTTTCTTGTCCGTAGGTACTTAGAAACTAATTTAGACGTTCATGTTTGTCTATTTCAAGCAGCCAGTGAAATAGATTGATATTTATTTTATGCTATTTCTTACAACGTTAACTTGGTAATGATACTACAGGCAATCTGGTTACGTGCTAATATTCTTCAGAGGGCCTTTGCACTTGATATACTTGAGTAAGATATTTTTTGGTAGCTTGTGGTTTTAATTCATGAGACTTTGCGCAATGTGATCTTTGATTGGCTACCTAGAATTAGTTTCAATTGTTCCACTGATGTCATGTATTAAAAACTATTTCAAGAGGTGCTAGAAATGAGCTTGCTTGAGTGAAGGAAGGTGCCAAAATAAGAAATAAGCTGAAAAGATGCTAGATAAACAGGAAAAAAAAAGAATTATTTTGATAACATTTGACTTATAGATTAACTGTTCAAGCAGAATAATTATATGAAACAGCTCATTGCTGAAGTCATCAAGGCAAAATGAATCTGAGTCATTGCCTTTGGTTTTTTTATTTAGCTTTTTCTCATGTTTAAGGTGGATTCTTGTTCTCTATCTTTGTACTTTCTATTATTTTCTTTTCACATCATGCCGTTCAATACTATCTTGTTTTAAGATGGAAATATGTAAACTTGTAAAGCAAATATATTGAACCCAATATAAGCCCTAGGTCCACCAACAGATCATGTCACTGTAAATAATTCTTTTGAATTGTCATCACCAAGTTGGTTAATGATGATCAATTGTTCTTGAGCCACCATATCAGTTTCTAATGCTTCACTATAATAAATTGGCCAACCCTTTATAGGTTCATTTTGTCCAACTATGTGGCTGTTTTCAGAACATTGCTACCTTATGAACAGGTGATTATTGTTATCTCAATTCAGAGTGTTCTTACTGGCAGCATATTCATTGTTCTGTTATTTTTGATATAATTGTCAAAAATTTGACAGGTTTTACGACGACGGATATGTTCACTTTTGATGACTTCACTTCGTACCAATACTGAGGTAGTTGGTCCCCTTGTGACTATATTATAATTGAATACCTTTAGTTCAATTTAGTTAAAAAGGAGTTTTCTTTGCCATAATCCTGTAATATTTGATCAGCTTGAAGGAGAAGCTGGTGAACCTAGCTTTCGTCGTTTGGTCTTGCGGTCAGTTGCTCATATAATTAGGCTTTACAGTTCATCCCTTATCACTGAATGTGAGGTAAATTTTCAGTTTCCGTGCTCTTCTAGCTGCTTGTCTTATTCCAAATTATTTCCAGTAATTATTACATCATTCAACAACGACCCTTTCGAAAAGTTTTACAATCGGATTGGTTGCAAATTCAAACATATCAAAACTATTAACTCTCTGTGCAGGTTTTTCTCAGTATGTTATTGAAGGTCACTTTTCTTGACTTGCCATTATGGCATCGCATTCTTGTTCTTGAAATCTTGAGGGTAATATGTACAGTAAATTACTCATTGAATTTATTTCACTTGAGACATTAATTTCCTCTGTAAATATTTAACATAACAACCAGGGATATGTGTAGGGTTTCTGTGTGGAGGCACGGACACTGCGGGTTCTTTTCCAAAATTTTGACATGTGAGCTAAATATCTTCTTATTTAGTGGTATTATGCATACTACTGTTCAATTCCCTGTCTTATTCCATGCTTATGCGCTCTACCTGATGGAAGAAAAATGGCGATGGATTATTTGTACTCCTGCTGAGTATTTGCTTACTCTGTCCAAATAGCATGCCTTCACCTTTACCATACCAGGATATGTTGTTTCTTAATGTCTCCATTTCAGAATTAAAGGATTCAGCGTTATATTGAATTGGGAAAATCATATTTTAAAAAGAATGTGTTGATGGAAGTAAATCATAGTTAATGATATGCATATCCTGAAACTTGCTGACGTTTGCCAAAATAGCAATAATACTCTTCTGTAGCGTTTCAGATTGTGGTATGTAATTCCTTTTCTAGCTTTTGGGAACTTCTGGTTGTTAAGAAGCTTGGCCATGTCAGGACTATTTACGAGTCTGACCCATATCCCTATTTTAGCTGTGACATTATAATTTTGCTGAAAGTTACCCCACAATGTTTTTGAGGATTCCTTTTAGAACAATGCATAAAGGATTCTTTGTATCCTGTTTAACATTTTGTATTTGCCAAAATAAGCAGATTATTTTTCTGAAACCTACATGTGTTCAATGCAGTTGTATCAAAATCTGACTTTTAATTGACTATGTTGAATATTATGATGCATTTACGTTTTTAAAGTGCACATTGGATGGATGTTGGCATTTTCCAGTCGAGTATGAAATTGAGATATGTGTTTAATTTTTCATTAGCTTTAAAGTGGAGTTTTGAAACATTATTTCTCAAGAGTGATCTCTTGACGCATTGCTTATTTGTTGAAATTTAGGACAATATCTAGTTGGTTTTTTCCTCATTAATTTCTCATCAGACAATTGCAAATTTTGACAATTTTCTGGTGTAAAGGTGTTGATAAAATGAACTGGTACTACATTCATATCATACATATTTACTTCCGCAATTATTTGAAATGTAGGCACCCCAAGAACACAAATGTTGTGGAGGGTATGGTCAAAGCTCTTGCTAGAGTTGTTTCAAATGTACAGGTGGATATTCACAACATATCTTTTAACTCATTTTTCAGTCATACTACGTGGATTTGTGGACGTGGTATGGAATAAAGTTTGTAATGGTATCATCATATTGTGTTGTCCTTGTTTTGCCTCTGAATATGGCGTGCTATCTTGACCTGAATTTAATCAGATTGCCTTGCTTCTCCCTGCCTCTAACATTGATATTAAGATTCGTTCACTACTGTCAACACATTTTCTAAAGAAGCTTGTAGTTAGCATGCATATAATATCTTGAAGATTTGGCAGTCATTTCTTCTTTGCCTAGACTTGAAATATTTTTATGCTTAGTGGAGACTCTGTTCTATAGGTTCAAGAAACAATTGAGGAGAGCCTGGCAGCTGTCGCAGGGATGTTTAGTAGCAAAGCCAAAGGTATTGATTTTCATTGCTAAACTTGGTGTGCTTTCATCAGTGCAAATGATGTTGTATGCGACTATACCTGATTGTATATGGTCCTTGGTGAACCATGATGTAACTGGGACTTTGGTTCCCTCTATTTAATACTAGTTGAATTTGGGCTCTGACCTTCCCTTGGATAAAACAATAGTATTGAGGTTTAACAATTACGTTTGTGATGTCTTAATCTCTTTGATAAATATTAAATAGGTCTTCTTCCAAAAAAAAAAAAAAACTTCAACTTTATGTTAGGATGGGAGTGATAAGTTTGGCAATAATCCTAAAGGGGCGTTTCTTTTGTTTTTTTTTTTGGGCCAACCTTTTGTTCCGTCTATTCTGTATAATTTGACAACTTGTTCACCTCATTTTTTTGTCATCTTTATCTGCTTCATTTAGTTGTTAAAAACATGAATTAACTACCAATTTCTCTTTAGTTCTGCAATAATCCTTATAACTGATAAGATGCTATCATCTACTCTCCTCCAGGTCCCATCTTTAGACCCAAGAAAGTCCTTCACTATTTTGTCAATTATCTGAGCCACTCAAACTGCAAGTCATAATAGGGAAAGTTAGAAACTGAGAATGCGGACAAATAGGCATGAACAAGAGTGTTATGTTCTTCCAGAGAGAAATTGGAACTATTTCAAGTGTTCAAGATCTTAAAAACTTTCTGAACCACTTAATCATTGAAGAAAAAGGTCCAAAGTAAATATGGCTTAAGGGAACATCATCTTACATGTGCAAAGGACACCGTAATTGTATAAACGTGAACTCTTGTTAAGATGAAGAATAAATTTGACAACCTGCTCACCCTTTCGCAAGCTATGATTTTGTGTGTAACATATAAGATTCTGTTTCCATTGTAGGTATTGAATGGAGTCTGGATAATGATGCTTCAAATGCTGCGGTCTTAGTTGCCAGTGAAGCGCATGCCATAACTTTGGCAGTTGAAGGTCTGTTAGGGGTCGTCTTCACTGTGGCAACTTTAACAGATGAAGCCATGGATATTGGGGAGGTAATTTTATAATTCTTTATGATTGTCCCCCCCCCCTCCCTTCTTTATGTCATCTTGCTTAATGGCTTACTTTTCCTTTGTTCAATCAGCTTGAATCCCCTAGATGTGATAACGACCCCCCAGTGAAGTGGACTGGGAAAACTGCAGTTCTTTGCTATTCAATGGTTGACTCTCTGTGGTTGACAATACTTGATGCATTATCCCTTATGCTATCAAGGTTTGTTTTATACTTGCATTATGTGTATATATAGTTGATACAGATTGTGTGGAAACGGAGGCCAAAAATCAATGCCTCTGGATTTCTGTAATTTCTCTGTTAATGCGAAAAGGTACTTAAGTAGAGATCATCATGTATTTTATATTGAGGCTCTTAGATATGATAGTTGAGAGAATTGGCATAACGACCTGATCTGAATATTCAAAACAGTAGGCAACACATAACAGATAGATAACAGAAAAATAATAACAAATATATCTAAATAAAATCATAAGATAATTGGTGATATGCTCTAGCAGATCACGGATAATGTGATATCTAACACTCACCCTCAAGTTGGGGAGTGGATGTTAATTACTCTTGGCTTGGAATTCAATTCATCAAACTTCATATGAGCAAGTGCTTCAAATTCCTTGCCATTATCACTTCTAAATTTCTGAATGTTTGTTTGGAATTAGTTCTAAATAAGCTTATGGAAATTTTTGAAGGTAGCCCTAGGTCAACAAAAGTATGGTCATAAATGAAGCTAATGTGGTACATTATTATTAAGATATACGGATATAGGACAAACTTGATTCAAATTTTGAGCGTGATCAGCATGATGGTAGCTTTTAATTATGTGGTGGATGATGGATTTTGTGAGAATTCCTCCATATGATTTGGTGGATTGTAGAATGCTCTCTTACAGTATTGAGTCTGATAAGGATTTTGTTATGTTTTGAGCTTTATCTTTGTATTTTCGCACGATATGAATTTCTCTTTCTATTATTATTTTTTTTACTTTACCAAAAAATGTTTCAGCATGACTCATTATGTTTTATATCAGTGTCAGTTGTTGATATCACTATATAGTCTACAATCGTCTTAAGAAATTCCTTCATGTCTTACTAATGGATGATTTGAAGGTCACAAGGAGAAGCCATTGTATTGGAAATACTCAAGGGATATCAGGCATTCACTCAGGTAACCCACTTGTGGTTCTACATTCTTATTTAGTGATTATATGAACGATGAATTATCAACTTTAGATTTTTATTTGTTGACACTTGACACATTGAATAACAGGCATGTGGGATTCTCCGGGCAGTGGAACCTTTAAATTCATTTCTGGCATCCCTTTGCAAATTCACGATTAATTTTCCTGTTGAAATAGAAAAAAGGAGGTATGGAGTTGTAATCATTGGGTCATGATACTCTTCTTAATGACTATTAGTGTAGCATTCAATAATTCAAACTGCAGTGCTGGTATTTTGGCTGAAATTTGAGATTTTGAGCAGTGCTTTGCAGTCTCCTGGACCAAAGCGGTCCGAATTATCAGTTGATTTGAGGGATAGCATTGTGCTTACCCCCAAGAATGTACAGGTAGCGCTTCTGGTTTGATTATGCTTTTATATGCAGTTTGCAATTCCCCTCTTCATTTGTATTGATCCCCTCTGTAGTTTGTTTTCTATTTCGTGGATTTATAACATTTGGTTGCTATTGTACTTTTGCTTCTGACTCTGACTGATCTTGGAACTAGGCCTTGCGAACCTTATTCAACATTGCTCATAGGTTACATAATGTTTTGGGCCCTTCTTGGGTTTTGGTACGTAGTTAAGCTTTTCCATGTTATTTGTTAGGAGATTGAGTTCTTTTCATAAATGATTACATTGAACAACTGCAGGTTTTAGAAACTTTGGCAGCTTTAGATCGAGCAATTCATTCCACTCATGCCACTACTCAGGTAAATTATTAATTTTATTTATTATTCTAAAGTGAAATGGGCTAGAATTGCAATGCTAGTTTTTAGTGGAACTCAGTTAAGCCACACACTAGCTAGGTGGACAATGTGCTAATTCATGTATAGGTAACTACTTAAATGGACAGTCTTGTTGGTTGGCGTTCTGTTGCTTAAAATAAAAGAGAGGAAAATTTAAATATAGATATTACTTATTAACCCTAATGTAATTACTTGTTGGAAATATAAATCTAACCCACTTTAGAGTCTTATACAAATAGGTGAAACTTTTGGGATACATGGTTCTATGATAAGTGGTGAGGAGTTCAATTTCAGTGCTAACAGTAGTGAGTCTATGCAGTTTTAGGTTGTTAAAAATATAAAGCTAAATCATTTTGGGCTTTCGTCTGATAAACTTAACTGTTTTTATGGATTTTCTGGGACATTTGAAAAGTTAGATTGACGCCTCAATATAACTTGCCTATATTTTTTTATGGTTGGTATCTAGTAAACGCTGATTTTCACCTATTAATCTGAGAGCAAGTGTGAAACATTTCTGGAGTTATATTAGCACGAACGACGTCTTGCTACAAAAGAGCAAGATCTCCATCTACTATTGTGACGAAAATCTAGCTAAATGCCTAGTTATTTTGGTTGTTCATATTACCTTAAGTAGAAAATTATGGAGTGTACAATACCTAGGTTGAAATAACAGTTAAATTCTGGGCACAATGATGGTGCAAGAAGATTGTAGTTGGGCTTTATTGTAGAGGATAGGAAGTAAAAGAGTGACAAATGTCTGAATATTTTCCGATGATTGTATTCAAGATTTTGCATGGTATTTATATGCATAGGAGGAGACCAACGTAGGAAAGAAAATAAATGTGGGAAAACAATATTGCAAAACTTTAGGTATTGATAAATCCCTTTATCCATGCCATAATAATAGTTAAATCATAAATAATGAAATGAATTGTAATTTTTTGCTGTCAATCTGCACCATTATAGCACTGTTCCATTTTGATTCCCAGCAAACAAAATTATAGGTGTCAATTTAATCCTTGTACATTAATTATAGGAAAAAGCATTATGTGCACTATTGCCTATCAGTGGTGTCGCATAAAGTGAAGCATCAAAATGAACTAACCTTACCATGGATGATTTTATTGCAAGCCTCTTTTCTATTTTATCATCGAGGAGTCCTGGAGTTTTCTCATTTCATTATCTTAAGAGCTGCTTGTCTTTGAGGCTTACCCTTTGTATTTACGTTTGTCATGTTTAGTATATATAATATGGGGAGGGCTTACACTGTGTGTAAATATACAAGTGAGCAAGCCTTCCTATGCACCACATGTGTTTTGTTTGACCACATATGTCAACAGCTGTGATATGATTTGATGATGTATGATTGCATGGTACAACCGTCATGCGTCAATTGTATATACAGTTCCTCAAGATATCATGTGTGATTTTTCAAAATACATTGTATTTGCTGCGTATTTTCATTAAAAAATTCTTTCTGTTATGTCTGCAATTGAAGCTTATAGAGGTCCATGGCAATTAATTCTGTAGGAGGTCTCTACCCTAGTCCCGAAGTTCACAAGGGAGTCATCTAGCCAATACAGCGACTTCAATATCCTCTCTTCCTTGAATTCTCAGGTAGGTTGACCAAATTCAATCTTGGTTGTCAGCACACGTGAAATTTGACTTGAAACTGGTAAATTGACTATGGGTTTGAGTGTCAGCTGAAATTTTTTCCTGATGCTCTTCTTTTCATGGCTGTAGGCTTGTAATCTGAAAAGCTCCTGCCAAAACATATATTCCCTGCTTATTATTATTTTTTAATTTCTGTAACTTTAATTTCCTTTTGTTGTTGTGAATTATACTTTTCATTGGTAATTTGTAGTAATTATAAATAATTGTATTTATTAGATATTATTATTATTATTAGATAATAGAAGATATTATCGGATAACAATAGATTCAAAATTCAAAATCTTTTCATCCGATTAGGAGAGATTATGGCATCTATTCCCAACTGATTCGTCTATCTCTGTAATCTATATATGCTGCTGTACAGTTTGGAATGAATATATCGGATTCTTCTAAATTCCTAAATGCTACATGGTATCAGCTGTACAGTTTGGAATAAATATATCGGATTCTTCTAAATTCCTAAATGCTAGATGTTATCAGAGCGTAGTAGCGAATCCGACACTGTTCATTGTAAGTCTCACCCTCCAGAGACCTCTACAATAGAGTCCGCTCCTGATGGGTCCTCACAGCAGCCTCTCGCGCATACTGGCAGTCACACCGGATTGATCCCTGGCGATTCCTCTTGCATCGTCTCGGAGAAACTGAATCTCAACAACTACCATGACTGGGCGCAACGGTTAAACTTGCAGTGGGCGGTTGAGGCAAAATAGCCTTCCTCACTAGTGTAGCTCAACCACCGTTCAACCTTCCTCACTGGCGATGGCTCAATGGGAAACCGATAACTCGTCTGTTTATGGCTGATCAACGCCATGATCCCATCAATTAAGCGTGGGTTTATGTACCTACCCACCGCTAAAGACATATGGGATGCTGTTCGAGAACTTATGTGGATGGGAAGGATCTTTCTCACATATTTGATCTTCGCCGACAAATTTGGAAATCTTCTCATGGAACTTGAAGTGTTGCTGAATACTGGTTTGAACTCATTGCTTTGTGGCAAGACGAGGACCTGTTGGTATGGAATGAGTGGACATCTTCAGCCGATGCCGTACGCCACAACTAGAATTGAAACACTGATCGGGTAATGCTGTTCCTTGCTGGTTTAAATCCAGAATATGATGATGCTCGTGCCAGGTCCTAAGCAACTCGTCTCTTCCTCTAGTACGAGAAGTCTATTCAAAGATGAGGCGTGAAGAGTCTAGAAGACATACCATGCTTCGCAAAACCGGGGCTTAAATTCAAGACGCTTCAGGTCTAATAAGTAAACATGTAACTTCAAATTCCTCTACTAAAAACCGCCCTATGTGTGATCACTGTTAGAAGGTGGGACACACACATGACAAGTGCTGGGAACTTCATGGGAAACCAGCGAATTGGAAGCCACGTTGCAATAAACCACGCACCAATAACACCTTCCATGATACCGAGTCTACGTTTGTACCAGAAACTGCATCTATTAATAACAATCAGATTAATTAATTGTTGGATACGCTGAAAACCTTGCAATCTCAGTAAGGACCGATTGCTTCTGTTGCCAAACAAGGTACAAACTCTATTGCCATGTTATCTTCTTCATTACCCTTTACTTGGATCATTGACATGGGCTCATCAGACCATATGACTCCAATTTCCAGCATGTTTACCTCATATTATCCCTCAGTTGGTAATGGTAAAATACACACGGCCACTGATTCTTTTGCTACCATAGCCGGAGCTGGCACAGTATCCCTTACCGATACTTTACAATTAGAATCAGTATTAAATGTTCTCTATCAGCAAATTGACCAAACATGCAAACTGTTTTGCTCAATTTTTCTATAATATTGCATATTTTATGATCTCTCTTTGGGGAAGACGATTGGCACGACTAAGGAACATGATGGCCTCTACTATCTTGATACTCCTACCGTAAGTGCTTTGTCGTCTAAAATAAAAAGTCCTTTCACCTGTTCTGATGGTGATTTAGTTTTATGGCATAAAAGGATGGGCCACCTTGGTGTTCCTTATTTACAAAAATTGTTTCCAGACATTGTTTTAAATAAAATGGGTACTTTTCTTTGTGATTCTTGTGAGTTAGCTAAACACCACCATACCACCTTCTCACCTTCTGTTTATAAACCTTCTCGTCCATTGTCTACCATTTATAGTGATGTCTGGGGACCATGTCAAATTTCTAATCATATGCATTCCAAATATTTGTCACCTTCATTGATGATCACTCTCGAATGTGCTGGGTATTTCTGTTAAAAGAAAAATCTGACGTATCCTCAGTGTTTGTTGAATTTTTCCACTACGTTTAAAATCAATTTAACTCCACTATCCAAGTTTTGCACTCTGGTAACGGCACTGAGTACTTCAATCAATCTTTCAACCTCTTCCTTAAAACCAATGGCATCGTTCATAAGAGCAGTTGTCCACATAGCCCTCAAGCTAATGGTATTGCTAAACGTAAAAAATGACATCTTCTTGAGGTTACCCGTGCCCTTATGTATACATGCCATGTCCCCAAATACTTTTGGTATGATGCCATTTGCACCGCTACTCATCTCATAAACTGAATGCCCAACTGTGACCTTTCCTACTCCTCACCACTTGCTAAATTATGCGAAACTCATACGGTTTCACACCTTTATAATCCTCTTCCACTTTGCTTTTTGGTTGCACAGCCTATGTCCATATCTGTCAAATGTATTTTTCTCAGCTATTCTAATCTCCAAAAAGGCTATAAGTGTTATGATCCTCATTCCAAACGCCTCTTTGTCAGCTGTGATGTCACCTTTACTGAACATGAAATCTTCTATTCATAGCCTCTCATTCAGGGGGAGAGTTGGAGTGAATTTCAGCCAATTACTACCATACCTAAACCTATACCTCCTACTATACCTGAACTTACACCACCTCCAGGTCCTCTAACACCTAAGGAAGTTAGGAGTGATTAATCCCTAATGCCATCACAAACTATAATCGACAAACAATGCAGTAAAGTCTACTTGAGAAAGAACAAAAAGATAGGAGAAGACATTATGCTTGAAGTTGTGTCTATCCTTGACCCGGTGATGGATCCTGAGGAACACAATAAATTAGACCTACCTATCGCATTGAGAAAGAAAGTAGACTCTTGCTCAAAGCACCCCATTCAGAAGTATGTGGCATATGCTAAACTCTCCTGGAACTATTGCAACTTTGTTACAAATCTTGACAAGATTAAGATCCCAACTAATGTATATGAAGCATTGGAAATTCTTGAGTGGTGAAATGCTGTCTTAGATGAAATGAAGGCCCTTGAACAGAATCACACTTGGGACATCACAGAATTACCAAAGGGAAAAAAGGCGGTTGGATGCAAATGGGTATTTACCCCGAAATATAATGCTGATGGAACCTTGAATAAGTACAAAGCTCGGGTGGTGGAAAAAGGTTTCACTCAAACATATGGACTCGACTATGATGAGACCTTTGTGCCTGTTGCAAAGTTGAACACGGTAAGAGTACTTATCTACATTGCTACAAATCTTGACTGGCTACTACAACAATTGGATATTAAGAACGCCTTAAACGGGGAACTAAAAGAAGTAGTATACATGAGTCTACCACTTGGCTTCGAAAAGGAAGAAATCAGCAGGTCTGTAGGCTAAATAAGTCAATATATGGCCTAAAACAATCTCCAAGAGCGTGGTTTGACAGATTCTCACATGTTCTAAAGACTGAGGGATATAAGCAAGGTCTTTCTGATCATACTATGTTTACTTGGAAAAATGGAGACCTAATCAGCATTCTCATAGTATATGTAGATGATATCATACTTACTAGAAAAGACACTCAGGAAATAAGTCGAATTAATATGGCTCTAAACAAGGAATTTGAGGTAAAAGACCTGGGAAACTTAAAATACTTCCTAGGAATAGAAGTGGCCAAGTCCAAAGAAGGGATTCATATCTCTCAACGCTAGTATATCCTTGATCTACTCAAAGAAACCAGTATGCTTGGATGTAAACCAAGTAAGACCCCTATCAGCAGCAAGAAGACAAAGAAGGAAGACCTGAAGAAGCAAGAAGAGGATGAAGTACCAGCAAATGCAGGAAGATACCAAAGGTTAGTAGGAAAACTTATATACCTCTCCCACACTTGACCTGACATTGCCTTTGCAGTAAGTGTTGCCAGTCAGCATATGCACTTACCCAAAAAGAAACATGTGGATGGAGCTTACAAAATTTTGAAATACCTTAAAGGTACACCAGGCCGAGGGCTCTTCTTCAAGAAAACAAATCTATAGAAATCTATATAGATGCATATTGGGCAGGTGATCAGGAGAACAACAGATCCCAATCAGGGTACTGTACGTTCGTGTGGGGGAATCTAGTCACTTGGCAAAGTCAAAAGCAGAAAGTGGTGTCCAAAAGTAGTGCTGAATCAGAGGCTGTTTGGATTAGCTTATGGAAGCTCCATAAGTGCTTATGAATTGTGATTCACGGAATACGAAGTAACTTTTACGGTCTACGAGGTGCTTTTACGGTCTACGAGATAAATATGTGGAGGAGATTTGTCTCAATTTACGTGAATCGGACTTATTATATAAGCCCGATTCACAAAAGCTCATCCAAACAGCCTCTCAGAATTAAGGGCCTTATCTCAAGGAGTTATGGAAGGTATGTGGCTAAAACGAGTGGCTGATGAGGTTCATATCCAGGTTGATTCACCATTAAAACTTTGTTGTGACAACAAGGCAGCTCTAAGTATGGCCTTAAATCCTGTTCAGCGTAGCAGGACCAACCGACCAAGCATGTCGAGGTTGATCGTCATTTCATCAGAGAAAAAGTTGAAACTGGCATCATTTGCCTCACCTATGTTCCCATAAAGCTACAGCTCACAGACATTCTCACAAAAGGTCTACTAGAATACACATTCAAAGGCTTTGTATACAAGTTGGATATGATGAGGATCTATGATCCAACTTGAGGGGGAGTGTAGTAATTATAAATAATTGTATTTATTAGGTATTATTATTATTAGATAATAGAAGATATTATCGGATAACAATAGATTCAAAATTCATAATCTTGTTATCCGATTAGGAGAGATTACCGCATCTATTCCCAACTGATTCGTCTATCTCTGTAATCTATATATGCTGCTGTACAGTTTGGAATGAATATATCGGATTCTTCTAAATTCCTAAATGCTAAATAATTATAATCTTCTGTTTTCTCCCTAGCATTATATTGTCTCTTTAGGAATCTATAGGTCATTTTCTCTAACCCAGTAGTATTCATTTGGCAGCTATTTGAGAGCTCTGCTCTAATGAATATATCTGCAGTGAAGTCACTTCTCTCTGCATTATGCCAGCTTTCACATCAGTGCATGTCCAGTACTTCAAGTGGCTTGGCACCAGCCAGTCAAAAAATTGGAAGCATCAGTTTTTCTGTGGAGAGAATGATATCTATCCTTGTGAATAATGTTCATAGTATGCACCTTACACAACCGCAACATGCCAATCTTTCTATATTTATGTCAGAAGTTGATTAATTGCTCCAGCTCTCTTACCTTTTCCCCAGAGATACTTTTGTTTTTATAGTATATTTATTTTGTTAAATTTAAGAGTGAAAATATTATCGCCAAATGATTTTCTTTTCACTGTAGGAGTGGAGCCATTTTGGGATCAAGTTGTGGGTCACTTTCTTGAGGTTTTATTTTCCCCAATATTTCCCCTTTGATATGTGCAATTCTAGTTTCATATTGATTCTTGATAATATGATTTATTTTTGCAGCTTGCTGATCATTCTAATCCACACTTGAGGAACATGGCACTTGATGCACTGGATAGATCCATATCTGCAGTCTTAGATTCAGATCAATTTCTAGATTACAAACAGTTCAAGTTGCCTAAAACTTCTCAAGAAGTAAGAACTTCTACCCTTTTTGGTGACCCGGAAATCAATTTCCAAGAAGAAAATAAGATTTGATTTGTGTATGCATTTGTTTGTAGATTGAAGGGAGCAACTCGGAGTTGAGGTCACTTGAATGCTCTGTCATATCTGCGTTAAAGGTTCTTTATTTTTCTACTCAAAGTGTTGATGTTCGTGTTGGATCTTTGAAGATTCTTCTTCATGTTTTAGAGGTAATGTTGCTGCAGTTTGATCAAGTTTTGCTGTCATTTTTTGTTTTGTTATTCCTATCTTCTTTTCATTATGTTGTTTATCTTTCAGAGACATGGAGAAAAACTCCATTTCAGTTGGCCTAATATTCTTGAAATGTTAAGGTTGGCCTTGTTACTATTCCTCTACTGCATCAATATGTATTTCTAACTATCTGGTTGACCTCTGTTTTCATGCCTTGCCCTAAGGTCTGTGGCTGATGTGCCGGAGAAGGATCTTGTCACTCTTGGTTTTCAGGTCAGCAATGATGTAACTGATTTATCTCGTTATACTCTTACATAAGCGGCACTGAAGTTCTTGTTAACATTTTCATCAATTGCTGTCTTGCCTTTTGTTTTGTTATTCATTCATCAAATTCTAAAATTTCAGCCTTTGATCCCATTGCACTTATTTTCAGTCTCAATGCATGCTGTGAGTTGTATACAGGTGTCATCTATGCTGATTTACATCCTTCCTATTTTATTATTTCCTTTATAGAATCTTCAAGTGATAATGAATGATGGACTGTCCACGATACCTGCAGACTGCCTTCATGTGTAAGATCCCAGTTTTTTCATAATTGTTTACTCTCCATTGCATTTACAATAATAAATGTGCCTGGCAAGTTTACTAACTCTCTTGGCATTTAATTCCTTGTGGGATGTCATTGAGATGTTTTTCAAGCATTAATGATACAATTGGCATAAAAGAATGAAAAGTAATTCGATGAAAAGAAAATAAAGTGAATTGAATGAAATGAAAATGACACTTGTGCCACTAGTTTAAAATAATGAAATAAGTAATAAAAAGGAATTTATACTGTGGAGAAATAATAACAAGGGAATTATGGATAGTGCATAATAATGTGTTTCCTCTCTTCCTCTTCTGATTCTTCTTTCTTCCAGATATCAGACATGCCTGAATTTTTTAGCAAACTCATCAATAATGTAAATAGAAATTCATAGTTCTTGCTTAGGTTAGAGATTTTCCATTTTCAAATCTGATGGTGGAATTACTTAGCTTTCAGAGGAGCTCTCTTTCAGATGAGTATTCTGAGAGAGCTGGAAACTCAAAAAGATTTTGAGTCTCCAGCTTTATCAAAATTGTTAGAGCCTGCACTCTAACAAGGCACATAATACATGTCAGGGACAAAAGACAGCAAAAAAATTTAGATAACTGGAGTTTTGGAATTTATTTTTGATAATAACTGAATTAGAAGTACTAGAGATATATCTGATTCCAAATAAAACCCTGATCCCTCTTACACCCGAAGCAAATTACAGCACTTATAACTCAGTTCCAGTCTCAAAATAGAAACCTAGGAATACATAAGACAGAAACTCTGGACTTCGAGAGGCCAGAACTCTCCCAAACACACTTCTACTATCCAAAAGACTGAACTCTCCTCTCTCTGGTGTTTTCGCATTTTACATCATTTCCTTTACTTAATCTTCTGCTATAGGTCCTAGGAAATGATCTGTAAATCCTTTGTGAATCTCCAGCTCTATTATATTCTCATGCGTTGACTCAATTATAACAATATCATTATCTATCGCAAAGAACCCCAAGGCTATGTTTGGCTCGATGGAGGGGAGGGTTTGGGAGGGATTTTCTTTTACCTTGTTTGGGTTGACAAAAAGAGAGGGGAGGGGAGGGATTTTAATAATATCATGTTTGGTATAAGAGGGGAGGGGAGAAAAAATATTTTTATATGAACAACTTTGCTCTTATTTAATTTAATTTGTAATTAATAACTTTCTAACATATTTAATAAAATATAATTACATAAGGAATTTAATACATAAAATTATAATTTTATAATCATAAAAATTAAATAAATATAATTATAAATGGAATTTACTATATAAGTTATAATTTTGTAATTAAATAATGAGAAGGATATTATGGGAATATTTTAAAATGTTATGGACATATTAGTCAATTTAAGCTCAAACATTAACATTTCCTTCCAAATTCCCCCAATTTTGGAGGGGAGTGTTAGGAGGGGAGGGGAGGGAGAATTTTAGAAAATTTTCCCTCCCCTCCTAAAATTTTTAGTTATCCAAACAAGGGGAGGGAAGCAAAATCCCCCAATTTCCCTCCCCTCCCCTCCCCTCCTACCAAACAGACCCTAAAGCTTTTGGAGACCCAACAAGAGCTCTTTTAATATTTGTCAGTTGTATTGTAAGAGTTCTCACTTCCTTGCAATTAACTTGCTGTGGGACCTTGTCTGCTTGAGTTGCCTATTTTGCTCTCCTGAGGTGCTTTGCTTCTTCCCGTCCATTGATTGGGAGGATGCTTTTACAAATTAGTTTTACAACTTGCTGATTATGCATACCCAGTGAATTTGTGGGTTACTCAAATTCATACATGCATACATAGGTGTGCTCCTTCTGTTGTCTCATGTATGTAGTTATATAAATTTCAGGTGTGTAGATGTGACTGGCACATATAGTGCTCAACAGACAGAGTTAAACATAAGCCTGACTGCAATTGGCCTCCTATGGACTATGACTGATTTCATTGCCAAGGGCCTTCTTAATAAATCTTTGGAAGAAAAGGAAACAGGTTCAAGTTTAAATGTTTGTCTATCAATTTGCTGATAGTTATTAGTCTGAACTGGACTATATTTTCACTATGCTGCTGTCTTGAGGAATTTCAGGTGTTGGTTCTATAGTGAAGCAGATAGACAGTGAAAAGATAGAGGAACAGACACTTGTTGTTTCCAAGGATATCAGAGACCACGCTACCTATTTGTATGATGTTGATTGTGAGAAGCTTTTGTTCTCAGTTTTCTCATTACTTCAAAACCTTGGGGCTGATGAGAGACCAGAGGTATGATGAATTTTGTCATTCTTTTTACTTTCCAAATCTCCCCTTCCCTTGTCTCCTCATTTTGTTATATTGGATGTACCCAGGATTTGGAAGTGTTTGAGAGAGAACAAGTGTATTTATGGGGAAGATTGAGCTTCATTACATGAAAGAAATAATAAGATTTTGTCTTTTCCAGCCTGATATTGTTTTAAAAAATCTTGTTTGGCTGTTTCCTATCTTATGTCAACTGTTAAGAGCACAATTATTCAACCATAAAAAATAATAAAGCTTGCTTAAAATTGAATACTATGATATGGGAAAGTTTATGCTCATATTTGTTAGCCCGATCCATTAATCGTCTCAAGCAGCATGTTAAGCATTTTGTGGTTTTTTTCTTCTGTATGCACTATTGTGAAGTGTTAAGCAAATGCGAAGACTGGTAATGTCAGAGGATATGAATACTTCAACAAGTATCATTTGCATCACGCACACTGCTGTTGAGGCATTGACATTCTCAAATTTATTACTTTTCCTTGGGTGGTCACAGTGAAATAGTATATATCATAGCCTTCCTATCTCCCTCCGTAGTCTTTTGAATGAAGCACATCATCTTCTTGTTTTGTGTGTGTGTGTGTGTGTAACACTGTTTATATGAAATTAATTAGCAATTATCTTCATTGTGGCTATAAATGTTCTGTTGCTTAAAGTTCTGTATTTCAGGTGAGGAATTCTGCTGTTAGAACACTTTTTCAAACTTTAGGAACTCATGGACAAAAGCTTACGAAAGGAATGTGGGAAAATTGTCTTTGGAATTATATATTCCCAACATTGGAGCGTGCTTCTCACATGGTAAGCTGAAACCATTATTAATTGAGAATTTATAGTTTGCTTCAATCATAAAGCGGCATGAAAATTTTTGTTCACATATAGGCTGCCACTTCTTCAAAAGATGAACGGCAAGGGAAAGAACTTGGAACTCGAGGGGGAAAGGCAGTTCACATGCTCATACATCATAGGTATATAAAGTTGATCGATCTTGTTTTCCTCTAGTTTATCTTTGTCCTTGTTGTTACCTTCTGTTAAGAAAGTAAGGGAGACTGAAACATATGGAGTGGCCCAAGTGAAAAGACAAATGTGTAAAAATAATGCTCTCATAAATTCCTTAAAATTTGCTCTCATGCTGAAGCTTATATAAGTATTATTGTATCTCATTAAATGGAAAATAATCATATTGAATATAATAATGATATCATAATCATTATCTTAAATGCTATTGCACATCGCCCTTGGCTTTTGTACCAGCTATATTTAAATGTTGCTTCATATCATATTTGTTACTTGTGTATAGCACTCTAGCAGCTTTGCCTTGTGCACCACTAAAACTATGGGGTGCATAGCATATGGCATTGTGCGCAATACATTGAAATGGAAAGGACATTATATTAACTATGTCAAATACATTTAACTATGTCCAGAAAAAAAAAATTCAACTTTAATGATACAAGGAGGCCAATCATGATCATAAAGAGAACTTATGGAGGTGTTGACAGTCCTTGAGCTTGTTTGTATTGCTATTATGCAAATTGAAAGGGACGACTGCTGGTTAGACCAAAGATCACTGATTATAATGGTTGCTATGATGGCGTGAATATCCTGGGGCCTGAGCTTATCTATGAATTTTTGGTCTAATCTTGTGCTGTTAGAAACTGGGCTGGAGAGACATCTAAACATAGACCTGAATAACGACTGTTTGCCTCTATAGATACAATCTGAAGTCAAACAATTAGAGCCTGTAATCTGGACTTTGAGGACAAAGGGGAACTTGCCAGTGAAGGCTATGGCTCTGGCTGGTATGAACCAGGAAAAACTATAATCTACTGCTAGCCTGCTAGAATAAACCATGTTTAGTACAGCGGAGATTAGATACAATTTGACTTTTGACTCAGTAAGTGCATATTTCACTTAAAACAATATGTATAGAACGCTGCTGCGGGGCTTCCTCTGACATCATAGGATTTATTTTAGAATTGTTGATGGTGAGTGGTAAAATGGCACTAATACCAGGTTATGAAGACCTCCAGAATTCTTTTCTATTACTCAAAATCTGCCTTACAAAATGAGCGCAAGCATCATTCTTATATCATGCCCCTAATGATGCCCAAGTTCGTTACTGTGAAAAGAATCTTCTTCCTAGAATACACCCACTTATACGACAACACTACAGTGCCACTACTGAGACTGAACACTCCTAATTCCAATGCTAACCTTAACCTGCATACGTATCCACTCGTATGTACGTACTTGTACAAGATCAACATAGTCATGAGACCTGACAGAAATATGGGACACTCAAACCATAAAATGACAATGGGTTTTAAAAAACTTCTTATCAACAAATGTATTCACTGAAGAGACTCTGAAACAATGCGCATAGTACTGACCTTTGCTTGTTATACTGATAAGATGACTATATAGTGAAACTGACTATACATTGAATGCTTTACACTTAGCTGCTTTATTAATCTCATAGCCCTTTCCTGATTTCCTCAAACATTTATGTTGAAATGAATTTGCAGTCGTAACACAGCTCAGAAACAGTGGGATGAGACACTTGTGCTAGTTCTTGGTGGAATAGCTCGTATATTACGACTATTCTTTCCATTTTTGAAGAGCCTCGATAAATTCTGGTCTGGTAGGTTCATCATTAAATTTTTAATTTGGCTGATAGTTTATTTAATTGAATTTACAAACAATTCTGTTTCAATTTGATTCTATGCAGGATGGAAGTTGTTGCTGCATTTCGTTGAAAATAGCTACTTAAATGGTAGTAAAGAGGTAGCACTTGCTGCCATTAACTGCTTGCAGACAACTGTTGTTTCCCACTCATCAAAGGTAATGATTATTGTCTGAACTCTAGTTTGTCTTTGGCTTGTAACTGAAGAGATGGGGCCTCTCGTATCCCTAAAATTAGACATATTGGATTTTAATTTATCATATATGAGGAAGCTAAACCAGTTTAGGACACTCATCTTAGTATTGAGTCTATTAACGCAATTCCATGAATCAGGGAAACATGCCAATGCCTTACCTTGTATCAGTACTTGATATTTATGAGCTTATTCTGGAAAAGCCACCCAGTTACAGCTCCAATGCTGCCACCAAGGTGAAGCAGGAGGTTTTGCATGGTCTTGGTAATGTATTGACTTAATTTTTCTTTATCAGAGAAATGAGGGACAATTTAATATTGTTAGTATTAAGTGTGATCATAAAGGCGATAATGGTTTATTTATGCCAAACTTATCTAATTCTAGATCTGGTGTGATCAAGGGAGCTGATCAAATCAGCTCATTGATCCCTCATTTCTGGGATTCCCTAAATTTCTTGCAATGGCTCCCCAGGATTTTATTTCTTAATTTATTCTGTTGGCATTTTACTATTTTATTTCCTTTTTTTCCTTCTCTACTGGAGCAGGCCTCCCTTTGGGTCTCTGTTTATTTTGTTTTGTCTCTTCATATTGTGCAAGTTAATAACATCATCAAATAAAATGTTGCATGGATTATTTTTATTTATTTATTTGCATCATAGCTAAGGCTGCACTTCAGATACAAATATTCACGCTGGACTGACAATATTCTGATATGTTTTTTGTCCATCAGGAGAACTATATGTGCAAGCTCAAGGGATGTTCAATGATGACATGTACACACGATTAATTGCAATCATAAGCATAGCTGTGAAGCAAGCCATGTTAATTAATGATAACTTTGAAGTAGAATTTGTAAGTCTGATGTATTCAGTTTCTTCAATGTTTGTGTTTTTCTGTCTTTTGACTCGTTCTTTTGGAAGTTGAGACCGTTATTCATAATTTTCAATTTTTTTTCATCTTTAGCTCCCTTATTCTATTAATACTTGGAAAAAGTATCAATATAGATTTTAAAACTGACTATAACATTGCTTGATTTCTTAATTCCATGATTCTTGCACCATATGAGAGAATGTATTCAAAACTGTTTTTGAGTTGCAATGTAATTCTGAGTGGAAATAGTCTAAACATTTGGGAGCATATGCAGCAGAAATTGGAATTACACTTTGTTAATCTTGTATGAAAATTGTTCGTGAGAAGTGTGATTGGGTTGTTTAAAATGCTGTTTTCATGTTGGCTTGGTGCGGTCGGAAGTACCATACAGTCTTGTAGTAAATAGCCATGTCTTTCTCTTGTTCTTTGATTCCTGCAGTAATACGAAGAATCTGTTTGGGTAGCAGTAGTACAGTTACAATTTGAACTGTTGGGTTGAAATATTTTATTGAAGTTGTTTTTTCATTTTAATTTTCCCTTATAGGGAAATGTCCCACCTGTGCTACGGACAATTCTGGAAATTATACCACTGTTACGTCCAACTGAGCACATTTCTTCTATGTGGCTTATTCTTCTTCGAGAGTTCCTGCGGTATCTTCCTGGGGAGGATTCTCATTTACAGAGTGAAGATGATAAAAGTGATCATGCAAGAAGTTCTAACATTGTCCCAGGTATAGAAGAATATCATTGTACCTCAGCCAGTTTTTCAGTTTACCTTTGGCCAAAAGCTTGTATGAAATCTATGCTTATTTTTGTAGACTCTCAGAAGTACAAAGCACCTAATGGCACTGCTTCAGTATCACCTGACAAAGTAACATCATCAGGAACTGGATCAACTGCAGCTGTCAATGCAGGCCTTCCTAGTTATATTTTTGCAGAAAAGCTAGTTCCTGTGCTGGTAGATCTTTTTCTGCAGGCTCCAGTAGTTGAAAAGTATATTATATACCCTGAAATTATTCAAAGCCTCGGAAGGTAGTAATTGCAATTCAAGTTTTGAACAATTAGTTTTTTTTATCTATATATGTGCAAAAAGATCAGCTCCTTTTACAATTTCAATGTGTTAAAATGTATCGATATCATACTGGCCCTTGGAGAAATCTAAAACAATTTATCCAACCTTCTCTGCAAGAACCTTTGATACAGCTCATCTCAAAACCAAACCTTTACTCGGCAACTGCAAGCTTTTCTTTTACTCAAACAATTGTTGTCTAATGGATTCAAAATTATATATCCTTTAAATATTTGTATATTCTTTTTAAAAATCAATTAGGAATATTTGCAATAATGCTATCATGTCAAAATTCAGATGCATGACAACCAGAAGAGACAACCCGGACAGTGCACTTTGGAGGTTAGCTGTTGAAGCGTTCAACCGAATCCTTATTGACTATGTTAGCAAATTAATCTATAGCGGTTCAGATTCTAGCTTTAGTAAACCTGCTAGAACTCGTATATGGAAAGAGATTGCAGATGTTTATGAAATATTCCTCGTTGGATATTGTGGGCGAGCTCTTCCTTCAAATTCTCTCTCGGCATTGATATTAGAGGCTGACGAGTCCCTTGAGATGTCAATGTTAAAGGTTCTTGGTGACACTGTCCTTAAGTTGCCAATTGATGCTCCAACAGATGTGAGTTTCTCACCAATCACATATGAATACTTGGTCTTGATAGCACTGTCCTTAAGTTGCCAATTGATTCCCCATAGGTATTTTTTGATGGGGTTATAAAAGGAATTAGGCTTTAAAGGATGTTTGCTGTGCCATAATTGTATGTGTTGTGTGTTACTCCAATATCAAATTTTGTCTTATTTAGAGGACAAAGAAGGGTGGGTTTGGTTATCGTGTGATTGGTGATACAAAAGAAATTAGCCTTCCGAAGCTAAAATTATAACTTCTCTCTCACTTATGTTTTGCCTCCAACAAACCAAACACCCCCCCCCAAAAAAAAAACAAAAAAGAAGAAAAAAACAGAATTCTATTTCTCAAATAAAGTGATGATACCTGGATTTTTTGGAGGGGCTTTCTCAAGTGCTAACAAACTATTATGTAGTTAGTTTTGCTATGGTAGCTTCTTATTGCCACCAAAAGATGTTTGCTTGTTCAACCTGGACTTCACTCTATGTGCTTACTTCAAGCTTTTCTTACAGTATTATATATTCCAGAAATGGTCCCAGTAGCTTGAGGTTTCAAAGCTACATTTTGCTTGTTCTTTCTTTCTCCCTAATACTGTACATGTTCTCAGATTCTGTGGCGGCTGGTCAGCACCCTAGACCGTTGTGCATCACGCACATGCTCATTACCTGTGGAGACTGTAGAGCTTATGCCTCCACACTGCAGTAGATTTTCGTTGACATGTTTACAGAAGTTGTTTTCTTTGAGCAGGTGCTGTACCTGAATGCTTATACAATTATTTTAAATTGATATTTCAATTTCTTGGTGGATTATGTATCTTTTGCTTGATTGGGATTGTGATAAACTTTTATCAAGGCCTTTTGAAGCACTCTGTCTCTTATATTTTTTTACGTCATCTACTCTGGTTGTTTCCCTGTTCTCTGTAAACTGCTTATCAATGTGTGTCTTTGATGGGCTTTTCTCTCTCTTTAGTTATTCATTCATATAGCTTATAATCTGATTATTTTCCAATGCTGTATCCTGTTTCTAGTTTTTCCAATGAAGCCTATTGGAATTTGACAAGATCTGAAGTCAGCAAAATCTCAATTACTATGCTCATGACCAGAAGTGAATACATCTTGAACAGGTTTCAGACGGATGAGAATGAATTAGGTGAGCTTTTTTTTAATGAACAATATGTTCTATAATAATGAATGTGGATAATCCTAACTTTAGATCTCCCACTGTTTTCCCATGTTTAATGTGTGATTTTCCCGCAGGTGAGCATCCATTACCAAAAGCAAGACTTGAAGAAATTATGTGTGTTCTCCAAGAATTGGCACGTCTTGTAATACATCCTGACACAGCTTCTTCGCTTCCTTTACACTCATATCTGAGAAGTGGATTTGCGGATGACAAGGAGAAGCCTCACAGGCGTCCCCACCTGTTTGTGCTCCTTCCTTCCTTTAGTGAGCTTGTTTTATCGAGGTAAAGTAACTATATTTATTGTAATATACCATCCCTTAATCATGGTCAAAAAAGAATATCAACTCTTAATCTTTGACATGAGCGCACAAATATGAATTTAAGCAGATGACGTGTAAACTAGTCGTCTTGTGGATAGATAAAATATGAAGAATCAGGAAAAGAGAGTACAAGGAGGTAGAATGAGATAATCTTACAAAAATAGCTGAAGTCCAAAAAAAGTATGGGCAGTAAATTACTATCCTCCCTCCCGCGAAGTGCTTAAACTACACAGTCTTCTCTTCATTTTGAACAATACAGTAATACTTAAATTTTTTTGAAGCTAAAATATGACCAAGATACACCTAAAATATATTGAAAAAAATTTAACATTAGAAGACATGTTATAGATTCAGTGATATTTATTTCATGTTCAATACTATAACTTTAATTTATTCAAAATTTATAAACTTGAATATTTTTATTTTAATCAAATACGTATTTAATACTTGTTATATAAATAATGGACGTAATGTTAGTTTGGACATTGTAGCTCATCTTTTACAGCTTACCAGGAAGATTAAGGTAGCTCGTATTTTTAATTTCAAGAAAAGATGGTGTCGTTTTCAAAATAGAGAGAAGTGTGTGAATTCAGACATCTGTTAAAGGAAAGGTGTGTGATTCACTAATATAAATAAGTAAAAAGCGAGGCAAGAAAAAGAAAGAGCATAACGGGTTGATTTAGCGATGAAGAAATCTCTTAAAAGAATGTCACAAAATATAAATGACAAGGAAGCTAAGAAGGAAAGTCTGTCCTGCAGTTGATACATTTGCTGAAACCCGTGTCTAAATACTAGCTTAATGTGAATCACATGCCTTTGACAGATCACGTTGTAATCCTTTTTAGGCTTTAACCTTGGAGGAAGCCTTCACCTTCGAAAAGTATTGAAGATAAAACTGGCCACCATTTTTCTTTATTTATTTCTTTCTTTCTTTGTCTTCTGTTTGCCCCCCTCATTTTGTTTTTAAAAGTTCTGTTCTTTTGATGGACAGAGAACTAAGAATACGGGAACTAGTGGTAGCATTACTTCGATTAGTCAGCAAGGAGTTGTCTCTGGAAAAGCTCAGCTTAACAAATGAAAAGAATCCTTCCAGATAAGACCTTCTTATGTCATTTAATCAAAGTTTTTAGCTCATAAGCTTTTTTCTTCTTCTCCCCTCCTCTTCAATATTATCATGTTGTATATTTTTGTGTAGAGTAGACTAGGCCCATCCTCGATAGGATGTTTGCCCTTTCTCCTCAAACTGTTCATCGGTCCTACATTATGGCCTAGTGTGAGGTGTCAACCATACCTTCTCATATCTATTAGCGTCTTTAACTTAATCACCACGTCTTTGGGGTCAGACTTGAAGACCCATGAGCTTGGGATGATTAGTTGAGCGGTTGAGATAAATATATGTAGTGTATACAGCAAAAAGGACCGCTTACAGGGACAGTGGACAAGGGGACCTCATAATGGAATGTTATAGTGAAAAGATCTACATTCGCCTTGCCATTCTTTTTTTTTTTTTGGGTATTCTATACCATTGTGAGTAATATATCCGACACTGAACCCTAACATTTTTTTGCCACATTAGATGGTTAAAGATCTCCTTTTTATTTTTTTATTTTGTTTGGGGGGGGGGTGTAAGAAAGATGTCTCATGTTATTCATATTTGCATTGAGGCAAACGTTCTTTTAAAAGAGCATTATTGAATTTGTACACTTGTTTCCTTCATCAGATAAAGGTTTTTTTATATTCACTTTTATTTGTCCTCGGCTGCATTAATAATATTGACAGTTATTTCTGTCCATCCTCTGGATGTTAAGTTTTGAAGCATTTTGGTTTTCCCGAGTCTCAACTCCTAGTCAATCCGCTTTTTGGCTCTTCTAGTTAGACGGGTCTTTTCTGGTAACAACCGTCTTGATATAGCATGTCTTTTATATATAAACACTCAATAGATATAAAGCACGAAGGAAAATTTATACCCCATATCAAAGGAGTGGAGCTTAAGTATCAGACAAGGGCGAGGATGCTGCTTGTTTGTCCTTGTTAAATTTGGCGCACGACACCTGGCTGGATTAGAAGCTGATGCTTCTGTAAAATGTGTTCGATGAAATGCCACGGAGGAACGGAATATCCTTCTACTGACTTGGGCTTCTTTGTAATGGGTTGACCAAGTTTTTATTCATTGGCACAACTATCTATTTACTTTTTCACTTTCTAGTGCATATGAATTATTTAAAACTTTAAAAAAAAAAATCACATTTTGCAAACGATTGAAGAACAATTGAATATATTTGATATGTTGCCTTCTTCATTCAGCCTTTAATATTTCTTGGTATCTGATATGTTTATACTTAGATTTAGATTTTATGCATATACTACAATAAGCATATCCTTTTTTTTATCAATAAGCATATCCAAGATGCTTATGCTGTATAACTTTCATCAATCATTCACTTTGCTTGAAAATATTGTAATATGACATACTAAAGTACAAGCATTTACTTTTCTTAAAATTTGTTGTTTGATTTTATGTTGTAGTTTTTATGCTAAAAGTAAAGTATACGCTCTTGTACTTTGTTATATTTTCCCTTGTATCAAAAAACAAAATTGGATGCATAATCTATAACGCGTTTCAAGCTCGGCTGGGGGCTGATGTGGAAACGCATGCCAGAATTAGTGCCCGGAAATGCTCCAGGGAGTGGGCAGTTTGGTAGAAATTGAACGCTTAACATCCCTTGGATTTGTCTAATTCCTTCCTTCTCGACTCGTCCCAATCGAGATCATAATATTCAACTTGAACTTGCATTTATTTTTATTAGGGCAAAAAAAAAAAACTTGTATTTTTTTTATAAGAAAATTACTTTATTTCTTTTTCGAATTCCTAACGAATTGAAGTCAAGAATTGTAATGAAAACAACTGAGAAGCGAGTTGTGGCTATCTAGCCATGTATATGGGACTCCTGACTGAAACTGCAAATTAATCTGGTTAGAATTAAGATAGTTCAGTTTCCGAGGAGGCTGCCTTTTCTTTTCAATGCGTGTATATTTTCACCTGAGATCTGAACCAAATAATAGAGAAAAAATTGCCGAAATTGCAAAGGAAACTATTCAACAGTTAGTGTTACTTGGAAGAATTGAAGTCCATTCTATAGCGATTACAAAGATGGTATAATGTAACTAAGACTCAATAATTGTGTAGTAATGCAAAATTTTATTGATATGGAAACTTGGCTACCACATGCACTTGTCAGGAACACATTTGAGTGCCTGATTTTGAGAGCACAAGAAAAATATTGTTGCACATAGTAGCAGAAAGGTAAGTAAATCTATCTCTATGTCAATGCATTCAAGAAATGGCATATTTAATTTTTAGTTTGATTAAGCCTGGCTGCAGCGGCCACTGACGTTGCCACTCCGGCAGGATGAGTTGTGAGGTTTGGATCATTATTTCTCATATGCATGCTCAACTAATTCATCAATTTTCATCTCTTTTCATCTACTTGCTGAACAACCTGCGAAATCAATACAATCAAGTGACAATAAAATTAAGCACACATTCTCATATGATCAACGAGACTAGATAAAAGCATTATCTATAAGAAAAGTGCTTATATGCAATTCACACTTTGTTTTTATAACCAAAAAAATCAGATCCCTTGATTTAAAAACGAAACAAAGCTAATGCCAAATAATAAGTTTAATATTAATAAGTTTTCTCTGCTGTCTTAATTAAAGAAACGCAAGCAGAATCAAGCCAACCAAGAATAATCCAAATAAAAAGAAGGGAATTACGTACCTGTCCGCCGATTAAGTGAGATACGACGCGTCTCCCCGAGAATTCAGTTTGCGTAATGCTAATGCCATGATCTTGGACGGCACCAGTAACATCGCCGTGTGACACATGCCCTGCCTCTTGGTTTTTCTTGGCCGCCGAATGCATGGCCTCTGCCGTGCCGTCCTTTCGAACGCGTCCAAGTATGGAATTCTCGGCGGCTTCCATCATGGCTGCGTCCACCGGAGCCACCATCTTGTGGGCCAGCTCCCCTTCCACCACGAATATATCGCCGTACTTTATGGCTTCTTGCTCTTCTTCCTTGGGAAGTTTCTCTTGGCTCATCTTTCTTTCTTTTTGAGCAACTAGGGTTTGCACTGTGGGAGCGAGAGGATTATTAATTATATATATGCATGGAAAATGGGTGGGACACGCGTGAATCAATGCATTGAAAATACGCCATGAGGAGCACGTCAAAAACATTTGGCCGCGAATGAAGCTGTGTTTGCTGATTAATATAAACCATCGGTTTGTTTTTGCTATTTACGATCATCGTTTTGACATGTCCTTCATGACGATCGACAAGGTCTATTTTTCTATAATCTGGACTTGACGTGCATGAGAGAGGAGTACCTGGAAAGAGAAACTTATTCTTGGGAGGTTTTTACATGCTTAATGAACATGATATATCCTTCTCTAATTCTGATTATTGTGATTATGATGAGGCAATTTCGAAGACTAATCAATATATATATATATATATATATATATATATATTCACTTAACAATAATTAATAACTCTCATCATCCTCAAACAAAAATTCCCATTGTATATTCCCAAACCACGGTGTGCTGGGGAAGTAGAATTTCAAGATTTGGTGAACAGTGGTGTTGAACTTGAATATGGGTTTACTCGTCCTGATGTAACATGGTGAAGATTCTCCCATCCAGCATGCAGATGCAAGGTTCATTAGAGTTCTAGAATAATATATCTTGTTTTTACAAGTCCCGTGGATATGGTACGTGTGAATTGGCAGACAGAAACGCATATATATATATATATATATATATATATATATATATATTTGCGTTGTGCAATGAGCAGCGTGACTACGACATGCGAGTCCTCCTGATGACAATTGAGGAATCGAGACTTGTAGTTGCATTAAGCTGAAAGGTTGAAAGACTCTTCTATTTAATTAGATTTTCGAATGAATAATCGAAAATACATGTAGAAAGAGAAAAGAGGTGGCATAATATAAAGGGAAAATTAAAGTCACGTCCCGAAAAAGGTAAATTACAAAAAATTGATCTAAAAAAATGTCAAAATTACGGTGAAGTCTTAAGGGCCTTTTTTATAATATATTATAAATGGAAAAAATCCAAAATACCCCTACCTGATAAATAGAGAAAGGGAAGGAAATATTTTGTCATACTCAAACGACAATGTTGGCGCAAGAAATTTATGAAGGTCTGATGATGAGAGAAGGTTAAAGAGGAATGTATGGAATTGATGCCAATACCTCTCTTCTCTTCACTATTCCATTTGATTCATATTTTCTGTTGAGTAGCTAAACAAAATTTTAGGTTTTCTTGATTCATCTTCGTTTTGGCCGAAAAATTGGAAAAAGTTGTCATCTTTTTGTGGGTATTGTCGTGCTTTATACTTTTAAACTATAAAGGCAGATCTAGGTAAATATAATGCATATGCCTTAATTAGCTGTGGTTTCAATGTGTTTAAGTATGATTTAATATGCTCTGTTTTCGCTATGAGTATGCTTTATTTTCTGGTTTATTGTGTTGTGTTTCTGCAATGGAAGGGCTAATGAATGAAGATAAGAGTAAAATGTTTTTGGTTACATCAGCTGGTGTGCAAAAGAAAAAAAGTATTGTTAATAGTGTAGCGATAGTTGTCAATATGTGTGCTGAACTTATTAATGACAACTGTAAGTCATATTTAATTGTTTGACTTGTGTTGTCATGATGTTTGGCAAGTGTTTGAAATGTTTGCTATGTTTTTTGGTAGTTTGAGCTATTTTTACTAATTAAAAGTGAGAATTAATGAAGATGGTGTGAAAGTTGTATGGATGGAACTCCTGATGTACGAAGTTAGAATGTATTGTTAATAGGGCAATGATAGTTGTTAATATAGGTGATAAACTTGTTAATGACATCTGTATTGTGCAAGTGGACAGTGGTGATGGTTAGCACGTAAGGGAAGAATCTACTATGTTTTCTTCATGTAAGGGGAATGTTTGTAGTCAGTGGAGACGATGATATAACATATGTTGAGGGAACGGTCAGATCAAGAACCATTAAAGAAGGGATAAGTTATGAAGAGTTTAAAAGAATGATATCCTCCATTGTGGGAAAATAGAGTAACGGATGTGTTATGAAATTTATATTGACGTTTGATACAACTATATTTACGAATATACTAGATGATGAATCAATTGAACATTTAACTAATTTCAATGGAGAAAGTGAGCATATATATGTAGATGAATGACAAACTAAAAATGATAATACAAGGTCATGAGGGTTATACCATGCCTTACTATTATACAGAAAAACTCCATGAAATAAAGGTTGAGTTCTTATAGTGGCTAGTTACTCATCCTCATAACAAATATGCGGATAAAGTTATGTCTTTGGTGCAAGACATACATAAGAGGAAGAGAGCCAATTAGAATGACGACTTGGATTGTACCTTAGATTAGTGGTTAGGTTTCACCTAGTACATGCTGATTGTATTGACATCATATTAGTTTTTTATAGTGATTACGTATACACTTATCATATTTATGCTAACTTTTTGGTACTGATCAAGTACAATCACTTTGTATTGATGAGATGTTTTTAATAATGATCAAGTTCAAACTTGTTGTACTTATGACATTTTTTTTAAAATTATGAATTACAGAGTCATTGTCATGACTTAACATTATTGGTTATGTTATATAATGCTGAAATGATGCTCTTCCTTCCACATTGTTTTAATCCATTGACAACTCCATATACCTCGCTTGACAAGTCCAGCAAGCTTGATCGACAATTCCAGGGGCCTACCTTTTGATAAATCCTGGGGCCTTCCTTCACAACTCAATGGGCTTGCATGGATAAGTCTAGGAGCCTGGATTTACAAGTCAAAGGGCTTCACTTGACAAGTCAATGGTAGTCTATTAAACTTGTCCATGAGTCTGTATTGACCAGTCCATAGGCCTACCTTGACAAGTCATTGGGCTTCTACTGACAAGTCATGGGGCCTTCATTGACAAGTTAATAAGCGTCGTTGACAAGTCTAGGCGCATCTATTGACAACTTAATAGGCATCCATTGACAAGTCTATGAGAGTCCATTGACAAATAAGGATATACTATTTACAAGTCTACGATAGTCTATTGACAAGTCATTAAACTTCGATTGACAAGTCAAGGAGGATCTATTGACAAGTCTAGGAGAGTCCATTGACAAGTCATGGTGCCTCCATTGACAAGTCGACGAGGATCCATTGATAAGTTTAGGGGAGTCCATTGACATGTCATTGTACATCCATTGACAAGTCCATAGGCTTCCATTGACAACTCAACGAGCATCCATTGACAACTCTGGGTGCCTCCCTTGAGAAGTCAATGGGTGTCGCTGGACAAGTCATATAATATGTCCACCTAATTAATATTAGATTATAACTACACAGATAATCTATAAATATGTGCAAATAAAATATCATTTTTCAAGTTGGTTGTAATCTCGTTGCACTTTCACCACAAATATATAAACATACCTGCATATATATTAACAACTGTATGGACACTCATTGACAAGTCAATGGGCGTCTACTAACAACTTCGTGTTCATACATTGACAATTGAATTTACATCAAATTAAAAAATTTCATAAATGAAAGTGGGATACAAAACCATATTATATCCAACATTCATTTATATCTGAAAATGCATGTACAAAATACTAACAACAAATTCACAGACCCTCCACAAAAATCAAGTGGTTTGGATTTCTATCTAATGAGATTTACAAAAAATAATATGACATGCATTTTCCAAAAACAAAAGACTTAAGCCACCATGAATGATCAATTTGGATTAGGATTCTTGCAAGTCTTTGCAGTGTGGCTAGTTTCATTACCGCTGCATTATCATCCTCAGTTTGTCCTTCATGTACATATACATGCCCACTTTCTCCAATGAAATTAATTAAATGTTCAATTGCTTCATCATCTAGTATGTCCACAAATATAGTTGTATCAAACGTCAGTGTAAACTTCATAACAAGTCCGTTACTCTCTTTTCCCACAATGGAGGATATTATTCTTTTAAACTCTTAATAACTTGTCCCTTCTTTAATGGTTCTTGATCTGACTGTTCCCCCAACATATGTTATATCATCGTTTCCACTGACTACAAACCTTCCCCCTACATGAAGAAAACATAGTAGATTCTTCTATGACGTGCTAGCCATCACCATTGTCCACTTGTACAATACAGATGTCATTAACAAGTTTACCACCTATATTAACAATTATCGTTGCCCTATTTTCTGACTTCATACATCAAAAGTTTTAGCCATATAACTTGCACACCATGTTCATTAATTCTCACTTTTAATTAGTAAAAATAGTTCAAACTACCAAAAAACATAGCAAATTTTTCAAACTTTTGTCAAATATCATGACACCACAAGTCAAACATTTAAATATGACCTGCAATTATCATTACCAAGTTCAGCACACATATTGATAACTATCGCTACACTATTAACAACACCTTTTTTCCTTTGCACACCAGCTGATGTAACCACAAACATATCACCCTCATCTTCATTCTTTAGCCCTTCCATTGCATAAACACAAAACACAATAAAACCAGAGAACAGAGCATACTCATAGCGGAAGTAGAGCATACTAAATCATACTCAAACACATTGAAACCATAGCTAAAGCATATACATTGTACTTATATAGGTCTATCTTTATAGTTTATAAGTAAAAAGCACGACAATACCTACAAAAAGATGACAATTGTTTCCATTTTTTCGGCCAAAACGAAGATGAATAAAAAACCTAAAATCTTGTTTAGCTACTCAAAAGAAAATATGAATCAAATGGAATAATGAAAATAAGAGAGGTGTTGGCATCAATTCCATACCTTCCTCTTTAACCTTCTCTCATCATCAGACCTTCATGAATTTCTCGCGCCAACGTTGCTGTCTAAGTATGACAAAATATTTCCTTCCCTCTCTCTATTTATCTGATCGGGGAATTTTGGACTTTTGCTATTTACAATATATCACAAAAAAGTCCTATAGGACATCACCGTAATTTTAACATTTCCCAAAACCATTTTTCATATTTTCTCACCCCTCAAACCTGAGTGCAATTTACGCTAATATAAATGGATAATAGTAACGGCACGAGACGTCCACCAAGCCACGTTGATTTGACACGTAGGTGGCCATGTCGATATCCAATTGGCCCTTTAATTCCGCGCAAAAGTGCTAGCGTATACAAGTGTGCATGCCATCCTCGTAATTTTAGGTCAACACTGTGCCCATTTTGTGACCGGCCATCGCTGAATCTGGTTGGCGACTCATTTTCTGTCTTCCCTCCCAACTCCCTTCCACTCCAACAACGAGTCTTGGCCCTCCCAGGAGCTCACAGAGAATATCAATTGAATTGATGAATTCAAGATGCAGCGGAAGAAAGTCAGAACCGAAATGAAGAACATTTTCAAGAGGCTTCACATTGGCAGCAATCACGATCCTAATCGATCCCATGAAGCTCCTCCTTCCTCCTCCTCCGCAGTAAACGCACAATCTGGCGTCTCCGATCTCCGTATCACTCCTCCTGTTCAGAATTCCGGTACTTCTATGCCTAGCCCCCCTTCTTCTTCACCATCGCCTTCCCCTGCTCCTCCTCCAGCTGGCAGCACTTCCACTCCCCAACCTTCCCAGTCCAATTTGCAAGACTATTTCTCTTCGGAGGAAGAGTTCCAGGTTCAGTTAGCGCTAGCCATCAGCGCTTCCAATTCGGAGTTCCGGGATGATCCTCAGAAGGATCAGATCCGAGCGGCAACGTTACTGAGCTTAGGAGGTCATCTAACTCATTTTGCAACGAATAAGGATCACGAAGCGGAGGCACTATCTAGGCAGTACTGGGTGAGTTCAGTCAATAGTCGGAGTTTAAATTTTGCAGTGATATGGTTTTTCGTCGTTTTAAAGTCTCGTGCATGATTCCACTAAAAAAAAAAGTCTCATACATGATTTTTGCACCAAGCCAACTAGTGATCATGTGCTCTTTCTCCTGTGTCGTATTGGTTGGGCTTCAAGACAGAAATAATTAAATCTGTTGTCAATTGTCTTGTCTCCATTCTTAAATTATTCTGGCATGACTCGTCCTTCATCTTACTTTTTGAATGATCAGGAATACAATGTTCTTGACTATGAGGAGAGAGTGGCAGATGGTTTTTATGATGTATACAGCCTCAGTAATGATGCTGCAATGCAGAAGAAAATGCCATCTCTGGCAGATCTTGAAGGAAATCCTGGAAGTTCTAATTTTGAAGTTGTCGTGGTTAATAGAAAGATTGATCCCATCTTGGAAGAGCTGTTGCAAATTGCCCATTGCATTGCATTAGACTGCCCAGTCACCAAGGTCGGTGTTTTGGTACAAAGGCTTGCTGAACTTGTTACGGGGCATATGGGTGGTCCTGTAAAGGATGCTAATATTGCATTGGCGAAATGGATGGAAAGAAGTACGGAGCTAAGAACATCCCTTCACACAAGTGTATTGCCTCTTGGGTCCATAAATATTGGGCTATCCAGGCATCGGGCTTTGCTTTTCAAGGTCAGCATCACTTGTTGGTTGGTACCTTTTTGGCCATAATTTGATGTTAACGCTATTTAATCTCGCCCTCATCAGGGAAAATAGGAAAAATGCTAGGAAACAAACAGCATATAATTGAAATCCAGTGAACGGGACATGAATTAACCATATAGTTTGTTAGAAAGTAATGGTAACTTGGGATAAAAAAGGTAATATAAGTTGGATGACATTTCTTCAGAGCGCCAGCATTCACGCAGAAAATTTTTCATTCTAATTTAGGGAAGTCTTAAAGTGGATTAAATTTATCTTGAATTGTCTATTTTTTTACTCAACTCTGCTCTTTAGTGTTTGTACTATCACAAAATTTTCTGATTCTGCACATATATGATAAATCATGTAACTGATTTTTAGAATTTTTCAAGTCCGACATTTCATTACATAATCTTACTAAGGTTATGTTTAGATTTTATCATTACATATTTGTCTTGCCTGTCAAATTGTTGGCTGTTTCAAATAATTTTTATTTCTCTGGGTTTAGGTATTAGCTGACAATATCAAGATGCCTTGTAGACTGGTAAAAGGCAGTCATTACACTGGTGTTGAGGATGATGCTGTGAACATAATAAAGTTGGATGATGAAAGGTTATAGAATTTTGTTATCCTTTAATTTTTCATTAATTTTTTCTCAATTTATGGTTATTGATCTGTGTGACCATGCACATAAGCATATGCATGTTCTGTGCGGTTGAAAGTATGCATTGTTCTTCATTGTCTGCCATAATTTTTCATTGTCTTTCAAGTATTGGTATTTTTTATGATGCAAACGTCAAAATCTCATTAACTGTGCCCCAAAAATTTTTTGGAAGCTGTTCAGGTACTTTCTGGTACTGATATCTGTTAAGTATTTGCAGGGAGTTTTTGGTTGATCTCATGGCTGCTCCTGGAGCACTTATCCCAGCTGACTTAAGTGCAAAGGATACCGCCTTTAAGCCATACAACCCCAAGATTTTGCCAAGTTTACAATCCAACGAAGAGAGTGAATTTTCTTACTCAAGACAAATATCATCTGATGGTGAAGGAAGTAGTCATTTTTCTGTGAAAAGAGGTGGTTCATCACCATTGACCGGAAAATCATCTTTTGAGAAGTCAGAAATGTCTTCAAAAACGAACTCAAGCAATGACACTGGTGCTATTGCTTCCAAAATGCCCAATGGAGCAACTTCCAGCCAACCAGAAAAATTGCCCCCATCAGCTGGCACTTTGCTGTACAAGGGAACTCTCGGAATGAATGCAATTGGTGATGGGACAAGATTGAATGCCAATATTGTACCCTATAGTCAGGATAGCCCAGACAACTCGAGGATCCTTTTTGCAGATCTTAACCCATTCCAGATAAAAGGAACTGGCAAGACCTCTGTACACAACAAGCCTGTGGAAAATAAGTCTCCTGAGCTTCAAATTATGAGAGATAATTCTGTCTCTGGCCAACCCCCAGTACCATTGATGTGGAAGAATCGTTATGCTTACAATGACACTCCCAAAAAAATCAACCGTGACCCTAGTGAATATAGTTCCCAATCGTCACATAATTCTAATATAAATAAAAATAGAAATACTCTCAATTTGATGGAAGTCACTGGTTCAGCATTGGCACCTGGTGCAGGTGAGCTGAACAGGGTTGAGGATCTCAAAGAGGAATGTAACAAAAGAAATGGAGTAGGTTTTGAAAATGACATGGTAGGTGTGGCTAAAGAACATGAGAACAATGAAATTAAGTTTCATGACTGGAGAAAGTGCACACATGACAGGTTCATGGGGAGCAATTTGAAATTAGAGGCCTCAGAGCGTCCAAGCTCACCAATTGATTCCGTTGCTATAGGGGGTGATCAAATATTGGATGATGTAGATGTGGGTGATTGTGAAATTCCATGGGAGGATTTGATTATTGGTGAAAGAATAGGTCTAGGTAATGCACTGGGCTCATCTTTAATTTCTTGCTTGAATTTCACTATTTGCTGGAGTGTTGATTTGGTGTTGGTTCACTATTCAGTAAGAAGAGTTCGGCACGGTAGCAAATGAACCAATTGATAACCCAGATTTACAAAAGCACCTGACTTTTTAGTTGATCATGAGTCATTACTTTGAAAGCGTCAATTCATTTCTATACTATTTATGCAAGCATGGTTTAACCTCTTGAGCTCGCCTATTTTGACACTTGACATACTCTTGCAATGATTCAAAAGTGTGTCTCAAGAACAAGTTATTATTAAGGCTTGTGGTGTGATTTAGATTAGTTTTTTTATATTGGTTTTCCCTGAGTAACTGTTTTAAGTTTCTGCTTTGTTGCTATTAGGTTCGTATGGTGAGGTATTCCGTGCTGACTGGAATGGCACTGTGAGTATCATGATTTCTTTATATAGTTGAGTAGGAAGATTATCCATATTGAACGGAAGAAGATTTTGTGGTCGTCTCCTGAATATTAGCAATTTTTGTCTTACAGATTGATAGGATCCTCCTCTAAACCAGAAAATAATAAAACTGAAAACAGAAATAAACAAGAGGGAGGGGAACAACTTTCGATTAATAATATAGTTATATGGAACAACACATTACATTCAGAGATGCAACACTATTCTGCGGCATATACAGACACGCCAATGGAACTAACATGGAGGATAATGAATACAAAACACAATGGAATAGAGATTACAAGACACCTAGACAACAATAAACATAAATACACATAAACTCTTAAACACATAGGCTGCCAATCTTTCGAGAGGAACGGCACTCTCCACCCCAAAGGGCCAAACCACAATTCAAATTTCTTGTCTCCCCTTCCTCTGGATCAGTATGAGAATTTAAAGACCCCAAAAGTGACTCACAAAGCCCTCTTCTCATAGGCTTAGACCATAGCAACCCTATAGCCACCCTACTCCTCTATTTCTTTCTCCTAATTAGCAAATCATAGTCCTGACCAACAAAAAGTGCCCCTTTCCATTATCATGTATCTTCCTAGGTATTGAAAAGTGGTCCTAACACAGATCTATCCTTATGGTTCAATGACAACCAGCTCTTGTTGACTTAAATATTATTTGGTTGTTATTCTACTTTCTTTTCCTTTTCTTACACAAGATTCAATAGAAGTTTTCTTTAATCAATATGTCTTGCAAAACTTTAGATTAGTTGTTGAATGATAGGCAACAGGTGTTTAACAAAAACTTCAGATGAAGCTGAACACAGAATGATAGGCAACATAATTCTCTCTCATTCATTTAATCAGGAGGGTACTGAGTATTTATAGAGTATCACAGACTTCTAGCTAACACAACTTACCAATACTAGTCTCAACAATATTAACTTAACTGATTCTAACTACCAGCACCTAGAATCTTCTGGGTCTTTCACGAAATGGTGTATTGAAATTCCATTTAGGTCCAGAGGAAAGAAATTATGATTCTGAAGTTGATATATCTCATTATCTTGCTTGGCTGATAAATTGTCTTAGTTTGCCTAGTTCTAGAACTTACTCACCCTTTTTACCAGAAAGAACTTCCTCAAAAGATAATGTGCTCAAGTATCCTTTTTTTATTTGTGGCTGGTGATTTATGAAATATCAGGAGGTTGCTGTTAAGAAGTTTCTGGATCAAGACTTTTTAGGCGCTGCATTGGCTGAATTCAAGAGAGAAGTAAGCATTAAGTTAACATACACTTATTTGCTTAAAAGAAATGGAATTGGGGAAAGTAAATGGACATTAAGAATGCCATTTCATTACTGTAGATGATAAGCCACTTGGAAGAATTGAGTAATGAATTAATTCACTAATAATGAAGTGTATTTGTGGAAAATAAATGGGTTAAGGTGCAAATTTAGCAAAGAACTATTTCCCAATGTGCACCCAACATAATTAACTATTTTGGGGTGCAAAAGTAGACATTATAAATTTTTTTGATAGCAAAAATAGCAATTTCGTTATCTAGCCATTAATATTTTGGGATGCAAAAATAGACATAAGTTGCTATTTTTGCCACACAAAAAATTCGTAATGTCTACTTTTGCACTCTGAAATAGTTAGTTGTGTTGGGTGCATATTGGGAAATAGTTCTTTGCTACATTTGCACCTTAACCCAAAATAAATTCATAGTTGTAATGCTGGTGTTGCTTTTATAGAGGATGTCATCCATGGGAAAAAAGCAGCACATCAGTTATGATACTTCTGATGGTGATAATATTCATTCATCTTGTGTTTCGCCTTTGTTAATTTTCCCCCAATAGAACCAAAATGTTAGAAGCATTACATTGTCATAAATTACTTTAGAGGTTGAAATTCTGGATCCAGAAAGTATTTTTCTTTCTGATGTTGGTCAAACAACCAATTATGATATCTTGGTCTAAATTTTCTCTTCTGAAAAAGTGGACTGTACAAATGACGGATCAAGTCATCTTTTCTTAAAAGGAAGGTCCACTGGGTTAACATGAAAAGCAGTGATTTCATGGGCAAGGGTCGCCTATGATTTTTTTCTAAGGGGAAGCAACTAATTGATGCCCTTTCTCTTGGCTGGCTAGGTACGGATCATGCGTCGATTGCGTCATCCAAATATTGTTCTTTTTATGGGTGCTGTTACTCGTCCTCCCAATCTCTCAATCATTTCAGAGTTTCTTCCAAGGTAGATTTCTTCACTTTGATTGCTAATTCGTTATCATTTTTTATTAGCCTAAGGTCGTTTGGTTTATCATCTGATCTTTGGCGTAGTAATGTAACATTCATTATCTGTATAGGTCTCCACAAGTTAAGCACTCTTTGCGTAATGTGATGAGCAATTAGTTGCACTTTATTTATTATTTTATTTATCTCTTGTGCTGCAATGGTGTTGTTGATTGAATAATTTACAGAGAAAGCTTGTACAAAATTCTTCATCGTCCTAATTGTCAGATTGACGAGAAGCGTAGAATTAAAATGGCTTTGGATGTGGTATGAATGATGAAATAACTAAATCATCATCCTTTTTTTAATAAAATCATTTTTATCTATGAGATTTCAATCTTATTGCCCTCTGATTTGCAGGCAAGAGGCATGAACTGCTTGCACACCAGCATGCCTACAATTGTTCACCGAGATCTGAAGTCGCCAAATCTTTTGGTTGATAATAACTGGAATGTCAAGGTACACAGTGGAAGATTCATGTATATTCACATTGCCTAGTTTGCCATTAATTTCTTTTTTTTTTTCAGTTTAGTGAAGTTGGTTGATAACCTGGAAAGTGGAAAGTATGTTCTCAACTACTGGTTTTAGTGCAGAACATTATACTTTTGAGCATAATCAAATCTGACGTGGTTTGGCGTATGTGTTTTGTCTCTGCAGTAATGTGGAAAATGTTAAATTGGTTAAACTTTGATTATCTAAATCAATTATCTGGCCATGTGTAGTAATGTGGAAAATGTCATCTATAGCTGCAAGTGCACTGTTTAGCTTTTCTAAATATGATACGACAAATGCGTAAATGGTGGCGTTTTGCCTTGGTTTATTTTCTGGACATATTTCTAGAACTATAATGCACCCTTACAAACTGTATTGGCTGTATATTTTGTATGAAGTTCTCAATTAGTTTAGTTTAGTCAAAAGCTAAGCATCTCATATATTTTGCTGGGGATTTTTTTTTTGGGGGGGGGGGAAGCGGAAGAATCACATGGTGAATAGCTGGCCAGTGATAAAGACTTTTTCCTTCTCAGGTTTGTGATTTTGGGTTATCACGCTTGAAGCATAGCACATTTTTGTCATCCAAGTCAACTGCTGGAACGGTGAGAATTTAAGAAGACTGTGCGATTATCTGGTTGATGTTATATTTAAGAATATGCATCCTGTGTATTAATCTACCTTCGCTATATCCAATACTGAGTTAAATTTCCTCTGCATGTTAGCCTGAATGGATGGCTCCTGAAGTTCTCCGCAACGAGCCCTCAAATGAGAAGTGAGTTAAGTCGAAAAAAATCTTTTATTCACTATATTTGAATTTATCCATTTAACATTTATGTTTATATAAATTCAATATATATGTTGTTTGCAGCAGCCACCAAGTCTATTGACAGTACTCTTAATAATATCTATCTTGTTATATGTACAGGTGTGACGTTTATAGTTTTGGAGTCATCCTGTGGGAGCTTGCCACTTTAAGGTTGCCATGGAGTGGAATGAACCCTATGCAGGTTGTTGGTGCAGTTGGTTTCCAAAACCGTCGCCTAGAAATCCCCAAGGAAATTGACCCCGTTGTTGCAAGAATAATTTGGGAATGTTGGCAACAGTAAGCCTCGTGAACTTGTTAACTTAAATCTAGATGTGGGCCTCGTCTCATACTATTCACAACTTGAATACAGCACAGCTACAGCTTCTTAGTGATATAGCATATTAATATTTATTTCTTTATTTTTGGGATTTTCTTTCACTGGGATGTTCAAGTTATGTGATGACCTTTTTCTCTTTGATTCCACCTTTGTTTTATGCAGGGATCCAAATTTGCGCCCCTCATTTGCGCAGCTCACTGTGGTTTTAAAGTCCCTGCAGCGTTTAGTTAACCCATCTTATCAAGACCAGATGGCTTCGCCTCTGCCGCAGGAGATTTCTGTAAATTCCACCCCTTAGCAATGGCACTTTTCTCAAGTGTGAATGGAGAGACTTTATGCGAAGTGAAAAGGGAAGAATTACATCGCTCATCAATTGCTGAGGCTGCTGCAGCAGGCAGCAGGCAGCAGAGCCATTTTGTAAATGTAAAATCATTCGTGTCCATAACTTGTATGAGTAACCAATAGCTGTTAATAAATGTAATCTAATTACTCCCCAGTCTCAAATTTAATGCACCTATTACGAAGAAGGTACTTTGTAAAGATGTATTTTATGGGTGTGGGATGTGGCGACACTTGTGTAAAGCTCTTGATAAAATTAAGGAATTCAACAGGATGAGATATTGAGGAAATTAAAGATGATGCAATCCACCAATAGACGTTCAGAACGAATATGGATGTATGCTGGGAGCATTCCATAATAATGACTTATTTAGGGGCCAAAGGGCAAGAACAAAGTTTCCCAATCCAAACCAAATAAACATGACTAGCACACAGAGGAGTGGGGAGGACTACTAGTATTTGATGGCAGGAAGCTGTAGACGGCAACATCCCTGACGGTGCCCTTTATGATTATATAAATATAAGGTTTGTTTGGTTAGGTTTATATTTATATATAAGTCTTATTTATATAAATCGAGTTAAAATTCTTTCATATATTTATTTCGTAACAAACTACCTTATATTCCCTTACATTAAAAAACACTTATGCAAATTATCCAAATATACCAATAATTTTTAAAAAGAGCCTCCAAGAGGAAGCCGGCCTTCTCCAGTACCCTCTGTGCAGCCTTGTTGTGAGAATCAACTAAAGCCTCTAATCTGAGCAAATCTGGGAAGTGGCTGAAGGCTTGGGACACAGCCATTTTCACTACTTTAGTAGTGATGCCTTGGCCCCAGAAGTTCTGCTCTGCATCTCTCGTCTCCTGAGCCAGGACTCACCAAAATCATGCCGATGCAGCGATCGTCAATGCATACAGATCGACGCCACGGATGAGGTATGCAAGCATCTCTTATGAAAGTCAAAGCTTCCTTTCCTCTCTGCTTCTGATTGTCTTCAATCGAGTATTCCGAGTCACTTGATCATCTCCTGCCCATAACATGAAGTCATCAACGTCGCTTAGCTTGAATGGCCGTAAGGTGATTCTTGTCAAGTCCACCGCCATGTTGGAAGCTGAATAATGGAATTGCTCTAATTGCCCCTTCCTCATCATCGCCGATTTAAAAGTGCCCTCCAATGCGATCCACTATTGTTTATTTATTATTATTTCGACGACTTACTTCCTCGCCCGCAGCCGCAGGCAATGACCCCCATGATAAATTAATCGGCCCCCTTTGTTAGAATTTTGTAATCCAAAAACAACGGGTGAAACGCCTTTTTTCCCGTTCTTGGGCCTAAGATTGGTGAAGCGCCTCTGGGAAGCAGGAAATGGGCGTTTAACTGCATACGCATAATTATTAATAAAATATTCCGCCATGGGCTTTCTTCATCATTGACCATTGATATAAATTTAAACGAAGCCATTCATTCCATCCTTATTTATCCAAACTCTAAGGCTTTGTTTGGTTGGGGGGTTTTTGAGGGGAGGTTAAGTGAGGGGAGGGTTAGAGATTAAAAATGAGTGTTTGGTTGGAGGGAGGGGAGGATTTTTGTCTTTTAGTGGTCACCTCCCTTCTTATTAAAACCTTTAAATTTGGAATTTTTTCTAAGGGAGAGAATATTTGTGACAAACTATGACTAAGTTGCCCATGATAATTTTGTCATATTCCAAAATTGCCCTTGGCCCTAAAATCTTGTTTTCGCTCTCCATTTTTGTTGGCTCCCGCTCACTGCCGTGAAGATCAACCTCGTTCGCGCCTTCACAGTCTAGCGTCTCCTTCGCCTCAGCTCCAGCCGTCGCGACCTACTTCTTAAGCCATCGTCGGGTGATCGTCCACGATCACTGCCTCCCTTGTTCAGGTAAGACTTGCTGCCTTCTCATTCTTGGTTTGAGTTCAAAGATCAGTTTGGCGACTATGAAGCAAATGATCCAAATCTTATTTCTGTGCTTCTATTTTTAATGTTCTTCTTCTACTGAAATGATTGGCTTTCGGTTGTGCGATTCTGTTTCATCTTCCATTTTTTGTGTTTCTTCTTCCCCAGATTATGTTTAATCTTTTCGCACACTTTCCTGTATCATCCAAAAAAAGAAGATCATATCATGATCATGTTCTGTTTTCTTATTTTTTAAATAATTTGTAAGGTGAAATATAGAAGATTTGAGGAAAATGGCAACTTATTCTTTTACATAACCTCATTCATCCAATTAAGTTATTGAGATTCAGTGACCTGGAGTTAAGTGGGTTGCCATAGAATAACAGTTTAAGGAGTTAATGGCTATACGAAGTTTCCGTACCTATAAGGTTTATGATTGTCTACTAGCAACTTATGACCTTTATTTTAAAATATCTAGGACAATAGGGTAACTGATCACAGATTGAAGGTCAACTTTGAGCTCACCTCTTTTCTTGATGGTGATATAGAAAGTGTTGTTCAGGTGTATTATCTTGCACGAATATTTTGGATTTTTTAAAATAGTTTTGTTGTTTCCTTGTGTGTCTAATGAGAATGCTTTGTGATGACTCGAATGAAACTTCATTCCTGCAGTCTTGCTTCGCAATGGAGCAAAAGGAACTACTAGAAGAACTCGCTGAATCACAATATTGTCATATGTGATTAATTGCCATCATTTGCAGCTTTTAATTGCATCTTTAACCAGCCACTTTCTTAGTAATTGAAGCCTGTTTTGATGTGTTTGAAATGCAAATAGATGAAATTCATGCCTTCATACTTCAGTTGCTGAATATACTTGGTGTTGCTATCTTGATTTGTGTATGCAAAATTCAAGCCTGTATAATTCATTGATTTGATTGTTGACCTTGCATAATTCACTTTCTCAATATACTTATGGTGCTACTGTCTTGATTTGTATTTGTACTTAAGTATACATAGTATTATTATACATAGTATGTCTCAAGTGGTAAGTATTAATTGATTGCATGTTGACTTGGTATATTAGATGGATTCGGCATTTCGAAATAATTTAGTCTTGCGTCGTCGATGGCTGGATTTGCGTCAAAAAGCTATAGCTCTACTCACATGTGTTTTTGTCTACCTAATTATTCGGAGGAGCCATAAAAGAAGAATAAGTTATAGCATGAGTTCAGAAAGGGAAAGGGTGCTTGAAGAAATAATGAGTCAAATAAGTACTAATGAAAGGAGTCGTAATATAATCCGTATGACTCATAGAGCTTTCCTTGCATTATGTGCTTTACTAGAAAGAGAGAGGGGATTAAAAGCCACAAGACGGTCTACTGTGGAAGAGCAAGTGGCAAAAACTCTTTACATATTATGCCATAGGGCAAAAAATCGTGTGGTAAATTTCTTCTTTCGACGATCTGGTGAGACAATTAGTCGTTATCTTCATAATGTGTTAAGAGCTATCATTGAAGTAGGAGATAAGTTCGTTATACAACCTGATGGGACAATGGTCCCTCCTGAAATTCGTGCAAATGATAGGTTCTACCCCTTTTTTAAGGATTGTGTTGGTGCCATAGATGGAACACATATACGTGTGAAAGTATCTGCTAAGGATGCTCCTCGATATCGTGGAAGGAAAGATGTCCCCACACAAAATGTGTTAGCAACTTGCTCGTTTGATTTAAAATTCACTTATGTGCTTACTGGATGGGAAGGCACTGCATTTGATTCTAGGATTATTAAAAATGCATTGGCATGAGAAGATAAGCTTAAAATTCCTGAAGGTAAATATTACCTTGTGGATGCTGGCTTTATGCTAACTAGTGGATTGATTACACCTTATAGAGGAGTCCGTTATCACTTGAACGAATATTTAGAAAGAAATCCCCCCCAAAACTATAAAGAATTGTTCAATTTAAGGCATTCATCGCTACGTAATGCGATTGAAAAGACTTTTGGTGTTTTGAAAAAAAGATTTGACATTTTAGCCAATTCATCTGAGCCTACATACGGAGTAAAAGCTCAAACATTTATCATTGGAGCATGTTGTATTTTTCATAACTACTTGACGAGCGTTGACCCTAACAAGGATCTCATAGAAGAAGTAGATCGTGAACTTGTAACTCAATCTGAGTCTGCTAATAATAGTCGTGACCGACGTGGTGATAATGAGGAGGCTACCAGGGGACAACTAATTAGGGAAACTATAGCAAATGAGATGCGGATAGATTATCAAAATAGGATAATGAGACGTGGTGGTAATGTGCCCTAATTTGTTTGAAGTTTATGCTATGATGAGCTCGTTTCAAATTTATTTCAAGTATTCATATGTTTTATGTATTGTTAGTTCAAGTTTGGATCTTTATGTATTGTTATTTCTAGTTTGGATCTTTATGTATTGTTATTTATTTTTATTTCAAGTTTGGATCTTTATGTATTGTTCTTTCTAGTTTGTATATTTATGTATTGTTCGTTGAAGTTTGGATCTTTACTTTTAATACTTTTGTAATAGTATGCCGCCAAAATCAACCAATCAGAAGCAATGTTTGAATTGGACAAGAGCTATGGATGACTACCTTGTTAATGCTTTCATGGAACAATATAAATGTGGCAACAAGCTTAATGGATAATTCACATGCACAGCATATGACAATATTGTGAAAGAGATCAGTGATTTGCTTAATGTTGAAATGGACAAAGACAAAGTTAAGAACATGTGGAAAACTTTGAAAAAAAATTTCTCTGAAGTTTATGATGTTTTTAAAAATGGATTGAGTGGATTTGGTTGGAATGCAACATCACATATATGGGAGGCAGAGGATGAAGTTTGGGACCAACTTATAAAGGTTAGTATTTACTTGCCAATATATTACTAAATTTATTGTAGAGGTTAGTATTTACATGGTACTCATAATATTAATCACCATCTGCTCAATTTTGTACTCATAATTAGCTCGTTTGGATTAGCTTATGGAAGGTCCATAAGTGCTTATAAATCGTGATTCACAGAATACGAAGTAGCTTTTACGGTCTACGAGGTGCTTTTACGGTCTACGAGATAAATATGTGGAGAAGATTTATCTCGATTTACATAAATCGGGCTTATATAATAAGCCCGATTCAAAATTGCTCTACCAAATGAGCCTAATATTATATTTACTATTATTTAAATTTTGTCTTTTATAGTCTAAACCACAAGCTGCAAATTGGAGAAATGTTCTTATCCTAAACTATGACAAGATGGTAATTTTATATGGTAATGAGAGAGCTTCAGGGGAGGGCACCCGTACACTTGGTGAGATGTGAAAAAGGCCTCACACGCTCAATGAGGCAGATTTAGTTGATGCAACCAACAACACTGATAATGTTGATTCCCATCATGATATAAATGTTGACAATTATGAAGCTCTTGATAATAACACCACTCAAGACAATTCACCTGGAGTTGCAAGTGGTTCCTCAAGAAAGAAGCAAAAGGTGAATTCCAAGAAGGAGAATGATTCTGACTTGCTTGAGCTTAAGGATGTAATATATGAAGTTGCACAAGCCATTAATGTTGGAAATCAAGCAATGATTGCTAGCAATGAAGCATTGAATGGAGCAAATGAAATAGCTAGAGAATCAAATGAAATAGCTAGAGAAAAAATTCAAATAGCTAGAGAAACATCAAGAAAGCTTCCTCAATTGTCTGGGGAAGAAATATGGAAACTGATCTAAGATTGTGGCTTCTCAACAACCAATGTCACCAAGATTTATAGAGTTCTTATGGGTGATAATGACCTACTAAGGACATTTGTTGAATGTCCTCTTCTTGCCCGTAAGGACTTACTTATGGATGTTATGAAGGACTTGAAGTGATTTAGTTTGCTAACTTTTTGTAGACTTTTGATATTAGCAATATAGTTTGCTAACTTTATGAACACCTTTTGATGCTACATTATCTTGCTTATTGAGCAATGATTTTTGGTAATCACTCATTAACCATACCATATGAATATTTTGAAAGAATTAGCAATGTGTAGCTTCCTAACTATATGAGAACTTTTGATTTTTATGTAATGATGTAAGTTGATATGCAATTTATATAATTATCTCTTCAATGTACAAGTGTTGTTTTATGTATGTTCCATGGGTATTGAAAAAAAAATGTTTTTTTTCCCTCACTTTGTATCTGTAGACAGAGAGAAAGAGATGACAAGTTTGTGAAACAAGTGTATGTAATTGTTAGAATAATTATTTTTCAAATAATAATTTTATAAATAATAATTATTAATCAATATCTTGTAAAAGAAGAAGAAAAATGTGTAGGAGGGTATTTTTGTCCAATTATAATTAACTCATCTCACCTCCCCTTCTGAACCAAATAAAAAACCTCCCCTCCCCTCTTTTTGAACCAAACAAAATTATAACCTCCCTAATCTAACTTAAATAAAAATCACCTAACCTAACCTCCATTAAATCAAACACACCCCAAAACCCGCACACAGGTATGATACACTAAGCTACTCTTCACTCTAGTTTACCAACCTTTTTCTCAAACTCATTTTCACTTGAGAATGATTTGGCTACATTTTTGGAGTTTTGAAACTATCAACTACAAAATCTTGCCCTCTTCTTGACCGCCATTTTATCATCAGTCCAAAGAAAAAACTTGTACTAGTATCTTTCAAAAAATAACGAATGAGAAAATTGCTGGGCTGGTATCAGAACAGAACGTATTAGGTAATTTTTTCAATTGTTGCTTTTTCAGTACAGAATGAATATTAATGGGACCCCAGGAAGCTCCCAAAGAAAAAGAAAGATACAATTAAACAATTAGTTGACGGATCCGAACTGGCAACCAAGTTCAATACAGCACGCCTATTAGTATTAACACACCATCCACCACTCGCTCGTATTTGTTATGTTACACACCAAAAAATAAAAACAGTTTAGTATGCAACCATCTCACAAAATCATACGCAATCTTCATTTTCCCCGTCAGATCAGATCGGACATTCTTCTTCTATGACGACGTAATGTAACTGCCACGTTAGGATCCGATGAAGTGATCATCCTGCTTCCAGGATTGGTGGTTTTTGATTCCATACCATTGCATTTAGGACTCTCAGTGGTTTCACCAAGCCGAGATTTTCCTGTTGAGTTTTGTATTACTGCTTTCAATCGGAGATCCGAGCAGTTCAGTGATTGGGAGCCTGAAAACTGGAGGGAACCTCTAGTGATCGCTGATCTTAAACTTCTTGATCTTCCAACTACCTCTCTTTCCGAAGCACTCTGCCTTTGGCGACTGGCAACCGTGGAAGTCATGAATCGAGGCATAGAATTCGATATATTGCTTTTCACATATTTCTTTGATAATTTTGGGGTTTCAGTTACCTCTTTCACATTATTTTTAGGCCTTAAAGGGGAACTGTCATCGTTTTCCTGAAGCTTATATGGAGTTGAGAGGACTTTTTTCTGTTCTTCTAGCTTGAACTCAGCCTTCTGTATTTGATCCCGTAGTTTCTGGTGTTCCTTTTCAGCTTCCCTCATCTCTTCTTCGAGCTCCATGATCTTCTTCTCCTTTTGCCTTCTCAATTCCTACGGTACATGGGTGTATAGATAGTTAGCTACCTTCAAACAGTGTCTGCTTAGGAACTCAACTTGGGACAACTATCGGCAAGTTTACCTCTGGTATTTCTTTGTTGGATTCCGTTGCTCTTGCCCTCTTTGCAAAGTTTAAAGAACACATTGTCTCACAAACATCTTCTTCGTAAGGGCTCATGTGCACAAGCATCAAGACCTTCGAGCCATTACCTGGATAACTAATTACAAATTAGACATTTCTGGTTTTGTTAAATTCAGTAAGCATCAAGACCTTCGCGTGACTATACATGGTTCATACCGTTGTTGACCTTCCAGCAAATATCCCATTGTTCATATTCTAGTCTATTATATTCTGCTAAGTAAATCAAATTAATGGAATCATGCGGTCCTATGAACTTACACCAGAAAACTATCCTCATTTTATGTGAGCAGAAGTTGGTGCTGTATGGATCATGCAAAATAGCAAACGGTACAGTATCATACCTAAAGAATCTTTGAGTATCTGAGTTAGCTTGCTATTTCTGCAAACATGGAAGACAAAAATCAGTTAGATGATGCTTTCATTGTGAGAAAAGGTACAACGATTGAGATGGCAAGATAACAGCAGCCAACGGTATGGCCCATGTCTGCAGTTTTTGGCTTTTTCAGGCACACTTTCACATCCAACGGCTAGAAGGGCATAATTAAACTTGAAAGTATTTTAATTAAGAAAGGGGCAGAGTACCTACCTGTAAGGCACATGACTCCTCTTCCTCCTCAAAGCTGCAATGACATCAGCTAAAGCTGAAAGAGAAAGATTAATGGCCCTGCCCTCATCAAGTGTGAGTCCTGCGGCTCCAGTTTTCAGTAACCGCTCGCTTCCTCCGAGATCAACCATCCACAATTTGCTTATTTCACTTTTGCCTTCCAAAGCATATCCACGACGGAATATGGTGATCCTTGTCAAGCTAGATATATGAAGCTAAACAGATAACGTAATTATCAAGCAAAGAAATCCATGGAAAAGGTTTGAAGTATATGATTAGACCTATAACCCACCAGTGTGACCTGCTTGATGCCTCATTCACGTTAGTCCATGAAGTGGATCTTGCCCTCCTACCTTTGTTGTACCACCATCTGGCTTTAGCAGAATCTGAGATTTGCACTTCTGAGAGACCCTCAACTTCGACCAATCCCTTTGGATCTGTTTGAATGTTGAGATTGCTGGAAAAAGGGATAGCTTAAGAACATCAAAGGAATGGGGTTCTATTGAAACTTAGTCTTGAACAAAAATTCAGCGTTAGAAAGCTCACCATCTTGTCATAGGTTCATAGGCTCTACCGCATGGTCTCGGAGCCAGCAGATCTCTCAGACTACCCATGTAAACTTCTAACATGCTCATTGAAAATGTAAAGGATGATGAATTCTCTAGAGAGGCTTGACGAAATAACTCTACAAGAGCACGGGGAATAATTCCTAGCTGCTCGCTTGTACCATTCTACAGAATTGTTTCAGAATTTAGACTTACCGGGTGCTGCTGCACAAAGACAATAAATATACCACATGCATGTGAACGCAATAATGATACTCCAACTCACCATTGTGAATGTCTTGCCAGTGCCTGTTTGTCCATAAGCTAAAACGCACACATTGTGTCCGTCCATTGCAGATCGGAGAACTGGTTCTACCTCTACGAAAACACTTTCTGCAGAGGTTCAAATGGGAAATACTCCATGAAAAAAAATTTGAACTCCGAAAGTAAGGATAATTAAGCAACAGCATTAAATACTGGCCTTGGTTTGCTTCTTGAGCGAAGACCTTATCAAATTCAAAGTCTTTCCTCGTTCCCCCCAATTTAATCCGAATCCTTTCTGATGCAGCTGAAACTGGCTCGGAAGTTCTTCTCTTCTCCGCTAATAAAAAGGGTCGAACTCTACAGAATACTCGAATGCTGCCTGGATTGCAAAATGCAACTCTTAGCACTGGAAAGTATGGTAATAGTATACGGTAGATTCCTGCAAGCAGAGCTTCTATTTGGACAGCATATGCTCACTACCTTTAATGTCCAATATCTTGCTCAGAGCTTCTCTCCGCTTTTTATCAAATACGCACTGCTCGTTCCTCAGCTGCTTTACTTCTCCTACACAACCAACTCAATTCCAAAAATCAGTTTCAATTGAATAAAGGTTCTCGTCCCCAAATTAAATTCGTAATAAAGGAAAATGACGAGACACTATACTTTCTAGATTTGATATCAATTGCTCTTGCTCATTCTTTTCGTGTTCGGGAATGACGCCAACATCAGTGTAAATGGTGGAAACTGGAGGCGAATCGGGGAATTTAGCAGCTGCTAGGGACCCATTAACCGAATCTGGATTTAAATTCGAGGAAGTTGATTTGAAAGCCTCAACGACATTTTCTGATGCATGATCCGAATGGAACAGAATCTGCTCTTCACTAGAAATGAACATCTTCCCAGACAAAGCTGAGCGTATAGGCCACCAAGAAACGAGATCACACTGTACTCAAGCCTTATTCCGCTGGATCCCTGATATCTCAAACAATAACGCAGAAAATGAAATAGTAGATTCGTTCTGTGCACCCAAAATCCACGCTATATTCTGTAAGGGATCAAATAAGAAAGGTTGAAGAAAGATTCAAAATGAGAAGCAATGGAAGTTATCACTGCTTCTAAGTAGAGATCTAACTTGTCCTATCCACAAAGACTCGTGGGAAGCAGCGATCAATGATTCTACCAAAAAGGAAAAATGAATAAGGATGGTTAACAACTAAACCAATAAAAAAGAAGCAAAGTCACACTAGTAGAAAGTACCCAGAACGTCGAAGTACCATAAATTGAGCCCACGACTCGAGCAAATTGCAGAATATGAAAATACTGAACGGCTGCAAGAACGAGAACAGAGCACGATTTTTTGAAACCTGAGAGAAATGAGAGGAAATGAAGAAATATAGCTCGTCCTCGTACGATATGAAAGATAGCGTTATAATGAAGCTACATTGGAGAAACATTAGCCATGATTCATGCACCCAAAAAGGAAGTGTTGGGGAGTCGTGCAAAGAAGAACCAGGGGTCAGAAACTGAAGCACAGATTTTCAAAGAAGCTTGAAATTATGGGAATCACGGAAGAAGAAAAAGCGTCCGAGTTAGTTTCAATGATTGAAAAATCTCAACGACTCTGATTAGGAGGGGAAAGTTTCTGGGGAGACACCCTAGAAATATAATAAAAGAAAAGAAAAGAGTAATGTAGGAAGCGTTGTGGTTGGTCCAGATCTTCAACTGGACTGTCTGAAGTTCTCTCCCTCAAGCAGGGGAGCGGGGACAGGAATGCCGTATTGAAACAATGAAACTGTTCCTTTTCTTTTTCTTTTTCTCCTCCCTTTTTCTTTTCCAATTTTTTAATTATTAAACGCATTGTTTGATGAGGTTGATTATTTGAACGGTGGCGGCAGCAAGAACATCAAGCCTTGTTTCAATGGATAAGATTGGTTGGGTTTTATAAAAAATCAGAGATTTAGATAAATTATTTATCAAAAGATTTTAAGTTGCCTTTCTCTATTTTATTTTAGAGGATTTTATACTATTTGATCGACTCTTCTTACTGACACACCTAATAGTTGGTGGCATTCTTTAAATGTATCTAAATAATCTTAAACGATTTTTTATTATTTTCTGCTCAATAAATATCACTCCAACTTATTTATGTATGTGATTATTATGAATTTTATCTTTTTTTATATGATCACAAATACATCTCAGCATTTTCATCTTAGTTATCCCACTTTATGTTCACGTTGTCCATTTAAAACTTAACATTCAGTATCATAGAATATTGTTAGTCTTATAACAATGAGTAAAACTTCCCTTTTACCTTAAGAAATATTTTCTTATCACAAATAACTCCAGTAATTTTTATCTATTTATGCCACTCAACATGAATTTTATGATTATTAAATAAAATTAAAAAATAATAAAAATAATTCCAATACAGTCGTTGGAAAAAAAATAATTTAGATAAATTTTTTTTGTTATGTGCATTTTTTATTGAGACTGAGTATTAATAATTATAAATAATAAAAATAAAAAAATGAAAAAAAATTTGAAAATACAAAATTCTAAATTAGATATTTTTTAAAAAATAAGTTATATATTGCTTATCAAATTTCTATATTCCCTTATTAATTCTTAATAATAAATCTGATTTGGTATTTTACAATTTAAAAATTCTTTCTCAGTCTTTTTCCCTAAAAACAATTCTTATACAAACTTTGAAAAAAGTAATTGTAACAGTAATATGTAAAAAAAATTATTGTGTGCGTTTTCTTATATAGACCGAGTTTTTTCGAGCATTCCTGCTTCTGCTGGTCTGCTTTGACTAGGACGTAACTTTTAAATTTAATGGTTAATATCTTTATTTATCTAATTTAATTAGATTAAATAAATTAATTAAATTAGTTAATATAATTTATATTTTTTAAAATGTTATCTTTATTTTCCTTGATCTTTCCATTATCTCTCTTTTTTGTTTATTGTTAAGAGAATATTAATAAAAACTAATTAAAAAATTATAAATATAAAAAATATATCTTATATTTTAAATTAAAATCAATTTGCCAGATATGTCTTATACTAAAAGAACATAGGAGTAATCACGATTTCTAGATATATAGTATTTTCCAATGTTGAAAATAATTTGCTAAAATGTGGCGTGCTATAGCTTTATTTATGTTATATTGATGCCGTAAAACTTCAAATGGTAAATGCGAGTATGTTGTTAGCATGGCTAATCTCATGGAAACGCTAGAAGGAGATATTTCTCAGGTTTTTAATATGAAATATATTTAAATTGTTGATTTTAATTTTAAATATAAGATATTATTTTATTTTTATTAATATTTTTTTAATTTATTCATATTGATACTCCCACAATAAAAAAAAAGAAAAAAAATTAAGAAAGATAAATAGACGTTTTAAAAAATACATGTACTATTAACTAATCCAAATAATTTTCTTAATTTAATATATCTTATATTAAAAACGGAAGGAAGTAGCACCTTTTATTTTCATTGTATATTGATATTAATATTAAAGATATTTAAATATAAGTAATAATAATATTTATAGGTCAAAAAAAAGTAGCTAGAGTTGCATTACATTAGATTATTATAGTTATAACTATATAAAATGAATCCGATTTTGATTTTGCAACTGATTGTATAAATAAATGCTTTAATCAATGCCGTTGGTTTCTGATTTTGAAGTTGTTTGTTATTTCCCAACATTCAGAAACAATGAACTAAAAAAATAAAATATTCCGCATCAGCTGTAAATGAAGCCAATGTTGAATAACTTATTTACGTCGGTTTTAAATATAAAATTTATGTAAATATTTGACTATTTATGCTGATTGCTTTTTAAAACCAGCATACATAGTTAATTATTTATGACAGTTTATAGAAAATTAACAAGTTGTTTTTCTGGCCTTAAAAATCAAGTCGAATATAAACGTATACGATTTTGTTTTTAGAGACAGAGTCATAGAGCTCAAATAATTCATAAACAATTTGATCCATTCAGAATCGAAACGACATCTCTTGTTTATTTCCTTCTTTAAAAATGTTTTTATATTGCTGTCGTATTTAATAATTGAGGTGCTTTGTTAATATTTTCAAACCTGTATCTCACAGACTATTATAGAAACAAAAATTCAATAAAAATATTTTAAAAAAGGATCAGAGTATGTCTTAATTTTGTTTTCTGTCTTATCCCAACGGGCATTTTTTCAAAGATTCATCCTTATCGCTATTCATCCAATCATTTTTTTTTTAAACCGATCATCTTATTTTTCAGTCCACCTAATCCTTCTTTTTTTTTTATTGCACTATATTTTTTAGAATTAAAATAAAGGTAAAGATGTAATTATGGCCCTAAACTATTTTCAGATGTGCAATTTTGGCCATAAACTATTTTTAGGCACAATTTTGGCCCTGAAATAATAAAATTGGAGCAATTCTGGATCTCAACTAACAGAAGTGAAACTCTGTTTGCCACGTCATCATATTTTTTGGGGAAAATAACCATTTTGCCCTTACAATTTTGTGAAATTTTGCAATTTGGCCCTTAGCAATTGTGTGACACTTTTAAATTAGTAAATGACCTCCAAAAATTCTGAAAATTTTTAGAATAAAAGTAGACATTATAAAATTTAATTTGATAGGTCATATGGAATTTTATTCAGTAAAAATGACCATTTTACCCTTGTAATTTTCGCAATACTTGAAAATTGGCAGATTTGTCACCGAACTTTAAAAATTCATATCTAATTGTATAGATATTCAATTGAGGTGGTTCTAAAGCCTATATGACCCTTATTAAGTATAGTTTTATGAAAAAAATATAACCTTTAGCCAATAAGAACCTCAACATTCCTAAAATTTTTATTTTTGAAGTCTGCTCCAGAAAAACGTTAAATTCGCTGGGCAAAATTCAAAAATTCATTTCTCCTTGTATACAACTCTAAAAATTCCATATGACCTATCAAATTAAAGCTTATCATATTTACTTTTATTCTGGAAAATTTCAGATTTTGTAGAGGTCATTTACTAATTTAAAAGTGTCACACCATCTGACTGTCTCAACAGAAAATCACATTGGCAGCAATTTCAACTTGTGTACCAAATAACTGATCAATGTGATTTTCTTGTTGAGGCAGTCAGATGGTGTGACACTTTTAAATTAGTAAATGACATCCACAAAATCTGAAATTTGCCACCAAAGGGACGATTATAATGCATGGTGTCTCTAAGGGTTCTATCAAAGGCTTCAACACATAATCTTTGTACCATAGGCACTTCATCCTATATTATTAACTTAGTAGCTTGAATTAGCTTTGCCAAGGGAGAATTTTGCTTAATACTACAAACTGAATTTTCATTTATTTGTATAGAAATTGCAAACCTAAAATGTGTTGTTCGACCACCAAGCAACAATGTTGCCGCTATTCCACTAGATGCAACATTTATCACAATATCCCATTTTTGCTCAAAGCGTTAAGGTCAAGGCATTCCATAAAATATGTCTCCCATGTTCTACCATAACCATACACAAACATAAATGCACTTATAGGATCATCTAATGACGACATGACCACATCAAAAGCATGCTTCTGCTCTTGGTTCAAGAATCTGATTAAAGAATATGTCATATTCCCTTGCATTTGTCAATCATAACTTAGCTCCTGGATTATTAGAAGATTAGACAGATCCGGTACCTCGAAGAAGGATAAGGAATTGACGGAAATTCAATCAGACTTCTGCCATTCTTCTACAATAATGCTTTAATTTCTTGTAGCGTTGCTTCCTCTTTCTCAGCTCCAGACACACCGACAGCTACAACAACAATAATGAGGTCAACAACATAATACATAAATGTTAATGTAAAGTGAATTTTCAACATACAAGCTTTATACTATTGCACTTATAGCGTGAAAGAGGATCATTGTGAGGGATGTATAATAAATCTTCGGACAACAATGATGAGGTTTCTATCCATATATATTTTGGACAATTCAAGCAAGCACATAAGAGCATCAACACAAACATCCTCCTTAGTTGTATTGACGTAGCCCACACAAATTCTTCTTTCATGGCACATACTAATTCTTTATCATCATCCAATAAGCCACGGCAAAACATGCTACTCTAAAAGTTTAGTGCACGACACCATCCACTGTTTAAATCTCATCATATGATTTAAGTCCTCTCACCTTTGTCAACACAGAACTGTTACAACCATATAAAGAATAAAACATAAATTCATGCTAACCATTGATGAAGCAATTAAAATAACTAACTATCTAATGAAGATGACTCCCTTTCACTTTCTTCACTTGCTGAACTTTCATGAGACTCATATGCGAATTGAATATTTTTGTACCGCTCCTCCAACATACTGGTAGTTCAACCCATATTACTAGCTCTTCCTGGAAAGTTGATGTGGTCCTAAATGTAAGATATATTTCACATGTTTGTCATTTTTTTCAAATTAATCTTATTAATATTCTCACAACAATAATCAAGTAAGATATAGAAGGAGAGAGTTAAGGAAGAAAATTATGATATTTTAGAAAAAAATATATCATATTAATTAAATTAACCAACATTGTTAGTTAACTTACATTAATTAATTAGACCTTATACTAAGTATCAGATAAATATAGATTTACACTGTATTAATATGTGATGAAAGCTTTATTTTGTAAAATTCAAAGAGCCTGTTTGGTTCAACCCCATTGTATGTCTGAAATGGTAATCATGATTGCATTACCAAGAAAAGAATGTTTGATTACTCTTTAGCATGGTAATAGGGTTTACCATGGTAATGATGATTACCAAAAAATTGGTAATCCTCATTCATACATCCCCCCTATGAATCCTTATTATCATCCCATTGTATGTCATTACATGGTTTAAAAAGTATAATCTACCATTTAGTTTCACTTCTCTTTATTTTATTTATATCTTTTCACTTAGGCACATCACACCACAACTGCTACCACCACTACCTCATCCTTCTCCTCCACTGTTGTCACCTCCACTCCCCTCCATCACCACTACCTCCTCCTCCCCCCACCCACCACCACCACTACTACCTCCTCTTCCTCTATTGCCACCTGCTGTCGCTAATACTACCTCCTCCTCCATTGCCACCTCCACCACCCCCACCATTGCTGCCGTCACTATCTCCTCCTATTCCATCCCCCTCCACCACCACCACTACCTTCTCCTCCATCGCCGTCGCTACCTCCATCGTTACCACCGCCACCATGACCTCCTCTTTCTCGGCCAAACCTCGTCAACACTACGTCCACCATTACCACCGCCTGCCATCATAACCTCCTCCTCCATTGCCGTTGCCGCCATAGCCACCACGACCTTCTCCTCCACCATTGTTGCCACCGCCACTACCTCCTCCTTTTCTACCTCCACCGTCACCACCCCTGTCATTACCGCCACTACCTCCTCCTCTACTGTTGTTGCTATTACCACTCACCGATGCTACCGCCATAACACCGTTACCATCCTCCACCACCACAACAATCGCCATCTGACGATCCTCAGCGAGATAGCTTGACAGTTATGATGAGGTAGCGCGATGACTCTTAATTATTTTTTTTACAAAGATTATAGTAAAGGTAAAATAGAATTTATATGATATATTAATTTTAAATAATTATTAAAATAATAACTCACTGCACCTTGCTTAAAAATCAAACCAAACACTAGACCAGTAATTAATATTGCATTATCATTGCATCGCATTGCACTGCACTGTAATGTGTAATGGGATTGAACTAAATATGCCAAAAGTGATTATTTTGAGAGGTTCCACGCACTCCCTTCACTGTTGTTCCTCTTTTTCTTAATATAAAAACATTTAACTAATTTAATTATATTGAGGATGTTAGTTATTAATATGACTAAAACACCATGATTATATTTTTAACTAGTTATGATGTTTAACTAATTATTCATCTTCGATTTGATTATTGTTAAAAAATATCAATAAGAATGTACTGAAATTTTTTAATAAATATGATAAGTATATCTTACATCTAGGATGATGACCAACTCTTGGGCTAGCTATTATATTAAGGGCTAAGTAAGTAAACTATTAATTGTTTAGTTTTTTTGTCACTTTTTATTTTTGGGTAAGGAGATTCTAGACATATTTTTATATCATTATTTGATTGGATTATATTTAAATATTGTTTGCCTTAATTAGAAGTAAATCTTCCCGGCCAAAAAAAAATTTGAAAGTAAATCTTCTATGTATCCACATGATCAAGTTTAACTGCATTGCTTCCATTGTTAGTTCTTGTTACTGGTTTCTTTCCGTCACTTTAACATTTTTTAGGTGTTGTGTGATGAATACTTGTAGGTTATGTTTTTAATTCATAAATGCATGGAATTATGTTCCCGAGTAATAAGCCCCTTATGATAGATTAATGATCTATTAGCTGTCAAAAAACAGAGGATAAACGATCTACTAATATTTTGAAGATAAAAATGATCATAAACATAGAGGGCCAAATCGCTAGCTACCTCCAATAAATAAATATATATATATATAATGCCCCTGACTTTCATTAGTGTTCTCACACTAACGATCGGTCAAAATGCTTAAAGTAGTTATATAAGTTATTCATGACTTTTATTAATAACCGTGGAAGCAATATAATAACAAACGCAATATTTCCATTTAAACACAAGGCAAAATTATAATCATTTAACACTGACCTAAACCAAATATTATAGAATTCATAAATATACGCGCACGCTCATATATATATTATGTACTATGTTATATATATAATATATAAATATTGTAGAATTCACACATATTAATAATATATTATATGTATTTATCATCGGACGAGGACTGTAAAGAAAATTTAGCGCACCAATTCGATCAATATATCACTAAAACCTTCTGCCATATACTATTTATTAAGCCACTGCCTTCTCCCTTATAGCACTGTTCATAGAGCCACGATCGGCTGTGTGAATAGTTTCGGCTCCTCATTGGGTTTTAAAATTTATCTTCATTTAATATTTTCAAGTTTAAAAGTACAATTTAAAATTAAAATAATTAAAATAACTCATCAATTTTTTATTGCTATATCTGTTTTGCATTGTTTTTCCATAATGCATTGTATGGCTGGATGATTGCCATTGGATATGGTGCTCTCCTTTTTCTCCATTAAATACCCGCACACGTGGCTGGATATGTAGACTAAGTGCCTATTTGGGAATTCGGTGGAGAAGTGATTTTTTTTAATGGAGCTTTTACAAAAGCCCATTTGAAAAAAAGTCAGGTTATAAATGTGATTTGTGTTTAGATTAGCGGTGGGAGAAGTTACTTTTTTTTAAGGAACCTGTTTGGATTAGCGTTTGAAAAGCCCGTTTAGATAAGAAATAACTGAAAATGACATGAACCTTATTCAATACTAAGTATATATTGTTTGTATATATATTATTATAATTGATGCTAAAAATATAAATAAAATTTTTTAAAATAAAAAATTTAAATAATTATTGAAAAAAGAAAAATACACTGAAGCACTTAATTTAAAAAGGATACATATATATTTCAATCAGAATCTTATACATTAAGTAAATCATAATTGGATCATCTACCCCTATCAAGTTCGTCTACCCCTAACAAGTTCGTATCTGATCATGTCACGAACATGATTCATGTGTGATGAAGATAAGGATGATTTTTTTCTTAAAAAAACAATAGAAGAAAAAAATTACATTTAATTCCTAAAAGTTAAATTTAACTACAATTACATCTCAAAAAATTTTGTCAGATCATAAGTTACAAATATAAGTCTCTATTGCAACTAAAACTCTCATGTTTGTAACTCATTTTTAACAAAAAATATTTCATACTTAATACTTATCTTTTTAATATCATTTTTCCTAAAATAAAAAGTAATACAAATTATAAAAAGTGATGAGAAGTTGGGACCAAAAGCTATATGTGGTAGCTTTTGAAAAAAAGTTACTTTTTAAGCTAAAGCCCATTAACATTTAATGGGTTTCCAAATATTAAACTTTTACCCAAATGAGCTTATAAGTCACAAATGGACTTTTTTTGATCCCAAATGGGATTCCAAACAGACCCTAAATGTAAGCAGCGATGGGATGAAGTCGTGGATTTCATTGCAAGAGTTGAAACCTCTTAAGCCATTGACAACATCATACCTCATTTAATGTTTGTATTTACGCACACTTGATAAAAAACAATAGATCTACTCTATGTTGAAGATAGTCTTCCACATTTCATGATTATTATTAAGTTATTTGGTATGGTGAGTAAATAACATTGTTATAACTTTCTACCTTAACAGAACCATACCGTCATTTAATGCCCTATAACATAGAAAATTGTAGTATAATACTGAAAGTGATGTCTTAATCACTAGATAAAGTGGTTTTGGCATTGACAGAGTTCACACCTCTTAACCATCGACAACACTATCAAGGTTATGAAACCCGAACCGGCCACTAAACCAGTCAGGGTATTGGGTCAAGGGTTAGTAGGTCATACCAGAGTCAAACCGGAATCAAACCGGGGCAACCAAGTCTCCAACCCACTCAACTTAAACCGACCCTTTCTTCACCTTCAATAATAATTAATAAATACCTCTCTCATCTCTTCCTACTGTGCCTCTATTATCTCTTTCCTCCCTAGCTCCTTCCTCATATGTTCCTGATCTCTCTCTCTCTTCATTGCAAGTCTCGCCTTCATTAAGAATTGTGCTTCCATGCTCTCTCTCCTTTTTAGCTCCCTCCTCAAATGTTCTTGATCAATCTTTCTCTCCCCATTGCAAGTCTCAACTTCATTGAGAAATGAGTAAGAGAGGGCTTCGGTAGTGAGAACTACGCGACCATGACGTACTTGGCAACAAATCTGATGGGGAGAACTTGGTGATTCTTTAGATCTCGATCTCTCTCTCTCCTCTTTCTCCTTTTATGTCTCTTTTTTTTCTCACCATTAAAGGGTTTGACTCCACTCACTCTTTTCTCACCACCAACATTCAAACTACCCCTTCCGATCGAGATTCTAAACACAAATCGTGATTTTTAAGTGATTTTTTTATAAAAAAACCCAACAAACTGACTCTGTGACTCAGTCAACTCGATTAAGTTTGGCCGAGTTGACCTAGGTCAACTTGGAACCCGGGTTTTCCCCTTAACTCAGACCGATTTTCTGGCCGATTTGTCAATTTACAGTCTGAACCGGCCGATCTGATTCGGGTTCCAAAATATTGAACACCATACCTCATTTGATAAGTGTATTTGCTCACACTTGAAAAAAACAATAGATACACTAAATAAGGAAGATAGTCTTCAACATTTCCTTATTATTATAACTCATTTTGGTATGGTGACTAAATATCATTGTCAAAACTTTCTGCCCTGACAGTAACATACCCTTATTGAATGCCCAATTACATAGAAAACTGTAGTATAATGCTGAAAGGGATATTATGATCACCAAATCAAGTGGTTTTGGCATCGCAAGAGTTGAAACCATTTAAGCCAATGACAACATCATACCTCATTTAATAAATGTGTTTGCTCCCACTTGTAAAAAGACAATAGATATACTAAATGACGAACACTGTTCAACATTTCATTATTATCATTAACTTATTTGGTGTGGTGACTAAATAACACTGTCAAAACTTTTGGCCTTGACAGTACCATACCCTCATTTAATGCCTCATAACATAGAAAATTGTAGTATAATGCTGCAAGATATGTTATGATCACCAAATCAAGTGGCTCTGGCATTGCAAGAATTGAAACCTCTTAAGCCACTGACAACTCCATACCTTATTTAATAAATGTATTTGAGCATACTTGGGAAAGAAACAATAGATATACTAAAACCCTTAATATATTATATTACCTCTATATTACATAGTTGCAGCAAGATTTGAAGACAAGAGTGTGCTATCATGCATAAAATCCTACATGCAAAAAGTGCAAGGACACTGCATTAAAATGCCATACAATGGTAAGTCCCACAATAATCTCACAGAGTGAGGTGGTGAAGTTAAGTAGAGCTTCATGATACATGTATAGTAATAATGTCATTGATTGTAGCATAACTTCACATGGTAATACCCATAATAAGAAGAGGACCAACTATAGCTGCATTACATGTATAGTAATAATGTCATTAACATAGGATTGTAACTTGTGATAATATGACTGATAATTGTGCAATGAAACAATGGTCAGGGTATACTAATGTACTTGAGTGCGCCATTAATTATAATAGTTTTCTTTATAACTAATATAAGTTATGTTTCACCCCTATATACAATTGCTATATTCACATTCTTTCTTTAGGTTTGTACATGGACGAAAATAAGTAAGTGTATTTCAGCTGAGATGAACTTTCTGACAAAAACATGTCATCTAACACATGTTTTTGCATTCCTTAGTTCATTATTAGTTTGATGTGTATACATATCACTTCATCCCCATATGATTCGACAACCATTTTAAGATTACTGACTACTTTAATACTGATGATTAGATAGTCTTGACATAACCTCATACAATAAAAGAAATGACAGACTTTATTACTGGCACACTATATCTGCCTATCAACCATAAACATGACACAAATACTCGATCACATTAGCTACCATTTTGGTTTTGCTTAATATATAATTACATCAGATATGAAAGTACTGTTGGAAATTGTGCCCTAAGGGCCAATCATTGTACCTTAAACATTAATGTTATTTAAGAATTTCTCCTTATTGTTATCATATCATTTGCATGTTTATTATGATAATTGTATCGTTGGATGAACTATAAAGATTATCCTAAATATCCCTGGTCAATTATCTATTCGGGAGCAAAGATGAAATAAGACCAGTATGACTTTGATGAGGTATAGAGATACAAATCAAAGTCTTAGGCACTTGTAGGAGTATAAGGTGCTGAACCGACCCGCTATGAGAAAGTTGCATGGATTAAGTCATAAGCTTATCTCATACACATAATCATGTCACAGTGCCCTCTGACCTGAGATCATCATAGATTCCTGCATGAAACTTGCTAAGTTTTGACCTAGTCAAAAGTCACCTTTGACCGGGTGATGATAAAGGCTACAATCGGGCTTAGGAGTTTTCATGAAGAGGAATGTGAGTGGTCAAGATGGAATTTGTCCCTCACATTAGTGAGAGATATTACTGGGCCCCTCGATGAGTGAGTCTGAGAAATGTATGGCCATACTGTAATGGGAAGGAGTTTCCATTTCTAATTGCAGGCTACTCAGGAATCGGGAAAGTGATGGTCAGGAACAGGAGGATGACGTTGTCCATGCCTCATCCTTGACCAAAATATCGTGTGACAAAAAGGGACGTGACATGGTTGTATAAAAGGTTGCATCGTATCATCGATCCTCATGTGAATTGGGTAGTCGCAATGTCTTGCTAGAGGCCGCTTGCGACTTGTGGGCTAGAATAGTTTTTGGCCCACTGCCAACTTCATGTGGGCCTACAGGGTCGCACACAATAATAGCCCAACACGAGCTATGATGTCCAGATTCATTGAATCTAAGATGTGTCTAAGATTCAATGAATACAATATTTGACCTAGGGTGGATGAATTATACACACACACACACACACACACATATATTTGAAAATAATAATAATAATAATAATATATATAGATTATAATATTATTATAAGATGTTAGTTTTATATTTAATTTATTTGATAAATTAAATAATTAAAACTAATACAGATATCATATCTTAGATTTAATTTATAAAGATAAATTAAATCTATTGTCTCTTTAATTAGATTAAATAAATATGATAAATTAAATCTGTTTGACAGATTTAATCAAGTCAGATTTATTTGATTTGATTTGAATTTCAAATTAATTAAGATTAATTTTGAGATTCCAATACGGCCTACATCAGATATAAAATTCGAAGGGCTAGAGAACCCTAGGCTGTACGGAGAACTTGGAGAGCCGCGAGAAACCCTAGAGAGGCATCTTGGAGGCGCTAGCACGCAGCCGCATTGGGTTTTGTTCGTGTGGATACCGGTAGAGGGAGGCGATCAGAGGTGTTGACTCCTAGAGATCGAAAGCACGAAAAACATAAAGGTACTATTCTAACTACTCGATTTAGACGTCTTTGATAGATCCGTGATTGAGATTCGAGGTTTTTAAACGGTTAATTTTTCCGCTGCGTGTACGAATCCCAACAAGTACTAATCCATATTCACTTGTAACAAAAAGTGAAGTTTACGTATCCAAAAAGTACCAAAATACTATTGATGGAACTCCTCAGTCAGTTTAACCACCATGAGTAACCTTAATGCTTCCTTGTCCTGAACCTTACCATCAGTGCCCTTCTTGCTGGCATAATTTCATCGAACTTAGGGTTCCAAAATACCCTGGTTGTTGAGGAATAATTCTTCAACCACACATTCCCTGCAGCCAAGCACAATTATTAAATTACTCATGCCTAATTAATAACATATTTAATTCAGTAGTTTAACAACCTCCATCTTTCTTTACCAATCCATACTGCACTATAACGCACAACTTCTCTATGTCCATGGTGAGACGAAAGTCCCTCTAAGCATAAATAACACTCTCACCATACAATTTAACAGCAATAGTATGATCACTACATGGGAAATCGAAAAACACATGTTATTCATTTGACAGTGCACATTTAAAAAAAATACTCATTACTCTATCAACTCAACTGCTTGTCCCTAACAATGAACTCAAAAACCCAATTCAGACAACTATTGACGAACTCCCAACCATACTTATCCACCCTGTTCAACCTTTCAAGTATATCTTCTTGAACATTATACAATGAAATGTGAAGGAGGTTGGGTGAATCTAGCAACAACAATAACTATTGGAAAGTAAAAAGAGAGAGTAAATAATGCAACCTCTAACGCATATTTCAGGGAACCTCTCCTCCCTAATCTTATAGAATTCCATAAGTAGGAACCCTTGGTCTGGGGAGTTCGATACATGATCACGAACAACTGAATGTGGCATCATTATTATATAGTGTTTGCGATGAATCCCCTCACCTCCGATTCCAACCATGAAATGCTGGACATAAAACATCTTACCCTCTCAAATAACATTTCCGAATCGTATAACAATGGAAGCACTACGCATCTGTATTATCATTTAACCACCTATCAATATAAAAAATGTGAGCACCACACTTAAATCAATACCTATACGGTTAAAGTGACTTATGTTTGTTCTGAATCGCTAAATTACCTTCTCATAAAAGACAATAGCATCAAATGAAACAACCTTCTTTGGGTACCCACATCCGGTATCATGTAATTTATTGTTCGTTCGAGGGAACACATGATCCACCTTAACCAACACCCTCCAAGCACTCTCAAATGGTGAAATGGAATCCAACATTGCGTATGCCATCTTAGTGTGTGCTTGGGATAACAGTGGAAAAAATGAATTATTTTCAATCTGACTTATAGAAACTTAAGATTGGGTAAAAGTCAGATTGTGTAATATGATTTATGTTTGGATTGACGATTGTATAAGTGCTTTTGTGAAAGTCAAAACTTGTTTGGATTGATGATTGCATAAGTGCTTTTGTGTTAATTGTAAGGAAAAAAAAGATATTTAATATTATAAAGAAGTGGAAAAATGTAAAATAAAATATGTGGTGCCAAGATACATAAATTTGATCGAAAAATATTACATAACTAATTCAATCACGTCTCGTACAAGTTAGTCTCTAATCATATCACGAATACGATTCATTCAGGTTGAAGATGTCCCGGCATAATTGGTCAACGAACCCTTATCCTCTATAGTAGTATTATCTTCATGAGCTACATTCCCAATTTATGCTTGCTCAAAGTTAACGTCACTTTGAGAATTTCTCCTAATAAAGTTATGTATGGCTATTGTTGCGTAAACTAAGCGGACTTGTGTTTCATAGCTGTATTTACACATTTTTTGCAATATTTCGAATCTATTCTTCCACACTCTAAAAGTCCTTTCAATAGTAGACCTCAAACTGAAGTGGTAGAAATTGAAGGTCTCTTTAGCATTTTCAATTACAGGTTGACACCTAAACTCAGGCAGGTGATAACGCTCACATCTATAGAGACAAAGATACCTAATTGGTGTCGGATAGCCAGCATCGACCAAACAATATTTGCTTACTATATGTTGAAATCATTTTAAACGGGTGAGATTAATGAAAGTATGAAATGAAAGGAATTCATGTGAAGGATTTGAAAAAATACCTGTAAGCGATGAGGGAAATTCATAGCTGGATTTGAGACAGTATATTGAAACACACGAGCGCCATGTGCAATCCCTTCCTACCCCGCTAAAACGAACATAAAGCACATATCTAATCGTATACAACCATGACATTTTGTATTGGATATCCCTTCTTCTCGATATATTTATCCTGGTTCAGACCAGTGATCACACACTTTATGTAAGTTCCATCTATTGCTCCAATGATATCCTTAAAGTAGGGATAATATTGGGGATCGTTGAGTATATATGGGTGGCATCCACGGAATTCTGGATCGAAGGGTTTGATATTTTCCCGCGCTAGACTCTGGCAAGCCTCCATAACCTTGCGTAATAACTAATAACCGACTGACATTTTCCCTTGAATGCTAAAACAGTTCTTAGACTACCCTATTGCCGACTCTGTGGCTAACAGTGAGCAAAAACATGGCAACCATTTCTTTGACACCTACGTGCTTGGAATTCCGTAACCCATATTCCATCAATTTATTGCATAAGTGGTAGAACACTCTAAACATTTCATGACAATGTGTACTATGGCTAGCCAATATCTCTTGGACCCATAAATGTTGGGTGTGTTAACTTGTTTTACGCAGTTCTTTGCACACAAAAGGAACCCAATATTAAAACAGTAACGCAGTCAATTATTCATACTCTGTTTTCTCTTCATCTATAAGGGCTAGTACTCAAGAGTCGTCATCTTCTTTCTCTATCTAATTTACCATTACTTATGTAACTTGTGAATGTGGTTAAATTTAGGTATGAGTAAAAAAACAAGAACAAATAACAAGTCATACATACACGTATACACATTCAACATGTTATTAAAGATACATCCTCAAACATTCAGTCTAAGTCATATTGTTCATCCAGTAATTACACAAACAAACAAACATAAACAGTCGCATTCAACAGTCCTTAAATTTAACTATTTCGACATATAGTTCAGTTGCAAGTGGGGGTCGTGAACGAGAAACCACTTAATCGATATGCCTAGTGGCAAACTCAACCACTATATCAAGTACTATTTGTTCCATTCAGATATGGAAACAAACGTGTCCCGACTAGTCTTGTTCATAAGGAGCTAGATACAGCGGCATAACCCACAATGAAAATCAGACATACACTAGAATTACTTTTCCAAATCAAGAAACAAACCTTCCCACTTTGCAAGATTGCACTGGCGGTGACCAGATAGAGGAAGATAAAGCACATTCAGGTTGTTGGGGGTACAGAAGGTAGACTAAAGCGTAGATCGATAGGCACACAGGGAAAAGCTTCCGACGGACTTGAAGATTGGAAGCATGACAGAGATGGAAGATAAAGAGAGAGCGAAGAGATGAATAACCTCTTTAGGTGGAACCACCTCTTACCGCCGAGAGAGGGAAGAAGAAGACAGATGAGAGATTGCCAACTACCTGTGGTCGCCAGGACAGAGAGATCAAACAGAAGGCGATCAGAGCTCACACGGACAGAGAGATCAACGGATTTGCTAGAGAGAGGTATTTGTGCAGATCTCAGAGACACCAATGGAGCTGAGAGAGGAGATGATTGAGCTGAGAGCTACTGCGGGCGATATAGCTGCAAGGAAAGGGATGGAGAACAGAGATGTCTGTGTGAGATTCAGAGAGAGAGACATGACAAGCACATAGGATAATTATTGTCATGTGAGAGTTTCATAACGGTCAATGGTTCAACTCGATGCGAGTTTGGCTCAGAAAAAGAACCATATGAAAACGGTTCCACTTTTCCAAAACCCAAACTGCTCATTTTTCCAAGTTAGACAGGTTTAGCCCAAAGGTTAAAACTCATATTGACAGCTCTAGTTCCAGATTCAACATTAAGGACCGAAAATAGTATTATTTAAGTTAATAAGTAAAAAAAGTTGACTTAGAGAAAGTGATGAATGTCAAACTCAGAAGTTCAAACAAACCACAGTAGTAATGTAAATTCATATAGTGAACTTGAATCATGAATTTGCTTTTACCAATAAATAGATATTAATAATGTATAATTAAATAATTAAAATATAAAAATGACAAAAATTGATTTAAATATATTTTAAATACAAATAATTGAAATTAAATCTATAAACATTCATAATTTATCTTACTCAATAGAGAAATTTTTTTAAAATTTAAATATAAAGCCACTAGACATGATTAAATTGAAAGAGTTAGCATGAGTTTCAGAATAAGTTAAGATGATTTTATATGCTAGAAACGTAAAAATAAAAAATTCGGTGTGTAAATTCGCAAGTTTGACTGAGTTTATAACTAGTACGAGTTTAAGAGGGACTCAAAATGATTTTGTAAGTTAGAAATGTAAAAACAACAAACTCAGATAGTCAACTTCTAAGTTTGACAATCTTAATGATAATATACTAGATTATGATTTAATTAAGATATACAAATTACCAGAGATATTTAATAAAGATATTTATCAATTAGGATTTTTTTTATCTTTTAACATATGTAATATCAGAATAAAGTATGACATCGATTATTCCGTAATTATCTTTGTTATTTTAAGATTATGATTTTATTTAAGATTCAAATTTAAGTTTAAAGTTAAAATATTATTTAGCTTATTTTGAATAGCGATTAGAATTTTTAAAAACAACTTTTCAATCATAATTTATGATATACGAAATAAGTATGTGAGTGGAGTTTTATTTTAAGTTATATAAAAAAATATTTATAAACTACTTATAATCCCATCCATGCATGCTTATTATTCTATTATTCATATAGCTCTATTAAAAAAACACAACCGAGTCAAATGACAAGCCACAATAAAATCGAAAGCCCATTTGCAAAATTGCACCTATTTCTCCCTCATTCTCTATCGGGAATACTGGACTGTCTAAACTCGAAAATTTGGTAGTAGAAGGAAACAAGCAGACAACGGCTCGGAATTTATCACTGATCAGGGCTGAGGAGTTCACTCTGATTCTACACTGTTTCATACTCTCCTTCTTCCAAGTTGGTTTCAATCACTATCATTTTTATTTTTTTTTCTGAATTCAAGAAATTCGTCTGCATCGCAGTTTAAGTTGGATGTAGTTTTTGAGCGCGTTGAAATGCGTCACGTTGTGATCGGGTCTCAAAACTCGGGGGCAGTTTATTTTTATTGTTATTTTTCTCTTCTGTATGTCTACTTTTGTGTGTTACGAATGGTTAGGGGTATTCGATAGTTTCAGCGAATTCAATCTGTTATTTTCCTAGGTTTTGCTTCGGTGGTTGATCATGGAACTCTGGGTTCGGGTTTGAATTTACATTGAGTCCCGATAAATTGATAAGTAATTCTGTTTTTGTGGAAAGAATGAGTTCGAACTCTGGCTGGATGCCGAGTTTACCATAGCATGATTGGGTTGAAGTTGTGAGCTATAGATATTTAATCAATTAGCCGAGCCGTTGAGAATAGTAAGGTTAACCTGATACAGTGTCGAAGAATTTCACTTTCAAATCTGAGCAGTAAACTGACTGAAGGTTATTACAAACATTAATCAGAAGCTTTCAAAATGTTGTTTGGGCCTTCGTTTTGTCAATTCGAGGTTTCATATTAGTTGTCTAATTTTCCTGTTACGCCTTCTGACTAGTACGTAAATTCGTATAGTGATGATCTTGTTTGAGGTCACTCTGTTAAGTTGTCTTACAGTTCCGAAAGTCCCCCTTCTAAAGGGATACAAGAATCAATGCCTAAAAGTACTTTTTCAGAATAAGAATAAGAATTTGTTTTTACCCTCTTTTCTTAAAAGCAATAAATATTTAATTTAGACCAATGAAATTTTCTGTAACTGGGTTTTGGACAGATATTGGGATATACATATTCTTAAGGTGAATTGTATGATATCTTGAAGGTGGCTGACCTGGATTTGATTCTACAAGGGATTATCAGATTGAGATTACGACATTTGCATTTGGCTAATTTACGTTTATTGAATATGTATGACTTGAGATTTACTTATGGTTGCAGCAAATCATTGAACCGAGTATGCCTTTTTATATATTTTCTATAATTTTTTCCTGGACATACCATTTATGCTATGCAATTTATGTATTTTTGTAGTTTCCACCATGCACCGTGTGGGTAGTGCTGGTAACACAAACAATTCTATTCGACCTCGAAAGGAGAAGAGACTTACATATGTGTTGAATGACTGTGATGACACCAAGGTGATTTATTAATTTATTATTTTAGTTCTTCATGCAAAACACAGTTTCATAGCTGTTTCTTGAAATTCACAGATCCAAACTTCTAATGCGTTGTTTTTACTGTTGTGTATCTGAAGCTGTTAAATTCAACTACTTGATTGAGTCGAATTAGTTATTGACTGATTGCTTAAAGGTTATAAATATGCATGATTTCCACTTAGTTGGATCCTGGATCCGGATAAAGTTAAAGTTTAAGTTGTTATCGATATTATTTTCTATATTAGATGTTAGTCCCCTAGTTGTTGATTGTGCACTTGTTTTAACTGACTTCCTTCTACTAGGTGTTTACTAATTAGCACTTTCTTCAAAATGTAGCACCACATATTTTGGTTGGGAAGTCTTTTAAAATTTGGGACTTGTCTTTGTTGCTCTGCTCATCTTTGTTTAATTTTTTCGTGCTCTACAGCATTTTGCAGGCATAAATTGTCTGGCTTTTCTCAAGTCATCAGTATCTGATGGGTCTGATTATCTCTTCACTGGAAGCCGTGATGGCACACTAAAACGGTGGACGTTGGCTGAGGATGCTGCGACGTGCTCAGCTACTTTTGAATCTCACGTGGACTGGGTAATCCTGTTAATTTAATTTTTTCTCATCTTGTTACTTGATGATGCCACTCCATGAACTGTGTTTTTTCCTAAGACAAGTAGTTAAATGGATTCCATTTTAATTATTCTTGCACAACTTACTTGAGTGCACAATCTTAGTTATTGTTTATGATGCTGTTACATTAGCTAAAAGCTGTTAACTATGCCAAACTTTAGAGATGAAACTCCAACCATCATGTCAAAAGTTTAAGTTAGTAGCAGAGCCGCATCCTAATTTTGGTTCATTTGTCTCTTATGACTTTGTAGTCCACCATACCGAATCCAATCCACACCCCATCCCAGACCTGGAATGTATCATCCCCTCAAAGGTTTGTCCTCGAACCTTTTGATGAAAGTGAGACTTGAACTTGTTCTGGACTTATTTCTATATGAAGTTTCGAGAACGAAACTTGGGAAAAATATGTCCCGGGTTTGACCTGGTGGACCACAAAGTCGTAGGACATTGGTGGACTTGTGTTTGATTTGGGTTAAAGAAATTGGGTTGCGCTTCTGCTAGTAGTTTAAGCTTTTGGCACAATGGTTGACGCTTTCTTCCTAAGGTTTGGTTCATATCTTGTTTTGGGATGTCTAGAATTATAATTTCTATTATCTTTATAATTTTCCTAATGATGAGATTATTCTAGTCTTTATCTATGACAGAGTTCAGAAATTGCAAAATTAAATGTGCACTCTTGTTTTACATTGTAGAGTATTTTAGGAAAATCCTTAATTTTACTTATGCACATAGTTTTTCTTAGGAAAAGTTATGAAAAAATAGTCAAATATGAGAAGGAAAAGGTATTGAGAACCCATTAATTTCTCTTGAATTAACTCTAAACTGCACTTCATTTCTTAACCCCTTGAAGTGTGTACTGGCCATCAAAGACTTCCCTTTTAAATTTCTAAAACTATTAGCAGCGAATTCTAATGGCGGCTACATTACTAGGATAAAGGAATAGGGATGCTCTCATACTGACATAACAAAATACAAATGCATAAATTCTTAGCCTTTGTATTTGCCTAAATTCAATTCACAATTATTCTTGCTTATTGCAGGTTAATGACTCTGTTCTTGTGGGTGATAATAAACTTGTTTCTTGTTCTTCAGATACAACCCTTAAGGTTTGTTAATTTGTACTGCATAATTGGTCCAATGAATCCTTGTTCTTATATCACTATACCGTTATTAGTTAATTATCTTCACTCTTTTTCACTTTCTGGTCTTCTATCTGTTTTTTTCCAGATATGGAATCCCTTGTCTGATGGAACTTGTACTAGGACTCTCCGCCAACACTCTGATTATGTTACTTGCCTTGCAGCAGCTGAAAAAAATGTAATGTAATTTGAACTTTCCATGCTTGTTATTTTGTACATCAAGAGAAAAGGGTTATCTTTATGCTTTATTTGTCCGCCATTTAACTTGATTGATTGTATTGATTGAATGATAAGTTTGTATCTTTATCAAATCCATTTTCTGATCCTTTTATAGTGTCATGCATTTTAGAGCAATATTGTTGCCTCTGGTGGCCTTGGTGGGGAGGTTTTCATATGGGATCTTGAAGCTGCCCTTGCGTCAGTCTCACAGTGCAATGATATTTTGGACGAGGGTTGTTCAAATGGTATCCATGGGCCTGGAAACTCCTTACCAATGACAAGCTTACGTAATATTAGCTCTGCCAACAATAATATTATCTCTAGTAACTCCACTTCCATGCACACTGCTCAGTCTCATGGGTACATTCCAATCACTGCCAAAGGCCACAAGGAGTCTGTTTATGCATTAGCAATGAATGAAGGCGGAACCCTTCTTGTCTCTGGTGGGACAGAAAAGGTAAAGTGGAGCATTGATGTTCCTGTTTTATGTTCTGCTTTGTGACGGCTGTGAGGCTTCCGTTATTGCTTTCAAACTTTAAGAAGTGTTCTGTTTGAAGCTATATTAGCTTAAAATTCATTAGGCAGGTTGCATGGTTGTCTAATTTCTTTGCTTCTCTAGGTTGTCCGTGTTTGGGATCCAAGGTCTGGATCAAAGACTATGAAATTGAGAGGGCATACAGATAACATAAGAGCCCTGCTTCTAGATTCAACTGGCAGGTTTGTTGAATAGAAATGTAACTTTTAAGGGAAAATTTTCTGGTGACATTTATATCTAAATTTTATCAGAAACTTGCTTGTATCCTATTCATTTGCAAACTTCTTTACTGTCATAAAATTTTCCCCAATCTTTTTCTACTTCAATCTTTCTCATATGGTATTTTTGTAATTTCTATTGGCACATAGATGACCACACACTCATATTATGTGACATTATTTTCATTGGCTTCATCACCATCCACAAAGGATTGCAATTCAGATGTCAGTATTATAGAGGATAATATTTGGCATGTGGATGGGGTTATCTATGCAATTGCACATACCTGTGCAGTTTTTCATTGGATGCATTTGTTGGATAAATTTAAGGCATACTGTTTATTGGAAGTAAACTGAGATGGTTTTAATATCTACTATTGCAGGTTTTGTTTGTCAGGGTCTTCTGACTCTATGATAAGGTAAAGTATTTCTTGTGAAAAGGCATACTCTATGAAAAAACATTTTTATTAGGAATTGCTTGGCTAATTAAACTCACCATTTTCCTCGTAGACTTTGGGATCTTGGTCAGCAGCGTTGTGTGCATTCTTATGCAGTTCATACAGATTCTGTTTGGGCACTTGCCAGCACCCCAACCTTTAGTCATGTTTATAGCGGTGGGAGAGACTTTTCGGTGAGTACAGTTTCCTTGAAAATTCCATTATCTAGTGAATATATGTGACATCCTTGTTCTGTTTAACTTGCGAAGATTGACTTTTTGATGCCCTATTCTTTTATACCTTAAGTTATACTTGACAGATTTGCAAACAAGAGAGAGTGTTTTGCTTTTTACTGGTGAACACCCCATTTTGCAACTGGCTATGCATGATGATTCTGTATGGGTTGCCTCAACGGACTCGGCAGTTCACAGATGGCCTGCTGAAGGATGTAACCCTCAAAAGATTTTCCAAAGGGGCAATTCATTTTTAGCTGGAAATTTGTCCTTTTCTAGGGCAAGGGTGTCGCTTGAAGGATCTACCCCTGTAAGTTGCCTTTATTTTCTTATTGTTGTCTTATAATTATTAAGACCACGTTATATTGTCTATCAATTGGCATATTGTTTTGGAAACTTGTTATACCCATTGCATGTATGCTTTTGAAGAAGCGGCATATTTTATTTATTCCATATTAGTTTGTACAATAAAGGGATGATAGTATTTGTCATCCAAAGAAGAATTTCTTTCCGTATTGGGATGTGGTGTTGATGATTTTCCATTTTGTGGCTGAAATCATGATGTTATCAGGTTCCTGTTTATAAAGAACCAACCTTAACCATTACCGGCTCCCCAGGAATAGTACAGCATGAAATTCTAAATAATAAGAGGCATATCCTGACAAAGGTAATGTTTACAACTTCTTGGTCATGTTACTTTATCAGCATGTTTATGTTAATGATGTTTTGATTTTCTGCTGCTAAGTTGCTAGTCTGTTTCCACGGTTTTGTGATCTGATATATGGATTCTTTGTAGGATACTGCTGGTTCAGTGAAGTTGTGGGAGATTACTAGAGGTGCTGTGATTGAAGATTATGGGAAGGTAAAATTTGTTTGTATTTTTCAACAGTTCTTGGTTATAATAGTGGTATGTCAAGCTGTTCTGTTTTGGAAGTAGCTTGGCTTTTGTACCTTTTTTTTTCAATTAAATTTCAATGGTGGCTAATGAGGAATTTCACTATTTAGATTTCGTTTGAGGAGAAAAAGCAAGAGCTGTTTGAGATGGTATGGTTACTGATCTGCATTAGCATCATAATTGTTTTGGTGGCATAATTTTTTTCTTGTAACATTTTATTGCAGTTTGTTTGTACTGGATGGTTTTAATATTCTTTCCACGTGGTTTCAGGTTAGCATTCCCACTTGGTTCACAGTGGACACCAGGCTTGGATGTTTATCTGTTCATTTGGACACACCCCAATGCTTCTCTGCAGAGATGTATTCAGCCGACCTAAACATTGTTGGCAAGCCTGAAGATGATAAGGTAAATGAACATATAATCATAAGCAACTCAACTGTCTTTATCTGTCTGATGTTAAATTAATGGTATGGAATATTTGTATTCTTGGGAGCACTGTCTTAAGACATGCTATCAAAGTTCCCAGGAATGTTTTATTAGAATGTTGGTCCTAAATGAAAACTCTTTGGAACCTTGGTCTGTCTTCTGAAAGTACCTGCAGTCAATAGAAAATTTAAAGTTTGAGCATCGTAAAACAAAATTTAACTTATTGACATCATTTCAATTGCAAACTGTCCTGTCTTAATTCCCATGTGGCACCAGGTTATCGTTCCTGCATGGTTAGATAACGACTTTTTATCATTAAATCCATCTAAATACTGTAATAAAATGTTGGCGATTTATTTTAATGAGAATATGTAAATTGACATTTCTTGGGACAAAAATACTGGGCATCCCTGAACTATACGATCTTGAATTCCTCATCTATGTTTCTTGGGATTACATGGATGTTCTGTTTACCAGAGTTCCTATATAGATTCTTCTCATAATTGTTGGCTCTCATAATTGATATCAACTTTATGAAAGGTTGCCATTTTTTACCTTCATGTATGGATACATTTAAGATCCAATGGCATGAAACCATATTTCCATTTTACTATTTGTTGTCTTGCTTATTCTGGAATGATGCCTGTCACGGTGCTAGCGTCAAGATGCTGGATATTTATATGGAAATTGTATATCTTTTAAGTGGCCATTGGCAAAATTTTAGCCTATTCTCGAGTGTTTTTGGAAATAGGATCAGCACCATGACAGGCATCATTCCAGAAGTTGGAGGGCCCCTGGGAGCATTTTGTCCTTTGTCGCAGTCCTTTAGTGCATGCATTAAGTGGAATTACAAGGAAGCTTGCAGTAGTTTACTGTCAACTGTCCAAAATAATGTCTGTTCCAATAAACTTACTGAAAAAAGTTAATGAAGTCTTCCTATAAATCTGCAGGTCAATTTGGCTCGTGAAACCCTTAAAGGGCTCTTGGCACATTGGGTGATGAAACGGAAGCAAAGAATGGGATCACATGCTCCTGCTAATGGTGAATTGCTATTGGGAAAAGAAATGACAGCCAGAAGTCTTGCCCATTCAAGAATTGAGGTTGATGGTAGTACTGAGCATGATGCTGTGGTTTATCCTCCTTTTGATTTTTCTATGGCATTCCCTCCTTCCATTATTACTGAGGGCAGTCAAGGGGGTCCATGGAGGAAAAAAATTACCGACCTGGATGGAACAGAGGACGATAAAGACTTCCCCTCTTGGTGCTTGGACTGTGTATTGCATAATCGGTTACCTCCCAGAGAAAATACCAAGTAACTTCTTGTCTTATTACTTTCCTCCCTCTCAAATTGGTTGCCCGTTACTCATATTTGTGCATATATTTTTATATATATAGCTCAAATAATTATTTTCCAACTTTTGATGATTGAAAGTTGTTTTCCTTGTTCTAAAATGATAAATTGATTCTCGAGAGTTTTGTGATGGAGCTTTAAATGGCTTGCAAAACATTAATCAGCACGCCATATGCTTAAGAAGTTAAAGATGGCTTACTACTTTCTGATCTAGTGGTGTTTACTAATTGTTTCTTGTATTGATCTTTTATTTTTCTGTACTTCTGAAAGTTATTGTCGTGAAATGATTGAAATCGTATTCTTATTTTAATATATTTAGAAAACAAATGGAATATTATGAATTCAAGTGTCTGAAGTCTGAGCTTGTTATGGCAGTTTTATCATTTTGAAAATCTTGCTTACTACTTGTTTTTTCATATAATACAAATTATTTTGTGTTAACTCTGCAGATGCAGTTTCTATTTGCATCCCTGTGAAGGTTCTAGCATTCAGATCCTCACACAAGGAAAGTTAAGTGCTCCACGTATATTAAGAATTCACAAAGTAAGTTTCTTTAGTCACAGCAATTTACAATTGGGAATATAATAATTTTCTTTGATATAGAGGAGAAAATGCTCTCCATATTAAAAGGACAATCTATGTAGGAAAAGAGCAATGTGCTATGTCTTTATCATTGATCAATGGATTGGTACACTGCCATTAAGTAGCTAGATGACTCTCTTAGTAACCTATTCCATCTGTTGTGAAAAGCTAGTAAGCACTATTTGCAACAATGTTTCTTTCCTCTAGGGATGCTAATATTTTCTCCTTTAGGAATACTTGCTCGTTTGTTTGAGTATGGGTAGTCCTCCTGATATGATATTGTAATTTGGATTAATAATTCGAATGGTAGTTGTGTAGTTGATTAGGAGAGTGGGGTTAGCCATTAGTGGCACTAGCCGTTTAGGAGCGGCACTAGCCAAACATGGCCTTATCCATGCCTAATTACCTAAACACCCCTGATTAGTGATAGGGTATTCTGTTTAAGTCAGTTGTTGCCGTGGTACTGTCATGTGACTGTCATATGCTATTGCCTATATATATGACAGTCCAACTATTGTATGAATGACTTTTGACACATTAATACACGTACTGTTCAGTTCATCTCCTCTGTTTCTACTCTCCTCTACTCTTCTCTACACTTCTTCTCCTAATCTCTTCTGATTTCTCCTAACTCTACCCTAAATCCCCAATTCAGACACATTCAAATTACAAAAACGCATCAGTGGTATCAAAGCTTAGCATTCTCGGCTGTGGTTATTGGCTCCTAACGCACGGTTAAATGGTTGACACTCGGTTCCAAGAAAATTCAAGAAGAATGGAAGAAAGGGTCCAGATGATTGAGCAGGAAGTAGGATCGATAGGGGCACTTCAAGCGTCGTATGAATCTTTACATGAGTCGGTGCAAGGTCACCGTGAAGAACTTCAGATGGCACGACGTGAGATGCAAGAAAGCCAACGCCTCATCCAAGATAATCAGAGAGGCATGCAAGAAAATATCAACGTCTTGACTCAGGAATTACGGGCGCTGGCGACGTCGGTTCAGAGAGTGACGCAGACGGTGGCTAACCGCATGCCGGAAATTCAAGAAAGGGGAGGGAATGGTCGGCCACACCAGTACCAGCGGCCTACGCAATTCACGAAGATGGATTTCCCAAGATACTCAGGACAGGATATGGATACCTGGATTGAGAAGGTGGAACGCTACTTCATCATTGACGACACGCCGGAGGCATCCAAGGTGACGATGGCGTCGATGCACTTGGACGACGATAGATTCCAATGGCACCGAGCGGTCGAGAGACGTTGGCGACACCCTCCGACGTGGATGGCGTATGCGGCGATGCTCCGGGACACGTTCGGCCAACCCTTCGACACCCCCATGACTGATTTTACGCATCTGCGGCAGACGGGGACCGTGGCGGACTTCAACACCAGGTTTGATCAGCTGTCGGCGAAGTTGGAGCTGGCGGAGGAGTACCTCGTAGACGCTTACGTGGGGGCGTTGAGGGATGAGATCGCCGACTCCGTCAGGCTGTTTAACCCCAGAACGCTGCAAGAGGCGCGGCGACTCGCAAGAACCCAGGAGATCGCGGTGAATCGCCGAGCAGGGAGAATCGCGGGAGACAAATCACAGAAACCGGGTATTGTGAATGTTGGGTCCAGGAATTCTTTTTTAGCCAGTGGGTTCCCAAGAAAAGACCAAACTGCCCCTCCCCCTCCTCAGAATTACGGGAATGACATTCTTGATAATAAGCCACGTACAGTTGGTTTTATTCCCAGGAATATCACTCGACCAATGAAGGCTCTTACAGCAGAGGAAGAAGCAGAGCACCGAGCGAACAACCTTTGCTTCTTTTGTCATGGAAAATTTTCTAGGGATCATAAATGTCCTCAGAGGCAGAAGATGCAACTTCACTTAGTTTTGCTTGATGAGGATGAACTTCCGGTCACTGAAGGGGCGTCTGACATGGATGAAACTGATGTTAAAGAAGAGCAACTAAGCATTTCTTTACATGCTATGAACGGAAGTGATAAAGCTGATGTTATGAGAGTCCTGGGTGCTGTTGGGAAGCATCAATTGCAGATCCTTATTGACAGTGGAAGCACGCATGATTTCCTGAATTTGGATACGGCCGTTAAGTTGGGTTGGCAACCTCATGAGACTCCTCATTTGAGTGTGGAAATTGCAGGTGGGGGGAAGTTGAAGGTTCATGGGGTTTGGCATGGGTTTAGATGGAAGATGCAAGGTCTGGATTTTAGTTTTGATTTTCGAATCATTGATTTACACACATATGATATGGTGCTGGGGCTAAGGTGGCTTAAGAGTATTAAGAGTGCTTTTTGGGACTTTGAGTCGTTATCCATGAGTTTTTGGAAGGATGAACAGCGGGTGAGGTTGCAGGCCAATGTCCCTCGGTCCTTAAGGATTGTGGCACCTAAGAGGGTTGAAACCAGTTGCTTGAAGGAGGATCAAGTGTTTTTGATGCAGCTGGTTGAAGTGAAGGGTGATAGAATGTGCTGCTTTGCCATTAGTGATACTGCTTCTGAGTTACCAGCAGAGATTCAAGGTGTCATAAGGGATTTTCGTGATATATTTGGTGAGCCAAAGGGGTTGCCACCGTTTAGGCCCAGGCATAACCATCCCATTGTGCTAGAGGAAGGTACAAATCCTATTTCCTTAAAACCATACAGATATCCAGCTGCACAGAAGGATGTCATTGAGAAGTTGGTTGCTGAGTTGTTAGAAGCTGGTGTATTGCAAGAGAGTTGTTCTCCCTTTTCAGCTCCTATAGTACTCGTTAAGAAGAAGGATGGTTCTTGGCGTATGTGTGTGGATTACCGTGAATTGAATAGGAAAACAGTGAAAAATCAGTATCCTATTCCACTAGTGGAAGATTTATTTGATGAGTTAAGCAAGGCAAGATGGTTCACAAAGCTTGATTTGAGGGCTGGTTACCATCAGATCCGAATGGTGCCTGAAGATGCTTACAAGACGGCGTTTAAGACGCATTCTGGACACTATGAATGGCTAGTAATGCCCTTTGGGCTTACTAATGCACCGGCTACTTTTCAGGGAGCTATGAATGATATCTTTCGTCCTTTTCTGAGACAATTTATTTTAGTTTTCTTCGATGATATACTGATTTATAGCTCCACTCTTGTAGATCATCAAGAACACTTGAGGATTGCCTTGCGAACTTTGCAACAGCATCATTATTTCGTCAAGGAGAGTAAGTGTACCTTCGCTGCTGCAAGTGTAGAGTATTTGGGACATATTTTGGGCAAGGGTGTGGTAGCAACCGATCCCAAGAAGGTACAAGCTGTTGCTGATTGGCCTCAACCCACTACCGTGAAGCAATTAAGGGCATTCCTTGGGTTAGCTGGTTACTACCGGCGCTTTATTCAGAGCTATGGGGTTATTGCAAGGCCGTTGACTCTACTATTGAGGAAGGGTGCCTTTGAGTGGTCGGAATCTGCAAGTGTGGCTTTTAATCAACTTAAACAAGCTCTAGTTACGGCTCCGGTACTTGCTCTTCCTGATTTTTCTAAGCAATTTGTGGTGGAGTCTGATGCATGTGGAGTGGGCATAGGTGCTGTTTTGATGCAGCAAGGGCAGCCTATTGCTTTTTTCAGCAAGGGGCTCTCTCCAAGACACCAAGGGTTGTCGGTGTATGAGAAAGAGTTGATGGCGGTAGTGTTGGCTGTGCTTCATTGGCACCAATACCTTGAAAGGGGTAAGTTTGTCATTCGTACTGATCAACAAAGCCTGAAATTTCTGCTGGGGCAGCATCTTAAGACTCCATTTCAGATGTTTTGGGTAGCTAAGCTTGCTGGTTTTGACTATGACATTGTATATAAGAAGGGGGTAAATAATTCTGTAGCTGATGCTCTTTCTCGCCTCCCTAAACAGCAGCTAATGCAAATGACTTTTAGCACTACCACACCAGAATTGTTGCAGCAAATAAGGGATAGTTGGCAAGTGGATGAGTTTACTAGTTCTTTATGTGAGAGGGTGCAGCAACATGAAGGAAGATGGAGCCATTTTACTTGGGACGGTTCGCTTTTAAGAAGGAAGGGTAAATTGGTTGTAGGCAGGGTGGAAGCTCTTCGATTGCATATTCTTGAATGGCTTCATGCAAGTCCTCAAGGGGGTCATTCGGGGATACAAGCTACTTACCGAAGGGTTAAGAGTCTTTTTTGGTGGAAGAAGTTGATAAATGATGTGGTGGAATACGTGAAGAAATGTGATACATGCTCTAGATGTAAGTATGAGGCTATTGCTACTCCTGGATTACTTCAGCCTTTGCCTATACCGAGTAGAGTGTGGGAGTCGATTACCATGGATTTTATTGAAGGTCTTCCCAAATCACAAGGGAAGGATACCATATGGGTAATCATTGATCGAATGAGTAAGTATGCCCATTTCATACCTCTTGCTCATCCTTTTTCGGCATCTATTTTGGCACAACAGTTTTTGGATCAGGTTTATAAGCTCCATGGTGCACCGGCTGAGATTGTTAGTGATCGTGATTCTCTTTTTGTTAGTAGCTTTTGGAAGGAATTTCTTCGTGTGTTGAAAGTGGGTCAAAAGCTTTCTACTGCCTATCATCCTCAAACAGATGGGCAATCTGAAGTGTTGAATAGGTGCTTGGAAACTTATCTGCGGTGTATGTGTTGGGAAAAGCCTAAGGAGTGGGCTAAGTGGATTCCTCATGCGGAGTGGTGGTACAATACCACATATCATACAGCAGCAAAGACTACCCCGTATGAGTTACTTTATGGGCAGCAACCACCTTTGCATACCCCTTATCTACCACATAATTCAGTGTTGGAGTCGGTAGATAGGAGTTTCATAGCTAGGGAAGAGGTTTTGGTATTGTTGAAACATCATTTACATAGGGCAGCAAACTTAATGAAGCAGCGAGCAGATTTGTACAGGTCAGATCGTGAATTCCAGATAGGGCAGTGGGTGTTTTTGAAACTTAAGCCCTATAGACAGATTTCTACTGCAACTAGAGTGTCTCAGAAGTTGGCTCCTCGGTTCTATGGGCCTTATAAGGTAATAGAGAAGGTGGGGGCTGTTGCATACAAGTTAGACTTACCCCCGGAATCTAGAATTCATCCTACATTCCATGTATCGCTGTTGAAATTATGTCCGGATCCTACTGTTAGGCCTAGGCATCCTCCCACTGAATTTCCAGAATTGCCTCCGGCTTTAGAACCAGAACGAATTCTGAACCAAAGGACTAAGAAGAGGCGCAAGAGGATGATCACGGAAGTATTGGTTCAATGGAAAGGGTTGCCGGATGAAGAAGCATCATGGGTTACTCTTTATTCATTTCAGCAACAATATCCTAATTTTGTGATTCCTAATCCTTGAGGTCAAGGATGTTTAAGGGGGGGTATTGATATGATATTGTAATTTGGATTAATAATTCGAATGGTAGTTGTGTAGTTGATTAGGAGAGTGGGGTTAGCCATTAGTGGCACTAGCCGTTTAGGAGCGGCACTAGCCAAACATGGCCTTATCCATGCCTAATTACCTAAACACCCCTGATTAGTGATAGGGTATTCTGTTTAAGTCAGTTGTTGCCGTGGTACTGTCATGTGACTGTCATATGCTATTGCCTATATATATGACAGTCCAACTATTGTATGAATGACTTTTGACACATTAATACACGTACTGTTCAGTTCATCTCCTCTGTTTCTACTCTCCTCTACTCTTCTCTACACTTCTTCTCCTAATCTCTTCTGATTTCTCCTAACTCTACCCTAAATCCCCAATTCAGACACATTCAAATTACAAAAACGCATCACCTCCTTTTAAATGTCCACGTTTTGCATTGCTTACTCTTTTAAATGAATTATGCTCCAATTTGAAATATTGTGATAAATAGCTAAGTGAGTGGATTTTCTTGCTTTCTGCTGCTATATGAATGCATTCTCTTGCCAATATATTTACCTCCAATGGTCAACCAATATTTCTGAGAAGCAAAACTGTTGTATGCGCCCTGAATTAAGAAAATTTTCATGTGCTGTCCATGTGTATATAAATATAGTTATTTATATATTTCTTATTGAAACACTTTATGAGGGGGGAAGGCTATGCTCATCTGGAGATTACTGTTGGTGAACCATAGGAAAGGATGTTGTATTTTTTTATTTTTTTTTGGGGGGGAGCATGTGTTATGATAAATTTCTTCCAGTTTTGCTTCTATCTCGATCATTTTGTGTTCTACATGCATTTCATAGGGTGTGTTTGGATGGGCTTTTTCAGCTCCTTAAGCTCAACTAAAAAGCCAAAAGCTCAATTGAATTGGAGTATCTGATTTTTGGGTGTTTGATGGGGCTTTTGATAAAATAGCTTATAGATAAATAAGCTCCTTTTGGAAGAAGCTCAAAGTTGGAGCTTTTAGCTTTAGCTTTTGGAATAAGCTCATTGTTTGGTGGTAGAATGTTATGGTTGTTTGTGATTGGAATAAGTCTGTATTGTCTGTGCAACAATGGCTATACATAATTTCATTAGAAGAAATTCTCAAACTGATGTGGATTTTAGGAAAGCAAAAAAATGAAAATATAGTTTATGTAGATATATTTGACTGTATCAAAAATTTTAACTTTGTATCATTTCTAATTTATTTGCATTTTCATTACAATTTAATTATCTATTTGACCATTGTCAAATGTGATTAAATATATTTTTCTCACTTTTCATATATTTTATAATTTTTTTATTTTAAATATCATAAAAGTCACTTGTACAAAAGCCAAACCAAACACATTTTACTTTTATAAAAACACTTGTCTAATCGCAAATCCAAACATAAATAACTTACACAATTTGACTTTTACCCAATCTAACTTATCCATAAGTCACTTTTCTCATTGCTCATCATAACACACTAATAGTTAGTTTGCAGAATTAATGCTCGTAAATATGTTGTTTGATCGACACTGTTGATCATTTCCGTTTATAGACAGTTTGTCCCAGGTGGACATTGTATTCCAAAGTGATCAACTAATCTTTTTATATTTATTATTTCTCTCCAGGTTATTAATTACGTACTAGAAAAGATGGTCCTTGACAAACCATTGGATAGCTTAAATGCTGACGGTAATTTACTACAACAAACAGTTGGGGATGGATCTTTCCGTTCTGGATTGAAGCCTTTGCAAAAGCTTAGGCCTTCTATTGAAATATTGTGCAACAATCAGGCAAGCTTTTAGGATGTCTCCAATGTTGTCTTTTGATGGTATATAGAACAGCCAACTAAACGATGAGATTGAGCAAATCTAATGTTTTAAAGCTATAATTGAACTACTTTTCTATTCAAAAATGAATGTTTTGGTTTCATATTTTGCAAGGCCTCTGCAACATCACATGCCATGCTAGCTCTAGAAGCCCCCCAGCCCCCTTTTTTTATAACAAAAAAAGTTTAAATGAGTTGGATCTCGGGCTCACCAGATCACAGTTGTGTGCTAATTTGGCCAACTGTTTTGTATGCTTCAGGTCTTGTCTCCTGAGATGAGTTTAGCCACGGTACGTGCTTATGTATGGAAGAAAGCAGATGACCTGGTTCTAAATTATAGAGTGGTTCAAGGAAGGTAACTGCATGCTGCACATGCATCAGAGGTGGGTATAGTGCGTTGAGTTTTGCTCAGCTTTTCTAAGTTACAGAATGGTGTTGATGTTTCTATGGCTTAATTTGTGCACTTCTCAAAACTTTATTTTACTGTCAAATAGGAGAGAAGGGGTTGTAGCAAATAGAGAAATAGAGAATGCTTTAGGCCTTTAGCGTGGGCCAGTTTATTGCAGCTGGTCTGTCTTGGAAAGTGTTTTTACAGCATAAAAATGCTTCAGAAGGGTTTGAATGTTTTAAAAATTAATACAATTTTCTAAAAATTTTCGAGTTATTATTTGTCATTTACATTGCCCATGGAAAGATATCCAGTTCAACATGAAGATGTTAGGATTTCCCCTCCTTGTTTTAAGCTTCTACTTTATTTATTTTTTAAATTAAAGTCTAAGAAATGAGATTACTCTTTCTATTTCTTTTTGGGTGTAAAGATAATAACTGGATTTATTTTGTCTGGGTGATGTTACAGACCTTTAATGTTGTATTAAATATTTGCAGGTCATCTTTGATTGTGTAAAATTGATTTTTCTGGAAGTGCCTCTGTTGATCAGCGGTGTTATTAGAAATTTGTAAATTCTGAATCTCACTGATCACCAAATAGCGGCATTCTCCAGACCTGCTTGGATAGTGTTTTTATTGGAAAAGCGTTCCTACGAGTTTTGAATTTTTACCTAGCCGTCATGCTATCTTCGTTGGGCTCGGCGGAGTCATGAGTGCTCTGCTCCTTGCAAAATGAAGAGTTTTGACTCTGTTGAGAATTAATGGTGATCATGCCCGAACTATTGGGATGTTTTCCAGGCTTTAGGTAGTTATTTATAGATATGACATGGAAAGCATTGTACATTTCAAATGTGAATTATATATCTAGCCATAGAAATTATTCTCAAAGTGTATCGTCACACGGTCACACCCCCTTTTTTTTATTCTTGTATTTATATTTTTTTGTTTTAGAGAAAATACTATTTTTTTTCATTTGTTTCCAATTGGGCACTTATTAATATACGTTCTTAGTCGTCCTCATTAGTCATTCCTCCCCACCTCCCCTGCCTCTTGTGCTCTCCTTGTTTGCACCTTTTGGAATATTTGTGAAATTTTAGTGTATGCTATGAATGAGCCCTTGCTTCGAGCTTGATGAAGGGTTTTGACCGTAAGTTAAATATTTTTTATTTTTTGAGAAAAAATTATATTAATTTAAAATTTAATGCTTTTAATATTCACGTGTTTAATTTGAAGTTTCTAAATATACACTTTTTATAACTGAATGACTTTTGTGCACTATGAAATTTGAAGAATAAATTATATCATTTGTGAACATAATAATGTCATAAATTTGGCCAAGCAGCTGAATTTGTGGTCAAAATCTGTGAGAAAGAAGTAGAGATGGGATCATATGGCCTTCTTTAATAGAGGGACGTGGGCAGCGGTTATGCTTGGGATTCTCCGTAATAACGACAAACAATGTCTCAACTGTAAAAGCCCACGCTGCCTATAAAAATATCCATTTAGAAAGAGTTTAAAAAATGTAAATAAATTATATTAAAATATTTATATTTATCATTTTAAAATCAATCTGTATGTATAAACTGATATATAATATAATGATATATAATAAATATTATAATAAAATAATTTATTTTATTATTTTATTTTTTAAAAAAAAATTAACTGATTCATATATTAAAAATAAAAAAATAGTACAATTGGTTGAGAAAAAAAATACAATTGAATTTGTTCACTTGTGATCACAAAAGAAAGAAAGTTTGTTGAGTTTGTACTTTAATTCAGTACGACTAAATCTACCCCTCTATTTTTAAAAAAATTATAAATATAAGTATGATTTTGAACATACTTTTTAAATTAAATTGCATTTATCAAATTTTAATTTATTTATTTATCATCTTTAAAAGTATAATAATAAGAGTTAATATAACTCTTGGTCTCTGAAATTTGACTTGATTTTGGTTTTGGTCCCTCAATTTTATTTCGTTTATAACTATTGGTTCTTCAAGTTATCAAGTTCTTTTTAAACTTGAGGGACTTATAGTTATAAACGGAGTAAATTTAAGAAACCCAAACCACCAATTTCAAACTTGAGGGACCTAAATCAAAATCAAGCCAAACTTCGGGGATCAAAATCACCGATTTCAAACTTGAGGGACCAAAATCAAAATTGGATTAAACTTCACGGACCAAAAGTTATATTAACCCTAATAAAATAAAATATAATAAAAGTGGTAAAATCATCAAATCAGCCAAAATGTAAAGCCTGAAATAGTTGAGCAAATAGCAATCAAAGTTTCGCGCCCAGTGCAAACGGCCATGCAAATGCTGGAAGTACCTAAGCGCGTCGTGGCCAAATGACAGCCAAGGAATAGAAAGGAGATTGGGCTAGCCAGTCAGACTCCCGTTACGTTATTCCCTTTCCATCACCCTTCTCCCGTTCTCCATGAGTCACGCTCACTGTTTTTCTTGTTTCGTTTTTGTCATCTTCCTTCTTTTTGGTTGGTGTCTTCCAGAATTTATCCTCCATTACTTACCTGCCAACCAAGAGTCTATATCTTCCCTGATTTTAATTTATCCTGTAATTTCACTTCTCTGGTTCATTCTTTCTTTCGAATCTTTTCCTCTCTACTTTCCGGTAAACATATATTATTTTATGCATGGTTCAGCTGTGTATTTCAGATAACCATTTTATTGGGGGCAAAATAAAGGTTTTCTTGACTCTTGAGATTTAAGTAGTTCATTTACAGCCTTCTCAGAGGAAGGCTTTAGCCGCTGAGGCGCTGCTTGCAGAAATCATGGCATTGGGGATGAGTTTCCGGGTTTCATCGTTTTCTGGAATTAACCCAGGGTTCAGGCATTGGTGCCGACTTAAAGCTCCTCGAAGCTTAGATAGTGGAAGCTCATCTGTATTGTCCTCAGATTCAGTCGCCGTCAACCCAACTTCTCGTCCGCCTGTCGACAGAAAGCTAGATTCTGTCGTTGAAGAAGGGAATGGGCGGCTACGGTTTATTAGAGATGAAGAGAAGATAAGGAATGCCGTTTTGAAAGAGTTACCACCACTTTGGGACGATGGTTATGGGACTCAGACTGTGGAAGATTACTTCATTGCAGTCAAGGAATTGAACAAGGCTGATGACGGCGGGCCCCCCCGGTGGTTTTGCCCACTTGAGTGTTCTCCTGCTTTCAAAGACCCTCCCACTCTTCTTTTTCTACCCGGTAAACATTTTTTTCCGTATTGAATTCATCGGAAATTTATTTAGTTGCTTAATTTTAAATGCCCTGGGGTGTGATTCTGAGTCCTGTTTTTTGGGATACTTATGAGGCTTGTGTGAGTAAAATGTTTCAGATAATGTTTTTCTTTTTCATTCTTTTCAAGAAGTGAAAGTTAATTGTATTCAACTGTCAGTCATGGTTGTCTTTACGAATATTATTATCGGAATACCTAACATTTTTACAATTGCTTGAATTCAATGCATGCAGGGCTAGATGGTACTGGAATGGGCCTGGTTTTGCACCATAAAGCTCTTGGGAAGTATGTTGTGTTATTCAGATTAATAAAATACTTAACATCCCGAGTTTCCAGCACTAGAACCAACACTTAAAACAGAATCTATTATATAGGCTCACACCCCTTTTCCTTGAGTTTAAAAGAAATTTCCCCATTAAGTGTTTGCATTTGTAAACATCCTGCTACTTTTTTTATAGTCATGTACAAATTCCAAGTTCACCATTTTATTGTCTTGTTCGCATGGATTATTCTGTCAATTTTCATATGATTCTTCTTTTATTCTTGTCTTTTTAGTTTTTCTTCCTCCCATGCAGGGCTTTTGAAGTTCGCTGCTTGCATATTCCTGTTCATGACCGAACTTCATTTGAAGGTCTTAGTGTTTTAAAGTATTATTTTGTCGATTTTTTTGAAAGTTATTGATCTATCTGTGTTGTGTCATATAGTTGTTGTTATGATCATCTGTGTTTTGCAGTTGTAGGTGTTGTTATTATCAGTGCTTAACTGAAACTTATTTTCTTGAATTTCACAAATATGAAGGATTGGTGAAAATTGTTGAAGAAGCTGTAAAGCTTGAGCATGCTTCATTTCCAAATAAACCAATTTATTTGGTGGGAGATTCTTTTGGAGGATGCTTAGCACTTGCTGTTGCTTCTCGTAATCCAACAGTTGACCTAGTACTGATATTAGCTAATCCAGGTGAGTCTGAGGATACTCTATTCATATTGTAAAATTTGTTCTTGTCTTGGGTCAATCCTTCACTAAAATTTTACATTATGCCTTTCCACACTAGCTACATCATTTGGCAGATCTCAATTGCAGCCTTTGTTTCCTATCTTGGAGGCTATGCCTAATGAACTGCACGCCGCTGTTCCATTTCTTCTTAGTTTTGTTATGGGTAAGTGATCTGTTTTCTACTTGTCGGGCTTTTAGATTCAATTTTTTTTTCAGTAAGTCAATGTATATTCCATACGTTGCTGCTTTGTTATGCACAAATGCGAGATTAAATATCAAATTATTTGTGCTCACATTGCGGCTATAATCAAGTAATATGTTCAACAATTCTTATGGAACATATTCTTTGATATTTATATTTTTCTAAGAAGCAAAACTCCTCGCTTGTCTTGTTCTCAATTTGATGTTAAAGACTGCAACGAATTTTAAGTCCAGTAGCATTTTCTCCACGTTTAAGAGAATGTAAAGGAATAATTACGCTTTTAAAGATTCTTGTTTCTTTTGAATTCTAGGTTCTAATTCTAGTAATCACGATCCAGTTCCTTTTGCTTGAAGAGCTATCATGAGATTAACGGAAATCTCATGCCAGACTCAATAACACAAGTACAACACTAAAAAAATAGGTGCCTAATATTTTAAAAATTTAGTCTTAAGGTTGTAAACATTGGAATTGCTTCTTTACGGAGAGTGCTCAAATCTCTTACTTCGGCTTTACATTAATAGAATTTTACTTTGACTTCCTGGGTTCTTGCTCCATTTCTTTATTATCATGATATCAGGTGATCCAACAAAGATGGCAGCTGTCAACATTGAAAATAGACTTCCTCCTATGGAAAAAATCGAACAATTGTCCTACAACCTTACTGCATTGCTGCCATGTCTGCCTGTAAGAAGTGTTTAATATTCCATCTGTTTTTCTAAGATGTACGATTTTGTATTTATTGTATGATCTTTTGGCTTTACTTTATGGCAAACTTGAAAGTTCCTACTATTCATCAGGCTGTACTTTATTTACCTTGTCTGATCTCTTACCAGGAGTTGGCCGGTATTATACCAAAGGACACCCTTCTTTGGAAGCTGAAGCTTCTTAAATATGCTGCTGCATATGCTAATTCACGTCTTCATGCTGTGAAGGCTGAAGTACTCGTGTTAGCTAGGTTATTACTGAGATTACTTTTTCACTCCAATTTCAATACTGTCTGTTTAATATAAAATATGTATCGAGTTTCTTTAAAGTAGATTGACAGAATTTTAAATTCTAGTGGCAACGATAAAATGCTTCCCAGTGAAGATGAAGCTAAAAGACTAAAGAGCTCATTGCAGCAATGCAAAGTACGTAACTTTAAGGACAGCGGACATACCCTTCTTTTGGTACGTGAAATGACTCTTATATTTGCAACCATCTTTCCCATGTCTTCTGGTGTTTTTAAATATGGTCCTTCTGTTTTGTGTTCACCTAGATATAACCGTAACTCTCTCTATCGTAACTTCTTTGGCGTGTACTTTCTCCTTTTAAAGCTAATTTTGTTCTTTTTCTTAGCTACGCATATATATATATATGATATATGCCACAATATCTTTTGTATTCAAGAACTATTTTAGGATACGCAGTCTTTTTGAGTGATATGTACTTTTACAGCACTTCACCATGAAACGACATGCAAATTAAAGGAAGTGCTAATTTGTATAAGTTGTACAATGCTCAGGCTTATGCGATGAACTTGAATAATTAATTGTATTTTCTGCGTGGTAGTATAGGAAGATGGCATTGGTTTGTTGACAATAATCAGGGGGACTTCCATGTACCGCCGTTCAAGGAGACGTGATGTGGTCATGAATTTTATTCCTCCCAGCGCAACAGAATTCAATTATGCAATGGATCAAGTAGTTGGGTAATTTGATTAAGCAAGAATAAGAATCAGAATCTTTTTTTTTTTTATGAACTTTCTGGGCTCGCAGCATAACTCTTGCAGTCAATTTGTATTATCTGTATCTTATTCCCAAAGAAATAAGAATCATAGGTCCAAAGCTGATAAGCTAATCACATGGACGGCAGGTCATTTCGTATTGCAACTGGTTCTGTGATGTTCTCAACTTTGGAGGATGGGAAGATTGTGAAAGGTCTCGCTGGTGTTCCAAATGAAGGTCCTGTCATATTGGTTGGTTATCACATGCTCGTGGGATTAGAGCTTATTCCCCTTGTTGATGAATTTTTAAGGCAGAAGGGTATTATGCTTCGTGGTATGGCCCATCCGGTGCTGTTCGTGGAAAACAAGGAGAATTCTTCTGCTGAGTTTTCTATGTCTGATTGGGTAAATATATTCGGCGGAGTACCTGTTTCAGCAACCTATCTTTATAAATTGCTTTCGGAAAAATCGCACGTTCTCCTATATCCTGGTGGAGCACGTGAGGCTCTCCATTTCAAGGTGCATGAAATTCCTTCGTTTTATATGGGCTTCTTTCTTTTTCAACTGGGGAAAAACTGATGCTCTAGTGCATATCTATATTTCACTGTCATAATTAAGCGGGGATCATTGGTTTCTACCTGTATCATGAAGCCAAGGATACAGATGTGTTTGCAGTTACTTCGTTATTTTGTCTTATTGTTCATGCTTGTCGATATTTTAAAATCCGTACTCATTTGCTCCCTTAGTTTCCAGGGAGAGGAATACAAGTTAATATGGCCTCGAAATCAGGAATTTGTGAGAATGGCAGCACGGTTTGGAGCCACAATTGTGCCATTTGGAGTTGTGGGTGAAGATGATATAGCTGAAGTAAGTTTTCCTTTCCCTCTGAACTTTTTCTTTACTTTCAAGCCCCAGGTCCTCATTTTCTTTCCCTAATGTACCAAGTGATGGCTAACTTTTGCTTTACTCCCCAATAGAATTTGGAATTATATTTATTAGTTCAAACTGTTAGGATTGTGTAGTTGTAGGTGACAGTGACACCTTTGTCGTGTTGTGGGTTTTGAACTTTTGAACATGAGGGGAGTGAAGAAGAAAATAGTCGGTGACTTGCCTATTCTTGTTGAGTTCGTGATAAATTGTACTTGCCTTATGGTTTGACCGTTGTTGCTCTGTGTTAAACAGTTGGTACTCGACTACAACGATCTACTTAAGATCCCCATTATTAACGATTACATCAGAGATTCTAATCGTGATGCTATTAGGATAAGGTAATTCTTCTTCTTGTTGATATGTTTCTTTTTCACTGATATTTCCAATTAAATCACATCTGAGGATTCTAGCATTTTTCTTTGAAAAATAATTATTGCAGTGCGGATTCCTTTTCATTTAGTTATCAAACTTATCTTTTCCCCCCTCAAATTCTAGGGACGAGACGAGTGGGGAGGTAGCAAACCAAAACCTCTTCCTTCCAGGGCTATTGCCCAAGATACCAGGTCGGTTATACTATCTATTCGGGAAGCCAGTGAGAACGAAAGGCAAGGAGAAGATGCTGAGAGACAAACACAATGCCAACCAGCTGTACCTGCAAATTAAATCTCAAGTTCAGCACAATATAAATTACTTGATCAAGAAGCGTGAGGAGGATCCCTATAGGAATATCGTTGACAGAATAATGTATCGTGCTATTTATTCTTCTGATACTCCAGCATTCGAGCCCTAAAAAATGTTCGAGTATTGGTATATTTACATCATTATTACTTTAGAGGAGATATAATCTTAGTCTTGATCAGCAAATTTTAGTATGCTACACTCTGTTATATTCACTCCTCTTATTCTTATTGAAACAGCCTTGCACATATTTGCAATTCAACAGTAAATGCTACCCGGTGGTGAATCATAGGATAACAATTTACAAAGGATTGTTGAGAAGCGAAGAGTCGGTGGTGGAGATGGTGCGGTTAGCACGCTGGCAAGATAAAATATATGTTACCGGTCCCTTTGATATTTAGTCAAGTAATTCAATTTCTATTTGGCGAACATTGAATTGGAGGAATAAAATATATTATTTCAAGATTCCATAGGGTGGGGAAGGGGAAATATGTAGTGATAGTCAAGGTTGTGATGATCCAATAATAAGTTATTAGTCTTGGGTGTATTGCCTTGTACTGTATTCTTGTAACTGTAATAATGTATCATCAGTTCATTCTCCAGCTCCGTGGTCTCTTTTAACATTTCCGCATTTTTCTATAAATTTATAACCACCTGAATCACGAGTATCATTATATGTACTAGAGCAAAATACTTTTCTTTTATTTCCATTATTTTTTGGGCATCCATTCAGCTTCATGAAGCTCTTGAAGTTGAGGCAAAGCAAACAGCGGTGTAAGCGATCCAAGGCTTGTGGATTACTCAGAAGTTGATCTCTTGTGGGAAGCGGCGACACCATCACTTCGGAAGGGTTGTTTTCAACCTCAGAAGAACCAGAAGTAATGGAGAAGATATAGGCTTGTATTAGAGAATGTATGTATGAATTGTTGTTATGTGGGTGGAGGCCCATTGGGCTTGTAGAGTAAGTTAGTGAGTTCAGGTCTGTTATGTATATGTATATATATTGGTGTGAAATCATTAAGTTGATCTAGAGATTCTGTATAACAATACCTTCACATTATTCAATGAAATAGAAAAGAAGGGTCAACCTTCTGGTTGCCTAATTTCATTCCTTCTCGTCCAAAGTTGTGTTGTCTAACATAGCATCAGAGCCTTGGTTTCGACAAAAAAAAGCACCTGGATACAAGGAGACTTCAAGAAAACCTATTTGTGGCTACAGAAAGCCACAAGAAAGTTGGCGGTAATTCAAGAAGGCCATGACAGCGTAAGAAATCGCCCCAATAGAAGTTACACTGATCCGACTTCCAAACTAATCAAAGTGGATTCAGTGACAATGTCCATGACGACATAACCAATTTTATCGACCCGGAGTTCATTGCATCAACCCGACCTCGAATAGGACCAGACTCGATAAAGCAGGTAGTCGCGATACTGCGATCCTCCTTCTAATTCATCTTTCTCGCCCAATTTTGCAATTAGGGCTCCGATGGTGACTCAAAAGGGTGAAGCTATTGGCACCAGTGCTCAAAAAAGCAAAGCCACCACCACTGCCGTTGACGGACTCACCTTCAACCACCCGTTGTACCTTCATCCTTCCAAGACACAAGGCCTCACCATCATTCCACATGTCTTGATCGGAAGTGAGAATTACACCATGTAGAGCCGCGCCATGAAAATTGCACTTCGCGGTAAACACAAGCTAGGTTTTATTGATGGGAGCTACCAGAAAGAAGCTCAGGCTGAAGATCTCAGAGAAAAGTAGGAACATTGTAACGTCGTGGTTCTCTCTTGGATCATCAATTCGATCTCCAAGGATCTTGCTTATAGCATTATCTTCTATCATGATGTGTATCAAGTCTGGCTAGACATTCAAGAACGATTCCACAAGGTAATTGGATCCCGAATTTTCTCTTTGCACCTAGAAATCACTTCTCTCCAACAAGATTCATCCTTTGTATCTGGTTATTATACAAAATTAAAAGAGCTATAGGAGGAACAAGCCACTCTATTTCCTATTCCATCATGTCGTTGTGATATGTCTAAACTCTACGCTGACACGATCTAGCAACATAAGCTCCTCCAATTTATGTTAGGATTGAATGATTGTTTTGCTGTGACACGAAGCCAAATTTTGTCAATGCAACCTCTTCCCTTTGTCAATCAAGTGTTTGCCATGATTTCCAAGGATAAAGCTCAAAAGTCCTTGGCCAACTCTCCTAAGCGTATACCCACTGAAGGTGTCGCCATGGCTGTCAGGAGAAGGGGGTGAGGAAGTGGTCGTGGGCTCTCTGACCCTGTTTCTGAGTGTACTCATTGCGGTAAAGAGGACACAATAAAGAAGGGTGTTGGGAACTTATTGGATATCCTAGCAACTTCATAGGAGGTCGAGGAAAGCGAGGGAGTGATACTTCTGCAATCATATAAGATCTAATTATACTACATTTGAAAAAGAGAAACCTGCGCAACCAGCTTCCACTATATCTCCCACATTCACCTAGGAGCAGTATGAAAAGCTTCTGGATTTGCTGAAACATGACAATAAAGGAACTGTACGTGCACTGACCGGTACTGGTTTAGGTTCGCATTTTTCTAATTTTCATTCAACAACATCTAATGCATATAATCATTAGGTGCTTGATTCTGGTGCCACCACACATATTACTAGGAATTGATCTTTATTTGACACTTATTGAACAAATGATAGCCTTATTAGAGCAATTAAGATTCCTAATCCGGAAAGGGTATATGTCACAAACATTGGAACCATGAAGCTTTCTCCTTATATATGTTTAACCAATGTTTTATATGCGTCCCAATTAAAATTCAATTTAATATTTGTTCCTCGAATTACATGTAAGATGTAATGTGTGGTAGTATTCTTTCCTGATCATTGCTTAGTGTAGGGCCCTCCAGATGGGAAGAAGAAGGCAATTGATAAGATAGAAGAAGGCTTGTACATACTAAATTTTGCAAAGAAACAAGTTGTTATGAATATTATCAATGATGGAATTAGAAATTCAAATGATTTATAGTTGTTGCACAATAAGTTAGGACATGCTCAACTTTCAGTTTTACGCCACTTGAGTACAGTAAATAATAAATCTGCATCATTGAATAAAGAGTGTACTGTTTGCATTCAATCTAAACAAACTCGTCTACCTTTCAATTCCAGTTGTATCAAACTACTTCTTGTTTTTATTTGGTGCACATCGATGTGTGGGGACCATATCGAACACCTACTCATCAGGGACACCAATATTTTCTCACTATTATGGATGATTATTGGCATAGCACCTGGGTTTTCTTGATAAGATCAAAATCTGAGTGTGTAGCATGGATTAAGAATTTTATGTCTTACATTTCTAATCAATTTTCCATTAATGTAAAGCCCATTAGAAGTGATAATGGAACTGAATTTTTCAATTCTGAACTTAGGAATTATTTTGGGGATAAAGGGATTATTCATGAAACAACTTGTCTATATACTCCCCAACAGAATGGAATTGTAGAGAAGAAACATAGAACATTGATGCAAGTTTCTAAGAGTCTTATATTGCAATCTGGTATTCCCATCAAATATTGGGGGGAGTGTGTCTGTATGGCAACATACCTAATCAATAGGGTACCATATAAGGTCTTTGACTACAAAACCCCTTATGAGAAGGTGTATGGTGTAGAGCCTAGCTATAAAAACCTTAAGGTGTTTGGATCCTTAGGATATGCCACAAACCTTACTAACTTGGACAAACTACAACCTATGAGTAATCCATGTGTTTTCCTAGGTTATCTGAATAACCAAAAGGGATTCATCCTCCTGGACTTGCATAGTCAAATCCTCACTATTAGTAGACATGTGACTTTTATTTAGTATAGATTTCCCTGTCTGTTTGGAAAGAGGGAAATAGAGAGGAGGGGAGGGGAGGGAAAATTTTTATGAGTTAGATTTTAAAAAATTAGAGAAGTATGGTTACAATTTTTAATAAAGATAAGATGTAAGATAAAAAAGTAAGAAAAATTAACTAAAACGTCTAATTTTTTTAAATCCAAGTCATAACAATTTTCCCTCCCCTCCCTTCCCCTCTAAATCCCTTATACCAAACAACCCTTAAAGAAGAAGTTAGTACTGATCAAGGGGGGTCACAAAGAAGATTAGAGAAATGTTCTTCTTTGATGATGTTGATATATCACAATTAAATGAGATTGATAAACCCAATTCTCATCAAAGAGTAGAAACCCAAAATGAAGGAAGCAATACATCACAACATAGGGTAGATCACGCTAATTGAAACGACCCTTTCTCAATCAAGTATTATCCAATACAATTATACAAAATTAGTGATTTTTTTAAAATACATTTTCGGAGCTTAGGGCACAAACTTACCCACAAACTCATTACAGAGAAATCCATTATTCTAATAACACATAAAAAATTAACCCACAAATCTAAAAAAAATCCACACAAAACAATTTCTAACACAGATATGGTTGTGGGTTCACCAACATATCAGAGCATACAATATAAGGTCTCATCCCTAACAAGAGTTAAACATTTAATCCAAAACAGTTACTCAAACAGTAAACATGGCATTCCAAAACATGAGAGCCTTATAATGTCAATATATAAATTAATACAACACTAATACCAAAAAAGGCGTACAAGAATCTCAACGTCTATGCCTTTGGTTGCTTTCTTTGGCCTCTAGGCAGATTAGAGATCTCGCCTAAAAAATTATTTATAATGACGGGGTGAGACATAAAGTCTCAGTAACCAAAATCAATTTACAAAATATGCAGGAAAAGATTGTAAGTCAGAGAAGTAGGTTTAACTGATATAAAATAATAATAATCTCGTAAATTAAAACTTCATATAATATGATAATAAACTAAAACCATCCTCACTCATCCATCATGTTCCTCCTTATTGCCTCTGGATTGGTACAGCCTATTAGTGCTAGTATACCTAGCCAAAGTTAGCTAGTCACTTCAAGAATACTTTACACACCTGCTTCCCTTTTGTGTTATGTTTTGTTACTTACTCTTATTGTTCTCCCTCTTTGGGTGGGTTTTATCTATAGGTGGGGAGAGATGGTGAATACTCGGCGTACAGACATCGGTGAAAACAGCCAACAAGGCCAACAGAGACCTAATGGGCCCTATGAGAATTTAAGTGAGGCTGAAATGTTGCGACATCTATATAGATGGACCTTTACGATAGAGGAACGGTTGAGAAAGCTCGAGGACGTCAGAGCCAATGAAGAGCCAAGTTGGGGAAATAAGTCATACCCAAGAATTTAATGCTGACACGGAGGAAAGAGACAGTATCCACTCTGAGACAGATAGGTCAGCAGAGCAAAGGATAACGCCAGATATGTTCATAGTATGGAAGCATTTAGATAGTTTCCATCCTGAGACATTCTCTGGTGGATCACCAACAGATGCTGAGAGTTAGATTGATAGGATGGAAATGTTTCTTGAGTCAATTAGATATGATAAATATCAAAAGGTGATTGCTACGAAAATCCTGTTAAAGGGTGATGTATTGGACTGGTGGAATACTGTGAAGCCTACTGATGGGCATCAACTAGAGTGGGATGAGTTTAAGAAAATGTTCTTCGATTATTATTTCCTTATTGCAATGAGGCATCAAAAAGAAGCTGAGTTTTTCATCCTTCGACAGGGGGAGATGGATGAAAACATTTTTATATCTAAATTTATGGGGTTAGCCAAATATGTATCGCAATTAGACAGAACCAATAAGGCTCACAACAATTGGTTGGCCTGACAGATGTTCGAGAAATGTAATAATAATATCAAGGAAAGGATTGGCACTTATGGCATTACTACCCTCGAAGAGCTTATTGCCAAAATTCGAGAAGTCTGTAGAAGATATAGAGATGCCGAGAGATCTATAAGAAGAGATTCTCAAGGCCGATTCAACAGTCATATGGGAATATCAGGGGGCATTAATAAGAGGAGTTACCCTTCGAGTCCTAGTGCATTTGGAAGTAGAAGGAGTTTTCAGCAGGGAAGCTTCCAGCAGAGAAATTGTCCTTTTACAAATCAGAGCAGGAGCAACAATACCAAGGCGAATCAAGGCTCCCAGCAAAGATCAGCAGCAACAAGTCTTAGCGTGACTCAGCGTCCTCCTTGTACTCATTATGGAAGAATACATACTAGCGTGTGTTTAACTTGTTTTAATTGTGGGGAGAAGGGTCATATTGCGAGATATTGCTTCAAGGGAAGGAAAGAAGATCAGATATCTAGACCGTCAATGCCTGGACGAGTGTTTACTTTGACTGCTAAGGAGGCGAGGGTCGCTCTAGATTTGATCCAAGGTAATGTTCTTCTTCAAGGATATTTTTTATGTGTTATATATGATTCTGGTGCTACCCATTCTTTCATTTCCTATAACTGTGTGGAAAAATTAAAGCTCATTATGAGTAATCTACCATATGATCTGTTTGTGTCTACCCATGCTGGTGTACATGTGAAAACTGTTACGGTGTGTAAAAAATTAATGTTTGTATGTGAGGGTCGTAAAATGACCATTGATTTGATTTGTCTACCTTTGCGGGGGGTATAGATGTGATTGTGGGCATGGATTGGTTATCATCCAATGAAGTAACATTGCAATATAAGACACGAGCTGCGTAATTTAACACCTGCATAGTAATTAAAGATATTCCCCAAGATCTGATAATGATGTCAACGGCCCAGGTGGAGAAAAGTGTAAGTAATGGGTGTGAAGCTTTTTGTGGTGTTTTTCTTGGTTCAGGTAGAATCTCAAGAAAATATTGACCAGATTGAAGTGGTTAAAGAGTATCCTGATGTATTCCCTAAAGAGTTGACTAAATTACCTCCGGAAAGAGAAGTCAAGTTTGCTAGTGAGTTAGTACCAGGGACAGAGCCGATCTCTAAGGCTCCTTACCAGATGTCACCTTCGGAGTTGGCTGAATTGAAGAAGCATATTGAAGATTTGTTAGAAAAAGGGTTTTATTCGTTCGAGTGTATCTCCCTAGGGTGCACCAGTTTTGTTCGTGAAGAAGAAAGATGACAGCTTGATGCTTTGCATTGACTATCGACAATTGAACAAAGTCACTATTAAGAATAAGTATCCATTGCCAAGGATAGATGACTTGCTAGATCAACTCGTAGGTTCGTCTATGTTTTCAAAAATTGATCTGAGGTCGGGATATCATCAGTTGAGGGTACAAACAGAAGACATTCCAAAGACTGCCTTACGTACTAGATATGGTCATTATGAATTCCTTGTCATGCCTTTTAGGCTAACTAATGCACCAGCAGTTTTCATGGATTATATGAATTGGATATTTAAACTGTATTTGGACCAATTTGTGGTGGTGTTCATTGATGATATTCTTATCTATTCAAAGAATGAAGAGGAACACCGGAAACATCTTCGAATGGTACTACAAATTTTAAGAGAGCATAAGTTGTATGCGAAGCTAAGTAAATGTGAATTTTAGCTAAGAGATGTAAATTTTTTAGGTCATGTGGTCTCAAAAAAAGGAGTAGCAATAGACATTAATAAGGTTGATGCTATGTTGAAGTGAGAACCACCTAAGTCTGTGACAAAGGTGCGCATTTTTCTGGGATTGGTCGGTTATTATTGTCGTTTTATAAAGGGATTCTCCCAGATTGCCACACCACTCACCAGATTAACTAAGAGAGAACAACCGTTGTTTGGGATAAGAAGTGTGAGGCAGCTTTTCAGGAGCTAAAAACTCGGTTAACTACCACACATGTTCTCACCATACCTGACCCATACAGACCATATGCGGTATATACAGATGCATCATTGAAAGGCTTGGGGTATGTGCTCATGTAAGGTGGTAAAGTTGTGGCTTATGCATCTCGCCATTTGATGCCTCATAAAGAAAAATACCCGACGCATGATTTAGAGCTTGCAGCTGTCATTTTTGCGTTAAAGATCTGAAGGCATTACTTGTATGGATCCCAATTTAAGATTTTCAGTGACCATAATACATTGAAGTATCTCGTGGATCAAAAAGAGTTGGACAACCCAAGGAATAAAAAATCGGACCAGGCAATGAACCTGTCACAGCACTAGTTCAAGGGTCAATGGTTCAACCGGGGTCAGACTGGTGGTCGAACCGGTCATATTAAAATATTACAATTTATTAGTGGCAATATATATATTAATATATTTTTAAATTTCCATAGATAAAAATAAAGATCTTTAGACAAAAAATGCTTAAAATCTATTAGTATTAGTTATGGTGCCTATATTTATGTAATGACATTTCCTTTCTGATAATTAATTAATTATTATATCCTCTCAAAATATTTTTTTTAAATTTGTTCTTTCTTTACCTACTTTTCTCTTCATCTTGGTCTTCAAACTTTTATTTTTCCCTAAAAAATAATGCAAAATGTAGTTAGAGGAATAAAAAATGTATTTAAAAAAAGGCAAACCAGGTGGACCGGTTGAACTACTGGTTCAAACCGGTTCGACCGATTCACCAGTTTATTTCATCAACCGGGCCGAATCACCGGTTGAACAACCGATATAGGAGATAGATAGAGTTCTTGAAAGATTATGACTACGAGTTAAAGTATCATCCAGGAAAGGCGAATGCAATTGTAGATGCTTTGAGCCGGAAGTCAGTACACATGTTTTATATGTGTGTGACTGAGCATAACCTCCTGGAAAGGTTATCAGAAGTTTATCTTGAACCAAAATCAGAGGTGATTATGAGTACAGTACTCAGAAATTTTGATTTTTATGATGACTTAAGAAAAGCCTAAATGGAAGACAATCGTTTGCTAAGAATCAAAGAGGAGTTGGAGAATGGTGAGGTACCTGATTATGATATTGGGGATACAGGTATAGTAAGGTACAAGAAGATGATTTGTGTTCCGGACAATGAGGAAATAAAAAAGAAGATTTTTGAGGAGGCTCATCAAAGTAAGTATACCATTCATCCACGAATCACTAAGATGTATCAAAATCTGAAGCAGGGGTATTGGTGGCCTGAGATGAAACGTGATGTGACAAACTTCGTACTGAAGTGTCTGACTTGTCAGAAGATGAAGATTGAGCATTAAAAGCCTCCAGGGCTATTTTAACCTTTAAAGATTCCCCAATGGAAGTGGGACAGTATTTCTATGGATTTTATTATGGGATTGCCTGAGATTGCCGCACATCATAACGTCATATGGGTCATAGTAGAAAGATTAATGAAATCGGCCCATTTCCTACCGATCCATATTGGATATAGCTTAGAGAGGTTAGCTCAATATGTGGACTGAATTGTCAGGTTACATGGCGTACCCACAGAGATTGTGTCAGACCGTGATCCGAGATTCACATCAAACTTTTGGAGGGCATTACAGGAGGCTATGGGGACTAGGTTGAAGTATAGTATGGCTTATCACCCACAGACCGATGGACAAACAGAGAAAATAATTCAAACCTTTGAGGATATGTTGAGGGTTTGTGCCATTGAGTTACTTGGTAGTTGGGATCATCACATGCCTTTGGCAGAATTTATTTATAATAACAGTTATCACTCAAGTATTCAAATGGAACCTTTTGAAACATTATATAGGAGAAAGTGTAGATCGCCTCTCTGTTGGACTGAATTAAGCGAAAGGACCGTGATTGGACCGGACTTGGTGGATGAAACTATAAAGAAAACTGAGATGATTCGTCAAAAGTTGTTGACCGCTCAGAGCAGACAGAAGAGCTATGCGGATAAGCGGCGTAGACCTTTGGAGTTTGGAGTTGGTGATCACGCGTTCCTTAAAGTTACTCCGGTGACTGGTATTGGTAGATCTATTAAAGCCAAGAAGTTGACTCCCCGATTCATTTGGCCATACGAAATTCTAGAACAAATTGGACCAACTGCTTATCGAATTTCCTTACCACCACACCTGTCAGGTGTTCACAATATGTTCCACATGTCACAACTTAAGAAATATCATCCAGATCCTTTCCATGTGATTGAGCCTGAAAAAGTTAAGTTGAGGGAGAATTTGACCTATATATTGGAGCCAGAGAGGATTTTAGATGTGAAAGACAAACAATTGCGAAATAGAACAATCCGAATCCTAAAAGTTTTCTGGAAGGGTATGTCTCCCGGAGATGCCACTTGGGAAACAGAAGAGTTGATGCGGCGTGATTTCCCTAACTTATTTACTTAAGTATGGTTATATATTTTGGTAGTATTAATATGTATGTTTATGTTGTGTTGTAATCGAATTTGTGGTTAAGTTGTGTTGACGAATTATGTTTGTTGTGCTTGGTGTGTTATTTATGTTGTGGGGACTTTGCTTTGATCTTGATGTTGTGAAGGAATTTTGTATTGTCATATTTTTTATTTATTATGAATTTTGAGGACAAAATTCTATTTAGGTTGGGAGAATTGTAACATCCCTATTTTGTATTATTTTAAGATATAATTATAATTTGGAGATAACTATGAATTTAGTAGTAATTTTTGAGATTAAAAAGAAAAGAAAAGAGGGATTTAGTTAAAATATATAATATTATATATATATATATATATATATATATATATATATATATATATATATATATAATATTGTGAAAAAGGGTGGTGCGTTCGGTGCCACCCTTTGACAAAGAAAAGGGGGAGGGAACCCCTTTTCCAACCAAAAAAAAAGAAAGAAAAAAAATGTGGTAGGTGGCTCTACCACTTGCTACGTGAATTGAAGGGAGGGGGTATTCTATATAAACCCCCTCAAATTCTTCAATTCATCTAACGAAGTAGAGATGATTTTGGAGAAAAGGGTGCTGTAAAGTCCCAATTTTTTTAACTTTAGAAATCAATAAGGTAAGTAAATTCTCTTCTAATTACAAAATTTCTTTTATAAAAAAATATTCTAAATAATTTTGTCTTTCTTATGATAGTAATTTTATGCTAGTTAGAGAATAATTTGGGGATATGATTTTAGACAAGTTTGAGTTTTGTCAATATAAGACTGTAGAAATGTGGATAATAATTAATAGTTAATTTTAACCATTTTATATTTATTATTTGGTTTTTATGTGATTTTATAATTAATTTATTTTATAAATAGGATATAAATTAATCTCCATAGGACTTTTTACCGATCAAAATTTATTTAAATAATTTATTTGGATTATTAGAGGTATTAGTGAAGTTTTAATCAGTTATTTTGTTACATCTAAGCTCTATGAAAAATATGAGTTAGAATTTAATATTTAAATTAGAATTTGATATGATTTTAATTAGGTAAAGATTTGAGGAGTTGTTTAATAATTGGATGATATCCATATAAATTATGGAAAAGAGATTTAATTATTTAAAAAGTTGATATTGATGATTTTGTAATTATTGGTATGTTAAAGGTTATTTAAGGATTTTAATGAGTGCTTTGGGTTTATGAAGAATGGTCTATGATTAAAGATTTTTAAGGAAATTGGAATAATTGAGAATAATAGTTGTAGAGAAAATTGGGTTGTAGGAGTTAAATTATGTAAATTAACTATTTTATTGTTATTTGTGGTTAATTGGTATCTACATTAATAATGTAGAGTTTTCTTGTGATCGGTGATTGCACGGGTTTTACTATCCAAATTAAGATTAAGCTTGGAATCAAGGTAACCGGGGTTAATTTATTTTATATGCTTGCTTTAGACTATAAGATGTTTTATAAACCTTACTTTCATCTATATTACTTGTATGTGTTTTGAAATATTATGTTATGTTTGAATATGAATTTACTTCAGTGAAGCAGTGTATTTTCCAATTTACATATATTATCAGAAATTATTATTAAATTGTTACTATTGTGATGGATGTGTTGTTTGGAATGGAATGTTGTATAAGAATTGATAGTCTTGTAATTATTTTCGAAAGCTGTATTAATTTATTATGTTTATGTTACGGGATATATTAGGTTGTGTGGAAGAGATATGGTGAAATTGTGCCAATCGACACTCTCAGTCCTAGCCCGAATTTTGAGTTGATTGTTTTGGGCGGACACCTCCCTGTTATGGTATATTGGTGGTGGCATGGGAGGGGGCAATATTCTTAAAGTGACTAGCTAACCTTTGGCCATGTATACTAGCACTGATAGGTTGTACCAGTCCAGAGGCAATAAGGAGGGACATGATGGATGAGTGGGGATGGTTTTATTTGATTATCATATTATATGAAGTTTTAATTTACGAGATTATTATTATTTTATGTCAGTTAAACCTGCTTCTCTGATTTTGTAAATTGATTTTGGTTACTGAGACTTTATGTCTCACCCCGTCATTATAAATAATTTTTCAGGCGAGATCTCTAATCTGCCTAGAGGCCAAGGAAAGCAACCAGAGGCATAAACGTTGAGATTCTTGTACGCCTCTTTTGGTATCAGTGTTGTATTAATTTCTATATTGACATTATAAGGCTCTCATGTTTTAGAATGCCACGTTTACTGTTTGAGTAACTGTTTTGGATTAAATGTTTAACTCTTGTTAGGGCTGAGGCCTTATATTGCATGCTCTGATATGTTGGTGAACCCACAACCATATCTGTGTTAGAAATTGTTCTGTGTGGATTTTTTTAGATTTGTGGGTTAATTTTTGATGTGTTATTAGAATAATGGATTTCTCTGTAATGAGTTTGTGGGCAAGTTTGTGCCCTAAGCTCCGAAAATGTATTTTTAAAAAAATCACTAATTTTGTATAATTGTATTGGATAATACTTGATTGAGAAATGGTCATTTCACTAATGACCCTAAAGAAGGTATACCTACCAAAAGTCATGTAAAATCTAGTAGGAAAATAAGACCTCCTATATAGGCTAAAGATTACGTGTGTAGTCTAGTAGTAAAGGATTCGCATGAAATTAAAAGCAATTGTCTATATCCAATTGAAAATTATGTTTCTTATCAAAATATATGTTTTGCCCATATGTTTTCTTTACAACTTGGATTCTGCTTTTGAACTTAGGAATTATAAAAAGGTTGTGCAACATGATGAATGAGTGCAGGCCATGAGACTTGAGATTGAGGCCTTAGAAAATAATAAAATATAGGAGATAATTAAATTGCCTAAAGGAAAGAAACTCATTGGGTGTAAATGGGTGTACAATATTAAATACAAATCTAATGGAGAAATAGATAAGTATAAGGCTAAATTAGTGGCAAAGGGATATAATCAAAAGGAAGGCATTGGTTACCATGAAACATTCTCCCCTGTGGTTAAAATGATTACATTTCTTATGGCATTAAAACTGGCTGCAATAAATAAATGGAATATCTATCAAATGGATGTGAATAATGCTTTCTTGTAGGGTGATTTAGATGAGGAAGTTTACATGACGATTCATGAAGGCTTTAATGTCCAAGGAAGGGATGTTGTATATAAGCTTCGTAAATCATTGTATAGGCTTAAACAAGCTTCTAGACAATGGAATTGCAAGCTTTCATCTGCTTTAATACAAGGCGGGTTCACTCAAAGTAAGTATGACTATTCATTGTTCTTTAGAAGATATAATAGTGATATTGTTCTTGTGCTAGTATATGTTGATGACTTGCTTGTGACTGGAAGTTCTAATGAGTGCATAACTAAGGTAAAACACTTTCTTCATACCATGTTTAAGATTAAAGACTTAGGCACTATGAAATACTTCCTAGGCATAAAGATGGCAAGATCCAGTGAGGGAATCATTATGTGTCAAAGAAAATATATCTTGGATTTATTGGCAAACAGAGGTATGAGTGGTTGTAGGCCTTTAGGATGCCTATGGGGCAAAATGTGAAGTTGGTAGCATATAAGGCAGGTAAACACAAGAAAAGTGAATTGTTACAAGACTAGAGTGTTATAGAAGGTTAGTAGGGAGACTTATTTACCTTACAGTTACTCGCCCTGATATATGCTTTTCGATACAGGCTTTGAGTCAATACATGTCATAACCCATGAAAAGTTATATGGCAGCAGCTCTGAATGTAGTAAGATATCTTAAAGGGACTCCAAAACTAGGAATATTAATTGGTTTAGATGGAGAAATGACCATGAGCTACTATTGTGACTTTGATTGGGGGGGCATGTGAAACCACAAGAAGGTCTGTCACATGATATCTTCTTAAGCTTAGAGGTTCGCTTGTACACTGGAAGACAAAGAAGTAGTACACTATTTCCAAGTCTTCTGCGGAAGCAGAATATCGAGCCTTATCTTCAGCCACTTCTAAGGTAGTATGGTTAGAAGGCTTGTTGAAAGAATTGGATTTACCACAATGGAAGCCAGTTGATGTCTTTTGTGATAGTAAGGTAACAATCCATATTGCTACGAATCTAGTTTTTCATGAAAGAATGAAGTATATTGAAATTGATTGTCATTTCGTTCGTAGGAAGATCCAGGTGAAACGGATCAGTTTAAAGCATGTTAATTCTATAGAGTAAGAAGCAGATATCTTGACTAAAGCTATTACAAGATTTATGTAGAACAAAATTCTCTATGTATATATATTGGTGTGAGATCATTAAGTTGATCAAGAGATTCTATATAACCATACTTTCAAATTAATCAAGGAAATAGAAAAGAAGGGTCAACCTTCTGGTTGCCCAATTTCATTCCTTCTTGTCCAGAGTTGCGTTATCCAACAGCGTGTCACAGGATAAGATTCTGTTTCAATATGCTATTTTGTCGAACCAAGAAAACAGGGATAGAATCCATATCCAGGCATATCTCACATAAAGGTAGCATATGGTTCTCCAATGCTTGATAAATTTGAATCTGTCCTCTTCAAGTGGACTGAGGTGGAATGTAAATCCTCATAATCTTTCTTCTATATAGGGAGAAGTTGTTACAGCTTGTAGATTGAAAGAGTTGCCAGAACAACAACACGAGAAAATAACAGAGTGACTCTGAACAAGAGGGATGGGAGGATATGATTACAGGTTCCAGAGGTACACGGCCTTCGCTACTTCGGGGTCAAGGAAAAGTGAAATATTTGGACCCGTTGCACTTTTCCCCTACTCAACCGTCAGCTCAGAGGACTACTTCAACTATGGCGGTCGTGCTCCCAGAAAAATATTAGTCCCTGATGCTACAAAACCTTATGACGATGACTATAAACATGGCTCTCCAACAATGGCTTACCCCGCCGGATATGATGATGAATTGCAAAGGCAGACTAACCCGGTTCATGGAACGATGATTCCGGTAGCTACCAGACCTTACGGTGGCCATGAATACCCAAACAGCTCCCCGATTAAGCCGTACCACGCCGGCGACGATGACGAGCGGTATCGCCCCCACAGGGATGATGAGTTGCTCATCAAAATAGCAGGGGTACCAATACCAGTTGCTTCGAGACCATTCGGCGTGGATGAATATGGACATGGGTCTCCGAAGAAGGCTAATCCTGCAAGAGACGATGGAAAACCCCGTGAAGTGCCTACTAAACGAACAGTGGTGCCGGTTGGTACCAGGCCCAATGGCCTCGAATACGAATGTAGCTCTCCGCCAGCACGGACTGATCCACCGAGATATGATACTGATAACAAATGGCAGGGCGCACAGAAAGCTCAAGCTAGCCAACCAGTGATATGGACAGAGTGGCGTCGACCCCAACGTTCAGATGCATATAATGGTAACGAAGAAGAGCCCAAGGCCATTGAGAGTACCAACAAAAGCGGCAAGCCGATAACTAGTCAAGAGTGGGGTTCATCCCCCAGAAAGGGGACCAAACTCAGTGAGACCATAGATGATATTGACAAGGCTGCTGAGATGTTCATTCAAAACACAAGGTTTGCCCGTGCTTCAGAAGGCGAACACAGATCCCCCAAACCCAGTGCAAAGAAACCTTTTCCAAATTCAACTTCCCCAAGTAATCATGACCCTGGCAGTCCCGTCGACGTTCGTAGGCGCTCTGCAACCATAGACTGCAGGGAAGCTGAGAGGAAGTATAACGGCCAGAGGGTCTGAGATGAATGCTAACTCTCTCGTATTTACTATATTACTAGTAGTGAATGAATATTTATGTTTTCTTTTTGTTTCTACCGAGCTGGTGCTTGCAGTTGTAGGTGTTTGGAAGCCCAGGCCGTGTGAAAAGTCATGTAAGATGCTATAATTAAGGTTAGAATAAATTTGTGTAATTGCTGTGCTTGCTCCTTTTCGAGTGGAAATCTTTGACATACACTGGGAAGTCAGATCTGCATATATTATAAGTAGGGTCCCGGAATCTGTCAATTAATTATGATTATTATGTTTGAAATATCCATTTAAATCTCTAAAAGTATTTTTTAATCGTGATTTATGGGATATGAGGTAGTTTTTACGGTCTACGAAGTAATTTTTATAATATATGAGATAAATATGTGGAAGAGTTTTATCTCAATTTATATAAATCTGAGTTATACATAATTATAAATTCAACCAAAGCTCGATATCTAATATGTAGATTGTAGACCCACTACCCTTCCTAAAGAGGCCGGATGCGGATAGGCGGATGCAATTGCTGGACCTGGACCACATCACATATTCACTTCATGATGCAGAGACTTAAATGCGAAGGAAGGAAGGATCACCCAAAAAAAAAAAACCCTGCGGTTATGTTGATTTCCTTGCTCTCAATAAAGTTATTTCATAACTTGGAAATGGAGGCTTTCTTCTATAACAAATGGTGGATTTTTTTAAGGGGCAAAATGAGCATGATTATAGTGTTTGTTTAAAATAGTAATTAAAATTTTTAAAAATAATTTTTTTATTGATATTTACGTTATACGAGGTTAACATATGAGAAAAATTTTATCTCGATTTATATAAAAAGTACTTATAAGATTTTTAAAAGTAATACCAAACATATTTATATTCTATTTTAATTCTTATAAGATTATTTTGTCTATATGTATTAATCGACTTGCAAAATATAACAAAATGCTGTAGAATATATATTATTAATTTCTTTAATCTAGACTAATGAAGTCAAATCTAGAAGTGAACCTTTTTTTATGGGCCATACTAGAACTATGGAACATATATATAGGAGGAAGAAGTTATTTGTAGACACATTGAATGTGCCAGATCTGGACATTTTCAGAGGAAATATTGGTGCTACAGGGTTGTTCCATGCTTCAAAAGGGCTTCTTCGAATCTGTGGAACTATGGAACATATATATGGGTACGGTTAGATCTGCTTTTCAATTAGCGGAACACCACGTGGCAACAATCCGACGGGCGGCCATATATAATATTGATATGCTTGTTTGGTTGGGTTTATGCTTATACATAAATTTGATTTACGTAAATCAAGATAAAACTCATTCACATATTTACTTCGTAGACCGTAAAAGTTACCTCGTAGACTGTAAAAGCTACATCGTATTCCGTAAATCACGATTGAAAAGCACTTATGGAGGCTATCTTATAAATAGGCTTATTTGGTTTGAATTGGGTTTATGCATAAGTCATATTCACGTAAATCGAGATAAAACTCTTCCACATATTTACTTCGTAGACCGTAAAACTACCTCGTAGACCGTAAAAACTATTTCGTATTCCATAAATCACAATTGAAAAGCATTTACTATCCAACATACCAAAACTTTAAGAGAGTTGAATTATAGCTTTACAAATTTGGATTACAGCTTTACAAATTATAGCTCTACAGAGTTTATTTGGATTACAGCTTTACAAATTTTTTTTACTTGTGGTCGGTTTTAATTGTCCTTCCATTTTTCCTCGCGCCATAGTGCAGCATGCAGACTAGATCATCATTTTCGACCATAAAAGGCAACTTAATTACAAAATCTGTAATATTTCGCGTTTATCAGCAGAACGGTTAAAAAGCAAGGAAAATTTCCGCGGCGTGAAATTCCAGTTTTCCATTAACATCCATCAGTTTCCCCTCGGGTTTCCGTCTCTTCCTCACAAAAAAAACCCCCTAATGGCCGACGGCTTAAGCTCTGTGCTATACTAAATATCACTTCCACTCTGGCAACCATTTCGCCCACATCCAGATCCTTTAGCATTAAACCTCGCATGATTCTTTGAAAAGGTTTGATTCGATGCTTGATGTTTTCTCACATATTTATCAATATTCTTTTTTGGTTTTAGCAAGGAATATCCGAGTGATTTCAATATGGTGTCTGGTTGAGGGGATTGTTGGATGGTACTGCATACGAATAGGTAGTTTGGGAAATAGCTTTTTGAGATGGTGAGTTAATTTAAGACAAGGATTTGCAGCTGCAAATAAGCTCTGTTTATTTCTTGAACTGTTCAGTTATAGCTGCTTCATTTTAGGTGTCTCTACGAGTTCAGTGGAATATATATGATAAGTATTTGACACTCCTTGAAGGCTCAAGAATGATTCGCTTCTGAATTTACCGCCAGCTTACAAGTTTTACACTAATTTCTGTTGGTCTGCAGAATTAATCTTAAAGTAGAGAGACGCAAGCATGTTCACATGCACACACAAACTGTTTATGATGGATGCACTGGTGTTTCGTGGGTGAAGGATACATTTGGTCATTTTGAATTTTGATCTTCTCAATATTGTTGGACAAATTTGGCGGATTCGATAGGCTTGTTATGGCTTTCTCACATAAATGTCTGAATGGAAATATTTGTAGCCTGGGTAACTCACATAGCTGGAGAGTTTTCCTCTATTTTATGCTTTCTGATTCATTCCTTTATTCCGTATAGGATGCAATGAGATGTAAACATAGAATGCCAAGCTGATATGAGTTTGATTATTGAAAGAGAGATATATAAAGAACAAAAATATGTTGCTCATTTTTACTATGTGGTGGTTGATAAATTTCCTATCATGTTCCTCTCCTACACTTCAGTATACATTCCTCTGGCATAGAATTTTGTTCTTTAAAGCATCATATGTTTGCATATGGGGTGAAGACTCCTCAAAAGATTCATTCTTAAAACCTTTGCTTAAAAGAACCCATGTTTCTTGATCCCTACCCTCTACCCTTCTCCATTACCCTGGGAATGAGGGGGTGGAAGGTGAAGGAATGAAAAGGGATCAGTTTTCATTGTTTAAAACATCTAAATTTATGGAAAGGAAAGCAATAGAAGGAAAATAGTTCCCCCTCCTTTCCCCTTAAATATCTTCAACTTGTTCCCCTCTGAATTTGTAGGGATGGCAATAAAGAGGGAGAATGATCATCCTTTTATTTTAAAGACTTGTAGTTTACCGTTATATCTCATGCTTAGTAAGGGAAGTTTATGATAATCATTTTGCAATTTTCAACTTATGTTCCCGTTTCTTCTCTCATTAATCATTCGAACAAGAGGGTGCTAGATCTTTCCAACTCCATCTGCTTCTCTTCAAATATTTTAAGCACAGCCATAATTCTGACAAATTATATTAATTTTCAATTTGGGTGTGGGGACTCACTTGTGCGCAGAGATGTATAAGAACCAGTTGCAAGAGTTAGCTCAAAGAAGCTGTTTTAATTTTCCAGCCTATTCATGCATACGTGAAGGACCAGATCATGCTCCTCGATTCAAAGCAACTGTAAACTTCGATGGAGAAACATTTGAGAGCCCAACGTTCTTCTCTACTCTTAGACAGGCTGAACATGCAGCAGCTGAGGTAGCTCTAAACACCCTTGCAAAAAGAGGTCCTTCTACATCTTTGGCAGCAAGAGTTCTGGTGATCAACTGGCAAAACCTTTATCACTCTTTTCCCTTCCTTTCCTATATTTCACTTATGCTTTGCTCTTCACAACTACTTGATTTACATGCCAAGTACTAGTAAGTCTTTTCAACACTTGAATATCAGGATACATCAGCCTGGAGAGCTATGCTCAGTTTTCTGCATGTTGTTTTATGAGTGATATGAATGTATTCCGATTCTGATGCCCTTTGTTGTGTGTGTTTTAATACTTTCTTCCTTGCAAAATCTCTGGTTCTTCCTCCAATTTTTTTTTTTTTTAAAAAAAAAACTTGTGTCTCTCCCTTTTCTTATTCTCGTTTTTTATGTTTAAGTTTTGGTTGGGGAGAAGGTGGAGTAGGATGAACTATGTTTTTCTCTATCTTTAAATTGTTCTCATGGAACATAGAAAGCCTCTTTGTCTGTGTGTGTGTAGACAGATAAATAGACACACGCGTGCACACAGTTTCTTTTTCTTTATAATAATAGTTGGTATTTACATATTAACAGGACAAAACAGGAATATACAAGAATTTACTCCAGGAAACTGCTCACAGAGCTGGATTGAATCTTCCTGTTTATACAACTTTCCGATCTGGACCAGGTCATGTTCCTATCTTCTCAAGTACAGTTGAGATTGCTGGAATGACTTTTTCTGGCGAGCCAACTAGGACTAAGAAACAGGCTCAAAAGAATGCTGCAATGGTTGCTTGGACTTCACTGAGAAAATGTGAGTCTTTTGCTGCTTTTATTGATTCTCTCTTCCTTAGTGCCCAAGATGTTTATACATCTGCACTATGGAGTCCGCACTCAAACATTCTGTGTGATCAAGAATTTTTATTCATTTCAACGCAATCCTTTTTTAAAAAAGAAAATTTACTTGCATCATTTTATTTTAGCTTCCACAAACATTTATTGTGCTAATTATTTGACTCTCTCTGTTTAGTGTCACAGCATCACTTGCCTCCTCCAACTTCATTTCCTTCGGAGTCTAAACGTGATGAAGAACAGGAACAGGTCATCATTGCCCGAGTTCTTGCAAGTTTAAAACTGTGGGAGTCAAAGAACTTCACCGAAGGCGGTCACCAACATAGACAGCAAAGCTACACTGCATCTCTGGAGTTGCCATTGCCAAGCACGAACCCTGTGCAATTCCAAAGTTGTGGCCTCTCTAGCGTTTCCCCTGCTGTGTCAATGTATCACATTTGGCAGCAAGAACAAATGATACAACAGCAAAATCACCTCTTGGCGCTAGCCATTGCACCACCTATTCCATCCGCACCACAAAATTTCCCCTTTATGCAATCGGTTCTCCAGTCAAACTATTGTCTTTATATTCCAGCCGAGGGGACAGTGTCAGTCCCCATAGGACCAAGATTCTCCATTTTTGCATCAAGTCCTTCATTCTACTTTCCAAACCGCAGTGTTTCTGATCTAAACAGGTCAACAGTAATCATTAGAGAGATTCATGAGGAAAAGCCAGAAAATTCAGCAGAGTTTTCTCAATCTCAAGTTCCTAATTTTCCAATTTGCGATTCAAGTAATAAAACAAGAGCCCTTAGACTAGCCCTTGAGGATGAGAGACAAAAGCGAGGTGTGCCTGAAAGCAGAAGTAAAAATATTGAGCTACAAAACTCTCCTGAGGTTGACAATTTTTTCCCCATGCCTAGAGCCTATCCAAAAACAAACGCAAATAGAAGTTTTAGACCTTCCGCATCTGCATCTTCGGTGATCAGAACCATGGGTTATGCTTCTTCTGCAGGGTCCAGGTCACATCAAAGAGAACTTCCTCTGGCAGTTTCCTCAAGCATGAGAACTGGGGTCCGAGGAAGTCCAGCTATACCCACGTCTGCGAGGTTTGATATGGCGCGGGCACCTCCTCCTCCTCTATCCATGGCATCGCCTGTGCGAATCAGATCAGTTGTGCCTGTCTGTTCAGCTCCACCTAGGAAAGCTGTTGACGAAATGTCTAAAAGTAAAAACAAGGAAAAATAAGAACTAAATCACGCTGACAAAATGTGTCAACAAGTTGGTCTGGGGTGCAATATTAAAATATGAATGTAGATATATGCTACAGGTGTTATATTCAAAAGCTAGCATGCTTAATAACGGGTATGTGCTTTTCCATTGGTCTTTGATTATTTTTCATGCTTATTCGGATACATCTGCGTCCCCTGATGCATTTCTGTGAAAGAATAAGTGAAATTCTGGTAAATCTCTCCTTTGCTTGTGGAGCACGAGGAAATACTTGCAACTAATTTTCTGTTGCATCTTGTTCACATCGTTCAGTGGTCAAGAAGTTCTGAGTTCTCGTGGGTTGAAGCTTGACTCCACGGTCAAGCGTGAAATTTGTTCGGAGATTCTAGATTTTGGGCTTACTCATCGGTAGTATTGACATATGATTGTGTTTATTATTCATTTATGACGATACGAATTTGAGTGGTAGTTGGCGCTGCTTTATGAAAATGATCGACATGATTGTTAAAGAGACATGTGAACATAATCGAAAGGTATTTTGTCATTTATTCATTTGGAGGGATTTAATTAAATTCAACCAATTACTATTTGCACGGTGTATATGAAAGCGATTGAGATTATTAACTTATTAGGATAGAAAAATCGCCTTCTCAACTAATAGTGAGACCTTTTTGAAGAAAAACGAGAATTAACATTAACGTTGAAGTATGATAGATTGGAAAGCTTGTTCCTCCACATCGCGGCCACTTGAACCAATCCCAGTAGATGAAATATAAACCCAGAAAAGAGAATATGCACGTTATTAGTTGAGTGACGTACATGCACATATAAAAGAGGGGAACTTACTTAGAAAGGCATTTTACCACGGCTCTTTTTAAAGGTTAAAGCAACAAGTTAAATGCTCACGGATTATGAATTTTCTCGGGCGTGAGTAATATTATTTTCTCTTTTGAAAAATCTAAAATTACATGCTTCTGTCTTTTGCTATATGTCAAAAATTAATATAAATTTGTAATTATAATAGAAGTTATCGTAAGTATATTTAAATTTTATATTTTGATGTCATTTATTTGTGTTAAAGATTATATATCTCATTTACTTTCTAAAAATAATAGAATGAATGATTAAAATAAAAAATTAATCAATATAAGTAATCAGTGCATCAATAATTCTACACACACACATAATCTATTCATAAGTTTAGGTTAAACTCCGTATAAGAAATGAGATTTATGGTATTCTCAGAAGTCTTCAATGTTTGTGATGTGAATAAGGCCCATATATTTCTTTCTATTTTTTTTATAAGAGAGAATTCATTAAAACAAGATAAAACGAGTTCCATAAAGAGGCTTGGATCAAATGAGGCTTAGGGGACTATATATTTTTGGTAAAATAAGTAAATTAATTGCTGAATAGTACTATGAGCGTAAACAAACATCATTTATGTACAATAATCTTCCACTTGTGCAAAAATCTTTTATATGAAAGTGTAAACATTATCATTTATGTGCAAAATATCATCTGTCCGTGTGCAACATACCACCCACAATGTGCAATGGTAGCAATTAATAATTAATGTACTTGTAAGGTATTTTTTAGCAATTCTCCTTATATTTTTTGTGCAATTTTGTTATCTGCAATTATAGTTTTTTAATTACTGGTTAAAAAATGTTACTCGTTCAGTCGTTCCGGAAAAAATAAAAATAAAAATGGTACTCTTATTTCTTTTATTACCGGCAAAAGAAAAGGGCGGTATAATTCTTTACAAGAGGTTAAAATTCAAAAAGAATAAGAATAGGAAAATATAAAGCCACTTAAAATAGAAAATTCTTAAATCAAGTTGGTAAATTCACCAAATTCATAATTGAGTCATTAACCTAATTTAAAATTTTAAAATATTTGTAAAATAACTGTATTGCCCTCTTCTCTCTTCTCTCCTCTCATTAACGAGTTTCATTCACTTTGTAACTTATATTTTTCAACATATATACACACACATATCAACATTACTGTTTTAATAAACAAAATATGATTATAATTGATCTATAGTTTAAATATATTAACTATAATAGTAAGAGAAAAACGTACAACAAGGAGTTTATTTTATTCTCACAAACGCATTTTTTTCAAAATAATTATAATATATTTCAATATAAATTTTTTTAATAAATATAGTAATTATAAATTTTACTATATTTGTTCATATATAAAGTATTTTTTCCAAAGTTCTATATTTTAATATGTAAAGCATTTTATGAAATTTTTAGTATATTTAATATCTTTTTATCTAACTTATCTTTAAAAGTATATCAAATTTACAAGCTTCTGATTAGAAAAAATAATTAATATTAATGATTTGTATTAAAGAATGAAAAAGTTAGAACATTAAAATCTTAACTAAATTATTTTTAAAAAAACACACATTTATGTGTTAAGGAAAATTATTCACAATTTGTTTAGATTAATGTTGGCAAAAATAACTTTTATTTTAATTGATTTTTGCAAACTAAATTAGTATATGTTATGCATTCCGTTTTTTGTCTTGTCTCAGCTGATAAAAATAATTATATTATTTTTTAAAAAAACTCACATTTATTTATTTTTATTTTGTATCATTAATATCAGTTAATTAATTTTTCAATTAAATCATTTAATTGATATCAATGATACTATCATGATATGTGTTACACTGCGTCTTTCTTTTTTTCTTTTTTTTTTCTTTTGCTTGAATTATTCTTGATGACCCTTTTAGAATATTAAAAAAATTCCTTTGATTTAGCAAATCCTATTTTATTTTATTATATGTTAATGTTGATATATAAAGCAATAAAGTCATAGAGCAATAAAACTCTTTTAAGATGGAAGAGAAAAAAAAAAGAGAGAGCATTAAAGTAGTTTTACTCATATTTTAAAATTCTAAATTGAGTTAATAACTTAATTAAAAATTTATTGAATTTACCAACCTAATTTAAAATTTTTCTATTTTAAGTAACTTTATATAAGATTTTTCCAAAAGAATATTCATGAATCCTCATAAAACCATATTCTACTATTTTTCATCGGTGTTATAATTACTCATTTCTCCTTTCTTATTTATTGGTCCAAAATTTACTTCGACGGGGAGGTTTGGGCCTTTGACTTGTGTGGAATGAGAAGATCCTCTCGTCTCTACATTCCCTCGTTTGTCTGAGCTAGAGAGAGAGCAAAAAAGACCAAACAGGTACAGGATCAAACAAACACAGCTCATTTTCCCTCTTTCGCTCTCTTGACCCACAACTACCAAACTGGCAAATTCAGCATCGATTACTGTAAGACTCTCTTATCTTTGATTCGGCTTAATCTTGTCCTTTGTTTCTGAATTCATCCAATATTCTATTCATGTAGATCTTTAGTTTTCACTTTCCTTCTATTTCCACCACTTTGTCACCCACTGAATCTTGCTTGCTTTACTCAACTAAAAATTATATAATTTGCTGATTCTATTGGCGCTCGTGCCTCTTGAGCTTTGCGGGTCATTCACCATTGAAAAGTGGAAAGTTTCCTTTATCAATGACTTCAAAATTATTTTCATCACATGATGCATATATTTTCGAGTTTTGTTTATTAATTGTTGACCTACCTAGTTAAGGATGCTTGTGGCTTTCATTAGATTTCGGTGATTGTTTGATTAATTGAAGCCTATACCAGGACCATGTCAAGGACGGAAGTTTAGATTCAAGATATGGGGTGCGTGATTAGTCGAGAAGTCTCATCTGAGATAACCTCAGAGGTGAAAGAGGAGAGGAATTTGAGCGCTGAATCGAACGGGAAGATAGATGAAAACTCCACGGGGACAACCGAGGGGAAAGTGGTTGAGGTTCAGAACGTTGGCAACCAAAAGGAAGAGAGAGATGGTGATGATGGGACCCAGGTTCAGCAGCCCCGGAGCAGAAGGAGAAGGTCAAAGCCAAACCCAAGGCTAAGTAACCCTCCAAAGCATTTGCAGGGGGAGCAAGCAGCAGCTGGCTGGCCCCCTTGGCTTACGGCCGTGTGTGGAGAAGCACTCAGTGGGTGGATTCCGCGGAAGGCTGACTCATTTGAGAAAATTGATAAGGTGTGTTTGTGTTTGCCGGGAAAAACTCTATGTTTCTATTATTTGTGGCATGCATTGCATCGTGCAAAATCAGGAGACATTTAATCTTAACCTTGTGGGGCATGCTTGATCATGCTATATCTGGGCTATCTAATTTAAAGCCCAAGCTGCAACTTTAGAACCTTGCAACAGTAATATTGTCAATGCCCACGATGCATTATTGATTGCTTTCTTTGTATCAACTTTCTCTTCGTTTTTACATTAGATTGGGCAAGGAACGTATAGCAATGTGTACAAAGCTAAAGACATGTTGACTGGTAAAATTGTTGCATTGAAGAAGGTTCGATTTGACAATTTGGAGCCTGAGAGTGTGAAGTTCATGGCCAGAGAGATTCTTATTTTGCGAAGATTGGATCATCCCAATGTTGTAAAGTTGGAAGGTTTAGTTACATCAAGAATGTCCTGTAGTTTGTATTTGGTGTTTAATTACATGGAGCATGATTTGGCCGGACTTACTGCGAGCCCAGGAATCAAGTTCACTGAGCCTCAGGTTAGAACAGGTTTGCCTAGAAAATTTAAGAAATAGTTAAATAAACTTCTGTACACTTTCATTTCATACGAGAGTCTCTGATATTTGCAAGTACTGTGTTTCCTATTGCAGGTCAAATGTTATATGCACCAACTATTATCTGGACTTGAGCACTGTCATAACCTTCAAGTACTTCACCGTGATATTAAAGGATCAAATCTTCTTATTGACAATGAAGGAATACTTAAGATAGCTGACTTTGGACTGGCATCTTTCTTTGACCCTAACCGGAAGTTGCCGATGACTAATCGTGTAGTTACACTTTGGTATCGACCTCCTGAGCTGCTTCTTGGTGCCACAGAATATGGTGTGGGAGTGGACCTTTGGAGTGCAGGTTGCATTTTGGGAGAGTTATTGGCAGGAAAGCCAATTATGCCTGGTCGCACAGAGGTAACAATTAAATACCTTGTTTTTGACTAACACTATTTATCATTTAACTGATGCTGTGCCATAACTTGTGAGTTTCTAATGTAATTATGGGATTCTCTATCTTATAACGGGTGTGATGCTACAACAATTTCGTTTTCTCCAAATATCTGCATTCTATCTGCTGAGATTTTGGTAACTCCATTAGATTTCAATGCGTGAACGCCACCTTTTATTATTTTTTGAATGCTTATATAGGTGGAGCAACTGCATAAGATATACAAACTATGTGGTTCACCCACAGATGAATACTGGAGGAAGTCAAAGTTGCCTAATGCTACCTTGTTTAAACCTCGAGAGCCTTACAAGAGATGCTTACGAGAGACATTTAAAGATTTTTCACCTTCTGCACTTACACTTATGGATGCCCTTCTTGCTCTTGATCCAGCAGAACGGAAGACTGCATCAGATGCCCTAAGAAGTGAGGTGGGATTTGACCAATTATGTCATTATTAACTATTGTCCTTTACATGCTTGCGATGATAACAACAATCTTTTAGGGGTCTGATTCTTGAGTTTCTATGCCTTGGATGTATCTTAAACAATGTGCTGGAAATCCTGAATTAGTTTTAGAGGAAAATTAATTTTAGTCTTTATGAGCTTGATTCTGTGCCTTTCCTGGGCTTTGTCTATTAGGGTAAAGTATGCAGACACTGCAGAATTCTTGTTATGCGGATTACCTTGGAAGTTACTTTTCTCTGTGGTGTTTTACTGCAAATTAGAATTAGATAGAAGTAAATTTAGTTTCTTGATGGCATGGTTCATATAGCTATGGTAACAAGTGCATGAAACTATGAAGTGAAACTTGCCGTAAATCTGATGCGGATGGTATCCATAATAAGCATTGATGATCTTGAATAAGTCAAACTTATATCCCCTTATCCCCTTTGCTTGGTTCTTCTATCATTTTGCAGTTCTTCGCCACAGAACCTTATGCCTGTGATCCTTCTAGTCTTCCCAAATATCCACCAAGCAAGGAAATGGATGCTAAACGCCGAGATGATGAAGCAAGGAGGTATGTGTGCTCTTACGTTATCTTCCTGCATATAAGTCATGTTTTTCCCATGCAATCTTTAAGCTTTGTGACTGGGCATCACTTAAGGTGAGTAGATAGAGGGAGACTACTCCGTTTCTGAGTTTCTTTGGCTGGTTAAGCACCTCATTTAAATACCTCCACAGAATATCCATAGAATATCTCATACTAATAATGTGAAACTTAGACCTCCCATACTACCTAAATCTTCTCCACACATACATTGACATTCACAGACATGGTTCTATAGAAAGCTGTGCCTTTTAATTTGTTTGTTTAATATTTTCTAGTTATGATTTTGACATCTCGTAATATTTGACCAAATATGAAATAATTTGTCAATATGGATTTCAGACAACGAGCTGCAGGCAAAGCTCAGGTTGATGGTGCAAAGAAACTTCGAACACGTAATCGAGCTAAACCTAATCCTGCTCCTGAAGCCAACGCTGAGCTTCAATCCAATATTGATGTATGTCCAGAACCATTACTGCTATAGATAATTGTTCAAGTTTTTTAATTAGCACCAGGCTGGATATATTTAGAGATTGAAATTATCATATTGCTTTATGTGGGCCTTAATAACAAATACATTATCCCTATTCATCTGCTTCTCATTAATCATATCTGTTTTTATTTTGGAGTTATTTTGATTGGTTCGTTTTGTATGTGCGAGAAAAGCATGTTCTTGTAACTTTCAGTGAAAAATAGACTGATTATATTTGTTGCTACAATTTTTGTAACAGAGAAGGCGTCTAATAACTCGTGCAAATGCAAAGAGCAAGAGTGAGAAGTTCCCACCACCACATCAAGATGGACAACTGGGCTTTCCTTTGGGATCTTCACATCATATTGATCCAGATATCGTTCCTCCTGATGTCTCTTTTAGTTCAACCACATTTACCTATTCAAAAGAACCATTCCAAGCTTGGTCAGGTCCCATTGCTGCGCCCAAGCAGAAGAAACACGCTTCCGGTGATGCAGTTGATTTGTCCAAACATCGTACAAGTGCCCTCAAGGATAAACGTTAAAGGAAAGAAATTCATAGCTTTGATATATTCATTGCATTCTATAGAATCAAGCCGAGAAATTTCATCGTCTTTGCTGTCATATTTGGGTTGGAGTCCAAAAGCCGCCAAATCTGAATTGTCATCAGGCCCGTTGATTTGAAGTATTGCTTCACTCAAGTGCAAGGGTAAAATCATTTTTCCAATCACTCCCTCCTCTCTCCTATTTATCTTCTTTTTTGTATATTGCTTTATATGGATTTATACCCTCTCTTCTATGTTCAATTTGTTGATAGAGTGAACAAATTCCTATATGATGTACATGGCGATCATATCATGTCTATTGAGTTCCACGTGTTATTATCGGAGTACATTTTAAAGAAGTTGAAGATAAAATCCTTGAGATATTTTTTTGTCCTCTTTAGTCCGTGAGATAGGTAGCGCTCTGGTGGTACAGATGAACACTCTGAAATATGGGTAGGTTATCTTCAAATCCTTTACCCAAAATCCTTGAGGACGATTATGTCATCCCAGAAAATATCAGTATAATGTTCGAGTGGGGTTCTTATTTGTCTCATAAAGCTTTAGCTTCACCAAATGGCCCATGGTTCCAGACTTCCAGTTTTTGACAGGGAGATGATGTCCTCTACCTGTACAACGTGCTCCAAACAACTCGAAATCCTATTTGTATTGTGGAGCGTGCGTGATGAAGATATTCTCGGTATAGCAGCTTCGGAAGCTGCGTTGAACTAGGAAGCGTATCTACAGCCGAAACTTGAACTGACCTGGGTATAGTTGGTTGGAGTGCTGAGGAAGAAGATGAAGAACAGTGGTGTTTATACTAATTTGTTTACTAGTTGTGTGCGATCTGATGATGTCTAGGTTCACAATTTATCATGAATTAGAAACAAGATTGTATATGAAAATTAGTTGTTCAAAAAATAGGAAGGAAAAAAAAAATTAACGATCATATCGCTGAACAGTTTTTTTTTTTTAATTTTTTTTAATAACAGTGAATGGTATATATCTATCCAACTTATTATACGATAAGTTGATCGATGATGTGTTGATAACTTGATATTGATTTTATGTTAATGGCTCTCTCCTTATCAATCCCTTTGGAAGTTAATCCCATTTCCTCTTCTTTCCAATCGTTTTAACTGTTTAACTTGTGCATGATATTTGAGTAAATAATTAGGATAATACTTTTATTCTAAATATAAGATCTAATTTATGGATGTATTTTTGTTGGGAGTATAAAACACAATTTGAAAAAAAAAATCTTATTATTAAGAGCTTGTTTGTTATCACTTATCTGAATTGAGTTTATTATATAAGCATGATTCACGTAAATCGAGACAAATCTCCTCCACATATTTATCTCGTAGATCGTGAAAGCACTTCATAGACCGTAAAAGAACTTCGTAGACCGTAAAAGTTACCTCGTAGACCGTAAAAGCTATCTTGTAGACCGTGAATTACAATTCATAAGCACTTATAAAATTTTCATAAGCTATTCCAAACATGCTCTAAATATAGCACGATTATGAGTTCTATAAAAGAAAAAAGACTAAGGGCCGTTTAGTATGTTATAATTGGTTTTGATGGATATAGAGATAAGATTTAAAAGTATGTTTGGTATGTTATGAAAATTAGATCTCATTTTTATCTGAAAAATACCAAAATGCCCATATATGTTTTTTTTAAAAGAAAACATCTTCCTTCCTCATCCAAAACTTCTGACCACCCACCTAGACTCACACCATACCTTAGGCAATCAAAACCATGAACAAAATCTCAGAAATTGAAACTATGGAGCCACAAAAATCATGACAACATGGGAAGTACAAATAGAGCCGGGAAATCGGGCCAGCCCTTTTAAGCCCTTTTAAATCACAGGTCGGGCTTGAAAAATGGAGCTTCAAAAGAAAGTCATGCTTAAAAAGGCCAGCCCTGGAGGGCCGGCTCTTTGGCTTTGTTTTTTGTTTTAATTTTATTATTCTTCATACTCATGCCCTTGCTGACTCCTCCCTAAGAACCTTAAAAATTGCTAAATTTATATATGATGGTAATTTACTAATTCTTGATATTTTTACCCGTTAAACAGAGTCTACTACTTAAAGTGAAGTACACTCAAAATTCCTTGAAATTGATGATAGTAGCGAAGAAGATGAAAACGATAGTTTTCACAATCATGTTGCTTAGAGTGTTTAGCTTTTTGCCTTCTTATGCTTTGTATGAAACTATGAATTACTTGTACACAATATTTTTTATCTTTGATTATGAATTAATAACTGTATTTATTTTATTGCATGATGTGTGTAGACGTATAGTTAAATTTTGTGAAAATGACTTCTGGCCCTGGCCTTGATGCTTTCGGGCCGGGCTTTTAAAAACAACAATTTTTCTTTCCCCGGGCCCTTTTAGACCCTGGCCCGTCAAGGGCTAGCCCTAATTCACAGCTCTAAGTACAAATCACAAAGTCAAATCAAAGTAAGCTTTAACATAAATCTGCAAAATCCATAAACATATTATGGAGTGATCTGTCGAAGAAGAAATCAATGAACAAAGTTGCAGACCTAGCTGGAGAAATCGATGAACATCTGAACAACATGATCTTGCTGATGGTGATGGAGCCGGAGCTGAAGACGACATTGATCTTGTGTGGTTGAAGATGAAGGTCGGCTATCATTCGTCAATGGAGGTTAGGGGGAAAGATGAAGAAGACGAAGTCGATGGTGGGTGCGGTGGGTGGAGAAGAAGGTCGCTGGTGGGTGGGGAAGAAGCTCGCTGCTATTGGTGAAGATGAATGATGACGCGACGGAGTTAGGGATGATGAAAGATGAGAGGGGAAAAATGATTTTTTTGAGTTGAAATTGACAAATCTGAGCTTTTGACATGGAAATCGTTTCCATCAATCTTGATTTAATTGGTTTCCACATGGAAGCAAATTCCATGCTCCTAGATGTGTATCAAATAGGACAAAGGCATGGAATTGGCCTCCAATTCCATTTCCATGAGGTCAATTCCAATGTACCAAACGGGGCCTAATTGAATTTCAAATTTCTAAATTAGTGATTTCCAATTAAAATGAGTTCTTAATTTCAATACTCCTGTAGTCAATACGTATACTCTTATAGTCAATAAAACTAATTTAAGATTTTAAAATTTAAGTGGTATTTTTTTGTCTTTTTTCCTTCTATAAATATGTAACTATTTTTTTTAAAAAAATACCCTTGAGACAAATAATGGATTGTTAAATGAATTTTAAATTTACATTTCCTTGGGGGTGATTGGATAAATTGAGAAAGAAAAAATATTTTCTAATCACTCAATTATTTTTTATGTTTCTTGATATATGTGCATCAATATTGGGCATGTTTAAGAAAGCGCCGGGTGAAGCTAAAAAAAGCACGGTATGAAAGGAAAAAACATGGTAGGAGTAAAATGAGGTGTTTGAGTTGTCTTTTTTGTTTTCGAATGGTCTTTTAACCCAAAAGCTACTTTAAAAAAGAAGTCACTAAGATCTGTTTTTTATAGTGCAAATGAGTTTATTTCATCGTCAATTCAAACATAAATCACATTTACAATCTGATTTTTATCCTATCTTAAGTTTACAAAAGTCATATTAAAAAAAAAATCACTTCTTCCACCGTAAATCCACACGGGCTTATAATTGATGATACTACACTTATTTTGTACACTATAAATTATGGAAAATGTGGTTCTAAATGCTCCAACCACCATTTCAAATGAACTCTTAATTATAATGCCTCTCCTTCTTAAATCATGTTTATTGATACGCACCATCAATGGATTGAGGCATTTACATGAATTCTCATTGCTTCCCCCATTTCTAAGGCATTTGGGGACTGGACTTATAATACAGGGCTTGACTTTCGCAATAAGCAATGAGAATTTATGTGCTTTGAACTTTAGTTCATGACACACACACATTTTAGTTCATACGAGTGTTAAGTCTGTCAAATAAAAATTTTATGATTACATGATATCACAGAATTAAAAGTGACCAGAAAATTAAAAAAAAATTCTTTAAAAGGGTTTCTAAATAATATACGACATGGAAGAATGGACTATTTGGATAAAATGTAAGATGAGAATAGATAATTACGGTGAACTCTATTTTTTATACACTTCTGGGGGTTAGTGGTATGGGAGGCACTGCGCCGAACATTCTCTCCTCTTACATCACGGACTTGTTTTGGAGAAGATGCTAGAGACGGTGGGATGCAATTTATTTTTGAGAAAATCCTGCTTAGATTTCAAGAAAAAGAAAAAATATCTAAAAAGTTTTAGGGTCTATTTGGTATGAGGGGATGGGAATGGGGGCTTTTCTCCCCTCCTTTTGTTTGGATTGTTAAACTTTTAAGGAGGGGAGAATTTTTTTTTAAAATTTTCCCTCCCTTCCCCTCCAAAATTGGGGGAATTTGGAGGGAAAGATTAATGTTTAGATATATATTGACTAATATATCCTTACTATTTTATAATATTCCCACGGTGCCCTTTCCATTCTTTACCTAAAATTGTCACACATTTTATAATTATATTTATTTAATTTTTATAATTATAAAATTATAATTTTATGTATTGAATATCATTTATAATTATATTTTATTAAATATGTTAGAAAGTTATAAAATACAAATTAAAAGAAATAAGGGTAAAGTTGTCCATGTAAAAATGTTTTCCCTCCTTTCCTCTCATATACCAAACAAGTTAATGTCAAAATCCTTCATCTCCCCTCTCTTTTTGTCAATCTAGATAAGATAAAAGAAAATCCTTCTCAAACCCTCCCCTCCATCGAGCCAAACATACCTAGTGTAGATTTCTCTATTAAAAAAGTCTCAGTGTATATTTCTATATCAAAAAGTTCCCAGGGATCTTAATAACATAGATTGACTTGTCAATAGTCACTCTATGACTTGTCACTATAGTCGCATGTACTTGTTGACGGGAGCTGTTTTAGTTGATACAGATGAGCTTATTAATGGTTACATTATAACTTGTCAATATAGTGATATATACTTATCAATGAGAGTTAGTTTAGTTAACATATATAGATTTGTCAATGAGTACTCTATGACTTATCAATATAGTCATATGCACTTGTCAATGGGAGATGCTTTAGTTGACATATATGAGCTTGTCAATAATCACTCTATGACATGTTAATATAATCACATACACTTATCAATAATGTAAATTCATATTTAAAATCTATATTATTAAGGTCTTTATTAACTCTTTTGATAGAATAATCTACACTAAGACTTTTTTAATAGAACAATCTACACTTACACCTTTTTTAATATTTTTTCTAATTTTTAGAATCTTTGTGAGATTTTCCCTTTCTTTTTTGCCACCGTGGATTGCAATGTCTAGATGTAGGTTTTAGGTTTTTAGCACTAATCATGGTATTGTTATAATTTATTATATAAACCCGAATTATAAATTACAATCACTAAGATGCAGCTATCAAGCACTCTGAGAGCAATTTTGTTTCTTTTTAAATGCCTATTAAGCAGGGGCAGCGCATGGCATTTTAAGGAGAAAGGGTAACATGGTTGATTGAGAACCACAAAAAAGTTAACAAATTAAAATAAAACTTTTTTTACGTACTTTTACATATTTCAAGCGTGGTAAAAATATTTTTAAAAAGTTAAAACAAATCGATATATACATTATGTTATATCAATTTAGAAGCAGGCAATTTAATTAACTTCTTTACCTCTTCAATCAGATACACTTATGTAGAATTTTCTATTTCATCTTCATCCAAAAAAATAGACACATTATGATACAAAATTCGGCAAATAAGTTAGGAAAAATCCTATATAAAGCTATTTAAAATAGAAAAATTCTAAAGCAAGTGGGTAAATTCAGTAAATCTTTAATTAAATCATTAACCTAATTCAGGATTTTAAAATATAGTTAAAATGACTTTAATGCCCTCTTCTTTTTACTTTTTGATTTATGTGTGTGTGTGTATCAACATTAAAATTCAATAAAATAAAATAAGATTCATCTATATTTTAAATATATTAATTATCATCATAAGGAATAACGCAGTATGTTTTAAAACAAGGAGTTCATTTTATTAACATGAACAATTTTTTTCCTAAAAAAAACTAGAAAAAAGACAAAAACAGAACTTTGAAATTGTAAAATTTTAAATCAGTGATTTCTTAAAATGAGGTGTGAATTATTTATCAAGTTTTGTCATTCCTTTATCAACTCTTGATAACAAATCTGATTTGAGATTTTATAATTTTAAAGTTCTTTTTCTATATTTTTCCTAAAAAACTATAATATATGTCACTATAAAAATATTTTTTTAATAAATATATTAAGTATAAATTTTACTATATTTTTTGTCATATCTATACTTTTTTCTGGAAAGTTCTATATTTCAATATGTAAAGCATTTTATGAAATTTTAAGTGCATTTAATATCTTTTTGTCTAAAATATCCTTAAAAGTATATCAAATTTACACGTCAGGAAAATTAAAAATCATTTAATTGATATCAATGGTACTGTGATAGCATGTGTTATATTTTTTATTTTTTGCTGAAAATATTTTTGATGATCGTTTTAGAGCACAAAAAATTCTTTTGATTTAGTAAATCCTATTTTATTTAGTTATACATCAATGTTGTTATATAGAAAAAATAAATTCATAGAGCAATAAAACTCTTTTAAAAAGTGAGAGAAGAGAGAAGATGACATTAAAGTAATTTTACCCAAATTTTGAAATCCTAAATTGGGTAAATGGCCCAATTAAAGATTTGTCAAATTTACCAACATTATTTAGAATTTTCCTATTTTAAGTACCTTTATATAGAATTTTCCCAATAAGTTATGTTACCCACAAATTATTAATATTCGAATTTAATATTTTTTAGTTTCACGAAAAATACTATAATTGCCTATTGTTTTTATCTTAAGCTAAACACAAATTAGTATTTATTTAGATTAACATTAGATAATTAATTATGTGTTTTACAGGATATATATATATATATATATATATATATATATATATATATATATATATATATAGGAGAATAACAATAAAATCACGTCATAAACTAAAGTGAGATCAAATAAAAAGAGAAAATCTTCAATGTAGTTTTGAAAATACTATCTACTTCAACGTTCTTCTCTTATTTATAATGTCCAAAGTCAACAATGCACTCACGCTAAAGCATATTGTGGCTAAGATCATGTTGCTACTAGCATGCATATCATTGGCGCCACTTTTAATTAGGTTTATCGCATCCAAACAATCATTTCTCAAATAAACTTGTCAGTGTCAGCCATACCAAATCTATTGAAGTCTGATGAGACACGCCCTCAATTCTGTTACAACTTACAAGAGGATCTCCATTTGAGAAGCTAAGCATGAAAGCTTAAAAAATAGTACCACAATGATCTTTAATCACTCCTCCACACACTACACCTATGAGAAAAAGCTCCATCAACTTGAACTATAAGCCAACCATTCCTTAACTCCAATCGCTTCCCCACCCATCTTAGCTCTTCCAATAATTTTTTTGAAGTGAAGCCAAACGACTCCTAATTTATTAGATAGAATTTAAATTTAATTGTTTAAATTTTAGTTTAGGAAATAAGTGGCGTTGAGAAGAAGTCATGAAATACGATGTGATAAAACGCAGGGCAGGATCATTCTCGCTCCGCCAAGGCACGAACCAGAACACCACCTCAACACTCAACCGATTATCGTCCAAAGCGAATCTCTCTCTGTCTCAGACTCTCAGTTTCTTTCTCCCTCCAGAATTTTTTTTGACCGCAAAACTTGGACTCAGAGACAAGGCGGGCAATCTTATCAAACACAGTTGTTTCCAATGGAAGACACTAACACCATGTCTGCTAACAATGTGGCTCGCGCAATAGCAACTGCCCTCGACTGGAGCTCCACTCCCGACGCTCGAAAAGCCGCTGTCTCTTTTCTCGAATCTGTACTTTCCTTTCTCTTCTCCTTCTGTATCCGTTCTTCTGATCTTCTCCGCAATGCGTAGGGCAATTTTTTTTTATTTTTCTGGTTAAAAAATGGAAACACACCCCATGGTTTTATAGGAGATCTTAAAATTTAGCATCCATTCATAAATAGTTCGCATAAGCACTTGTAAAATTTGTGGTTGGGTTTGACAACTTCAGAACTATTACACGATCACTCAAGTTTTTGAACTTTCATTCTGCGGTTTCTGTTGGTTAAAGAGCACGGAATTTTACATTTTTTGGCTGCATTATTAATTTCTGACTTATATTATTGGATACTCAAAGCACAAGAAACCCTAATTAGCATACGGCAATCATGCTTGTTCAGTGAATGACAGACCGTAACAAAGAAAAGGTTTAGTATACCAGTTAGCACTGGGAGAGTTCATAGGCATAAATTTTTCCACAATATCATTTTCTGGCTTGCTATAAGATTACAACGGTGTATTTTTTGGTTGCATGGACTTATCTTATTGGCTGTCTTATATTAGATTGCGCTGTTCCAATTGAATATGATGGGTAACAGCTCGCAGATATGCCTCTAACTTTAAACCTATAACTCAATAAGCTGCGCCAAAGGAACTATTCTCTGCAGTTTGAGGAGTATCTATCAGCTCCTCAAGCTTTTCTGTATAAATTCCTATTTAGTTATTAGGTTTCTAAATCTATACATTTTTTCCTGGATTAGTGGTGTCTTTTTATGTAATCAGTTTTTGTTCACCTTAAGAGAATATACAATCTTTTTTAATTCCCTCTCAATGTTCTACAAAACATAATTTCTTTGTTTCTGTTAAAAGAAACGTATACAATTTTGGACGTCAATGAATAATATATTATAATGTTATTAAAAAAAAAAAACAGAAGAATGTGGAGAGAGGAGATTTTGCATGCAACAGATATTAGTGAAAGAACTAATCTAGTCTGTCCCGAATTTTACTTGACTGAGTATTTTGGAGGAAGCTTATATAGTTTAATTACTTCATGCTTTTAATTTTCTTAGCGCTAGTGGGGAACTTAGTGCTAGTAGCAGTTTGAGTTGATGAATAATCATACCTTTGTCAATTTACTGTTCAGTCATTAACATATCTTCAATTTCTTCAGATCAAAGCAGGTGACTTACGGATTTTGGCAAACACTTCATTTCTTTTGGTAAAAAAGGATTGGTCATCTGAAATTCGGCTGCATGCTTTCAAAATGCTGCAGGTTTATGCTCACATGCCTCTGCCCCTTCTTTGTTGTGGGGAATTTATTTTGCTTGTCATTTTTAAGCTCTATTTTTATTACTTATGCCTTCGTTGGTGTTTGAACTATATCCATTTACAGCATTTGGTGCGATTAAGGTGGGATGAATTAAGCCCTTCCGAGCGTAAGAACTTTGCAAATCTTTCTGTTGATTTGATGTCTGAGATTGCAGATCCTTGTGAAGAATGGCCTCTTAAAAGCCAGACAGCTGCCCTTGTTGCTGAGGTTTTCATCTTGATGCTCTCGATTTCATTTGTGTTGCTACTTATTTAATCATAATTTGTAGTTTTGCTGTCAAAAAACTACATTTGGTGATTGTTTTACAGATAATTAGAAGGGAGGGTCTTAATCTGTGGCAAGAATTGTTTCCATCACTGGTTTCTCTATCTGGCAAGGGTCCTATTCAAGTACATCCCATGTTACCTTGCTTGCTGCATTTAGTATTGTTGAGCTTGACTTCATTTCTTCTTGTACTAACAGTTTTCTCAATTGTTTCTATCATGCGTCAGGCTGAGTTGGTTTCAATGATGCTGCGGTGGCTCCCTGAAGACATAACAGTTCACAATGAAGACTTGGAAGGTCTGTACAGGACTTCCTTTAGTTTGCTTTTGTAGATGTCGGTGTGCCTTTGGTTACTGCAAAATGGGTGTAATATTTGGGCGTTTCCAACTTTGTGAATTTGATTGACTCGCATAATGGAGTGAACTGAGTTTTTCTAGTGAAAAACTTGGAGGCCCAATATTAGTAAGTTCCTGATTACTACAAAATGAGAGGACACAATATTTTGATGGGTGGAAGTGCTCTCCATGTGTCTGGCATATGCCCCTACCTCTACAATGTTATATTTTGTTCTTAGAATACTTCTTCATATGTGAAATGTTGTGTCCCCTGCTCACATGCATGTTGTTGTATTCAGGTGACCGGCGAAGGCTACTCCTGCGTGGGTTAACACAATCTCTGCCTGAAATTTTGCCTCTGCTGTACACTGTACATCTCAGCACTGAACCTCATAACATATTATCTTGTATAGCATGATTTTTTACGTTGTCATGGTTGTTGCAGTTATTAGAAAGGCACTTTGGAGCTGCTATTGAAGAAGCAGGTAGACAACAGATGGACATTGCAAAACATCATGCTGCTACAGTAACAGCTACTCTGAATGCTATAAATGCTTATGCTGAGTGGGCTCCACTACCCGATCTTGCTAACCATGGCATCATTAATGGGTATGAATCTTTCTTTTCCCTATTATCTGACTTAATTCATTGGTCTTGGTAAATAATTTGTATACCTGTCAACTGCTAAACAGTTGTGGCTTCCTTCTATCTGCGCGAGATTTTCGTCTTCATGCTTGTGAGTTTTTCAAACTAGTTTCCCCAAGGTATGCAGTATAGTTCTCTAGTTTATTGATGCGTGCGTGCTAACAGTTTTATTTTATTTACCATTGATCAATGGTTCAATGAATTACTTTCATTTGTGATTGTAGGAGGAGACCTTCTGACACATCTGCTTCTGAGTTTGACTACGCTATGAAAAGCATCTTTCAGATTTTGATGAACATATCGAGAGAATTTTTGTACAGATCTGAATCAAGTCCTGGGGCCATAGATGATGGTGACTATGAATTTGCAGAATATATTTGTGAAAGTATGGTGTCATTGGGTTCGTCAAACTTGCAGAGTATTGCTGGAGATGGCACCATACTTCCTCTTTACCTAGAACAGGTAGTTAGGCATTATAACAACGTTTATTTAAGCGGCTAGGATAATAGAAGACTTCTCAGGTGAAAAAAGGAAGGCTTCAACTACAGGACTTTGAAAACATAATTTGCTCAAATCACCTTGAAACCCTAATATTGTATATCGCCCAAATTCGTCCTGGTCATGCTTTGACCTGCATCATAAGTTACCGGTTTCTCATTGTGACATCTCCTTGAAATTCCTGGTTCAACTGCCTATAGAAGGAAACTCCGCCCCCCTCCCTGGCACTACTGGAAACACACTGGGCCTGGTTCTGCCTTGTTATGATTATTGTTCACATGTTATCCTTCCGTTCCAATCCATGCTCTAGTCTTTATATCACTTGATCACTGAGTGACATGAAGAGTAATATGTTGATGGGTACATTATTTGGCTTTGTTATGTGGATATAAATGGGGGTAGGAGTTAGTTAATTATGATTTAGATATGTGTGACTTGATCCTTAGGCTTTAGATTATATAAATAAAGGGGCCTAAGATTCTGATTATCTTATTTTGTTGCATACTGACAGTTAATTGAATCTGATTTCTCTTATTCTCCTCTGTTTCCTCTTTTCCCAATCTCTCTCTCTTTCTCTCTTCCTACCCTTCTACCTACATTAGGCTTTTTATTTGATATTTTTGATCTGTGTGGTGTATGCAGCTTGACTTTTCTCTGTAGGTCTGAACATGCATAATGCAAGTCAGTGGGGTTTTGGCTTATGTCTTTTTGGCAATTTTGTCATGTGCATTTCTGGGAATGTGAAACTTTTTAGTTACTGTTCTCTACGTTTTCCTTGTTAAATTAATATTTGAGGTGTTGAAATGCTGTTTAAGCCATGTTTTGCTTTTTTTTCCCCTTCTCCCCACCAGATGCTGGGATATTTTCGACATTTCAAGTTTGCAATTCATTTCCAATCCCTGCACTTTTGGCTGGTAAGTATGAATATACCTATGAAAGCAATTTCTGAAATTGTTTCTTAGTCAAGGCTGCATATCAAGTGATTATCTCTTCCTTTTCTTCTCTTGAATGTTTACTTATAGGTGCTGATGAGAGATTTAATGTCAAAGCCAAAAAACTCTGCAAACTCAGCTGTGGATAGTTCAGCTACTGGTGGCTCTGGCTCTGGCTCTGGAGAGGGTGAAAATGTGAAAAAAAAGATTCTAAGTTTGGTGAATGACAATTTTTGTGGGGCAATTTTGGATACATCTTTCCCTCGCATGCTCAAGAAAGAAAAGCTTCTTCCTGAAACTGCTGTTTCTTTAGGTGTATTGGAGTTGTGGAGTGATGATTTTGAAGGGAAGGGTGAATTCAGTCAATATCGGCCTAGGCTGGTATGTTTTACAGGCATATATGTTAATATGAACATTCTAATATAGTTCCAGGGAGATGATGGATTATGTGAATGCAGTGATCCAATGATTGAGACTTTGTTTTGGTGGAGTAAGATGTTCTGTCTTTAAATATTGAAAGCATCGCTGATGATGCCACCTCTTCTGTATGGCATGCTGATTGGCAGATTATTCTTTACTTATTATAGAAGGAACTAGTTGAAGGCTTAAAGCCACTAAGTGTGGTTTGGTGATGAGAGGCTGGGGTTTTGCTGGCTTGGGCTTGCATTCACACTCACGCTACACATTTGAGATTTACATCTTGATGCCTTTCTGCATGCAATGTTTGACCTTGTGTAGGTTTGAAGGAGATTCCTAGTTCTATTTAGTGCATATTTAAAGGAGATTCCTAGTTATGTATTGATAGGAACCCAAGCATCTTGGAGAACCACACCTAGGGTTAGAGAGCCAATAAACTTAAGTACCCTATCAATCAACCCGTACTACTTGATGTGGGACTTTGACAGCCCATATTACCTTGGTCCCTATCAATACACCTTCCCCAGAAAGCCAATGTCTTGGCGGCTTCACTCAGCGGCACTTCACTCGGCCTCCTTGCTGGTCAAAACCCTCCATCGGTAGCCCTCTCCAGTCCGTCAGCCACCGGCTTTGATACCAAATGATAGGCACCCAAGCACTTTGGAGAACCACACCCCAAAAGCTAGCTATCAGGGTGGGAGAGCCATGGCACTTAGGTACCCCATCAAGCAACCCATACTATTCGATGTGAGACTTTGGTATCTCATACTACCTTGGTCCCTATCATGTATAAAAAAAAATGTATAAAAAAAAGGAGATTCTTAGTTCATGAGTTATAAGAAAATTCACAGTTTCTTAAATATGTCATCAAAACTTTAAAAAAGGCAGAAAATAAGATAGAGAAAATTGTGAAATTGAAATTGAATTTGATTTTTAATTCTAGACATTCAATCCAGTACATTTTGGTAAAGGAGGTGGATACACAATAAAGGAGAAATCAATTTATGGATAAGTGTAATGCAAATGATTCAGATTCTGGTTAATGTAGGTATTACTATAAACATTATTACTGTGAATATGTTTACTCTTTTGATCTTTTCTTGTTACCCCGGTTCTCTTTAGTTCAACTTCTAAATATCTACTACTGGCGAATATTTCTTCATAACAGTTGGAGCTGATTAGGTTTATTTCATCTTACAAACCTCTGATGGCTGCTACTAAAGTTTCGGAAAAAATTAATGCAATTATTATGAACCAGTTGCATTCATCAGCCCCGGCTCAGGTTAAATGACTGTTATTCAACTTCTCAATTAAATGGTTGTTAATATTTTAATTTCTATCAGCTTAATTTCATGATATGTTATAATTGCTGATCATGGGTTCTGCTTTTCTTACATCAGGACTTAGCTGTGATGGAAAGCATGCAGTTGTCTTTGGAGAATATTGTTAATGCAGTTTTTGAGGGTTCCAATGAATTTGCCAAGGCAAATGCTGAAGTTCAGCTTGCAGTTTGTAGAATATTTGAAGGTTTTTCTTTGAATTTTCCATAACCTATTGCTGTATATTGGTTTTGCTTTAGTGTTAATTCCTTAATAATTCTGGCTATTTTCCACGAAGGCTTACTTCAGCAACTTATTTCTATAAAATGGACGGAGCCGGCCCTTGTGGAAGTACTTGGTCACTATCTGGATGCTATGGGTCCATTTTTGAAGTATTTTCCAGATGCAGTTGGGAGTGTTATCAATAAACTATTTGAGCTTCTGACTTCCCTTCCTTTTGTCATCAAGGTTCCTTGAACAATCTCCTTTCCACTATACTTTTAATTTTAATTACAGATAAACTATTAGGTTTGCTGGTTAAAAGACTATATTCCTCTTGGTAGGATACTTCGACATTTAGTGCACGTCATGCAAGGCTACAGATATGTACGTCATTTATCCGTATAGCAAAAGCTGCTGACAAAAGCATTCTGCCTCACATGAAGGTACATTGTTTATTTGTTAAGATGGTTGCTAAGCATGGCAGTGAAATACTAAATGAATGGAACTGGCTTTTGTCCACCTGGCACTGACACTAAATTTAAAAAGAGGAGGAAAAATGTTGTTATGGAAATTTATTAATCTTGATAAACTTTTGAATAAATCTCTTCTAGGACTAAGTCATGATGAGAGACCAGCGCCTTCAGCAGCATTGCTGAATTCGCTGGAGTATATTTTATATGTTCAGTTAATTTGAAGCAGGCAAAAGCTTCTTTTTGGTAATGTATATATTAAAATTGAAAATTTAATTTCTCATCTTTCATAATGAGATTGATTCTGAAGTCAAATCTATTACGCTTCACTTATCCTTCATTTGTTTCATTTTTTGTTTTCTTCCTTTTCATTTCTAATGTAAAATATATAAAATACATTTTATTAACTCCGAACTATTTTTATCTTAGATGTCCAGAAGGTTCATCTTTCTAAATGTGTGTTCCAAGAACATTTTTTACAGTGTGTCCATTTTATTATCAGCCTGTTATTATGTTACCTGTCTGAAAATGTCAATGTGCTAATTAATTTTGGCCCCTCTATCTTGGCAGAAGGCATTCCGTCAAGATTAATTTGTTGAACTTGACTGCTTTTACAATTGGCATAGATTTGTTTCTCACCAGTCACCACATTGGGTTTCACTTTATACACTTGAGATCATTTTCATACCCTTACGATATTCTCAAGTTAATATGCCCAAGGCCTGGGGCATACTTTGTGAAATTTCAATATTTTTTTAACTCTTACATTTTTCTGTAGGACATTGCTGATACCATGGCCTGTTTGCAAAAGGATGGCCGTTTGCTTCAGGGAGAGCATAATCTTCTGGGTGAAGCTTTTCTTGTTATGGCTTCTTCTGCTGGGTAATCATCCAACGATAACTCTGTATAATATATCTGTTGTACCTTCCCTTACTAGTTATTTCTTAATTTGGCACAGGATTCAACAACAACAGGAGGTTTTAGCCTGGTTATTAGAACCTCTGAGCCAACAGTGGACACAATTGGAATGGCAGGAGAAATATTTGTCCGATCCACATGGGTTGATTCGCCTGTGCTCAGAAGCACCAGTTATGTGGTCAGTTTTTCATACTGTGACATTCTTTGAGAAGGCACTTAAGAGGAGTGGCATGAAGAAAGCTAATTGGAATTCAGAAAACAGCTCAACACCAAATTCCACTTCTTCAAACCCAATGGCTTCTCATATGTTATGGATGCTACCTCCTCTCTTAAAAGTATGTGTACAGCCCTTGAGACAGTGGTCATATTAAATTTATTTAATTGGAAGCAAAAGGATCACGCTTGGTTTTGATCTTATCTTTTTTTTTGTATTAAGTATTAATAATTGTAGCATATTTGATTTTTCCAGCTTCTCCGCGCTATACATTCTCTTTGGTCCCCATCTGTATACCAAACGTTACCTGTGGAAGTCAAAACTGCAATGAGCATGAGTGATGTTGAGAGATTCAGTCTTCTTGGAGAAGGAAACCCTAAATTGTCAAAAGGTTCTTTGACATTCATGGATGGATCTCAGGTCAATATGAGTAAGGAAGGACATGCAGAACCAAATGAATCTGATATACGAAATTGGTTGAAAGGAATCAGAGACAGTGGGTAAGCATGCATGAGAAGAAAATTATTTATCTGTTGTTGTTCATTATGTGCATTTATTTTGCAGTACTAAATCCTTGGCTTATTTTTTGATAGATATAATGTTCTGGGCTTGTCGACAACCATTGGTGATTATTTTTTCAAAATTTCTGATGTGCATTCTGTTGCTGTTGCCTTGATGGAGAATACACAGTCAATGGAGTTCAGGCATATAAGGCAGCTTGTTCATTCTATTTTGATTCCTTTGGTTAAACATTGTCCTCTGGATATGTGGGAGATTTGGCTCGAAAAGCTGTTGCACCCATTATTTATCTATGCTCAGCAGGCTCTCAGCTGTTCATGGTCTAGTCTTCTACAAGATGGTAGAGCAAAGGTTCCAGATGTTCATGGCATTCTCGCTGGGTCAGACTTGAAAGTAGAAGTGATGGAGGAAAAACTTCTCAGGGATCTCACACGTGAGATGTGTTTGCTTCTTTCTGTTATTGCTTCTCCACCACTTAACGTTGGACTCCCTTCTTTAGAGCAGTCTGGGCATGTTAATCGTTTAGACACCTCTTCTATGAAAACCTTGGATTCAGTTGCATCAAGCTCTATGGTTGGGTATGTTATCTTGTTATGGAACCTTTTGCATTTGCATTTTGCAATGTTAGCATTCTGGCTTTTTTTTTCCCTCACAAGTCTTGTATATGACAGTTTCCTTCTGAAGCATAAAGGTTTAGCACTGCCAATGCTGCATATATGCCTAGAAGCTTTTACATGGACTGATGGTGAAGCTGTGACAAAAGTTTCCTCGTATTGTTCTGTGCTGATAGTTCTATCAATATGGACAAATTGTACAGAACTTGTAGAATTTGTTGCTAGAGATCTTTTTACTTCCATTATTAAGGGTTTAACCCTAGAGTCAAATGCTATAATCAGTTCTGAGTTAGTCAGCCTCTGTCGTGAAATATTTGTGTATCTCTCTGATAGACACCCAGCTCCCAGACAGGTTAGTTTGTTCTATCTCATGTTGCCTATGGGATTTAGTATATATTTGCAGAGAAGAGATATCTAACATATTTCCTTTCTCTTTTCAGGTTTTGCTGTCTCTCCCCTCTGTCACCCCCCATGATTTACTTGCTTTTGAAGAAGCTTTAACAAAAACAGCCAGTCCAAAGGAACAGAAGCAGCATATGAAAAGCTTGCTTCTGTTAGCAGCTGGAAACCAATTGAAAGCTCTTGCAGCTCAGAAAAGTGTGAACGTCATCACAAATGTTTCAAGTAAGTGATTACTTTTTTTTAGAGCCAACAAAGTGATTACATGTCTTCGTACTTCTTTTGACCTCTGGAAAGTAGAGTTTGACATTTGATAAATTACTCCCTCCAATCCTAAATATAAGATAAAGTTGATTGTTTTGAAGATATTATGAAAGCTAATTAAATCATTTTAAAATATTTATATTTATCGTTTTTTCTCCAATATAGTATAAACTGATATATAATCTAATATTATATAACATATATGATTAAGTAACTTATTTAGTTTCTTTAATTTCTCCAAAAAAAGTCAATTTTATCTTATATTTAGGACCGGAGGGAGTACTTCTTTTGACCTCTGGAAAGTAGAGTTTGGCATTTGATAAATCACTGCAGTTTCTGTTAAGCCTATATCTTGGTAGTAATTGTTTGCTGATGTAGTTTAGATTTGACGCATCGGGCTCAATCTAATGATTTCTCCTTAAATATTCACTCTATAAAGTCTCTCAATTTGCAACAAAGTATTGAGACTAAGCTTCTTTAAAAGAGGGATTAATCTTGGCTGAGTCTAGGATCTGCGATACTTCCTCTAATTCATAATATAGGGCATTTTAACTAATTAATGGGAAACAAGAAGTGGTAGTTAACTTATTAAATATGTCCTAAATTAAAAAATTTGTGCACTTTTACCCTTGTTAAAAAATGTGTTTGAAAATTTAATGAGCGGGTTAACTTGAAAATGAGCATTAATTACAGAGACAAAACTGAATAATAAGCTTTAGTTACCTTATAAGTGATTTATATTCTAGACCAAACTATTCTTCTAGACGTAGATTGGAGGGAGTATCTACTTTTATTGGCTATATTCAACTTTTAACCTCTTTTCCCTGTCATTCAGCGAGGCCGCGCAGCTCATCTTATGCTTCTGAATCCAAAGTTGGTGATGAGGATGGTGTGGGACTGGCAGCTATCTTGTAATAGTAATCTGAGCTCATGACAGGGTGTGTACAGAAACGGGCTCATGCTGAGTTTGGGGTTTCTTTGCCAAACTTTGGAGGCTACAAACCCCTCTAACATAAAGTATGATATTTTTGGGTGGAAGTACGAGATTTTGTGTCCTTCCTCTCTTGGCTAATAGAAACATAAAAAACAGGTTAAATTCTTTATTTGTAATATGTATAGTATATTTCTCATACTGGAACAGCAATTGGCAGTGTGGTCTAATTAATAAATTTTATATAATATTTTCGAGTGCATCCTAGTCCTAAATTTTGCTAGAATTCTATAGCAGTCTGTGATTATGATTCCTTTTTCTTTTCATGGTTTCTTTATAGCATTAGCAGAAGACAATATATGTTGAGGTGGACAGAATAATTTCGCAGCAACGGGGTGTTGGATCGCTTTGATGATCCAATATTTTGTCTCATTCCCACCGGAATTTGCGCTTATACGGTCTTCTGGCCTTGAAAGCTAATGTTGCGTCTGCTTGTTGAAATATTCATCGAGTTTTTTGTGAAGCAAAATAATTGTGCTTGATATATTATGAAAAGAAATAAATATTTCATTCTACGGTTCGAGTTTAGTTTCTGACCCACGAAAAAATTAAGTAAAAGCGATATGTTGGTAAAAAAATTGATCTAATAATGATCATAGTACTTCATGAGGATGGGCGTTAGACTGTCTTGTAGAGAAAAGAAAAAAACAGAATAAGATATAAAATAAAAGTCATTTTAAATTATTATCATTATTTTTATTTTTGTCTGGGTGGAAAATGAAAAGGAAACGAATGGTCATATTGCTCTTGATAGAAATGTATAATAGTTTATGGATAAAAAACTGTTCAAAAATTACTTTGTTACCTACGAAAGTGAACTCCCCTATTGAAATGCTTTTACATAATTTAACAAGTCAAAATATTATTTTTTTACTTCGTAGAATAGAGATGGGAATGCATCTTATGTAAACAGAGAAACAGCAATGGATTTGGAATATTTTGCGATTAATGATTTGAGGGTATAAGTGTCCCGATCAAGTATTTGATCATTATAAAGTTTTCTTTGGGGATAGGATAACCTGAGGGAAAGATCCTAGGAGGCCATTGTTCTTTTTTTTTTTTTTTTTTTTTTGTTGCCATCCCTAGGAGGCCATCGTTAATGTACTATCCCGAGTTATTTTCACCCGGAAAAAAAAATGAAAGAAGAACAAGATAAGGAACTCATCTGTTCTGATTTGCATGCGTGACAATGGCATCGGGATAAGGTAAGAATTAAAGTTAAAAAAAAAGGTCCAAGGACAACACGCTCCTTTTTTGTTTTAATATTATTATCATAAGGTCGGGATTTATGACGACCACTCCCAATATTAGGTGCTATCTTCTTATGGTTTAACGTTGACCAATGGTTATCAATATCAATTACTTTTTTAAAATACTTTATGATAATTTAAACCTTAAACTTCTATCCTAATTAAACTAAATTACTGATGTTATTAAAAATGTGAAAATGATGAAGAGCTGCGTTTATTCATAATTCATTAATAGAATAATTCTTATGTTGGAAAACAAATAATGATATTGTTATAGCTATTCTTTCGAATTCAGAAAACTTTTCCGGTCAAAAAATTCAGTAAACTTTTAAATTATTATCTGTCCACCAATGTATTGTTATAGTGTATAAGGAAAATAGAGAATAAAATCTCCTATTCAAATCTCACCAATAAAATTTTCAATTGAAGATTTTTTTCCTAGTTTTCTCTATTATATAAATAAAATAAATTAATATTTAATATAATCGAAATAACTTTTTGGTCGTGGTCGATATTGTGGGTAATTTTTCATTTTTTTTTTATTTCTACACATTTGTTGGGCTCCGTGCAACCTTATTTTTATTCTCTCAAATTTTAAAACAATATTTTGGCAAAAAAAAAAAAAAATATATATATATATATATATAATATAGAAGAAATAAATCATAAATGTTTATGATGAATGATAAGATATCGATGACCCTCTGCCACGTTCATTACGGTGTACGTGTAATGAACTAATGATACAGAAGCCTGCTTATATTCTACTCATATAGGTAAACTTGGTTGAGTTTCCGTATTAAATATGAAAACAAGGAACATGGCTGCAACATATATGAATATGACTTGTGATGTTGCGAGGAATAAATCCAATACACACATCTGCATTCATTATCTTCTTTGCCTGATAAGACCACCGAATAGACGCTGACACGGGCCCGGGCATTCATTTCCTTGCCACCAAATTTCCATTCTCACGTGGATTTTTGCAACCTATGCCCCTGTCCTTGTATATGTCATTTACATATAATAATAATATTCATAAATTATAAACGGTGCATACTATTCATAAATTATAATATACAATAATGCAATTTTTTTATTATTTATAAGTCCATGCTTGTTTGAATTAACATCTGGTTTTTGTAGATTACAGTTGGGTAAAAATTAATTACTATACTATTTATGACCAATATCCCCATAAATCAGATAGAATCTCACTGTACATGAATTCTATCCTATTCCTTGTTTAGAATATAGAATATAATTCCTAAAATATCCGGAGTAGTCGTTCCGAAAGTTTGGCGGCATCGTAGTCGACGGTGATTTGTTATGGTACCCCGGCAAATATTATATCGTCGACTATATCTGCTGTGCCACCTACGCACCGTCCGATTTTAAAATCTCAACTTCTATTTATGTAATGAACGGCTGGGAATGCGTTTACAGTTTAGCGGGATCTGTTTCAATTATGGCTCACGAGTCATGACCTTCCCTCTCCAGTATCCGTCTGTGTCCTACGCAACAAACGTCACACGGTTCGCTTGATTTCTCTCTCTGCTTCAGCCCACGATTGCCTTCCATTATCTGTCCGTTTTCAGAGCTTTCATCACCCTGGTACTCTCTGTTAGAGCTTCCCTGCGAACGAGATTTCTGAAAAGGACCATAAAAAATCTTTCTCAATTATTGTCTCCTTTTTCCGATCACCTTTATCGTGCTTGTGGTTAGATTTTATTCTCGCAGCTTTTCCTTCCTTTTTTATGTTGTCCATTTCCAGAGCTTTCGTCGTCCTGGTGTTTTCTCTCGAATCACCTTAAAGAGTTGAAGATAATCCAATTTTCGCTGAGTTCGGATAGAGATAGATCCCCTAGCTTTCTCTGTTCAAAGTTTGGGACCGCGTCTTTCTATCCAATTTGATGAAGAGAAGCCTGTAAAGCCTCTCACAATGTATTAGCACGCTCCTAGAAAACGATTTGGTGAGCAATTTGCTTGTATGCTACGCAGCCATACTAACGAATTATTTGTTTCAATCTCGTTCGCCATTCGTTGTATAAGAATTTCACCGGACTTTGATCTTGTATGTCAAAGCTTACCAGATTCCTAATTAGGACTCTTACTATGCTGCACATTGCGATTTCCTGGATTTCTTTGTTGATTTCTACGCATGTTCTGGTGACTTTGTCATGAACATTATTTTTTGCCAATGTTATAGAAGCTTATTTGCACTAGTACTTGTATGTCGTATTTCGAAGTAGGTCTTGGTTGTAAGATCTTCTCTTTTATCATCGGATGTTTACCTTGTATGTTTTTCTAATTGCAGATGCTTCCTTTGGTAAAATCCGAAGGTTATTAAGATGGACAGCCCGGAAACATAGATTTGGAGATTCCAAGTACTAAGTGAATACAAAACTTTGTAACTCAACAATAATTTGAAGGTTTCGAGCTGCCTGTTTCTTTGATTGTCCATTGTAGAGGCCTGATGAAATGGCTTTTGATTTAAGTTCCGTTTTTCCGAAATTGCAACTGCTAATGACTTCTGATCATGCTTCCGTGGTCTCCATGAACCTATTCGTGGCACTCCTGTGTGCTTGTATTGTCATTGGCCATCTTCTCGAAGAGAATCGATGGGTGAATGAGTCCATCACCGCCCTTTTGATTGTAAGTGTTGGCTTTCAATCGAAAATAGCTATACGTATATAACTGTAATGTTGAGGATGCATGAATTCTTCGTTAATCATTTTTATTAGTATTATTACTTTTTTACCCACTCACAATATAATGACTGATATTTATATCAATTGCTGGTAGGGTCTTTGCACTGGCGTAGTCATTTTGCTGATAAGGCATGGTCGAAGCTCGCATCTTCTTGTTTTCAGCGAAGATCTTTTCTTTATATACCTTCTGCCACCTATCATATTTAATGCTGGGTAAACTTTATCCACTATCTGTTTATCTGATGGGTTATCAGTATATTTGAAGCTGTATTTGTCATTATCTACATGGAACTGATAAACCTTTCACTGTCTTGAGAACCCTTCGCTAATGAAAAGATGAAAATCCCATTATTTTCTATCCGAAAGTGGTCTGAAAACCCAGATTTTCCCTAATAATATAACAAATATAATAAATGCTGCACGCCTTCAAGTTTTTTCCCTCCAAAAGCAATTTTTTAGTATAAGCTTTTTGAGATTTATGTTTAACAGTTGTGCTTATTCACAGAACATTTTTTTAGTTCTTGTTACATAATGGTGTAGAAACTTTAGGAGCTAATTGCTAATGTGGCTTCTTGTATTACTCTGTTCACTTGTTTTTAGTCATCAGCCTTTATACCAATGGCTTAGGAATTTGGATTACAATTATGGTGTGACTTTTTTTACCCTCTCAATAATGTTGAAAAATATTAAATCTTAATTTACTTGGTCATCATCGTTTCTAATTTACTTTTGTTGATATGGCAATAGAGCTCAATGGCATTGTGTCATCAAGGTAACCTACTCCATTTGGTAAAATAAGGCTCGTTCTTGTTGTTGCTGTTGCTGTGTATGGTAATAGTCACAAAACAGATAATCTGTTTGCGTTTTACCTAACTTGTAAATTTGGAGCATATTTGTGTTGTGAAATACTCCAGATTCAAATGGTTTTCCCACTTGAAAAATCCACTTCAGCACTGTCTTCCCCTTGAACTTTTAATTTTTGTCTGGTTTATTGTTAACATAATCGTGTGTATGGCAGATTCCTGTTATTATTTTTTTTACTAAACTCTTTTCTGTAATGTATTCCAGGTTTCAGGTGAAAAAGAAGCAGTTTTTTGTAAATTTCATCACTATTATGCTGTTTGGTGCTGTTGGTACATTAATATCTTGCGCCATCATAACTTTTGGTATGTATGCCTTGTTTCTTTACATGAATCTGACAGAATAAAGAAAATGAGTAAATTACTTTCTCCTCCCCCGGCAAACATTCCTCTCTTTTCTATTGTGAAAATGTACACAAATCTTTCTAAAATATTATTGCAATACTCTCAGGAATAACATGCGTATCTATTTTCTTTTTGAAGTTATGTTTTAGCTTTTATTTTAGTGTTATATATTTGTGTTGAAAAGTATAAATTTGAGGCTAAAATATGCTTTTAATCCTTTAAGTTTTACATGAAGTATACTTTTGGTCCCTTAACTTTATAAAGTATACTTTTGATCCTATATTTCTAACACCATTAATGTTGCTAGCGGAAAATGTTGACTCAACAAACTCAAGTGATGACTGTGCTGCTAACAAAGCATATTTAAGTTTTAATTTTTTAATATAATATATTTAGATTATTAAAATAAAATAAACCGACAAATCACTGCAAATGAAATTGAGATTTTGATATTTAGATTATTAAACTAAAATTTTTTAATACAATCAAGATTTTGATATTGATTGTCATTAAGTCTTTAGATATTTTTCAATTTACACATATTTCAAATTTAAAATTAATAGTATTTAATTACACAATCATCACTTAAGTTAATTTACACAATTATCACTTGAGTTTGCTGCGTCAACATTTCCTTCAGCAACATTAACGGTGTTAGAAATATAAGACCAAAAACATACTTTATAAAGTTAAGGGACATAAAAGTATTCCTCATGTAAACTTAAAGGACTAAAGGTGTACTTTAGCCTAAATTTGAGTATTTCTATATTGATCAAATGCATGTTTAACACTCATTATATGACATGAATAATAGGATAGAGGTATTTTGGTCAAAGTAGTTACAACTGTAGCTTATATTTTGTTGCAGGGGAGGCAATATAGAACATCTTTTGATCTCTGGAGAGGAGTGTAGACTGTAGACTTTTAAAATAGAAGCGAGGATTTGTATAATCTGAATACCCCAAAGTGGAGGAGAGTCTAATTCACCCCAAAAATAATTCGGCATCACTGATTTCTAGCTTGTAGCTGGGCTGGTTTTAAAATTAATTTAAAACTTGTGCAAAAAGTAGAAATAATTTATCGAATTGGCCATGGTGCCATGCAACAAATTGTCTAGTTATGACTAATATTAGATGTATTGTTTCAGGTGTTTCACAAAGTTTCAAACAGTTGGGCATTGGTTCACTTGATATTGGGGATTATCTAGGTAATTATTTAATTTGTCATTTTTATGCATAAGCCAAATTGTGATTCTGTTAGTTACTAAGTTCCATAACTTTCAGCAATTGGTGCAATATTTGCCGCAACGGATTCTGTGTGCACATTGCAGGTATGGATCAATATATGTTTTGAAGTCTTCCTGGCAACTAAGATGGCATTGTTCATTGCCTAACTTAGAAATGATTGTGTAGGTGTTAAATCAAGACGAGACACCTTTACTCTACAGCCTAGTGTTTGGCGAGGGTGTTGTGAATGATGCGACGTCTGTTGTGCTTTTCAATGCAATCCAAAGCTTTGACCTCAACCAACTAGACTCTGGAATTGCTTTAAAATTTCTTGGAAACTTTCTGTACTTGTTTATTGCAAGCACATTGCTCGGTGTTTTGGTAACGGTCATGCTCCTTCTAATTCTCTCATGAACACATGCATGCAAACACTGAATGACAAGATCTGTATCAACTGTTGGCACGCATATACTTGTTTGTATTGCTTAGGCTCTGACCTAACTTATCTGTATCACCTTGCAGACTGGCCTGCTTAGTGCTTATATTATTAAAAAGCTATATATTGGCAGGTATTTTCTTAACGGAATTATCTTTACTATTTCTGTTTGATAATCCTTTGTAATATGAATGTTTATAGAATTGGGAATTAGGGTAGAAGAGAAGAGGATTTAGAGGGTTGAAGAAGAAGAAGTAGAAGAGAGTAGAGAGATAGAGAGAGAGTAGAGTGGTCTGAATAGTGCAGAATCTTATTAGCAATGCAAAACTATCCAATACAATGTGATTAGGCCCTTATTTATAGGCTAGAATAACTTAATGACCAAGCCAAACTAAAACTAACTAACTAATGAACTAATTCTAACGGCTAACTCTGACATTAACTAACTTTTAAGTCTATTACATTTATATATCAATTCCCCTTCCTAAAACATCCTTGCCCTCAAGGATGATTGAAAACAAAAGACAAATCTGAACCTAAAAAATACAATCTAATAGAGTGAAACCAAACTAAAAACTTAAGCTTTTAATTTCTGGAAAATCTTCAGCCAAACAGTCTTGACTTCTGTGACTTGATCCTTGCAGCACCTTCCCTGTTTTTGTACTGGGAGAACAAATTCTCCCATAAAGCATTCCAGTTAACTTGCCCTTAAACCAGATCTGAACCTTAACTCTTGTTGGAGGAACTTGAATAGTTGAAACCCAGTGGTGAGACAAATTTGTAGACTTCATAAATGTAACCCATTGCAGCAACGAATTTAGGCCATTTTTTTCATACACACAGCCCATATACTGATCTGATAGTGTCAAACTTGGCGAGGCTTCAAAATACCCCCGACACTTGAGGAAAATGTTTTCTAGCTATGACCTATCAAGAGAAACAACACTAGAACCAAAATAAATGCAAACCAGCTGTTCCTTTGACTTTTCAAACAGAACCTCTTGCATCCATGTATACTCTAAATCGATTCTTTGCAAACTCTTTTGGCCACTATCCATAAGAATTTGCAGAGATTGCTTCCCAAGAGTGCCCAAAACACACATAGATTCAGAGTGGGCGCTGCCTTCAATTGTGTGGAGAGAGATGCAGGGATGTTCTGTTTCTATATCATCCTCTGCTTCCTGTTCTTGAATTATCGGTCCAGGTCTTCATCATCATGCTCAAGAAGAACCAAGTGCAATTGCATCTTTTGTCGCTACTCACACTTGTGATCATGAGAAAACTGTTTATGGTAGAAGAAGCATAAGTTTTTCTGACGATGCTTTGCTTCTTCCTCTGCCGTGAATGCTTTTACTGGCCGCACAATGTTTCTTTGCTGAAAAGTCGATTCCTTACAGTTTTGAGGGGTATATCGGTCTTTTTGTACATACCCATTAGAAAAAGATCCGTTCTTGGTATTTGACGTGGACAATGAGGGAAGAGCCAACGAACTGACCGAATATTGTCGTTGCGATCTGTTGCTATTACTCCGGGATTGTTTGCGATTCACAGCAATCTCTTGAACATGCACTAGGCGTCGAGCCTCTAACATCGTCCGGGGGTTGAACAAAAGCACCAAGTCTGCAGTCTCATCTTTTAAGGCACTGACATAAGCATCAACCAGATATTGCTCCAGGAGGTTGAGTTTGGCAGAAATAGCATCGAATGTCACGCCTCTAACATTGTCCGGGGGTTGAACAGAAGCACCAAGTCTACAATCTCATCTTTTAAAGCACCGACATAAGCATCAACTAGATATTGCTCCGGGAGGTCGAGTTTGGCAGAAATAGTATTGATTGTCACGTTAAAAACCAGTTTGCCGAAGGTGAGTAAATTGAGTTAGTCGTTAGTACCCAATCTTCCATTTCCCCATTCTTGATTTCTGGGTTGTCCATTTTGTGGGTTTCTTTGTGCCACCACTGTCAGGGCTCGCATTTCTTGTGTGAGGGTCTCCAAATTCTGTTGCATTCCACGTTGTACCGATTGCAATTTAACTCTGAAACCTTGGACCGCATCGTGAAGGGCATTAATTGATTCAAACCGTTGCTCAATAGCTTGCATTCTTTCTTCCCTAATTCTTGAATTTTCTTGAAACCTTGTCTCTACCATTCAGCATTGTAAGTGACGAGCCAATAACCAAGGCCATGAACCGAATGCTCTGATACAACTAATAATCCTTTGTAATATGAATGTTTATAGAATTGAGAATTAGGGTAGAAGAGAAGAGGATTTAGAGGGTTGAAGAAGAAGAAGTAGAAGAGAGTAGAGAGATAGAGAGAGTAAAGTGGTTTGAATAGTGCAGAATCTTATTAGCAATGCAAAATTGTCCAATACAATGTGATTAGGCCCCTATTTATAGACTAAAATGACTTACTGACCAAGCCAAGCTAAAATTAATTAACTAATTCTAACGGCTAACTCTAACATTAACTAACTTTTAAGTCTATTACATTTATATATCACTGTTCCACAGTTATTAGTACCTATGATAGTGATCTATTGTCTTATCCTGTGAAAAATTCATCTTTTCTTTAAGATTAAAGTAGTAATGTGTCTTCTACATTAAATAATATTAATATGATATGATACGTAGGTGGTTCTCATAACATAATGGTAAACTTTTGAGAAAGGGTTTACCACCCCATTTGGGTGACGATAATCTATAAAAATGAAAAGACCATGAATTTGTTAGGTATTGAAGTTTACAACAACAGCAACAATAAAGCCTTATTCCACTAGGTGAGGTTAGCTATATGGAATACATAGCGCCATTGTACTCTAGCAATTACCAAATCTTTGAATAAATTGTTAACCGAAAGATCTTGTTCAATAACTTCATTAAGTGTTCTTTTTTTGTCTTCCTTTACCCCTATTTAGAGCACTCTATACAGGTTGATCAACCCTCCTCATGGGCACATTTAATGGTTGTCTTTGAACGTGTTCAAACTACCTTAAACGATATTCTACCATTTTCTCTACAATAGAGGTCACTCCAACTCTTCTGCGATATGTTCTTACAAATCTTATCTATTCTTGTATGACCACACATGCACCTCAGCATCTTCATCTCGACTCCCCCAATTTATTCTCATGTTGTCCCTTTAAACCCAACATTCACTACTATATAGCATTGTTGATCTTATAGCAGTGCGATAAAACTTCACTTTTATCTTATACAAGGTATTTTTCAATCACAAATAACTGGTAGCTTTTTCCCGTTTAAAATACTCTATTTGAATTCTATGATTAATATTTCTATCAATAACTAATAATAATAATTGCCTGCATAACAATTATATCTATTTAAATGTATAAAATACTCATCAAATTTCTTCAGTCAAGTTTTTTTTATCATTACATTGGTTCCTTGGGATCTTTTAATTCCTTGGGGTCAGGATATGTCATTGTTTGTCGTCACATGCATGGATATCATCTTGGGACGAATTTTCTGACTTTGTATCAGCGTTATGTGTGAATTTATTTACTAAGACTTGACAAATTTCAGGCACTCCACGGATCGTGAAGTTGCTCTAATGATGCTGATGGCATACCTTTCCTACATGCTGGCCGAAGTAAGATTTGGAAAGCATCATTTAAGTGTTTTCCTGTAGACTATCCTCCCTGAGCATCATGTTCATTTAACTTAGGTATATGTATGACAATGACACATCTGCATCTTCTGCAGTTATGTTATCTGAGTGGTATCCTCACTGTATTCTTCTGTGGGATTGTAATGTCTCATTATACTTGGCATAACGTGACTGAGAGTTCCAGAGTCACTACGAAGTACGCTTTTAATCAAAATTTCTCTTGTTATGTATTTCTGTTAATGAGGTAGCAAAAACCTAGCACTTATCAATTCTATAAATATCTCACTATATTTGTTCCTCTAATCGCAGGCATGCTTTTGCAACCTTGTCGTTTGTTGCTGAGACATTTATCTTCCTTTATGTTGGTATAGATGCCCTGGACATTGATAAATGGAGGTTTGTAAGTGATAGGTGCGTCCATTTTTCTCTTTGACTACCTAATTTTCATCAAAACTTTGACTTATGTGCTCTCATGAAAATTTTAATGTCACCATCTACCTCAACAAACGGTATATGATATAGTGAGAATTTTTTCTTTTAGATTTTAAGTCTCCTAATTTACTAAATTTAGGTGCAGGCAGACATGAGCGCATGTTAGGAGTGGGCTGACTGGCATATTCATATCTCTGCACGTCATTCACTTAGTGCTTGTTTGGTAGAGCGATTTTGAATCGGGCTTATTATATAAGCCCGATTCACGTAAATCGAGACAAATCTCCTCCACATATTTATCTCGTAAACCGTGAAAGCACCTCGTAGACCGTAAAAGCACCTCGTAGACCGTAATAGTTACTTCGTATTCCGTGAATTACAATTCATAAGCACTTATGAAATTTTTATACTAATTCACTGATGGTTTATTTAAGGCTATTCAATAATTTCATTGATATGGCTGCTTCACGGGAATAACCCATTGACGTCTTTGCTTCAAGTTTTCTGCTTTTGTTTTAGCCATCTCAGCCTCAAATTTTTAATCTTTTCTCAAAATAATAACCATTTTTGGTACAAAACAGCTCATATGCCACACTTTTTTCTGCAGCCCTGGAAAATCAATAGCAGTGAGTTCAGTGTTGTTGGGTCTAGTACTCGTTGGAAGAGCAGCTTTTGTTTTCCCCCTATCCTTCCTATCCAATTTGGCTAAAAAGTCGCCAAATGAGAAAATTAACTTCAGGCAGCAAGTATGGCTGTATTTCTATAGCTCTATAAATATTTTATTTCCAGATATTCATGGATGACAAATTATGCTTACAAGTTTCTTGTTCTTTCTTATTCTAGGTGGTCATATGGTGGGCTGGTCTGATGAGAGGTTCTGTTTCAATGGCACTTGCATATAATCAGGTAGGAACAAGTCCACTAATTAGGGGATTATTTTCTGCTAACATTGAATGAATGATCACTGAAGAGAGGCTCTTACATGGAGAAGTTGATGTGTTGACAAATACTACTAAATGCAGTTCACCATGTCAGGCCATACTCAATTGCGATCCCATGCAATGATGATCACTAGCACAATCACAGTTGTGCTCTTCAGCACAATGGTAAGATATCTTCTTAGTTTGTGTTCATTTTTGAGTTCATCTTGACAGTTCTTTAGGTATCGCTGGACCTTAGCTCATTTTTCATTACTAACCACAATTCAGCTCTTCCCTGAGTCCGATGTGTCGAATTTCCTTAGAGATGGTACTGACGTAGTTGAATACTAATCCCTCAGGTCTTTGGTTTAATGACTAAGCCACTCATAAGGTATTTGCTGCCTAATGTTAAACACACAAGCAGCGTAGTCACCACGGAATCAAATACTCCAAAATCTTATACCGTGCCACTTCTTGGGGCTTCCCAAGATTCCGAAGCTGATATTGATGGAAATTCACTTATTCGTCCAAGTAGCATTCGTTTATTACTCACCACTCCTACCCACACAGTTCATCGCTACTGGCGTAAGTTTGATAACGCAGTCATGCGCCCAGTTTTTGGAGGCAGGGGTTTTGTTCCTGTGGAGCCTGGCTCACCTACTGAACCAAACGGTCACCAGTGGCAATGAGAATAAAGCCAAGTAACTTGTATAATATATCGCGTGCTGTGTAAATTTTGTGGAGATCATATATGTTATGTATTTGTTTATTTTTTTTAAGCACCTCTGTAGCGACAAGGCCGTGTACCATAGGCATCATCTCCTTGAAAAGCCAGAATATTGTAAATCAGATTCTCTGGCACACTATGGTTATCACATTGCATTAAGTTGAGAGTTGAAATGAAATGAGTTTCTTCCTATCAAAATCAACAAAGTACTAGCAGCTGCCGTATTCAGTGGGTCAAGTCTGTGCCGGACATGCTTAAGAAGTGATGAGGGATCGGCGGGGGAGGGGAGTGCAATGTTTTTATTTTTTTTCCAAAGACGATAAAGCCTCACGCATAAAAACGCACCTAAATTCCACACTAAATTACAGTTTTTGATATAAAAAGTAGTTGATTAATTTGAGTAAATTGAGAAAGTTATTTATTTATAATAACTATTAATTATTTTTCTTAAAATGTCATCTTTCATCATGATTGTTATTGGATAGAAACTCATAAACGTGTATAATCAATAGAGATGCTTGAGGAGGAAAATTATAAATTTGAAAGACAGTGGAGGGGGGTCTTATATTTAGGATCAAGTTCAATTCCTAATTAGTTTTTATATTAAGGATAAGAAAGGCAGTACATAATTTTGATGTCCAGGGTTTTGAGATTATTGTATAGAGTTAAAGGCCATTTTTGCATCAAAAATATTCATTAGGGCCAATTTTACCTCGGAAGTTTCAATTTTGGAGCAATTTTGCCCTGACCATTAATTCGGTTAAGTTTGACTATTAGTTGACCGAATTAGGAGGAAATTTGCTCCAAAATGAAAACTTTGCAAATATGCATCTTAACAACAGTGACATAGGCGACAAAATTGTCCTGAAAGTTTTCATTTTAGAGCAAATTTGCCTATAGTTCGATCAACTAATGGTCAAACTTAATGGGGTAAACGGTCAGGGCAAAATTGCTCCAAAATTGAAACTTCTAGGGCAAAATTGGCCCTACGTGTATACTTCCGAAACAAAAATGGCATTCAACCCTATTATACAATGTAGTTATACTATAAAGCTAAAGCAATATACCAACTCCCAAAAGGATGGTCAGAATCTCCTACAACTTGTCTCCTATGATTCTATATCCTGATATTCAACGAAAAAGAATCTAATTTAAACTAATTACAAAAAGTGGCTTCAAATTTTAAGATCATATTGAACAATGATAAAACAGAAATATGACAACGAATCACACCAGATAAATCAGTCAAAACTCAGGGTGCCATAAAGCATTGGAGTGCTGCATATATAGCTATCAGAGAAGAACAAAACAAATGCTCAGGATTACAGATAACAACCATGAGACAGGTTACAGTTTATTCTAAGGAGTTCAAGAGCTTCTCCATGAGATCAGCATATTACTCAATTTGATGTCACTGAGGTTTGAGAGTGTGGAAATTCATCCTTGCAAGCCAATAATACCTGAACAAACAATACCAAAAAGTTTGAGCACTTTAGTCAATATGACCAGACACACACAAAATAACCTGGAGATATTGCACTGTAGCTTCCCGTGAGACAATAACGGGCAGGAAAGTGCAAAAACTAAAAAAGTAAATTTGCATCTGAAATCAGATGAAAAAGGTTGTGGCAATTCATCTTGTACAGGTAAAGTCTTTAGAGGTCTTTAAAATAACCTTACATTGTAGCATCACAACCATTTAAAAAAACAATGCAGCTGATGGTGCTTACCACAAGCCACTCTGCTGCCACCAGCATTTCCAGTAGTTTTACTAAGCTCGTGACCACCTAGATATAAGAGCATAGAGTATTAGAGTGTTAACATGGGAGGAGCTAAAAGAGGAAGGGGGAAAAAGGGAAAGAAATTTTCAAGTCAAACAAACAACGGATGGCATAGGCACCATGAAACAATTGTGTGACAATACAATAAAAATCTACGCAGAAGATGCAACGAGTAGAAACACAGGTGATTAATCAATGAGCAGGCCAGCCAAGGGCACTGTAGGATAATAGTGTAGTACTAAGCCATACGTAAACGGTATAATAGAAACCCTGCAAAGCTCCTAAATTGCCAAATTGTGTCAAATACGATACTAGCAATTTATCACCAAGGGCAGCACACACTTTAACTTCAATGCAGCATCATTTTTCTCCCAAGAGCAAAGGAAGCTCATATGCTAGCAGCACAAAGAACAAACTTCTTGGTCGAGACATTGGAACATATTTTACGTCCAAAATCAGAACACAAGAAGCAATTGATCTCTCCTCTTTGATTATAGGGAAAAAAGATTTGGCACTTCAACAGATAACACTAGGCACGAGTGGCTCACAAAAATTGTCAGAAGTCATCCATATTATTTACAAGCACCTTTCCCCAGATCATCAGGATCCCCATGAACAACAACGGCCTGTCCAATGATGGAGTTTGGTCCACTGAGAGGAATCTGCAGAATTAAGTAACTTAAGAATCATGCAGTTAAGATTTTAGAGTCATTCATCCAGAAGAAATCACTATAAGAGCTTAATAACAACCTGATTGTCAGTAATATTGAAGCTAACCGTTCCTGAATCATAGAGTAAAATTGACACCAAGTCAAGGTTTAAAAAAAGCAAAAATTATAAGCAGCAAGACAAAAGAACTCTTACAAAATGAACCATCACCAGAACAAAGTTATACCATCATCACCAACATTAACACTTCCTAGATCACCAGCATGATGGTTCTCATCTTCAGGGGTACCATGCTCCTTGCCAGCAGGATTAAAATGTGGACCTGTTAAATAATCAAAAGATTAAGTGATGTTATTGCAAAACAATGTTTGAATTTTAATCCTCGTAGGAAACTTCATCTCCAGGCTTAAGCATTTGGAGAATAGAAAGGCTAACAACAATGTTAAAAATCTTTTAAACCATTAAAAGCAAACTGTCCATTTTAATTTTCTCATTTATTATGGTGAACTGAAAATGACTCTTTGATCTGGTTCAGTGTTGCTGACACATGAGAAAAAGGTGCTAGCTTATTGTCAATAGACTATACCAGTTGACAAGCAACCATTTGTGGTGTCACCAAGGGCATGTACATAGAAGCCATAGAGCCCAGGCTTAAGGCCAGCAAGGTTTCCAGTTACAGTTGTTGGCCCTGTAAATTCAAAATACAAGGTATGTGACTGATGCAAGAAAAACAAAATGCATCCTTCAGAAAGATTGAAAGCAACTGAAACTTACCATTTCCTTCCTGATTGAAGTAGATAGTTCTGGTGACACCTCGTTGCTTTTAAGAACTGAGACAGCCTTCACCATTTTTTTTTTTTTTTTATGTGATCTGAACACGAACGAGCACCTTTTAGAACATGTACACAAGGCATAATATGCGAACTTGATGGCGGCACGAGATATTAATATTACATGGCAATCTACGAAGAGAACGGAAAAAAAAAAAAGAATACGCAAAATCTTCTATATTGTGATTGATTCCATCATATATATATATATATATTTTTTGGCCAAAACGGATTCCATCATATTTCGTCCAATTACAGTTACAGCAATGAAAACTAACTCTCAAGTAATACCAATTTCATGTCATACAGCAATGTGCAACATGAACCTTGCAATTTCCTTAAGAGCCAAAGAAAGCTGTTGAAAATTGAAACTCGCGCTAATTACGAATAAGTGGAGAAGACAGTCGGTGCACCGTAAGTGCAAAATGATGATAGTTTCAACTAACTAGCTGAATGTTTAGTAGAGCAGTCTGATGATCACTCCAAACTAAAACTGAAACTAGCACTTCCATAGGGTCAAACAGGACTACAGAGGAGAAAAAACAGGCGAAAAGGAAAACTTGGATTCAAAAGTTGAAGCTTCTATTCTTTTTCTTGATAAATAAATATATCCTTCAACCTAGTGTCAGACGCGATCCTTGTCTCATTTCTAATCACATAAAAACAAAGAATTAATGCTCCACGCTATTCGTAATTTCTGAAAATGAATTCGAAAGAATGACACGTTAATGCTTTTTTCTTCGTCTTTTCTTATTTTGATAATCACATTCACAGGTCTCAAACAAAATCGTCAGGGTCCTAACCAATTCGATATAACAGGAATAGGCATTCGCGATATGACTAGATGTTCAAAGCAGAAATCTAAGTAACGAAAGCTGCATTGGACATTTTAACCTTTCTTCTTCGGAATAAAAACAGACTTACCTCCAGTGCACCCCTCGGAACAAGAGCGAGCGAAAGAACAGTCCAGAATCAGCACTATGGCCGTGGCCTCGTAGCTGCGGTATGCTTTTATATTTGGAAATGATATTAACTTCCCTTCGGTGCTTCACCTACCCGATGCTACCAAACCCGCTAAAATGGTCTAATTATAGGAGTAGTTTATTATTTTTATTCTATTTTGGCATGATAAGTTGATAACTTTTTTTCCTGTTATTACTGACGCCCCTGTCATATCTTTTTATGCTATCTTTTACATGTTGGAACTCATAGTCATAACCTTTATAAAAACTCGGTGTCAAAAGATCTATCAATGAAATATGTTTGCCGTTTTGGCCTGAGAGAACGGAATATGTCTCTTGTCTATATGCGTGTCAGTGGTTTTGGGTGGGGGTTGACTTTCTTTTTTCCGCCCTTGTCTCCTTGAGAAATTTAGGGTGTGTTTGGGAACACGGTGAGATGGGGAAAAAGCTCAATTACTCCCTAAAAAGCTGAAAAGTCCAGTTGTCACTGTTTGGGACCCGACATTTTCTATTGAGCTTTTTTTTAAAAAAAAGTAACTTTTATAAGAAACTGACTGAAGTAGCTTTTTTTCTTAATGCGGTAAGGCTACTGAATGGATGACTGTAATCTTGGATTATTATTCTTATCTTGCCCCATTTGTGGGCCAACCCTTGTATGCACATTGCCGTTTTATCCTCTTTCATCCTCCTGAAACCCTCCTTTTATTTTTATATTTTTTTATAAATTTTATAAAAGATAATGGATAGGATTATTTCCTTCATCAAATCAAAAAAGCAAATGGAACTAAATTTTTACTATTATGTTATTTTATCTTTATAACTCATAAAAAAATATATGTTTCTTTATAACTAAGAATTTGTTAGTTTTGAAATATGTCTTGAATAATTCAGTAAATCTCGTGGTTCCATCAAGTTATAATATATACAAATAATATTTTAGTGTATTTTTTAAAATAATAATTGAACTTTTTTTATTTTATCAAATTTTATTTACATTTTTTCACTCCAGTTATCACAATATATATATAAGATTCATGCCCTTTTAAGTCATTTTCAATCTAAACGGGCTTTTTAAACGTTAATTCAAACAGATTCAATGTTAGAAAAAAGTCACTTCTATTACCGTCAATCCCAACACAAATCACATTTACAATCTGACTTCTGTAAAAGCTTATTTGAAAACAATCATTTTTTCACTGCTAATCCAAATAAGTATTTAGAAGTTATGGGTGATTGGAAAAAAAAAATTAGAAGTTATGGGTGAAAGAATCCGTAAAAGAGAAATTATTAAGATAATGATGAACTCTTCTGGTCCTATATTTAGGGTAGAAAGAGAAGTTTTTCCTTTTTAATTTATAAAGTACCTCATTAGAATTTTAAGATTTCACTTATTATTGTGTTAACTCTCTTTTTATTTGGTATTATGTATATTAGATAAGAATAGTTAAAAACCAATTGAATTTTATGATATAATTAATGAGATTTAAGATTTTTTTTTGTTTGCTAAAAAATGTTGAAAATGCTCGATAAATATGACAAGAGGGTAATTTAATAAAAGGTGCTTTTAAAAACCTAAGACATTGTTTGGAAACTTTAATTAATTTTAACAGATTTTTTTAGGCTGCTAAAGGTTTTTTTTTTTTTTTTGACCTGAAAGGCTGCTAAAGTTAAGGATAAGGCTAGTGATATATATATATTTCGTCGAAGGATCTAATGTATATTTGAAGGATAGGATGAAGATGACAAAAATTGATATGAAAAAAATGCTTGATTGAAAAGCTCATAAACAATTTTTTTTTTTGGCCATGATTAATAGAGCTGGTAATTTGGGCCGGTCTGTCAAGTTTGAGCTATCCCGCTATTGATTGGGATCATATGGGTTTGACCCAAAAAGATCCATATCAATATGAGTTAACATTTAACTAACTCATAATCTTTGGGTTGGCAGATTAATTTCCTTTTCTTTTTTTTTTTAAATTTTTTTATACTATGTTTTTCAATTTTTTTTTGAAATAATATAATGAATTTTTTTCCTACAAACCTAAACCATAAAAAAAATTAAAGTTAAAGTATACATTTGGTTCTTTATATTTTTGCATTAAAATTCATTTTAATTCCTTAAGTTTAAAAAGTGTCTTTTTAGTCCTTTAATCTTAACGTCGTTAGTCTAATATAATGAAAAATGCTGACTTATCAAGTTGTATTTTAATCCTTATTGGCTGCCACACCAATTCAATTTTTTTAAAAAAAATTCATATTTTTATTAAAATAACAATATTAATGAGTGAACACGGTCTGAGTTCTGAGAGATAACACGACACGACATTTAACAATTTTTTTTAAAAAAAACAGGCTAACCCTCCGCGAGTTGGACTCATATAGGTTCGGGTCGAAAAGACATACATCAAACGATTTTTTTTTCACAACTCAATCCACTAAGTTTTTCGGGTTGGGCAAACTCGGCCTATAAGTTAAACCCATATTACCAGTTTAATTATAACACATACAAGTTAAGCAAATCGGTTAAAAAAGTAATGACATTTATTTTTTTAAAAAAACTATTAATCTAAACAAAATGTTACTTTCTATATGTGAAATTTCACAAAGTACTAGTATTTTATATATATGAAAATATATTGGTCCTCCTAATTAATAAATTTTTTAAATGGAAAATCTTCACCTAGTTCTTCCTCTGTTTTTTACTTTTTTTTTAAAAACTAGATTCTCTCATTTGTAAAATTAAAAATAAAATTATTATAAAAATTGAAAATCATGCCTCAACGCTTTTCTCAAGATTATGAGAGTATGCTACTCATGCAACCCGAGTTTTCAGTCCTCCCTCTATTTTTAATATATGTCATATTTAAAGAATTATTTTTAATTTTAAATATAACACATAAATTTTATATTTATCATCCTTTTTTTAATTTATTTCAATAATATTAAATTATGTAAACATATCTTATACTAATAACTAGGGAGTATTATTTTTCAAGGGATCAAGGTAATATTATTAAGAATTAAAATACAATTTTAACAATTAATTTTTTTTTATCATGAGGGCCTTCTACAATTGAGCTTTGAGGGTTTAAAGGTAGACATAATCTTTTAAAAATTGTGTGATTTTAAGAATTCTATTATGGCTTATTTGGTATGAGGGATTCGAAGTGGAAGGGGGAGGAAAGGAAAAATTTTCTATAAGTTAAATTTATAAAAATTAGATAAATGGTGTTAAAAAATCTTATCCCACACTTCTCTAATTTTTTTAAATTTAATTCAAAATTTTTTTTCTTCCCGCACATCATACCAAACAGCCCCTTAAATTGACTAAAGTCAACTATAAAACACGACGAAGAATAAGTGGATTCCACGTTAAAAAAAGACAGTTTGGACAAGGCTAACAAAATTATTAAAATTGGTCCTTTTTTCAAAAATTAATTTGTTTTTCTTTTTTAGCAAAAATTTTGCTATTAAAATTGCAACTTAACCCCACTATGACGCTAAAACTAACCATGACTTCGAAAGCTAATCAAACGATAAAACGCGATCGAGTTGGTTATATTAAGTGCTTGTTTGTTATCACTTATTTAAATCGGGTTTATATAATAAGCTCGATTTATGTAAATCGAGATAAATCTCTTTCACATATTTATCTCGTAGACTGTGAAAGTATCTCGTAGACTGTAAAAACACCTCGTAGACCGTAAAAACTACTTCGTAGACAGTAAAAGTTACTTCATATTCCATAAATTACAATTCATAAACATTTATAAAATTTTCAAGCGCTATTCCAAATAAGATCAAAGATACTTTAACGGTTTAATCTTCCTGTTTTTTTTCCTTGAATTCCCTTTTCTCTCCCACAGTTCAATCGAATTCGGATTAGGGTTTATTGTGTGATTCCAATCAAACTGATTTGCTTGTAGTCTTGGGGCGAGTTTACAGAGAAATGTTTTCAGCGACGATGATACCGCAAGCCTCTAATTTTAATTCAGTACAATCCGATGCTTCCGCCCCCAGATTTTCTGATTGGTTTCTGGAGTGTCATGGGTTCTGGCACAACGCGGCTTTGATCGTTGTCTCGTTTCTTTTTGTCTTTTACTTGGCAACCCAATCCAAGAAGAGCTTCTTGAAGTTTTCACATGGTCGCTCCAACATTATAATATCATATTATGGATGCCTTTGGCTTGTTAGCGTCCTCAATCTTGTTTGGTGTCTTGTTCAGGTTCGTTCTTGTGATTTAATGTCCCCATGGTTTGTTCGTTATTTGGTTTCTTGTGAGCGGTGAAGGGTCACTTGAATAATTGATACCCTTTCTAAGCATCGGGCCATGCAAGTTTCGGTGTAATTCGTCTAGAATAAATATGAGGTGATCACAATTATGTTCGCTTAAATCTGGACAACGCTTTCATGGAACTGATGTCTATTTCTCGCTGGGCTCTTTTATGCTGCCCATAAGCGTTAACACGTAACACCATCCTGTTTTTTACTAATAAATGCACGCACATTTGGCTAGTGTTCTATTTATTTTTGCTCTCTCTGCTTAGTCTTTTTAAAATAGGAGTGGTGAAAGAAAATTGGAAATTCACGTCCTTCGTAGCAAATATTATTGTAAAGAACTAGGAAGAATGACAATTTAAAACCTCATAAAAAGACCTCATCACAACTTAAAGTCCCAAATTTAGTGCTCAATTTCTCATATTTTGGTACTCAATTTTGTAAAAGTTCCACTCGTTGTCATGAGGTCCATAGTTGTCATTCTCTCAAAGAACTATTCTCTAAATGCTTATACAGATTGCATCAATATTTCTGTATGTTATGGTGGCGATGTGTTTGTTATGTTGTTTCAACGATTTGGTCAATTTCTTGTTAGCATATAACTTTGTCAAAAGAAGCTGTATTAGTTATTCTCTGTTGCTGTCATGATCTATAGAGTGTTTATGTCACTTTAGTTGATATAGAACGTTAGAGATGCTTTTCAGTTCATATATTGTGGTGAATCCTACATGTGGCAGACCTAGAGTTGTTATAATGCTGCATTTTTGTGTACTATTATCCACCATATCATGACTCTTCTGTTGACTCAGGTGTGGGAGTGCACTCCTGGGAAAGAGTTGGCATGGAACCTACTATCATTGTTTACTACATCTGGAATGCTGTTTCTGGAAGTTAGCTTGTTGGCTTTTTTACTTCAGGGAAATATAGCGAGTGACCCAGAAGCATTGACCCGGACTTTTGGTATCTCAGGGCTTATCGTTGGTTTGGATATATCATTGAAGGTATTCCTTTGATACTCACTATAATACGGCTTATGGTTCTTTTGATTATGTTCAAAATGTGATCAGCACTTGAAGGAAAATGAACACTTTCTTTTTAGCAGGTCGCATTTAGGAGTAAACCCAGTATCTATTTTTATGTAGTGAATATGAATGTGAAAAGGCTTTGCATTTCTATCTACCTTGGAGAAAAAAGAAACGACATTGTGGGTTCCATTATTTAATAGATGAATCATTTTGCCTGTTTTTAGGCTATATATCTGTTTGGATTTGGGGTCCCATTATTCATCGACAGCAGTGAAAATAGCCATCATGTGAAGTGGAACTTGTGGGTAGTCCACAAGCTGCTGCTCACTGCCGTTTATGGCTTCATATTGTTTATGTACCATTCCAGGTGGAGAGAAAGGCTGCCTGGTGAGTTACTTTTGTGGATCAGCATGTCATTTCTTTCTATAATCTTTCATGATTGCTAAATTTTATTACCTTTCTGCAGCTAGGCCTGCGTTTTACAAGTATATTGTGATCATGTTCATCTTGAATGCAATTGCACTCTTTTCATGCGGCCTCACGGGAAATGGTGCTGCTTTTGGTTTCTGGTTAGTGTCTTTCTATGGCATATTTTATAGCCCTGTTTTTTTTTTAAACCCCAGCGTCTTTTTCTAAGGCTTTGTATTTATTTTTTTTCACAGGCTCTATATTGCCACCGTTGTCTGTTACCATGCCTTTTATCTTCCTCTTCTGTATATAACATTTCTGGCAGACTTTTTCCAGGTTAGAATGCCTCCTCATTTGATCCTCTGACTTGTGTCTTATTTATGGTTATGGATAATCTTGTGTTGTGCTGACTGATTGTTATAACTTGTCTTATTATAGGAGGAAGATATGCATTTTGAGAACATGTATTACTCTGAGATGAAAGATGCTGGTTTCTTCGATGCTGGTTGGGAGTGATGTGATATAGAGTAGGATATGACCTCAATATCTAATTGCAGGACATCCGGTCCACAGAAATATGTAGATAACTGTATGTATCTGGTGTTTTGTATCGCATTATCATTTAGGAAAGGACGAACATTACTTGACAGCACAACCCTCGAATGAAAGGCACGTTGGCAAATTGCTATGAAGAAGATGCCACTATAAATTTACTTGGGTCTGTTAACCATATTTGAGGGGAAAAGAAAAGAAAGAGCATGTCACCGGAAAAAAAAAATACATTATCTCAATTTCGACGCAAAATGCTACAGTAAAAGGCAAATGAAAGACTCGGGGGTGACCTTTTTTTTTTTTTTTTGGGAAAATGGCTGTGAGGTCCCTTGACCCAATTAATATCAAAGAAATCCCAAGGTAAAATCCTCTAACAGAAAAGTTCCTAATGAATTCCCAAAGGCAAAAGACCAACATGCCCCTAATTTAAAAAGGAAGGAAAACCCATAAATGAAGTACTCCACGTTTCTGTTGGATCATTAATGACAGAGAAAAACTCCACATTCGGAAAGTCCGCGCGAAAGAGAAAGCACACGAGCAAGGCGACGTTGGTGAGCAGCAAGGGTGAAGAGTTTAAGTGTGGTGATGACATCAAACTAAAAAGGTTTGAGCTTGTGTTATTGTCATCAAATTTTATAGCAACTGAACAGTAAAGAGAAGAAATTCTGTTTTTTTATTTTGTATTGGTTAATCAAATGTTGGAGCTTTTGGTGAATATTGAACTATGTGGTAGGAGATATATTAGTAATGCTAAAATTTTGCTAAAAATATGAACTTGATCATTGAAGTTGCGGTTTTTAATATGATTGGGTAATGGGGATGTTAATGTGCTCTGTTTTTGTAGTTGGTTACAGAGGGTTTGAGTTGTTTGTAATTGAAATAGTTGAATGTGGTGGGGTTGATTCATCACAAAACGTTGAAATGATAATAAAAATATTCTTGTTAATATGTGATGTAGGAGTTGTAAATTTAGCTGTTGTTGTTGTTATTATAGTACATGTGCTGTGTTTCAGAAAGATAACTTACGGATTGATCTGGTTTTGAGATATGTAACAGAGGAATTGATCAGTTTTAGGTTGGATTGAATGAATATGATGATGGTTTTTGTGATAAGAAAATTGTGAGTTGATATAAAATTATTGTTGTTAATATTATCTTTCGTAGTTGTTATTGTTGGTGATGCAATTGTTAATACGCAGGTTGTGTTTCACATTGTCATAAAAGATGGGAAGTTGTTCGGGGAAGAATCTATTATGTTTCTTTCGTGTGGTAAGAACAAGATGCATAAAGGAAGGCACAACGTATGAGAAGTTTCGTAAAATCGTTTCATCTATAATTGGAATAGAAAGTAATGACTTTTGTTTGAAATTTAAAGTTGCCCTTGATACATCAACTTATGTGGAGCTTGTAGACAATGAAGGGGTGGAACATTTAAAAAGTTTAATGAAGATTATAGTCATGTGTACGTGGAAGAGGATTGCCACAATGCGGGTATAGAAGGAACAACAAATAATGAAAGGGAAGAGGAAGAAGTGTGAGTAGTCTTAAGAAAAGTAACTTGTTGGTAGATAAGTTGTGAATGATAGCGCAGACATTGTCATTTGTAGCTCTCTAACTTGTTATTTCTTGTAGGATTGATCAATGGTTTGAAGTTGCAGGTCGGTTGTCTATGTCTCCACCTCCTTCGTTAAATGAAAGTGAAGAGGTCCCATCATTGGCATGTTGCACTCAACTGGTGCCAACACATAGACCGGAAATGAATCATGGGAAATGGAAGGATTTGATTATTGGAGAAGGACAATTTTTTGCAAATGCAGTGACTCTTCGGCAAACGCTATATAAATACAGCATTTCGCACAAGTTTTCATATCAATTTGTGAAGAACAATCAACATAAGATAATTGTGAAGTGCAAGGTTGATGGTTGTCCGTGGTACATGGGAGCCTATTCATATCGAGAACATCAAGATACGGAGTTTCTAACTATCAGAACGTATAAAAGTGAACACATCCACCATGCACAGGACAACCTAATTGTTTGTCATCCACCCAGGGCTACCTTGACATCATCAATTGTAGTGAATCGTTTGAGAACCAATGTTGACAAAAGCGCTAATGAAATTCGTGGGGATTTTTATAGAGAGTATGGGGTGCAACTGAACTACACTCAAGCGTATAGGGCGAAAGAAAGAGCATTGAGGCAAATACATGGGTGAGTAGATGACTCTTACATGGTAATTCCTTAGATATGTGAAAGACTCATAGAAAGTGATCCAGACACTGTGGCTAAATGGGAAGGGTCATCTAACAATATATTTGAGAGGGTATTCATTGCTTACAGTTGCTCGGTTAAAGGTTTTAGGGATGGTTGCCGGCCTATACTATATATAGATGGATGCCATCTTAGCGGCCCTTATAAGGGCACAATGTTGTCAGCTTGTGCATATGATGCAGACAATGACATGTTTCCCTTTGCATATGGCATTGTTAGCAGTGAGATGTATGATGAATGGGCTTGGTTTCTATTCAATGTGAAAGAGATAACAAGATCAAGGATGATTACAATTGTGTCAGATAGGAATAATGCCATTATTAGTGCTGTAAAAGAAATATTTGGCAGTGACAGGCACGCTTTTTGCTACCGGCATGTGAAGGAAAATTATAGTACAGAGTTCCTTAAGATCAATAGAGGTTGGACAAAAACTTCGAGGAATAGCAAGGAGACTGCACTTAATCTCCTTGATGCAATTGCATATGCACGGCTGGATGAGGACTTTACTAATGTAATGGGGAAGCTAAGATTGTTTAATCCACAATTGGCGCAATGGGTGGAGAGTAATGGTGATGTTGACCGCTGGGCTCTTACCAAGTTTCCGTTCAAGAGGTGGGATAACATAATCACTAATATTGCGGAGTCCTTCAATGCGTGGATATTGAAAGAGAGGAAGCACACAGTTTCTGTTTTAATCCATGAGCATAGAGATAAATTGGCACGAAAATTGGTTGCAAGCAAGATGGCAATGACCAATTGGAAAAATGGTGTGGGACATAATATCGAAAACAAACTGAATCAGCAAGTTAAATTTGTTGAAAATATGGAAGCACAATATTATGGAGACTACCAGTTTTCGGTCCAAACTAGATGTGATGATGTCATAATTTATGTCAATGTAGATATTGGTGCCAAACAATGCACGTGTTTAGCATGGCAAATGAGTGGAGTACCTTGTGCACATGCATGCACAGCTATTAAGCTGCTTAATGGTAATGTGTACACGTTTGTTGATGACTACATGAAACAATCGTCACAGGAAAAAATATATGCCAACACCATGAGGCCAGTTGCAACGCATGATTGCCCACGCGCTAACTGTCCGACAGTCACACAGATGCTAACACAAACATTCTTGGACCCTCCAATTACTACAAGGCAAGCAGGGAGACCCAAAAGGAAAAGAAGGGAATCTCAGTTTCAAAAAGAATTCCATTGGACCCAGAAATGATACATTGGAAGAATCTTTTGAGTCTTCCAATATCAATAGGTTAATTGTTTGTGCATAGTATCCATCGTTTACGGCTAGGACTACTGGGGTATCTAATCCCATTCGCTCCCCTAGCTTTCGTCTCTCAGTGTCAGTGTCGGCCCAGCAGAGTGCTTTCGCCGTTGGTGTTCTTTTCGATCTCTACGCATTTCACCGCTCCACCGGAAATTCCCTCTACCCCTACCGTACTCCAGCTTGGTAGTTTCCACCGCCTGTCCACACCTGGACATGAATTTGATAGTTACTTTTTATCATTGTGGGAGATGTAATGAGGCTGGACACACGATGAAGACTTGCAAAAACCCAAATCCAAGATAAAGAGCAGGTGTACATACCTGGACATGAATTTGATAGTTACTTTTTAGTAATTGTGTATATAGACCAGGGATTAGTGAGTTGGTGTGACCCCTTTTGGTTTTTCGATGGGTCCATAGGTTAGTGTACTTAGTCAGAAATGATATGATATTAAGTTAAATGAGTAGGTGGGAAATAATGCCACTTAGTCATACAACTTAATATTTTTTATCCACTGATATGTTGTACTGACAATACGGTTGTAATTGGTGCACTTGTTATAATTGATGCATTCAGTTGTGAAACCAAGATGGGTTTGTCCCAAATATTGTTGTTAATAAGACTGAACTGTTTGTGAAAATATACACTACGACTTGTCAAAGTATGAGTCAGTATCCTCAAAATATGCACAAGCTGTTCTAAAGAACAGCTGGTGATGCCATGGGCCAAGAAGATATGCAGAAGCTGTTGTAAAGAACAAAACCATATTTTCTGATATGGTTGATCTCATGTCAGCTGACGCCATGGGTCAAGAAGACGCATGATGTTGTGAATGTGACAAAAAATGTTATTACACCAAACTGAACAAGTTGTAAAAAATGACAATGGCATTTCTGACTTGCTTCATCTTATCTTAATGTACTGAATAAGCTGTACATGTGACTTGGAAGTTGTAATCTTACTGATTAGTTCATCTGACGTGAACCATGGCAAACCAAAAAGGTTGTTAATAAAGCTTTTAAAGTTGTTATAACGGACTCATGAAGTTGTAAACACAGCATAAGCCAATTCTGCATTAGTTCATCTGATGTTAAGCATGGAAATTGAATACATTGTAAATAAAGGTTCCAATGTTGTTCAAACACACTCAGGAATTTGTAAACACAGAATAATCTAATTCAGGATTACTTCATTTGATGCTACAACATGAAAAGTGAGACGGTTGTAAATGAAGCTTTATGAGTTGTTAAAACGTGCTCATGAAGTTGTAAACCCATCATACGCCATTCCTCAGTTGGTCCATGTGATCTTAAACACATAAACTCATAAGGTTGTAAATAAAGCTGTCAACGTTGTTATACCGCACTCAGAAAGTTGTTAACCCACCGTACTCCAGTTCCGGATTAGTTCAGGTCATGGTAAGCATGCAAATTGAAATGCTTGTAAACAAAGCTTTACAAGCTGTTAAAACGGGTTCATGAAGTTGTAAACCCAGCATACGCCATTCCTCAGTTGGTCCCTGTGATCTTAAATGTTTAAACTCATAAGGTTGTAAATAAAGTTGTCGATGTTGTTAAAACACACTTAGGAAGTTGTAAACACAGTGTACGCCACTTCCATATAAACTAAATTGATGGTAACCATGGAAACTGAAAAGGTTGTAAATGAGGCTTTACAAGTTGTTAAAAAGGGCTGATGAAGTTGTAAACCCAGTGGACACAATTGTCAATTGTTCCATGTGATCTTAAACATTTAAACTCATAAGGTTTTAAATAAAAATGTTGATGTTGTTAAAACGCACTCAGGACGTTGTAAACACAGGATATGCCAATTTTGTACTACTTCAGCTGATTGTAAGCGTGCAAAGTGAAAAAGGTTGTAAATCAGGCTTTTACAAGTTGTTAAAAAGGGCTCATGAAGTTGCAAACAGACCATACGCCATTTCTCACTTTCTCCATGTGATCTTAAACATTGAACAGACCAATAGTTGTAAATATTGGTCATAAAGTTGGTAAAACCAAATGTTTAAGTTGTGAACTAACGAAAAGCCATCTTTGAACTGTTTACTGCCACCTAACCACATAGAGACTGATGATGTTGTAAAAAATGCTAAAAATAGTTGTTAAAAGCTGCTCAATAAGTTCACAACAAGGAAAATGGCAACAACTATGCAGCTGTGTGAATGAACTATGTACTTCACAAAAAGACAAAAGAGTAGTTTAACTAGGCAGTCATTCAATTTGAAATACCTGATGCTTATAATGTAGTCATAACTGGCAGTCACTCAGGAAGCGTTTCCTTCAAAATGGCATTGACTTGGCAAATTACATTTAAACATGTCAGTCTGGATTGTGTACCAAATAACTAAACATATAACTTAACTAAACTACTCTTATGTCTATTTTTCCCTCTTGGTTGGTTGGTTGGGAGCTATAATTGCTAGCACCCTTTGCGCATGGTTGTTCCTTGGATGTGTCACAAGCCACCATAAGAAGTCGACCTTCGTCTGGCGGATTTCTTCCTGGGATAACTTAGGCATGGTGTACCCATGTTTGTCACGTGATGACCCGTCCCACCTGTGTAACCATGATAGCACATGGACTCCACAAGAATCCCTGTAAAAAAAATTCCACATGCATAGTACTCAACTTTTAAAAGACAACCAATACATACCACATAAACAAACACCAAACTCATAACACACAAAGACTGAACAAATACTTACGTATCATATTGAATATGCATTTTTGCCCATGAAATTTCCTTAGGTATTTTTGTTTGATCGGAAAATAGTTCGGGTTTAACTCTTCGAACTATGTCAACTATGCAATTTCTCTGCATGAACAACACACGGTAGTAATCATAGAAAACTTCAATGACAACTTCACAACAGCCTTTTACAACAACATGCACAATTCACAACACAAAGTATATAGTCAAGGATTAGTGCTTACACACTGGCTTGCCAATCTTTCCTTCCCGTGTAACTCTTCTTGTTGCTTTCGAATCAGCGTCTGCCTGCCCTTCTTGCCCTGCTCAACCCCTTTCAATTCACCTTCCTTCTTCTGCAGCCTTTCATATGTCAGGTGGTTTACCAATAAGTCCAGGACATAGAAATGCATTGTCTTCATCTCTAAAACATAACAAAACCAGTGATCAAGGCGCAAGATAGGGGCAAAAATAAAATCGCAATCACCAATGTTATAACCAATATGTTGGGGCAGGATCTCTGCTTCATGTGCTTCCCAAGACCACTTCTTCGGATCATAACACATTTTTTCCATCAACTCTGAAGAAAATATATGTTTCCTTACGTGACTAGAGTGCTGTAATTCATCCCCCACCAATATCTTGGATACCATTGACATGAATTGTCGACAATTACGTTAATGTCTGAAACTAACAGGAATAGCATAACTAAGTATGAGTAATATTAAACTATGAGTCTTACCCTATTATTTATCCATCCCCTTGGACGTAGACAATATAGTTTACCTCGGGTGAGAAAATAGTCATACACAGCTACGAACTCTCTAATAACAAAACAAGCATAGCAAGTCAGTTTTCATGCAAGAATTTGCTTATAGGAAGAACAAGTAGAATGACTTACTCCTTGCCCTCCTCTTTACTACATCTTGTTGTGCATAAGTTATATAAAGCTTCCTTCTCTTTCTCATCTTTTGGTCTCTTCTTACCCATGGTTGTCACCCACGGGGAGACAATTACTGGTTTTTTAACCCTTGTCGATTTCCGCAATTGTAATTATTCCTCCCCTTTTGATTTAGATGCAGTGAAGTCATCTTTGTCCTGACCTTCAATCCCTTTACTGTTTTCCCCCTCCAACTCATGTGGTTCTTCTTGCACTTCGTCTTGTGTATTAGCTCCACCTTCATCAGTTTTTACCCCCCAACTTCATGATCCTCTTCTTTTTCTGTGTCTGACCCCTCATGTTCAGTTGATGATAAAGGTTGTTCATGTTCCCCTTCATCAGTTTTGACCCCCCAAACAGCCTTGACTGAAGGGACGCGAGTTCCTCTTGAACTATACACATGACCCTTAACATCAATCTGTCAAATGTGGCTCTTATGTCCTGTAAATTATGAACCAAAAATTGATCACTGATTAAATTCGATATAATGGCAGGCATGCAACCAAGTTTAACACTTACCGGGTGAGTTAACACTGCTTCTAAATCCAAATTGGAAGACGAAGGCGCAGGTAAACTAACGACAGAATGTAGCATCCTTTAATTGCTTTCCTTCTCAATTTGCACTCTACTCTTGACATTATTATCATTCCAATATGCCATCGCATCATCTACTGTAGAGGCCTGTAATGGACCAAGGGGAAAATGTTGCAAGCAATAAATCTGCACAACAAAAACAAATAACAACTTATCAGCAGGAAGTTGCAACATGCAGTGCACTTATTTACAACTCAGGTTACATGAATAACAATTACACTTACCATCAGAAAATATATACAACCTCCTATATTGATTTTTCCAGAAGCTTTCCCTTTCCTGACTTTGTTCTTATACTGCGTAATTGAATTGGATAGTTCGTTCAACACAAGGCTGGACCAATCATACTCATTAAAAGCTCCCTTTGTTGCCACCATCACCTTCAGCACATGGTCACTTACTTTAATACCCGCTCCGAGACACAAGAGGGTTCCAAATGCATACATAACAAATAGGAATTCAAAATCTAGATCATCTTCTCTCTCAATTAGCCATTTTGCTATTGTCTTGTATGGCACTCCCCCATACAATGACTTCATTGCCTTAAATGCTCTATCTTCCTTCTTCAGCTTCTTCTCAATGTCCCCCCTCACAAGGTAATCCCATAAAATCTTTTACATCTTCCTGACGTATGTGAAGCGACCTCCCTCGAATCGAAATATTGTTTGTCGGAGGGTCAAATGCAACCATAAATTTACCACATAAATCTCGGGGAATTTGAGAGCAGCATATATTAACCAGCTTATCGAAGCCTATTTTTTTTAAGTTGGTCCATCCTATCTTGTCTATCTTTCAAACTTTTGCAAACGTCCATAAACAGCTTAGGGGCACACCGAGTCAAGAATGGAAGCACATATTTCGTCCCTTTCGCATTACTTCTTACTTCCTTCGCCTTCCTCCTGTATTTCTCCTTCTCATCATCTTTTAAAGCATTCCAACCTTGTTTCAGTGACTTACTCTCCTCTATGAATGACTTTATTTCCTCATTATTATTATTCTTCTTCTCATAATAGTCTTGAGTGAATAATGTATACCCAGACACCTTTGGCCGCCTCTCTCCCTCCTTCTTTACCCTTTTTGTACTCTCCACCATTTGGTTTTTTACTTGTAACTCAGTTACTATTTCTGACTTTTTTTTCCATTCCACAGTCCAAAAAATCCAAATTTCAAAAGTTCATAGTCCAAATTTTTTACCTTAATAATCTGAAGAAGCACATTTAAAACACATTATAGACATTAAAAAATGCATTACACACAAAGAAGGAAGGATAAGGAACAGAGAGTCATGTTTGCAGAATTAGATGACAATTTTTTCTGCATAAGTATAATATCATACTCTATAGCTAAGCATCAGAATCAGTCTTAGAAACTGTTGTAAATAGGTATGAATGCTATAACTATAAATTCCTAAATGCTAGTTTCACTTCATCCTTGACTCAAAACCACAAGTTCGTACATAAAGTATTACCTTAAGGAAGTTGCTTCTAGTTCATCAAAATTTATGCACAGCCAATTCTATAATATTGATAATTCTACAAGCATGATACCCAGAACCCTTAAAGTAAGTAGCAAACTTGCATGCACATTAATTTCTCACAATAAATAGCAATAGATTCTCACATCCATGACTTCTCATTTGACTTATAATATTCCAAAAATCGCTCAATCGTATCACATGAAACTTCAACAGGCTAAACGATAATCATTTTATACCTAAGCTTTCAATCCAATTCCTCATTAGCATGGTGTTTCAAAAATCACTAGTAGGGGGTTAAACAAATTCAAATTGTGAATTCGTAGTTTAACGTGTATATAGGTATTCGACTTCACAAAAAGAGGCACTACCGAAGAGAGAAAACCTAGATCGACCATACAAGCAGCTAATTCCCATGAATTGACAACGGCAGCCTAAATGAACCCTAAATAACAAATTACAATAGAAAAATAGCCAAAAAAAGCATTCCTAAGTGAATCTAAATAAATCGTGTGGGTGTTGTTGTGGCTGTAATAGGAATATCCATTACATTAAACAGAGAAAGGGATGCTCACCACAAATGATGGCTTTGCAGGAGCGAGGGCTTCATCGGACTCGTTATCGGGCTTCGGACGATATACGGCTTCGAAAAAACGGCGTATTTGGAGGAGCCACTGCGACGCTTTGGAGGGCTTCATCGGACTCGTTGTGGGGCTTCGGACCATCTACAGCTTCGAAGGAATGGCGTCTTTGGAGGAGTCACTGCGAGGCTTCGGAGGTGGGATGGCTTCAGACGAGTGATGCCTTCAGAGAAGCGACAGTGGGGCTTCAAATGGGCGGGAGAACGGACAGGGATGCACAGAACCGAACACTACTGGCTTTCCAACATTTTCAAATTTCAACCATCTGATTTTTGTTTAAACAATAAGGGCATGTTGGTCTTTTGCCTTTGGGAATTCATTTCAGAAAAGTCCTTAAGGACTTTTCTGTTGGAGGATTTTTCCTTGGGACTTCTTTGATATTAGGGACCTCACATCCATTTTCCCTTTTTTTATAAAATGACAATATATAAGGAAAAGATAAAATGTTACATAAAAAGCTTCTCAAGCGGGTCTAGATCAGAGCCCAGTTGAGAAGCCAGAGTCCAACTAACAAAGAACAAAAAACACCAACAACAAAACCAATAAGAGGTTTAGAAGGAGGCCCAGCAAGGATCAGCATGACCACCAGCCATAGCTGAGGTGTCTTCTCATACCAACTGCCGCTCCATTGAGGCAAGCACCAATAAGTGTACCAAAAGGCCTGTTTGGTTGGAGGGGAGGGGATTGAAGGGGAGGAAAATGTGAGCCTCTTCTCTCATTTGGTTTGAAATTTTGGAGGGGAGGGGATCCAAAATCTGCCCTCCCTTTCCCTCTAATCTCCTCATTTTGCTCCCCTCCAAATCAGGGTTTTTTTAAGGGGAGTCAAACTTTTTTGACTAATTTATCCTCATGTATTTGTGATATCTCCAGTCTTAGTTAGTAGGTCTTGCCTTTTATCTTCCTTCCTGTTTTTCTGATAGTATCGCCAGCGAGAACTCTGAGTAGGTTGTGAGTCTATTTGTCGAAGGAAGTCACCTGTGACGAGGTGATGACAGGGTTGGAGGTGATGGCAAGAGAGAGAAGAGAATAGTGGTTATGGAAGAAGAGAAGAGATGGAGGAGTCGGAGGAGGAGGTGATGGTAGGAGAGAGAAGAGAATAGTGGTGGTAGAAGAAGAGACTCACCTAAAGTGAACAAAGATTAATCTTTCCTGGAGCTCAATCTTTCCCAAAGTTGAATAGTGGTGTTTTTCTTTCAATTTTTTTATGCCAAAGCTCTATTTCTATCTATTAATCTTTTCCATTTTATTCTTTTAAATATATTATTTTATTTATTATAATTATAACATATATTAAAGTTGAAGGAGAAGATCTCGCCTGAAGTGAACAGAGATTTTGTTTTTTTAGTTTTAAATAAAAAATTTAAATTTAAATTTTAAAAATAACAAATCCCTATACCATTTTTTATACGTATATTTTTTTTTGGAAAAATTTTATATGTATATTAACATGATAAGACTAAATTTTCATTGAATTATATAATTTGAATTGAGGTGTAAATTGTAATATCCCAAATTTTGGGCCCAGAGACTTGAAGATAAGCCTATATCAGGCAGATAACTAAGCCCAGTTTGGGAAGAGTCTCAAGAATGTCGAAAGATAGAAAGAATCATGGGGGACTAATTGATTTGGCCCTACCAGGCAACGGACCCAGTGTACGTAGACAGTAAGATCAAAGTGTCAGTGCATATATGCACATGACACAAATACGGTACATGTGGGTTGGTAGAAAGACGCCACATAGCTATACCATGAGGTAAGGAACTGATTAGTTGGGCGAAATAAGCCGGTGTAGGTGTTCATGTGCCATTTTTCAGGCCAGACATGTGTACCCTGCGTTTTTTAGAGTGGACGCCAATATGTGGAGCCAAGCTGGGCCACGCACACACTCCGACCTGGTGTCATTTGATAGGCCTCGATATGTATGTTGCAGTCCTGAGCAAAACCTGAGTAGAATCTCGGGTAAACACCGATAAAGTAACTTTATTAAAGTAGTAATGATGACACAACTTTTGTGTTGAATGAATGAGAAGGTGACAAGTGTCTCTTATGATGACACTCACCTTTTTCACTTTTGTGTTGGCGCCATAAGAAGTTGTCACCTAGCCCTCGGGTCAGGAAAAATCCATCAGTCACCAGACTAACTTTTCTTAACACCGAACCCAGGAATTGGGAAAAATCACCAGAATCTTCTTTTCCATAACATTAGGGTCGTCCAAGAGGCCCAAATGAAGAGGGGGACCCACTTTTAAAAATATAAGGACAAGTGTCATCGTTGGCTGGATCACCAAACAAATAGCACCACAAGATTTTGACATGCGGTGAACAACTTTTAAGACCCATTAAGGGCTGTATAATTTTGGCCAAACGCCCCAAAATTCAGGAAAAATAAGAAAAATCAAGAGAAAATGAAGAGGAAAAAGAAGTGATGGATAGTTAAAGTTCTTGAGCTTTTAAGCCAATTTCACCTCCGATTCGGCGTTTCTAGCTTCTAGAGTCCTCCCTAATGTTGTTCCTCTCAATGAGAGCAACATTTCTATGGTTTCAGATTTTTGATCAGAGGTGTTTGGTGTCGTCTACTCAGGAGAGGTGCTGCCAAAATCAGAAACTAGTTGTGAAATCGAGTAGAGGTAAGCCTAAGCTCCAATTTAAGTCGTATATCTTGATTTTTGATCGGTTAAATTTGGAGTTAGAAAGGCTGCCCTGTTTTGGCCAGACCATGATTTATGGGGAAAGAATGTGATTTTTTTAGTTCTAATGCTTCTAATGGGTTCAGGACAAAATAATGTGTGGGATAGCAGTGAGAAACCAGTCCCGGAAGCATTAGAATAAAAAACAGAATTTTGACCCAAAAACTACTAAGTTTCAGCTAGAACTATATCTGTGGGAAATGATATGAATTTGTAAAATTTTATGTTTTTAATAGATTCCTTGGGCAAAATTTTGTGGGGTTAAGGTGTGATTGTGATTTTAAAAGGGTTAGATTGAACACCCAAAAATTTAAGTTAAAGGAATAGTGTTGTCAGATTGCATTTTCTAGGAGACAGGTAGATTGTGACTTGATTTTGGATGATTAGATGTTTTCTGATGATCATGATATTTTCCAAAATAATAGTAGACACCTTAAAATTTAATTTGATATATAATATATACCATTTGGGTTAATATATTATAAGATATGAATTTTTAAAGTTTAGGCACTGAATCTGGAACAAATCCTGGCACAATTCGGTTAATTGATGATTTCTGGAATTTTAGCCCTATAGTTGGTAGTGGCTAATATTTTTCCCTTAAATAGAACTTAAAAATATTCAAGTATGACTTTGAACCACCCTATTTGGAATTTTCTATATTAAGTTATGATTTTTCAAAGTTAAGTGAAAATTCTGGGAGCAAAGGCTTGATATGCGAAAATAAGGAATTGGAGTGAATTGTAATAAATGTAAACTCCAAAGGTCAAGTTGAGCACTTAGGGCTAGTATATCTACATTAGATGTTCAATTGTTATGGCTCTGATGACTTACACATAATGTGGTTATGTGACTAGAGTCATGAGGTGACAACGAAAAGGCAAAGGGAGCAACTTCAATAGTTGGAAAAAAAGGTATAAGAGGAGGACTCAAAGGCAAGAGGTAGTAAATTTATTTACTTGTATGTATGTGATGTTTATACTGTGTATTAATTTGATATATTGCTTTATTTGATTAGGTGAAGTATGTATGAGTGAATGAAGCTCTGTTTCTGTTTTTACTGTGACCATAAGTATATTGCATGAAACATTGAGCATGCAGAATATCATTATGTCAACATGAGCCTATGTAAGGCAAGCATATCATGCACTAGCATTCATATTACATGCATTGTCTGTATGTTTACAACTGAAATTCTTCAAATCTTACCCTCTCTAAAACAATCATTTAGACAGGTGGACACAGGTGGTATGCTGAAAATAGAGAAGAGGACTGCACGAAAGGAATGCAATGGTGGAACAAAGACGGGAAGATGCCTGCGTGTCATTGTAATGGGTTTAGGAACCTTAGTAGCTCTGTGTAGCTACAATATTTGTATTTGTATGTACATGAAAATTATAATTGAACAGAGTATTGAGCTAAAAGAATCACTTTGACAATCAATCATGACACCCCTTAAGAATATATGACTTCCTCATGTGTAATAAGGAAGTATGTAAGACGAGTCTTACAAATTAATTCACATAACTTAACATAAAAGGATAGAATGATAAATTACTTATTATCATCCCTCCCCTTCCTCTCTTGAACCAAACAAGGGGTTATTAAAAATCACTCCCCTCCCATCTTCTTTAACCAAACCAAACAAGGTAAATCCCTACCCTTTCCATCCATCCCCTCCCTTCCATCCCTTCCCCTCCCTTCAAACCAAATAGGCCCTAAAGGGAGAAAGGGCGTAAACCCGACTATGTTAAAGGAATAGGGGACTTTTGCACACGCTACTACGGAGCATCGCCAAAGAGCAGCATTCCTCAACGTCTATGTGCTTATTTAGGATCACGTTTGGGACCTTTAAAAGTGTTTATTCACGTAAATCTAGACAAAAATCATCTCACATACTTACCTTTTATATTATAATTCGCAATTAAAAAATGCTTTTGAAGGCTTCAATTGCTATTCCAAACAAATACTATAGCAACAATGCTATTGAAAATAATCTTAACATCTATTTGTTGAGAAGAAGCAGGTGGTGAGAAAGCCACATGAAATGGGTGCATTAGGGCAAAATAAAGCTGAGCTAAAATAAGCAGTTGACCTGATATCACAAAGATAAAAAAACCAAAGAGCAGACATGCTATAAACAAAAACACAAAGCTGAAAAGTAAGTGTGAGCGACCTGTGAGTTGAAGCTACTGTAGAACTACCCATCCTACAGTAGTTGAAGAACCAGGCAATCATTCCCTCTAGGTGAGACTTTTTGGCTGAAGGCTAGCAAAACCACAGAGAAAGAGAAGCTGCAACATTCAAGGTAACCCATCCATGTTCTTTGGCAAGTTGAGTCTAAGCACGATGACATTTCTTACTTGCCATGGTGCATAAAAGTAATCTTTGAGGGACTCTCCAGCAATAAAAGGATGAACATAGGTCCAATGAACAAAGGTCCATCTCATTATAGCAAGCAAAGAAACAATGCTCTATGATGTTATACCTGAGATTTAAAGGTTTCATATAAAGAAATAGCAGCCAACTCAAGCTCTTTAAGTTAAAGAAGACATGATTTTTAGTTTGATTGTGATTAGAGCCGCAAAAAGGTGTTGGCCCATTATCAATGTGACACTCAAGTTTAAATTTCTTTGCATCATGAGTAAGTTTCTCAGCAACAACCCTCCCTCACTTCTTTGTGGCAAACATTCCTAATAACACCTTAGAGGAGGCATTTATAAGCACCTTTAAGTTTGAGTCTTCAAGTTTAGCCTCAGTTAGGAGGAGTTAGTATAATCCACATGACTAAACCTACAATCGACATATGAAGTCCCATCAGACCCTAAGTTTTTTTTTATACTGAAATTTTAGGAAATGGGTTAGCTCACCCATTATATAAGAGTGGGGCGAAATCTCCCTTTATCTTAGGTCATACCAATGTTGGGCAGGGCGAGCCGTCAATTACCCTTAGGCATTTATCTAGGTACCTAGGAGCTAGGATGTCTCCCCAAGCACCGCGACGGCGATTGAACCTTCTCCATATTAATGAGAATTGAAGGTGTTGTCCTTACCGCTGAACCTATAGACGATGGGTATCTGACCTTAAGTTAGTAGTAGGCCCTTATACTTAAAATGTAGATGATGAAGTAGGGCTCATAGGTTTAGGAGATGAGCCCAACTCATGATACTCAGTCTAAATAAAAAGCCCAATTTTATGACTGAAACAATCTCCGTGCCGACTTATGCCCAATAACTTTACGCCAAAGTCCACCTTCAAGTACTGACATTGAGCAATGACCATGTGAGTGTCCAAACTGACCACAACGTCGACAAAATTGACCGACATGCTCCATGAAAAGGGATCACTGTAGATAGGGGTGGAAACAGGCCAGGCGGCCTGGCCTGTTTTTGGCCTGATCAGGCCTGGCCTGTCAGGCAAAAAGGTCAGGTCCAGGCCTGCTTCGAGGCCTGTTTTTTAAAAACGTCAGACTTGGGCTTACTAACAGGCCTAGGCCTGTAAAGTATTTTTAAAAAGAAATTCTCACACACCTCACATCCTAACCATAAATCTCATAATTCCTATTCCCAAATCTCATCTCAAGTGGATCATTAATTTATGTATTTGGATCATTAATTTATGTAAATGGGCCTGTTTTTGGCCTGTTTAAAGCAGGCCTGTTGTGAAGCATATGGTCTGTTAGCCTGTTTAATTGTTTTAATTACAGGCCTCCTTAATAGGCCACAGGCCAGGCCATCCAGTGCCTTAACAGGCCAGGCCTGTTAAGGCACAAGCCTGGCCTGTTTCCACCCCTAACTGTAGAACCTCACTAAAGCTGATTTGAATCGGAGGAAATCTAGAAATATTGAGACAAACTGGCAATGCAATCAAAATACAAAGACCACCTTGCTTGGATGAAGAAGAATAATCAAAATCCAAAAAAAAATCCTAGAAGGTTACCCAATAACTTAGCTACTGACTCCGTATAATAATCTAATGGAAGGCCAAATATCTAAATCCAAACATGGATACAGGAGAGAGACTGAAGTAATAGACCTATCATATTCCTATTCAAAAACAGCTAGCGTAACACCTTGAAGAAGCCAAGTTTTTTGGCTAAGCACAAGTTCCTTGTCTTAAACATCTTCAAAGAAAATGACAGCAATTTTTATGTTGCTGAATGCACGAACCTCCCCTTTAAGCACCCAAAAAATGTTAATCAAAGACTGTAGTTTCGAAGCATGAAGAGTTCGATCATCCATAATTTGAACAAACGGATAATGAACTTGGCAATAGTTTAGAGTCGGTAGAGAGCGTTCATTTCTCTTTGTAAGACGGTGAACTCTATAATCGCTTGCCTTTGGACTTCAAGATCTGGGTGTTTGTTCTTGCTTGCTTCTTCATTTTCTTGTTGGCACTCTTTTATTTTATCGTTTATGTTCTTTCACAGGGTGTTCAGGATGGCTCTTCAAAGCGTTATATTGCCCAGCTATGGGGAAGAACATCCCTCTGTAAATATCACTACTATAGAAATCGTAACATATGACGGTTATTAACTATTATATATCACAGTTTCAGAGCGTCATATGTACGGGCACTACAAAAGTTCCATACAAATATATTATGGTTTTGAATCGTTATTTATTTAAAACCTATTGTGATGGTTATAATATAACACTTGTTATGTATTGAGGCTCGGTGAGATCATGATATGTCCATTGCTAAGATAATAATTAACGGGCACACATAAACAACCATCATAATATATGATAATGCTTACATAATACATAACGGTTCCAATTTAACAACCGTTATATATATACTAACATATATAACGGTTCTTTCCAAACAACCGTTATATATAGTTGACATAAATAATGGTTGTTCGGTAACAACCGTGATTTATAAAAACTAATTTTTTTAAAATAAAATGGCAGGGTTCTGCTTTCAAGATCCCTAGCGTATACTTTTATAGAACAAATTACAATATATATTATATTTTTATTTATATATTGAATAATACAACAAATAGTTTATCACATAAAGCAAATGGTTACCAATTTCCTCAAGTCCCATCACAATATCAAGCAACTTAGCTTTTAAGGGCTTGTTTAAGAAAGCGGTGGAAAAACATGTTCATGTAAGTCGAAACAACTTTTCTTACAAACTTACCTCGTATACCGTAAATCACATTAGAAAAGCAACTTCTACCGCTTATCGAGACAAAACTCTTCTTAAATACTTACCCCATATACCGTAAATCATCATTAAAAAGTTACTTTTAAAGGTTTAAATCGTTATTTCAAACAAAAAAAAAACACACACACACACACATATATATATATATATATATATATATATATATATAGCCATAAAGCTACAAATCTGGACTCTCATGTAATATTCATAAAGCCCGCTTCTTTTTTATTCTTTTTTTCAAATAAAAGTGCTATTTTATTTTGAGTTTTAATGGATTTTCAGCTTACTTTTTTTTTTTAAAAAAAAAAGAACTCGTATTTGGATTTCACCACGAACACGAAGTCAAGCAGCCGAAAAAGCTACTTTTGAAGCAAAATTTTTAAATTTGAGGAGAGGGGAGAGGAGTAATGTAACAGAGGGGCGGGCCCAGCACATTGGCGCAACGGTTGCGCGGAGCCATGAAATAAAACTGCCTTCGTGTCGTGTCGGTAGCATCAATGCGTTCCTCACGTCCTTTTCGCGTTTCCTTCCTCGCTTCTCGCTGTGACCTCTTCCCTACTCTCTCGCTCCTAGTAAATACAGCGTCAGTCTTCAATACGCAGATAGCAATTAAATTGTATCTTATATATATTAATTAAAGATGCAGTAGTATAAATTTAGTAAGTTTTTTTTTTTTGTCAATGTATAAATTTAGTAAGTTAATTAAATTAGTTACTCATAAAAAAAAATATGTTGATTTTTTTAAAATACATAGAAATTAGTCAGGATAGTAATTTTTTTAATATATAAATTAATAATTTGGCAAAAAATATAAATTAAAGAGAGAATCAACATATTTAAGAGTAAAGTTAATCCCTACCGCACTGATAATTAAAAGCCAAAGCCGTTCACTGTTAGTTTTCCATTCCACATTACCTCTATCATATCAGGATCCCAAAACCAAAAAAAGAAACCTCTGTTTCCACTTTTACTGCGATCTTCATAGTGATTCCCTTCCATTCTGTCCCCCTTTTCTGCTATCCCTTGATCGTTTCCCTTTTTCCTTCCCTTGCTGATGCTTATAATCGTAAACAAAGTCTCTTAGTTTCCTCCCATTTCCAGCTTCTCTGATTGTGCATGAACAGCATCCTGCTCAATTCCACTGCTTATTTTGTATTTACCAACCCGGAAGGTCCATTTCATATCTGGCTAGGTCGTCTTTTCTTGAGCTTCTGGGTTCATCGTTAACATTCGGTGAGTTCTACGGGTTTTTACTTCTTTTTTCCGGTGCACAAGTCACACGAGGTGGCTCGTTTCTTTCTTTTTCTTCTCTTCCCAAGTCTGCTTGTTCCTTTATGGTTAGAAATTGTCGCTTCTCTCGGAACGAGTGGGATCTCTGTCGTTTATAGTTGTTGGTCTTCACCTTCTGAGACGACTCTGCTCCCCCCCCCCCCCTCACTTCTTCTTCTTCTTCTTTCTTGATAATTTTGCTTCCCTCGTGTATGTGTTTGTTAAAGGAAAGTGAAGTAAAAGGAATGGAGATGAGTTTTTGATGCCTTATTTGATTATGCTCTCTCTTATTTTAAGTAGGCAGCGTCTGAGAATTTGCAAGTTCAGTTTTCACTATGTTCACTTGTAATGAAATGCAGGCTGTAAGGCGTGGAATAAAGCCTGTTGGTTTTCAACGCTAGCTCGATTAGCTTGAATTTGGATTACATTACTGAGTATTAGTCATGAGCAAAGGACTTCTGCAAATTGAGGCCAAGGAACTGAAGTTTACATGTGCGTAAACATTTGAATATTTGCCTATGGTCGTTCTTTTTAGAAGCTCATCGACTGTTAATTAAAATGTTCACTGATTCTTTCTTCTTGGGCTGTGAGTGTCGTGACTATGCAAGTGTTATATATTTTTCCTTTTTATATTTGAATTCAAAAATTAAGATATTAGCTAGAAATAATATTTATTTTTGTTTACTGGGAAATTAAAATATTTTTGCCTGACAACTATTATATCTTTACGTAACATGTTTCCAGTTCATCTGTGCAACTGAATCCATCAGTAAACTTAAAATTGATGGATGGATTGACAAAACAAATTGCTTAGGGATTTATGCATACTGTTATTAAATGTTGTTAGTTCCTAACTAATTTGTGACCTCAGTGGTCAGGCATGTTCCCTGTTTTAATTTTCATAATGTTTCAGTTCAGTATTTTTAGTCATTCATTTGTTATCTCTGAATATAATTTTTGGCATTTATAGTTGAACAAAAGAAGCAAAGTTCATGCTCAGTTCAGTTGACTAATATCACCCACTACTATGTTGCTTTCAAGGTCCGAACATCTTTCTTACTTTCATCAGCAACTGATATTTATTTATTGACATAGAAATCGGTATTATTAATGCATAATACTGGGCAGCTAAATCAATTAGTTCTGATATTGCCAGATCAAGACAACTTCGCCTAAGAAATACTCAGTTCGGCCACATGTAGGAGTTCTCATGCCAAAATCTTCTTGTTCATTTGTAGGTATAACTTTCTTATTTCTTTCTTTTGTCAGTTATTATTTACTGGTGTCAGATGAGTGCAAATATGACTGAGTCGGAAGACAGTAAGTGGAATTGGCTTGTGATTTATTGGTTCACTTACATGATATGCATTTTTTTGTTTGGCATCAACTTAGTCACAATGCAAGCTCAAAGAACAGCACTGGTAGATCTGATGTGCAAGGACAAATTCTTAATTCAAAGCACCATTGTTCCTGTTGGAACGACTAATGATGACATCACTTCTAGCTTGGTATGGATGTGGCCATGATTTGCAGATTATTGTGTTGGTTGTTTTAATTATTATTTTTTGAATATTTATTACTTTGTTTGTAAATCATAGTTTGTCAAAGATTCCGGCAGATACATTGAAGAAGAGAAACTGAAAGTAGCCGTGGTTAGCCCATTTCATTCAGCCGAAGCATCTCCTGTTAATGGAGATATTAAAAAGGGGCTTGCTCATGGAAATGATAAGATATTCAGTAAAGATGAAATTGTATCCCCAGAAAACATGGTTAGAGAAAATCCTTCGATGCTTGGTTTAAAGTTCCTTTCCTTCTTTAATCTCTGTCTTCATCATCTCAATATTTCAAATCCTTGGATCGTTTACTTTGTCTGTTACACAGTTGGAATGTTTGCAAATTTTGATTTGTCGATAGTTGTTTTCATAATTTGAAGATTACCCTTTGTAATTTATAAAACAGAGTGATGTTGAGTAAATTCAGACTTCCTTAAGGCTGTTTCGTAAACTTTTGATCAGAGTCATGTTTTGTCCTTTAGGTTTTGTTTGTTGTCACAATTGGCAGTGTTGTTAATCTCCTGTGTTTATGTCTGTTTGATGGGCGGGTTAGTAATTCCGCTAGTTCAATTCATACTTACTGAAACTAATGCATCACAAGCTATTCGTGGAATATGTCATTGTCAGGTTGTTAAGAATGCAGAGAATAAGATAGATAATGACAAGCATGAAAAGAATATGAAATGGAAGCCGGCAAAAGATAGGGTGTTTGAGGCTGTGAAGGATGTGGAGGAACAGAAACCAGATAAAGCAGTGCCGGAAGTGTCAAAAGATTTGGAGCTGAACATTGCAAAGGATGCAGAGGAACTGAAGTCAGAGAAAGCAGCAGAGTTAAAGATTTCAAAGGGTGTAGAAGAGCTGAAATTAATGGAATCTATTGAGAAGTTAGAAGTGTCAAAAGATGCGGACTTTAACACTGCTATGAATGTAGAGGAACTGAAGTCGGAAAGAGAAGCGAAATTAGAGAGCGTGGAGGAGTTGAAATTTATGGCATCTATAGAAGAGATGAAGTTAAAACTAGATGAATTTGAGTCCAAGTTAAATGAGGTCAGTCACTTAATCCTGAATTATTTTTTATGTTGAATTGGATGGATGATTGTGATGGTGGTTCTTGAGTTCAATCTTAATCCATACGATCCAAACAGAGATATTCAAGTTTCGGGCTTCCCGTGCAGGCTGGTGCAACAATATCGATGCTAAGAGAGGAAAGGAAGGCAAGCAGTCTAGAGACTAGGATCTTGCAAGAAAAACTAGTAAGCGCAAGACTATTTCTTTTTGGCCAAAAAAGCATACTTTCTAGTCTTTTACTAACGCCGGTATAGGGAGCGCACTTTGTCTCATCACTGTTGGTGGCGTGCAGGCCGATCTGAGCAAGAGAGATGCAATAAAAGTTCAAGTTGGGTTCCCTCTTCTGTATGTCTGCATGGTGGTGCTAATCTGTGTATTCCTTGGATACCGCTTGCACTCCTGAGCCTTAAAACCTGGGTGCATCATCGGTATCTATGTAGTGGCTAACGGTTAGAGTTGTTTATGGTTTTATTAATAGCTGCGTTTCTGCATAAATACTTAAATGAGAATATCTACAGATGCCATGGTTGGGGTCAGGGATGCTCATTTTGACCTATCTAGATCACAACTACCATGCTGCAGCTTGCTGCTGGGAGGAACAAAGAAAATTGTAAAGGAATAAACAAGTAATATAAGATCAAGATATGCATGAGACCGCTAGGTAGGGAAGTAATTGATATCTTCATTTGATTTTTTCTGCATAACTAATGTGGATTTATGCACTATGAAATTTGGAAAGTAAATCGTGTGATTCACATTATTTATTTATAATTTATAAATAGGAAGTGTGATATAGATTCTACCAAAAAAAAAAAACACATGCATGATCTTATAGGGCATAAACACATGCCGACATACAGAAGAGGGAACCCAAAAGTTCAAGTTGGGTTCCCTCCTTATTTGAAGGAAAGGAGAGTGATCTTCCTCGCTTTTTCTGTTCACGGCTAGCCGCTGGTGTTTAGCATTCACAACTGTATATTTCAATCTGATAAAAAATGCATTAATACTTTCAATTAAATTGCTGGACTTGCCCATCAATTTGTCTTCGGGTTATGTTCAAAAATTTATGATTTATTTAATGGTATTCTTTTGGGATAAAGACAGAGAGAGAGGTGTTTTCAATTTTAAGAACCTTTAACAATCTTTAACATGTTAGTGTTCTATTTATCTTCTGTGAAATTAAAAAAAAAATTACACAGATGCCTTTCACACAATTTTTTTAATATCCCCCACCCCGCCATTGACCATTTTGTGGCCGGCGAAGTACGTATATCAAGTCTAGGATTAATTTATATATGTCATCATGTTTAAATGAATAGTTATCATTTTTAAATTCAAGTTATTTTTAAATTTGATAAACCCATATCGAATCTAAGAATTAATCCATGCATGCTTTTTTATTTTCATATGTGATCATTTTTAAATAAATAGTTGTAATTTTCATATCAAAAATTATTATTTTTAAATTTAAATTTGATAAACTTATATCAATTATAGGAATTAATTTATACACACTTTTTCATTTTTATATGTGATCATTTTTAGATGTATAGTTGCCATTTTTATATTTGGAATTATTATTTTCAAATTAAAATAACAAAAACTTAATAAGTGAACCAGGAACAATGAGCAAGAAATCATCATCACCTTCACCATCGAGCCTCTCCATCTCCGACCACAACCACCATCTTTGATTACGTGTGTGTTTAGATTAGATTTTTGAGAATAGAAAAAATATATGAAAAAAGTTTTTCTCAACTGTGGAAAAGTATTTCGGAAAGGGTTTCAGTGTTTGCAAACATTCACTTCTGAAAGGGTTTCAGTATTTGGCAAACATTCATACCTTCTTCTTCATCGACGACGTCGTCTCCACCACCAGAGAGGAAGCATACTTTCAAACTCACCTTGGACCTGGAGATTGGAGACGCGATTTTGGAATGAAAGGGAGAGGGGAAGAGGAAATTGGACCACGACGACAACGTCGATATTCTCCACCTCTGTCTTCTTCTTCGTTCTCACATACCATCGTCACCGGAGAATGCACCCTCTCACTCCACCACTTCCAAACAAACTTGGACGATGGCGATAGTTTTTCGTTGGGAATCTTCTCAATGACAAAGGTTGCAAATGAGTACAATCTGAATGAAGAGGGCGATAACAAGAATCCATAAGCGAGGGCTTTGAGGAGAGAAAAGGAGATTCGAAAGTGAATTGAAGGAGCTGTTGCCGTCGAATAGTTCAGGAATTCTGGATAGTGAGGTTAGTGTTAAAAAGGTCAATGTCATCATTTTTTCATATTATAGGGGAAATCACATATCTATCATTTACTATTTATATTAGTCTTTATGTATCTTTTATTCTTTTTTCCTATTCTTTTTCTTTAGCATTTCTTTTTGAGTTATGTGTGGGTTTTGAAGTAAAATAAAAAAAAAGGAGTTATTTGAGGTTTTTAATGTTATCTTATTTAATTTTTTTTAAATTTAAACTGTATACTTTAATGATATCAAAACTACTTAAAATATAACCAAATCTCTACCGTCAATCCATCATCGTTATATCAAAATAAAATCATCACTGAATACTGATACTGATAATAATATATCTGAAGTCAGGCAAAAAAAAAAAAAGATAATTATATATCTGAAGAAGAAAATCACTCGCACGATTTATCAAGTCCTGTGTTGGCGAGAGTCGAAACCAAATTCATCGTTTATCTGAGGGTGCCTGGAGTGGTGTTTCTTCGCCGTCAAGCAATGTCAGCGCTTTTGCTGTAACTGTCTGATGCTATCCATTCGTATGCAACTTTGCAAACACTGTGCTCGTTACTGATTGAAGCCTTTAAAACTTTAAAATAATTTTTCAATCGTCATGTATACAAGATGGAGTACGGTCACTTACTAATAATTCTTACAAATCGCCAGCCAATCATAGCTACTGTCGAAGACTGCAAGCTTTGGCGCATACCCCTCTTTCTGCTTTTTAACTTCAAGATTTTAGGGTTTCAAGTTTGAACTCCCTCTGTCCCTCTCATTTGAAATACATATTTCTACTTGTGCAATGGAAGAAACTGCATCTAATTTGCGAGTTGCTGGGATGAAACTAGATAACTTGGGAAGAGCATACGAGCAGTTGCAATCTCAAGCTTCCTCTTTCCTTTTGTTCTCTCTCCAGTGGAAAGATTTGCAGGAACATTTTGATTCCATCAGCAAAATGATTGGGGATCGCTTGGAAAGTCTTAATGTCCGTGAAAAAGAGGTTGAGTTGAAGGAGAATCAATTGAGTGTGATCCAGAAGCGCTTGGATGATTGCTCCAAACTGGTTCACGAGAAAGAGGAAAGATTGCGTCTTGTCCAGATGTCCTTAGATGAATGTGACGAGAAAGTTGACTCACAAGGCAAGAAACTGGAAGAAATCATAGGTTTGAGTCAACAAGCTTCCATCGATTTCGAACGGAAGGAGAAACATCATGCTTCTCTCGACCTTTTAATTCAAGAATATGTTGAAGAGCTTGAAAAGAAGGAGAATGACTGGAAAGAGATACAGAAATCAATCGCCGAATCCTCTGCTCAACTCGACTCAGTTCAAAAATCAATTGGTGAGTACACGATAAAAGCAAAAGTAAAACAGAAGAGATTGCACTTGATGGAGAAAGATATTGAAGAGAAATCCAAAAAGCTTGAAAAGACGAAAGAAGACCTTGGTAATGTTCAACGACAACTGAAATTATGTTGCCAAGACATTGAATTGAAAGAGAGAGAATATGGTGCCATTGAAAGAAGTATTGAAGAACGTAGCAGGGAGTTGCATGCAGGGGGAGAAGAACTGAAATCTATCCAGAAATTGATAAGCGACAGTGAGAAACAGCTGCGGTCAAAAGAGGAAGAGTGTAATAGGAATCTCAAAATGATCACAGATTTGATCGTTGAAGGTGAAGAAGTGCTGAAGTCAATACAGAGGAACATTGAAGAATGCAGCTGGAATCTTGGAAAAAAGGAAGAACGACTTATTTCTTTGGAGAAACATACGAGTCTAAAGGATGCTGAATTTCAGGCACTTTCGAAGAAATATCAAAACGATTTTGAAAAGAGGGAGGCGGAACTCAAGTCTATCCAAAAGGAAATTGCTCGGTGTGATGAGGAGCTCGAGACAAAAGAGAAGGCACTTGATTCAAAACAGAAGTCAATTTTTGAACTTGCTAGGGAACTAGAATCGAAAGGGAAAAACTACGATGACCTTGTAGCAAAAGAGGAAAAACTTAAGTCTTTGCAGAAGAGAATTGATCATCAGGTTGGAGAGCTTGAACAAAACAAGAAAGATTTAGATTTCATCAAACTTAAGACAAAAGAAAGGTTCACGGAACTTGAAACGAAACAGAAACAATGTGAAGAACGAGTGAAGAACCTTGAGTCAAAGGAGAACCAATTTAATGGACAAGTGAAGAAGCTCGAGTTAAAAGAGAAGCAGTTTGAAGAACGGGTGAAGGAGTTTGAGTCCAAACAAATGCAAGTTGAATTATTAAGAAAATCATTTGAGGGCGAAAAAGCATTGATAGAGAAGGGCAGTATCTTCCTGCCACATGTAAAGACCGAGGGACTGGATTCTGTAGATACCAAAAGTTTAAAGAATAGCAGGAATTTGCAAGCGCTCTTTAACAAGCTCCTGAAAAATTATGAGTTGGTGTGCCTTGAGGTATCAAATGCTCTCCAAGCATCATCAGTGGACCCTGCTAAATTGGTGCTAGATTTAATGCAGGGTTTTTATCCTTCAAATTCAAGCCAAGAGGACATTGAATATGATGCAAATATTATAAGGAGGAGCTGTATTCTTTTGCTAGATGAATTGAAGAAATCTTCACCGGTAATTAGTTCTCATGTGAAGGAAAAATCAATGGAGTTGGCAAGTGAGTGGAAGGAGAATTTGTCTGTAGGTAATAAGGATTGTTTGGAGGTCCTGGGGTTTTTGAAGCTTGTGGCTACTTATGATTTAGGCTCATCATTTGATACAAGTGAACTTCATATGCTTCTAGATATTATTTCCCAGCATTGTCAGACTTCTGAATTACAACAAGCCCTAGGTATTTTCAAGACTGTACCTGGTAAACACGTGCTTCCTTCTCTAGCTTAGCCATACCATGTTTTAATAAATTGTTTTTTTCTAAATTCATGTGGTCACCCTGATGCTTTTCTTACGTATGATCCATATGTAGTTATCTTCATAAGCAGTTTTATGCTGTATATCTTTATCAATTTTAATGGGTTCCATCAATTTACTTAATTATCCTTTTTTTTAATTTACAAGTGGTTTTTCTATTTGGTGGTGGCAGGAAATGATGGGAGAAAATGAATTTGCTATTTTTTTGTCAAATGGATTATGGCTGTACTTCTACCTTTTTAGCATTCTTTAGCAAATGAGAATTTATTATGCTGCCACAAGCAATATAATTATGTAGTTTCATATTTTAAAAGTGCATTGCCAGTGGCTTAAGGCTTATGAGCTGCTACATTGATTGAATTTCCTAATCCAGTCATGAGAAGATTAATAGTTCAGTAAGATCAAAGAGAAGAAATTAAAGGAATAATAATGTGCAAAGGAAAATGAAATAATATTTGGAGTCTCTGACTAATCAGCAAAGTTTCTTCTCGGAAGCCAATGTATATTCTACATTCTACATCATGAAGATAAAACAAAAAATTTATTACTTCAGTGTGGTTCCCTTCAATCTTTATAATGCCTTATGGGTATGGTGATCATGCATACTATGTCCTTCTGTTTATGAAATAAAATGAATCACCTCTGGAAGCTTTTAATGAAATAAATAATCCGTCACCTTCCATAGATAATCAGCATATTACCTTTTTTTCCATTGTTTTTTTGTTTTAATTTTATCTGTTCTGTTCTGAAGGTATTCTTATACCTACTAATGCATCCTTTTTCTCCTTGCATCCTCTCAGTGATCTCATATGATTTTGGTTATGGCACTATAATGATCATTTTCTCAAGTATTAACGCAAAAGGGTCTTGTGAGCTATTCAACTTGAGATATTTGGCATTCAGTAACACCTGCACTGTCTGATTCTTTTGGTGAAACCTGCATCATCTGATTTTATTGCACACATGTCTCCTTGCTTTTTTATGCTCCGACAAATATGAGGAGCTTAAAGGCCTTGCAGCTAATTTTGCGGATAAATTTGTGTGCAGATAATCAGTTTGGTGCTACCCCAGATGGAAGAAATTTGCATTTGATCGTAAATCAACAAGCAAATGCAAACGGGTTGATGGGCAGTGACATTTTAGTTGATCCCCAAACATTGGATCCAGCGAAATTTGTTTTAAATATGATACGGAACCCTATTTTTCCACAAAGCGCAAAGGAAGAGAAGAGTGCAACCATTGCTGGAAATCACATTTTTTTGCTAAAGTGGCTTATGAGAATTTCACCAGATATTAAACCGCAAGTAAGAGAAGAAGCAATGAAGCTAGCACATGAGTTGAAGGCTGAGATGAGAGAAAATTCTCAGGAGGTTCTGGCATTTCTACTGCTTTTGTCCATTTATGGTTTAGTATCTTCATTTGAGGATGATGAAATTTTAAAGCTCTTTGAGATTGCTGCTCACGACAAACAAGCTGTAGAGCTGTTCCATACACTTGGTTTTTCCACCAAAGTTTCTGGTATGTTTAAAATTTTGTTGTCGCCATCTCTCTACAGTTTTTCCTCCCATTTAGAACCATTTTTTATTGTTTTCATATGTTTTCGGGACCAAAAATTCTTTTTATCGGGACGAACAGTTTTCCACATGTTCATTTAAATGTGCTTATTTCAATACTTATTTTGATGTCATTCTTAATTCCGGTCAGGAAATATGAGATGTGTTACTCTCCTAACAAAAGGTAGAATTTTTAAATTTTTGGTTAAGATGTTAATCTATCCATGAAATAAACGCGAATGCACACTTGACACCATAAAATTTTCTTGGGTGCAAAAATACACATGAAGGTTTGAAAACGGTGCAAAAATGCCACAACTGTTAACGTCCATTGCTTTTTGTCTGGGCCCATGCTGTTGTCCAAGTTTAAAAAAGTAATGGACGTTAAGTCATATTAATAGTGGTGATATTTTTGCACTGTTTTGGAACCTTCATTTGCATTTTTGCACCAAGAAAACTTTTTGGTGTCAAAAGCGCATTCGCAAATATTTCATGGGTAGATTTGCAATGTTACCCTTACATTTTTTACATTCACTCCTTGCTATTGACCTGAGATTACCTTTTAATTGAATTTAATTTCTCCATAGCTGTGTTGCTTTTTATATTTAAAAAGTTCATTGGAGGGAAGAGGAGGAAGAGTTCTTCAAAACCCATGACAAGAGATCTTTTTGTTGAGAACTTTCTGATTCTCGGTATTGCTAAATAATTTGGACTTGAGCCATGTTAGGCCCCAAACAATGGAATGATAGGAGATCTTCTACAAACAAAAGAAATGAGACAAAAATGAAAATTGCAAGGCTAACACGAAAGATGTCACACCCCCAGAAAGGAAGAGTGGAATTCTAGGTAATCCAGATCACAAAATCCTAAAAACTGAAACATACCAAGGTGATCGTAGGCAAAAGGGAGTTAAACCTTTAAAACGCCTTAGGCATTAGACATCCAAGTGAATCAAGGCCAAAGCGAGAAAATATATGATCTATAATTTGAAATAGGAAATCGATAAATATAAGGAAATACAAAGTCTGTGGTCCTCAAACTTTGATCCAATTTACCATTTAGTCCTTGTGTTTTAGTTAGTATCAAACCTGTCCTTAGAGCTTCAAATGCTTATAGATTTAGTCCTAGTGATTAATATAGGGCATTAACACCATTATGTCATAGCATCAATTACTCTATGCATCCACGATAACATTTTCATAGTGAGCACATGCATAATAATGTAATGTGTTTTGACCAAAACTAAGTTGATTATATTGCTGTACTGGCTTGATACCAGTTTTATCCTGCTTGCACCTGGTCATCTTCAGTGAAGAAGGTACATGTTCATTGTTAATTTGCTGGTATGTTTAGACTTCAGGTTCCCTTTGTGTTTCCCTTTCATGCATTTTCTAACTGTCTTCAAATGCTTTTTTCTCACTTCTCCCCTTCCCAACTAGGAATATGGAAATTTTGGTCCCTTTCGATTGTCTTGATAACTTGAACTGATTTTCTGGCAGTGATCTCTTGTTGTAATTTGCTTGTTTTAGTTTTAAAACTGTTTCTGTTAAATTAATGTCCCAGTGTACTTGTCCAATTTGATAGATGAAATTTTGTCATGTCTGGCAGATTTTGTTCTTAATCTTATCAAGAAGCAGAAGCCTGCTGAAGCTGTTACATTTATATGTGCATATGAGTTGGCTGACAAGATCCCACCAGTTGATCTCTTGAGAGAATATGTGCAGAATGTAAAAATGGTTTCCAAGAGGCGTTGTAGGAGAAGCCCATACAAAACTAAGGTTATTTAGTTTTATTTAAATTCGTTTTCATCAAATTATCAATTTCATATTGATAGGACCCAACCACGCCCTCTACTGGTTTACAGCAGAAGAAAACGTGGTTAGCCTTAGGAAATGGGGTATATTAATCTGTTATTTTCAATTAAGTAGTTGGAGTCAGTTATCAAGTAGTGGACTAGTAGTTTCAAGTAGTGGTCTAGCAGTTAAGTAGTTACCTTGGCAGAAGCTACTCTTTAGGGAAGTTACTTAGGATATAAATATGTGTAATCACTATGTTTTCAGGGAGAATAGAATTATGCAGAATATGTTTCTACTGGGTTTAGAGTGCAGATTCTGGCTCTAAGCATTTCCTCTCCTCTTCTATTTTTCCTCTCCTTCACTTTGCTTAGATTCTCTGCTTCCTAAAATCTATAATTCCTACCACATATAAATGCTCATTCACTAGATGTTTAATGTGAACTCTCAGGATAAGGTTAGAGATGAAGAATTAGCTTGTCTGCGAACTGTCCTAAATTGCATTTCAGACAACAAACTTGAGTGTCAGAATCTGGTTCAGGAGATTCATAACCGCATTCATGAGCCGAGAAGGCTGAAGGAAAACAGGTTTGGAACTACGCCACGGCTTTCTTCCAAAGTTGAAGTGCAACGGCCGGAACAAAAGAAACGTATTAATGACGTACTCACCAATAAACATCAAGCACAACCTTGTAACAACAGCAACAAACGTCCTCGAACTGACTCAAGACCCTCTGTAGCTCCGATGTCTACTCCGACATATCATCAACCTATGGTTTGGCTCCATCATGAAAGAGTAATCTTACCTGATGGAACGCCATCGCTGGTTGGTCCGCCCACTAACAACTTTGGTGTTGGTACTCCTATGGGTGCAGGACAGTATGGAAATCACGGAGGAAACTACTTCTGTCACTCCTAGCTATGCCCCTTCTAGGTGACCCAGATATGGACGTTTAAGAGGCCATGCTATATATATGGTCAGGACAAGGTTCATGCTTGAAACTCAGCCTCCTAATCCTTTGTGGCAAGTCTTGAATCTGCGTAGCTGCCGATATTTTTCTTTCCCCCCACTTAGGTCTCTTGACTTTTACCATACGACTGAACCAGTAAGGACCAGGATAGGGATGCCTCATGTATTATCTTATGTAAATGTTTGGGTTAACTATTTTAAGTGATTTTGCACTGTACAGATGTAAAAACACTTATTTTAATTTAAGCTAATCCAAAACCATTAACTCTTATAATCCTTCGGTGTAAAAAAGTCGTAGTTTTTGTTAGCTATGTTGCAAAATTAACTGGTAGTTGATATTGGCAACGTGTTTACTAATAGTGATGAGTGAAGATGTGTTACATTCCTTAAGATAAGCTTGCCAATTGAAGATGATGTGATACTTAATTTATACAAATTTCAGGATGCTGTTGTTTTAAATACTGATAATTCATTCCATTTTTCCTTTTCAAACGTTGTATATACACGAAAGGCATTCTATTTACTATTTAAAAACAATATATTTTTTCAAATTGTATAGATATATTAATGGCAGTTTAGGGAATGTCTACGTCACCATAATTTTATGACAATTTATGGCAGAAGGGCAACAAAAAAGGGCTATTAATATATACACGGAAAACAGGTGACGTAATTGGATTGTTTCAACCAAAGATTTACTCAAGTTTCGTCTTCTATGAACACGCAAAACAGGCTAGGAGATTGAATTGATTCAGCTAAAAATATTTGCTTAAGATTCCTTGTCTGTGAAAAACTAGCACAAAATTAAACAAAACCCTTGGACAATGACGACGTATAGTCGGTGGTTTTGAGAGCTGAAAAAAATAACAATGATGGAAAATACGTTTAAGTGTGAGAAAAATCTTGCCCAAGGTTCTCTTATCATTTTATGCGAAGCTAAGCGACCACTCATGTACGAATAAAAAATAAATAGATATTTTGACCGAAGTTAATTATAACACAAAAAAATGATTATTTAATTGAAAACTATGGAAACCTTAACCTAATTAAGTTGCATACAACTCGTGGGAATCAAGAACTACTTTTTTTAAAGAATTTCATTTGCATGTATTTTGTCCTTAACAGCAACTTGAAGTATAAGTTTTCGCATCTGCATCATTAAGATTTTTAATAAAATGCAATAGATGTATTATTTTTATAATGAAGTGCTATAATATCGGATATTTTTAGACTTCATTCTGTTTTTAAATTTTACTGATCCTAAATATAAGATATGGTGGACTTTTTTTTGAGATATTAAGGAAGCTAAATAAGTTACTTAATCATATTATATGTTATATATTATTAGATTATATATTATTTTATAAGTTAGATAAAATAAAAATATTTTAAAATAATTTAATTAATTTTTTTATTATCTCTAAAAAAAATCAACTTATCCTAAGACAGAAGGAGTAATGTTTTTGTTGCACTACGGAGTGTCCAGATCAAAGGAGGGTTACGATTTTCAGTTCATAAATTTGATGAATATTAATTTTTTGTTTGTAATAATAATTAAAATATTTAAAATCAGTTTTTCAATCCTAATTTATAATATATAAAATAATTAGAGGAGTTTTATTTTGATTTACGTAAAAATATTTATAAATTTATAAAAAAAAACTATTTCAAACATAAGATAGAAGGGACCCAACAACCTTTCGCCCTACGGCCCTACCATCCTCCCTTCATTTTTTGGTTTTTCCTTTTCATTTTTTTTTAATCCAATGTACGTGCTCGTTTTATTTTACCCAGTCAGAGGGTGAAGCTTGACTCTCTCACCTCACGGTTTTGGCTTTTTTTTTTTTTTAACAAAGAAAAAATAAGGAGGAGAAAGTATTAAGAGAACAAATTTAAAAAAAAAAAGAATATAACAAAAAATTTATTATTTTACGTATTCGTTTTCTTAATATTCTCTTAGTTCTTTTTTTTTTTCCACGAAGCCTTAAACAGTCCATGGGGAAAAAAGAACGTCGTAGTGCTATATATATATATATATATATATATATATATATATATATATATCATCAAGGTCTGAAAATCCAAATGGCCAAAAAAAGGGGGGGTTTCTGAAGATCCGGGGAGGGGTTTTGACTGTAGCGCACAAGGTATGATCAACAATAAAGAACACATACGGATGCCTGGCTTCGCACTACTTAACATTCTACACTTTCACCTTCTCTTTGCCACTTGCATGGTCAACCTTCCCAAACCCATTTTCTCTTTCTTCTGTGTTTTCTTAAGTTTATTCTTATTTATCTCTCTCATCTGCCATATTAATCAAATCTCCCTTCTTTTTCTTTGTTGATTTCATCTGACGCGCCTCTTATTGCCGTCTTCTTTGCTTTTTCCCCGTCAAGATTTATCTGGCTAATTATTTGTTTTGGCTGCTCATAGATATATTATTTGCTCTCAACTAATTTATTCAATTTAATGTAATTGAAATAATTCACTCTTTTAGATAAGTGTAACTATTATAATAAACACACACACAGAGGTCACCTAACCTTCTTGTATGAAAGGGACATGCAGGTCCACTTGTGAATATATATATATATGTGGTACGTTGTTGTAATTAATCAAACAATAGATTGATGAAGGAGTAATGGGGAGCGCATAAAGTAAAGGTAAGTGTCACTGAGTTTGGCTGCTACTGCATGCTTTGTTGCGTATAGTAGTATTATTTATTTAATAATTGATTTGATTTGTTAATAATAGAAGGAATAATGAGTCAGCATGAATGATACATATGAAGAGAGGGTTTAGTTTTCATGCAGGCCACCAGCTATTCTCGGCGGAGAAGAGGCTAGCTGTTAGGTGGAATACTACTCAAAAATGCCAACGTACTTTCTAAGACGATGCAGGCAGTGAGCTAGAGTGAGTGAGTAATATAACAATACAAATATAAATATGTGTTTTTGTATTTAGGGTGTGTCCCCTCCATCCATCATCACTTGAACCCTTCTCAACCTTCCATCGCCATTCCACTTCCGCCATGGGAAGCCTTTCGGTACCAATCTTTCTCTCTCTGCATGTTTATTATATATCATGTATGTGGAATCTTTAATTTAAGGCTTTAATTTTATCTTTTTCTTGCATCGTGTTTAATTTATTGTGGAACTCCAGCGGCACGCTAGCTATCAATTAAATTTTATCTCCATTATATTCCATCTGGGAACTGGTGATCTTTAAAAAAAAAAAATAGAAAACGTTAACATGTATGTGCGTGTGCGTGTATGCATAAGAAATAATTTTTGTAATTTAAAAAAGCTGACAATATTCTTTTGTTCCTAGATTTCATTAAAGTTTGTGACGTGTTGTGTGAATATACCGTAACAGTTGGCTGCAAGGGAAGTTCAAATCGGGCGTGAAGTGAGGAGCAATTCAACGCTGATATGTGTTCCCATATTGAGCCACTCAGTTGATGAAATGCTGATTCAGATGAGAAAGGCCAAAGACATCGGTGCTGATCTCGTCGAGCTCCGTTTGGATTTCCTCAACTACTTCAATCCTCCCCAACATCTCCAATCTCTTATCAAACACCGTCCCTTGCCCACTCTCATCACTTACAGGTCTTGCCAATCATTATTAATTAAATTCTTCTACTATCTCTACATGTTATATGTGTATATACAATGCGAATCATCATCATCATCTTTTTTTTTCAGACCCACATGGGAAGGAGGAAAGTATAATGGTGATGAGAGCAAGCGCCAGGCTGCTCTGCGCTTAGCTGTTGAATTGGGGTCTGAGTTCGTTGACGTTGAGCTTAAGGTTATTAAAACTTACCCCGCCGCTAGCTACTACTTTTGGTTTTGACTTGAAGAATTAGCCAGTATTTAAACGTGGTACTGATTAAAGTGGTGTGTTTGAAGGTAGCTAATGAGTTTCTCAATTCCGTCCGAGAAAAGAAGCCAGAGAACGTCAAGATTATTGTTTCCTCACATAACTATGAGAACACACCCTCCGTGGAGGAATTGGGCAATCTTGTCGCAAGAATACAGGCTTCTGGGTGTGACGTTGTGAAAATTGCAACAACCGCCTTGGACATCGTAGACAATGCTCGAATTTTCCAAGTACTTGCCCCTTCTCAAGTATGTAACACGTCCTTCACATCTTTCAACCTTAATTTCTTCCAAATCATTATTGCCCGAATATAATGCCAATTATATATATACATATAGGTGCCAATGATAGGGCTTGCGATGGGGGAGAAGGGTCTGATGTCAAGGATTCTGTCGGCCAAGTTTGGAGGATTTCTGACATTTGGTTCGGCAAAGAGTGGAGCTGAATCAGCCCCTGGACAACCAACTGTGAAAGACTTGTTGGAGCTGTACAATTTCAGGCTCATTGGGGCTGACACTAAAGTGCATGGTGTTATTGGAAACCCCATTGGTCACAGCAAAAGTCCTCATCTTTACAATCCAGCTTTCAAGTCTGTGGGATTTAACGGCATTTACTTGCCTCTCTTGGTTGATAGCGTCTCCAATTTCCTCAGCGCTTTCTCTTCCCCTGATTTTGTTGGATACAGGTTTATATATCTAGTCTTAGTTTCCATTTGTTGTTATAAATTATAATGTCTATCTTGTCTTATTCATGTATCTTCACATGCACAACGACAGTTACACGATTCCCCACAAGATGGATGGACTCAGATGCTGTGATGAGGTGGATCCCATTGCCAAGGTGAATTTGATCCCAAGACCCCTTTCTTAATTATTATTATCCATCCTGCAAGGTCGGTATTGTGACTAATCTCTCTCACCAACCCTGTTGCAGGCAATAGGGGCTATTAGTTGTATGATCAAGAAGCCAGATGGGAAACTAAAGGGTTATAACGTTGACTATCTCGGAGCCATTACAGCCATCGAAGAAGGACTACGAGGTTGATATGTACAGCTCTCTTTCACGAGTTTGACACATGAGAGCGTTATTGTATTTACAAGTGGATTTAACTAATTGGCAGAATCAGAGGGTTGGTCGGGAAGTGGGTCGCCTTTAGCTGGGAAACTGTTCGTGGTTATGGGAGCTGGCGGCGCAGGAAAAGCACTTGCTTATGGCGCAAAAGAAAAGGGAGCCAGAGTCGTTGTTGCCAATCGTACTTATGGTCAGAAACCAACTTTTGCTGCTCCATGTATAATTCATACTCTGTTATGTGTATATATTACTAATGAATGAAGGCGGAGCAGAGAAAGGCAGAGAACTTGCTGGTAAAGTGGGAGGAGAAGCTGTTGCTCTTTCGGATCTAAAGGATTTCCACCCTGAACAAGGCATGGTTCTCGCCAATGCTACTTCTGTGGGAATGAAACCCAACATCCATCTCACTCCCATACCAAAGGTTATAATTGATTCAGATTTCAGAATTTAATTGGTATGTTTATGCTGAGTGATGTATTTTGGAGCTGAGTGCAGGAAGCCCTGAAGCACTACTCGCTCGTGTTTGATGCCATTTACACTCCCAGACTCACCAGACTCCTCCGAGAGTCTCAAGAAGCAGGAGCTGACATCGTCTACGGTACGGAGATGTTCATCAACCAAGCATTCGTCCAGTTCGAGAACTTCACCGGTTTACCTGGTAATATTTATAATTATCATTCTGTTTAATTTCTGCAATCCTCTCGGGACTCACGTATGTACTATTTTCTTCTTTCTTGGTCTTACTGTTACAGCGCCAAAGCAATTCATAAGGGAGTTGCTCGCAAGAAATACATGAGAAGGAGCATCTTTAATTTGGTCCTAATAAAGCTTTTCATTGCATTGGCCCCACGTTGCTGTCCTTTTCTTGTAATGTACCAATAATTTTTGAAAACTTTACCCACTGTCCCAATTATGAAAATTAAATACAGAGGTCCACAGAAATTTATATTTTTACAAGTTTAACTTTTATACATGACGCAATTATATTCCGCTTGTAAATATGAATTTTTCGGGATCTCTCTGTATCTAATTTCCTTTTTCTAATTAAAATATGTAAAGTTATTGTGAAACCAATACCTAGTTAATCTATGTGAACTGAAAATTTGTTGATCTTGGTGGTAGAGTAGAGTAACGTAGCTGAACATGAACGCGCATGCCGCCAACGATATTTCACATCTACCTGATGCTGTGTTGAAAATATGCACAAATGTTTTGGGGCACATGCATTTTGTACGTGCTTGTTAGGTTTCATGTTTAAATCTACCAAACACTGGGCACTTTTATTTTGAAGCCATGCCACGCTGACCTTCATTTCATAGGTTGCAGGAGTTCTTAGGAGCTTAATTTCATCGAAAATGCGAGTATTTGTTTGATTTTGACATGTCAACTCGTGCCAATGTGATTCTCAGCTCACGTTGCTCATATATACTGCATGCGTCATGTAAACCGAGACCTCTGACATAATCTTTTATTTTGGAAAATCATAATTCAAAAATTAAAGCGACGAAGAACATTTAATTTAAAAGTTTGATCAATGCTAGTTTTATTTTATTTTATATTTTCATTTTGTTTTTTTTTTCAAAATTTGAAATATTTCAACATAAATATTTTCATTTTAAGAAATTTGTCAAAGCAGCGAATTTTGGACTTTCCTTTTCTGTTTTTGAATATAAATGGATTTATTACTGTTACTGTAATAGGATGAGAGCTTGATACTTGATGTTTTTCAGTACTGTAATAAAAAATATATATAAACGGATTTTAGATTTAAATGAAGCCAATGTGCAAGTTTCATTGCAAGTTTGCGAGCTTTACCTGTGTGCATGTGTAAAAGTTTGCCATGGCATCGCTGCTTTCCGTGAGTGTTTGGATAATTTTGAAACTATAATTTTTTAAAAAAAATTTATAAATTAAAATAAAATTCTTTTCACATACTTATCTAATAAATTATAACATCTATTTTTTAAAAACTAATCCAAACATACGCTTTATTTAACCCGCAAAAATCTTTTGACCAATGATAACAGTCCGGGTAAGGAATAGCCATTGACCACAATTTTTTTTTAATTCTTTCTTTCATAAATAAAAGATTCGGTGAGCTAAGTAGAAACTTGACGGGTTAGGGTATAGCTATATGGATATGGCTTTAGCTCAAAAAATGTTCAGCAAATGATTTACAAATAGCTTGTCAATCCTTACATTGATAATGAGATTTGAACACATAATATCGAGTTATCAGTTACCTCCTTATCAATACCTCTCATAGTTTTTTTAAACAATAAATCATAAAATTAAAAAATAAAATGTGTTAACTTGCCTCAGGTAACCATAAAAGTTTGAAAGATTAAGGTGTAAATTTGACAATGAACTTTTAGCGAATGAGCTTCTGGTACAATAATATTTTATTGGGGGCAAAAATAATAACGGACAATTAAAAATGGTGCAAATTTAATAAAACCGTTAAATTTGACCTAACAGTGTTAAATTATAAGAGAAGAAAACATATAACGGCGTTAGGTATAATTTAACGGTTTTGTTAAATTTGCACAATTTTAATTGTTCGTTGTTATTTTTGCCCCCAATAAAACATTATTGTACTAGACACTCCTTCGCTAAAAGTTCATTGTCAAATTTACACCTTATCCCAAATTTGAATGAAAGGGTCAAATGTTCAGAAATTTCGAGGCAAAATAGGATATTTTGTTTGAAACTGAAAATAAAATAATTGTAGTCATGTTTGACACGAGTTATTAAAAGAAAGTAAGCTTATAATAAAAAATTGTTAAATTTTTTTTTTATATTTTTTAATAAACAACTATTTCAGATTGATTACTGGAATAAGTTTTTTAGTGCATCTCTAGCGTGTTTGGCTCAAGTGATTATTTGAGATCACTTTTGAACATTTTAAGAGTGTTTATTTATATAAATCGAAATAATTTTTTTTAATATATTTATCTCGTATACTGTAAATCATGATTGAAAAACTATTTTTTAAGATTTTAATCATTATTTCAAACAAGCACTAAATATTTGAAATAATATTTATATTTGAACTAATTAAAATTGAATAGCCTAAATTGTCGCTCGTTCATATGAATACCACTTCATCCATATTCCTTTTTTTCCATGAATACTTAATGTTTGTTTGGAATAGTTTTTGGGACTCTAAAAGTGATTATTAACGTAAGTCAAGACAAAAATCATCTCACATACTTACCTTATATACCTTAAATTATAATTAAAAAGTCATTTTTAAATACTTCAATCACTATTTCAAACAAACACTTATTAAGATGATGATGACCAATTCTTCATAGAAAAAAAGGCTGAGTGAGAGACTCAAAATTTTAGTATAATAGTAAATGTTTGTTTGAAATAATCATTGAAGTTTTTAAAAGTAATTTTTCAACAGTGATTTACGGTATACCAATTAAATATGTGAGAGGAATATTGTTTTGAATTATATGCATAAACAATTATAAATTTTTTAAAAATTCATCCAAACAAGTTATAAGTCATTTTTTAAATAACTAAGCTGAGAGTATGTCTCGCACCAGCCCATGCTTCCCCATCATATAAAATCAATTGTGCGTATTTTAAATTCAATTTCATTCACAAGTTCGGAAGTTCCATCCAGTTCCATCAGCATTCTTCGTGAGCAATTGCTTAAAAATACTCACTAAAGTTCGTTTTCCCGAAGAAAACTGAAAAATTCATCAACTACGAGCTTGTTTGGAATAGCGGTTAAAAATTTCATAAGTGCTTATAAATTGTAATTCACGGAATACGAAGTAACTTTTACGGTCTACGAGGTAGCTTTTACGGTCTACGAGGTGCTTTCACGGTCTACGAGATAAATATGTGGAGGAGATTTGTCTCGGTTTACGTGAATTGGGCTTATATAATAAGCCAGATTCAAGATCGCTCTACCAAACAAGCACTACAAGTGTGGTTGAGATAGCGTTCTGTCATTCCAAACGTGATTATTTTTTAAGAAGTTTGGTGGCAGATGGTTGAGGATGTTTAGGTTTGCGTTTTGAAAATTGAGTTTTTTTTTTTCCTAAAAGCAATTTTTGAGACAAAGCTCAAAAATTTGGTTTTTCTAAAAAAAATCACTTTTCCTAACGTCAATCTAAATATAAATCACTTTTACAATCTTATTTTTATAAAAATCAGATTTTAAAAAAATTATTTATGTTACCGTTGATCCAAACGGGCCCCACAAATAGTCCTTATTTGGGATCATTTTTGGATCCATAGCTTATTTACGTAAGTTGAGACAAAACTCTTTTATTATACTTACCTATATACCATAAATCACGACTGAAAAAATATTATTGAAGATTCCAATCACTATTTCAAACTAGGCTATAATAGCTCCTCACGCGGATATGGATGACTATTTGAACTGTTCGCATAAAAGCGCGCGTTGAATTCAAAATTCAAACATTTTGGGCGAACGGAAAATGAAAAGGCTTTTCCTTATGTCACGATACAGATCCCAAAGCCGAAAGCTTTCAATTATGATTCATTACTATGGAATGGTCACCGGTGTGCCAACTAATGAGAAAATACCGAACTCGTTTCTCCCTGGATATTGGTTTGAAGTTGCTGATCTATTTCCCTACGAATTTCATGATTAATCGTGTTTAAAAAGAGAGAGAAGTTCCCCCAGCCCCACGACAGAAACATATTTCATTTGAAATATATAGCTCGTTTGGATTAGCTTATGGAAGCTTCATAAGTGCTTATAAATCGTGATTCACAGAATACGAAGTAACTTTTACAGTTTACGAGGTTGCTTTTACGGTCTACGAGGTGCTTTTACAGTCTACGAGGTAAATATGTGGAGGAGATTTATCTCGATTTACATAAATCGGGCTTATAAAATAAGCCCAATTTTAAATAGAGTTTCCAAACATGCTAATAATCAGAAGAAGGTTTGCCTAGAAAGGGAAGAGGTATCTACATTGTTTTAGCCTCCAACTCCCACCGTACATGGAAATGCCTTTTGTTGTATCTTTCCTAGTTCATTAGTTAACTGGCTGGTAGAAAGCAACTAAAAACAAACACAAACAAAAAACTACGTCCTGCTGCTTTGTGGTCGCTTCTATTTTTTTTTTTCATGATTTGAACCTGTTAAACGCGCTTTTGCAATTTGGGGTGATGATTGCGTGTTTGGATTAGTCTTTTTCTTAAAAAAATAGTTTTTATGATTTATGACATAAACATTTTATCGAAAAAATAATTTTTGAAATCGTGATTGAGCAGTTACCAAACAAGCACTCAAGCGTGTTATAGAAGGGGAGATCGGACAGAGAAAACATAGATTTTTGTTAGGGTTTAAGGAAGAAGCGAAATTGAATGGGAAGCTGCGTCTCGGATTTGAAAGGAGGGAAGCAAGCAGTGGGAGGGGTCCGCCATTCTCCAGCGCTAGGCCCCACGCCTCCCCCGGCTCACAACGATGCCGTCGATTTCTTTTATAGGTCTCAAGGATTTCAACCGATCTTCACTCAACTCGAGGTATCTTTAATTTCGCTTTCATGATTCAAGGCCTCTGCATATTTTTTCTTTTGATTATCTACTTTCCTTTGACCCTCGTCCCTGTATCATTATATTCTTCTTGTCAAATCCAACTTATTGTCATGTCATTATCCAGTGGACTGATATTATATTGTAATTGTACGGCGGAAATCACAATATGCCGAAACACGCCAACGTATTACACTTGGAATCATATGTTCCTGTGCTAGCCTGCCCTTCCTACTCCAACACAAGTGATTCACTAGTCGAAACTCAGAATTTGCTGTCAAACTTGAATGAGAGTATTTCAGAACGAGAGATCTATCGTTCATACGATATACGATCAGATACCTAAAATTTATGTAAATACCAATCATGATTTCCGTTTGATATTCATATGATAGGGAATTTTTCTTCACAAAGATAAAAAATATATAATATTCGTTATAATTTAATTACTTAATCGAATAATAGTGAACAGTTGAAGCAAATAATTACAGAGTATGAACTTTGAACTTATACACCATCTCGTAAGGGAAGTGTTTGATTTTTCTCACACTGGCTTTCTTAGATATCATTCGCCAAATGTTTCGACATTTTAACCCCCCATCTCGGGGTTATTTTTTTGAGCCAAATATATATGTGCACTTGTTGGCCTTGTAACTTTGTAGAATTGGAACAGTATTGATGGTTTTGCAACCTTGTGCTACAGCTATCTCTATCTGCAAACGACTTACGTGATCTGGACATTGCATCAAAGGTATTGCTTTAATTTTGAGGCTGCATGTGCTGTCTACATGAAAGGATATTGCATGCATGTCACTTGCTCGTTCTTTGTGATTATTGGCCTATCTTAACATAGCATATCTGTAATAAAAATTAAGTTACTCCAATTTTCATAAAACTTTATGGAAAATTATATAGATTTTTCAATTTCAAGATGTATACTTTAGTATTATTCTTATCAATAGTTAATACATTAAATACAGTCTAATTTTTTCATTTAAAAGAGGTGCATGTAATTTTAGTAACCACTATGAAACATTTGCTTATACTCACTCTAATTTATTTACTTCTTTTCAGAGTGATCCCATGGTTGTTGCATTTTTAAAGAAACAAGATGGAAGACTTGAAGAATTGGGTCGCACGGAAGTCATAATGAACTCTTTGAATCCTGAGTGGATCGAGAAAATCAGTGTTGCGTTTCAGTTCGAGATTGTGCAAACACTAGAGTAAGTTATCCTTGGTCTCTTCTTGCTAGTATCTAGATATATAGAATGTGTTCTCTATATGCATACTGTGAGCCTCTTTTTTAATACTTTTTTCTCTATTTTGCCTCTCTTTCATATAGGTTCCATGTGTATGACATTGATACCAAGTACCATAACGTCCCCACTAAGGTTTGCAGTAGAACGACTCTTTCTCACAATCTTTATATAACTGAAGCACGAGTTCTGCCTCTATATATATATTGTCGCTCAATCAGGATTTTATAGTGATTTCAATTAAGTAAACCTAAGCAGTAAGCCTTATAACTCGTTGGTCCCATCAAGAAGGAAAATCTTAAGCTGTTGGGGTATATATTCGCATTAGAAGTTCTTAATTACTTACATATTGAAATTACGTAATCTGTACATCATCCAGTACTTTCTCTTTAACGGGTATGTAGCTAATAATGTGTCCGTTTTCAAAGACACAAAATTGACGATAAACAACGTTTTTATTTCTTTAGTACCACGTTGCCAAGGGGCCGCCGTAGTTCAGAGAATTTAGGCTTCAATGCATTGCTGGATTTCCGAGCCTTCCTCGTGTACAAATTGCTTAACCTTAAATTACCATGTCCAATGTTTTTTTTCCCCTTGCAGACACTAAATTTGAAGGATCAAGATTTTCTTGGCATGGCAAGTTGCGCTTTATCTGAGGTAAGTTCTCGGGCACAGGATCGAGATGCTTCTTCTTCGGAAGTATAGCCATCTTAACGTGGTGTAATATATCCATACTCTTTAAACTTTTTTCTACCAAGCAATCCACAAAAGCTTGAAAATGTCATTCTTTGTTTGATACTAAAATCTTCTTTCTTCCTCTTTGGCAGATAGTGACTAAACAAGGCCGCAGCTTGACCCTTAGGCTCCAAAACAAAAGCGGACGTGATGGGAGAAGAAACCTTGGCACACTTACTATTCATGCTGAGGAGACCTTTAATTCAAGGACTTCTGTTGAGATCTCGTTCCGTTGTTTCCGCTTGGATAACAAAGACGTCTTTTCTAAAAGTGTATGTAACTTTATGTCCCTTATTTATTATAACCTTCTGTTTTTGCCAATTAAAATTCTTCATCTCATTTTTCTTACAGGATCCTTTCTTGAGAATATCGAAATTAGTTGAGGGCGGAGGTTCTATTCCAATTTGCAAAACTGAAGTAATCAACAACGATTTAAATCCAATATGGAAACCAATTTGCCTTGGGTTTCAGCAGTTTGGAAGTAAAGTAAGTTTGTCATCCTAATTGATTATGGCTTGAAATTTGATGATAAATTGGAGTTCCGAGATATTCATTTTGCTTCTGGTGTATGTTGTGTGTGCAGGATAACCCATTACTTATAGAGTGTTTTGATTTCAATAGCAGTGGCGATCATGTACTCATTGGGTAACTGAACCTATTGAATGATTGGTTCTAGTTCTCACATGATAATATTTTGTTTCTCCTAATTCGCTCCAGTCAGTTATCATTTTTCTAGAATTCTGACGAAATAGGTATTAATATAAAAAAATATTTCATGACCAGTAAAATGCAGAAGTCAGTTGCAGACCTTGAAGAGCTCTACAAAGAGAGAACCGGAGAAAATTTTATTGCACCATCTAAACACAGGACACTTGAGAAGGTGTTTGTTAACGCTAGCAAAAAAAGTTAATTCTTACTGCCGCTTATCTGCTTAGTCTAACATTGCTTATTATTGCTTATTAACTATTGCGTATATAGGTTCTGAAGGGGCAACTGTGTGTGGATCGATATCTCGAAAAGGAGCAGTTCAGCTTTATTGATTACATATCTTCTGGATTTGAACTCAACTTTATGGTTGCGGTGGATTTCACGGGTAGGTAAAATTTGCTGCATTGAAGGGTGATATCACCTTTTAATTTAATCTTAAAATCGAACTTGGCTAGCTAAGTGCCTCAAAATTTGTCCAGCTTCAAATGGAGATCCTCGACGTCCAGATTCATTGCACTACATAAGTTCACCTGGCCAGTTTAATGCATACCAGAAAGTAAGCAACAAATCTTATCCTTCATTCGTTTCAGTCTTTCGAATTATTCACTGGCAAAATACAAAAACAAAATACTTTCTACTTTGGTATCATTTGCATATTATTATGGGTAATTCATGTGAAGATTAACATAGTGAACTTGTTTAATTTCTTGGCTATGAGATTCAGCATGAAGAAGAATAGTGTGACATAACCTGATGTTCAGTAAACTTCTCTAATTAATGGAGTAATTTTTGTAGGCCATAATGGAGGTTGGGGAGGTTATTCAGTTCTACGATTCCAATAGACGCTTCCCTGCTTGGGGCTTTGGAGGAAGGACATGTGATGGTACCGTTTCCCACTGTTTTAACTTGGATGGCAATCCAGGTGCCTCTGAGGTAAGAGGTTTCTTCATTATCCTCCACAAGTATTCTAGACAATCGTATGTTATGACGCTTCTCTATTCTGAAGATTATTGTAAATGCAGCAATATTACATATTATATATGGTTTAAAATACTGCACAGACAATTTCCAACACTTAATGGTTCAGATTTTTTTTTTTTTTTTGAGCTATGATGCAGCAATATTCTACTTCCATAATATCTGTTTTGAAACTTGCATTCCTTCTATTGGACATCCATATTTCTTAATTCTTATCAACAGTTGGTTTCCATCTCTTTAGGTTGAAGGAGTTGAAGGCATAATGGCTGCTTATGCAAGAGCTTTACACAATGTCACTCTAGCAGGACCCACTTTGTTTGGACCCGTTATAAACATGGCTGCGCAAATAGCTGCTCATTCCCTTTCGCATGATAACTCCAAGTACTATATATTGCTTATTATCACGGTGAGAACTCAAGATAATTGGCACGTTGTTTTGTTATGCATGTCTCTGTTAGACAGAATGAATAACCCAATGAAATTATATCCTTTCCTTAGGATGGAGTTGTTACAGACCTCCAAGAGACAATTAATGCTCTGGTCAAAGCTTCTGACCTTCCCTTGTCGGTTCTTATAGTTGGAGTTGGAGCAGCTGATTTCACGAGCATGGAGGCAAGATTAGTTTGTCCTATATTTTTTTAAGAAAAAAAATCCTTTAGACTCATTAATGTTGTTATTAATTAGCAAGGAATTGCCTCTACTATTGCTATCGTTAATTTTAATAAAAAATTGTATCGACTAAGAAGTGCATTCCTGGGCAGGTTTTGGATGCTGACAATGGACGGAGGTTAGAAAGTTTTTCTGGTCGTATTGCTACAAGGGATATAGTGCAGTTTGTTCCAATGCGAGAAGTGCAGAGTGAGCACTGAGTAGCAATTTTTGTTAATTCCCTCCCAACAAAATATTATTTGTTCATTACGGAGACATAAATAGAGAGTGCGCCATCACAGTAAATTGATCTTCACTCATTCAAATGGAAATTTTAGTATTTAAGTGGTTTCTTTTTTTTTTTTTTTTGGGTATTTTGTGTTTATCTATCTTTAAAATTAATAAAAATAAAGAAAATAAATTTTTTAAAAATGTCCAAACTCGTAATTTCGTGTATGCTGGTAACTGAAACATGGAATTCTGTTCATTTTTGTTCTTTCTTGTGTGTGATTTTCTTTTTTGCTAAATTTCATTTCCAATAGAGGGGAACTTTTCATTGGTTAATGTTTTGAACAGGAGGAGAGATTTCGGTTGTACAAGCTCTCCTGGAAGAACTACCACAGCAATTTTTGACTTTCATGAGAAGAAGGGACATCCAGCCCATGAGGCCCCATCTTTCTGCGTTCTCTCATGCATCTACCAGTCTATAGTTGACCTTCGGCATCATCCTCCGCGTGCTACAAAAAGAATTTTTTTTTCTAATGCTTGTAAATGCCTTTATGGTTAGTTCTGTTGAAGATAATTTTTTTATTAAAATATAAGTTTCACTTGTAAATAGAGGTATGAATTTTCTTAGACAAATTGTTTAGATCCTTTTATTAAATTGATCTTTTAAATCTTAAGTATTGTTCTATAAAAAAAAATCTATTAAAGACTATCATGCCTTTAAAATTAATAACAAATAGAAAGGGTTAAGGAGCATAATTACACATGAGATTTTATTGAGAGTGTAATTAAAACTAAATATTTTTTGGAGGGACAAAATAACTATGAACATTCACAAAAAGAGCTCAAGTCACATTAACTGTCTGAGAAAGAGAAAAAAACTGACATGAAAGAAAAGTAAATATTAAAAAAAAATCCATATCTGCATCACCCTCAACCCCTCATTTCTTCACTAATGTTGGGCGCATTTTTAACAAAATCTCGTGTATTTATACACATTAACTTAAAAATATTATTGAATAATGATAAATAGAAAAATCACGTCACCTTAACGGCTATAAGAACAACAATTTACTATTCACATATTGTCCTTTCTTCACTTTTTCTATAACCAAAAGTTTAGGTAAATTGAGGGAAACACCCACCAATAAGGTGTTCACCTTAATAGCTTAATTTTAACTCATGACCACATGATTATTAATTAGCCAACTTTTTTTCAATTAGACCAACTTTGTTAGCTCCTACCTTTATAATTTTTTCTCCTGATGAATAATTAGGTCAAGACAAAAATACTATTCTTAGCAGGTCAATTTTGCAGGCAAGCAGAAAGTTCGTAGCTCAAAGATTTAAAAGGACAACAAAAGAGACAAAGGATCCTGAAAAAGATATCCTGACAAATAAATAAATCACGTGATAGAACTATCGCAATTGAGATGTCATGCAGCTACTGAGGCTATTTTTGGTTTTGAGGCCCCCGGGGGGGGTGTTTGTGAGTTTTATTGCCTTAGTTTGTTAGAAAGGTAAAAAAAAAGATTTTTATAATGATAGCTAAAAATAAAAAGAAGAAAAAGGAGAGTCAAAATTTTAACTTCCATTTAAAAATTCAATCCAAACCTCTCCCTCCCCTCAAACCAAACACATGTATGTTTAAACTAATATTTAAAAAAAATATTTACATAAATTAAGATAAAACTTCTCTTATATACTTATCTTACACATCATAAATCATGTTAAAAAAATAATTTTTCTCACTGATCCAATCGAGCATGCACTTCTCATCAACTCTATCAATTTAACATTACAAAATTTTTCCAGGAATTTATTATTTGTGTATAAATCAATGAACAAAAAAGGAAACCAATTTATTATTTGTGTATAAATCAATGAACAAAAAAGGAAACCAGACTAGCCAGTTCAACCGATAAACCAATGAGTTGTCCAGTTTAATTTACCCATTAGACCGTGAACATGTTTGAATCGGAAAAACCGATTGTTTAACTAGTTAGACCGATTACATTTTTTTATTCTTTTTTTTTAGTGAAATGCATTTTTTAATTTTTCTAACTATTATCTCACACTATTTTTTTAAAAAAATAAAAGATTAAAGACAAAGATGAAAAGAACAGTAGGTAAATAAAAGAACAAATCTAAAAAAATGATAAAAAATTATTTAAAAGAATATAATAATTATAGGAAAGGAGATATCATTATATAAATATAGGTATCATAACTAATACTAATAGATTTTAAACATTTTTTTTCTAAAGATCTTTATATATATATATATATATATTATCTCTAATAAACTGTAATATTTTAATATGGTCAGTCAAACCACTAATTAAACCCCATTTGACCCATTGACCTTTGAACTTATACCATGACTGGTTTATTGCCCGGTCCGATTTTTTGTTGCTTGATATAAATGATACCACCCTCGGCGACAACTATAAATCTTCAACTACGAGCCAACGAAAATTTTAATAATTTAATGTCTCACAAGAGACAGAGTAAGAACAATAACGTCTCAGCCATGCTTAGATTTGGTTCCAATAAATGATCGTCTTGTAAAATGGGGGGTAATAGCCTCCTGCACATTGTGAACGAATCCTCAATGATAAATATTATTCTTCAGAGCATCCACTTTATCAGGAGATGATCTTCGGCTTTCCATTTGCTCGCACCACTGATACTGGCTCTTAGGACTGCCTCACAGGACTCAGATTCATTTAGGGTGTGTTTGCTTTGAGGGAAGAGAAGAGTATGTTATTTTGTTTAGTTTGTTAGAAAAGAAAGAGGAGAGGAACCTTAGTATAAAATAAAGAGAAGGAAGATAATTTAATTTAAAATTTCCTCTCCCCTCCCCTACCCTCCAACCAAACACACCCCTAGTTTCCTCTGACAGCTAATGTACTCTTGCCATTTACAGGTCGGGAGTCCAACAGAAAAAAAACCAATAAATTGATTTCATACAAGCTTCATTGCAAGTAGGAACGCTCGAAATTGCAATTGCAGCTTTTTTAAGTTTAAAAACAAACAGTAGATGTGGCCCAATTTGAGCCATATTTTTAAATTCGCATCAAGCCTTTGCATATTCGTTAGTGCAACGACTTTGCAAATATAATTATTGAATCCTATCACGTATCAACAGGACAGGACAGCCTGATATCAAATCGATTGAAATGGCCAGTGGGGAATATATAGGATATTGCATGGATAATGAAGAAGGATATAAAGAACAAGAGAAACACAATGAGAAGATACTACGAAAGAATCAAATCAGACTATCTGACCATGGTTATTAAATTAGGATACGAATCGTGAATCAAAAAATCTATTTTTAGAATCGTGAATCGTAAGATTTATGATCAATTATTTAGAATGATATAAATATAATGTTCATATAAGAGAACATCTTAAGTTTGTAATATTAACATTTTAAAGACAAATAACACTTCAAATGTCATAAAATTAACATTTAAATTTTAAAGAGTAAACATTAAAAATTAAAATGACAAATAGTTCTAAAGATAAATTGATAAAAGGAAATACTTATAATCTTTTTTGTTCACAATTTGATTAATTAAATTAAAAAATAATATATAATTAGATCCCATAAATTATGAAAATCACTTGGTCTAAATAAATATGGATTGAAATATATCAAATATCACGAATTCATGATAATTGATAAATACTAGATTTAGATATTTTATATATAATAATTTATCTATAATCTTTTTTTCTTAAAAAAAAAAGTAATCATATTTGATAGGATTTCTTCAATTTAGGTGCTTTAATAATGTTTTACTTTATTCTCAAAATAAAAAAAAAGGAAATAAAAAAAAGGAGGAAAGACGCCAAATGCTGAAAACAATAACCACAAAAGACAAAAACACTTCACAGAATAGGCAACAGTGAAACAATAGAAAACGAAAAGGAAAGACAGAAAGATGTAGGAAAATCTCAAAAAAAAAAAAGGATAGAAAAAGGTGAAGGGGGACCAGGTCTCGCCCAGATCCGACCCGGATCTGAGCGTGACCCGTCATCTTCTGCGATGGGCGATTCTCGTCGGAATCGTGAGGAGATTCCGACGAGAATCACGCGATACAACGCCGATTCTCGTCCAAATCGATTCCCTTGTCCGAGTCGCATCGCTGGATGTCGGTTTGGGATCAATTCGTACGATCCAAATCGCGATTCTAATAACACTGGTCCTGACAACCATTTCCCACATATTCCCCCTAGTTTTTTTTTTATTCTTTTTATAAGCAATTTTGTTCCTAATTATGCAAAACAAACTGACAATTAAATTTAAATAAAAACAATAAACGTGTCAATAATACCATGTCTTTTCCAAATATACCCCTATTTATATACAAGAGAGTATGGGTAGAAAATATGAAAAAGAATAGGTAATAAATTATCAATGAAAGAGAATTAGTGGGGAATGGTGGATAATTAATATAAAGTTATGTATTTAATAGAGGTAGAAAAAGAAAAGACAATTTAAATTTTGAGACACAAAAAGAAAATTACTTATATTAAGGATCAATCCTTAGAGAGAGAAAATTGCTTATAAAAAAGACTAAAGGAGTATCTAGGTAGGTGGTAGGTTCTAAGCTAATAAACTTTTATATTCTCGATTATACAAGCCAGTAAGCTGACCAAAAGCTTCTATTTATAGTTTTCAGAAGATATACGCCCAATTTTAAAAGTGTAAACTAGTGTTAGATCATTTGTCTGAGACACGCAACCCAATATGCTAAAGTAGCATAAAAATCGTGAATGTTCAATGAAATGGTAGGGTCTACGTGTTTATCAAAACTGCATCAGGCATCCATTACCCAAAAAAAAAAAAAAAAAAATGCATCGTGCATCATGACGGTTATCATTATTCCCAGCCATGCCAACTCAATTCCAAAACAATTCAATGTTTCGTTAACTTTGGTATAGTGGATAGCGGATGGCCCAAATATATATATATATATATATGATGTGAAATAAATACATATAACAATTATTGCAAGATCAGAGAAAAGACCTCATTAGTAGTAGTAGTGTTGCTGAGGCAGAGCTTTGCATGGTAACCAAAAAAACCAGCCAATAGCATTCCAACAATAGAGAGGAACACCATAATAAGAATTTGAGTGTTGTATGATCCCAACAACCACTTCATGATTAAAACAAGAGAGCATTAAATTACAAGATCAAGATAAGGCGAAAATTTCCACTCCAACGAGAAGCAACAATAGGAAGCATAAAAGAAAGATAGAAGACCCAATCCCTCACCTGTGCAATATGAGGAGCTAAACCCATAAAAGAATTCTCTACTCCATAATAAACTAGACGAACGTGGTAAGGAAAGACATCTCAGCATTAGTATAACAAAACAACTTAGGGTTAAGATAAATCTTACAACTGAACCGATATTACCTGTTAGAGTATGTACAATCCTCAGTTCTTGTAGTTTTCCAACAATTATCAGGCCAACGGCAACTGTTGTATACAGGCATAGTAGGAAATGCCTACAAGATAATTGAAGAATCACGTAATAAAACTGAATAGGAGAAAGAAAAGAGATGACTTGTTGCACACCGAATGTGAAACAGAAATCAACCAAGTGGTGTGTAAGTGTTTTTCCTATAAATTTTAACTTGGCGGTTCAAAAATTTTTAGGGTTAGTCATTCAAAAGCATAAACTAGCCTGCCTACCTCAGTAAAGTCAGATAAAATGTACTATTAACTGATCATGTGGTAAAGACAATAGAATGAGCTTAGATATATTAATTAGTACATCAGCTTTCACGGTGGTGATAATTGTTAGGAAATATAATGTATGTTAGAAAATATAATGTAAATAGTATTTATTAGGATTAATTATCTATCACAAATAATTAGGGATTAAGATCAATTATCATAATGAGCTCATTAATCCTAAGGCCTCCCACTTATGTATAAGTAACCCCTTGTGCATATGAATACAACATACAATTCAGAATACATATTTTCTCTATTCTCCTCGCTTACATGGTATCAGAGCCATCTGGTTGCTGATTTTTTTTTTCCGGCTAAGCACAGTACGTGAGAGAGAGAGAGAGAGAGTGTGTTTGCCTTCTATTCGGGGACGTTTCTTGGACCACGCGCCACCCCATCGTGCTTAGGAGGTCCCAATCGGCGGAACCGGCCATTCTCTGTTTCGCCAGTACGTTGAGCTTCACGCTCCACCCTGCCCTCTGCCGTCGATCACACGCACCGGCACATAACGGAGTTTTACAGCAAGATTTATGCCGCCATTTGCTGCGTTGGGATCGACTCAGTGTTCTCATCCTATCCCTGGTGGTCTCGTGCCATGGGTCCTCAATTTCTACACTCTTGGTTGGTGATTCTTTTCCCTTGGTTACTGTTTGCTTTTGGTCGCTAGCTTGTTTGGCAGTTTGATTCTTACTTGTTGGCCCTGTTAACACCTTTTAGGGTCTGTTTGGTTAGTAGTTCTGCCTTGTTTGGATTTTCTAGCATTTTTTAGGGGCTTTTTGGTTGGTACTTCTGCCTTGTTTGGATCTGCTAGCACTTATGGGGGTTGTTGCACCTTTGGTTGGTTGGTTCTTTCCTTGCTTGGGGTTCGTACATTTTGTTCTTGGTGCTCTTTGGTTGCATTAATTATCTATGGCTGATTCCAAGGCTAGTATCACTGCTGAAATTGTTCTTGTGACCAACAAAATCACTGATCACAAGTTAAACAGGACAAACTATATGGATTGAAGCAAAACCGTCCATATGTAATTGCTTAGTATTGAGAATGAAGGACATCTGATTGATGCTCCTCCCCAAGATGATCCTAAGATGGCTTAGGCTAAAGCTTATGCCCACTTATTCCTGCAAATCCAGAATTCTATCGAAAGTGATATCCTTCCCTCTGTTAGTCACTGTAATACTGTTAAAGAACTTATGGGCAACCTGGAATTCCTATATTCTGGGAAAGGAAAGATTACCCGTATTCAAGATGTCTGCAAGGCTGTCCCCTGAAGAATTTTTATTATCTTGTTTCTATCATGCTGAACAGTAGGGTTGTCCCCTAAAGAATTTTTATATGGATTTTAAGAAAAGCCTTGGAAAGGAAGGGGGTAAGGGTTGCATATATCAAAGCCATTAAGGACATGTATGAGGAGGTTACAACCAATGTTAGAACGCCTGGAGGTGTTACAAAGGACTTTCCTATAAGGATTGGACTACATCAGGGATCAGCCTTGAGTCCTTATTTGTTCAATCTAGTAATAGATATGCTAGTTGAGCCTATAAAAGAGGAGATCCCTAAATGCATGCTTTTTGCGGATAATATAGTTATGTTGGCTGAATCCAAAGAAAAACTTAACTCTAAACTTGAGATATGGAGATAGACTTTGGAATTGAGGGGCTTTCGTCTTAGTAGGAGCAAAACTGAATATATGCATTGCAAGTTTGATAAGAAACAAGGCCAAAGAGAAGTGGAAGTTAAATTGGGAGGGCAGGTCATCCCACAAGTGACAAAATTTAGATATTTGGGATCAATTATACAACAAGATGATGAAATTGATTGAGATGTCAATCATATAATTCAAGCCAGATGGTATAAATGGAGAAAAGCTACAGGAGTTATTTGTGGTCGTAAAATACCTAATAAGGTAAAAGGAAAGTTCTATCACACTACTATAAGACTAGCAATGTTATATGGTAGTGAATGTTGGGCTTTAAAGGGACAACATGAACATAAAATGGGGGTAGCTGAGATGAGAATGTTGAGATGGATGTGTGGCCATACAAGAAAAGACAAGATTCGTAATACTCATATACGCGAACGAGTTGGAGTGGCCCCTATTGAAGCAAAAATGGTAGAAAATCGTTTGAGGTGGTTTGGACATGTTTAGCGAAGGCCATTGAGTGCTCGAGTGAGAAGGGTTGATCCAGCAGTATAGAGTCCTGTTAGACGAGGTCGAGGAAGGCCGAAACGAACGCTCAATGAGGTCATAGAGATAGACCTTTTAATTAATAATATATCAAAATCTCTGATTTTTGACCGAGCACAATGGCGCCGTGTGATCCATGTAGCCGACCCCACCTAGTGAAATAAAGGCTTTGTTGTTGTTGTTTAAGAAAATGTATGAAGAGTTAAAGATGTTAATGCCGCTTACAACTAACCTTCAGGCATAGGTTGATAATATGGAAAAACAGGTGATTATCAACTTTCTTATTGCCCTTGATCCAGCCTATGAGATAGTTTTTTCCCAAATTATGTCTAGTTCTGAACTTCCTTCACTTCAGGATGTGTACTCTCGCATGCTACGTGCAAATAGTCTCTCCCACCTAACTTCTAAGCCCAATGCTAGTGCATTAGCTGGCCGTGGTCCCACTGATAACCAGCACCAGAGCTTCTCAAAACCTGGAAATAGTACACCGTCTTAAATCTCTGTTGATACCAGGAACCAAAACCTCTCACGACAAGGCAACAATCCTCCGAATCCTGGTCCTATTGTCTGCTTCTATTGTAAGGAACCAGGTCATACCAAACGTTACTTTCGTAAGTTGCAAAATAAGCTACAACGTAGTGGCACTGCTCATATGGCTCAATCCTCTGATCCTTTTGATAATGCTTCATCAACACTAACTGCACTTACTACGGTAACTATGATTCGTGCCTTGCTACTACTTCCTCGAAATAGATCATCAATTCCGGTGTCACTGATCACATGACATGTAACCATCATTTGTTCTCTACATATGCATCTTATGCCAACCCCTCTTCGATAACAATCGCCAATAGCTCTTCCTCACGTGTTCTTAGATCTAGCAATGTTACCCCTACCTCCTCTATTTCCTTGTTATCTGTTCTTAATGTGCCTAATCTTGCATTTAACCTTCTATCTTCTAGCAAACTTACTCGCCAATTGAACTGTTTTATCTCACTTTTCCCTGACCATTGTTTGATTCAAGATCTTACGATGAAGCGGATTATTAGTAGGGGATATGAAGCTGGCGGCCATTACTTCCTTGATGATCGGATGCAGTATTCTATTGCTTGCTCTAGTTGTTCCTCTCCTTTTAATGTTCATTGCCGAATTGGTCATGTGTCGTTATCATCTTTAAAGTTGTATACTCAGTTTCATCATGTATCATCCTTAAAGTGAGTCCTGTCAGTTTGCTAAACATCACCGTGTTCACCTAACACCTTGTGTCAATAAACAGGTTGTGTCCCCTTTTGATTTGGTTCATCTGATGTTTGCAGTCCTTGTCTTGTCGTGTCCATGTCTAGTTTTAAGTACTTTGTTACTTTTGTTGATGATTTTTCTCGAACCACCTGGCTTTACTTAATGAAAAGTCGTTTCGAGTTGTTTTCTCATTGCAATTTTTGTACTAAGATCAAAACTCAGTTTGGTGTCTCTGTGAAAACCTTGCGGGGTGATAATGCTAAAGAGTATTTTCCTACCCAATTTCATGACTATATGCTTACAAATGGCATGATTCATCAATCTTCGTGAGCCAATACACCTACTCAACATGGCGTTGCCGAAAGAAAGAACAGGCACTTATTAGAAGGAGCCCGAGCTCTAATGTTTCAAATACAAGTTTCTAAACCCTTTTGGGCTGATGTTGTGTCCACTGCCTATTTCCTTATTAATCCTATGCCGTCTCCTATCCTCCGTGGTGACTTTCCATACACAACTTTGTTTCCTTTCAAACCCTTGTTTCTTATTGACTGCAAAATCTTTGGTTATGTTTGTTTTGTTCGAGAGATTTGTCCCACTGTTACCAAACTTGTTCCAAAATCTCTCAAGTGTGTCTTCCTTGGCTATTCTAGAGTTCAAAAGGGTTATCAATGCTATTCTCCTTCCCTTCGGCGTTATCTTGTGTCTACAGACGTTACCTTTCATGAGTCAACTCCATTCTTCCCTGTCTCTACTTCGTCTTCATCCTCTGCCAACCCCAACAGTTTTGATGATGTATTGGTCTATAAGGTTTGTTTACTGCTTGTGTAAGCAACTGTCCCAATACCAGATAAACCACATATCCATCATGTTTATCGGAAGCGTCCCAGGAAAAGTAATGCAGTCGCTCCTATTCATGACCCACCAATAGTTCCCTTTTTCGGCATATGATCCGGACTTAGTCCCTCCTGCTCCTGCCTCTGAGCCCGGCCTAGAAACAATACCTGATACTTTTAACACTTATACCCGTTATGATGACTTGCTTATTACCCTCGGCAAAGGTAAACTTACTTGTGCTTACCCTATTTCCTCTTTTGTTTTCTATAACCATCTCTCTCCTCCATCCTCTTCTTTCATAGCCTATGTCGACTCCATCCACGTCCCTACTACTCTTCACCAAGCCTTAGCCCATCCAGGTTGGCGTGCTGCTATGGAGGACAAAATGATGGCCCTTGATAAGGCAGGTACCTGAAATCTTGTTAATTTATCTCCTGGCAAGAAGGCTATTGGGAGCAAGTGGGTGTTCACGGTCAAAACCAAGGCCGATGGCACCTTGGAACGCTTGAAAGCTCGGATGGTTGGCAAGGACTATGCTCAGACCTATAGTGTTGACTATTCTGAAACTTTTTCCCCTGTGGCTAAATTGTCCTCTGTTCGTCTATTTATTTCTATGGCAGCCACTTATGGTTGGGACCTTCACCAGTTGGATGTTAAAAATGCCTTCTTGAATGATGATCTTCTTGAAGAGGTTTACATGGAGCAACCATCTGGTTTTGTTGCTCATAGGGAGTGTGGGAAGGTATGCCATCTTCATAAATCGTTATATGGTCTGAAGCAGAGTCCTAGTACGTGGTTTGACAAGTTTAGCACGGTGGTTAAGGAATTTGATCTGAATCAGAATAAGTGTGACCATTCTGTGTTTTATCAGCGGACAAAAGCTGAATTCTCATTTCCAAACGAAAGATTTGGGTCAGTTAAAATACTTTCTTGGGATCGAGGTTAAGAGTAGCAAGAAGGGCATTCTTCTAACACAACGGAAATATGTTCTAGATCTGCTAAAGGAGACCGGAAAACTTGGGGCAGCACCTAATAGCTTTCCTATGATTCCCAATCCTTTTTTGGACATTGATGATAGCATACCGTTTGATGAGCTGCCGGAGGATGTAAAAAAACAAGTTGATCCTAAGAAGATCAAACTGTTTGCCTACCCTGAGAGATACTGTAGATTGATTGGGAAGTTGAACTATCTTACGGTGACTCGCCCTGATGTGACCTTTCTAGTGAGTGTACTTAGCCGATTCATGACAGCACCAATTGTTGCTCAATGAAAAGCTTTAGAGCATGTCTTACATTACCTGAAGGGCTCACCTGTTCTTGGTATACTCTATACAGCTTATGGCCATACTGAGATTAAATGTTTTTGTGATGCGGATCATGCTAGGTCGAAGTCTATCAAGAGATCCACCACAAGATATTGTGTGCTTGTGGGTGGAAATCTAGTATCCTGGAGAAGCAAGAAGCAGGATGTGGTTTCACGGTCTAGTGCAAAAGCCGAGTATAGAGCCATGACCCAGTCAGTACAGGAAATTGTGTGGATTCACCAATTAATAGAGGTTGGCCTTACCATGTCGTTACCTGCGAAATTGTGGCTCTGCACATAGCCTCCAACTTTGTGTTTCATGAATGAACAAAACACATTTAGATCGACTGTCACTTTCTACAGGACATGTGAGGTCTAGCGACCAATTGGGCGATCTTTTGACTAAGGCCCTAATTGGGACTCGGGTTGACTATCTTTGTATCAAGTTGGGCTTGGTTAACATCTACGCTCCAACTTGAGGGGGAGTGTTGGGAAATATAATGTAAATAGTATTTATTATGATCAATTATCTATCACAAAGAATCAGGAATTAGGAATTATCATAATAGGCCCATTAATCCTAATGCCTCCCACTTATGTATAAATAACCCCTTATGCATATGAATACAACATACAATTCAGAATATATATTTTCTCTATTCTCCTCGCTTACAATAATATTAAGTCACCATCAAAATCAGTATATAAAAAGGCTTGGGTCTAAGACATTTTGAAACAAACAAGTATTTTCAGGTATAGTACTTTGGTCCAGAAACAGTGAGGAATTGACATAAAGATTGAATGTCAAACAAAAACTTTGTGTTGAAAGAAAAGGTAGGTATTTGAAGGATTACTCTGACTAGCTACTCCATACCTTCCAGTTGAATCACAATAACAGGCTGTATTAAGGCACAAAAGGTTCTATCCGGAGTGCTACACCTAAAACAAATTTAAGGACGACCTTAGTTCAATTATCTTATATCAATTTCTCTTATAGGTTTCCTGTGGGAAAGAAGTGCACATATCGGGTGTATAGACCTCATGGGAGGTCAATAATAATTATGTATGATTCTTCTATAAACTTCTATTACACTTTATGATTATTTATGGGTATTTCAATTTGCTATTTTAGGTGGTTTTGGGAAAACCATGGTACGAGTGATATCCTACCTTTACTAGGGATATTTTAAAACACTTTCCACAGGTAAAATATAATTTTCACTTGCAAATATTATTTCAAGGAATTTTTTTTGTCCACAACTTTTGATGTCTTTAATGAGTATATAGATAGGAAGATCGAAAGACAGCTCAATACACATGTTATGCAGCATAGGGGTTTAACCACATAGGATCACACTCATATCAGGGTATGCATTGTTGACCACAACAAACAGATGGACCAAAAAAGCACTCACCAGAAAAGAAAAGCCAAGAAATACCGAGTATTTGTCTCCCCAATGCAATTGTTCTGAAAGGAAAATTATTCTCATAAGCACAACCCAATGAAAAAAAGGTGATGTTCTAAATGGAAGCCACATAACCATCAAATAAAATAGGAGAGCATCGTTAAATAATGAACCATCCATCCACAGTGATGGTCAAAGTGTGCCACACATTGGTCACACTTGGACCTAGCAGGTCTGCATAAAGATTTAAGACAAGTTTACACAAACTGAAATTGATAATTTGACAAAAAATTTTACACTGGTGACAAACTCACTTTGGAATTTTGCACGTTGGACACTCTTTCTCTGAATAAATGATATTATCATACGGATAAGCAGAAAGATAATGAGAAACATTGCCAGCCTTTATTGTTCCTGGATCAGAAAAGCTGGTCAATAGAAAGAGCATAACTCCAACAGCAACTGCCACCAAGCTTGTGTACCTAAAAGAGCATATATCATCTAGCAAAATTCATGATAAAATGATGCTAAGAAAATCATAGAGCAGTAAAAGTGGACATTTATCAGATGTGACACAATACCTGTGAATTCCACTTAAATAGTAGCTAGGAATATAGGGAAATGAAAACTTTTATCACAAGATATATGATCTGCAATTAAAAGAAATATGTTGAGATAACTAACAAATAGCAAAAAAATGATTTCTTCAAGGGAAATCTTAAGAAATAGGACTTACTGAGAATAATATCATAGCACTACTAGATTCAAACTAATTTATTTAATTTTGTCAGAGGAGGGAGTTCAGATACAATTATCTCAATCCTCTGTGTCATCCAACATCGTTACTGCCACTCAAATTCAGCAAATAAGATTCAGAATTCCTAAATAGCATGGAAGACGCTTAAATCCAGAGTGTTTCTTCCACACTGACCAACCAAAAGATAAGGACATTTATATGCAAACTATATGAGATTCAAAATATCTTAATAGCACATTACTCCTATGAAACATGGAGACCCTCATTTTCAGGCCATATGTATCCGTAATTATGATAACAATTGTTGCTGTTGTAAGAAAAAAGACTAAAACAAAAAAGGGCCTGAAAATATGCTGCAAAGGGGGGAAGCAGATTAATAAATAAATAAGAGAATAAAAATATAGACCAAAAACCCATCTTGATGTGTTAAATTTCTAAGTTTAAATGAAGAGTTTTAATGCGTTAGGACTCTCGGTCGACATCCATCTGAAAACTTTCCAGAAAACTGACAGTGCAGTGTGGTAGCGGCATAAGATGATAACCCCCCTTTTCCTTCTTTTCTGAAAGGCTCATTAAATGGATAATCAAAAGCTATGATTTCGGTATGATACAACAAGAGATTGTTGTTTTACAAGAACTCACTTGACCACTCACACAGGCTAAATATTGTTTCAACCTATTTATCCCACCTCCCCTATAACTTCAACCACATAAAAGGCGCATGTAAACACATTTACTTTCCTCTCTTTCTTGACAAAAATATATCCCCAAGCAGGATCTATTTTTTTAACACTCAATTGTGGTGGCTTTGAATTATTGGGAGGATTACTAGACTTGGAATTGGGGGTGGTAGTATTCTAAGCACCTTCATTATTAATATTTCCCTCCATTAACAAGCCGCAGAAAATAGAGCAAACCACGTAAAGTAAACCAACACCACCCTTTCAAATTTCAATTAACACAGTTCGGTTAATAACATCAAAAACCACAGAAAGCAAATCGAGCACCAGAAAACAAGCCAAAACTCGGTTAATAAAATCCAGCTACAATGAAATAACAAAACAATAACATCTAGATGTCCAAAACAGAGCACCAGCAAGCCATAATCGTTTTCAAATTTCAACCAAAACGAGCACAAAAACTTACCCAAAGCTTCCACCTTTCAAAAAATGCCTCTGGACCAGAGCAACGAACCCCAAGCTTCCACCTTTCAAGGCAACAGAGAGAAGATTAGAGCTTAGTGCCATAGAGTTCGAGAGGGAGTAAAAACATATCTCTCAAGGCAAAACGGAAAAAAGGCGCACGAAAAGCAAAAAAATAGAAATAGAGATTAAGGACGAACTAAGAACCGACCAACACCAGAACTGAAGAACGAGGCAAAAGAGGAACCTTTCACGGCGAAATGGCGACGGCTAAGGCTCGCCGCAGCTCCCGAAACTTGGCGCCAGAGAAAGACTGAAAGAGGCGAAGTTTAGCGAACTCACGAAGTCGGAAGGAGAGGGACCGATAGAGGGTTTAGCTTTTGATTTTTCATGATTTTTGAACGAACTCAAGTTCTCATCTCAAGGTGGGTTTGGTCTATCGAAGATTAATACTATTTGAAAATCATTAAAAGTGTGGTTTTAGGAAAAAAATAAAAAATAAGTTGAGATAAAATTTCTCTCATATATTTATTTTATAAATTATAAAAATTATTTTTTAAAAATTAATTCAAACGCGTACTAAGTTATGTAATGTTTATTAAAGTTAAGTTAAGGGAAATTATCAGTTTTGTTTGGTTGAAGAAGAGTGGGAATATTTGATTTTTTATTTGGTTCGGAAGGGTAGATAAGGGGATCTAATTATAAGTAGATAAATATACTCTTATCTCTTTATTTATATATTTTTATTTTTTTTATATTTTTTATACATAATTATAATTTATTAAATTATTCATAAAATTATAACTCAGTCATCATGAAATAATGGAGTAGAACAAATTTAATAAACCTAGTTAAACATCAACTTACATCACCATCACCTACTTAAACCCTAATATGAAATTTTAAAATAATATTTAACACCTAGTGTAACGGCACAGCTTCTAGCTCAATAGTACCATGTCTCACGTTAGGAACTACTTACCCCCAGGTAATGTCCTCGAGACCTGGGGAGGCTCGCTTCGGCGATAATTCTGCAGGGGCCGGAGTGAGCCTGGGATTACGAGTAAAGACGTAAGTCCCCGGTCAATCATGAACCCGGCTTAGTAAAGACAGTCCGGGAGAAGCTGTGCCGTTACACCTAGCATCAAAAACATTACATATTAGTTTTTGAAACTTGTTAATCATTAAAAAATGTAGATAAAATGAAAACCACCATCAAACTAGCATAGGGGCTACCAAATTTAGCAGGGCAAACAAAGTTATGACAGCGTATCTCAAAGAAGGCATGCATGAAAAAGGCTTTTTAGTGTTGAGGTAATTTTACAATATCAAAAAATTGTTATGAGCAATTTAGTTACAATAAGACACAAACTTTATTTCTCCTGGAAAAAACCACCAAATTTCAAGAATCAAGGAAGGAGGGGAGGTGAGTATTACATCATAAAAAATTTTCTCACCTCTCACGTCCTCTCCTTCTAACTAAACACATTTTTTTTTATTTTTAACCCTCCCCTAAGCTCCAACTAAATAAAGCCTCAGAGTCAAATAATCGCTTTCATCTTTTGCATTTTGCCTGATAGATTGGTTTACTCAACGTTTTTTTTTTAAAGAAAGGAACGAAACAACGTCGTTTCATCCCGTAGAGAGGGGGAAATTATTAAAGAGGCAACTCGACGACTCGCTAAAATCGGCCGAGTCAACTTTAAGTCGCCTCTGAATTGGGTTTACATGTTAAACTAGACCAGTCAACTGAACAATTCGTCGGTTTCCTGTCCGGGTTTCAAAACCTTACCTTTTACAATGTAACCAAAATTAAAATAAATATGTTTTCTTGTCACTTGAATCATTAGTCTTCAAGGCTTGATATTTTTAACAATTAAATCATCAAATCGTCACCCCCCCCTTTTTACCTTGTCATTTGTTAGAACTATAGGATTGTCTTTAACCCAAGAATCATTGTCAAAATTGATGAAGTTTCCCGCCATCTAATTAAAAATTCGAGCACATTATGGCTGCAAAGCCATTTAATAATATTATAATATCAATAGATGTCATCAATTAATTATCAATAAGAATAAAAATTGACCTTTCAAATGATAAACTTATAAATATAAATATAAGATAAAGTAAGGACAAAAGATACATCTTAAAACTCAATATGATGAATATTAATCACATAACTCAATAAATAGAAAAGAAGAATATTTAACAAAAATAATTGCAAGATGCAAAACAACAAGATATATCTCATGAGAATAATTGCCCTATAATCCATGATTATATTGGAGTAGCAAACATGATGATATTGAGGAGTAAAGAATTTGATGTAAAATGGAAATGGCGATCCCATATGATGCTCCTCATAAATATTATAAACTAATTGAAAATATGGAAAAATCTTACCATATTATTTGGTTTGAATTATTTTCAAGCCATGAACAAAAATTCACTAGCATCAACAAGATGTCATGAGGATCTTATATAAATGAATCAATAAAATAAAACATAAATCCATAGATGAATATAAGAGGGAGACAGCAATATAAGAGGTAATTATAAATGAAAGATATATGAAGAAAGAAAATGAGAGATACCTACACTCACATATTAAAACAATATATACAATACTCCCTCCAACTCTATATATAAGATAGAGTTGACTTTTTTGAAGATATTAAGGGATCTAAATAAATTACTTAATCATATAATGTGTTGCATGTTGTTAGGTTATACATTAGTTTATAAGCTAGACAAAATAGTTTGAAGAAAATATGATAAATATAAATCTTTTAAAGTAATTTAATTAGTTTTCTTAATATCTTTAAAAAAATCAACCATGTTTTATATTTAGGATCGAGGAAGTACATATCATAATATAAATATAAATAATGGTTACTGTAACAGTATAAACAAAAACTATTAAATATAAATATATACATGGTAATATCTAGATATAATATATGTAGATGATATGACTTTTCACAAAAAGGGTAAGTAAATTAAATAAAATAACAATTGCTATGTGAACCAGCCATTAATGTGGCAAATGCTGATTAGACAAGAAAAACTTAAAAATGAGACATTTGGCTGATGAATGTTAATCACACAACCATATAAGCAACATGGGAAAAACAACAAAATGTGGCAAATGCTAATTAAACAATAAAAACTTAAAAATGAGGCATTTGGCTGATGAATGTTAATTACACAACCATATAAGCAACATGAATGGGAATAATCTCACGGTTCAATAGAGCATGAATGGGAATAAGAAAATTGGGATGAGAGATGTATGTAAACAAAGGAAATAAAACATGAATGGAAGTGTTTGGAATAATCTTACTTTTTCTCGTGACAAGTGTATAAAGAATTAAAATTGCGTCTAACAATATTAGATAATTGAAAACTAACAATATTTATGTATTATAGAACATCATACACATAACATAAAAACATATTAATCTATAAGGAGTTTATGCCTCAAATTCCCAAAACGAACTTATACTAATAATGTGTTGTAAAAATAAGAAAAATACAAAAAAGATTGGGATGAGAAAGTATAAAAGAAAATTGAAGAATAAAGAGAGAGTGATTCTTATTTCATTTCAATTTTACAACATTTGATACATACCTAGTATTTATAACCCAAAATTCCTTAACTTCTATTATAAGAGTTACAACAAAAGGGTAAATCTATATAATTGTAGAATATAAAGTCTTTCTAGGTCATGTACATTAGTCATAGAAAACTCCCATTAAGTTATTTATATCATAGGTTATATGACTTTAAGTGTAGAATTATGAAAAATATATTTTAAAAGGTAATAGACATCTACACTTATATTGTAATATTTATAACATTGCTTATATATTTATGTAGGGGAATATTTTCTAGGTACATTGGGGTTGAGGAATTTTTCCATCTCAATTATATCCCATTTTGAACATTTTTGTATGGTCAAAATTATGCAGTAGACTATAGTTATAGGAGTATTATTTTGTTGGCAGAAAAAAAGTTATAGTATTATTTTCTAATATAATTATGATATTTTTTTAACCTTTATCAAAAAAAATTACCCTGCCTTTAATCCAAGCTCTCGAGTGGTTTTTCCCCCAAGAAGTTTAAACTTATGATCTTATTTAAAAAAGTAGAGTCTCTTATGCTCAATATAGTTAGTATATACTCCTATTCAATTTAGTTGGAAATCATTTTTAAAACATCTCCACGTCTCACTTATGTTTAGTTTTTTTTTTTCCAGTCTTGGATAATAAGGATAATTAAATTCATGTTAGAAGATGAGTAGGACATTTATTAGGAACAATTGTGAAATGTAGTTACATACTTAGATGTTACTGCCTCCAATCTTAAATATAAGATTTAATTGATTTTTTTTTGAAATTAAAGAAGCTAAATAAGTTACTTAATTATATAATATGTTGTGTATGAGTACATTATATATCAGTTTCTGAGCCAAACAACTTAGTTTAAACAAAAAAAAATGATAAATATAAATATTTTAAAGTAATTTAATTAGTTTTCTTAATCTATTAAAAAAATCAATTGAGTTTTATATTTAGAATCGAATGTAATATCAATTGAGTTTTATATTTAGAATCGAATGTAATATGACAAATTTAATAAATTAAAGAAAAAAAATAAGATTTTGTTTACCATAAAAAACCTATATACCCAAATGTGTACTTTTTTTTGAAATGAATGTTTTACCTTCTAAGTAACTTTTGTTATTGACACTTTTATTTCTAAAACAAATTAAATCCATTTGCACTAATTAAATTAGATGGTAGCAGTTTAACTACTCAAGACTGGTTACCAAAATTCTCTCATGGGCTAACTACTCTTGTCATATTTGTAAGGCTGGGAGAATATTTTTTATCTTATTTATAAGATACATCATTAATTTTTTATATGAATATATAAATTTATAAATATTTTTTATATATCTAAAATGGTTAATATCATCTTAGATCCATCAAAATTGTCCTCATTTTGACTTTGGTTCCTCAAGTTTCTAACTATTGGTTTTCGTCCTTATAGGGGCAAAACAATTCGAGTTTTTATTGAGTTATAAGAATCAATGTTTTAAGAAAAATGAAACTTGAGATACCAAAATATGCATATGGTTTAAAATTTGATGGACCAAAGATTATATTAGCCCAATTTTAAATCATGTTAAATGAGATTTACTCCTTCTATTCCTTATTATAAAAAACTTTTAACCAAATATCGCGGTTCGAAGTAATGATTAAGAACAATAAATGTGTCAAAATTATAACCCTTTTTTTTTACTAAAATACCTTTATTTATGAGGAGATATGGAATAAGAGAGAGTAAGAAAATTATTATAATAAGGAGGATTGTAGAAGAGATAAAATAAGAAAATAAATATGATAGAAATAATAGGTCTTTGGGGTTGTGGACATTTATTATATTGAATTCAATAAGGGTAATTAGATAAGGGTAAAATAAAAAAATAAGAAGTAAAAATATAAAACATTCTCTAAATGTTTCTTATAATTTAAAACACAACATGTATGAAGGTTTTTTCTTATAATATGAAACAGAGGGAGTGACATTTTTCTTGGTTGAAGTCAAACATGTTAGAACTTAAAAGTGACTTGTAAATATGTCAAATAAAAACTTTATACTTAACATTCATGAAAGTACCGAACCTTTTTTGAGCTGAATGAACAACATGAACGATGAGGCCTCATAATTTATAGGCAGGAATGGAGTTTATGTGTTATTGTGAGTAAGGGTGGAAATAGGTCAGGCCATGTCAGGTTTGTGCCTTAACAGGCTATGCCTATTTTATAACTGAATGGCCAGAGCCTGGGCTGTGGCCTATAAGAGGCCTTTTTTCAGCCTAAGGTTGGCCTGGCCAGTTAAGGAGGCCTGTAATTTTCAAAACTTGTAAGCAGGCTACAAACCTCACAACAAGCCTACTTCAAACAGGCCAAAAACATGCATAATTACATAAATTATACATTAATGATCCAATATACATCATAAAATATGAAATCAAATACAACATAACAATTTTCAGTACAAGTTCACCAATTTTCACATCAAATCTTCAATATAATTTATTTTTCTCCTTCGAAGACCTTGAAAAAAATTAATCAAATATATAGTATTAGAGCATAACACAGTTGAAGTAATCTAATTGAAGTTAACTTGAGTCTGGGATGTTCAGAGGAAAAGAGAAAAAGGCCAGAGGGAAGGCAATTTTTAGTGAGGGTACAACACACCCTACGTTTCCAAATTATTCATGCTTAATTGAATTTGCTGCCACTAGAAAAACATTATAATTATTACTAGTGACCAACATAAGGAGGAGACTTTGCCATCTTTTCTTTAATAAGGGAGTGCTTGGTGTGAATTTTGACTATTACTTAAAGCAATGAAAAAAAAACGTACCGGCCGGTGATCCGGTCCGGGTGGTAAAAAAGATGGTGAACCAGTCAAAACCAGTCAGAACCAGTGGTTCGACCGGTTCACCCGGTTTGCCCTTTTAATATATATATATATATATATATATATATATATATATATATATATTTTTTTCCTCTAACTACTATTTTGCATTATTTTTGAGGTAAAAATGAAAGTTTGAAGACCAAGATGAAGAGAAAAGTAGGTAAAGAAAGAACAAATCTAAAAAAAAAGATTTTGAGAGGATATAATAATTAATTAATTATAGGAAAGGAGATGTCATTATATAAATATAGGCACCATAACTAATATTAATAGATTTTAATTATTTTTTGTCTAAAGATCTTTATTTTTATCTATGGAGATTTAAAAATATATTAATATATATATTGACACTAATAAATTGTAATATTTTAATATGACCGGTTCGACCACCGGTCTGACCCCGGTTGAACCATTGACCATTGAACCAGTACTGTGACCGGTTCATTGCTCGGTCCGGTTTTTTGTTCCTTGACTTAAAGAACTATAATCTTGGTAATGAACCCACAAATTAAGGGGTTGAGGGATAAAATGGTAGAAACATAAACATCATAAAATGTAGAATGCTCATTTTCAAACAAAAATCTAAAACAGAAATTGCAATTGCAAAATCAATGACTTAGGTTTGCGAGAGTGACAGAGTCGAGAGTGAGAGAGACATACCTGCAGTTGCAAGCTTCTAGCCTTCGGCCTTGTGAGAGTGACAAAGTCAAGAGCGAGAAAGAGCGAACCGCAACCCATAAGAGACGAGATAAGAGGGTAAAAGTTAGAGACAAGAGCGAGATGCCGATATTTGAGATGCGATGGGGGATTGGGGTCAGGGGATAGCCGGATAGGACAAAGTGAGAGACTGAAGCAGTATGAGACCGGGAGACGAGAGTGACAGAGTCTAGAGGGAGAGAGTGGTTGGAGACGAGAGGGAGATTGTGCGGTGACTCACGGTGAGTAAAGCAGTTGGGTGTCAGACTGTCGGCCAAAGGTAAGGACGTGAGAGGAGAGGAGATAAGAGGTGAGAGCCAACAAGCCATATACTCACACACGCAGATGGGGGAGACCAGAGATGAAGATCGGACTTGTTGCAGTTGGGTGAGGAGTGAGGACGCGAGGTTAGGTGAGTCGGCCGATTGGGTAGTGGTTTGGGAATGTGATTTAGGGTTAGTGTCTTAGTGGGTAGTGGTTTGGTTTGGGAGTGAGGACGTGAGGTCAAAGTGAGGCTTAATAAGCCTGTCAATAAGCCTAGGCCTAGCTTTTTAACGAAAACAAGTCTTAAAATAGACTTAGACCTGACCTTTTAGCTGTCAGGCCAGGCCTGACTAGGCTGGAAACAAGTCAGGTCGCAGGCCCCTGACAGGCCGCCTGACCTATTTTCACCCCTAATTGCGAGTTGTGTGCTAGCAAGTGGCAACGCCTTTAAATAGTAATAGTTACTCGTGCCAACATTAAAAGGAGATAATATTGCCAACGTATTTCATCCCCTACTATGAGACGTTGGTGTTAATAAAGATGATTAGCTTTTAAATCATGTTTTTTTCCAACAAGTTTATTTGTGGCATATATACTTCTATTATATGGCACTTTTAACATTTTCACACAAACTAAAAAGGATCTCAAACCTCATTAATTATATCATAAAATTCAATATCTTTTCAACTCTACCCCTTCTTAATATATACTCACTCCGGTTCTATTTATAAGCGACTTTCTTCTTAGTTGCACAAAACGAACTGATAGTTAAAAACAATAAGTGTTAGAAATGTCATGTTTTTTTATTTATAAAAACAGAGAGATAATGTATAAAAAGTCTAAGAGATAGTAAAATACGTTTTTCCAATGCTTTGTTGACTTCATTCACATAGTGAGTTCTCCCCCTCCCTCTCCTAAATATAACTCTTGGTGTGTGTGATAATTAATTATAAATAATATGTATTTAATAAAGGTAAAATAGAAAAAAAGAGCTTACATTTTCAGATATAAAGTAAAAGTTACTTATAAAAATGACCAGCCTCATAAGAGATACAGTTGTTTATAAATAAGACCAGAGGGGTACATAATGTTGCATAAAAATAAAGTCAATACAATAATAAATAAAGAATTAAATTGTACTCTCATCTCAAAAAATCAATGAGGTGGAGAAAAAATTATTTCTCTACCTTATAAATAGGACAAGAGGAGTAATTTATAATGCTAACAATATAAAGTTGGTCTAGCGGTATAAGTCTCTATTAAATCTCTTTGGGTTTCAAGTTCGGGTGTCAGAGGAGACATTTGTATTAGGGGGCCATGAACTTTGAACCAAATAACTATTAATAATGTTAAAAAATATATAATTGTTAACGCTATTCAAGTCATACAACTGTTGATTATCCATATGTACATGTATATTTGTATATGCATATATGAGCTTTAACGTGGTTAAAGTTTATTACTCACTCCAGTTGTTGGCTTGTTGGTTTAAATTGGGTTTATGTATAAGTCTGATTTACATAAATCGAGATAAATCACCTCCACATATCTACTTCGTAGACTGTAAAGTTACCTCGTAGACCGTAAAGGCTATCTTGTAAATCGTAAAAACTACCTTGTATTTTGTAAATCACGATTGAAAAGCACTTATGTCTGTTTTAATTAAAGAGAAGGGGAGATGATGGAATTAAGGAAGATAATTAGAGTGTTTTAAAAATTATATATCATATTAATTAATTTTCTTATGTCTGTTTTATATTAAATAGCGGAGGTATATTTTGATTAATTTAAATGATAGTTATTTTTAAAACAGGGGCATAAAAGGAACTCAGTAGTAGCAAGGGGATATTTATAGTGTTAAGACGAGTAATGAAATGGATGGTTGAGATTGGATTTGATTTGGAAGTGGGGAGGGGAGGGAAGGGTAGGGAGGGAGAGAGAGAGGAAAGGGGGGCTACAATGCTAGACCGGGGAGAAAGAAGACAAAATAGATAAAAGAGGAATGAGGGAATGAGAGGGGATGACGACGATGTGGTTAATTATTATCCACAGAACAAACAACAAACAAGAATCGGAGTGAGTGATGAGTGATGGCGAGGGGGGGCAGACAGCAGCTGCAAGACAAGAATAGAAAAAAAATAATACTAGTAAATGACAACAATTTAAAAATATGGCCTTGCATTTATTGAAACGGGGTTAGACACAAGTCCACATCACACACCATTAAAAGAGGCTTGTTTCAAAATAGGCAAGTAAAACATATTAATAAAGGGCACACTAGAATTAACATGGAGTGATTCATGCTTTATTTATTTATTTTTTTAAAAAAAAGATGGGGAGTCCAAAGTAATGGCAAGAGAGAAGGGAAGGGAAGGGAAGCTGGGAAGTGGGAAATCAGAAAAATACAAAAGGAGGAGGGGCAACATGTTAACCTCACGCTAATACTTCCAAATGTGGATGTGGCATTCCATAATTATAGGGAGGCCCCCCATTTGCAGTCCTTTGTTTGTCAACTTCACCCCCTCTCCTCCATGACCCACCAACTCTTCCCCTCTTTTCTTTCTTTGTTTTTTGTTTTTTAAAATACGAGTAACAACTAACAATTTATATTTATCCTCAGCAAATTATATTATCATTCTCCACTTTATTTTATTCATCGTCTCCTCGTGTGTGTGAGTGTGAGTTGTTAAATGGAGACTTCGTGGAGGCAAAAAGAAGCATTCCTCGCCGTTGCTCGTAATATCGAATTTGAACAAATTTAATATCGATGTGGAATTGATTAATTCCCAAAAATGATGCGTTTATTTGGAGGTGCGGTCACGTGCCACGACCTGCCCGCACGCACTGAACGGATGCATTCTGTCGCCTCCGTTCCGTTGGATCCGGAGGGGAGTCCCCCCCAGTCGACAATCTTCCCTTTTGTTTTTGGAAGCAAATACAAAATATAATGTTCACAACGAAAACAAAAAAGGAAAATTAGTAAAAATCAACTTGTCTGGGTGGGGAGTGGTGGGTCCCTCGCAACAGTTCTTTTTTTTTTTTTTGCCGCTCGCTTTGTCGTCTCCCTCGCTGGCCCTCCTTCACTCATGTTGCACTTTAGCATTTGTCTGGACGCATTTTCTACAGTGCGCACTTCTTCTTATCCTTCCCTTGTCCGCTCTCTCGGCCACTCTCCCCTGTTTCCATGCCTCTGATCCCTGACATTTATCAAGCCTATTGAGTGATCTCCATCATATTTGGGTCTCTCTTCTCTCCACGCCATTGGTTGATGAAGCCTTGGGATCTTGCTTCCAAACACGCTGCCAAATTGCGATTTTGGATGAGATTCTTTCCTTTCCCAGTAACTGAAGCTCTGTGACTCCTGTTATCCCTTCCACGATCTGTTGCCGCTGATTCGCCGCCGTATCCTCTCATGGCTCGGAGTGATGAAGTTAACATCAAAGAGTCCAAGGTATGCTCCATTATTTTTCTCTCCTTTCCATTTCCGTCCCTATTCCTTTCACCACCTTTTGCTCTTCAACTCTATCTCTTGTTCGTTAAGCGATACGGATTCTTGAGGCCTTTTGTTTGTTGATAAAAAAGTGTATCAGAGTCTGGCTTCCCGGGGGAAGGGAAGGGGTGCCTTCTAATGGATTATTATTTTGATTGCTAATGGTATATTGGTAGCTTGTACGCCGCCTCGGGAAATTTTGTATTTTACCTTTCTTACTTAGGCTTTTTCCTCTATTGGGTCCGATTCTTATTATTTCACAACGGATTTTTTTGTATTACATACAAATATCACTCTTGCATTTGTGCCTTGTTTTCTTGTTTTTGATGTTTGAATTGATTAGAGGATCCATCGGGCTGCGCGCGCGCCTATATATTTATCTATATTTTCAAGGGGTTCAGGAGGAGGAGGTACGTGGGTGGTCTTGTTATGTAATAGTTCTAAACCTTATGGAGGGTCTTGATCGAATTAATTTGAAGACCTATCTAGTGTTCAGCGTTCTTCTCCTTGGTCCATCGTAGACACTACGGTTTTACCCTTGATCTATTCAATTCAGGGTCCGTGTTCGTCATTATTTTCTGATTTTGGGTTAACCTCCCCGTGGAGCGTCTTTTGCTGATTTCTGGAGTTTCTAGGGTTTGTAAATTACCATGTTGGAAGCAACCTTTTTAGAACCCCCCCCCCCCAATTGCGATTATACTTGGTTTTCTTTTTGAGGTAATCTTCTGTTTTGATTTCCTGTAGATGGTGGTGCCGCTAAATATGTGGGTTCTCATCTCCAATTTTAAGTTGGCCTACAATCTTCTCCGTCGTCCTGATGGCACTTTCAACCGGCACTTGGCGGAGTTTCTAGATCGGAAAGTTCCAGCCAATGCTAACCCTGTTGATGGGGTTTTCTCCTTTGATGTTATTGTTGACCGTGAAACCAATCTCCTAAGTCGAATTTATCGACCTGCTGAAGGAGAAGAGACACATGTGAATATTGTTGACCTTGAGAAGCCAGTAACAGCTGAGGTTCTGCCCGTCATTATATTCTTTCACGGTGGAAGCTTTGCACATTCCTCTGCCAATAGCGCTATATATGATACTCTATGTCGCCGACTGGTGGGCATTTGCAAGGCTGTAGTCGTATCAGTGAACTATAGGCGTGCACCTGAAAACAGGTACCCTTGTGCATACGATGATGGGTGGGCAGCTCTCAAATGGGTTAGTTCTAGATCATGGCTTCAGGGTAGGAAGGACCAGAAAGTCCACATTTACCTGGTGGGGGATAGCTCAGGCGGGAACATCGTCCACCATGTTGCCATGAGAGCCGTGGAATCTGGAATTGAAGTATTGGGAAATATACTGCTCAACCCATTGTTTGGTGGGGAAGTAAGATCTGAGTCTGAAAAGCGTCTGGATGGGAAATATTTTGTTACAATCAAAGATCGGGACTGGTATTGGAGAGCTTTTTTGCCAGAAGGGGAAGATAGAGACCATCCGGCATGTAACCCATTTGGTCCTAAGGGCAAAAATCTTGAAGGCATTGCCTTCCCAAAGAGCCTTGTTGTGGTAGCTGGTTTGGATCTGGTTCAGGACTGGCAGTTGGCTTACGCCAGAGGGCTTGAGAAAGCAGGGCAAGATGTGAAGTTGCTATTCCTGGAGCAGGCCACAATTGGGTTTTACTTGTTGCCAAATAATGAGCATTTCTCTACGGTCATGGATGAGATAAGAAATTTTGTGAGCTTTGACCGTTCGTAGGCTAGACTGTTGCCAATACATAACAGACGGAGTTTAGAAGGATGTGTAGGTACACTACTTACTTTTTTTGTGTATCGTGGTTTCATTAGTACCATGCACCCGTACTTGCTGTTCTGGTATTTAATGTTCTGGGATTGGCGTAAGTGGCAGTGTAACCAGCATATAGCTGTATGTTTTCCGGTGCACATCGTCTGGAATTGGGCGATGATGTAGATAGGTGAAAGCTACGACCAAGTTCGTTGGAAGGAACCATTAGGGTGTTATGATTTAACCAATCTGACTTCCAGCCAAAAAGGAGAGGAAGACAGTTATCTTGGGCGTGACCTCGATGCCCAACCTGTGGGGCTTGTCGCCTGCCTAGTGTTATATATATATATAGTATTTGCTAATTTTGGAACACGAATAGGTCAAGTTTTAATGATATCAAGGTCCTGTATGTTTACACGTCTATGCTATCTTCATGTAAGTGCTTGGTTAATGCCTCTTCCGTATATAGCTAATTCTACTTTCTGGGGTCAATGGATTGCTCTTGTTCAACGTTCGGCAGCCTCTGCAAATATAATTGGAATATACTACTTAAGTGAATGTTCAAGTCCAGTGCGCGCGCGCGCGCAATGTATACCTGTGAAGTGTGAAGAAATAGTGAGGTTTATCGGTTCCGATGGTCTGCTTCTGCAAACTCGTACGTTTTGGGATAAATCATTCACATATTAATCTTATGAATATAATTTGATCTAATGTGACCAACTTTTTCCACGTTTCCCTATATGTGTATGGTAATACATAAATTCTCTTTAACGTTGAAAGTATGACATTTTTATCAAACTATATATTACAATAGACATTTACTTTTTTATCAAAGAAGTTTTCTGTTAAAAGGAAATATTCAAAAGAAGTCTTTTATTTTAATTAAAACATATACTCAATATTTATTACGCTAAAGAAATAGTAGGTATGAAAATGCTTCAATAAAATGAATATAATTATCACTCACATGGTCCCGTAACTTGAATGCATTTCAAAGAGAATATTCTAGTTTTCTACCTATTGAAAAAAGAAAAGAAATATATAGTTCTCGTGATTTATAAAATAGTGAGAGGATGGTTATCTTGTAAACATTAAACGCTTAACCAAATATACACATATTTATTCCAATGACTCAATAAGTTATCCCTGCAAGCGGAGGGAAAATTTTATTTTACGCACATTTTAAAGAATTGTTACCATGTACAAAGGCCTATTTTTTGGTTCTTTTTTATTGGCTCATTTTTTTTCCTGGGTAATACCTAGAATTTTCTTTACCGCCAAGGCGTGAGCGTAGTGTAACAATTTGCGGAGTTTGAAAGCGAGCATAGGCGAAATTAGAGGGCACCATCTAGTAAGTGAACACAGAATAGCAAGTTGTCCATTTGATGATATGATTATTTTTCTAGGGTAGGAAGATCAAAGATAAGCTCAACTACATCACAAGAAAACAGGTAAACCCCATAAACCTATTACCAGAGCCACTTGTGTGAGAACCCAAAAGTGAAGAAAATTCAGCGTGCTCTTGCAGAATAAGCGGCTAATGCCGCAGCGAAAATTGTAGTCACAGAAGAGATCAAGACCCACAAGCCCTTTCTTTTCTGTGCCTCCGCTGCACAGTTTTCAAGTGATACAAGTTGTTGCTTCATGTCTTCCACCATCTTATTCTTGTCCTTGAAAGCATTTTTTATCGCATCCAGTTCTTCAGCATATGGCACAAATTCTTCATCAAGCTTCTCAATCAAAACCACTTCTTCTACACTCTTATCACTTTTGGGGTGGCACACAAGCGCAGCAGTTTTCTTCAACAGTGTCAGCGCCTGGCTTGAACACCCAATCCTAGCTCTAAGAGCTTCAGAGTTTCGTTGAGCATCCGAAAGGCTCTCCTGCAGTACATCCTTCTCCTTCGTTAAAGTGTTCACACGGCCTTCCATCGTCTCATTCCTCTGAATCAGCTTTTCCTTCTCACTTCTCACCTCTCCTAACTCTGCTGCAGTTTGTTCTATTTTGTCCTTCATTTCAGCAACCTCCAAAATTAAGTTCTTCACTTTATCTTTCTCCTCCTCAAATCCCTTCTTGATATTATCCCTCTCAATAATGGCTTCGTCAGCAGTATTTCTATAGCGTTCAACTTCAGAAAGCAATTGTTTGTTCCTCTCTTCTAAGCCTCTGCGTAACTCTTCCAACTTGTGCATATCAGCTTTCAGTCGATCCATATCTCTGTTGAGCTCAACAATTTCATTCTCCAGGCCAACTTTGGCCTGCTCAGTCTCGTTTTTCCCTCTAAGTGCATCAATAATAATTTGCTGCTTCTCCTCCAATTCTTTTTGAGCCATATCCAGAACCTTCTGTAAGCCATCTCTTTGCTCTGTTAACATCTTAATGCTCTGTTCATTCCCCTCGATCTCCTTCCGCAAGGCATCGATCTCCATTCCCATATTCTTCACATTTTCCAACGCCTGCTCAAGATTCTTCTCATATTTGTTAATGCTATTACGCATAAACGTCTCTTCCTCCCGACTATTCTTCAGAGACTCGTTGAGTTTCTTCAACTCTAACCCCAGGCCATTAATTTTCAGTTCAAGTGCATGTTTTTGCTCCTCGGCCTCGGACTTATCCCTCTTTATTGCGGTAATCTCTCCCTTTAACTCATCAATCAACTTGGCAGACTCTGCCGACTTCTTCAGAGCCAAATCTCTTTCTGTTGTCAATTCTCTAATTGCTCCTTCTTTCTCATCTTTTTCCTCCCTCAACTTATCGTCTTCCATCCTTAACTTCTCAAGATTGTTCCTAAGCTTGCTCTCCGCTTTCTCGGCTTCAATAACTCTCTCCTTCAAACGATTTGCCTCATCAACCAGATCGTCGTAATCAACTCTCAAATCGTCCCTCTCGCGGCTCAGCCTACTTAACTGGTCCCTCTCGCTTTCAAAACGAACCGTAAGCTTACTCAGATCTCCTTTCAACATAGCAATCTCGGCATCCCTCTCAGATTTAGCAGAGTCAATCTCATTTCTCTGAGCAACAAGTCGATGGAAGTGAAAACCCATTTCCCTCACCTGGGTCTGCACATAAACAAGAACTACAGCTGTGTCCAAATGCAGGCTTACATTACCGTCTGCCGCCTCAGAGAGCTGAAACTCTAGGTCTCTCTTCTCCATGGCGGAACGGTTGAAGGCGGATTCCAAGGCCTCTTTGTCCTGAGTGAGAGAGTCGACCTGTTGGCGGCGTTCAGCGGTCTCCTTGACAAGAAGAGAGTTGAGGTTCTTGAGGTTCTCAAGCTGATCAGAAGGATCATCCATATTAGAAGATTGGTGGGAACGAGAGTTTTGGGTGTGAAGGTGAGGATGAGGGGCATGGTGTTCATGCAAATCGTGGTCATGGGATTGAGGGTGGGACACCTTCTTTTTGGCCATACTTGGAGAAAGTGACGAATGGAATAGGAAGACGATTAGGGTTTTTTTAGGGTTTTATGGTGGATACGGGAGGGGCGGTGAAAAGAAAGATAAAGAAGCAGAGGCTTGAGTTGAGTGTGAGTGAGTGAGTGTGTAGGGGGATAGGCTTTTGGCTTTCCTCTTTGTCAAATTTCAAATTTTGGGAATTTGAGTGGGTTGGCCGCCTAGAAATCAATGGAATGAATGAGTATGGCCGTCACGTGTTTTCTGCCCCCCCCCCTCTTTTTGAGCCACACCCAATATGGGGGTTAGATACACCGACTACAACTTGCCACGTTTTATTCTTTTCATCTGTTGCAGTTCATTTTCTTTTATTGTCGTACAGAACGGCAGGCCGCGGCTTGAGAAACAATGCAAAATTTTCAGTCTGGAAAAAATCTGACAACACAAGAAACAAATTAATAAAAAATTATTTAATTTTAATTTACATATATTATAAAATTTTATTATCCATTGCAACATGTAAAGAAAAATTAACGCTGAAATCAAATATTTTAGCTAAAAAATGTTGTGTAATTAAAATGCTTTGGTTTAGACTTTCCTGACGCCGTCATAAAAAAATTTCTCACACATTTGCTCTTATTTTTATTTTCACCATTCAATTGCCTTCGGTTTATCACGACCGTTCCATTTTTATTACCCATTTACTCTAATGTCTACTTATAAAACGGCAAGCCTTTCATACGCTGCTCTCATTAGTGCTAGTGTTTTTAAAGTATAATTAATTAATTAATTCTCCTTGTTTATTTAACAGCCAGGGCCAAACTTTCATGTCTTTAGAAATAAATTAGGACAATGGATGGATTTTTTTATGTATGGATTTATTTCACATGGTGCAGGCGTAATATCGTTCCATACACTGAATTTTTTTGCAAGTGACATTACATAACCGGGAAATGTTTATTTTTAATTTTTTTCCTTCGAGTATATTATATTGTTTATTAATTGTAGAAAACTCGAATTATGAGACTCCAACAAAACTATTTTTTGATGGGCTTGGATCAATTTGCTTTTCGTAGTGGAGGACTTAAATTAACTTGAAGCCCAGCCCAGTAAACGCAGGGCATGGATTCCCGCTCTGAGAAAGCGGAGAGACTTGAGAGGGGTCAAGTTGTAATTTAGCTCACTCTCATTATTAGAACGAAAAGGGCCTCGGGCGTTGTAGCCTCCGGGCTCTTGTACGTAACGTAAATAATGCATGCACCTAATTATAGTATTTGTTTTTAAGAATGAGTACTGAGACATTATAGTATGCTTGTTTGATTTAATTACTTGAAAATGGAGAGTCAGGGCAGGCACAAACTCCCCCCGATTGATTGATGTGATCATCTTTTAGATAATGTGGAATCTTCTGTGCTGGAACCTCTTTCTTAGAGACACATCTGCCCCAACCTTATTAAATTAGATCATATCATGACTTGCCCCAATAAATATATTGTGGATATTTTCATTCACTCCATTGTTTAATCCAATTGCCTCCCCTTTTTTAATCCTCCCAGATTCCTCATCGGCTGTGTCGGCTGTCATTGTCATGACGTTGCGGCCGAACCATTTAGAATCAACTTTTGTTTAATTGATATGTATGCCACACACTCCATAATTCAATCAGTAAATTATAGAGCAAGCCAAACAAGGCTGTGGATCTGAATTGTAATGATTCAAAAGCTATGATGACTTTGGATTAGGTAAAGATCAGAAGCTGGCTTCGAAGGAATCTTTTTTTTTTTTTGGAATAAAACCTGCAAGCATTTTTTTTAATAATTTTTTTTTTAAGTAGGTTGAGTTTTAGGGCATACTAGAGTTGGGATATATTTAGAGGTTTTAGAAAGCGCTTACAAATGTAATCCTACATACTAACAAGGTAAATCCACCACATTAAATGACATGAGACAACTTTTTATTAATTAGACAAACTTTTATGTGGGGGAGAGCATTTTGTTATGACATGATGTTTATATGTAAAAACAAAACAAGAGTAGTTTGGTTTTATGTCTGTGTCTGTCATAATGTGATTACAGCTTGTATATTTGATGCTGTCAGCAAAATTAGCTGCAAGAGAACGCTGAAGACAGCTCACCCCTCTAGAAGTTGACCTTAACCCTGTTCATCGAATCACAAATAAATAAAGAGAATACTATAACCAGGATGTTGGATTCTCTCAGCGAATGGTCGGTAGAGTATTTTGCAAATATATGTTATCTAAACCTTAACCTCACGTCATGCATGTGTTCTCACTTGTCAGAAATCCATTGCCCAATACCACACTGTGCAGCAATTGTGCTCGCTCCTCGATCAAGAAGGCAGTAATTAGCAATCAGGAGAGGATATCGAAGCAAATGGCAGTATTGTACTATGATATGTCGCAGGTATGTGGTAACTATTATGAGTGCCGCACTGAGGCGATAATACGATATATAGTACTAGGAACTTCAAGGAAGCATGGTCACTCCCCTGAATTTTCTCATCAACGAAAGGAACATTACTGCAATTATTATAGTCATCTCTCTTCGATTCATTGGGGAAGGAAAACACATATTAATGTTGCCTAGCTGAGAGGTCCAGCTTCTAACTTACCAGTAGACAGTATTAGTTCCTTGGTTTTGTTTTCTTTCTCAAGACCATAAGGTGAAGGGGTTATTCCCGATGCTTCTGTTATTAAAAGTTGGCTAACGAAGAATCCATTTAGAATGGACAAAATCATAAACAAATAAAAACTCAGAACAAAATAATACAGAACAAGTGGCTGCTTTTGTATGCTCTCTGATTCTGATGAGTAGGGTTTTTCAGCAACAATCTCTGTCTCATCTCTCTACATGGGAACCGAACCCCCGGCGGCCAAAAGCTGTTGCTCCATCTGCGCCCATCCCCAATTAAGTAAGACTATAAGAATAAGATATCAGTTAGTTTTAAACAACTTCTCATGATATAATTAGCCCTTACCTTGAACAGAGTTTCTAGCTTGTTTTTCACCAACCGATACTCTTCTTTTAGTTGTTGCAAGCTTTTAAGACACCTGGATAGTACGAACACCAAGCCCCTACTCTTTATCACATTTCTTTCACACAAGACAGGATTTCAATTTCAATGTGGGATTGTGAAGAAGCTTACCCTTCAACATTCTGCTCCTCACAATAGCTGCGGAAGGCAATGCAGACTTTCTGAACTCTGTGTGCTCCAATGCTGTAGAAATTGTAGTTGTAGAAACAAAGAAGCACTCTTAATCTCTTGGCTAGAATAAGTTAAAAGTGCAAAATAAACAGATTTTATATCTATTCCATTTTGTCTGAGAAAAAGGTCCTTCAAGCATACCCCACATTTGCAATCTTTCTACATGAACAAAAGCCTTCAACTGGTGAACATGCTATAGTGGAGTTTTAAGGGATGGAGTTACCTGGAGCTACTACCCTTCAACTGGTGAACATGGGCATCCACTCTTTTAAAGTCAATACTTCCCTGGCCTCTGTTTCAGGTTAATCACCACCATTGAAATTAACATCACGAGTTTATAAAGAGAATCATAAACACAGACTCTGACTCATACATAAAACAAGGGCCTGGTGCTCATACAGTGCTTTTGCAAGCTCATTAAGAAGCCTCTCTGCGTCTTCAAAAAAGAGAGTCACCACTTCAACCACAAAGTCTGGGTTGCTTTCATCTTGAAGTTGCTGAAGCTGGGTAAACTGATCATCTAGAAAACCCTTTTCAAACACAACAAAGAAACATCACCAAAACTAGCCCCCTGATTCAGGCTCACACTCGACCACAAAGAGGAGATGCAGACAAAAGTATAACAGATGCAATATCACAAGTAAACATGAACCCCAAGATGTTCCTTTATGCATCACTACACGTTTTTAGCATACATACCTCCTGAAACAGAGAGGCACTATAATCAACCAATTGCTTCCTCAAATGAACCACACCATCCATTGTTGGCCTCTGATGTTTTAACCACCAACTCAAGATTCACTATCTTAGAAATTCATTTCGGCTTTCTTCTGTGGCCGAAGAGATTATATAATGTAACTTTTGCTCTGAACTGGCAGTGACTGATTACTGGATAGAAAAATTTGTCGAGGGTCAAAGTCTGCGGGAAGCTCTCATTTTAGTGGTGACTCTCGTCTTTATGTTTTATAGGGAATACAGTATTTAAAGATCTTTACTTGTTGGTTTGTGCTCTTGGCTTCCCCCACAAATAAGCGGAATTTTTAATCTCTCTAGTTTAATAGAGGAGCCAGCACAAGATCCAAAGCTTGATGCCACGTACCATTAATATTTTCCGTATCTAATATTTTTTTTTTAATTTTAACCCACATCCCAAGGCATTGTGACTTGTCTGTGAGAGCAATGGCATCTTCAAAAGTCTCTGCATCTCTCTTCTCACATACTCTTATACTTGTGGAAATGGAATTTTTTCCTTTTTTTGGGCGAAAAGGGGTGAAATTTATTCAAGCCATATAAAACTGTACATCAAACAGTTTGAAGCCTGCACAAGAATAGGGAATAAGACAAGAGCCAGAGTCTCAAGAGGGAAGGAGACTAATTGTTGAAATTGATATTTAAATAAGACAAAGATAAGCCTGAGTCTTTGGCTAACAAATTGGAGACGTCAGTTATCTACTACGCCACCTGATGTGATCAACTTGCCTCGCACAGAGAAGGCCAACCAACAGTTTGAAGATAAACTTCAAAGAGAGACATACTCAAAACGACATGAACTATTGTTACATCGGGCATCTTGGGATATTTTTGGTTGATTTTGTCCCTTGTAAAAGACAAATGACAGGTTTAAAGGAAAGATAGCGAAAAACTTGACATATCCGTAGATTAGATTTGTAGGTTTTCAAACAAGCAATATCCTTTTCTTTCCTTCTTTTTTTTATTCCCTATCCCTATCCTTTTCTTTCTTTCTTTTTTCCATCACCATAGAGTCACTCCTACATTGCATTTGTTGGAGATCCCAATCTTCATGCCCAGTTAATTTCTGTTTTAGGGAGAATTTATTGAGCTGGTGAAGTGGAGGAGGCTTGTGATATCTGAGTGAGAGAGACATGTCAATTGGAGCAGGGGAGGGGCGTGGGTCGAATTGTCAAAACAGAGGACAAGTGTTGGGCATCAAGCAGGAGCTGTCGCCTCCAGCATCAGAGGTGGGAGGCTCAGCCTCACAATAGTTGCATTCGCATGTCAAATGTCTAATATTCTATTATTCCAACAAGTTGCAATACAGCTATCATTATAATGACGTTTAATCGTTTATAACTGCGCACCCCCGCTCAAAACCAAAAAAGACACTTGTTTCTGGGTTAGAATGAAACTTCAACTTTAAAAGCATAATTCTTTTCTCTCTGGCGAAAAAAGAAAATCTAATTTAACTCTTGTGAAGAGATCACATTATTTAAGCTAAAAAATTAGGGAGAAGAGATCACATCATACAAAAAAGTAAAAGAAAAGGAAAGAGGTTCGGTAAGTACTGAGGAGAGGGATATGTATGTAATGTACGAGTGAATTATTAGAAGATTGAAGAGTTTGCCAACCACCTTTTAGTTAGAAGTATCAGAATTCCTCTCCTTATATGGGAGGTGGCGGGTTTAATCTCTTTTATAATCTTAAATTAATAATGTCTGCCTTTTTAATTAAATAAAAAAAAAAGAAGATGATTTAAGAGTTTTGGAGCCTATTTAATTCAACCCTATTGTATGTTTGTGATGGTAATCATGATTGTATTATCAAGAGAAGAGTATTTGGTTGCTTTTTAACATGATAATAGGATTTACCATGGTGGCATGGTAATGATGATTACAAAAAAATTGATAATCTTCATTCATATATTCCCATATGAATCCTCATTACCATCCCATTGTAAGGTTAAGAAAATCCAATTTATCCTTTAGTTTCACTTCTTTTTATTTTACTTATATCTTTTCACTTAGCCACATCACATCACACCACAATCACTATCCCACTACCTCCTCCTCCTCCTCTACCGTTGTCAGCTCTACCTGCCACCACCACCTCCTCCTCTGCTACCCCATTGCCGCCACTACCTCTTCCTCCCTTATTGCTGCCACAGCTGCCACCACTCGCCTCCTGCTTCACATACACTATCTCCTCCTCTTCCATTGTCGTTGCTGCCACCACTACCTCCTCCTACTTCATCCCCCTCTGTCGCCACTACCTTCTCTTCCACCGCCGCCACCGCCGCCTCCACTATGACCTCCTCCTTTTCAACCAAACCTCGTCACCATTATGTCCACCATTGCTGCTGCCCGCCATCACAACCTCCTCCTCCACTACCGTTGTCGTTGCAGCCATTATGACCTCCTCCTCTAGCATCGCCGCCGCCGCCGCCACTATCTCTTCCTTTTCCACCTCCACCATTGCACCCTGTCATCGCCACCACTACCTCCCTCCTCCTCCACTGTTGTTGCTATTATCACCTTCCGCCGCCGCCGCCACAACACCGTTATCATCCTCCACCACTATAACCATCACCATCTAACGATCCTCGGCGAGATAGTGTGACAGTTATGATGAGGTAGCGCGATGACTCTTAATTATGTTTTTTTTTACAAAGATCATAGTAAGGGTAAAATAAATTTTGTGTGATATATTAATTTTAAATAATTGTTAAAATAACAACTCATTGTACCTTGCTTAAAAATCAAACCAAACACTAACCTTATAATTAATATTACATTGTATCACATTACACTGCACTGCAAGGTGTAATAAAATCAAACCAAACGGGCCGTTGCTTGTTGGGGTTGAAAAAAAGGGCGATCAATAAGTAAAGAGTGTTTCATAATTTGTGGGGTCAGGGGCTGCTTGCTTCCCTTTATTTACAATGTTGTTCCCAAGTACTTCTAAAGTAGAAATTTCAATAAGAATATGTATAACTATAAATGGCATAATCTGTAAATACAAAACAGTTATGTATAATATAGAAAAACTCACAAGACTGCCGAAAATGGTAATAAATTTTAATAAAATATGAGCCCAACGTACGTTGTCTCCTTAAAACAATTTGTTCCCTTTATACGGATGCCCAAGGTTCTCGAACAATTATCTCCCAGGATAAAACAAATTGCGTCTTCAGAATGATGACACTATTAGGGGTGGAAACAGGCCAGGCGGCTTGTCAGGGGCCTGTGGCCTGGTCAGGCCTGGCCTGTCAAGCTAACAGGCCAGGCTCAGGCCTGTTTTAAAGCCTGTTTTGTTAAAAAGGTCAGGCTCAGGCCTACTGACAGGCCTGTTAGGCCAGCCTGAGCCTGTAAAATAATTTATAAAAAAAACTCTCACCCAAAATCACCTTCCTTACCCTAATTCCTAAATCTCATTCCCAATTCTCAAGTTACACTTGTGCTTTTTCTGTTTATTTCCACACGAATTTTTATTTAATTGTTAAAGAAGAAACAAAAGGTATAAATTTTTCATTGTTAAAATAATGTTATTTCTTATATATATTACTTGTTAAATTGTGTTATGCTCTAATACTATATATTTTATTAATTTTTTTCAAGGTCTTCGAAGGAGAAGAAGAAATCATATTGAAGATTTGATGTGAAAATTGGTAAACTTGTATTGAAAATTATGTTGTATTTAATTTCACATTTTATGATGTATTTTGGATAATTAATTTATGTATTTGAAATATTAATTTATGTAATTAGGCCTGCTTTAGGCTTGTTTGAAGTAAGCATGTTGTGAAGCATGTGGCCTGTTAGCCTTTTGATTTTTTTTTTAGTTACAGGCCTCTTAACAGGCCACAGGCCAGGCTCAGGCCAGAAAAAAGGCCTGTTACAGGCCACAGGCCAGGCTCAGGCCATCTAGTGTCTTAACAAGCCAGGCCTGGCCTGGCCTGTTTCCACTCCTAGACACTATCAATCAGAAGCCCGAACGAACACAATGAGATTGCTTTCAGAATCGCACAGGTTATGAGATGATTGAAGAATGAACCATACAATATATGAGAGAGGAGTGTTTCGAGATTGAGTGATTTTTTCCTGTCACTAGCACGTCTTATTTATAGATGAAGGAAATTGATCAGATGGACTTGACTTTTGCGAGCGAGCCGGTGCGTCGTGCGAATAGACATACCAGAACGGAGCGAACAGAAGTGAATGATGAATCTTGCTGGCGAAATGGTGCGTCGTACGAACAGACACATAAGAACGAAGCAAACGGACGCACCAAAAGACACATGCACTGGTTAGGTCACACTATTTCGCTACAGCCGCTGTTGGGAGAATCATGGAGGGGTAAAAAATGAATTAAACAAAAGAAGTTTAGGATTATTTGGACAAACTAAAAAATAATTTAATAAAAAAATATTATTATTATTTTTTAATCTCACACACGACCAGACCGGACCGGCGGCGGCGGCACGCGCGCAGGCGTGTGTGGTGGACCAAGGCTCATGTACGTCCTTACTCCTCCACAAAAATGGATTAGCCCAAGGGCCCATTTTAGAGGTGAGAATTTGAGTCTTATATACACTATTATTTCTCTTGATTTGTCCAATGTGAGATTTTTATCCACACACTATTTTCTCCTTCCTTTTCCCTCTTCTCTTCCAACCTACTTATTCATAACCCATGGAAGTTAGACCCAAAATTCTAACATACAATGCAGCATATGTGTTCGCCGATGTAATTCCTCAATCCTCACGTATCCCTTCACGCTCTTGCATTGTTTTTAGGAAAAAATTACATTGTGGCCCCAAACAAACGAAAATACAAAAAAATGGTCCTACGAAATCACAAAATGAAAAAATGGTATCAATAAGTTGTTAATGGAGCATCTTAAGTTGTCAATTGACAACCTAATGATGCTCCATTAACAACTCTTTAAAACCATTTTTTCATTTTGCGATTTCGTAAGACCATTTTTTCATATTCTTTTTTACTTGAGATCTCAGTATAATCTTCCCTTATTTTTAATTGGCAACATCACTTTTATCTTTAAAAAAGTAAGGCATAACGTAGCATGCAAGGTACAAAAAGATTTCTAATTATCGCATACTTTTCATTCTCATTAATGCGTACGCAATTGGGCAACACAAATATGAATCAAGAATTTTTAAACTAATTTACTTCCTCTCGAGAAAGTAAAATTTATGGAATTTCATAACTCTTAACATAAAACAATTTTCCATAATAATCCTTTAACATCAATACAAGGAAAAAGAAGAAAACTTCAGACGCTTAGCTTTAGGAACATGAATATGGATGGTTACTTGAGAGTGAGGAATATCATCTGCGAGAAACCTGAAGGGTATTCAGTTTTAAGACATATCAACATGTTCATGCTCGTTTCACCCTTCTCCTTTTTCTCTGTCCAACATCTTTTCTCGCCATCACTTCACCAGTCCTAAACGCTGTATATATACTCTTTCAGTCTTTATTATAAAATATATCTATCTAATTTAATTAAATTAAAATTTTTTAATATAATAAATATTTTCTAAAACACTCTAGTCATCTTTCTTAATTCCATCATTTCCTCTCTTCCTTAATTATTATCGAGTAAGTATCAATAAAAATACATTAGAAAAAAATTGATAAATATTAAAATATTATTTTATATTTAAAATTAAGATTAAATCCTTAAATGTGTTATATTAAAGTCGGGAGGGAGGGAGTATATATATATATATATATATATATATATATATATATATATTACAAAGATATAAAGAACCGGCTCACAAATCATTTATAATTATAAATTCCAATATACAGCATTTACATGAAAATTAGAAGACGTGAAAGAATAATTTGCCCAGCAAGGAATATTGTGAGCGAAGAACATTTAATTCCTTGAATCAATGGTCAGTACTCAGTAGCACTTAGCTTGCTGAAAATCAATCACCTGCACTTGTCAAATAAATTCTTTACACCAAACAATTTACAATAATTTTAATTGGGAGACAATAGTAAAGCAAGCAGTCATCAACCTGCAACACCAAGCACATATTTCATGAGTCCAACAGGAACACCAAAGAAAGAAAAAGCGATAATCACAACGCTAAAACTCAATGAAATCGCCAAGCAAAACCTTCAAATTCATACCTTCTTCGGAGAAGTCAAATACACAACCAAGCATGTCATCATCATTGTCGTCCCCAGGCCTATGGCTGCTACAATCACCATCATTAAAAACCGTTGTTTCGTGTTTGTGACACTCATTTTCTGCTTTACAATAACCCTCTTGAAAAAATTGCGGAAAGTCAGGTGAGTCGTGTACCGGCTCCCCATCAATAACGTTCGCGTTAAAATTATAACCATCTAAACTCGAATTCGATTCATCACTGGTTCTGGCGCTCTCTGAGAGTTTGGCTACTGTTTTTACACTATCAGCAAAATGCGAGGCACCAATTGAAACATCTTCCCCGAAAACCATTTCCTGCCTTAAAACAGGTGATGCCAGCGTAGCATCCTCTCTGCTCTCGCAAACAGTCTCATTACTAGACAAGTCATTTGATGAAGCGAAACATGCTGACAAGCCTAAGATAATTGTTGAGAAGAAAGAGTTATACATGTCACTGTTATATGTAACAATATTATGGTAAGTTGCTCATCTTACCACCGTCAGTCTTTTCAGACGAGCTGGGAATCATTGACTTTGAAGGGTATATTACAGCATCTTCTGACAACTTCTCTTCAACCCCATGTGAATCGGATGAAGAACTTGAGAATCTACCCATGATAACACCTCTGCCAAGAATTTAAAAACATCAGAAAAAGAGAATAACAGATAATAGAAGGAACCATAACTGCCAAACTGAAAATACTAGTTTCTCTCATAAGGGAATATAAATTCAAGCAGAAGGAACCACATCATCCAGATTGAACATCTCAAACACAAGACGATTTTAGAAGTAAAACTGTGCTCATCTACAAATTAAACCAGAAACAAGAAAGTAAACCGGACAGAGAGGTAAATTAAAAACAGATTCCTCAACAAAAAACCAAATACAAAGTCATTCAAAAACAAGGTTACAAATACATTTAAAAATAATGCTTTAATTGGAACCAGCCTCCATATCCAGAACCAGATGACCTGGGTGGAGTATCGTCTACGACAAAATAATTTATAATAAGGGCCTCTCCAGTGCAACCCTAGAAAAAAAAAGGAGATAAGTTATCTACCTGTCATCCCAAGTGGAATGATTTCCATGAAAATGATTAAAGACAGGCAACAAATGCTTCTGTCTTATTTCAACCTCTATAAGAGGAATCTTCTCAATTTCAATCTCTCCGTTTGTTTGGTGACCATCACGTAAATTCTGCTCCTTCACCTCCAAATTACTAATTACAAAGAAGGACACCTGAAGATTGAAGAGGAGAAAAGGAGAGGGAGGGGAGGTTGATTGAATAAATATATGCATGAAAGGGAATGGCAGAAATGTCTATGAATGAAACCAAAATGGATACCTCAGACTTCTGCCAGATTGGTATCCTCCCAGAGTTTATCTGCACCTCCGCATTTGAGAAGTGACATTGCTCATAGCATTTTATTGAATTATGATTGGCAACATCATCATATTCATAACCTGAATTCTCGAAGCTTATTTCTGCAGCTTCTTGTCCACCGAGATTTTCTGATATATATTCTTCTCTTTCTGGCCAATCATTTCTCCTACAGGCATCCCACCATTGAATGGGTTCAACTTTCATTCGCAAGCCCTCTTCTTGTATCTGTGTTGAAGGAGCTGGGCCAGTTCCTGGGGGAGTTTCACTTGTCTCTGCTGCCAGTGAAGGAAGGAGATTATACTGAACCAAATGACCAGAAGGAGTATAAACTAACAAGTATTCCAGAGCCTGACCCTTCAAGTGTGCATTCTGTGTATCATAAGGCATGGAACTATGAAAGACGGCTGAAACAGCACCAGACGGAACTGAGACTTTCCCTGCTGCAGAAGATGCAGCATTACTAACAGTATTAAGCCATCCAGCATTACTATTTTTTATTCTGCTAACCACAGAGAGAGTGACAGGAGGTGGGGGTGCGAGAGAAAACTGTTGCTGGTTTACTGTGAAATGAGGAGTGAACCACCATGGCAGAGAAAAAACTGGCACAAGGGTCGGTCCCTCCGTGTCTGGATTCTGTATCTGAAGAACTGTTTCACCACCAAATGGGGCAAGAGCAAAGATATGACAAGTACCCTTAGAAGAAATAATTGCAACCCACTGACTGTAATGACTAAAACATATATCTTGTATGACCTGTATGCACAAGCAGAAATCCTTGGTTAGTAGACCCAAAAAAAAAAAAGTCTTGGAGAAATATAGAGAATAGGAGCATACTGCTGATGTCATGCCACGGTGTAGCTTGTATAAATGTGCATGAGAATAACCCCAATCACTGCTTTGGGAACCTGATCCATTCTTTGAGTAGGATGGCATAATTCGAAATATATTAATGTTGTTACCGTGAATTGATGCAGTAACTAGAAGTGTCCCACTAGGGTCAAAAGACAAAGCAGAGATGGGACTGGTATGGGCTCTAAATTGCGCAACAACAGCTCTAGAAACAAAGTCCTTGATAACAACCTGTAATAAAATCATTGACAATAATAAAAGTCAGTCAGTATATATATTGATGACTTTCAGCTGACATAAGACAATACCAATAAAAGGATGGGGGCGGGAAAAGGAAAGAGACATCAACAAGCTGAACCAATAGATGATCTCATCCAAATTGTGATGCTAATTCCAACATACTTCTAAATAAATCTAGTCAGCAGTCATCACACTGCAGAAGAAAATGATATTATAAATCTTAAACCATCAAGAAGACAAAATGCCAAAAGGCTCACCACCCCAGCTGTATCTGCTTCTGTCGCATGTGGTGTATACCGACCAACTTTCCAGCTTGAATTTGATGATACAGGAGAACTAGATCCATCTGGTACAAGGTCTTGATAGTATTTAGCCAGTGTCTTGTATCCCATGTCACCAAGGTTTATCAGACCAGCAGCCAGATGCTTGCTAGATTCCATTGCATATCGAGCTACCAGGTTTCCATTGCCAGGTGATGTTGATGGGCTGACAGTTGGAGGTGTAAGACTCTGAGGACTTAGACGACCTGTATTTGATGGCAATGGGTTGTTAGAAGCATAAGCTAACCAACGGGGTCCTACAGCCATCGGACCATAGCCAATATTAACCCCAACCATTCCTTGGACTCCCAATTGAGGTACAGGATAAGTGAGGACACTGAATTTATTCTCAAGAGTAAGAGCATCAAAACAGTATATCTGCCAACATGATGAAAATGAAAAAAAAAAAAAAGAATTAGCTACATGTCATTGGCCACCAGAAAACCAAGTCATGTTATATTTCATTCAAGCTCATATCCAATATTTAAGTATTTCATTTAAGTAACCTGAAAACCTATCAGTGCCGCTGTGCAATCTAAAATTTGAAAGTGCTGGAGGAAATTGGTGAAATCTGATCAGTTCTACGAAAAAAAACTATTATATTTTCTGACCAGGTAACATATCTGTTTTCAAGCAGAACTGCTAGAGTAATTAAAAACGTACTTAAATCAAAACCTTACTTGTGCAGCAAGACCCACAGCCACTATCTGGGGACTGCATCTAACCATATACACAGTTGATCGAAATCTCAGGGCATGAACATAACTACGGAACCTGAGTGAGTAAAATCGAACAGCAGTAGCTGAGCTGGCAATATTTTCAGCTTGAGATTCAATATATCCATCTCTTCCATTTTGCATTGTACCTGGGATTTTTGATTTATCACAAGCAACGACCAAGAGTAATGGATGTGATGCACCAAATCCTTTACACCCCTCAGACTTTGTAGGGATAGGCTGCATCTGTAAAAATGAAACTGGATCATCCCGTTTGGAGACAAGTTCACAGACATTAGAGGCATCATCCACATCAAGAACTTGAAAGCCATTGGAGTATCCGAGCAAGAGGACATGTTTGAAAGAAGATGGGCCAAGTTCTACCCTGTCAAAGCAAGCCCAAAGCACCTGCTTCACAATACACATCGAGTCATTTGCAAGAAGATATAATCCTTAGTGACATACATGCCAATCCCATACTCATATTGTATTTATTTTCTATTTCAAAAGCATAGATACTTATACATACATGCCATGCTTATGTAGTTTCTACAATAAAGGACTTTGTTTTTAAGTAATAGATAAGAGACTACTGTTTACCAGGACGTTCTGGAACAAATCACTTTAAATGTCGTTGTGAATAAATAAAAGTGAAAAGGCAGTACTAATTTTAACGTCCATGCGACAGATTTCCCATACAAAATCCAAACATGCCATCCCACTTTCTAAGAAAGAAACTTGAAAGAATTATAAAGTACTGATCAAAACATGTCCGTACAAATTGAGGCACGCTTAGTACAGCTTGTTTTGCAGCCAGCACCAACAAAGCCTCTTAAAAGCGGCACGCATGTACTAACCTGCTCTACATGACGGTTTCTGTAACCATACAATTCCGTCATCAAGCAAAACAACACATTTATTCTGGTTCCAAATGATTTTCGAACTCAAACAAATAATTTCAATCAGAACATTCCAATACCTCTGGCCGTAACCAAAATAAGTAAAACAAAAATGGAATCGAAATACACGTGCAGAAATAAAAACATTTTAAAGTATAAAAAGCCCTAGAATTTACATCGTCGATCCCAAGATTTTCAGTAGAAAAGGTAAAGTCATTAGATAAGCGTTTGGGGCAAAACAAAAGAAATAATAGTTGTGAAAGCATGTCCTTGGATGAGGTTCAGTATCTAAGCAATCAGACTAACATTTCCAGTAAAGGCATTTATGATCCTCCCTAATTTTGTTTTTCACCCTCCAGCTAACTAGGCAACCAGGCATTACATAAAATGCCAGGAACTCAATTTCTCCACCAATATAGGGCATACAGAGGCTAAAATCAAAAGTTCAAAGCGTGTCCGTCAAAAGAACCTGATCTTTACGGTCATGCACATCGGCAGAGATTGAGGCAGCGACGGAGGCGCTGGCAGAAAGGACCCCAGAGGAGGCAGTTTTAATGCAGGAAGATATAAACTTAAACGAAGAGGGGATGAAGCCATTGCTCTTGCTATTATTTTCTTTGGCGTGGTTCTTCATAGTCAGGAAAGGTCTCTGTGACCGGCCACCGGTGATTCACCGGGAATTCTGCCACCGCCGACAAGAGTCGCGGACCGTTATCGATCGGGTATAGCATAAGAGTTTTAGAAGTCGGAAATCGCTAGGAACAGCTTCGTAGAATCACGGAGTTCGGTTTCAACTGGAGGTGGTTGAGCAATGTTGACCTTGGCAACACGGTTCCTTTCTCTTCCGTCCCTGCTTCGTTTTGGACTTTGGACTCATCAGACTCTGCTTGTGGTTGCCAATTGCAAAGTCGTCAAATCTCTAAAATGCCCTTGACAAAACATAAAATTTTCAATAATACACGCCCTTTCTATTATTGAATAATTGGGGTGAATTTGACATTTAACACCGGGAGCATAAGTTGATATGTGGGGGTCAGATGAGATTATTGGGTGTGGAAAAGTTTATTTAGGTAAGTTGAAATAATTTTTTTTTATAAATTTATATCGTATATTATAAATTATATTAAAAAAACAGATTTTATCAGTAATCCAAATATATATAAATTTATGAGAAAGTTTGTTCATTGGCATCCCAATAGAAGTTATGGAATTTAAAAACCGGAATAGGGTATATTGATTAGGATGAGAATATCTCAATCTAGATGCGGACCCGGAAGAAAATTCAGTACTTTAAGTTTTTTTGTAATAAGATCCGTCTATATATCATATTTTTTTCCTCAATGACATGTATAGGATTTATTTTATTGGCAAGCTAGTTCAATTTGTTTGATGCAAATGTAAAAAGATCATCATCGTTACTACTATTCATGTTAAAAGGATTTAACCCTTAACCATTATCCAAATCCAAAGCTATTTCTTTTTTGATAAACAAACCCCGCTCCATTTTAATGCGTGAGTGAGCTCCGTATGGTTAATCATAATATGTTTTACTTATATTCTCATTTTAATTTTCTTCACCTACCTAATATACTCCTTTTTTTTCCTGCAACTGATATACTCACTCATATATACCGGGATATAATGTTATATCATATAAAATTTTATGTCAAATAATTATGAAATTGTACGGAGTGAGATGAAAAATTTTGTTGTAAATAATGGGACATAGGTTGAGATGAAAATGATAATTGATAAACACACCCTTTTCCCTAGATATAATTTTTTCTTATTATATATATCCATGTAATTATATTGACCAACATTTTCCCCATTATCATGAACTTATATAGTACTTTACTCCAAGCCTCCAGCACATCCCTCCTATATATGCGCATGCCCAAATAGGCAAATACGTAGTTATCAAATCTGCTCCCACCAAGTCGTTAAGCAATAATTGTTTACTAATCAAATTAGGATAATATTAGTTTTCAATGTGTCACTGCTTTTGCTGGTTAGATAAACTGTGTTGCTGCTTTAAATATAAAATTTATCCTTTTCCGCTAACGTACGCGCCTTGTTCTACTATTTTTGTTAGTTTCATTATTTGATTAATAATATCTCTGTCATTTAGACGATGCACTAGTCCTTTTTTTTGGCGAATTAGTCATTACAGATGTTATGAATTGTATTTTATCAAGCTATTTATAAGAAAAATGTTTTAAATTGTTGAGGAGGCGTAAGATCTTAAAATGGGGGAATAATAAAAAGGATATAAAAAGTATTCAACACTCTAACATTGGATAACAAGAGACGCAAGCTCCAGCTAAATAACAAAACAGAGTCTTTCAAACAGCGAAAGGTGATGAATGGAGTGTGATGATCACGTGCATAAAAAATGGATACCAGCGACGGAAGTGACAAAAAAGACAGCCGGTTAGTGAAACATGAAATACCTCTTCTTAATTGTAAAATAACTATTTATCTAATTTAATTAGATTGTAAAAATTAATTAATGTGATATATTTTTTTAAAACACCTTAATCATTTTTTAAATTCATTTACCTTTTTTATTTAATGATTGTTGAAGAAGGATCAATAAAATAAATTAGTAAAAAAATTGATAGATATAAAAAATAAGCCTAATATTATAACCAAAATCAAGGTATTTTTTTTCTAGTAGTAAATTGCTGCAACTTGTGTATGATGATGTCATAAAATTAGAATAATAAATGTGTTTGGAGAAATAAAGTAAATCTTAAATCACTCTTTATGTTTTCTAAAACCCATTATTACATGGTAAATAACTATATATTAAAGATGTTATTTTACTATTGTTCAATGAAATCAATTTTTAAAATTTAATTATGATTTTTTTTTTCATAACAGCAAGTGAAATAATTGTTTTACCGATAATATCAGAATATATTCCTTTCGCGTATATCATCATATATAGTATATTTGTATACAGATTCACTAGATTCAAAGGACCTAATTATGGCTTACATAAATTATCCCATCTCATCATTTTCATTTCCCATTCGTGAATTTATATTAAGTGCAGAAGACAAACGTATGTAGTGAATGAACCTAAGCATTCTAATTTGATCTCGCAGAATATTCACCATAATATTAGTTTATACGCCGTGTGATATATCCATTAACTAGTATTTAATAATTAGAGGCATATAAATGGACTTTACATTAAATCTAGTAAATGTAAAGGATTTTTTTTAAATGGACGGAAAGTATTCCCTCACATTAATTTCTCCATTGTAAAATTCTCTTGTTGCTTTTGTTAATTTGCTTATATTCTCATCAGTTTTATGGAAAAAAAATTATTGAAATCAAAATTATTTTTTAACCTTTCACTCGATGAATATTTAAGTTGTCCTCCCCTGCATGCACCCATGAATGTCAAGTTGTTCAATCAACTTAACGCTGTAAATTATTCACATCAGCCTCAGCGCCACGTCAAACTTCATCAAGTTTACTATCTTACCAACTCCCTAATTCTGCTGTCATCTGTCGTCTTGTTCATCACAAGCGTTTTCTCTTCTAGGAACTTAATTCTGTACCCTAACCCCATATACTATTTGGCTCACAGCTAGCTTGCTGTGGACTTTGTCTGAAAACACAGTTATGGACAAGAACAGTACAGAGGCAACCGAATTTTCAAGTCCTCTTCTCTTCCATCGAAACTCAAGTGGGGGAAATATCTGCAATAATGATTTCACTGACCACCATGAAAATAAGCCCAGTAAAGCTTATCCGGCAACACCAATTCTCATACTTAGCATCATTGTCTCTGTCTCTGGCTCTTACGTTTTTGGGTCTGCTGTAAATTTCTGCCACCTATCTTCCAATCACCAAGCCTGGCTCACGAGGTTTCAAAACTGACTTGAGTATGTGCTTGATTTTCACAGGTTGGTTACTCATCACCTGCTCAATCTGGAATCATGCACGACATCAGTCTTAGTGTGGCAGAGGTTTGAGCCTTTGAATCAAAATTGTCGTTTTCCTTTGGCTCTAAGCCATTTGTATTAGATAGTACTCTCTAATTCAATTCTCACTATGCAGTATTCAGCGTTTGGCTCGATATTGACAATTGGAGCAATGATTGGTGCCATACTGAGTGGCAGAATAGCAGATTATGGAGGTCGTCGAGGTGTAAGTTTCTAGCTACTTATCCGTAATCTTTTACTCAAGTTGTGAGGTCAGCGCTTGACCCCTCTTTTAATTTCTGCAAATCAGGCCATGTGCTTCTCACAGATATTTTGCATCTTGGGATGGCTTGCCATAGCAATCACAAAGGTCCACTATAATCTTTCCCCATTTTATTCCCATATTTCTCTATGCTGCTTTGTTACTTGTTAGTTGCTTAATCTCAACACAGAGGAGTCAGAGAGGAATAAAAAACTCGATTGTTTATGCTGAATGCTCGGTGCGTATTTAAAGGTTTCTTGGTGGCTTTACATTGGAAGACTGTTGGTGGGATGTGGGATGGGTCTTCTGTCTTATGTGGTAATTTTTGTGATTTCTCTAATTGCATTTTGTATAATGCTTATTGACTTGTTTTCTCACAAGATAGGCACTAAGAGCTAGTTTATTTTCCGTCAAAGGTACCAGTTTATATAGCAGAAATAACACCCAAGGATCTTCGAGGGGGATTTACGACAGTTCATCAGGTAAATTAATAACGTATCCCCTCCAAAGGTTATCCTATAACTCTCATTGTATGTCAACAACTTCTTACATATTCCATGTACACAATCATTATTGTTAAATCCCCATTTGACGTGACAGTTTTTGATCTGCTGTGGAGTATCTTTGACTTATCTCATCGGAGAATTTTTGAATTGGCGGGTTTTGTCATTACTTGGTAATGTTTTTTTTGCTTCTGTTCATCTCATTAAATAAAAAAAAAAAAACATAATCTTCGTTAGCTCAGCCTCTTGGTGTTCATTTCAGGAATTATTCCATGTGTGGTACAGCTGGTAGGCCTACCCTTCATTCCTGAGTCTCCTAGGTGGCTTGTGAGTTCCTCGTCTCTGCTACTCTGGTTTATTTTTAGCTTGTGTACAGAAGATACAATTGACTGAAATTCTTTATCGCTTTTCCAAATGGATTGAGCTAAGATAAGTCATTAGGCAAACATCTCCAATAAGTGGCGTGGCTGAAAACTTGTGCAGGCAAAGGGTGGTCGCATGGAAGAGAGTGAATCTACCTTGCAACGCCTTAGGGGACAGAATGCTGATGTTTCTGATGAAGCCAATGAAATCAGAGTATGTATTTCGATATATTAGGAAGCAAAAGGCCATAATTTATAGTGGAATATTAAATACTTACTTCCCACTTGTTCTTCTGTAGGACTATACAGAAAACGTTCAGAAGGAATCAGAAGCCAGCATGGCTGACTTGTTTCAGCGGCAGTATTTTAAATCACTTACTGTAAGCTTCCCAAGTCAGCCTCATTCTTGTAACTGAACGATGGCATAGTTTTGTGGCTAATTAATTCCTGATTAGGTTGGACTTGGATTGATGATACTACAACAATTTGGAGGGGTTAATGGCATTGCCTTTTATGCAAGTTCTATATTTATCTCTGCTGGTAAGCGGGAAGTATGTACTGATGCTTCTTGTGTGTGTTTGTGTGTGTGCGTGCGCGTTTTCATATATGCATACATAAAAAGCGAAACCTTTGATTTTTGGCAGGTTTCTCAGATAGTGTGGGAACAATAGCTATGGTTGCAGTTCAGGTTCTTGAACCTCTTAACCTAGTTTTGCCTTTTGTTTTCTGCTTAATGGTGAACAATTTGACTTTTATAGATGTCTCCTTCCAGGTCCCAATGACTGCTTTGGGCGTACTTTTGATGGATAAAGCTGGACGGCGACCACTTCTATTGGTGAGGAGAATGAGCTTGGTCTTAATTTTTTCTTTGTGGGGTTTGATCAAATAAAGTTGTGAAGCTAAACAATGTTAATTTCCTCTACCTTGCAGGTTTCTGCTGGGGGTACATGTTTAGGATGCTTTCTTGCGGGCCTATCATTCTTATTGCAGGTTCATTTTATCAACAAACTCTGCTCTGTTTGTTTTCTTCACCTCTATTTTCATCTCTGATTTATATGGATAAGTGTGTTGAATACAGGACCTTCAGAAATGGAAGGAAGTTTCTCCCCTTTTGGCTCTTGTTGGTGTACTGGTATTGACAGTGGCCTAATAATGATGGTTCTTTTTGTGCATGTAGAAAGAATATGCACTCAGAAAGTTATATTTTCATTCATATGCACAAGGGTATATATACACAAGTGGGAGAATCATTACAATTAATGATAATTAATCCTAATATCAATCACTGATTTCTTGCTAATATGAATATCCTAATCCCTGATTTCTTACTATCATAATATTTCGTAACAGTGCATATGAGAGTAAAACGTAGCTCATTCACCATAAACTAGTGGTAGATATATAGTTAATGAAGTAGTTCCATTCGTGAGAAAAGGTTGGAAATTTATCAAGGGGTTTTCAATACAAGTTATATAGAAAGATAAAGGTGATCCGCACACAATTTATAAATGTGAGAAATAATGGGCAGGTATACACAGGATCTTTCTCGTTAGGCATGGGAGGAATTCCTTGGGTTATCATGTCTGAGGTATAGCTTCGTCTATGTTACTGATCATGCTTAAATTCATATTGCTATAGAGTATATTGTGATAAATCCCAAGTTGGGTGAATATTTGAATTAAGTTGTGGGTATTTTCAGATATTTCCCATTAATGTGAAGGGGTCAGCAGGAAGCCTCGTGACGTTAGCTAGCTGGTTAGGTTCATGGATAGTATCATATGCCTTTAACTTCCTCATGGGTTGGAACTCAACAGGTAGATGCTTGGCCTTAATATTGTTGCATGTTAGTGAAAGGAGACTCATGTTATGTTATATATGGATATGGGCAGGAACTTTCTTCATATTTTCTACCATATGTGGCCTCACTGTTGTGTTCGTGGCAAAACTTGTACCAGAGACAAAGGGCCGTACACTTGAAGAAATTCAGTCATCCATGAATGCGCATATAACATAGACATGAGCTTAATTTAATTAGTTTGTCTCCAAAGAGGAATTAAAACAGGATTTTCTATTAACTTTAAAGCCAGCCAGATGATACAAATATTATGGTGGTTAATGCCAAACGCCCAAACTGAACGACTGGCTTTCGGCACTGAATAAATTTTAAATATTAGAATACAAACTTAACGTGGAAGGCTTGTTTAGAGCCTACACAATTGTTGATGCTAATTATATTATACGATAACCACTCGTGCAACAGATAGATCCATAAAATGAGTTGGAAGGGCGCGACCCTAAAATTTTCAATTAATTGAATCACTGGGACATTTTTTTTTTTCGTTTTTAATTTCAGTGAAGCGAGCCACACGGAGAGAAACTTGTTCTTAATTAGAAGCATTAGGCTCTTTACAGTTGCCTATGTTAAGAATAGGTGCAAGTCAAGCGCACCTTATTTGCAACACACAAATCAATCTAACGGCTTCCAGTAAGTACTTGTGCCTTGCATATTGCAGGTTTTTCATTCTTCCAAACCTACAAGAAATTATAACATAATGTCATGATATTATATATGTCATCCAGACGGCAGTGTTTCCATTATTATTAATCAACCACCTGATCAACTAACCTCTACATCTATATATATATATATATAAAGACTAATTAAGCCCATAAATTAAATCATAATCAAACACCAATTAATCAGTTAAAATGTCTCGATCATATCTGATCCAAGACAATGGCTCAAACCATTCTGTTCATAAGACTATGGCGAGTACCAGCACCGTACTTGCTTTCAACGCTCTCATTCCTTCATTCTCCAACAATGCCAGCTGCCATCTCACCAACCAGATCCTTACCCTGTTCGCCATACTTGTCTGTGCCGTGCTCTGCTTCTCCTCCTCCTTCACCGATAGCTTCATGGCCAGAGATGGCAAGCTCCACTACGGCATTGCCACGTTCAAAGGTCTCTACATCTTCGTCAACCACAAAGAATTTGAAGAGGTCGCAGAATCGGACAGGTACAAGATTTCGACTATAGACTTCGTACATGCGTGCGTTCTTGTCGCTGGTGGTGTTTCTGATATTCGCCACCACCAACACTAATGTTCAGAGCTGTTTGATGCCTCGTGTGGAACCCTATGAAAGTGCCTTCATCACATACTTGCCCTTAGTAGCTGGGCTTGTATCCACCTTTCTCTTCACCATCTTTCCGACCACCAGAAGAGTCATCGGATACTCTGACATGTACGTCGTTGATTAGCTTCATCCACAACTTCATGTGATTTGCATGCACATTATTATTTATTTAGTTACTTACACTCAGCTTCTCTGTATCCACCTCTACATATACCACAATATATAACACGATAGAAAATACTACGGCAGCCTTGAACTCGATGTAAAAACATGGGAGCTGCTGCCTAATTTACTGAAACATCTATTTCTGGTTTGTTTGTATTATGAAGTGTGTGCTTCTTTTAAATTTCATATCATAGTGTTGGAGTCTCGATCGAAGAGAGAAAAAACGCGAGCACAAAAACAAAATAAACTATATATACACGTGTGTTATGGACTAGGGATCTATATGTACAAGTTTACTTTTCCCATTTTCTATGAAAACGTAATAGAATAATTTACAGTAAAGTTGATTGTGATTCTTTAAAAAATCAGTCAACAATCAGTAGAATTTGCTGATCTGGATTTAAATCATTTATAAATGTTTCAAATGGGAGGAAACTTTCTCATAAAGATTTTTTTTGTTGGTATTAATGATATTTAAAATCATGAACATATTCCACTTAAATGGTGTTGAGTTATCCCAGCTTAATTGATTTCATTTGCCAGGGGCATTAATTTCGTTGAATAACGGGATATCTTTGTTTTCTTTTTTTTGAGGATATCATAAAGAGGCCCACCCATCTTGATGGGTTTGGGGCCCGAGATAGAAATGAGGCGGTGAGTGTGTTATCCATGAGGAGTCTTGAAAACAAAAAAACAAGAAGAATGGAGTAATGAACAGCGCCCTGGAATTGCGGGAACCAGCGGCGCACTCCATTTTCGGCTCCGAAAAACACGAATGTTATTTTTTAAAAATATTTAGGTCTGTTTTATTCGATCACATTACATTTTCCAGCATATTGAAATGTGATGTAATGATAATATAATGTAATATTAATTAAATGGTTAGTATTTGATTTGATTTTTAAGTAAAGTGCAATGAGTTATTATTTTAACAATTATTTAAAATTAATATATCACATAAAGTCTATTGTATCTTTACTATAATCTTTATAAAAAAAATAGTTAAGAATCTTCACGCTACCTCATTATAACTGTCACGCTATCTCGCCAAAGATCATCAGATGATGATGGTTTTGTGGTGGTGGAGGATGGTAATAATGTTGTGGAGGCGATGATAGGGATGACAACGGTGGAGGTGGAAAAGGATGAGGTAATGGCGGTAGAAGAGGAGGTTGTGATAGCGGGCGAAAGCAATGGTGGACGAAATGGTGACAAAGTATGAGTGAGGAGGAGGAGGTCATGGTGGCAGTGGCAATGGCAATGGTGGAGGTGGAGGAAAAAGTATTGGTGGTGAAGGGGGATAGAATAGGAGGAGGTAGTGGTGACAACAATGGTGGGGGCGACAGTGGTGGTGGAGGAGTTAGTAGTAGCGGTGACAATAATAGGGGAGGAGGAGGAGGTAGTGGCTTTGGCGATGAGTGGTGGAGAAGGAAGTAGTGACGACGACGGTAGGTGGAGGTGACAATGGTGGAGAAGGAGGAGGTAATGGTGGTAGCTATTGTGACATGATATGATTAAGTGAAATGATATAAGTAAATTAAAGAGAAGCGAACCTAAAGGGTAAATTGAATTTTTTTTAACTATGCAATGAGATGGTAATGAAGATTCATAGAGAGGAGGGAGGTATGAATGAAGATTACCAATTTTTTGGTAATCATCATTACCATGGTAAACCCTATTACCATGCTAAAGAGTAACGAAACACTCTTCTCTTAATAATACAATTATGATTACCATTGCAGGCATACAATGTGGTTGAACCAAACGGGCTTTTACATAGTTCACATTATCGTATTATCTAAAATCTATATAATAAAAACATAACAACTCATATCATTTTAATTTTAATTGGCTGATAAGTCATCTAAAAAAAATTCAAATTTTATCTTTTTTAAAAAAATATTTTAATTTCCAAAAAAAACTAAAACAAAATGATCAACCAATATTTTCTTCAAAACAAGATAAAATTTGAATTTTTTGCAGATAAGTTATTAGTAAATTAGGATTAAAATGATTTGAGTTATTATATTTTTATTAGATAGAATTCAGATAACGTGACACTCTTATAGTATATAAATATTTCTTATGTATTTATGCTTCAAATAAGGATGGTTCTACAGTTTAGTATTGTTTGTAACACATTCCCTTCCAAACACTTATTTTTTTTTTTTTCAATTTGATAAGGCTTCACTTCAAAGGCTTAGACAACATGTTTTTAAAATTTAAATTTGTGTTTTCATTCGTAAGTAAAAGTTGCTACTCACTTTCCACCTTAACCAACCCTAGTTGATCCCTTTCAAACCCTTCTTATTCATGGTTGACCTTCCTTGTTTTTGAAAAAATATAACAATAAAAAATAGTCATATTCATAAAATAAAATAAGTAATGTATTTCAGGGTAGAGATATATTTATAAAAAAAATTGGGCTTAATCATAATTATATATATTATTCACGATGATGTATGCATTTTACACGCTGATATTAGGAAGACGGCAATTATTTCATAGATATCTAATCTATTTTGCTTAATTTCTTTGATTTGTCATTGCAATATATGTTTCATTAATAGAGGCAACGTGATTTCAAACTCGAATATTTTTGAGGATCAGAAACTCGGTTAGTGTTTCGCAGTGGAAATTTTAGTTGAGATATTTTAACTCAATATTATCTCTTAAAAATCAATGGTGAAGAGAAATATTTTTATAAAGACAATTTTGCTCTTATTCTATTTAATTTGTAATTAATAACTTTCTAACATATTTAATAAAATATAATTATATAAGGAATTTAATATATAAAATTATAATTTTATAATTATAAAAATTAAATAAATATAATTATAAATGACATTTACTATATAAAATTATAATTTTGTAATTAAATAATGAGAAGGGTATTGTGAGAATATTTTAAAATAGTATGGACATATTAGTCAATTTAAGCTCAAACATTAACCTTTTCCTTCAAATCCCCCCAATTTTGGAGGGGACGGGACGGGAGGGAGAATTTTAGAAAATGTTTTCTCCCCTCCTAAAATGTTTAGTTATCCAAATAAGGGAAGATGAGCAAAATCCCCTCATTTCCCTCCCCTCCCCTCATACCAAACAAACTCTAAGGCTATGTTTGGCTCGATGGAGGGGAGGGGAGGGGAGGGTTTGAGAGGGATTTTCTTTTAACTTGTTTGGGTTGACAAAAAGAGAGGGGGGGAGGGATTTTAATAGTATTATGTTTGGTATAGAAGGGGAGGGGAGGAAAAATATTTTTATATGGACAATTTTGCTCTTATTTCATTTAATTTGTAATTAATAACTTTTTAACATATTTAATAAAATATAATTATATAAGGAATTTAATACATAAAATTATAATTTTATAATTATAAAAATTAAATAATTATAATTATAAATGTCATTTACTATATAAAATTATAATTTTGTAATTAAATAATGAGAAGGGTATTGTGAGAATATTTTAAAATGATATGGACATATTAGTCAATTTAAGCTCAAACATTAACATTTCTCTCCAAATCCCCCCAATTTTGGAGGGGAGGGTTAGGAGGGGAGGGGAGGGAGAATTTTAGAAAATTGTCCCTCCCCTCCTATAATTTTTAGTTATCCAAACAAGGGGAGTGAGGCAAAATTCCTCAATTTCCCTCCCTTTCCCCTCATACCAAACACACCCTAAAAGTCTAAAACGCAGACAAGCAAGCCTTCATTTCAAACGGGAGGAATACAGCAGATAAGGTGAGTGTTTGGAATAGCGATTAGAACCTTTAAAAATACTTTTTAATCATGATTTACGATATATAATGTAAGTTTTACGGTATATGAAGTAAATATGTAAAATGAATTTTATTTCAATTTACGTAAATCATACTTATAAAATAAATATAAACCCATCCAAAGATGACCTATACATGCTTCCTAGGAGAGATGTTATAATGAAAGCATCAATAGCATTTTTTTTTTGGTGACAACATTTATATCAATAAAATGTGTAATATTCCTTAGTCTTTCATTATTAATATTATCCATGTCAAACTGCGCAAATCCGCAATACTCATATTATAATCTAAACGAAGAGCTGTTAGCATGATCCAAGTGTGTGTAGAGAATAATGGAATATAACCAGATATATTTGAGACTATTTTATTTTTACCCAGGCGGTGAATTGTGCCTAACTACTACTACATTTTTTTAAAAAAAATTCTGACTTTTATCCATGAAGTGCTCCTAAAATGAGTGTGTTTTTCCAAATCAAAGCTCAATCATAGTATTTAAATTAGTAACAAGTTCAAGTAGTTTAACACTGACTGTATTAATTAAAGTAAAAGCTTAAAATAAAATTCTGTAAATAGACAAAATTGTTATAGAAGATTTTGCACCTATGCAGTTGGACCGACTTATTTGAATTAGTCGAACTTTAATATATATTAGTTAGAAATATCAACCAACAGTATATATTTTTTGAAAAAAAAAATCATAATCCTTATCTCTATGTTGGGAATTAGTTATTTATATATCCACACCTTATCCCATCCTATCAATAAACCTCTTCATTGCGACCTCACCTGTAGCCCGTAGGAAGCTATTTCAGTATTTCACCAACAAAAATGACTGTTTTCCCTCCATACCCCTCATCCGTTCTCTTCTTCGCTCTGTCTTTCTCGTTCTTTTTCTCTTTCATTCTTCCCTCTCTCCACCATCACCACCTCCTCCTTCGTTGTTTTCTTGGTTTCTCCGGCGGCCTCGGTCTCGTCACTGCCATCGCCCTTGTCATTGTCAAGAAGTCACCCCATTCCGTTATCACAGACGCCCCGCGCGGCCTCGTGGCTGACGGGTCGGCGTCTTGCACCGAGAGGCTAGGTTTTGAGTGCTCCGACGAGAGCTGGTTGATGGACCAACTTGAGAATCGTCCCGCCGAAGATTCTTCTTGTTTGACGGGCACGGCGGCGGAAATTTGTAGAAGGACGAGTCATCGCGTGAGAAAGGACGCGAGATCGTTTCCGCCCCCGCTTCCTTCGCTGAACTTGAATGGTCAGCCGAGTTTCTTTCTCCGACCGGTAAGGAAGGACGGCACGTTAACGCTGACCGAAGTCAGAATACATCGGCCCGATATTCTCCGAGCCTGGCGACACGATGGACGTCTCACATTACATCTCATACCGGAGGATGATTTCGAAGAAGACGACGGGGAAGAAGAGGAAGAAGAAGAGGAAGAAATAGTGAAAGCAATAAGAGATGATGAGGAAGAGTTTAGATTAGGGGATTGGAAATTTGGTAACGAAGGATTGAGGAGGTGTCACCAAGACAAGCACCCTCTGAAACTGCAAATGCCTGGAGTGGGTATTGCGTAAGGTAGAGTACCAAATACGGAATTTGGGATTCCAAAATTCAAATTGAGGACGACAGTACAGGCGAGATGCAGATCCGGCCTTTCGTGTTTCGCCTGGCGTTCAGTGTAGACTTCACTGCCATTTTTGCCTCAGCTGCAGAGGCCATCAAGCCAATCTCTCTCGATCACCGAGCATAGCATAGCGACCTCGTTTTGGGGTTAGTTGATATCAGACACGGCAACCCGCAGATCTTAAGATGACTCACATTCCTTCTTCCCCCAACGGAAAGGGAGGAAGAAGACAGTTAATGATGTGAAGGATCTAGATTCTGAGCTTTTGCCCTGTACTCTGTTCTGGATCCACCGAAATCCTGAGTTTTTTTTTTTGGAAGAATCGGAAGAAATAACAGCATAACCTCTACCTTAAATTTAAAGGACATCAACATTCACGTGGTCCATTCTGGATACTACAAATTAAAAAACTTTCATTTTAATAACACCATCTCCAACGGAGATTGTTGATCTGTTGGGATTTGATTTAATGGATCAGAGTTCATACATGTGTATAATTAAAAAGATCAATGCTTTTCACGATAGTTTGAATACATTATGAATTGCAACTTAGTTTGAATACATTAGGAATTATAACTAACCAACAAGCTTCTGCAATAGTTTGTCTAAGCAGCCTTTAGCCTAAGAAATAAGAACCCGCAACATTCACTGGGCAGCGAAGCCTAATATGAGTATTCACTATATCCAACAAAAAACAAAGGTAACGGATCGTCGACAGCAGGGTTCGAACCTGCGCGGGCGAAGCCCAACAGATTTCAAGTCTGTCTCCTTAACCACTCGGACATATCGACGTTGTTGCCGCATTAATATTTTATTTGTTATATTATGATGCCCCATACTACCCCCTTCTGCTTCCATGATAATAATATAGCTATGCGCAATATGGAAGGTATCGTGGAGCTTCATCTCCCCTCAAGTAATTCTCACTATTCTATTGCTGTTCCACCCATTATTTATCATTTGGATATCACTAGTGGGGCAAAAGTAACGACATTCCTTGGTTTCTAGAACAAAATTAGCAGGAAAAAGTGATTTGTCATTTTGGTGAGTCTAAATGTGCCAATCCAACATTTGTCGCTGAATTTAACTAATGCTTGTGGGATATATATTGTTGTTCAGCACAAAATCGCAGACTCAACATCATAAACAGATATAGATTAGTTATATCTTCTATCCAATCGAAATAATTCAGTTTATTATAGCGATGAATCGAACAATGTACTAATTCGAATCAAACCCTTTCCCAGCACCGATTCTGTTAGTCTGTTATTAATATTAACATCATGTGCGGGGGCGGCAGGTTATCCTTATGATAGAAGGATGCGAGTGCCTATCACACCAACAAATAAATCAGCTATGAAATCTGTGTGTGACCTCTACGTGAAGCTGCTGACAGAGTGTACAAGAGAAGTTAGAGATACAGGGTAGTCAATTAGTTAGTCGATTAGTTAAGCTTGTTTTTACTTTTTAGTTTGTTGGACAAAATGGTCAATTGGTTATTTATTTGTCATGACCAAATACTTGTATATATAGGAACCAGCTGTAATATTCAATAATGTGACAGACACATTTCCCTTCCTTCTTCTTCCATTCTCTCTCTCGATTTCTCTGGTTCTAGCTCTCACAGAACCCTTTCAGCTGCAAGAAGATGAATATTTGTTCAGCTGTGGAGGATTTTTGTCTGGCTGAGTATACTCGAGCAACATGTGGGGCGTGCGGTAGATTTTAACAAGCGTCCAATATAGATTCCCCCCCACTTCAAGCTCCCCAGCTGCTCGTGCAGCATAAATATCTTCACATATTGCCAAAAATCTGCATCCATAAACACACATAATTAAGTTCCAAGAGTCCTGAGATTAAAACAGAAGGAAAGCTCAAACCCAAACAGAAACAGTCACCAGATAGCAGTATGAAGCAGATGCGTGTTGCTTAAGTAAGCCCCTGTCGCAACATGGAAGGTCCTCGAAAGGAATTCTCATTCGCAGGTCGGCACATTGCAATCTGATAAAACGTCCAACCGCAAGCACGAAGGTAATGTAAAGTCCCCAAATGCTGAACTTGCTCAGAGTTTCACCGATGATACCCTCTAAAGCAGACAGCAAGAAGCAAGGGTAAAGCTTACGAGGGATAATGAAAAGAAATCTTGGACCTCAACAAAAAAAATTACAGTAAAGCTTACGTGGGGTTTCTTCGGACACGATTATAGCCGTTGGTCCAGCAAACTGTCCACACCTATGCGCATCTGAAGCATTAATATCATAAAAAGACCACCACTCTGGATTCCCTCGATTGAGAACAAGATTTCCACTAAACAGATCCACCTGCAAACACATTATATGCTCATCATGATCTTGAAAATGGCTGCTTCATGAATATAATTAACCGGACATACCAATTGTTCAAGGAGCCGCACTTCACCAGATCCTGTAACCCGAAAGTATCTTGGGTAATCATTGAACACTTTGAAACTATCGGAAGTACCATTGAAAACTTCCATCACTTGAGAGGACTTGGGAAGATCCTCGTCCTTTACGGTTAACTCATATTTTACTACTTCCTTCCCTTTAGGCCTGTCCCTGGTAAATTGCCAGGAGAAAGTAATTCCCATGTTCCAACTAAGGGACTTCATAAATCTGGTCGGCACAACGGGTGGAACAAGCCACAGGGTACTTGCATCGGATTGGCAGCAAATTAATTGGACGTCTTTCTCATTGTATGTGCTAAGATAACCACGAGGATCCAACCTTTCACGCACGTGAAGGTTTTCCCTAAGATATCATCTCGCACAATGTTGTCTCAAAAAATGTCAACCTTCCACTTATGGTCTTTATATCAACCCTAGCCCTGGCATCTTTTATGGGATTTGCAATGTTTTTTGGGTTACCACTACTGCACATCTGTCCAGATAATGTATTTCTTTTAGTGACCACGCATATTGAGAATAGATTGCAAGCTATAATCTCATAATCCAGAATCTGCAATTGAATTTTTCATTTTTCAAAAAGTCTAGCTACTTGGGAGCAGGGGAAAAGGGGGTGGAAAGAACTTCAAAATGTTTTTCAAGAGTATGAGTAGTAATCATGAAGTAACAGTAAACATGGATCAAACAACTGAGGAGTTGAAATACTTCTGTAATTCTGTTACCCAAAGCAATCATGCATTCCAAGAATTTGTGGCATAGAAATTTAAAACTACCATGGAGTAAAACTGTTTACACAACTAAAATTTAAATCCAGTCCGCACACCAGAGAAACTGTTTTGCTGGTATTCAATATGAAATGAAATGTGGAAAAACGAAAACCTTCCCTTCAAAGAAAGATGTCAACATAAAACACACAGCAAGGTAGATATTTGACTGAAACTAATTGTTCAAACCTGTGGAATTCCTCAATATGTGAGTGATAGAATGAGATTAACATTATACGCATTGTTTTATTCAACTTTGTCAAAAAGAACATTAGCAGCTTGTGCATAGATCGGCAATTGGTGTTTGTGATTCTCACCAGCATGGGAGTCCATACGACACCCAGCAGCACACAAAATAAACATATCCCATTGCAGATCTTTGTCATTTTGGTTTGCTTTTGTCCTTGGCCGTGGTGGGCTCTATTCAAATCCACGTCGCATTTGACAAGAAACAAGCTTGCATGAATATCTTCAAGCTACAGGGAGAGATGTTTAGAGATCACAAGGGGAAAGGAATGGGAACTTCAAGTGCAAGGTGAAGTGAAACAGCTAATAAGAGATCAAGTCTGCATCATGATGCATAAGTTCTAATTTTCAATTATTCAGTCCAAGGTATCCTATCAATTATTCAGATCAAGGCATCCTTCACTACTATTACAATACGTCCATGTTGAAATACATGAATGAAGAAATATCACTCAACTTTTATGGAGCCTATTAATCAACTTTAATTAACATCTAATAATGCTGCTTCAACTTCAAAATCGCAAAACTAACCCCTTTTTTGTTGGCTCATCCAATAAAAAACACTATACAAGTGTTAGGAAATATTATAGCAAGAAATCAGGGATTAGGAAATATTATAGCAAGAAATCAGGGATTAGGATCAATTAGCATTAAGTGTATTAATTGTAATGATTCTCTTACTTGTGTATATATACCTTTGTGCATATGAATGAAAAATATAACTTTCTGATTGCATATTCCTTCTACATGGTATCAGAGCTTCTGTGTGGTTTTTTTTTTCTGAGTGAAAACATTTTTGTTTCCGGCGGTCATTTTCTGGCGACCGGAACAGTGTGAGAGGGAGGATTAGGGTTCTGTCCACCGCGCCGTTTGTGTACACGCGCCGCCCCAGGAGATTCAGCATCCTCCGATCGGCCCATCCCCACCGTCATAACCTCCGTCCGCCGTGCGCGTGGCCTTCACGCGCCACCAGTCTTCTCGCCGCCGATACACGCGTCGGCGCGTGACGGCGTTTTCCGGCGAGTTTTTCGCCACTGATTGCTGCATCGTGATCGACGTCGCATTTCCGTTCTATTCCTGCTGGTTCCGTGCTGTGGCTCCTTCATATCTGCTGTGTGGTTGGAGTTTTATGCTCGTGGTTACTATTCACAGTGTGATTTCTGATTTTTTGGGGTAATTTGGTTTTTGCTTCTGATTTGTTTGGTCTTCTTAGCACCTTTGGGGGCTGTTTGGTGAGTTGTTTTTTGTGTTGTTTGGCTTGGCTAGCACCTCTTTAGGTTTGTACATCCAGTTTGTTGGTTGCTTTCATTCTATATGGCTGATTCCAAGGCTAATATTACTGCTGAAATTGTTCCCGTGATGAACAAAATCACCGATCACAAGTTGAATTGGACAAATTATATGGATTGGAGCAAAACCGTTCGCATGTATCTGCTGAGTATTGAGAAGGAAGGACATCTGACTGAGGCTCCTCCACGGGATGATCCTAAGATGGCATGGGCCAGAGCTGATGCTCGTTTATTCCTCCAAATTCAGAATTCTATCGAGAGTGATATACTTCCTTCTGTTAGCCATTGTAACACAGTGAAAGAACTCATGGACTACCTAGAATTCCTCTACTCTGGGAAAGGAAATATTACCCGTATGCACGATGTTTGTAAGGGGTTTTACCGTGCTGAGCAGCAAGGCCGGTCCTTGAAGAACTTTTACATGGACTTTAAGCAAATGTATGAGGAGTTGAAGATGTTGATGCCACCTACGACCGATCTTCAAGCCCAGGTTGATAATATGGAAAAACAAGCTATTATTAGTTTCCTTACTACACTTGACCCGGCCTATGAGACAGTTCGTTCCCAGACTCTGTCTAGTTCTGAACTTCCCTTGCTTCAGGATGTCTATTCTCGCGTCTTGCGTTCTGATAGTCTCTCCCATCCGACTCCTACTGCTAGTGCATTAGCTGGCCGTGGTCCCACTGATAATTGGTCCCAGAATTTCTCAAAACCTGGAAATAGCTCATCGTATTCTGTTGATACCCGAAACCAAAGTCTCCCACGCCAAGGCAACAATCCTTTGACCCCCGGTCCTATTGTCTGCTTTTATTGCAAAGAACCAGGACATACCAAACGATACTGTCGCAAGTTGCAAAATAAGCTGCAACGCAGTGGTGCTGCGCATATGGCTCAAGCCTCTGATTCCTCTCATATGGCTCCACCCTCTGATGCTTCCCCAACACCGGCTGCACTTGCTACAGGTAACTGTGATTCGTGCCTAGCTACTGCTTCGTCTAAATGGATCATCGATTCCGGTGCCACTGATCACATGACAGGTAACCATCATTTGTTTTCTACATATGCACCCTACGCCAACCCTACCTCGATAACAATCGCCAATGGTTCCTCCTCCCGTGTCCTTGGATCTGGCACTGTTACCCCTACACCTTCTGTTTCTTTGTCATCCGTCCTTAATGTGCCTAATCTTGCATTTAATCTTTTGTCTCCTAGCAAACTTACTCGCCAATTAAACTGTTTCATCTCACTTTTCCCTGACCACTGTGTAATTCAGGATCTTACGACGAAGCGGATTATTGGTAGGGGCTATGAAGCAGGCGGTCATTACTTCCTTGATGATCGTGTGCCGCGTTCTATTGCTTGTTCTGGTGGTTCCTCTCCGTTTGATGTTCATTGTCGTCTTGGTCATATGTCGTTGTCCTCTTTAAAGAAATTGTATCCTCAATTTTATCATGTGTCGTCCTTAGAGTGTGAATCGTGTCAGTTTGCCAAACATCATCGTGTTCATCTGACACCTCGCGTCAATAAACGGGCTGCGTCCCCTTTTGATTTGGTTCATTCTGATGTTTGGGGTCCTTGCCCTGTCTTGTCCATGTCTGGTTTTAAGTACTTTGTTACGTTTGTTGATGATTTTTCTCGAACTACCTGGCTATACTTAATGAAAAGTCGTTCTGAGTTATTTTCTCACTTTTGCAACTTTTGTGCTGAGATCAAAAATCAGTTTGGTGTCTCTGTGAAAACCTTGCGGAGTGATAATGCTAAAGAGTATTTTTCTGCCCAGTTTCATGACTATATGCTTACCCATGGCATGATTCATCAATCCTCATGTGCTGATAACCCCGCCCAAAATGGTGTAGCCGAAAGAAAGAACCGACACTTACTAGAAGTTTCCCGGGCCTTAATGTTTCAAATGAACATTCCAAAATCCTTTTGGGCTGATGCTGTGTCCACTGCATGCTTTCTTATCAATCGTATGCCTACTCCTATCCTTCATGGTGATACTCCATACACCACTTTGTTTCCTTCTAAACCCTTCTTCCCTATTGATGCCAAAATATTTGGTTGTGTCTGTTTTGTTCGTGATACTCGTCTACAGTCACCAAACTTGATCCAAAATCTCTCAAGTGTGTCTTCCTTGGTTACTCTAGAGTTCAAAAGGGTTATCGATGCTATTCTCCCAGCCTTCAGCGTTATCTTGTCTCTACAGATGTTACCTTCCATGAGTCCACTCCGTTCTTCCCTATGTCTAGTCCGCCCCCTTCCTCGGTTAACCCTTTCGATCTTGATGACGTATTGGTCTATGAGGTCTGTTTACCACCTGCACAAGCAATTAGACCTGCTCCAGGAAAACCTCCTATCCAACATGTTTACCGGAAGCATCCCAAGGAAAGTAGTGTCGCTACTCCAGTTCTTGACCCACCAGTAGTACCCGCTTCGGCGTCTGATCCCGATTCAGTTCCTGCCTCTGAGCCAGATTTGCCCCCAGTCCCTGACACTTCTGAGAATGATTTGCCCATTGCTCTCCGTAAAGGTAAACGTACTTGTGCCTATCCTATTTCCTCTTTTGTTTCCTATAATCATCTTTCTCCTCCATCCTGCTCGTTTATAGCTTCTGTTGACTCCATCACTATCCCTACTACTCTCCACTAAGCCTTAGCCCATCCGGGTTGGCGTGCTGCTATGAAAGAAGAAATGATGGCCCTTGATAAAGCAGGTACCTGGAATCTTGTTGATCTACCTTCGGGCAAGAAGGCTATTGGTTGCAAGTGGGTCTTTGCCATTAAAACTAAGGCTGATGGCTCCTTGGAACGCTTGAAAGCACGGCTTGTTGCCAAGGGCTATGCTCAGACTTATGGTGTTGACTATTCTGAAACCTTCTCCCCTGTGGCAAAATTGACCTCTGTTCGTCTATTTATTTCTCTAGCAGCAACTTATGGTTGGGCACTTCATCAGTTAGATGTCAAAAATGCTTTCTTGAATGGTGATCTACTTGAAGAGGTTTACATGGAGCAACCACCTGGCTTTGTTGCTCAGGGGGAGTGTGGGAAGGTATGTCACCTTAACAAATCGCTATATGGTTTGAAGCAAAGTCCTTGTGTATGGTTTGACAGATTTAGCACAGTGGTTAAGGACTTTGGTCTGAATCAGAGTAAGTGTGACCATTCTGTGTTTTATCAGCAAACGGAAGCTGGCTTGATCCTCTTAGTAGTATATGTTGATGATATTGTTATTACGGGGAGCAAAACATCTGGAATCTCGTCACTAAAAGGCTTCCTAGATTCTCATTTCTAAACGAAAGATTTGGGTCAGTTAAAATACTTTCTTGGGATTGAAGTTATGAGAAGCAAGAAAGGCATTCTTCTTACACAACGAAAATATGTTCTGGATCTGCTAAAGGAGACCGGAAAACTTGGGGCAGCCCCGAGTAGCTTTCCCATGATTCCTAATCCTTTTTTGGAAATTGATGATAGCATACCATTTGATGAACTGCCAGAAAATGTAAGGACCAAGGTTGACCCTGAGAAGATTAAGCCATTTTCCTACCCTAAGAGATACCGTAGATTGATTGGGAAGTTGAACTATCTCACGGTGACTCGTCCTGATGTTACATTCCTAGTGAGTATGCTTAGTCGATTTATGACAGCACCGACTGTGGCTCAGTGGGAAGCTTTAGAGCATGTCTTATATTACTTGAAGGGGTCACCAGGTCGTGGTATACTCTATACAGATCATGGTCACACTGAGATTGAATGTTTTTGTGATGCGGATCATGCTGGGTCAAAGTCTACTAGGAGATCTACTACAGGATACTGTGTGCTTGTGGGTGGAAATCTAGTGTCCTGGAGAAGCAAGAAGCAGAATGTGGTTTCGAACTCTAGTGCAGAAGTTGAGTATAGAGCCATGGCTCAGTTGTTACAGGAGATTGTGTGGATCCACCAGTTAATGAAGGAGGTTGGCCTTACCACACCATTACCTGCGAAATTGTGGTGTGATAACAAAGCTGCTTTGCATATAGCTTCCAATTCTGTGTTTCACGAACGAACAAAACACATTGAGATCGACTGTCATTTCGTACGTGATAAAATCAAGGAGAATTTCATTTCTACGGAACATGTGAGGTCCAGTGACCAATTGAGTGATTTTTTAACTAAGGCTCTAAATGGGACTCGGGTTGACTACCTTTGTAACAAGTTGGGCTTGATTGATATCTACGTTCCAACTTGAGGGGGAGTGTTAGGAAATATTATAGCAAGAAATCAGGGATTAGGAAATATTATAGCAAGAAATCAGGGATTAGGATCAATTAGCATTAAGTGTATTAATTGTAATGATTCTCTTACTTGTGTATATATACCTTTGTGCATATGAATGAAAAATATAACTTTCTGATTGCATATTCCTTCTACAACAAGAATTAGAAACAAAATGAATTCAAGAGATTGCAAAAAAAAAAAGGGTGGGTGCAATATAGAATATTATGTTAACAATTTTTTAGCAAGTATATGGTTGAAATGCAATGGTTGCTTACTAACAAGACATTTAAATCCTTTTTACTTCATAAAGGAAAGATAAGCTACTCAATATATGGAACTAGCTTCACTATTATTAAATTGATGCTTTTAACTGCAATGGGGCAAATTATCTAGAAACAGAAGTTTAGAAACTGATCAGGAGAAACTAGAAGAAAAGATAAGTGTTTGTCCATGGATGGCCAACAATGCCAGTACCATCCATCATTGGTGGAGAAAAGATTGCGGGCTTTAAAGGATTCAAAATGGCATTTCACTAGTTTCACCTAAAAGATCAACCACAAGGACTGGCTATGACAAAATGTTTTTCTCCGAGCGTGCAAGTATAGCTGAACCAAACTCCTACATTAATGAGCGAATAGTTTACTTTACATCAGCAATCAGGTTTCAAGCCAAAGAAACAATAAGGCTGTAGAAAACTTACCTTCAAACAATCATACGTAGTCAAAGATGTTGTTGTGCAAGACCAATCTAGAACACATTTCAATTCATAAAGGAATGGCAAAGCACGATACAGTCGAAAACCCATAAAATTAAACCGTGAAACTTTACTAGTCAAAAACTGCCTGTATAAAGTGCTTTTCTGTGGCATCCCAAATTGAATTTGCATGGCTTGCAAAGATAGAGAAATTGCTTTAGTGAGATAAATAGCACGAAGTGCTAGGCTTCCAGAACGTCTGTGCAAAGGATCCATGTCCCAGGCGTATTTTGTGACTGAATATGTGAAGAGAACAAAGTTAAATAAATAAAATATAACTTTTCCTGTTGCAAAGGAGCAGAGGTATATGATGCGATGAAGCATGATCAGGGAAAAGACAACCAGCAAAACAAAGTCTTTCTCTCAGTAAAATAAACTGTCAACATGGATCTACTAGTAATATGCAATTTCGAATATCTGACTCGCATTGGTCAAACATATGAAGTAATGGAATACGAAAAGCTACAGTTTTACCAAATTAAAGTTTGGCCTATAAAATCTTAATAAAACTCATCAGGCTTGTAAACATCCATGAGAAAACTAGTCAGTACTTGCTCATATTCACAAGCTTTATACTACATTATATAATTACTAACGCCACTGAAATGTAGGCGGTGTGGCAAATGCATCAAAAGCTGACAATCCTTCAACCGACCCAACATGATTATTTGGTATATGGATTAGGCTTGAGTAAAGTTCCTAAGATATTTGTTATCAAGTTTTGTCCTTGGTGCATGCCAATTTTTATGTAGATGAATCCACATGTCACTTTTCTTTGAGTTTTGCAGGCTATGAGATGTATTACCGGTAAAGAGGAATTAAAATTTTGAAAACGTTGCAGGATAAGAAAAGATTTCTCATAGTGCACCCAAAGTGAAGGGTACAAGTGTTTTCAGGGTGATCATGTATTAGCATAAATAAGATTTGAGGAATCAATATTACGAGCACATTATTGACAGCCTTTGGGTTAGTGAAGTTATAAATGCATTTCAACGTAGACAGTAAGTTCTGATCAGAACCCAGGATCTTTGCTATGAACTTCTACTCGTCCTCAAAAAAAAAAAAAAAAAAAAGGAAGTTTTACCATTAAGACAATAACAAAGTCTTCCTGGAATTGATCCTCAAGCTGATAGACTTCAAGAAATTCACTGTTAGCTTTTATAACTGACTGATAGAAAATAGCTATCAAATAGAAAACAGCCAAATCAGCACAAAAAACGTAAGCATACAGATCAATTTCCTTTTTGCTACCGCCAATGACAGAAAGTAATTGGTATGGAAACCCAATTTCTTCAAATATACCAGTACTTTGAGCTTCTTGAATCTCATTGACTACATCTGCTGCTGGAGTTAATGAGCTGTACCACTCTTCTGTAGTAAAATCAACTGAAGGGGAGGCGTGCAACACCTCAAAAACTGCAAGACACAAACTTTCATTCTCTTCACTTTTTTGAATGCTCTGAACACGAACCCTGCTTCCTACTTGCAAACCACAAGGGTTCTTTTTGCGTCTCATATCATGCAAGATCTTGAGCACTTTATTTACTCTTGATTCAATTCTATCTGACTGAATGCCCCCTTCAGGCCATGAGTTAACTTCAAAAGAAACCTGCACATAGTATGGTGGAGTCTCTGCACCAATTGTTAATGATTTCCAGTACCGGCAGATGCCTATGTAAAGCATTTTTAGAACATCTCTCAGAGGTATAGACAGTCCTTGCAATCTCACTTTGCAGATGCTGCTCTTAACTTCCTCCACAGAGTGTTGATTTCTTTTCTTGTCACATCTGAGTTCTGCAGCATTTGTCCAACCACCATTCTTCATCGTTATAGAGATTTACAACAGAGTGAACATATATGTCAGAAAAAATTGCGAGTTGCTGGTTACAAAGATGATGTTATTTTATTTGCAGGAAATCCTAATTCTTCAAGGAAGCTCACATGTAAGACCAACCCACAGTGTTGGATGATGCTTTGATATAAATACTGAAGCAAAATGCAAATCTCAGTGTAAATTAGCACAATAGTCCAAAATATATAACTGGGACCTGTATTTTGACAGAAAGCATATAAGAACAGAGCTGCTAGGTAAGCCACAGAGATAATAAGCAGAACTAGTACAAAACTGAACTGGAAGAACAAAACAAAAATGAAATTTAAGACCACCTACTCTATATTCTTTTAAAATTAAAACTATATATATCATTATCAAAAAGATTAAGAAAATAGCAGGTTATCATTCGCAACATTTTCAGAAAAGTAGGCTGCTAATTTAACATAATGTCTGTTACTGATGTTTGGAAAAGGCAAAAAATAACAGCATATGTTTCTAACTTGCTATACATCTACATAAACAAGGTGCCATGAGAAAGATGACATTTACCTGGGTGCAAACCTGTACTTTGCCTAAAAATATGAGAATTATGAAAGGTATGAGTAATTTGCTCGATTTTTTTAACAAAATATGTAGCTAAAAGCAGCTGCATCAAATGCAGATTACATATCTATTTTGTCTTCCCAAAGCAAGACATTGCTGCTTTTTCCAAACAAAATAGAGCCAAGATTACTGAGTAGAAAGCAGTATCTACAATAATCACTGCTTCAGGCTTCTATTTTACCACAAGACAGAAGATAAGTAACTTGTAATTCCACCTTTCAGAGTGAAAGTTTACAAAGTAAAAAGCTTTTTGTACCAAGTTAGACCATCTAATTTTCTCACCCTGTACAAAAGATTCATCAGTTGTTGACTTCTCTTCCTCATCAACTACAGACAATAACACTGAATTGTTCACAAGATTACACATCGCAATAAGAACACCAAGACCAAATTGAGCCAGCAGATAGAATCCTGGGATAGGGTAATGCCACAAGCCTATAGTTTCCCAAATCTCCATATCCTTCAAATGAATAAAAGGTCTTGGCTAAAATGCTTTAATAGAAGCGTCACAAAGTTTCCCAAAAGCCTCCAGCGGTATTATACCTTGCATAAATTTTTATTGATCGCCACATTGAAGATGTATGTGCAAGCGGCCCACAAGAGAATGAAAACAAGAAGCATTCCATTTAACTGATGCAAGCGAAACATGGAAGGGAAGGCATACAAGATATATCCCACATAAGCAAGTAATCCAAATGCACACACACTTGTGAGAAGTAGGAACTCCAAAACGTCAGCGCAAGAAAGGAAATCTGCCGGTTTCACCCATGAATACAATTAATAAACAACAGAGAGCAGGTTCTTGTGTTTACATCAATATTCTGATGGAAATCTAGGCCTCCACCTAAAATTACAGTGGGAGAAACAGAAAAAATAGGATGAAGGGAACAATGAATTTCATATGTAATTGTAATAAGAGGACTTGGGAAGTTGGGGTTTATTAGCTGTTAGTGATGTTAATGACTATTAGAACCGAAGGCATCTGCAATTCAGGTAGTTGATCGCCAGTAAAGTGAATTTATCCAGTTTCGCTCATCTCTGTCTACTCTCCTTCTGTCTCTCTCCTTTCTCCCTCTCTTTGGCATCTTTCTGTCTCTCCCTCACTTTCTCTCTCTTGTCTAGATTACAATTCACCATCAGAATTCTAGCTGTCGAAGAGGCTGGAAACAACATATAACCACAAAATATAGTAATCCATTTGATAAGTGATTCCAATGGTTGCTCAAGTGAATAGATATAATTAAAAGAATAAAAAATGAAGACTGAGGTCATTTACTGATGCATCATGCACTCATACTTCTAAAATAGCAGGGTAAAAATCAATGATAAATTAAATACTTGTCACATCAAGCACAATAAGGAGAAAATAAATGGATGAGTTCCTATTCTTATTGTTTTGCTGTATATGGAATGCCAAAAATTGCACTTGAATCACGCACAGGATTATAAAAATTAGACAATCTACTGCTGCAATGTGGGGGAAATAACTCAATAAAAAAGGAGATATAAAGTGTACCGGAAAACCTTAAGTTAAGAAGTTAATACTAAATGATCTAAAAGCAGCTCCTCTGAATGAAATACCGGTACGCCTCAAAACAAATCTGTCAATAAATTGTATAACAAGACAGAAATAAAATACCATAAGAAAGCTTCCAAAAATAACATCACATAGTGCAGAAGCAGTGAACTAAAAGGGAAATATGACAACCAATCAGTGGAGATAACATACAGAAATTGTAATAACCAAACAAAAACTATAATGTTAGACCCTGGGAGAGAGAGACAATGAATTTAACTACATAATGGAACAAACAATCAGTGGGAAAAAATTCATGCATCTTGTATTGTTAAGTAAGAAACTTCTTAACCAAGCAAGAGGATTCATCAGTACAATATTACATTGATCCTACCCTGCCCATCTCTCTCTCTCGGCCAAAGAGCACAATAAGAGGTGCCATTGCAAACTATATATCCAGATTCTTGCATTCACAGCTCAACAATCAGAAACTCTTAGATCATCTTACTGATAACCTTATTGGCAGTATTATATGATATATCCATTAAGGTGACCAAGCAAAAAATTAAAGGAATTTAAAATCGATATCCATTTTGGGGCAGTGAACCACAGCAACTATCCTCACAACAAGTATAAAACTTCAGCATTTGGGAGGAGTGGGGGGAGAAAGAAAGGAAGCCAGACCACACAGAGCCAATGTTTCTGTTTAATTACCTCAATTCATGAGCAAAAACAGGATACTTTTGGAAAAGAAGCGGCTCAGTCAAGTGGCTTTCTCTTGTTGATGCATCAAAATCTATGTCAGCTATATAGCTTCTACTCCAGGAAAGCTGGAAAAAGATACAAGAAAGTTAGGGACCCATACGAAAGGGAAGTATTCTAACAGATACCAGTTATATTGACCAATAAATTTCATCATTGCAACAAAGTGTCAAATAAGCACAAAATTTACAGGCTGATTTTGCTACAGGCGACTAATTTGTTATATTTACCATGATGTAGAGGAGTATAGGTGAAAAACCAGAACAAACTCCGGTCCATTCCAATTTAGCAGAAACTTTATAGAGTCCAAAGAGATAAAAAATCCACCTCAAGATCTCTGGGAACTCTATGGGAAGTTGATATATGTAGAGCAGGACGATATTCAAACCAGCATAAAACAGAAGGTACCTCCACCACCTTCAAATTCATATAAACCATATTTGGTGAATCTGTCAATTTCTGTTGCAATAAGAAAAACACTTCTATTGTCAAAAATGTTTTTGGAGGGGGTGCAGGAGGTTCTTACCGAAAGAGGCCTAAGATATTGCTTGTCAAAGACCAATCAACAAGCCCTATACTGCTGCAAATAAAATAAGGCAAAGAAACCCAAGATGGGTGACTTATTCCAACAATTAGTTGTATGGCAGGAAGCAATAAGAAGGACAAACCCCTCAGATGACAACCTGCAAGCAAGAAAACAATACATCAGCCAAAATTAACATCCATGTTATGACTACTTAATATGAAAAAGGTAATTAATTTGTTATTTTTATTTTACATGTTTGTGAATGCTTCACTTTACCAACAAAGATATGTGCCTTGATGAATTATTCTTTTGTGTTTGTGTGTGTAAATACATACACATATAACACACACACACACACACACACGAAATTTACTTACTACTGAAAGAAAAAGGAAAATTGATAACTGAGTATAGTACATGGTAGATACACAAAAGAAATACAAATATCCAAACTAATCAGACAACACACCTATCAGCAGAACAGAAGAACTTAAATGTCCAGAATGAAAATCTCTCCATACATCTGAAACATATCTACTTCCATAGATTTCACTTATAGAAGCAAACACGATTAATATTTGCAAAACCAAAAAGGTCTCTGGGGGCAAATTCCACCAAGACTGCACCCTGCAAAACCATTCCATATTGTATTTGTTGTCTTTTAGAAACACTAAAACATTGAGGGCCAAATGCCTATGCTAGAAATAGGGTAAAAACCAACAGAGAGAAAGTTCAGGCACCTTCTAAATCCAATTAACTGTGCCCACAGAGCATTGCTGATAATCCATTGGCCTCCTTCTATGGCCCAAGCAATATGAAATATGGCATGTGAAAGGAGGATTAAAGAGGAGAATATAAGGACATACCATGAAATCGAAGAATGCTGATGGAAGCAAGAACCTGTTTTGCCAACAACCTTTCAAACATTTATCACGTGAAGAAAGGACACTTATATTTGAAAATGAAATAGTAGAAATGCAACATCCTGCAGTGGCGGGCTTATTTAAGGAAACAATCAGTATCAATATGATATTAATTCGTAAAAAGATGTATAAGGTTACTACCTAGAACTTACAACCAAAGTAACTAAATTTCTAGTCATTCACAATGCTTTATATGATCAAGAATAAATGCTTTGACTGATTAGGTTGCAAAAAATTTTATGCCTTTGAAGCCAAATATTAGAACTATGAGCCCATAGCCACTCAATAAGGGTTCTATAACATTCGCAAGCAGGATAAATATTTCCTGTATATGATTGTCACATTTTAATAAAGTGATAGAAATACATTCATTTGTTTTGAGTCATTACTCATGGCTCGCAATTCCTGTAAGTAACAAGAGGGGAGATTATATTGGACAAACAAACAAGAAGAAATGCATGGTGTGTCCATTTGAGGTGAGCTAACTTCTCCCATTGTCTAAAATCTTAAAGCATATTGCTTATTTAGTTTTTATCATTAGGAGATGATAAAATCCAAAAGCCATATTGATCAACAATATATTAACCCTTCCGCAAAAATCAATCAAAAAATGTAAAAAGAAAGATGCTTCTGATGAATGAAAGGAAGAAAAATTTGAAGAGGAAGAAGGAGGGAAAGAAAGACTTGTGACATAAAAATAAAGTGCATATTCGAGTGAACATCTTACCCCTTTTAAGAGCAAGAAAGGCCAACAAATCAGCCAAAGATATCAAACTCCAGTTAAGTAAAGCGGCTGCATGTAACAGAAAATATATCAATTGAGCTTTTAGGAGAGACGGTTGGGACAAGACAAAGGATTCAACTTGGCACAACTGTACAGGTGATCTTATCTAAATTCAGGTTGCCACAATAACTTTTTCATGATGACTCAAGAGTTTAGCTCTTGAGGCAGTTATGCACAGTCATCCCATTATATGCAAAACCTTTAGAACATAGCACACATTTGATATCTATCTATTTGTTGTTTGTTTGTTTGTTTGTTTTTGTTTTTGTTTTTTTTTTTGAAAAAAAAGATTCAAGTTCGAACTTGAAATACAGAGTTATGAGATCTTAACCCAATAGCAAGTTAATGTTAATACCAGCACGAAGTAAAATTTCATTCCTTGAAATTGTATGGATACATTAGCATCCTGGGATTATATTACAATAGTATTTTCTTTAACTTCATTTAGAAGATCTAAAATTGCCAAATCCGCTTTAAACATATCAATACAAGTAATTGGTGCAATCCTGGGGCAAAGGCAGACCTATTAGAAGTAACATAGGCAACACGAATGCAGTGAGAAACGTGGCCATGGCGATCTGTTCTTGAGAAGGAAAACTTAAAGTCACAGCCAATATCTTAGTCCGGAGCAACAGGAATCCATTTATATTGGCTACCAACTATGAGAAGCCAATCCACGAGGCAAATGCAGACGTCGTTCATGCAATGGAAGTTCCCAAGATGATATAAAACGGGCATTGATATCAAAATGATGAAGGGCGCCCATTTGTGAAAACAGACAGATCAGTTGCTTTCACATAACAGAGGCAAAGGAATGCAGGATGTGGCTAGGAAAATGGCGGGCAGAACCAGGAGCAATGATTGGATCCGCTTATCTCTTTTTCTTTTCCCCTCCTTTCCATCCTTTATTTTTTTTATCTAGTGGATCAAAATCTAATAATATATATTTAATATTTAATGCTTATTTAGTTTATAAAATTAAAGGGAATATAATAGAATATAATGTAATGATGATTGTATAAATTTATTTGATTTATCATTAAAAAAATATGATGCATTTGCATAAAAACATTTAGTTTGATTACATTTAAAATGAGAATATACGAGAATAATATAGTAAGAGACAAAATTACTCATATCTATATATATGTGTATAATATACACGCTGGATTTAAGGTAATTTTTTTTAATTTGAGCCGTGTACAGTTGAGTTCATAATAATTTTTTAATATTTAATGATGAAAATATTATTTAATGGAATATTTTAATATTTTAAATGGTATAATATAATTTTTATTCTTTTAGTGGGGGATGTTTTTATATTTTTATATAATTAATTAATTTTTTATTATTTAATAGGGGTAATTATTTAATATTTAACAGCATTTAAATGTAGGTACTTTGGTCAAATTAAAAAATTATAATGACAATAGTGTCTTTCTTACACTATTACATGATGTCTACATCCTCATTCATGTAATCTTTTCACATGGAATCGAACCAAATAGGCTATTAATATTTTAGAAAAATATTATTACAATGGAGAAAATGATGGGAAGGAAATAGAGAGAATGATGAGAATAAAATATTAAATGTGGACCATTAGATATTGATCCATTAGTCATAAATGGGTTAAAGGATGAGAACGGAGGAAAAAAGAAAATGAGAGAAGCTAAATCCCAATGATCAAGAACAACAAAGGCATTCTTGGTGTTCACTTAAGCATCACCTTACTAACCACTAAAATATATCTGATTACAAAATAATAGCCCTATCATTTGATTTTTTTTAAGAGATTAAGAAAGCTAAATAAATTATTTAAATATACACCCCTCCGTTCCTTTTTTATAAGAAAGGTTTGATTGAATCTCGCTGTTCGAAGTGTTGGTTAAGAATAATATGTCAAAATGTAACCCTTTTAGATTAAAATACCATTATTTATGATGACATGATGAATAAGAGAGAGAATAGGAAAATTATTATAGTAAGAATGATTATAAAATAGAGAAAATACGTATGGTAGAATTAATAGATCTTTAGTGTTGCGAAAATTTATTATATTAACATTAAATATGTATAATTAAATAAGGGTAAAATGAGAAAGTAAAAGGTAAAAAATAAGATATTTTGTGAATGTTTCTTATAAAAAAGAACAGGATACGTGTAGGGTTTTTTTTATAAAAAGGAGTAAAGGGAGTATTATATATTAATTTATAAATTTGGTAAATTAGTTTTAAAAAAATGTTGAATTAATTGGGTTTTAATTTAGGATGGATAATGAGTAGTTAAAATATAGAACATACCCCTAAGAACTTGGGGGCGTAGCTCATATGGTAGAGCGCTCGCTTCGCATGCGAGAGGCACGGGGTTCGATTCCCCGCGTCTCCAACACCTTTTGATGTTCTTTTGTCCTCTTGTTGGATTTTTCTTGGACCAACTAAGAGGCCTTAAGAATAATTTAAAAGTCTTTTTTTTTTCGGCCTGCTGCATTTTGGGCTGTAAACTAGCTCAAGATGTGAATTGTGATTTATCATGATAATCTGAGGCTAAAAGGCACTTCGTATTATGTACGTTAATTATTAATTTGAAAATATAAATTAATTTAATTAAAATAATTAAAAATTTTATTTATCATGAATTGATTTATTCTTACTCAAATTAAATCAATTTTAAAAATATATAAATACATATTATTATTAGAATAACCTCTTTCTATGTTAAAATACAGAATTCCATTTAAGTTCTTGTAATTCTTGGGTGCTTAGGCTTTGATTATTACTTCCCGTCATAATTATGGTTGGCCCTGTGCTGCGATAAGGTAGTCATATGTGCATGAAATTATTGGCATTAATAACATTCCACGTTCCCGCACTGAAGGTCTAAAGATTATATAAAATGCTTTCTTCTTCTTTTTATTTTATTTTTTTGTTTTGCCAATGTATAAAATACTTTCTTCATTCAAACAGCTTGTGACAAATGCAGTTGACGTCAAATAAAATAGTCCTGACAAAAATGCGTCAAGGTATATCCTTAAAAAAAAAACTGTCGTCGACAAGAAGTGCCCAACTTAATAAGGGTGAGACGTTGTGCCGTATGCCAAACTTGTGTGTTAATTTGAAATCTGATCGAATATTATAATTCTGGAAAATGTATTAATTTTGTAAAATTGTGATCCTCTTGTGAACATTAATAACATTTTCTGTCTCCAAGTCTTGTTCTCCCTTAAAGCATCAAATACAAGGAGTGCCTTTTGATATTTGAACAATTCATCAGACTTATTGGCTCTATCAGACAAGCTGGATCTACCATCCCCTTCATGTTTTAGGTGGTCGACCCAATATATATATATATCCCTGACCCATCAAACATGATATAAGTAATTCATCAATTACAAGATGTTTTGGATTAGCTTGATAACTAACAGGATTACTACATCATGTCAGATATATGCTATCTAAAGCAGCAAAACCAGCTGCAACTCCACCTTCATCAGATGAAGATATTTTTGTACGCATCAAATAACCACTTTGTTCATTCACGATGACTTTATCCCTATTCCTGCAAATTCCAGTTCATTCAACGTCGAGCATTACACAAAATTAAGAAAGTATGAAGCTGTGATTCATACAGAGCCGAGCTATATACCTCAAATAAGTGCCAAATATTCCAAGTTCTGAAATGGCATAATTCTTATGACAACAGCCACTACGCATGAAAATTGTCGCAAAGCTAGTAGGAAATATCCTCTGCATAAGGATGTAAGCTGCGTCTTCTTGAGACCCTGCTTTCTGCAATTTTTGGAGGGTTTCCCTCACTGCATCGCCATAGATATTGTTTCCTGAAACATAATTACAGCCCCTTAGGTGATTTCCCTGTCTCACTTTTTTATTTCTAGCAACAAAGTCAAAGAGGTGAGAAAACAGAAGGATGAAGCAAACTATAAAGAAATAAGACCTCCTCCTTCTCGTTGGGGCTTCATCACAAATAACTCTGGCCTTTCTATTGCTCTTTCAATAATATCCGATACATCCAAACTCCACAATCCTGCAAAGCATTTACGCAGTTTGCCAATGTCATCTTTGTCTTCAAGGTACCTGCTTGCAGTTTTAACTCAAAAGTTAGGGACGAGATATCAACTGGTTAAGCAAACTCTGTACGGAAAAAAGTCCAAATTAATCAATGAGCTACTGCTCACTCACTAGGACAGAAACGGAAGGGGGGAAATCACTCCTTTGCTTCTTAACATGCATTATATATGATTTACTTGACATTCATTGAAAACAAATACACCCATCTTATACTTTTTGCTATGAAGTAAAATGTTGAGGATAACTCCATCCTACAACTTCCCTTTTCTAAGGCATTAACTCAACATTCCCAGCTTTACATGGGAAGTCTCCCATCATTATAATAAAATCTTCCTTTTGGTTACAATATCTGTGTACCGGTCATATGCATTCAATTATGAACACTAAAATCTTGATTGGAGAATGGGAATGGGAGTATAATTGGTTACCTCTCAAGAACATTGGGTTTTGTGAGTTCCTGTTGAATCTTCTTTGTGCCAGCCAAATGGTATGATATCGATGGGCATTTGATGGCAGAAGATTTTTCCATTAGTAGTCTAGCTCTCCATTCCTACAAATTGAGCAAGATAGACAAACATAAAAACTCAGCTTCTCCATAGAAGGTGGCCCTTTGTTATTCTTATCAGCCTAAACATTATGTGTAGTTATTTTGTTAGTTATATAATTTCACAGATTTTACCCCAAAAAAAGTATTAAATGATAATTGCAACTCCTAAGTCAAGCTAGTAAATTTAGTATATTTTGGCCACTATAGTCATGGTGTGATGGTGTCAGGTGGACTAAAGTTAAGCAGATGTTTCGAAGTTAGAATAGAACTGTTATCATGAGCAGCAGAAAACTGCAGTATAGTTGCTCACTGATTCTGAAGGATAGTCAAGTGGTGTATACCCAGCCCTGAAGTAAATGACTGCAATAGCTTGCCCATCCCTGTGCATGTCAGGACATTAGATTTTTCAACAGTCAGAATGTAATCATGTCTCAAATCCAGAGCGGGGAAGTCACTTTTCAATGTCAAAGGCTACATACACATAAAGTTTTCCATCAGGAAGTTCTGCCTCTTGATCAATTTGGGCCAATGTTTTCCGCACAGATGTAATATGATGTGTATTAAAAAGCTGAGGAAAATAACTCCCAGAAAAGTTTTTTTTTTTTAAAGGCTTTAAAAATAAAAATGTTTGGATGAATTTTTTAAATTTGTAATGAATGTGCATTGTTTTTTCTTTTTCCTTGCTAAAAAATGAATGCGCATTGTTGAACAAGGTTGATGCAGGAAGTTAGAGAAAACCACTAAGAAAAGGATATCTTTCTCTCAGGGCTAAAGAAAGCATATGCTGGTCATACATGTTCCGTTCTTCAGCCTGAACCACAAACATTATTACAGCCCTGCATAGATCCAATGGAAATTTCTCTTGCATAAATTATAAAACAGCATAAAAAGAAAGGTATCAGAAGAAGCAAACAAGGAAAATACCTGGGGTCATTATATTCACACCATGCTTTAGCCAGTGCTTCTGCAAACTGATTGCAAGCAGTATTGGTAGGAATTCTATCAGAATTTAGACCAAGCAATTCTCCATAGTGAGAAAGTATGTTTCTGAGGAAAAACCAACCAATATGATGATGCCTTCTCATAATAAATTCCCTTTACTTAAATAACAATACTTTATAACTTGTACGAACAGGCATTGGACATTATTAATTCATATCTGTGTATCATTTATGAAATCTTGAAATAGTTTTAGTTTGAAATCACCTTACAAATTTCTAATGTATCTCTTAATAAGAATTGAATCGTATTTACTATTTACCATGAGAATATCATATGTTTAACTTATAAGGACCTACAGCTGCATTAAAACAGAAAAAGAGAAAATCTCAAAAACATTATTAAAAGATTCTAAATTAGAAACCATACACGTACACTACTTACTTATGAAGCTCGGTCACAAGTCCACCAAGACCAGCAAACGAAGATGAAATGGTGTTCAGTTCAATTTGCAGAAGTGATTTGGACTGTTCATCGAGCATATAGTCTGAACGATGTAACCCCAAGCATATTTCCTAAGAAATTATTGCGAAAGGAAGGAGGGAAAATATTGATTATAACTCTGACTTACTGATGGAGAGGAATCTTCCTGCACCTTTATCCCATCTTTTTCTATATTAAAAGTAATGTTATCATAAACTCGATATTATGAGAAATACACAAATAATAAAATAATTCAGTTTCTTCCTCTCTTCAGCCCATACATGTTCCTATGACATAATATATAAAACGACTGTAATGGCATAACTAAAGAAAAAATAATAATCTCTAACAAAAGTCAAAGTATAACTGGCTTAAATTTGCAGACTAGTAATAAAAGTGATAAACTCATAATAATTTTTGTTCCAATGCACTGTTAATCGACACTCAACTCTTTTTATTTTAAATACAAAAATGCACTCACCTCTTTTTTGTTAAGCTCTAGCATCTTGGAATGAATATCTAAAAGTCTGGAGGTAAATTCATCCACTTTCTTGGTTCTGTGTGGTGGCAAACAGACAAATAATATCAGATGAAAAGGCATAAACAAAGAGAAGGTAGAGTAAAAAGACCATATTTTTTGGCAAGCTAGAGTGAAAAATATATGATGATGGACCAAATTGACAAGAAGTAAACATGGTAGAATTGAGCAAGGTAAACAGACAACAAGTGAACGTATATGCTCACAGACATCTAATGCAAATTGTTCTTCAGAATTTGAAAGGCAAAAAAAAAAAAAAAAACAAAAACAAAAACAAAAACAAAAAAAATGCAAGAATCAGTAAATATAGTAGTAAAACGCCCGTTGAAAGCAATCTCTCGGGCAGCAAAATCTTTAGTAGATCCCAAGACAAGCTGAACATGCAAATTGTAAAAGAATAATAACAGAGCACATAACATGTCTCTAAATAGGTAAGGAGGGATAAAAAGCATACCTGGACAGAGATTCCTGTAGAAATTCTCCATCTTGACTCACTCTGTCAACTAGTTCATTAAATATTGGGGCTAACTCACACGCTTGCTTCCAATGACTTTGGGGGAATGATGCAGGTAACAAGGTGAACGGCGCATGTACCAAACCCACGCCAGGAACGCTTCCTGATCTCTATAATTCTAAACGAGTTGACATCAAATTCAAGTTCTAACTAACAAGATGAGACTAGTAAACGGGGCAGCCAAATAAAGCATCCAACAAACGTGAAAAACTCTATTTTTCATATGAAAGTCAACAAGCCTCGCCCGTGAGCTATGATTCCTTATCAGAAAAACAATGCTTTCGATAGTATAGAATGCAAATTTTCACAATAAGATTATATATTCAGTGAACGTTCTGAAACATCTTGGTGTATCACTGGACAAAGTAGCAGAAAAATATGATCATTTAAGGAGACTAAGAAGTATTAAGAAGAGAGAAGTAAAGGCAAGAATGGAAACGGACCTCAACAGATTTGTCACCAGTAACAAGGCCATGAAGCGAGCTCCATACAAGAGCGTCATAAGCAATCTTGTGAAGTAACTGCTGACTAATAGCATGATACTGGGAAAGGGGAAGGGCGGCAGCTCCTTCAAGATCGCCACGCCTCAGAGGCAGAGTTGGTGGGAGTGAAGAAGAAGCCGATTGCTGAGACATGATCTTGATGGGTCTGCGAAAGCGAATAGGGAAGGGTATGAACGAACTGAGAGAAGAGGGTCGTTTTGAGTGTGATCTGCCGCGGAAAAATAGTAAGAATATGGAAATGGAGTGCGGGGAGTCCCTGGAGCCAAAGGTGGGCGTCAACCACTAGAAAGCAAATCGATATAAAATTTATTTCATATATTTATTTGTATATTGTAAAGTATAATTAAAAAATTATTTTTAAAATTTTTAATTATTATTTTAAATAAATACTAAACTGATAAGGACTGCAAATTATAAGGCATGGACCGCAGCCGCCTGTCACAATCCTGAAGACTCCGGATTGATCCAAAGAATTCCAGAGCATTCTAGACAACACCGGAGTACTCTAGAAGATACTGGAGCATCCTAGATATCTCTAGAACAATATGGGGAACGCTAGATAATTCTAGAGTATTCTAGGGATATCTCCTTCTTACCTATTCTAGAATTCTCTTTGTAAATATCTAGATATTATTTGTAGATATTCTCATAGAATATTCTAGAGGATGAATGTAAACCGTTAGATCGAATAGATCTCCACCGTCCATTAAGGAGGTGGGAAGGTTCTGGAACAAGGGGGAGGCCTATAAATACTCCTCACCCCCCCTCATTTGTAATCACCAAGTAGAATTTCCAAGTTCTCAAGTTCTCTCAAGAGTTTTCTCTTTTGTGCTCTTTTGTGTCTTCATCTCATTCTTTGCCTACAACTTGAGGGTTAGGCTGACTTAACATAAGATCAAGGGGTTGATCACGTTAAGGCCGGCACGGTACAAGGAAGTAAGGGAGTTCTGAGTCCGTGACAACGTGGTATCAGAGCCTGGTTCGAGGGAGCCGTTGGTTCGAGAACACATTCGTAGGCAAGGATGTCGGGCGTAACTTCAGGCATCACCAGTGAGGCTATGGTGCGTGTCGAAGAGAGAGGAAGGGAATCTCAACCTCCACACCAAGGTGGAAAGAAGGCAAGAAGCACTAGTAAGGTACGTACTGACGACTTTGCTATCTTGTCTGTCAAAATTGATGCCTTGGAGAAAGCAATGGAAGAGATGGTCAGTAAGGTTGAGAAAATTGAGGGTGACATGGGAACGCTAGAAAGTCACACTCTCAATGAACTTGGAGAGTTGAAAATGAGTGTAGACACTCTACAAAACTCTGAGGATCTACGTGAGGAAGGCATGAGATCCTTGGAGACAAGGGTGATGGATGCCATCACAATTATGCAGAACCAACTCAACTCTCTTCGGACTTCCTTGGAGGGCCAAGGAAGGGGTTCACTAGCGGTTGGAACTAGCGGACCAAGGGAAGTAAGGGTGGATCTTCCCAAACCAAAAGAGTTTAGGGGCGTACGAGATGCTAAGGAAGTTGAGAACTTCTTGTGGCAAATGGAACGCTATACCAAGACCTTGGGGCTGAGTGACGATGAGACCAAGGTACGTACTGCTGCTTACTTCCTCATCGATAATGCTATGCTCTGGTGGAGAAGAAAGCATGCAGATATGGAAAGAGGGCTATGTACAATAAACACTTAGGAGGAATTTAAGAAGGAGCTGAAGAAACAGTTCTACCCCGAGAATGTGGTCTATGAAGCTCGGAAGAAACTGAGGGAGCTCAAACATAAGACCACCATATCTGACTATGTACGGGATTTCACCTCTCTGACGCTTCAGATTCCCAGCCTGAGCGGTGAGGAGCTTCTCTTCAACTTCGTCGATGGCCTTCAAAACTGGGCTAAGCATGAGTTGCAGCGCCGAGGCGTGAAGGACATTGATGAAGCTATTGCCGTGGATGAGAGCTTGACTGAGTATCAAAAGGAGAAGGGTGAGACCTCTAAGCCTAAGTCTTCCAAACCTAATCACGGAAAAGGTGGGGGAGACAAAGGAAAAGGGCCAAGCAAAGGAGGTGACAACAAGTATTGGCAGAAGAATCAACCAGGGGGGCCAAAGAAGAATTTCAGTGGCCAGCTCAAGTGTTTTGTATGCCAAGGTCCTCACAGAATGAATGATTGCCCTAAGCTGGGTACCTTAGCTGCAATAGCGGAAAGAACCGAGGAGGAAGCCGGTGCAGAGATGGGGTCTCTTAGGCTTATCAATGCTATGAAGAAGAAACCCTTGCCCAAGAACATTAAGTGTGAGGGTTTAATGTATGTGGAAGGGAAGATGAAAGGGAAACCAGTCACTATAATGTGTGACACCGGGGCTACACATAACTTCATCACTCCTGAGGAGGCTAAGAGGATAGGTCTCCAGGTAACACCAGAAGGAGGGAGCTTGAAGGCAGTCAACTCACCTCCTAAACAACTTTGTGGCACAGCACAAGGGGTGGAGCTATGCCTAGGTGACTGGAGTGGTAAAGTGGATTTCTCTGTAGCTCCAATGGATGATTTTAAGGTGGTATTGGGATTGAAGTTCTTCAGACAGGTAAATGCCTATCCCATGCCTTACTATAATCTACTTTGCATTCTTGAAAAGCATGCTCCTTGCTTGGTACCTGCCAAGAGGATGGGTAACGGTCAGCATTTATCAGCCCTACAATTAGAGAAAGGGTTGAAGAGAGGTGAGGCAACATACCTAGCAACCTTGAAAGAGGTTGATCCGGGGGACAAGGTGACAGAGGAAGTCCCTACTATTATCAAGAATGTCTTGAGGGAAAATCAAGACGTGATGCCACCTGAGTTGCCCAAGAAACTACCGCCTCGGAGGGAGGTAGATCATAAGATCGAGCTGGAACCAGGAGCAAGGCCACCAGCCATGGGACCGTACCGTATGGCACCGCCTGAGTTGGAGGAACTCAGGAAGCAGTTAAAGGAGTTGATCGATGCAGGATTCATTCGACCTTCAAAAGCACCTTTTGGGGCTCCGGTGCTATTTCAGAAGAAACAGGATGGATCATTGCGCTTATGCATCGATTACCGGGCACTTAACAAGGTAACAATTAAAAACAAATATCCTATTCCTTTGATAGCTGACTTATTTGATCGGCTGGGCAAAGCCAAATATTTCTCTAAGTTGGATTTGAGGTAAGGGTATCATCAAGTTCGGATTGCCGAAGGAGATGAACCCAAGACCACATGTGTAACACGTTATGGGTCCTTTGAGTGGTTAGTCATGCCGTTTGGACTAACCAATGCACCAGCCACATTTTTCACTCTGATGAATAAGATCTTCCATCCATATCTGGATCGCTTTGTGGTGGTGTACTTGGATGATATTGTCATCTATAGCAACTCCTTGGAAGAACATGCTGATCATCTTCGCGTTGTGTTTAAGACATTACGCGAAAATGAGCTCTATGTTAAAGAAGAGAAGTGCTCTTTCGCCATAAAGGAAGTTCATTTCCTCGGACATGTCATCTCCCAAGGGATCCTTAAGATGGATGATAAGAAGGTGCAGGCCATCAAGGAATGGGATCCTCCTACTCGAGTGGCCGAGCTAAGATCATTCCTGGGCTTGGTGAACTACTATAGACGGTTCATCAAGAGCTACTCTGCGAGAGCCGCTCCTCTCACAGAGTTATTAAAGAAGAACAAAAGTTGGGCTTGGACGGAAGCATGCCAAGAAGCCTTTGAAGACTTGAAGGCAGCAGTAATGGAAGAGCCTGTGTTGGCACTCCCTGACTTCTCCAAGCCATTCGAGGTACACACTGATGCATCTGATTTTGCTATTGGAGGAGTCTTAATGCAGGAAAGGCATCCTATTGCCTTTGAAAGTCTCAAGCTGAATGAGACCGAGAGGCGGTATACGGTCCAAGAGAAGGAGATGACGGCCGTAGTTCATTGCTTGCGCACTTGGAGGCATTATCTACTCGGGGCAAAGTTTGTCATCAAGACAGATAACGTGGCAACTAGCTATTTCCAAACTCAGAAGAAGTTAACACCGAAACAGGCAAGATGGCAGGACTTCTTAGCTGAGTTTGACTATGTGCTAGAGTACAAGCCCGGATCTGCAAATGTTATTGCTGATGCTTTGAGCCGGAAGGCTGAGCTAGCAGCCCTAAGTCAAGTCGATGGGGACTTAATAGAGAAGATCAAAGAGGGTACGACCCAAGATTCTTTAGCCCAGCAATTGGTAGAACTTGCAAGAGAAGGCAAGACTAAGAGGTTCTGGGTTGAAGATGGGATTCTTTACACCCTGGGAAGGCGAATCTTTATTCCCAAGTGGGCCAACTTGAGGAAGGAACTAATCAAGGAGTGTCATGACTCAAAGTGGGTCGGACACCCAGGACAGAGGCGAACCTTGGCTTTGCTTGAAGTAGCCTACTACTGGCCCCATATGAGGGAAGATGTGGAACTTTATGTGAAGACTTGTCTTGTGTGCCAACAAGACAAGGTAGATAACCAACTACCTGGGGGATTATTGGAACCTTTGCCCATACCAAGCCAACCTTGGGAAAGCGTATCTCTAGATTTCATCTCTGCTTTACCCAAGTCAGAAGGGTTTGGTTCCATCATAGTGGTAGTGGATCGATTTTCTAAATATGCCACCTTCATACCAGCCCCAACCGACTGCACAGCAGAGGAGGCAGCTCGGATGTTCTTCAAGAATGTGGTAAAATATTGGGGCCTTCCGAGAACAAGCATTAGTGATCGTGATCCCCGGTTCACAGGGAAACTATGGACAAAGTTATTTAAGCTACTGAGGACAGAGTTACACTTCTCAACAAGCTTTCATCCTCAAACCGATGGGCAGACTGAACGGGTGAATGCCTTGTTGGAATGTTATCTAAGGCACTTTGTGAGTGCTAATCAGAAGGACTGGGCAAAGTTGCTCGATGTAGCTCAGTTCTCTTACAACTTGCAGAGGAGTGAGGCTACAAGCAAAAGTCCATTTGAGATAGTGATGGGACAACAGCCCCTCACGCCACATGCCCTTGCAATAACTTACAAGGGTAAGAGCCCTGGAGCCTTTCACATGGAAAAATCTTGGCAGGAGCGAGCAGATGAAACGAGATCGTTTCTTACTAAAGCTGCCAAGAGAATGAAGAAGTTTGCGGATAAGCGAAGGCGTGCAATTAATTTCCAAGAAGGGGACTTAGTGATGGTAAAGCTTCTTCCCCAACAATTTAAAGCCTTCAGGAAGGTGCACAAGGGTCTCATTCGAAAATATGAAGGCCCTTACAAAGTGACAAAGAGGGTAGGAAATGTTTCATACAAACTGGAACTTCCTGCCAACTTGAAGATTCATCATGTCTTCCACGTCAGTCTGCTGAAGCCATATCACGAGGACCAGGATGATCCTACTCGAGGGACATCGTCACGAGCACCCCCTGTGATGACGAAGTCTTATGATCGTCAAATTGAGAAGATACTTAATCACAGGATTGTACGAAGAAGAGGGGTACCTCAAAGTACCCAATACTTCATCAAGTGGAAGGGACTGCCAGAGAGTGAAGCAACATGGGAATCTCAAGAAGATCTTTGGCAGTTTGAAGAGGAACTCCACCACTATAAAGATGCCTTAGTGACGAGGGTGTCACTAAAATAGGTGGGGGAGAATGTCACAATCCAGAAGACTCCGGATTGATCCAAAGAATTCCAGAGCATTCTAGACAACACCGGAGTACTCTAGAAGATACTGAAGCATCCTAGATATCTCTAGAACAATATGGGGAACGCTAGATAATTCTAGAGTATTCTAGGGATATCTCCTTCTTACCTATTCTAGAATTCTCCTTGTAAATATCTAGATATTATTTGTAGATATTCTCATAGAATATTCTAGAGGATGAATGTAAACCGTTAGATCGAATAGATCTCCACCGTCCATTAAGGAGGTGGGAAGGTTCTGGAACAAGGGGGAGGCCTATAAATACTCCTCACCCCCCTCATTTGTAATCACCAAGTAGAATTTTCAAGTTCTCAAGTTCTCTCAAGAGTTTTCTCTCTTGTGCTCTTTTGTGTCTTCATCTCATTCTTTGCCTACAACTTGAGGGTTAGGCTGACTTAGCATAAGATCAAGGGGTTGATCACGCTAAGGCCGGCACGGTACAAGGAAGTAAGGGAGTTCCGAGTCCGTGACACGCCGCCATTGAAATAAACTACTACTTTTTTGTTTCTCTCTCTTACTCTCTCTTTTTTGCTTCTTTTCCTAATTTATTCACTCACTGGTCAAATGTGACGAGTAATTGTAATATCAGCAAAAAAGAGTGTGAATATAATTAAGAATTAAGGGTAAAGGTGCATCTTGATTTATTTTTGAAGGTGTATTTAACACCTTAAAATATTTAATAGTACAATTAATACCTTAAAAAAGGGTGTTTGTCATGGCTTTAGGGGTGCCTAATCACATGATTGGGACCTAAAAGGCCTTATGCAACCATGTTTTTGTTTTGTTTTGTTTGGGCTGTCTGGTAATTAATGAAAAGGACTTGTGGTCCTTGAATGGGCTTGTAGCATAAGCAGGAAGATGGGGCTTATTGCGATTGCATGAGAAGGCTTTTTTGACCGTTATGACCTATGCTTTTTCTCGTTCTCTTTTCCCTAGACCAGACCTAGCCTCTCTCTCTCTCTCTAGGCTACCTAAGCGTTAAAGCAACTTTTGTTCCTTCTCGATTATTATTTATGGAAAATTTTAAAAAAATATTATTTAAACTTCAAAATCTCAAATAGGTGATTTAACAATAAAATATTTTATCAATTGCATTATCATTCTTGTTAATCCCATTAACGACTTTGTCAACGGGATTTTGAATTTTAAAAGGTATTTTTTTTGAAATTTTCCCTATTATTTATTATTATAAAATCAAATTATGATATATTCAGTTGTTGATTTTCTGCTCGATTATTTGCTTTCCTTCAAAACTTCTCCTAAATCCTACTACCACCCTTCCATAAATCACAACCTTCTCGCCTAATTTCGAAAATTCATTTGAGTCTCTCTCTGTCTCATTCTCATTTTCTGTTCATATTTTGGTGCTCGAAAGCTGAGATTTATGGTTCAACTTATCGGTTTTGATTGATTTTTGTTGTTAACTAGTAAGTCACGTACGGAAGCAGGTATATCAAGGATTTGATAGTATAACGTTCAGCACAATGATTCGGCTGAAGGGAAGAAGAAGAAGAAAGGGATGAAGAAGTACGAGCTGATGAAGGATATAGGATCTGGAAATTTTGGGGTGGCTAGGCTTATGCGCAATAAAGAGACCAAGGAGCTCGTTGCTATGAAGTACATTGAACGAGGCCCCAAGGTGAATGCAATTTCTGAAGTTCTTTCTTGATATGTATAGCATTTTTTAGCTGAAAAGTGAAAACAATTGTCTCTGCGATTATTACTCTGCAATTCCTGAAGAATTTTCTGTGTGTCTATTTGTTTGTATAGTTTTCTTTTTCTTTTTTTGGCTACATGCAGTATTTCATATACACGTCTGTGTGTGTGGACCCCTAATCTATGTTTTCCAGATTGATGCAAATGTGTCCAGGGAAATTATTAACCATAGATCTCTTCGCCATCCTAATATAATTCGTTTCAAGGAGGTCTATACCCATGTGCTTTATGATTTATTAATCAATCATGTTATGCTTTGAGAGTGGTCATTGTCTAATATGGGTTTTCGTTGCCTTCACTTGAATTCCGTTCATTTCATACCTTAATTAATCTCACACCTTTCAAATGATTTTAATATATATTAGATAAATATTATTTGGTCGATGTTAATTATCCCATACCAATGGGGCATCTTGGTGCCTACAATGTGAGCATTATCACCTACCTGAATTTAGGCGTCAACTTACATTTGGAAATGCTAAAGAGACGTTCAATATCTACAATTCTATTTTGAGGTCAACTATTGAAAGGACTTTTAGAATATAGAAGAATATATTCGAAATATTGCAAATTTATGTAATATTGTTGGACATGTGATGAAATTAGTTATATAATATTGTTGGATCAGATTTATGTATCTTGGCACCATATTTTTTATCTTGCATTTTTTTCACTTCTTCATAATATTAAATATCTTCTTTTCCATACAATTACCACAAAAGCACTTATGCAATCACTAATCCAAACAAGATTTGATTTTCACAAAAGCACTTGTTTAATCACCAATCCAAATATAAATCATATTACACAATTTTACTTTTACCCAATCTTAAGTTTCCATAAGTGAAATTGCAAACAAGTCACTTTTCGCATCGCTATCCCAAACACACATTAAACTATTTTTGGATGTGCAATCATCATCCTAATATATTAAAAATAGAGCAATTACATCTCTTCACTAACAAAATACTAACTCTGTTTGCTGACACACTCGTTCCTTTCCTCTTTCATTGATCTTCAACATATTCATCCATTCTTTTAGTATTTAAGGGTACAATCTTACTCCTAATGTATTAAAAATGGGGCAATTGTATCCCTTCACTAAAAGAATATTAACTCAATATTTGAGGTTTAAGATCGATAAAAGAAGAAATGATTTCAGAGTCGTTTGGATTAGCTTATAAAAGCTCCATAAGTGCTTATAAATCGTGATTTGCGGAATACGAAGTAACTTTTACGATTTACGAGGTTACTTTTACGATCTACGAGGTAAATATGTGGTGGAGATTTAAGTAAATCGGGCTTATAAAATAAGCCCGATTGAAAACAGAGTTTCCAAACATGCTATTGTCAGCAAACAAAGTTATTATTCTATCAGTAAAGAGGTGTAATTACTCCATTTTTAATATATTAAGATACTGATTGCACCTACAAAAATAATCTAGGATGTTGATTACACCTTAAAAAAATAATTTAGAATACTGATTCCACCTTAAATACTTTAAAATACTAATTACACTAAAAAAAATATATATCAAGATGCTGATGGGGCTTTGATCCGTCATCTTTTCGCTCACTAGTTTATTGGAAGCAAGCTCAGGTCATAAAACATAACTGAGATCCATTAACATGAGGACTCGTAATTATCAATTCTTTCCGCGGAAAGGCATCGATTTTCTTGGGTGAAAAAAAAAAAAAACCAAGACTTTGCAAACGCGTTCTATTCGCTTTTTCTTTATCCTCTCGGTGAAATTCGAACAATAGAACGGGGTTTCCACTAATAAAAGAAACAACAGAGAGATGGAGATCAGAGGGAGGGAGATTCTTGCAAATTACTGCTGTACATTTTTTCAATGGAGAAACAGATTCGCATGAAATAAAAGTAAGAACTCTTTGATCGTAATGCCATGACTGACGACACTGACCTACGGCCTATTTCATAACATCGCGAAAGACACCAACATTACGAAATTGATTTCTCGTCCAGATTAGATTTGACTTTCAGAATTGGTCGCAGTGGCTTAATGTTTTCCTTTTCTTCTTGTTGCTGCTCTAGCGAATTCGACTTTTGGAAAGATTTGCTCCTCTTCTTCCTACTCTTTCTGTCGTTAATCTCCTCCACGTTGTCATTAATGCTAACTGTTTTCTTCGGAGCTTTCTCTGGAGGTACCATTTTTTCTTCTCCGTTCATGTTCATGCCTGGGCTGCTGTTCTCTTGGGCTTTCTGCTCCTTTGTCTCTGGCTTGAACACTACCTCTTCTTCTCTACTGGTCTGAACCTTGGTTGAGCCGAACTGCGTTGAACGCCCTAAGGTCACCGTCTTGAATGCTTGGGACGTCAAGGTTTTCATGATGAAACGATAGATCCTGTAACAGATGCCCAAAGATTGGACATGCGGTTCTCTTTGGTCCATCTGATGGGTTCAAATGAATCCGAAGATAAAGATGAGAGAAATGGGATATGGTATCTAAAGGGAAGGGAAAGATTTCAATAAATCTCGCCCTGGTGCCGAGATATAGAATATAAAGCTTGCAAGTCAGTGGATAGTTGAATCTCTTTGCAAGAGATTCATTGCTTTTCTTGGAAGGGACGTTATATTGTTTGCCCGTAAATTGTCTTCGTAAGTAGGGCATGCTAATCGTAAAGGTGGAGCGCAAGAATTCTCTTCTGCCTTGACCCAAGTTAATATGAATCGAGAGCAAGGACCAAAAAAACAAACTCCGCTGCAACTGACAGTTTTTTTGAAGGGCTATTCGGCTAAACAGATCCAAATCCAACTACTCGAAACTTATCCCTTACGATTTTATATACAGAATGATGGATAAAGAAGAAGAAAAAGTCTTTCATGTCTTTATTTAAATATGAAATGTGAATATAATTTTATAAATTAAAAAAAAAAAGATAGGAAAATATGATAATGTGTCAGAAATCAATCGAATAAAACGGATAAGCACACCCTCTCATGCTCGGATTATGCTTATTGCAAGCAGATATCCAAAATCAATGGTAATGAACGTATAGCAAATTACCAAACACCACCTATTATAAATAAGGATTTTGGATAACTTTTGCCCCTCAAATTTTTCGAAGAGCCTGTTTGGGACGACGTAATGTAGTTTTTTTGTGAAAAAAAGCAAAAAAAAATATGGTGGTGTCTAACTAGGGTGTTTGGATAACTTGGTTTTTTTTTTTTTTCGAAAAACAACTTTTGAGAAGAAGCTCAAAAGTCTGGCTTTTCCAATAAAAAAGTCACTTCTGCCACTACTAATCCAAACACAAATCACATTTATAATCTGACTTTGATCTTATTTAACTTTTTTTTATACATATCCTATTTGACTTTTATAAAAATCAGATTAAAAAAAAATCATTTCTGCCACCGGTAATCCAAACGGTCATAATTTCCAAATGTTCTTTTTTTCTTCCTTCCTTTCCCAAGTGTTTTTCCTTCTTTCATTTCATGGTTAGATTCCATGTAAAATAATAACATTCTAATACTTTTTGGGCAAAAAATGTGCAAATTTCAATTTTTTTCACAATTCCTTAATGAAAGAATACTCTAAAATTGCATGATTTTTTTTATTTAGAGTATTTAAAAAATATAAAACATTGAAAACTACACCATTTCTTCAATAATATATCATAAAATATCACTTATTTTTATGTAAAATCTGATAATGAAAATAAACACACAAAAAACTATTTAGGAGGTTGGGAAAGCTTGGCAGGCGGCAAAAGGATTAGAAGAGGGACGGTAGGCACCCCTAAATCGATAAACAACCAAGGAAACAAAACACTGCTTTGGGTAAATCTGACTGGATTGATCCTTCTGTGGTTTAATGTGAAATTACCTTTTCATCAAATAGTCAACGGTATCATTATATAAGACTTCCCTTCGGCCTTCCACCTGTTCCAAGGCTACTAGCGAATTCATTTCCCACAAGCTTTTATTGTCCGACGTTAAATTCCAGTTTCCCCCGAGAGAATATTGTACATGAAATGAATCATAACATTTTATACCCAAAGTAACTAATTTTACTCAACGAACAAAATTGGGGGAGGTTTACAACTATATTCGATTTTATTACTCGATTTCAGCGACAAAATAATGTAATAAATCAGAAGTTTTTTTTGAGTTGGCTAGAACTCCCGTCTATAGTACAAACTCGGCATCTTCCAAACAGAGAGCTAAGCCGATATACGTCCACACAAGCGCCAGTATGCTCCAGGGTGAAATAGAGACTTCTCAAATACCCAGATATCACGGACAAGAACCTGGAAAACATAGAAAGCAAGCGATTAATTGGAAGATGAGAAGCATGTTGTACGCAACTTTGATATGGCACGAAGTTCCTGTCTCACAAATTCCTCCGGTCCTTAATATAAAATATAGTTGAGGAGTTTATCTTACTCCTAAGACATAATTTTTATATTTGTCAATCTTTTCTTAACTTATCCTTTATTGCTGCTCTCTCAACATTAATCAAGAAGGAGAAGGAATGAAGGAAGATGATTAGGGTATTTTAAAGAACACATATCATATCAACTAATTTAACTAACTTCTTTAAGCTGATCAAATTAAATTAAATAAATATGTGTTATATTAAAGACCGGAGGGAGTATTAAAAGTGGAATTCTGCTTCAAATATTATGATTCACGGCAATGACACGGAGGAGGAAAAATCCGAAGAGTTCCCTTCCATCCAACAAATATGCAACTAAACAGAAGAATGAATTAACCATCTTTTCCCTTTTTGATTTAAAGCATTATTCTCATTGACAGAAATTAACAGGGGATGAATATCTGGTAACATCACAAGCAAGAAATTTTTAGAATACAGAAATATTACCTCCTTGTCTTTATTGCCAGCTACAACGGTGCCTTTTGAGTCATATGCTTCAAATTTCTACAAGGAATGTAACATAAATTTCATTGGTTTAAGTACCAGAAGTCTTACAAGTCATGAAACCAAGTGGTTTCTGGATTCTAAAATATAATCAAGGTTTGAGTGTGAGCGTAAAGCATACATGCTTAGCCAAAAATTCAAGAGTAAGCTGAATGAACAATTTATTGAGGTCATTTCGATCAACCCCGATCTGCAAGTGATAGAGTGTAAAAGTCATTAAATAAGGAAAAAAGGATTTTTTTTCCACTTTATTGAGATAAGAAAGCAATTTAACATCTTGTATAATCTACTCTTCTGCAGTGAAGCATCCTATTCTCTAGCTGGCACTATAAACACAAGAAAGAAAAAACTGTCATACAGGTTAATCCAAGGAGAAGAAAAGAAAAGGAGCTCTAACCAGACGAGCACGTAAAGTTCGGAGTTTAACAATTGGTTCGACCAATTCCCAATGCACCTTGGTCCATACAGTTTCTCTTTGTTTAATTTCATTCTTAAGCGCCTATTGATGAGAAAATCAAATATAAAATCTCATAAGTCAAGGTACATTCTCTTTAGAAATTACGTAACATAAAAGAGTCCCGTCATCAAAAGTAAATAATTTCACAAAAGGATTGCAGGCAAATGGCAGCTGACAGGAACTGTGGCATACAGAAAACATGTTCTCAGTAACCGCTTTCCTTAGTGAATTTTTGTCTCCATTAGCCATTAGTGAGTTTATCTGTGGAGAAAAATGGAGGGGGGGAAACATCATTGAACCGGAGAAAATAAAAACATAGAAATCACTAAGAGAACAGTCAGAATACACACACACACACACACATATGTAAAGATGTGTGCTACAAGGCAAAAGAAGGAAAACTATTATCAACTCATGATAATCAATTCACCTTGTTCTGCTTCATGATCTTTCTTTTCAATAATATTTCCTCCACATACCCAAAAATAGATTATAAAATATTTTCACGGTTTCCATTACTTAAGCTACTTACAGGAAATGAATAGAAGATTACAATGAAATGGCACCATGCCTTCAAATTTTGTAATAATTGCTAAGACTTAAGAACAAAATGGCTACTAACCTCCTTGTACATAGTGACGGCCTCATTGTAAAATTGCTTTTTTGAGTATCCAGATTTTCTCAACTTGGCTATAGCATAGGCACTTTTGAGCTGCCGAAGAAAAGGAAGTAATTTTATATAAGCTTTAAAAGTAAATTTAGCCTGCATTAAGAAAGACAAAAGGGCCTAGGGCTCAATATCTTCAAAGGTAACTTTAGTACTTTATCAGAAAAGAAGAAAGCAATGATCTGCATATTTCTTTGAAGTAAAAGCAAAACTGAAGAAGGAATTTGAATAAAAACTTGGATTGACAGACATATTTATAGCATTAAGCTAACATTTGTAAAAGTGAAAAACAAAAAAGCTTGGAAATTTAAGATAGTTGGCATGCAACAGCACCTCCAAAATTATATCATCTTTGGTTCTTCTCCAGCCACTTCCTGTGAACCATCTGATTCATGAAATGTCAAAAGTGTAAATGCTACGTAATAATAAGGGAAATAAACAATGCAAACTATACTAGAGTAGGAAGTCGTCATCATGAGGTGAAAGAAAAACTAGTTTCTCATTAAACTGATGAGATTGTATGTTAGATGTTGACTAAAAGTGGGGGAAACAATTGCTATCCTGAAATTTAATTGCAATGTACAAAGCTTCTTCAGTTATAAAGGCTTCGCGCAAGTTTTGACAACAGCTCATTCAAGGGAAAACCAATAAAAAATTGAACCAATGAGGCCTAACCTCTGCAAAAATGAGATTGGTTCACGAGGTGCATATGGGTCATAAACAAATCCAGGACTAGACATGGAAACTTTAAGTGCTCCCTGCATCAAAGATATATTGCCCAACCATCAAAATTATTAGTAATTTGAAAAGGAGACTAAACACAGCTACAACAGATCTTTTGTTATTTATTAAAAGTACCGGGAAAGCAAGACTATTCGACACACAGATAATTTCCAAGAGTTAAATAAAGGAACTGCATAAACTCAATATAATCCCTTGGTCATTTATTTTAGAGAAGGCATGTACAGCATGAGTGCCTACATAAGGCGTATCAAGGTCAAAATTGTTAAAAAGCTTCCTGCGCAACTTACCAAAGTAGATTATCATTAGCTACACATACCATTAAAATTGTCAAGAACGAGTGAATGCTCAAACAACCTTCTTGGTATGTCTCAACAATGAGTGAATGCTCAAACAACCTTCTTGGCATGTCTCAACAATGAATCATATGCTACCTTTCTTACATTCATGTTTCAAACGATCATTTGGAATGGGAATATAGTGCACATAGTTCAATTTGCAGTTAAGGTTGTAAAGAAATGGGGATAATTACACACACTGCATTCTGCAATCATAGGCAGGATGCCATTGCGTAGAGGACAAATTTGGCCAGCCTCACTCATTCTGGGCTAATAAGTCCTTCATCGACTGCAGAACAAGATGGGATGAAGGCACAAACCACCCTCTATTACATACATAGAAATAATTATACATATATGCATATAAAATTAAAAATGATAAGGATGCACATCCATTCATTCCCCAGTAGTGGAGATAGGAATATAATCCTCATTCCAGTGAACTAAATGTACTCTAAGAGCAAAAATAAGTAGAGTCTCAATTCCAACAGAAGGACCAGCGGAACTCCCAAGTGAAAAGTTCCCAATTCCTTTCCAGCAGAGCTTCCACAAATTCAATCAATCCAATAATTAAGTGGTATATAAATACAAAAAAAGCACAAAATGCTTCTTCATTATGAAAAGAAGATGAACAGTAATAAGAGATCGCACCATTTTTCGTGCTTGTGCAGGGGCATTAGCTTGTGTAGTTGCCAACCTCCTCTCATTCATAGAGATGGTCAGCTCAGCAGCCTAAGAAAGTAACTAGAAAATTAGGAAGCCAGTGGAGTTTTTCTTTTCTTTTTAATGTGATCAGGAACTGGAGTAGTCAGTGACTTTGGTGTATTACCATGGCAGACCGGGCTGTCATAGTCTTACCACTAGTCCAGTGGAAGGCATTGTGGCCATTATACGCGTTAGGATAGAAGCTCTTGATATTGAAACTACATTTAAGACCTGATCAAGCAGAAATCACTTGAATTTTAAAAAATCTGAAGGCATTAGAGATACAGAGAAGTATAAAATTGAAAACAGACCGCAAGTTTCAGGTGAATTGAGAAGGAAAGCAACCATCGTAAAATTATTTCAAAACAGATTACCATTTGATGCACCACTGGCATAGTTTCTGTAGCTTCGAATCCTGGAGTAAAAGGATACACTATCGTCTTAGTGAGTAAAATTTTCAGAACGTCGTTCAATCTATGAGTATCAAATGAGGCCTTCGGTTTGGTAGTTAACTAAGCATAAAAGTAAGTCCAGCACATGACTAGTTGCAAACAAAGTTGGAAAGAATATAGATTCAAAGACATGAAGAACTTCCTTGTTCGACATTTTAACAGGAATCAATCACCACAGACAATAACTGTTACTCACGGGTGAGACGATTCTCGAAGCCCAGATACATGGTGCAGCGCCCGAATTAACTGTAAGCGTCTAGAGGCCATCTTCAATTCAAAAACAATGAGTCGTTCTCGTTCTAAACCCGCTTCTCAGATCATGAATTCGTCCGAGTTTCTAGTTTCTGGAAGGCTTTTGGAGGGTTTAAGGTGGGGGGCGGTCCGGGTGGAAATCTGGGCCGTCTAATAAAATTCGATGGCTTAGATTTAATTTGATTTTTATGTTTTAAATTTTTTAAAATAAATACAGAATAAAATAATTTCATAACCGATGTTCTTTTAAAAAAATTAAGTGGTCAGTTAAAAAAAATTAGGAATTAAATAACATATATTTATGCACTTAGATTTTAGACAAAATAAGTCTTATTTTTAAAATGGACATCTAATACTTATCATTTGAATTAATGCCAAGTATAAATCCGATATTTAATACTTTTTGTGCAATCTGTTTTCTTATACTACGATCATATTATCATTGATGACTCGTACACTTGTTTCTCAAAGAGTCAAACACAGACGTGACTCGTCCCTTCAGAACCATTTAAATTGCGTAAACATATGTCATTAGAATTTAGAAGATGCACTTGAATACTTAACAGCATTCAATTTTGAGTGAACTAAAATAAGACGGATAAGTTTTCAACTTTGGAAATTTCCTCCCACCATTTCCCATAATTTGTTTGCATTGTTTGTCCATGATGGTTGGATCTGGAAGTAATTCAATGAGGCTGTTGGAGTATGTTTGAAGAGAGTGAAAGTCTTTATTCTTTATGGTCAATCCTCATTTCATCATTAACAAGTTTTGGAAGAGAAAAATTAGAGACAAAGGTCCTCTGAGTTTTCAACAAATGGCTATAAGGACCGTAAAACACTTGGCCATCAACTTGAATGTAGAGGTGGGAATCAGGATCGGCCTTTGATAGGCTAGGGCCTAAAAAGGTCGGTCCTATAAGACCTGAGAAAAGAAAATTTGTTGTTTTTCAAAACCCGGCCCGAGAGCATTAGGACCAGAAGCAATTTTTATAAGATTTAACTATACGTTTATATGCCTCATACAATAAATAAATACAGTTACTAATTTATAATCAAAGGTAAAAAAAATATTGTCAACAAGTAACTCATAGTCTCATACAAAGCATAAGAAGGCAAAAAACTAAATACTTTAAGCAACATAATTATGACGACTATCGTTTTCATCTTCTTCGCTACTATTATCAATTTCAAGGAATTTTTATTCTACTTCACTTTAAATAGTAAACTCTGTTTAAGGGGTAAAAATATCAAGAATTAGTAAATTATCATCATATGTAAATTTAGCAATTTTAAGGTTATTAGGGAGGAGTCAACAAGGGCACAGGTAGGAGGGATAGATGTAGGAATCAGGGCCGACTCGGCCTTACAGGACCTGCCCTTGACGGGCCAGGGCTTAAAAGGGTTAGCCCTACAGGGTCCGGGGAAAGAAAAATTGTTGTTTTTCAAAGCTCGGCCCGAGAGCATCAGGGCCAGCTCGAAGGGCCAGAAGTCATTTTCACAAGATTTAACTATACGTTTACACACCTCATGCAATAAAATAAAGGGTTAATGTGCAGATTTAGCAAAGAACTATTTCTCAAAATGCACCAAACACAACTAACTATTTTAGGGTGCAAAAGTAGACATTATGAATTTTTTTCGGAGCAAAAATAGCAATTTTGTTATCTATTTTGGGGTGCAAAAATTGTTATTTTTGCTCCAAAAAAATTTCATAATGTCTACTTTTGCACCCTAAAATAGTTAGTTGTGTTGGGTGAACTTTGAGAAATAATTCATTGCTATTTTTGCACCTTAACCCTAAAATAAATACAGTTACTAATTCATAATCAAATGTAAAAAATATTGTGTACGAGTAATTCATAATCTCATACAAAGCATAAGAAGGAAAAAAGCTAAACACTCTAAGCAACATGATTATGACAACTATTGTTTTCATCTTCTTCGCTACTATCATCAATTTCAAGGAATTTTGATTGTACTTCACTTTAAGTAGTAGACTCTGCTTAAAGGGTAAAAATATCAAGAATTAGTAAATTATCATCATATGTAAATTTAGCAATTTTAAGGTTCTTAGGGAGGAGTCAGTAAGGGCATGAGTAGGAGGGGCAGTGAAATTAAAACAAAAATAAAGCTAAAAGGCCTAATGGGCCGGCCCTACAGGGCCTTCGGCCCTCTAGGGCTGGCCCTTTTAGGCCCGATTTCCTAGCTCTACTTGTATGAAAACATTATGTGGATTATGGAAACATCCCATACTTTATGCACTGTATAATAAATCCTCAACTGACAAGACAACGAAAAAGGAAACCAAATCCTCCTAGTTTTTTTTTTGGAAAATCACCTCTAGGTTCTAAAGGAACAAAAAAATATCAATCAAGTCCCAATAGAGATTCTCAAATCAGAAAAGTCCCTATGAACTTTTCTGTGATTAATTGTCATTGTGAAAAGACGATATTGCCCTTAGAGTTTAAATCAGAGTGTGTTCAATTTTTTGCAAATGAATCAGTCATATTTTCAGCAGTATGAGTTATTTATTCACAAGTTTAGAATTTTACAATCAAGGTCTGGCACAACTGCTTATTCGGTTTGTCACAACTTCTTATGCCTTGTTTTACAAGTTCATCAACTATATTTATCACTGAATTGTAATTCTTTGAGGAATTTAAAAATTATACAAGTTCATACTTTCACATCTAGTAATTAGAATTTTAACATGATGTTGTACTTATTTTGGCAAGTCCATGAGTCATTTTGCGAATTATCTTTTCATTCATAGAGTGTGTTTGAAATTTCACAACTCCCAACGGTTACAAATACTTATCAGAGGTTTAACATTTACATCAATAATTTTAACAACTTTATCAGCCATTTTCACAACTCTATTTTCCCTTATAGAGTGCATTTCAAATTTCACAAGTCGTAACGGTCATAACTGCTTATGAGAACTTTAACATATGAATCAGTCATTTTAATAATTTCATTAGCCATTTTTACAACAACATTAGTTATTCCCCTAGCGTCTGGCATAAAGGCTGGTCTGGTATTAACAATTTGTTCAGCATTTTTTAACAAGTGAATTAGTTATATTTACAACTGTAAGAGTTATTCCTGGAGGAGTGTAGAACTTGACAACTCCCATGTCACAACATCTGATTTCGTTTTAACAACTTGTTCTACATTTTTTAACAAGTGAATTCGTCATATTTACAGCAGCATGAGTTATTCTCGTAGGGTCTATCACTATAACTTATTTGGATATTAACAACATGTTGTGCATATTTTGATAAGTTATTAAGTCATATTTACAACGGAATTGTAATTCCCGGAGGAGTTTAGAAATTTCATAAGTCCCAACTGTTACAAAAGCTTTTCAGCATTTTAGCACCTTCTTGTGCCTTTTTTTTTTTACAAGTCATTGTGCCAATTTTGACAATAACCGACGCCTGCTTTTACAATTCCTAATGCATTTTTCACAATTACATGAGTTATGTTCACAATTTGATTTTCCTCCCTGTAAGAGTTTACAAATTTCACATCCCATCTGTCAATATAACATATCAAGAATTAACAACTACAACAACAATATTTACAACTACAATTGCACGTATTAACAATACTTTTTTATTATCATATTAGCTTTTTCTCACCAAACAAACCATCATCACATTCAACCATTCCCATTTAAAATAGAACACCCCCTCTGTAATCTTGCCCAATAACAGAACAATCCATCTATTACATTGTCAAATAGAGCATATGTTTTGTAATAACAACTACAACAACAATATTAACAATTACAACTGTACGTATTAACAACAATTTTTTAATATCATATCAACGTTTTCTCAGTAAATAAACTCCCATCACATTCAACTATTCCCACTAAAAACAGAGCACTCCCTCTGTAACTAACCCCAAAAACAGAGCAAAATAAAATTCTCGCAACCCAATTATGGTAAAACCCCAACTTCAATGGTCAAGATAATATTTTTAGCAAAATCTTAACATTACTTATTTACCTCCTAGCACATAATCCATTATTGATTCCAATCTCCAACCTTTCAACAACCCCTCAATTTCAATGCACCTAATATACAGACTGGAAAAAAAAAATTCGAGTTCAATGTTCAACCTTTGTAACAGTAAATGAATACTGAAAGTTTAACCTTGGGCCAGGATGTGATCACTAAACTTAATCCTTTCAACGTTGCTACAGACACAACCGTGACATTCCTCAGTTTTCTCTTTCTGTGCGTTTTCTTTTTCCTGTGCGCTTTTCATATTTTGTTCCTTGAGGACATGATCGTCTTTTCACATAAGGAATTAATAACACAAAAGTCCCTAAAGACTTTTTTAATTTAACAATGTCCATTAAGACTTTAGTATTATTTTTTTGGTCCCTTGAAACCTTAGAGTGATTTTCCCTTTTTCTTTTCTAGTTGTCCACTCATATAATCTAAAAGGTTGGAGCGCCACACCACCGAGCTCTTAAAAATGAATCTTCCCTCCATGGAAATCACGCGCTGCATCTTCATCCTTCCGTGTTCTTTCTCTCCTCTCCTGACTCCCAAATAAGTTAGAGAGCTGAATTTTACCATAATTCACATTCTCAACCTCAAGAAATCCGAAGATTATAGTCCAACGTTAATCATATAACATGAAAAGCATCCTGTTCGTTAGTGACAATCAAAGAAAAGTCTTCATCGCCTCTCATCATTCAACTCTTCAATATTGTCAAAAGCTCTTTCGTGTCCCATCTTCTCTCCACATTTTCCTCACAACAGCTTAGCCCAACTCTAGAAAGCTTCAGCAATTTGCTCCTACTATTATCGATCCTTCCATTTCAACATCAAACATCTCACTTGTACGTTTCTCAATGATCATTTTGTTCACCCAACTTGTTATGTCTAAAACAGTGTTGTGCTTGTGAGTCAGATAGTCCATCAAGAATTTTCATATAAAAATCTCTACAATCAAGACGCCAAAACTCCATACACCAGTCCTTTTCGTGATCCCGCCGAGTTGTGCATACTGCTTGTATGGCATCATGATCTAGATTGATGATATCAATGAGAGCGTAACTTGTGAGTAAAAGCTCGTTTGATGAAATTTAAGAACGTAACGTACAATAAAATAATCTTGTTACCCTGACTTAGTGGCTCCCCCCCCCCCCCAAAAAAAAAAGAAGAAAGAAAACATCCATAGCGTCGGGACGCTTCTACTGCTCCTCAACTGGGGAAATCTTGCTTTTTATTAGAGGCCCACATCGTCTGTAGCTGGGCTCATCCCTGGTCCAATTCATAATTTTCTTCCGTTTGCAACCCAATCTCCGGCCCACGGAAAGAAGACAAAGCGCTTTTCGTATGATATGTTTATTCAGTACTTGTTTGGTAGAGTGATTTTGAATCGGGTTTATTATATAAGCCTGATTCACATAAATCGAGACAAATCTCCTCCACATATTTATTTCGTAGATCGTGAAAGTACTTTGTAGACCGTAAAAGCATATCGTAGACCGTAAAAGTTACCTCATAGACTGTAAAAATTACTTCATATTCCATAAATTACAATTCATAAACACTTATAAAACCGCTATTCCAAACAAGTATCAGTTCCCGCCATTGCAGCCCTCGCGTCGCAATTCGCAATTCCTAAGCTTCCGTCATTATCTTCTCCAACTTGCATAAACTTCCTGAGAAATCAGACATTCGAAGCCAGTGGAAAATCGACGAAGATCGCTATTAATAGACATATGCTCCGTATTTTATTCGAGATATCATATTATCATTCACCGGCAGCTTAACCGTGAATCAAGAATTTCAGTAAGAACACTATTTACAGCTAAGCAGAATGTCAAACATTACTGTTTGTGCACGCTTCAGACCTTTGTCCTCGAAGGAGGAACGAATTGACGATAGTTCTGTCTGCATTCGACGTATAGACACCGAAACTTTTGTTTTCAAGGTTTTAATACGCCAGACTAAGCACACATTTCGTCTCTTTTTTTCCATTATGATTATGAAATTGACCATTCAAATATTGAGTGCATTGCGTTGTGGATTTGAAATGATTTTGATTAGGACGAGAAGGAAGAGGATTTCACGCTTAGCTTTGACAGAGTGTTCTATGAGAAATCAGAGCAGGCTGATGTCTACGAATTCCTAGCTCTTCCCATAGTTCGAGGTACACATGTTTTCAATCTAAATACCTAAACTCTTCCTTGATTTCAGTTTCTTTCCATTAAGTTGTATATAAGAAACTCATATCGGCCAAATACGGCATCAACTTTTTTCCATGGTTGGAATCAGAGGAGGGAATTACTCCATTTACACCACCGAGGAAGAACTAGCTTCCTGGGACCTCACACGATCCCCTACTAGAAGATCATATAGAGACGAGGCGTGCCATTGGCCTGCACACCTTATAGCCTCTCTTTGTGCCTTCGACGCAGAAACCTTTGAATCGCTTGTCACCAATTCCTTAATCTTCAAAGCTAAATCAACATAAGAATGATTTAGGCTCCACTCGTGCAGAATTATAATTAAGGCTTCTACAGAATCACTATACAACGCTATTTTCTTTAGTCCTTCATTCCAGCAGAACTCTCTCTCTCTCTCTCTCTCTAAACTTTCATATCAATATCACTGGGCTACAAGGCCATTAGCCATTCCGGCAGATCTTTAATCCCCAAAAAATAGCCCAAAATATCAACTTCAGTTAGAATTTTATCTCGTTCGGTTTTCTCGTTTACATCTATCTTCAAAATTGAGGGCAGAATGGTTCTTAAAAATAGAGTATGAGTGAATGGCAATGGCACAGACCTTAGCTATAGTCTCACAGAGATTGAGTTTCCCACACTGACAGATTTGAATGCAAATAAAAGTGAATGAAGAAGGTACATCATGTGAGTGATAAAGAAAAAAGTGTGGATAAATACAATTATGAGATGTGAATCCTGTGTATATGGCTACATTTCCTTACGAGTTTGACCTATTTGTGTTGCTATTTTTTCCCGAGGATATAATATAATGCCGTTTGATTTTATGTGTTCTCCATCTACGAATCAGATGCCGTTAATGCTATTAATGGGACAATTATCACTTATGGTCAGGTAAGATGTCATTACACAGCTAATATTTTCAGTACGTACCAGTCTCCTAGTATCACAGACAATTACTAAATATGCTTGAATGACGTGCATGTACATATCTAATTAGTTCTTCCGCACTATAATGGAATTCTAGTCCATGCCAAAACATGAGAAAAGATATGTTGTACTACAAGACAAGAAAACACGCAAAGTATTAATTGCGTTTGACCTTTTGTTGCATTCCTACTAGCGATACGAAGAGTTCAAGGATATCCCTCAAATCTCTATAGGGATTAATTTTTTATACTTAACCATTGGTCTAAAAGGTCGTCTATAGTTTTCCATCAGGAAAGACTGCTATTTTTAGCTGAGTGTTTTTCTTTGAAAAAATTCTATCAGCTCAATTTATGAATGCAGTTTTTAATTAACTCTAATCGGGAATTTGTTTTCTGCAATCAATGACAGACTGGGGCTGGGAAGACATACAGCATGGAGGTGAGGTATTTTCACTTTAGTTGTCCTCGTAAGGATTTTATAGAACATAAAAGTCAGCAATACCAAGTTAGTACGACTTTTCTGAAGCAGGGACCTGGCATATTAGAAGGCGACGAACCGAAGAAGGGGCTGCTTCCTAGAGTTGTGGTTGGACTTTTTGATACCCTAAATCGTTCAGATGGAGAAGACATAAAGTATTCAATTAAGCTGTCAATGGTACTAAGACCCTACAGTAAATGAAATAACATTTGTTTAAACTTTGTAATTTTTCTGATTTTTTTTTGGGGGCTTGTCCAGGCTGAAATCTACATGGAGAAAGTAAGGTAAGCACTGTAAAAGCAATTATTTTTCTCATGGCCATCGTGTATTGCGGTGGTGTCTGATTGGAAATTTTATTTGCATTGGTGTTTTAATAGCCGATCGTTTTAGTTTCAGAATAACTCTTTCTGCTCTTATATGTAGGGACCTATTCAATTTATCAAATGACAATATACAGATTAAAGAGAGCAAAACACAAGGAATAATATTACCTGGTGTAGCAGAGGTGAGCAATTTTAGCGGGAATTATGTATTCGCTAATTTGCTCTTTTTATTTTTCTCTGGTTCAAAAGCTACTTGCCTTTCTACAATTAGACATGTGTCCTAGCTGGCTTGCTCCTAATAAATAAGACGTAGATATAACAACTTCTGTTAGCACAGTGCTATGTAGCTAAATTAAATTCCGACAATATGAGATGAATCATAGAAAGTAAATTGAAGTCATTAGTTCTTTTTAATAAGAAATATAGTTATTTTTCTCACATGTGCACAAACTTAGAGGAAAATCCTATTGTTAATTATCATCCACTAACAGTCTTAGTCGTGGTTACGTCTTAGATTACATAATGTTCTCCCTCTCTCTATTTTTTTGCCAGAACTAGAACACGCTTCATCTTATATAAAGTTAGACACATTTTGAAACAAATAAGTTTTACATGATAATTGATTAAAACATTCCGTACATATTTTATGAATATGTCTAACATTGAGTTTACATGATATATTTGATTCAAATAAGACAAATATTTATTTTATTACAATTGAGAAAACCTTGATAGTGTATAGTGCTAACAATAGTTTCATTTCCCCCCACTTCAGAAAACTGTACAGAATCCTGCCGAAGCATTACTAAGCCTATCTGTAAGTAAATAACAGCTTTAGAAGCCATTTACAGTTTGAGACAAAGTGCATTGACCTCTAATTCTGCAGAGGGGGATAGCTAACCGAGCAGTTGGAGAGACCCGTATCCTCCTTTTAATTTTTGGTCAATCGTTTTCGTTTTACGATCAAACAATGCATATATAGGGGAATATTACCTGCTTTCTTCAATCATCCTAAACTTGAAAAACATAGAAATGAACATGGCTAGCAGCAGAAGCCATTGTGTTTATATATTCACAATCCTGCAAGAATATACTAAACATAAAAGGTCGAAGTCTGGAAAAGTAATTCTTGTAGACTTGGCGGGGTCTGAAAAAGTGGAGAAAACAGGAGCTGAGGGCAGAGTTCTAGAAGAAGCGAAGTCCATAAATAAATCCCTTTCTGCTCTTGGGAATGTAATAAATGCTCTCACTTGTGGTTTGCCAGGAAAAGCAAACCACATCCCTTATCGTGATTCCAAGCTCACTCGAATTCTTCAGGATGCGCTTGTTAGTTTCTCTCCCTCGGATTGATCAGATCGTACCCCTTTTTTATATATGATTAAAGATATGTTGTCACTTGTTCACAGGGAGGGAATTCTAGGACTGCATTACTCTGTTGTTGCTCCCCCAGTTCTCTAAATGCATCCGAGACCCTATCTACTCTTCGATTTGGTGCAAGGTATGCTATCTATGAATAGATATATCTAAGCACGGTCTCACGGTGATTGAAAATATAGATATTCACAGGGTTGAATGGAATAACACAGCTAGCTTGTTTAGCAATGAACAAAGTCCAGCTGATTTTACTGACATAACATGGGTAGCAACTCTAAATGTAAAAAATGAGATCGAACTTTTTAAGTAGTTTTTTTTCAGATCAAGGGAAGATAGTTGGCAAGTCAGGGAGGGGAGATTCTACTAATGATCCTTATCTCATTGTGGGACATGGTGTTGGGAGCAGGGCGAAACATGTAAAAACCTTCCCGCGTTTCGATTGCAATGAAGAAAAGTGCACCAAAGATTACTGTGCCTCCCTTCCACTTGTTGATGAGTCGTGCGCTAGGATTCTGAGCAAGGTGAGAACACTGTAACTGATTTCCTAGTACCTCATTGTGATCTGAATTCGTAAATCTCTCTTGATACAGTTGAGGGAAAGAATGAATGTTGATGACGTGAAGTTACTGGAGGAATTATTCATACTGGAGGGCATTGTATTTGATCCTGAATCAGTTGAAGAATTGGAGTCAGATTATGAAGATCTTACTTTACAGACTATATCCTCACTGCAGGCAGCCTTGGAACAATGTATGTCTACTGTTGACGAGGTACAAGGAAAAAAGTGCCGAAAGCTTTCTCTTTTTCGAAAAGTTTCTCTGATCATTGCATTCAATTTAAACTTTAGCGTCCTTTCAGAATCTTGTACATAGAAACCAGTGTGTAAGCTAAAAGATTTTCGGCGTATGTAGGTATGACTTGCATTTTGTTGCTCACTCAAGTGTTGATTTTGAAATTTTACAGCTTAAAAAGGAGAATAGCATTCTCAAGGCGAAACTTGATGGTACCACCAAGTCTGATACCTGCAAGGAAGTAAAAAATTCTGTGTTTACAAATATGATTTCAGGCATCCTGACCTTTTTCAATAGCTGGTTGGTTCACACTGCCCCTCCAAGTTGCTGACATTAATCATGTGTTTGTTAGTTGGCCAGACCAGGAAAAACAAAATCCTTAGTATTGTTGACTTGTGAATAATATCAATATTTGACTGACGAGATAGATAGAGTTGCAATGGATATCAATATTACCATGTCAATATCACTGTTTGACTTGTGCTGTTACTTAACAAGGGTTGTCCAAATAATGCTTGATGGCCATTGGCCAGTCCAATTCCTGAAGCGGACGCAATCATGCGCTTGGCTTCGTGTGAAAAAATTCGATACGGGGTGGTAAATTACGGCATAACGTCCGTATGACTTTTATTTTATTTTAATATGAATGATTTGGTTGTCCTCCGAATATCTTTACCCATAGCCATAAGATCGTGATGATTTCTTGATCGTCAGTTCGTTACATGTCGCTGGCTTAAAATATAAAACATAATTTTTATATTTATCAATCTTTTTCTATTTTACCCATATTGATGATTTCTTAATAATAACCAAAGAGTAAAAGAAATGGGAGAATTAAAGAAAATGACAGGAGTGTTTTAAAAAATACATTTCATATTAATTAACTTAACTAATTTTTTTAATTTAGTCAAATTAGATAAATATTTTTTATATTAAAAATTGGAGTAGATCAATAGTTTTACCAGAAGCCCAAATAAAACGTTGAAAGCATAAAAGCTCACTCATTTCAATGCGTAAGGCGGGAAATTTGGACTTCTTTAATCTATCTGTCTTTTCATCATTAGTGAAAAAAGGGTTTAATTCCCCATTGAGCATTCCATATCGACTTAGTATTCTAAACTATAAAGTCTTCATCACAATCTGTTGTGGTTTATGTGTAAACCTTGAGCATATTGCAAATGACCCAAGCCCTTGACCACTGGACACATCTTGTGATTTATTCGATCATACATATTCTGGCAGTTGAAATAATGCATGCTACTTTCCCGTTACAAGTCAAAAGTATGATATTATTCTCAAGCCTTCTCACGCTCAATTGTAAGTACGCTTGATTTTAAGAGTGAGAATTTGAAAGATATCTAATGTACATGACTATTTTCTTATTTTTTGGATACATAAGCATAGTATTGTGCCATGGGAACAACAAAGGCAATGACTAACAAGCCTCCAACCACAAGAGAGAACTGTCCCCGTTTCTCTTCTGTCTCTTCTCTGGATTTGAAGTTAGACTCTCGTTTGTTGTCTTTGAATGTTGGCCCACCAGGATCTGGAAGCCCATCAATGGCTGCAACTAGCCGTTTGGCCGTACTATAAATAGCTTCATTGTACCTCTCATCTGTGGCCAACACTGCATATATAAACCAGATTATCTTGATCAGGTTGTTGCTTGTTCCTAACCCTTGAAAACCAAAAAAATATTCAAGCCGCTCTCTGATAATGCAGCTTTCAAACAAAATCAAGATTGACGATTTTTTATGCCAACAATGAGGAATCATTATGGAATTTTCACGGAAAAGAATAATCTGTGTCAATTCCAATAACAGGAGTCAACTACTCATGATGTCCATTCAAATAGAGCGCTTTTTAAATCTTTGGGGAAACTTGGTAAAATGAATGAGGATGCATAATTTAAACAGAAACATAGAGAGGTGCAAACTCTTGAGCTGATTAAAAAACCTTGTAGGTATAAACATCCAACAGTTCACCCTTCCCACTAAACTGAGTCAAGATAATGCAAGTCCACATCAGCTCTGAAAGGGTCTTCCAATCAAAATCTGCGACCACCTTTTATTGAGCACAAAGTATGTCATAGATATTATATAGTCTGGATTCGTTATTTTATCTTTTGAGCCACAAACTGGATCCCAAAACATACAGCAAGACAGGTAGATATGTTTATGAATAATAATCACATATCAGAGGTCATTGCTCAAACTTCATCTATCTGGGCATATCAGCACTCCTTGGTGACAGTGTTTGCATAGTGAAGCAATAAAAAATGAGAGGTAAGAAGTACCAGGAAGGTTCTCGGATACGGTTGCATCAAGGACCTTTTCTCCTACAGCTTGGACAAAAGCTGGGCCGCCTGTGACCGCTCCTTCTTTCTGACTAGTCACAAGAACCACAATACCCTTATTGTTTCCCTCTTCCACAGTGGGATACCAACGCTCCAAAACTTGGTCAGCATATTCAAAAGCATCAGCTTTGCTCTGTAGCCACCTCACAATTCCAAAAACATTTATCAGCAGTTACAGTTGACATATAAAGGCAGGGTAAACCCAATTATAGAAAAACCTTACAAATTTAGTTCCCAAATTATAATGTCAATTCATCTTTACTTTCCAAACCAGTAAATGCACAAGCTTGTTCTGAAAGTTAATAAAATCGTTACAAAATTAGTCTTTTTCACGACTCGTGTATCAGTTAACCAAAAAATTATAGAACTAGAAACAGCACATTTTGACAGGAATTGCTTATCTCACACATTCTCATGACTATGGAAGCTCGGGAAAGAAAGAGTATGGGCATAACAAATAGGTTAGTTTTAAAATTCGTACAACTAACCGTAAGCTTTCGAACTGTGATAAAATTGATGCGAAAATTCTTCCTGGATTCCAAATCCGACATCAACTGCTTCAAATCCGACCTTGTCACTCGACTAAGCACTCCTGCATCGTCAAAGATGTACGAATCTTTCGGTGGCCCCTCGTTGAGAACATCGAATTCAGATGCCAGCGCAATGTCACTGTGCAATAGAGGGCTAAAGTTGAGTGCCAAGGAAATAGCCAAAGCTGCAAGTCCCTGCTGAGCTTGGGTCAACCAGCTGGTGCATTTAGGCAAAGATAGTTTGAGAGATGATGGTTGATGCTTTTTGTGACCGGAAGTAAAAGGTTTAAAGCAAAGGACGGAATTCGACTTGGGTGGAAGAGAGGGAGAAGACGAAAGGATTTTGGAGGACGAAACTTTGAATTTCGAAGCAGAGAGCGAGTGAGGAGAAAAAATGGTTGCCATGAGGAAGATTAGCGGATCAGAGAATCAGATTGACGGAGAAGGAAGGATTCATCAAAAGAAAGTTTGTGCTCTCTTGCCGACCACATCTTTCTCAGTCTTCTGTATGCTTCAGATTTTTGGTGGCATCCATTGGCTGGCTGTGTTTGGATAACGTCTATGACCCACGGGGGTCTTTTGCTCCATGCGCCCCACAAGTTTTCTTCATCCCTTTTCCCATATTTTTTTTACTAGTATTAATTTGCATGTGTGTGTGTATTATATACACTGCTCCTTAAATTTTGTGACATGTTTAAGCTATAAATTTGATAATTAGTTTTCCGTAAATATTCAAATTTGTGTATAACTACTGATCATTTTAATTCAAAGTGAATGAAAATGTTACTTATGTTTTTTGGAGTGAAATCTTAAGTTTTTAATGAGTATGTATATTTATAAAATTTATGATGGCAAAAGGTATTACTAAAACTTATGATACCACGCTCTAAAAAAATAAATAGTGAGACTTACATGTATTTGGCCAAAAAAAGAAAAGAAACTTGCATGGAAATTATGCACCTAATTTTATAAATGAATCTCAGGAGAAAATACGATTTTTCTGTATATATTTAATATTTAATTTAACTACTAGTTGAAATGACTTTTAAGTTTTAACTACCCCTTATGCAGGCGAACGCCGAAGAGTTACTTTACCCACCAAAGGGCGCCTTGTGGCTAGTAGAGTCTACCTCCATTAGTAACGGCCATGATAACTGTCCTTATTCTCTTTCATGGCCATTCCTCTCTCCCCTTTTCCGAATCCTGTAAATCCTATCCACAACCCTAGTAGTCCCAGCATCAAGTCCTTCTCCTTCATCCCCAAACCCATAATTTCTAACCCCGACTCCAACACAACCTCCAAGAGGCACTTGCTACTCAAAACTTCTTTGCTTTGCCTCACCCTAATTCCTCAACTCCCACTTGCGCAATCTTCAGCTGAAGCTCTGCCTTCCAAATCGCTCCTTTCTAGCATTGAGAATACCAAATCCTGGTTTCAATTCTACGGCGATGGGTTTGCCATTCGCGTCCCACCTGAATTCCAGGACATTAATGAACCCGAGGTAAATTCACTGACCAACTGATGACGAAAGTTTTCTGTTATGTTTTCTTTTTCTCATTATGATAGCGATGTTGCAACATTTTCTTACTGTTGAAAATTTTCGTTTCTTGCCATTTGAACTCGAGAACTTTAGTAATTTAGTTGTGGCATTTTCCTGGTGTGGCAACGGCTATGCCTTATGAGTTTCTTTCGAATTGGTTTGTAGGATTATAATGCGGGACTTTCTCTTTATGGGGATAAGGCAAAGCCAAAGACTTTTGCAGCTCGGTTTGCATCACCCGATGGGTATTTTTATTATTGAATTCCCTACTTATTTTCTTGTTACGCTTTTGTTTAGTGTCTTGAGGAGATTTAGAGAACATGTGCTTTTTTATCATATCGTAGATTTCGCTGTTAACTACTCGTACTAGGTAAATAAATTGAAAGCATTATAACACTTTAAATTTTGCAAGAGAATCTGAACAGCGACTCCTGACAACTGTAAGCCACAGACATCACTTGCATATATATGCTTTGCACATATATTAGATTACTTTGTATCCGAGAGGGAGAGAATTTGAAGTTACTCTGTTCAAGGTTCAAATAAATTTCCAAAGCAGTCCTTAACTACATCTTGTACTTCTGGTTGTTTCTTTTGCTGAAACAGATCTGAGGTTCTGAGTGTTGTTACTCGCCCAACCAATCAACTAAAAATCACCTTCTTAGAGGTAACTAGACAATCAATGCAGCTTTATTAACATTATTACTAGTTACCAGTTACTGTAATTGACGTTAGATCCAGTTCTAGTCTTGGTTTTTCGTGTAAACTATTTAGGAGCTTACATATTCTTCATTGATTAGAGCAGGCACAGGACATATCTGATTTAGGCTCCTTGAAGAATGCAGCAAGAATATTTGTTCCAGGTTTAAATTTTTATTTAAATTCTGTTTCCTTGGTTCTGCAAGAAGATTGTTTTGTCTCTACTTTGTCTTTATGTTATAGGTTGACCCTTTCCAGCATTGCATCAACCAAACAATCCGCCACCATCCTGATTAAAGTAGCAGCAACCCGAGAGTCAGCTCAACCCAAAGCTTCTTATAGCCATTTCCACACGAGTTAGTAACTCTGGCAATTCAGCCTCCAGAATATACTCCCCATTTTCATCAAGCCCAAAACTTAATGCAATTCCTAACATGAAATTAACCACCCCACCAATACTTCCTCTTGATTAACTGAGTCAAGTCCAGAATTGCGTGCTGATTATATTCCCTCACCCCCTGTAAAGTTCTGAAGAAGAAATCCTCAGCACCAATATTCTCCTCATCAAAAACAATTTTATGCCTTGCTTTTGGTGTCTAAGTCTGCCCATTGTCTTGCAGGAGGGGCAACACTCTACTCTGCTCGAACAATAAAAATCAAGGAAGAGGATGGTTTCAGGTAAATCTGATTTCAAGAGGATTAGAATAGAACTATCTAACAGTTTAGGGAATTCTGCAATGTCAAGGATTAGTGCCTACGGAAAAGCACTTGTGGGGTGGGACAGTCGTGAGTCTTGAACGAAATTAATTTAGTGTGAGAATCCTCTTTTGACCCGCTTGGAGAAAAGGAGATCCGACGCTGTAAACATCAACGGCAATGAATTGAATTAAGGCATGACACCAAATATTAATTCCTTCTCGGTGTTCTCAGCCGTTGATAGAAATACTCTCTCTAAATGGTTTGCTTGACACATGGAACCGATTAGCAAAAACTCTGAATGGCTGAAATAATCTTTCAAGCGGTTCCGGTGTTATCTGCATGTTTTGCATACATTTTCAGTGAAATGATGTTCCAATGCAATATTGGCTTTTTTTTATATTTCAGGACATACTATTTCTATGAATTTGGTAGATACGAAGAGCACGTAGCATTAATGGCAGGTGTTAGCAGTGGAAAGGTTTGTACCACGTTCAGTTTACCAGCATGATTCTCTAACCCTCTAGCTCAATACACAGCAAAACCGACACATGTATATTCTTCTCTGAAATTTAATTAACATTATATTTTGTAGGCAATTATTGCTGGAGCTACTGCGCCGCAGTCCAAGTGGGACAATGATGGTGTAAAACTTCGTTCCGCTGCTATATCATTGACAATTCTTTAGCCATTTGCTGAAATTTGTTAACTAGTTAGGTCAGATGACGCCTTCAGTGCTTCAATCCGTATTTATTTCACATGATGTTGAGTAATTTTGTTTACATGTTTGAGGCTAGACTTCTATGAAAACTTCATAGGAGATCGTTGGTATTGTTTTTTGGTGACTGGAATTTCAAATCACCTTCAGAATATGAACAAATTGTAGAGTTGGTATGGCATCTCTAAATTTGATTTTAAGACTGGAATAAGTGATATAATTCAAAGATAATTGTTGAAATTCATGTTAAATTAAATCAATTCGATGTTTTGAAGCAGTGCTCTACACAACACAAGGCCAGCACGCATGATTTTGACAATCGTAACAATAAGTCATAGTTTATCCTTATCCAGCAATTTGTGAAGGCTGACGCCTGACAGGCATTCCATTGATACTCTGTTTACCGCCGTGAACATGCTTCTGCTGCATCCAATATTGATGTTAATATTGATAATTTTGAAATCCTTTGACAAACAAATAACAATTAAAATCTTGGCTGAAATAAGGTTCATATGCTGCTGGCCCAGCAAATCTAACAGGCTTATCGAAAATTACAAGTTGTGAATAGTGTGATGACTCTAACCTTTGTGCTCATTTTGTAGCTTGTGTGATATTTTGTTACACATTTCAACATGATTTGATTGTTAAAAAAATATGTGCAATCTTTCATACTATCTATCTCATGCATCGGTTATGGTCTCTCCTTTTTCCCTTTACGGGGGCCCAAAAATGACTTTTCTGTAAATTGTAATAGTAATTCCGTTTTTCTGGGTATAAATTACAAAATCATAAACTCCCTTTAAAAAACCATTCTCTTAAGAGCTCAAGCTCATGCACTTAATCTTCCATACTTTTATAAACCACCACGAGAATCGGTAGGGAAAAAAACCTCCAGGGAAAGCTGGGGAATAAACTCACGCTCTCCAGAGTTGCAGATAGCAGAATTGCGCTTTATGCTTCGATTTGTCTGTAAACCCACTTTGATCAAATTGAAAGCGATTTCTGTGTGAATGATTTACGTCCACGTAATATTATCCCTTGTTACGTAACCAACACCCTTCTTCCGTGTCTGCCCCACACGATCCACCATCCTATTCCAACTAACATTCTTCCCCACTCTTCCTCATCAGTCATCACATCCATTCCTTGAAATGTCGAGAAAGTAATGTGCCTCGGAGAGCTTCAAACGCCATTTTTGGCACTGCGAATTCTCCCCTGCGAATGCCAGCTCTCGCCATAACACATTCCTCCGAATGGCTTTCTTTCAAGCCACTCTTACTTCCTTACCACTTCTACGTTCTACATCATATCTCAACACCAGCACCGTTATCACTCTCTGCGTATTCTTCGCCCTTCTCTGCGCTTGCATCGTTATCGGTCACCTTCTCGAAGAGCGCCGGTGGGCCAATGAATCCATCACTGCCCTCTTTCTGGTGCTGCTTACTCGGCTTATTCCATTGTTCTCGATTTTCTCACAATGTTCCGTTATTTCATTGTTTTTAATTGTTTTGGAGCTTGGATTTGGTTTTGGTGCAGGGGCTGTGTTCTGGAGTGGTGGTCTTGCTGGTGACCAAGTTTAGTAATACTGAACTTTTGAAATTCAGCGAAAACTTGTTCTTTCTTTACTTGCTTCCTCCTATCATTTTTAATGCTGGGTATGGTTTCTCTCTTCTAACTACTTTGTTTGGTGCCACAGCATCCCGAGAAGTATAATTATTTAATAATAATCCAACCTAAAGAAGTTCTGAGCCTAATTTTGGGAAAAATATTTGTCGGTCTTGGTAGTTAAATTTTCACATAATTCCAGCGTTTTATTATTTCTAATTATTCTGGGAAGTGGAACGGGGATGATTATAGATCTCTGGAGTGCCCCGCGAGGACTCTGCATCCAGAGGTTCTAGATCACAATTATATAGGACTGAAATTTAAAATCATTACCTATAAGCATGTATACCAACATGTGAATGGACCACCGGGACATGTTTTAAATCCAATTTTAAGTGTTTTGTCGCCTGATAAGTGTCATATTCCAGCTTGTAAAGCTAGAAGCTAGTCAGACAAGGGAATTACAAAGTATTAAAGTCTTCAGTGCTTTCTTCCTAATAAGGTTTTGGTCGTGTCTTTCTTCTTGGTTTAATTCACCTCTAACTATATGCTAGTTTCCAAGTGAAGAAGAAGCACTTTTTCAAGAATTTTACAACTATTCTGCTGTTTGGAGTAATTGGAACTGTTGTTTCATTCTGCTTCATATCGTTTGGTAAGATCTGCATTCTCCTAAATTTTAGTTCCTTTTTTTTTTTTTGGGTGATAAATTTTAGTTACTTTGGGTTTCTTAATGAAGAATTTTATTCAGAGACCTACATGTTGCTATCAATTTCTCAATCTATATAGTATATGTTTCAATATAATGTAAGAAACAAAAATCTCAGTTTTTATTTCTGCAATTTCTCCAGGTGCCTTTTTTCTGCTCAGGAAGATAGGTCTAATCTTGAAGATGCAAGATTACCTAGGTAAGCAAGATTATTATTGCTTAACACAAGTTTTTATTTTCTGGAGAATTATAAATAAATACCCTCTGATGAACTTTTTATATTTAGGAACCAAATACAAATGACTATTCAGTTTAGAAGTTTAACGGGATAACTACATTTTGTAGTTGGTTGTCAAGTGTAAGAAAGTTGATTGCCATGCTTGTTTATAATTCTCCCTCTTTTTTTAAATTGGTCATCATTTATCCTTCTATTCTGATTGTTCATGAACCCATACATGTGAAGCCATTGGTGCCATATTCTCAGCAACTGATTCAGTTTGTACATTGCAGGTATATCCTAATCTCAGCTTAAACCCAAATGTTGTTTTCGAAAGAAATTTATATATGAATTTCATGCTTTCTTTTCTTTCTTTGGTTAAGGTTCTCAGTCAAGATGAAACGCCCCTCCTATACAGCATTGTATTTGGGGAGGGAGTTGTGAATGATGCAACCTCTATTGTACTTTATAATTCAGTCCAGTCCCTTGACTTCAGCAGCATCAGTGCTACTACAGCCCTGAACTTGTTGGGGACATTCCTTTACCTCTTCCTCACTAGCACTGTCCTTGGTATATCAGTAAGTATAACTGAATATGCTGTTTGCTAAGCGAGGATTCTTAGTATTTGAAAACCATATTTAGAAACTCAAGCATACTGGCTATGGCATACCATGTGCGATAATTTTTTTCCTATGGAATTTTTTACATAAATTTCTAACAACCAGGCTTCCAAGGACTAGTTCGGAAATTAAGTGGTATGTCTGCTAATTATGTGCCACATTGCCACCTAAGTGGATGTGGATGTGTTGCTTAACAAATTTTTTCCAAGTCACAGTGAGAAATTGTGTATACTGGATTTTCTCCTTCAGAAGTCACTTGTCTTCCACATTAGGTTATTCATGTCATTAGGTGTTATTAATATACAATCTGAACTCATTGTTTAACTAGCACATAGAGTATGCTCTCTGAAAGCCTTGTAGGGTGTGTATTGATTTCAGAATTGTAATTTAGTTCATTCATGCCTGCTTGGGTCTTTAGGTTGACTGTTCCCCAATGAGTCACAAAGTCCCTACAAACTAAACATTAGATTTGGTCTTTTAAAACAGAGTTCCATTTATTTTCTTACCTGCTATATCGTACTTTTTTCAGGTTGGCCTTTTGAGTGCTTTTACTATTAAAACACTTTACTTTGGAAGGTATGAATATTCATATTGCTCTTATATAAATCTTCATGTATAACCTTACACAAGTACATTTAAATGTTCAGCATTTACGGATATGTTTGTTTAAGCTTAAAACATTTCGTTAATTGTAATGTAAAAAGCACTAGCATGTGGCAATGGAATCTGATCTCCTCACTCATTCCGCTTTGAAAGAATATAAAATCATGTTAAGCTATTTTTTTGGTGAAATGTTAAGCTATTTACTTTCAATTTCAAAAGACACCAGAAAACATTCAAAGATTGTCCCTTAGCTTCAACAGTCTGGAAGAAAGTTCTCCCAAATGATAAGTGCATAGGTATTTTCAGGAATGATGTTGACTCTTGGTTAACTAGTCAACTAAGAAATCCTAGCCTAGATGACTCTTGGAAAATTGGCTTGTGCATTACTTGTTGGAAACTTTGGGAATTCAGAATTCAGAATTCAGAAATGACACTTACACTACAGAGAGTATTTTAGCACAGATTCTTGCTATAGTTAGGCATACTGTAAAGAGTTTTTCTGTTTTATGATTTCATGTAAATCGCCCTTCATAGTAGCTCTTGTGTTCGTAATGTTTTTTCATTAATGAAAGGATATACCTTCCCATTCAAAAAAAAAAAAAAAAAAAGACAACAGAGAACACTGGCAAGTAAGAGCAACCTGATTTTATGAAATGCCAGTTTAGATTTATTATTAGCTCAGGCAAGAACTTGAATTAGCTTATTAAATATGACTTGTAAGCCTCCTGGACTTTATGTTCCTTTTATTAACAGGCATTCTACTGATCGTGAAGTTGCACTCATGATGCTTATGGCTTATTTATCATACATGATTGCCGAGGTACCTCAACCATCTCCTCTATAAAAATGCGGTTATAAAATATTGTCTTCTTTGAAAAGAAAATTAATTATTTTTATCTGTTTAGGTTACATAAAAATTCTTCATACTTACTCTAATATCTTCAATAGGGAGTGGCAGAACTGTGTTGAATTTATGCATGTAAGACAACAATAACAGTAGAAATTTAAAATCAGAGAATTTACTGGCATAAGTGCAATAGGATATAGAGACAGCTTTTCCCTACTGAATGGAAGCAGCTGAGAGCATGACAGTGAAATTATTTTCTTTATAATTCTGATAGAATAGAACCCTGAACAAATGCTTCCAACTGATCACCCTTGGATAAGCATGGTACAGATTTGCACCAGAAAATAAAAATAAAAGCTCTAATACATTACTTCCAGATACAGTACACACTGATTATATAATAACTACACACAAGCCACTTAGATATTCCTGCTACAGAAGCAAATGACATTAATAAAGGAAGGATAACAAATACAGTTTCATATTACTGACGCAGCAGATAATGCATAACAAAAGGTACAGACCACACGCGCAGACACTACAGAATCTCTAAACATGTTTGCCAATCTTTCAAGGGGACTGGCTCTCTCCACTCAAAGCCCAAGTCTGACTCAAAGTTCTTCTCTCCTCCCCAACCTTCCCTGCTCTTCTTTTCTGTATACCCCGCTGACATCCATCCATTCATCATGACTCCCTTATTCTGCTCCTCTATTTTCTGCTTTATCTGGGCTCTAACCCCTATGTTTTCGTTTGGACCAATAGTACACCATTTTCTGCCGTTTTGCCACTCCCCCATGCCCCTCTCTATATGTTCTTGTGGTGGTAGGGGGTTGGGTTTTATCAAATTCTTCTTTTTTGGTTTAAAATTTAGCTTATAATTCTAAGCTATTAAAAGATCTGGCTTTTGCAGCTTTTGAGTCTCAGTGGGATTTTGACAATTTTCTTTTGTGGCATTGTCATGTCACATTACACGTGGCACAACGTTACAGAAAGCTCAAGGATAACTACCAAGTAAGGAAATGATCTTTAGCTCCCCCTTAGTTATGGCATACTGCTTCTAACGTTAATCGTTAACCAGTTATGAAGGAAAGGGTCAGATTAAGAGTTTGGTTGCTAAGTTTAGTCAAATCACACCATTCTATTACAGCTTGTTCTTCCCTTGTTTCCTTTTTTGTCATGTTCTGGTGACTATTTCAAACTTTATTTTGACATACAAGTTTTTCTAGAATTAGAATAGGAAACAGAAAAAGGAGGGCTTTAATTAGAGAATGCACCTTATTGAACTACTTTCATGATTGCAGGCATGCTTTTGCAACTATCTCGTTCATTGCAGAAACTTTTATATTTGTATATGTCGGCATGGATGCTTTGGATATCGAAAAATGGAAAACCAGCTACGCAAGGTAACCAAGAATTTCCTATTTCATAGATATTAAATTATGTAAAAAACAGCAAAGCACGGGAAATAGCAGCTTTTCTACTTCATTCTATTAGAGGATAAGTTAATTAGGAGTTGGTTAGAGGGATCAACATGGCTTTTGATTAAACTGGTTGGTTAATCTGCATTACCTTTGATGTAACCATTGATTGAGTTCACAAATCTTCTGTTCCTGTAACTTTAATGGGGGATACCAATGCACTATAAGTTTTCTTATTGTCAAATTACCATGTTTTTGGGAGCAGCGTAGGGACTTCAATTGCTATCAGTTCAACTTTATTGGCGTTAGTATTGGTTGGTAGGGCGGCTTTTGTGTTTCCTATTTCAAACATTAAAAACTGGATCAAGACACAAGAGAGTTCCAAATTCGAGTTCAGATCACAGGTGATAATTTAGGACTTCAAGCTCCTACTTCTCCGTGTTGTTAGGTCAGTTGACCTCATCTGATTTCTGATTAAATGTTCAAAAATGTCAGTTTATAATATGGTGGGCAGGCCTATTGAGAGGTGCAGTGACTATTGCCTTGTGTTATTACCAGGTTAGTAGATGTTATGTCAAGTTCATTCTTCTTAAAGACTATATATGTTTTTAAGCCCCACCTGTAAGAAGGACATTTACTTGGGCTACTTCGAATTGTAGTTTGGAAGAGAGAGAGATTCAACTCAAGAAGGTGCAGCGGTGATCACCTCCACCATAATCGTCGTACTATTCAGTACTGTGGTGGGTTTCATTTTCTGTAAATAACATGAAGTGCATCACGGCATGATCAAATAGAGATTGTATTAACATGAAACCTTCCATTGCAAATGAAGGTGTTTGGTTCCATAACAAAGCCCTTGATTCAGGCGGTGCTGCTGAGGCATTCAAAACCACCGATTTCTGAATCTAATGAAATGGCGGAGGATTTTAGATTCTTGCTCCTTGAAAGTGGTGGTCCCAGTGACCAGGGCAACAATCAGCCAGTCAGCAGGAGAAGCAGCCTAAGTTTACTGATAAGTCATCCGACGTCAACAGTTCACTACTATTGGAGGAAGTTTGACGATAAATATATGAGACCAATATTTGGCGGGAGTGGTTTTGTTCCCTTTGTTCCTGTTTCACCTTCTGAATCTAATGACGCAGCTCCTGCTCCAGACAATTAGAGCAGCTCCTTAGTCCGTTTCAATAGCGCTACGTATGAATCAATTCAGCCTCCATTTAATACTACAAAAACGTGTATGTCTCTAGTATAATATCTCATTTGATCTTATATTAAGGGAAGAGTAGTCTAGAAATGAAATTTGTATAAAGTCCCACTACAGTGTGACTTTCAAAAATTAGTGCACTGTAGTCTGTAGGATTTAGTTTTCTAGAATAATTTCGTATTTTTATGTATTATATCTGTCAGTTGCAAGACAAATACATACGAAAGTTGTCTTGTGAGTTGTGACAATGGGAATTATGCATTTCCATAGAGAATTAAGGCGCGTGCGGTATTTATAGTATGTTGACTATGAGAATTTAGATATCTTTTTTCTTAATATCTGAACTTGATAAAAAGTTATATTTACGACTTCCTAAAAATTAAAAGTTAAATAAATAATTTCAGATTGAAAGATTGTGTAGCAAATGATAAGGCAGGAAAGCAAGAGTCAACTGGGAGTCACTTCTACAAATGAAAATCGCATCACCTAGGTTGGTTGTGGCCAACTTAGAATTTTTTATTGGCTACTTCCATATGACTTAAGAATTGATCCCATGAAGGGAGGAGACAACGCCCCTGGCTCGCAAACTCGGGCCATGCTTAAGAGGATGAACTGATTTTTGTTGGAGCTAGATATTTTTTGGGCATCCTAATAGGTAATGCTGCGATTCGTGTAAAAGAAAAATATAATTATAAAAATATAATTATTTAAGAAAATATAACTTGTTTTGAGAAGTTAAAAAACTGAAAATAATTCAAAGAGATGATGATGATGATGATGATGATGATAAGGATCATATTTACGTCAAATACCTTATATCCATTACATCAAGTTTTTTAATAATACATAATCATATGTCCTATTTTTTTTATATGGGTTTATAGTTAGATTATAATAATTCAAAAATATGATATATGGTCACATATAATTGAAGAATTTGATTAAATAAATATAAAAAACTTGATCTAAGTATTTTTTTAATAATAATAATAAAAAAACAAGAATCTGTAATACAACTGTTTTTTTTTTTTATAAAAAGAGAACCTGAAAAAAACTGTCAAAAAATGAAAGAAATAGCTTCGGCAATGTTTATGTCTGGACTGAAGCCCTCAATAATAAATTTGAGCCAGGCCTACTTTTTTCCCTGTCGGACTAAATTCCCAAAGCCCAAAATTTCGGGGACCACCGTCGGTAGAAAATTGTAGTCGGGAGCATGGAGCCGCAAACTTGCAGAGTGGCGTTGTAATCGGGCCATGGAGGAGCACGGGTTTGATGGTTCCTCTATCCATTTGGTTTCTGCTTGCATGGCTATGGAACCTTCTGATTCATTGATCTCCCACGCCAGGTAGATACTGATTATTTTCACATCCTTTCGCTGTCAGCAAATTGGAATGAGGAACATATTGTCAGTGCTTGCAGGGTATGTGGTGGAGGCTTAATCACAGAGCAAGTGCAAGAATTCATCTGGGATCGCTGCCTGAGCAAAGCTGTAAGTTCTCAACTCCTTACATATTGTGACTCCCAACTTCATTTTAGCGTATACGTTCTACTTCAGTTATGCAATATTAGTTCCTTCTCTGCTCAGACTCAACATATGGACCTGAAATCTTTTCTACACCTTAGTGTACCCTGGAAAACTTATCGCTATACGTTTCCATTGTCACGCTGTATTCTACACCCATTTTATTATTATTATTATTATTATTATTATTATTATCTTTGTTGAATGTAAAGCTTGAATGGAGTGAGTGATCAATGCAGGCTGGATTTTATGCTCCATACTTAAAGAATTTTTTGAAGAAACTTATCACTGAAGTTGAGTTGGAGCATGGCTGTGTATTGGACAACTTATACGAATTGTATGCCCACTACATGACATCAATAAAGGTGCAATATTCTAGCGAGGTCTTTAGGCCTTGTGGTTTTCTATTGTTGGGAATTTTAGATTTATTTTCGTTTTTTTCTTGGGGGCCAGATTAGGTTTGTGTATTATCTGGGTCTATTTAGACGTTTTTGGTGATATATTTATCTATTTGGTTAGGACAATAGTTTGGTCCAAAGGGATGCAAAAATCCAGAAAAGAATCTCATTTCTTTTTCCTGATGGTAAATAAAAAATAATCCACGTTGCTTATGCATTATTATGATTTTATGTCATTCAATCATCCTTGGTTGGTAATTGGCACCACTATTTACTAGGTTATTCTCAACTACAAAGTTGCCTGCATTCAAGGGTCCTGGTATTCCCATTGCAGTGCTCTTTAAATATGCTTGAAGGTGATACCGGGTAAGCTTCATCCTTGATATCTTAAATTCTTAATATTGTGTGGCATTTGGTATATCAAGCTTGTGATTTTAATTTTCACAGTTATTCTTTGGTATTGAAACTTGAAAGTCATTTGCTTTAGAATGGGTGTATTGGAATCCTTGCCCTGTGTGATCGCATTTTTGCTTATGACGTCCTTGTTGATATTTTTCTATTTTTAAACCCCACTGAGTAATATGGCTTTTTGAGTTGAGCTTTCAGAAGTCACTCGTTTAAAATGGTTGTTTTTCTTTTTTGGCTTGGGGGGAAGAATTTTTTGCAGAATTAAACTTGTTGAGAATGAAGAATCACATTGAAACACATGAGAAATACTCATCCTTAAGAATAAAAGAGAGTATAAGGAGGTCTTTATATAGGCAAGAATAGACTAACTTTAACCCTAAGATCTATCATAATCCAATCAAATCAAATCATAATATCTTAAAGATATATTCCTATAATATAATATTCATATCTAGTTCTAATAAATACTAAACGATATCCCTAATAATAATAATTAATTAATATATCTAAACTTAATATTCTCAATACTCCCCCTCAAGCTGGAAGCAGCTTGCACAAGCAGCAACTGATCTTCAAGAAAATAATGATCCATAGTCTAGAACTCCAACAACAAAGGCTGAGGTAATAATCCACTAGCTTCACTAGGAGCTCGAACAACAAAGAGTAATAAACCAGAGTAGAAGTTGCAACTAATGGTCTCACAAGGGACCAAACCAACAACGAATATCTCACAAGGGACGAACACTAAACGGTCTCACCAGGGATCAAATTAACAACGAACGGTCTCACAAGGGACCAAAGCAACAACGAACGTCTCACTAGGGATGAACACCAAACGGTCCAATACTCCAAACGTATCATTAGGGACGAACATCAAAGGTCTCACTAGGGACCAAAATCAAAAGAATGCTTCTAGAAGAAGACAATACTCACATCCAAATCTGAAACCATGAGATACGAGAACAAAACCACCTGGGTAAAGGAAAGAACCTTAAGGCTCTGATACCATGTTGAGAATGAAGGATCACATTGAAGCATATGAGAAATGTTCTGAATATTATTAATCCTTAAGAATAAAATAGAGTATAAGGGGGTCTTTATATAGGCAAGAATAGACTAACTATAACCCTTAAATTTATCATAATCCAATCCAATCAAATCAAATCATAATATCTTAAAGATATATTCCTAAAATATAATATTCATATCTAATCCTAATAAATACTAAACGATATCCCTAGTAATAATAATTAATTAATATGTCTAAATTTGATATTCTCAATAAAACTAAAACATAGATTTTTGCCATTGATAGTATCTATCTATCCGCACTTACTAACTTTTCTTTCCCCAAATTCTTCATGCCTTCTGAATTTTTTGTCTATATCCTTTTTTTTTTTTACCCGCAATTTTTTATGTTTCAAACGTAGGTTTTACTGAAGTCTTTTATTATATTGCAGGTGCTCAATATGGCCATCAAGTCTATTTTTGTCTGAGCTAATACTTTCTTATCCTGAATTATTTTCTAATAAATCTTGTTTTGAGGTCAGTTTTATATTCGTGAGTTTATTGACTATTGTAGCAATGGCCTAATAGCTAATATTAACTAATCATATATAGTTCATGAATGTGAAAATATCATGAATATCTCCATTTGAGTTTGCTTGAGGAGATAAATTTTCGCTTTGGTTGAATTTCCACTTTTTGTATATAACTTAATGTCATTTCATATGCTGCATTAGGATACTTTGGCTAATCTTATTATATTCTCCTTTGTTATGCTTAACATTTGAGACAGATTGGTTCAGGAGTTGGCTTAGTTGGAATATGTCTTGCTCATGTGAAAGCTTCTGAGGTATACTTTAACAAAATTAAAATTCCGCGTGTATAGCTTCAATCAATGAAATTTCTATTCTTAAATTTTAGTAATTTATATCAGACAAGCAAAAAGTTTCATTTTATAAGGGTAGCTGATATGACATTGTAATTAGAATCCCTAATTCCCAATTGTAATCCCTAATTCCCAAATGTTAGGTTAGTTAGTTAAGGAGAGATCAATGATTAGTTGAGAATGGTGTAGCTATTTTAGAATAGCATTAGCCAAGAGCAACAATAGTTGAGCTCCTTAGCTAATTAGGGGTTTAGATAGGATTAGTGGCTAATTACGGATCTGCCCCTCATTAATGAGTAAGGCGGCAGATCTGCCTTTGCCTCTTATTAAGACGACAGTATTAATTAGGCTCTCTATATAAGGCCTAATCCCCTCTCATTGTAAACTAGTTGTTGGTATCCATGAATTAGAGAATATTTAGCAACTCGTTTCTCCCTCTCCCTCTCTCGTCTCTCTCCCCTTCTGTCTAAACCTTCTTCTCTCATCTCTCTTCTTCCCTTCTCCTTCTACCTATCCTTCCTATCTTTCTACACGGTTCTGCCTAAAATTACAGAACCATACTGGTAGCATTGGCTATTGGGTGATACTACTATTCCAATCAGCTTAAAATCCTAATATCGTATGTATCAACAGGTGATATTGAGTGATGGTGACTTGTCAACTTTAGCCAACATGAAGACCAACTTGGAGTCAAACCACTTGAATGTTGAGATTGAAATGCCGGAAAGAAACAAAAACCTTAACATGGTGAGTATTACTGCTACTTGGAATTTTCTTTCGTCCTAAGATGTTTTTTTATATATTTGATTGATTACCTGAGTTAATCCGGTTTTCTCTGGTCATAATATATTCTAACTAGTAACATATCTATCTAGCTATGAATGTTATCTGAACAAAAGAGGTAAAGGAAAATGTAAAACAAAGCTCTAAAATCAAAGAAGGCATTAAAGAATTTCATGTGAAAATTTAAATTTAAAGATAATAATTCAGTCTGGGAAGAAATGGAGTTAGAGTTACTCAAAGAGCCAACATGTTCGACAGTTCAACAGATCTGAAGCAAAATTGAAACTGAAATGGGGATGGAAGATGGTAATTAGATTATAAAATTTAAATAGAAATGTCCAATGGTAATAAACGTTTGGTGCTCCCAGCTTTTTACCCTTAATTTGAGAGGGAACAAAAATTAATGTTTTTTCCTTCTTTCACTGTTCCCTTCTTACGATGTTGAAACTCTAAGGAGGGGAATGGTTTTCATTTTCTTTGTTTTTGGTCGTATTCCCATTTGCTCAAAGACACTGTAAAAAGGAATAAATTTATTCTTTGAAAACTGAATCATGTGTATCAAGGCTTTGCAGTTGCATGATCTGAATCTTTTCACCTATCTCAGGTAAAGTGCATGCATCTTCCATGGGAATCTGCATCAGAAAGTCAGCTCCAAGATGTCATGCCGGACATTGTGTGAGTGTTGCACCTCACTTCTTATCAATATATATTGTACAATTAAAGCAATTGACACGACCTTGCACTACAAATTAGATTCTATATTTAGGACCAGAGCAATAAAATTGTTAAAATGCCATTCTTATCGTATTATTGTTATTGTTTCAGTTTGGGTGCAGATGTGATTTATGATCCCGTTTGTCTTCCACATCTTGTTCGAGTTATTGGCATTTTGTTAAGCCACAAGAAATCATATTCTTGCAGACAGGTTGCAAGTTGTGAGGGTGTTGGACCAAGTAATAAATATGAAAATGGTGAACTTCATTATACGAATCAACGTAATTGTGAAGATCTTGGTGACGGATCTGCAATTGCAGGAACGGTAATTAATAATTATGGTAGTGGTGGTGATGGTCCAAAGGAAGCTCCGTTGGCTTATATAGCTGGTGTTGTACGGAACGATGAAACGTTTAACCATTTTCTTTCTCTGGCGTATCAGGCCAAACTTGATATCGTGGACCTTACTGATTCGCTAAAGCCCCTGAATCTTCTTCCTTACATGCATTCATACAATCAAGCTAGTATTAGACTGTTGCGGATTACTTTCAATCCTTAGAATCAGGCTTGTATAAGATCATTTCTATTGTTCTTGCATGTATCTTAGCTGCCCAAAATTTATTGGTTGTCTGATTTTGATGTATTTTTTATTATCTGGTTTGGTTTTATGTATTGTTTCATGTAAAGGCGCAAGGCCTATCTTCATGGCGCCGTACTTTTTCAGTTGCGCAGCTTGGGACTCTATACTATAGCAATTCTTTTTTACGGTTTTTATTTTATGGTAATTTGCTTAATTAAGAATTAAGAATTTATGAAAAAAATATCGTAAGTTAATGAAAGGGCCATATCGCAAATGGACAGCATCTTCAAAAATTCAAAGTCATGTTTTATAAATAATAATAAAAAAATCCTTTCTATGGATCCCCTGCGCTTCATGCTAACATGCACCGTTGGTTCTTTGTTTCCCTATCGAACTGACGTACCAAGCGTAACGAGAAGCAGTGTGCTGAGTTCACTGCGAAACTGCGTGCAAGGGCCTTAACGGAGAGCAAATGAACTCAAGACAAACACTTTCCTGATATCACCAAACTATGGGCTGTTTGTCACGCAATGTAAGAGACGCTGGATATTCAGTGCGTAAGATATTCTGCATAAGTAAAATGTTGTGTATATATTGGTAGAATTATGTAAATAATTTTAGAAATATGATGATGTAAGCGATGGCATAAGTAAAGATGTAAATATCTAGATATTATGGGAGAAGGTTCTGGAGAACCATTCTCGACCGTCGGATGTATTGTATCTCAACCGTTCATTGAGGAGGTGCTAGGCTATAAATATGGGAGCCTTTCTCACTTGTAAACGATCGGAAGCAATTCAAGCATTTGTCATTCAAGAGCGTCTCTCTCTAAAATCCTCTTTCTCTCTCTAGAGATTCTCTTATAGTCTTTGAGTTTTTTACCTACTCTTAAGGGTTCGGCTGACTTAACCAAGAACAAGAGGTGTGATCAAGCTAAGGCCGGCACGGTACAAGGAAGGGAATTCCGAGCCCATGATAATGTGGTATCAGAGCCTATCTTGCTCTACGCTCGGTATGGTGGCCCCCTATGAATGGAATGGGGTGGACCCATGGTATCAGAGCCTATCTTGCTCTACGTTCAGTATGGTGGCCCCCTATGAATGGAATGGGGTGGACCCTTACCCGGTGATGGGGCATCGCTTGGTTAGATAAGGGAGCTTGTCGGGGATTTTAGAGCCTATATAAGGTGGGGCGCTAAGCACCCACTTGGTTTTGTGGGAGGGGTTGGGACTGTCACAAGTGTCACGACTCTGATAAGTCTCATACCGACTGGTTTGAGGTGGATCCTTGAGCAGAGTCCTTCTCTCCCCTAACACGAGGGCGTGCTAGATTTTGTGAGTGGGAAAATATCACCCACTTGGTTTTGTGGGAGGGGTTGGGACTGTCACAAGTGTCACGACTCTGATAAGTCTCATACCGACTGGTTTGAGGTGGATCCTTGAGCAGAGTCCTTCTCTCCCCTAACATGAGGACGTGCTAGATTTTGTGTGTGGGAAAATGTCACGACCTTGTTTGGCGTGATCGTGTTAGATCAATAAAAGACGGGCCATCCATATGATCTTACCATTAGATGATGAGAGGGTGACATTAGTGTTTAGACATTATTTTTGTTAGGCCGGCTGAAGTCAATTAGTTGGGGCTAATGTCATCCCTGATGAGGCCTCCATAGCATGACGAAACCAATTAACATCATATCCAATAAGACTAAGACTGATCCTTGAGCTGGTATTCTCAGGACGCCAAGCTGCGCCGGACGTGAGATGTTGCTGTCGTCCTCGCGTCTTTGAATATCGTTATCCCCGGAACATCGAGATTTCCAGATTGTAGTCTACTCTTGACGGGATTTCCTGAAAAGGGATGTGGAGTGGATCCACGTGGACACGTGCTAATTCCTAATCTTTTATTAATTTTGCGGCTCTGATGTATGCGTAATTGATTTGTATGTGTCATTGTCAGCAGAGTGTCCTGCTTCTATCTACTACCCATTCTCTTACCTATCTGGTTTTGCTGTCGATCGCTACCATAATCCATTTCTGATCAGAGTGACTGAAGACCATCGGCAACAAGATGGCGAAAAATGAGCATCCGGTGGAGGCGATTCACTCGTGGTGCACTCCAAGGTCGCTCAGTACTAGTCTCATGTACTCTTTTGCTCAGGTAATTTTTCTTTTTCTACTTTTTAATTTATAGATGTATTCTTTGCTTATTTGAGATTGGTCTATTTTGGGTATCTGTAACTCTTCCCAGCATCTCTTAGTCCGTGCTTGGCTTGCCAAGGCTTGGTCATGGGTTATTTTGTTGTTTCCCCTTTCTGTTAAATCAGTGGGATTTTATATATGATTTTTTAAAAATCTGTCGGCATCCATCCCTGTTTGACTGCGCAAAGTATCACTTTAGCAGTAAATAAATACCGATGCAATAGGAATTCATCCGTAGGTAGTTACTCAAGTTGATTCATCTTCTTTGCAGAAAAAAAGATATACAGCTCTGTTCTTATGGGTCCAAAGTCCAAACATAAAAACTTCAATACTTTTTGCTTTGCTTCTAAGCTGATAGAAATTTGTAGCTTCCTAGCCTTTTGATATAGTGCTTATCTGGTTGTCATACCATGATTGACTTAGAGGGATGATATGGAAGTGCTTGATGAGCCCCTTTATGCAAATTTCCTAAGAGTAACAGGTCTCGACAGACCTTACAGGGAAGAGCTACTGTCCAAAACGGTACGTCTGCATTTTTTTCATCAAATTTTTTCCTCCTCATCTCCTGACCATTGATGAAAAGAATTAAGATGATTCTCTCGTGGTTTATTCTTTGAAGAGCATGGAGCCAATATGGTTTTGCAGATTTAATTGTTAATTTTCTGTAATGAAGAGGAACTTGATTTTCATAATTTGTCAGGCTCACTCATTTTACACTGAAGAAATGTGTACACATTTAATCCTAAAATTCTTGTGTAATTGCTTTCCCTGTGCTTTTCACTGAAATGTTGATGTTCCAATTGTAACAGGAATCTGATGGAAATAAAGTTATAAAGAACATCATTTATGGTCCAGGAAGTAGGAAGTATAAATTCTGTAAGGTAAAGAACTTCTCTTTCAAGACATGCAATTAGCAAATGACACTTACTTTATTTTAGATACAGAAGTGGAGCAGTTTCTTGGACAACTATTTTGGCTGGTTTGGAGATGTTACTTATTATGGAAGTAATTTATTATGCTAGTTATATAAATCTTGAATCTTCTTTATTAATTAGCCAAAACTAAAATTCTTGGTTCAATATGTACTATGAGGACCATTTTATACCCATTTTAATCATGTCTAAAATCTTCTCTAGCTTTGTTATCAAAAAAATAAAAATCTTCTCTAGCTTTACTTTATATGGTAGGGTTAGTTAATGATTCAGTCCCTGAAAGAGTAACCTATCAAGCTGGCTCTTCAAATATGAATCCTTTAAATAGTTCAAGGACTAAATCATCAAATTACTCTATATTGTAAAAGTTCTTTTCCCTTTATCTGTTGCTCCGCATGTGAATAGTTCTTCAGAAAGACTATAATGGTTGACAAATAATTCAATCTCTAACTCACCTCCAAGTTTTACCCTTACCTGTTGCCTCCAGCATATTGCAAAGCAACGGGTACCAGGCTTGACAGATGATCTGCTGAAGAAAGGAAAGCACTTTATTCTGATAAGAAATCCTCTTGACATTTTGGTAAGATATATGTTTTGAAAAATATTTTTCCATTTATTTCTTGTTTATCTACAAGTCCACAAGCTATCGCAGCATATTGCTGGCTAGTGCCAACCCTTGAGCTTCACGTTTAAGTGATGCTTAAGAGATATTAAAAGTATGTGTCTTAGTAATGATTGTAGGCTCAAGTAGTTATCTGCAGTCACTGGCTGATTTTTTTTGTATTATTGGCCTTATTGTGTTTCCAGCCATCCTTTGACAAAGTTGTGCCTCCATCATTTTATGAGTTGGGTTTGGCAGAGCTTGTTTGTATATACAATGATCTTTGTGAAAGGGGAAAACCACCACCTGTCGTTGATGCTGCAGAACTTCAAGAAGATCCTGAGGTATTCAAGCTCTATGAACATGCTCAAGTGTGGTCATTAAATAATGCATGACTGCATGAATATAATTTCATGCTACCCATTGATCTATAATCGCTTAGTTTCAATACTTAGTTCTCTGATTTGATTGTCAGATCAATTCAGATTAGGGACAATTCTTGTGTATAACTGCAATCATAATCAATTTTCTTGTGTGAATAATGTTAAAATACATTGTACTCTATCCAATTAATGGTTTTTCTAGTTTAATTATAGGCTAGAATGCACTACATTCCAGGCCATGTGCAGATAACCTCAGCCTTTAAAATTAGACGATGGAGCCCTCAAACATCCAAGTTTGTGTGGAAGAGTTTGATTAAATGGACCCCCAAAACTCCATTTATATGGAGATAACTTTTTAAATTTTGAGTTATGTGCAAATAACCTTCTAATGTTCTCACTTCCTTAACAAATTCACTAACAACAAGTAGTTAGATGCACATAATCTCAGGTTTTGGAGGGTCCATTGTCATGTTCCAAAGGTTAGGAGGATTATCTTCACAAAGATTAAAAGTTCAAGGGTGTTTGATGAATTTTAGCCTGAATATTGTGGTGCTAGATTGCCAGCAATGCTTAGCTCGTTACTAATGGAAAAAATTGTTGTTCTTCTGTGCTGGTGCATTACCATTCTTTTTAATGAATGAGTCTTCTTTTACTATTTTGATTTCACATGTTTTCCATTATAAAGTGGGCTAGATATATGTTGAGATTTTAACTTTTACCTATATTGCGCATGCATATCATAATTTTGTTGCTTTGCAGGCTACACTACGTGGTCTTTGTGATGATTTGGACATTCCTTTCCAACCTGAAATGCTGAAGTATGTAGAACTTCTTTTTTATCTCTTGGGAAAGTTAGCATTACTTTTGTTATCTCCATCCTCCCCCTATGAAGAATTTTATTGATAGAAATACATCCACCTAGAAAACGAAAGGTTGCTAGTGGTGGCTGGATGATCTATGTGAATAATTAAAACTTAACTTCTTCCTCTACTTCTTAAAGGTGCTATTAAAATTAGTGACTCAAAACTCAACATGGAATAGGATGACTATCTCTGATTGAACCATCTTATCATGTCAATATTTTCCAGTCCAGCCCTTTTTCTGCTCCTTTGCTGCCTTCCTTTGTCCATTTTTATTTTTTGTCATATCTTGATTAATCATTGTAAATTTGTGCGATGCCATTCTTTCAATGACAATTTATTGTTTCTGCATAATGTTTATAACTAGTCTCCTGCTATTGTTACTTTACATTCATGCATCACAAGTTGACATTTTAAGCATGCCAGGTGGGAAGCAGGTCCAAAACCAGTAGATGGCTTGTGGGCCCCTTGGTGGTATAAGAATTTACACAAGTCTACTGGTTTTGAGCAAGCAAGGAATTATCCTGAGGTATGTGGTTTGTTGTTGTAGTTTAGCTTCTGTTGTAAGGTGTCCCAGCCTCTTCATTTGAAGAACATAGGACAATTTTTCTTACATAGAATAAGGTATTTTGACAGAAATTCTGTATACTTGATCTTCTTTGTAGCCATTTCCCTTTTCTTTTTATCATTTTCTGGAGCAAAGTCTACCGCTATACAATATGCTTCGGCGCCATGTGAAGAAGAATCCATCCCTCCTGAGTCCTCCTTTACCTCCACCTGATCTTCCAGTTCCTGCAAATGAGAAGCTTCTTGCTTGGGTTGGTGATGAGATTGTGCCACGTGAAAGTGCAAAGGTTTGATTAGCACCTTAATGTTTCTTGTCAACAAATAAAATAAAGGATCTAATTTGTATGATTTATGCACACATTCTAATGATTTTAATATTTACCTGGTTATCTATCAGGTCTCTGTTTTTGATTCAGTTGTGCAAGGTGGTGATTCAGTTTGGGAGGGCCTTCGGGTGTACAATGGAAAGATTTTTAAGCTTGAGGAACACCTAGACAGGTAGTGTCACTGATAAACTAGTAAGTTAATTCCTGTTGTTGACATTTAATTCTTCCATGTTTCAAACTCTGGTTAAGTGATTATTTAAACATGCATAAACTGAAACAATTAGTACAACATTATTTGTGGAATGAATATGTAAATCAATGACTGCAAGAAAGTTATTAGTACTGGTGCTATTTGCTAGCACTGGCATTTTAAGATGGTTTCCATTGAGAATCTATTTGGTCAGACAGGTAGGTTAAAGAATTTATTTTCACGCTTATGGAGCTTCAAGATTCTATATAGACAAGCTTGCTCTTGTTTTTTCTTTTTTAATCTTTCTACTTCGCTCATCATTTCATGAAAAAACCTGCATTTAACTCTCATTCAGTGGATACACTATGGGATCTGCTGAACAGAAACAACTATTTTTATCTTACACCATCAAGATTATATTTATATCTCTTTCTAAAGTGATGAAACAATGACTTTTTATACTCATTAACCGGCCCTCAAATTGCTTGTAGCACAGGATGGAGAAGTTTTTGCTTGCTGCCATTTTAGAAGAATTATGGCATAAGAATAATTTGAAATAATGTGCTCATGATATGTTAAAATACTACTTCGGTCTGTTTCCATTCTAAATTAAATAGGTTTCCTAGCAGAAGATATAATTATCACATAAAATACTGGAAATTTTTGTAGGGAAATGTTCTTTTTTACAATTTCTCATCAATTCTCAATTTTGAGTGTGGGTGTTTCTTTGTTGAAGATCCTATATTCCGTGCTCACTAAGTTATATTTTAATGGTGAAACTGTATTTATTTGAAAACATTTGGTCTCCATCACTGTTGTTGATCTGACATGCCATGATAAACATCAGGATGTTTGATTCCGCTAAAGCTTTGGCTTTTGAAAACGTTCCAACTCGAGATGAGGTGAGTTTGTTCAGCAATCTTTTAAATATATCTTGGATTGTGGCCTCTCCTTTATCGTACTATGCTGTGTTGTGGTGTACTAGATCTTGTTTAGGTCACTGTAATGTGTGTAGTTGCAAAAATAAATTGCAGATTAAGGAAGCAATCTTCAGAACACTAATTAGGAATGGGATGTTTGACAACTCACACATTCGGCTTTCCTTGACACGAGGAAAAAAGGTTCTACTTACTCTCTCGCAAAATTTAATTTCCAAAGGCCGGTTAGGATCTGGATGAAATATGGACAAGACTGCGGACACCTTTGACCCTGTGCTTCAAGTGTCCTTTTATTTTATTTTTAATGATTCGATGGGTTATGAATGAAGCTGGTGCCATAAGCTGAACGATAGTCTTTGTTTACTTAATCGGTGACCCAATTTATAAAGCCATTAATCTTACGTAAATATTAGGTCTAACATTCCTTTCTACTGATGCTAAATTATTTCTCTCTCTCTCTCTCTAGGTTACATCTGGGATGAGCCCAGAATTCAATCGCTATGGATGCACATTAATTGGTAAATTCCTTTCCTTATACTGTATAACTATGATATTCTATCATTACCTTTACAATACGGAAAGAGATTTTCCGCATCAATTTGAAGTTTTTCAGTGGACGTGATAAGATTATTTTCATCCCATTTTCCAAATCTTCATGGATATGTCATATGTTATTAAAGTACTGACTGCATAGACAACTTGGAATTTGGTATTCACGGAGATCAAAGAAAGAAACAACCTAACTGGAGCACTGTGTTGATGAAGGCTTTGATATAAGGAGCAACTCTAAGAATGTACTTTTGCCCAACTATTTTGTTGAATAGCATGGCATTGTGAATTTTCAAGTTTGGGGAGTGGATTCTTTCATGGAATAATGTGATTCAGTTAGAAGTGATTTGCTTTGCTAGGGTTTTATCTTCATGTATATGGTTGTTGATTTAGCTATTCATTTGACTTGACATGTTTATGAGAGCACCACTTTGAGCTCTAAGACCTAGTAAATTTGGAAGTATTGCCTCAATTGTTTACAAAGTTACACTTTGGCAATGATTTCATTGTTTACTTTTTATGTTCATAAATGTTTTTGCTTAATATATTTTATGACTTGAAAAGTTTATATTGCTTCCGTTTTATGCTATATATGTGGATATTTTATTGGGGTGTCTGTTTGTTCTATTATGCAATGAAATTGTCAACTTTATTGCATTTGAGTTGGTCATGCCTTTGCTCTTTCTTTTCTTGCTAATTCTCATTTGAGAATTTCCTCTTCTCCAAACAAATTGTACTTTTATTCTCTCTACTAAAACCTCTTCTTCTTTGTTGTTAAATGACAATTTACACTTCAAATGGATGGGCTATTTTTAATTTGCCACTTATATTTTTCATTTGTGCAGTGCTTGCTGAATGGAAGCCCCCTGTTTATGATAATACCCATGGTATAGTACTTGTGACTGCTACAACTCGTCGAAATTCACCAAATGTGAGCTTCTAATTTTCATCCTCTTTAATTTTCTGAGTTTGTGAACAGTAGAAAGTACCTTCTTTATCTTGGCAAATGAAGTAAAATTGATTTTCATCCAGATCTCCTTAATAAAATTTGTGTCTGGCCATTATGTATTTGTAAACATGATGGGCTTGTGATAGTCCCACAGACCCAAACCTATTGAGAAAAAAGACGAGTGAGAAGGATGTGCTGGCAGAGTGTGGGGCAAATTGCAACGAACTCTGACAAATTCAGTGTGGGAGGGAGAGTGTGTAGGAGCGGGAAGGGACTATTAATGCTGAGTGCTGGCCTTTCAAATGCTACTGTGTGTCTTTCTTCTGTATTTCTTTTCCATTTCCCTTTCAGTGTGACTTGTGTGTGCTGTGCTGTGATTTGCCACAACTGAGGCAACATTCTTACTACGGTTGATACCTTGCCAGACACGTTTATAATACCTATCGCAGCCGTTCCCTTCATTTTTGTCTTGGTTTCCGAGAGCTTTTCTTCATTTTTGCCTTGGCTCCCACAACATAAATCTAGTTTGAGTGTGTTACCATCAGACAAATCATTTCATCCTATCCTCATCTTAATGGAGAAAGGAACAACGGAAGAAGAGTGTCATAAGCTGTACTGTTGTAGAAATCCTTTTGATTGTCGTAGGTTATTCAGGTTAAAACTTATTTTCGGCTTTCCTTTAATAGACCAAGACAATAATTGGTATTATTTCAATTGAAATAGATGGGATTAGTCACTGTTGTTTTAAACCCCATGTGTGATTGAACAGAATTCTTTTGAAGTTATTTCTTGTTACTACATAGTGATATTGTTATAAAATGTGATCCATTCAATGGCAACAATTTCTATGTGACGGGCATACTGCTTTAACACATCCAATTGACTTTGTCTTCTCTCCCTTCTTTGTTTTCTCATCAGAATCTGGATTCAAAGATTCATCACAATAACCTCCTTAACAACATACTAGCAAAGGTATTTTCCTTTTCTCCTTGGAAATATTTCATATTTTTTTATTATCCCAAAATATCCTGTTATTATTGTTTCTGGATTATCTACTACTGGAACAATTTGCTGAGCTAATATTTTGTTAGTTATCCTTGTTTGCTTCGAGTGAGGGAAGTGTGTGATTTAGCATATGCAAAACACACGTTGATGATTTGCTGCCTTGTTGGATAATTTAATTCACGAATGCTAGCATGATAAAACGCACTGTTTCAGAACCTCTTGTCAGGCTTTAGTATCATTCTTATGGGTATTTCTGATAGATGCCACAATTCGCAAAAATGTTGGTGCAGGTTGAAGGAAATAATGCAAATGCAAATGATGCAATCATGCTCGACAAAGATGGTTATGTATCTGAAACCAATGCAACTAACATTGTATGTCCTCAACTTCGTCTTAACTGACAGATTTTTTTTTAACGGAGAATCTTCCTACATGATGACAGTATAGTAAATATATTGTAGGTTAATCTTGAACTTGCTGTCACAAAGGTGACAAATCCCATTATTTTAATTTAAGAAGGATCATATGCTGTTGTCTTCTATTTTCCCTTCTGTGGCAGGGATTTCTAGAACAGATTAAAACAGATTGCAACATTGATTGGCAACAGTTGGGCTAATATTGGTCTTTGTGCAGTTCATAGTTAAAAAGGGCCGTGTTTTGACACCACATGCTGATTACTGTCTGCCTGGCATTACACGAGCAACAGTAAGTTGTGGAAATACTCATTTATTATCATAACAATTTCGAGTTGGAGGTTTAAAAAGGCCTAGAATATTTCGTCTTGGAAGGGGAACGCAATAAAGGAGATAAATAGATATTATATGCAATTATATGTTTGGCATTGAGGTTTGGATAAAAAATTAGATATTTTTCTTTCAAATGCCATGGTAATTAGATATTTAGCATATAAGCAGGGGAGCTATGAGAACAAAGACCAATTGTGGCAATACGACCCTCATACAATACTAGCAGGGGTATCTTTTGTGGGCATAAATTGAACTTGATGAATGAAAAGGGTAGGTTTTGTCAAAAGATTCTGAATTCTTGTTTTTTTTTTTTTCAATCTCTGGCCTATAAGTTATTAAAAATGTTTAGTATTAGTAAAGCTTATTTTGAGAATGATGAGATTGAGCTGTTTACTAATTTCAGGTGATGGATCTTGTGGTGATGGAGAACTTAGTATTGGAAGAGCGGAGAATTAGTCTTTCTGAAGTTCATACTGCTGACGAGGTTCATGTCTAACATCTACTACTTCAGAATATCTGCCAAATCTTCTCTCTTTTGATATGCCCACTGTTAATTATTTCTTTTTTGTGGGGATGGATATACAGCCATTGTTTGGGGATCAAATATGAAAATGAACTTTGTAATTATCTTAATTGCTCACTGTAAGTTTGGTGGCCTAGCTAGTACTCATAACTGGCAAAATAGAATAAAAAATACTCGAATGCGGCACTTAGCTTCAGTTGGTTTAGTTCCATTGCTTGATTATACGAGGATAGGTTAAACAAGATAGTCCTGGTACTCTCTAAAGACCTGCGAACCTGATAGGAATTAAGATCCTTTTCCTCTTCTTGGCTTCAATTAAATTTGAGTTGAGTTATAACTGGGAGGCTTCCTTGCAGATATGGACAACAGGAACAATGGGAGAACTTAGCCCAGTAAGTGCCTTGTACTTGTTCGACTAAAATTTGCTTGAATGAAGTTTGCCATAAGACATGATAAAAGTGCCTATCAGTAACCCGTTTGGCTACCTGGGGTTCATGCCATTTGCTGTTTTCATTTATCACACCATGAACACAGAAATCTGATGATTGGCACCAAATACATGGTCCATCCAGGTTGTGAAGGTTGATGGTCGAATAATTGGAGATGGAGAAGTGGGGCCTGTGACTAAGAGATTGCAAGCTGCTTTTAAAAAGTTGACTGAGCAGTCCGGTGTGCCTATACCCACCTACCACCGCACTTGAGAGGTGCTTCTTCAATTTTCTACGGGCAAGTGTTGTGTTCTCTTCGAGCCTGCTTCTGTTACGACTTACGAGTGAGTGCAAAGTTGCTGCCATGCCATTTCGTGCAAGTAAATAAGTAGGCCTTTAAATTTATGTCATCAAAGAATAAACATATGTTCTTTCTCGTGAACAATCACTGTTGTGTTCAATCATGATGTACTGGACCTTTCTCCTATCAATAAAGTGAACTGGGGGCAATCTTTTTCTTTTCCTCTCAGCAGTTATGAAGTTCATTCTGTTTAAGTAAATTAGCGAAAAAGATGTGTATCGTTTTTTTTTAAAAAAAAAAAGGCTATAAAATACGTTGTTGTTGTAAATTATCTTTCTTTTTTTCCATGTTGTAAATTATCTTTCTAAATTTTATATTTTCTGAAAAGTGAAAAATATATATATATTTGGGAACCAAAACCCTTGTGTTGCCGTCTAACAAAATGTAAAGGCCTGTTTGGTACATTGGAATTGATTTTGATGGAGACAGATTTATAAATGAGATTTAAAAGTGTGTTTGGTATATTATGAAAATGAGATATAATTTTTTAATTAAAATATGCATTGTTTGTGATAAAAGTCAACAATACCCTTCATAATTTTTTTAATCCTAACTTTATAAGAACCAATGACCTATTTGTTCAACAAAAAAAAAAAGGACCAATCTTTGCCGCCGCCATTGATGAAGCTCCAAGAGCTCATGACCGATTGAAGCTTAACACAAGAATCATTGTGCTTCCACCGTTGTCGACACAATTCCTCCCCCATTGTGGCCGATTGAAGCTTGTGACAACCTTGTTTAATCAATCGAGCTCATGGCCATCATGAATCTGTGTTCCCATCTACTTCGAGACAAGCTCGCACAAAGAATAGTGAAGATGGTGAAGAGGAGACTCAATTGTGCCCTTGCTAGAGTTTTCGTCGCACATGGGTCATCGTCAGTGGTGGGGATGAAGCCTTACAGCTAGAAAGAGGAAGGGGCATGAAAAATGGAGGACAACGGCAACTCAAATCTAGAGTGAAGAGGTTGTCGTCGTTACTGATGAGTGAGCATAGATCGCCACGACCATTGTCATTGCCATCGGTTAGTGAGCATAGGTCGCCGCTTGTTAATGAGGAGGTTGAAGGCACAAAGGAGGGTGATTGAGAGAAATGTGTAGATGGGGTTTAAAATTTTAATTTGGGTAAAAGTGTCCAAAAATTTTATAACCGAGGATATTTTAATTCTAAAATATAGCCTCCACAGAATTATCTCATTTTCATGGGTCGAGGCATGGAATCCAATCCAGCTCATTTTAATAGAATTGATTTTATTATAGAAATCAATTTATGCAAACCAAACAAATATGTATCATGAATTTTAATTTCATTTCCATTTTTATCCCTTCAAAAACCCCTGGGGGCCTAATGGTAGCGAAGATCTTCCACTGATGGAGGAATAACCTAGCAAAAATAAAAACACTTTTTAAAATGTATGATTATCTCATATAATACTATGAATTGTCGAACTATATAAAAGTACAGTGATTATCTTAATTAAATTACTCCCACTGATCCCTTATATAAAGTATCTTCCAAAAAGGCAAGATAGCCATGATTGCAGTTTGATTAGAGGCATTGTACGGGGAAGTTGTTAACGTTACTCTATAAATGAGGATTATAATGTAAGCTTTTTTTATTACCAAAAAAAATGTGGAACCGAATAATGATATGGTGATGTGGCGTGGAGATTCCTGAAGGGGGCTGAAGCTGTTGCGTGAAGGCGTTGCTACTTGCTAGGATAGGGCCAATGAGTCAATGACCCAACAAAGGAAGTAGGACACAGACACAGACACAGAGACCCGTATGATATGATTACAACTTTTTACATGAAAAAGCTGCCACCTTTACTGTGTCCAACAGTGAATTTTTGTCAACTAGTGTGACATGTATGTGGCCAGAGATTCATGTAACTTTTTTCTTGGGATGAGGATGGTAAAGATTGCACATGTAATTATATACATATAATTTTGACCACCGTGTGTTCCTCAACAAAATTCTCATCAGGTAGCTGCATTCTACTTTCTGAAATAATTAATTGAGTGATAATTCACTATCAAAAGAAAAAATTTAATTGAGTGATAATTTGGGGGTAAAGTTTTGTTCGTTGGAGGTACAAAAAGTGACAAGAGTCGGACAGAAAGAAGTGGAGTTGGGCCCAATGATCTATGGGCTGTGTTATTAAGAGAAAATGGTAAAATTGCAGAGCGAGGGAGAGATGAGGAATATATTTAATTTCTGGGCCAGCCTGAGTGCTTTGGTCGTCTTTATACTCTCCATGATTCTTTCGATTTTACAGACGAAAAGGGAATAAAATTATTTAAGTTGTTGATGATCATGGTGAGAGAAAGAAAAGTGCATCATGAAGTGTTTTCATTCATGGATATCTCAAAAGAAGAAGTAGAATAATGCGATAAACTTGTGGACCAACACAGATGGACCATATGTATATAAAGAAAGAGTATATTCAACATTAATATTCACTTTGTTTGGTGCAATTATTAGTGTCTTTTTCTTTCATTTTCAGAGTGTTATCTTTGTTTTTGCAGCGTCAGACACTTATTCCTCCCCTTGCTTTACTCTGATTGATTCGTAATCTTTCTACACTACTTCTGTAGCTTTGTTCTTTGTTTCTTTTTGTTGCTTAGGAATTTAGCCCCAACCTCCATCCATCCCCAATGTCTTGGCGCAATTAAGTATAACACATATATATATATATACCCATAACGAACTCTTTGCTTTAATCTAAACCTCTTGGTCTTACGTACAGGCTTGGAATAATATGAGTGAGAGAGAGAGATTGGAATATATGGAAAGTGAAGAGGGGGTATAAGAGAACAAGAAGATAAAAACAAAAAGAGGGGGGGTGGATGAAGTGTAGGAGTCGGAATCTTCTAAAACAAACAGCCCGGCTTCTCTGTAAATATGATGCACAATGTCCGTAACGTTAAGAACCCGAACCCGAACCCGACCCTTCTCTTGTTTCTGTGGTTCATGTGAATCCTGACATTGTATTATATTGTAGCCCTATTTACAATAAATTAGTACTAATAAAAAAAAGAATATCAAAAAATATCTTAACTTATCAATCATAAGTGAAAGGCAAGCATTAATAAATAAATATAACTATGATTGATAAGTGACATGATTTTTGTGGTATTGTTTTCTTTAATTGGGGCATTAATGTTATTTTTTTAAAAAGAAATGATGTGAGTCCCAAACCCCAAAAAAAAGTGTTCAAAGCTTCAGATACCAACAAAGAAGGCCCTTCATCACGCCAATCATCAATCCTCTTCAATCTCACTCTGTAATCTGTATGTCCAGCCCCCTTCCTTGTTCATGTTATTTCATAGATGAACAAAATTGTAGGATTATTCTATTAACGTCTCCCTATTTTCACTGCCTCCTTATTGATTACAAAAATATAAATATTATTTATCTCTTTAACTTGTACGATTACCTCATCATTATATGGGTAAAAGTATATAGTTTTTATTGTTAACATGCATGATGTGAGATATTAATTAGCAGAAAAACATGATTTATTTTTTATAACAGAATTACAAATTTTATTCATTTTGAATAAAAACGTATTTTTAGAAGACAATTACAGCGTAGATAATTCAACATTAATGTATGTATATGAATTTACCCCATAAATTAATTACTAGCTAATTATTATTCCCCTTTTTGTTGAAAAATTTATGCACTAAAGTATACGTGAGAGGCGCTACCCATATTGTATATTGCTTCTCCAAGTATATTTCATTAATCATGCACGCCACTTGTATAATAAAGTAATAAACACACTAAGATTATAAACGTACAGTCACACTCTGTGATGGGGCCACTCGTATAACATAAGCTCCTTGTCCTTGGTTTTCACGCTACGTACTTTGCGTGATGTGACTTCGATATCATCTCAGATTCCATATCTTTTTTTCATTTTCGTGTCTCCTTTGTTGCAAGACAAAACAAAAATCATGAAAGGATTGAAAAGGCCTGACACATAAAGAGTTTCCAATTTTAAATAAATTGATATAATTTTGTGAGAGTTTATTTTTATTATTAAATATTTATTAATAATATATAATTAAAATATTAAAAATGACAACAATCTTATTTAAATATATTTTAAATCGAAACAATTAAAATTAAATCTATCAATATTAATAATTATTATATCTAACAAAATTTTTTTATAAAATTTATATATAAAAGCGTTGAGTATAATCAAATTGAAAAAGTTAATACAAATTTAAAAATAAATTAACACATTTTTGTAAGCTAGAAATGTAAAAACAGTAAATTCGGTATATAAACTCACAAGATTAACAGAATTTACAACTGATACAAGTTTATCAGGGAATTAACTTGATTTTGAAAGGTAAAAACATAAAAACGGTAAACTTAAAGAGTCAACTCACGAATTTGATAATAATGACTACAATTTTTAACACAATTAACAAAGTTTGTTCATTATTTTAACTTGGACACCATATGTGTGCACGTGGGCACCCACCAGAAATATTATGAGCATGTTTGGTTGGCTTTATATTTATGTATAAACCTAATTTACGTAAATCAAGATAAAACTTCTCTATATATTTACCTCGTAGACTGTAAAAATTACTTCGTAGACCGTAAAAACTACCTCGTATACCATAAATCATGATTAAAAAGCATAATTAGAAGTTTCAACCGCTATTCCAAACATCATTTTAAACTTTGTTTTTAATCCCAGTCATTCGTGCATTATGTTAACACTGTCCTACACACTTCAAGGCCCCATTCACTTTTGCTCTTTAATTTACTTCCTTTCAATCTCACTAGCCCCAGGTCTCCTATCCAGGACGTTTTCAAGGAATTAATTAATGTACCTAAAGATATATAAGTTACTTGGTAAGTTATTAATTAATTTTTCAAGTATTACCCATCTTACAAGTTATTAGGTGCAAGTTTGAAGTCAAATTAATATAGTCAGGTAAATTTAAAAAAAAAGTGTAATTAATATAGTAATTCTCTATCGTTTGGTCTTAATTAAATAGGGTAAACTCAAGAATACGCATGCATATATATATATATATATATATATATATATATATATATATATATATATATCTTTTATTTTGAGATGAGGTTAATGAGTTAAATAGCGGTCTTTTATTCTTGTGGGGTGGGTTGATTTGATAGGAGCACACTCTCTAGGGTTTTATGTTGATGCCCGCCCCTATATATATATATCTCCTCCAGTGAGATAGGGCATGTGATTATTGCGTGGTGAAATTGGTGGGATTAATTAGCCGTCACTGCTGACTGCTGACTCACGCCCTTGTGGAACCATGTTCTTTACTTTAATCATTATTATTATCCCCCTCGTTTATAATTTTGATTCTTGCTTTTTCAAATTCAGCATATCAATTCATCCTAGTAACTTTTTTTTTTTTTAACTTTCAGTGACGAGTAGTCTAGTACTAGTACGTTCATTACACTGATAGCTCAGCAATCACACCGCCCGTTCAACTGATTCAACTCTCACTTCCATGTTCCTCGAAAATTTCTCAATGCCACGTTTTTAAGAAAAAATAATATATAGGAGTAGCATACGTACGTGCCTTATGAAGATGAATTATTCGGGGTCTATTATAAAAATGATTTTACGTCGTGGTGAAGATTAAAAGAAATGATAACAAACACACACTCACACACGTACAGTTCTGTGGTTTTACATACGATTATGAAAATAGTTTTATATTTTGCTGAGCTTTTCTTTTGGGTGAATGCGAAAAAGGAGTGAAGTTTGTGAGTATATGAGGTAGATGCAGATAAAATGGTTAGGTGTTGGGAAGCAGATGTTGGCAGTCTCATACCTAGCTACCTTGTAATTACACCTATTCAACTAGTCTTCTTTGACCCCTTTTTCTTCACGCTCTTACCACCTATTTATATTGCATTTAAGTGGTCCATATCTACATCCTATTAAACCTTAGCTTTAATTTTCCCCCAATGACTTTTAACAGTTCTGAAATGGTTATGGTTACTTGTTGGATTTATTCCACTTGCTTGTACATGTCAATGATGGTTGATGGCCCTCTAAATACCCCGAAACAATGTACACAAATGACAATTAGGTGATTAATGATGTGTGTGTATAGGTAACAGGTACGCGGTGGTCAAAAGTCAAAGAAACCAACCACAATCCTAATTTTCAATGAAAGGGTCTCTGAGGAACAATTTTGGTAGCGTTTCAAAGTAGTAGTCTCAGAGGAGTCCAATTGGGCTGGACCTCATGAGAAATTAACAAACGGCCACCAGCTTCGCAGAAGTTTCCTAGCTCCTTCATTTCAATATCATCATCATTAATTCTTTGCTTTTATGAATGAATGAGCCTTTAGTTTATGAAAAACTCTTGCTTGCGTGGACCCCACGAGGTCTCTCCTCTACCTTGTCCGATCTGTTGAATAATATGCATTATCCACACACACATACATATGCGCTTTCTACAGTTTTATAGATTATTTATTTTATTAGTTGTTTGATTTAGATGGATTTTCCTTTTAGATAAATTCTTATCAGGTTTATATCCCATTTAAATGTTGCCTATATAAAGATTCATACGTACACTTATTTATTGAAAGACCAATACTAGAAATTTTTATTTTCTCCGTATCCAACAAGATCCCCATAGTCCACTCTTTCAACATGCCAAGTGTAGATTTAACACTGTCCAGTGCAGGGGCAATTAGGTAGGGATGAAGCAATGCGAAATCATAAAGTTTAAGGCCTGATTGGCAAAATTATAGCAAATGAGGAAAGAAAATAAAAACGGGTGTGATTTCAAGATATGGTGAAAACTATATAATCAAAAGATAAAATTTGCTACCAATAAGATGTTGGTTGAAGTAATAAAAAATCTTAATTTTATAAAAAATAAGAATACAAATTTAAATTCTTAAAAACATCTTTATTAAAAGAAAGAATAATCTTTTATTCTTTAAATTAAAAAAAAAACTCAAAAATTCATCCGCATGTAATGCAACTCTGTCAACTTTTTCGATTTGTGCATTTGATGGAGTCAAATCATGATAGATGGTCCCATAAAAGCTGATTTTGGTAAAGGTTGATCTAATCATCTTCCAGATTCACACCTATCTGGAACTGTAGTACCTAAGATTTAATTATTCACACATATGAATTCTCCCTCGAAACCATTATCCAACCTCGGCATTCGTGTGTTGGCCAAACAAAAAAAAAGCCTCGGTATTCGTGTTCATCTCCCTACACATTAATTCTACCCTCATCTCCATTAAATAATAGTTTGATTGTAATAATGATTAAAATCTTTAAAAATAGTTTTTCAATCATGATTTATAGAATATGAAGTAAATATATGAGATAATTTTTCTCGATTTACATATATAAATACTTATAAAGCAAATGTGATACCAAACATAGCATAAGGGTTAGGAATGATAATAATATTAATAAGTAATTTAAAATGATATAAATTCACTAAAATTCTTAAATTTGATCAGATAAAAAAGAAAATACACAGCTGGTTTTGGTGAATTTATACTCTTTTAATTTTTTATTAATATTTTTACTCCTTTCAAAACTTATTTATACCAGACACCCTGAAAAAAAAATTTTATTGGTAGAATTACACATTAATCCTAAAATAAAATTAATTCTCGTGCAGAAAAAAACGCATGGTTTTATTTCTAAATTTAAAAGTAAATAATTGAACAGCTCAAAATCCTCTACTTGTTCTTAGTGGTTGATACCATATTATCAATATAATAAAATAACGATAAAAATAAAATTATTCTCTTGTTGCACATTGTACAGGTCATATTGAATATTCAGTACTCCTATGATTTAAAAAAACAAGAGGAGAAGAAATGGAAGAAAAGAGAGACGTAATTAATCTACAAATTAATTGAGTACGGCACTAGGAGAGAAATATTTGGCAGGAATTTATTGAAGAAGGGGAATGGGGGGTGGGGCCGCCGCCGCCGCCGCCACCACCACCATGAAGGGAAGAAGGCAGGCACAACAGAATTGACCAACCCTCGCTTTCTGTGTATGCCTGAAACCCCCATTCATTTCTACAGCCTCCCTCCCCAAAACAAAAATACTCTTAAAATTGACTTCATTATTGAGAGCCAACAGAAGGAATCACCAGGTTGAAAAAAAAACAACTTCCTCCCTATTCAAGGCTCCTCCACTACTCTCAATAATTATCATTCATTCACCCCCTAATACTGTTGCCCCATTCACAAGTAGTTTCTCACTTACATAATGGTCCCTCGAGGCTCAAACCAACTAACCAAGATTCGGAGGCAGTTAGCTAGCTGGTGTTGGCATCTTGATTCTGCGCACTCTCTTGTTCGATCCTCTCCAACGTTTTGTGCACTGCCCCTGCTATCTCCTCCACTGATCCCACCTTGCACTCTTCTTCTAACTGCTTCCACCCAATTAATTCAATATTAACTCCCCAGCCTCCAATAATTTGTAATAAAAAATCAAAACAAGCCTACAGATTTCATTCAATATATATATATATATAATATACCTTGACGCTGATGCAGTAGAGCACAATATCGGCGGTGGTCGTCACATTAAGATGCAAGATCGTGAGACGCATGCTGTACAACGCAGACACCATCTTCAACAGCTGCTTCGGCCTCTTCCTCGTCCTTATTTTCAGATTCGCATGGCTCTCCACCATCGTCACTTCTATATCTGCGATACTCGCCTCCGACGATACCTCCCCCACTTTGCCCGCCGAACACTCGCCGCTGCAGCTCGTCGAATACTGAGGAAACGTGAAGAACTCGGAGAAGGGCATGCTCTGAGATTTGGCCCCTGTTACTTTCTGGCCCCCCATAAATTGAAGCCTCTGCTCCAGCTCCTTCACAAAGTTAATAGCCCCTCCGATTATGGAAGCCTGATCTCCCTGCATAATCAAGTAATAACAACGAAATCAATAGTCGGTGTGTGTGGAAATATGTAAGGAATAACGAAATGAAGAATTACCCTTTGGACGTAGGAGTCGGGCATGAGAGAGCGAAGAACAGAGAGATAGTCGTTCATCTGCTTTCTTCGATTGCGCTCCACGGCAATGTGAGTCATTCTCTGGTTCTCGATCTCCTGCTTGTTCTTGCGGGTCCTGGCCCTGCGTCTCTTGGGACGAGAATGGGATGCTTCAGACGAGGGTGTCGGGTTGTTACTAGTGTCAGAGGTGGCGTGATGATTCTGTACATGTACAAGTTCGCCGGAGTGGGGCAACGCGGAGGACGGCGCAGAAGAAGAGCACCAGTCTCCGATGAAGCCATAAGGTTCTGTTTGGGTGTGGAGGAAATTGAGGTGGTCTTGGTGTTTGGGAAGGTTGAAATCGTCGTGAAAAGGCCAGAGAGGATAGAGGTCTTTGGAAGCGCCATAGCCAAAGGGGTACTCCTGAGGGAAAACAACGGCTTCCAGTGCCATCGACGTCTGGCTGTCTCCCTCTCCTTCCGGGAGACACATATATATATATATATATATATACAACACTTGAGATTTTTGACGACGTGTGATTTCACAATTACAAGTTATCCAAAGCAGAGCCAGATGCGATTCTCCTCCATCGGCACCACTTCTCTGGCCTGTTATATAAAGCAAAACCCCTCACTTCACACACATTGGACCCTGCCCCTCTCCTGCACGTGAATTATTATGAAATTCTTTTATTATTATTATTTACGAAATTATACGAGGAAAAGAAAAACAGAGAAAATTAAGGACTGTGCCCGGAGTGTGGCATGTAAAATTAAATAATAATAAACTTGTAGAAAAACATGCTCGCGCTTTTTAGTAATCCCAATTTCAACTCTTAACCAGTACTAGTATACTATCAATGCTAGCATTTACTGTTTTCCGTCACTTATTTTTCTTGAGACGATTTAAGTGAGGATTTAACGATGGGTTTTTCCTTTTAGGAATAAATATGGGAAATAATTGAACAACAGAGAAAGGGTATAGGAGTGGCTAATGATGGTGGTCACAAAGAGCTGCATCCTGTTCCCCTGTCGTGTCCCATGCTGCCCATTATTAAGTTGCTCTCGTGACTCATCTCATTCTATCTCTCCACGCCCCCCTTTCAGAAATGACCACTGTTTTTCTCTACTCTCACACACAATATTTATATATGGAGATGCCTCCAAACTTTCTTTTGCATTGTCTAATATCTTTTTCACATATATAGAAAGTGAAGACTGAAGACGAAATTGCATTAGCATGTGAATCACCAACTAGGGAACAGCTTTTCTGCCATATCAGTTTTCATCTGTCACAGTACAAGACCAAGTAAAAAATAACTGCAAATCAACTAGACATGAAAGGCAGTGAAAAATAATGAATTATCCCAAGATAATTATCCTTGGGTTGTGTAGCTTCTATTTATAGAATATGTCAACTTATGATATATGTCCTCAACTTTAGACTATTCTAGAATTACAGTTAAATATATTTACAATAATAACATAACATATTTAATTCTCTCCTTCAATCAGTACTTCCTCTCCTTTTCCTTTTTCTATTCATGTTGTTGTAAGCAATATGCTCTTGCTGGGCAGATCGTGCTGAAGAAATGGTAATCCCCAATTTGTCTCTCAGATTGCAAAATTTGACGTGAGGCAGTGGCTTTGTGAGACAATCAACCAGCTGTGATTCAGTGGGTACATATTGAATGCTCAAAGATTTTGACACGACTTGATCTCTTACAAAATGCATATCAATCTCAATGTGTTTAGTTCTTGCATGATGAACAAGATTGGTAGCAATTGCTGCAGCACTTGTGCTGTCACACCAAATGGTTGGGGTCTTCTTAGTCTGTAGTTTTAATTCTAATAGAAGAGATTTTATCCAACATAATTCAGCTGAGGTGTTGGACAAAGATCTCTATTCAGATTCTGCGCTGGACTTGGACACCACCTTTTGCTTCTTGGAGGACCAAGTGATCAAAGAATCTCCCAAGAAAACACAATATCCTCCAACAGATCTTATATCATATGGACAGGATGCCCAATCTGCATCTGAATAGGCAACGAGATCAAGTAGTTTGGATGGTTTAATATGGATACCATAGTGAATTGTACCCTTGAGATATCTTAGCACCCTTTTAACTGCCTTCCAATGTTGAACAGTTGGTTGGGAAAGGAATTGACTGAGCTTTCCAACCCTAAAGCTAATGTCCGGTCTAGTATTACAAAGGTACTGTAGTGCCCCAACTGCACTACGATATTGTGATGGGTCAGCAAGTAGAGCTCCTGAGTGTTTTGATAGAGATCGATGAGCAGCCACAGGTATTTGACACGGAGAAGCATGAGTCATGTGGAATTTTTCAAGTATATCATTTACATACTTCCCTTGTGACAAATACAATCCAGTAAGGTCTCTATAAGCTTCTATTCCAAGAAAATAGTGAATAGACCCAAGGTCTTTCAAAGAGAAAATTGTGTTAAGTTTCTTGGTAAAGCATCGTAGACTATAAGAATTACTCCCAATCACTAGCATGTCATCAACATATATTAGGATCATCAAAATCTGATTCTGGTCAGAATAAAAGAACAAAGAAATATCAATCTTTGTTGAGTTGGTAAATCCCCAGGACAACAGAACATTTTGAAGTCTATCAAACCAATCCCTAGGAGCTTGTTTAAGGCCATATAATGCCTTGGCAAGCTTGCAAACATAGTGGGGCTTAGAAACAGAGACAAAACCAACATGTTGTTCCATATAGAAAGGTTCAACCAGAAAACCATTTAAGAAAGCATTATTAATATCAAGTTGCTTGATATCCCAATCGAAAGCTACAACAATTGTTAACACAATTCTTATTGTAGAAGTTTTGATCACAGGACTAAAAATATCAGAAAAATCTATACCTTCAGTTTGCTGAAACCCTTTTGCCACTAGTCTAGCTTTATGCTTTGAAAGTGTGCCATCATAGTTAAATTTGGACTTAAAAATCCACTTGTTTTCAACAACATTCTGATGTAAAGGTCGAGGTGGCATTCTTATGAAGTGCAAGAAATTCCTCTGTCATAGCTTGTTTCCATAGTGGTGATAGTAGAGCTTCCTTTGTTGTTTGAGGAGTGCCCTCAAAAGTGTGCGTGAGACCCACATAAGGAAGTTTAGGTTTGAAAATTCCATGTTTACTCCGAGTTTTCATGGAATGAGTGTTTTGAATTGAAACATCAGCAGTAGTCAGGTTAGAACCAGAAGTAGGATCACTATTTTCATCAGAGGTAGAAACTGAAGCATTAGTATACTTGGTTAAGTCCTGAGAGTTACCATACATTGGTAAATTTGGATCAGCTGTGCTTAAAGGACTGATAGGTGAACTTACTGCCAATGTTTCAGAAGAATTTGCCTCTCTTAGCTGTGAAGCTGATGATATTAGCTCATCAGACAAGTGGTCTGATTTCTGAGATGGGCTTTTAGACAGAATAGGTGAGTTGTGATTTGCCGTAAGATGTGATACATCATTTTCTAACTGAGAAATGGTGCTGACTTATGAAACATCATTTCTTGACTGAGAGGATACAGGTTCTATGTCAAAAAATGGAGATATACTTGCAAAACTTATGATCTTGTCTTGCACAGGATGTTTCAACTGGATAAAAGCATCAGTAAAAGGAAAGATATCCTCATTAAAAACAACATGATGAGAAATGTATACACGCCCAGTGAAACTAAGGAATTTATATCCTTTGTGAGCACCACTATATCCCAAGAACACATATTGAGTACTTCTAAATTGGAGCTTGTGTTTATTGTAGGGAGTAAGACAAGGGTAACAAGCACAACCAAACACCTTGAGACTATTATAATCTGGTTGTTTTGAGAATAAAACTTCAAATGGAGATTTATTTGACAACATAGCAGTAGGAAAACGATTAATTAGATAAACAGCAGTTGAAAAAGCATCCCACCAATATACAAGAGGCATATGAGCTTGAGCAAGAAGAGTGAGATCAATCTCAACAATATGTTTATGCTTACGCTCTACTCGTCCATTTTGAGAAGAAGTATGAGGACACGGGTGACGAAATATAATGCTATTTTCTTCTAGAAACGATTGAAAGGATCTATATTCACAACCCCAATCACTTTGAAGAGTTTTAATTCTCCTATCAAGTTGATTTTCAACCATTGCTTTAAAATGTGTAAAGGCTGTGAAGGCAACACCCTTAGAGTGTAGGGGGATAAACCCAAGTATGTCTACTAAAATCATCTAGGAAACTGATATAATAACGATAGCCAGCATTAGATTGAATAGGAGCAGGTCCCCATAAGTCAATATGCACAATTTCAAGGGGAAAGGAGGCTCGTGAATTTGAAGTTTTGAATGGTAGTTTATGAGACTTACCAAACTGACAAGAAACACAAAATAAATCTCCATTACTTTTTGTGGGAACATTATAGGTTCTAAGAACTCTTGTAAGAGTATCTTTATTTGGATGACCAAGTCTCCTATGCCATGACTCAACAGTGGAAAGTAAAATAGTACTAGACTGACTTTGACTAGATAATTGACTCAAGATAACATCTGTAGCTGGTATGACTCGATTTTTGATCTGATATAATCCTGGTGTCTGCCCTTTTGTAACCGAACCCTGGAGAAGTGGTTTAAACAGCGTCTTGTCCTTCACAAAACACCCATGTGAGTTGATTTCAACAAAAATATTCTCATTATCACTGGTTAGTTTATAACCACTAATCAAATTTTTAGCGATGTGAGGTGCAACCAAAACATTTTTCAGTTTCAAGGACTTATTGAAGTCATCACAGACCAACTCAGAAGTTCCAGTGCTAATGACATTAATAGAACCACCATCACCAATGAGCAAAGAATTTATACCTGACTGTGAATTCTGACCAGTGGTATTCACATGTTCTGGAGAATTGGTGACATGATGAGTTGCACCAGTGTCAAGATACTAAGCTGGGTATGTGGTAGTTTCAGGAGTGGCTATGTATGCAGTTGCGTTCTCAGACTTCTGAGGTCCTTTATAGTTACGATCAAAACGATGAAAACAACGCAGCACATCGTGTCCTGGTTTTTCGCACAAATGAGAGAATTTTGTTCCAGAAGATTGTCTGCCGCCACTCTGACTACGCCCAAATCTACTACGACTTCGACGATTTCCCCTGCCTCTCCAGGTTCCATGAAGGCCAGAACTGACATTTGGAGAATAGAATGATAGATTGGAAAAGGCAGTGGAAAGAGAAGTTTGAGAATCAGTTTGTAATTGATCCAGCCGAGACTTATAAGTAAGAAGCTTGGACTGCAAATCAGCCCAGCTCATATTGTCTTTCTCGACAAGCAAAACTATAATGGGTGTGCAGGTGGCATCTAACCCGGCAAGAGTCTGAGTAACCAGATCAGATAGAGGCAAAGGAGAGCCAGCCAGAGTAAGATTATTGGCAAGAGACTTCATCTTTGAAAGGTAGTCACGCATCTTTAAAGACCCCTTTCGAAATTGTTGAAACTCTCTACGGAGAAAAGTCACCCGAGAACGAGTGTTAGCACCCACAAATTCAGTAATAGCCGTCCAGAGTGACCAAGCGTTCTTATAGTTGGTCATTTGAGAGGCTATTTCAGTGGTCATAGTGCTAATTAACCAACCGAGGAGGATTTGATTAGTAGTGTACCATTCCTCGTAGAGAGGGTTAGGAATAACCTGTTCTTGAGCGTCGAGAATGTATTCCGGAGGGATACTCTTTGTTCTGATGAGAAAACCGTCGATTCGATGTCCTCGTACAATCGGCATAATCGCTAATTCCCAGGTGAGAAAATTATCTACATCCAGCTTGATGGAGCTCGCCTTATTTAGAGAATTAATAAGTGGAATCGGTCGAGTGGTAATGCTTGAGGACTGATTAAGCGCCGGATATGGCGATAGGGAGGTATGGATAAGGGACATTGAAGGCTGAGGTTGGAAAGACAGTCGTAGTGGAGATCGATTGAGGCTGTTGAAAAATGGTAGGTTGAACGAAAGAAGGAGACGACGAGGAGATGTGGTGGTAACCGGCAAAGGAGGTGAGAGGAGGCAACATAATCGAAGGAATGGTGGAGGAGGCTGACATAATCGAAGGAACATATGAAATGATGAAGGAAAAGGGAAGGGCAAAGTGGGAATAGGGGAACAAAAGAGGCAACTGTAGCAGATGTGATGGCTGAGGGCAGAGGTGTGACGGTAGCTGAGGGACAAATTGTGAGAGTGTCGATGGTGGTGTTAATAGGGTTAGGGTTAGATTGACTACTGGTGGTGTCCCCAAGAGAAGAGGTCATTATTGGCGAAAAATGCTATGGCACCAAGTGAAAAATAATGAATTATCCCAAGATAATTATCCTTGGGTCCGGTAGCTTCTATTTATAGAATATGTCAACCATTTACAATAAGACACATGTCCTCAGCTTTGGACTATTCTAGAATTACAGTTAAATATATTTATAATAATAACACAACATATTTAACTAAGGCAGACGTATATTATATTTAATCGCAAACTAAATTACACGCGCAGTGAAAAGAGTAAAGTTTGCGTTGTGAGGCTGCGCGTGGACGTGAAAGCCTCGTTCGAAGGAGTAGTATGAAGGAGCGTGGGGAGGAAAAGAGAGTGAAGATTAATGTTGGAAGATCGATGGTGATTAGGGCAATAATGTTAATAGAAGAGAACATGTACGGATGAAAAACTCAAAAATATAATTAAAAAGGCTGACACAGATACACAATACAATAGACACACAGCGAGAGATTCATGTATTCAGAGATCAGAGATTCCTCAGAGAAAAGCTAATGAACTTTGTCCATTGAGATAAAAGAGAGTAAGCAGCACCAGAAGCAGAAGCAGTCAGAAATTTGCAGAGAATCCATGTGCTTCAAAACAAACACTAGCTGCCAATCCTTCCATTACAGGCAAACCCTATGTCCCTAACTCCGACAAATTACCAGCTACCCCTCTTTAATATTACAACTTGTTTTCCATCATCGTGGCTTCCTGATTTCTCTGTATTTTAATTATTAATTAGCCTCCATGCATGCTATATCCAATTGTCACGGATTTGTGAATTTTCTGAAATTTCTTGTAAAGGGATATATTCAGGAACAATAGACACCAAGTATGATATCAGGCATTATAGAAAGAGAGTGAACATATATATATATATATATATATATATATATGAGCATTATCATGTCATATGCACTATATATATGTATATATAATATCACACGCTGAGTTCGTTGATAAGTGCTCCCAATTCTTCTTGAAGCTGGATAAAATAATGCCATCATATATATGGCATCCAACTGATTAAGTACATGCATATAGCTAATAGTTTTATTGTTGTTACCAAAAGTTTTGGCAGCCTAATTAAAGAACTAATCAAATAAACATTAGACTTAACTGGCGCTTGATCATTGAATGAATAAAAAATATTGTTACGTTATAATAGATACCTTGAAAACGAAGTGTATTGAAGTTAATTAGTCCCCCGTTAGATGAGCCCTTTTAATGCCTCTGAGAAAAAACAAAGAATAATATATTCATGCACAGAAGACAGCATCTTCTCGGTGGTCGTCACAATTACTAATTTGTTAGGTTAAGATGCTTCAAACAAAAAGGTGCTGTAGCGAATGAGAAATTGTGCAACTCTTGTCACCTTTGTCCTTTTATAAGTCGGCCCCCCTCTTACCCTTAACTATAGTGTAGGCTTATATATTGAAACACTGCTATTAGTGAATATAATAGGCATTAGTAGACTGTGCTGTTGTGGCCTTTTGGGAATGATATTATGTAATATATACATCACCTGAACTGGGAAGAGTTGTCTCCAGTTATTATTAATATACACACAACGTACTAATAAGGTGCACATGTTGCTATTATAAAGAAATCCTGCTAATATTAACTTATTACCCGAGAATCTATCATATTTTATGTGCCATACATGCATACACACACACACACATATACATATACATACACATAAACATATATATATATATATATATATTGATGATATTTTATTAAACTTTGTTCTTGGATGGACGTGATTGCAGTTAATATATTTCCGCTAGTATTTCCGTATTTAAAATAACAAGTGATTGATTGACAAATTTTATCAAAGACGATGAACGTTATATTAAATAATATAACAATTATATATTGGTATAAATATAAATAGGAGGATCTAACATCGTTACCGACAACCTTATTGAATACATTAAATTAGTATTCTAGATATGAAACTAGTGATGTTAATACTAAAGTGCGAAGCTCGTGATTAAAACATGCGCTCCAGAGAGGTACGTTACGTATATACGTACGTGGAATACGAGGACACGAAAACCCAGGCACTCATCATAAGCCATAAATGTGGAGTATGGATTAATCATCAGCTAGCTAGGGATGAGTTTTTTGACCTGGCAGGTCAAATTAATTAATTATCAATTAAATTTTAAAAGTGTGATTAGCAGCGTCGTGATCAAGAGTGAGCACCGTCCCTTGGAAATTCAACCCGATAGAGTATCAAAGATAGAAGACAGAGTTGGTAAATCCACGCTAAACTACAATATAATCAGCAATTAGTGGATGTAGTTAGGGCTATGGCCGTTATTTAGGTATTAGGCCGGCCAGTTCAATATCTCAAAGCCATACCCTTCATTACGCCACAAGTCAATATATTAGCTAAAACAAATATATATATATATAGCCATGAGTGGATCGGAATTGGATATATATATATATAAACGAAAGACTTAACAGGACTCAGGCGGACTACATGCATTGAATCCCTCATATTGCCGTCAATTCACAATTTTATTAACAAATTAAGGTTACTAAATTTGATTAATTTTTTTAATCTGCTAATGAGGATTAATCCAATCGAATTATTATATGTGAAACGGCTTAACTGATTTGCGGCGTTGCCATGCAAGTTGGGGTTGAGAGAGGTTAGGTTCATTTGTATGTCGACAAAAATACAGGAACTAATCTTGTCTGTATTCTTTCGTGGTTAATCAGCGTACATGTGCAAAGACGGAAACAGATGAGCTTTAATTTCAAGATTCAGATTTTGTTGTTGCCCTAGAACAACGAAACAAAACCCAGTGGTCTACTCTTCGCTTTGTCCCTTAAGCAAAATTAATAACTACATGATGCTTATCGTTATATTATTATCAATCCTATTCTGGTTTAGAGAACACAGCTCATCACCCTATAAATGCTGAGATAATATATCCTAATTATTTAACCTCTTAAGCACTGTATCAATACAAAATTCTACGAAAACCCAAATTATATTGCCTGTGAGTGACCATACTGATAAAGTTTAGGGCAGTGTTCCAAGATTTCAGGATAGTATAGCTATATATATATATATGGACACGCACACACATAATTAATAATATTGTATGTGAGGAACCATCATATATATGATTTAGTTTCAAATTCCAAAACGAGATCTAAAAGCTGCATTACCCATCTAGCTATACATAAGCATATAATAACTCTAATTTGGTTTCTGATCGATATAAATAAACACCATTAGCTGGCCCACTTGAATGAATTATTGTTAAGTGTAACATGTACTGTTTCCTTTCAGCGTTATGATAATACATTTCTCTATGTAAGTTGAAAAAAAATATATTATTTCATAAATTATAAAAATTATTCTTTAAAAACTAATCTAAACATACATTTATTATAGAATGGTGTAGAGATGTGAAGTAGTGTACATGAGGATAATCTCGCAGACATGTTAATCCTCAGAGGAATTATATTCATAAAAAGAAGTGTGTGTGTGGGGAACTGTGGATCCATTATATGAAGACCATACCAGGAAATTGATGTATGAAGAGCGAAGAAGGCAAACTCGCTTTGTCCTATGACCAATATATAGCTAGGTAGCTGGTTTAGCTGTCCACGAGAAAAGAAGGAAGAAAGGTCCTTGCTTTATTCTCACTTCACTACTGTGAACTGTGGAAGCATAAAAAGCACTTAATGAGTTTGACAGGGATGGCGCTGGGTGACAAAAAACCTTATCACTTTAAAATCTTTTGCTCATGTGAAACCATGTCTTTCGTGGGTCCTCATAATCAATGTGCTTTATTCTTTAAACTTGGAAAAAGAGCAAGATCTAGTACAGATCATGTATATATGTCTGCGCCACAGAGAAAATAATGCGAATTGAAAAATCAAGTGTTGCCGATGAATCAGACCCACACGGGTCAGTTTTCGAAGCCAATTCAGCAAAGAGAAATGAATCGCAAAAGGTAGAGAGAAACTTTGTTAATTCCACGGATGTATATCCTAAGGTACAGGCGAAATCAATTTGATTGAAAAAGCTAAGCCTGTATGGTGAAATGGTTGGACCGGCCACAACATATGTCCTTACCTACCATCTTTACGTCACGTCCCCAATACCTTTTGCTTGGTTATTATTATTAATTAATTAATTAATTATTAGTGTTAAGGTGAAAAGTTGAGTCACCTCCAATCAGATTCTTCGCAAGGCTTTTGGTGCCTCCAGGTGCGAGCAAGGCCTCCCCCCAATTTTCCAAGACATTATTATGTTAGACGCAATTGGCAATTTATTGTGAGAGACTCTCTAAAGCTGTGTCATTATGAATATGGTCGATCACACACGTTGTTACTGTTAGAAACCAAAAGCTCAGTTGGCATATGCTTGAGTTATGCTGCTTTGGTTCTGTCACGTCCTAACAACCGTCTATACGAATACAATAAGATTTATGGGTGATTGAATGAGCAAAGTAACATAACTGTGCGTGTGAGTTAGAAGGTTGAAAAATGAGAGAGGAAAGAGGAGAAGAGGCAGGAAGGTGAAGGGGGTAAAATATGTAGAAATAAAAAGAGTTAGTTGGGATATATGTAATGAAGGTTTGAAAATTGAAATAGAAGAGATGAGATGTGGAAATGGGGTGTATAACGGTGTAGGTTGTGTGGGATGAGAGGAAGGAGAGGATGAAGAATGTGAGGGCGAAATAGAGAAAATGAGGTTTGAAAAAAGGAAGGCATGTTTGATTTTTGAGGATAGGGGTGACAAGTGACAACCCCCTTCATCCCCCCTTGCTCACTTGTGCCGCCTTCAAAAGCTGCCGCTGTTTTAGGAGCAATACAGAGCATAAATGTAAAAGCCCTAATTAATTATATATATAGACACACCTAAATATATAATCAAATTGGGGCTAAGAATAAGGAATTGAGATGCACGACCTGTATGCATGTGTGCAGAGATCGAGGGAGGCGCCAACATATATATACATAATTTGTGAAGGGGGAACTGTGGGATTGGACATAAAGGGGTGTGTGTGTGGGGGGGGGGGTTTGTCGTAACATGTTTGGAATAGCACCTCTCCACATCCATCAAACATGTTTGCAAATAACTGAGTATTCTATACATGTAACGAGTCAGGGAGGCAGTTGGTATTTGGTAACACACCACACAGTGACAGTACACATAATATACGTCCTTTTACCAAATATAAAGTTTGCTCTTATTTAATATAATGGTGGATATTACAATATACATCCAAACAAACAAATTAACTAAACTTGCAGTGAGGGAAGGAGGGGTAGGCTGTAAGCACCAACCAAAGTCATGAGCGCAACAGTTTGCATCCGCCTACCCAGAAGGCAGCAGCCCCCCCCCCCCCAACGTCCTAGCTTGCTTCCTTCTCACTTTTTTCACTCTTTACTCCTTCCCCCTCACTCCTGATCAATATATATATATATATATATATATAATCGTGTACCTCATTTTTACTCCCAAACACATCCATCTCATTCATAAACGAACCAAAATATACAACTGCATTTTTCTTTCCTTCATATTTATATAAATTGCAAAGTCATTATAACGTTATTATTCATGTACTTACTTTCTTTTACATTTCTCTTAATCTGTATCCTACCTACTCGTATCCCTTACTTACAACTTTCCTTTACCTTCTGAATGACGAAGATGGCAAGCATTCCTCATTTATTTATTTGTATATATGACAAAGCTAGCTTATAGCTCTATATTGCACACAAAATCATGATCCAATTAGCAGCTATCTCAGTTTATGTATCTTGCTTTCTTTATTTAACGGCTAATTAACCTTTAATAGAATGCAACTCCCACTCTAACACACATTATCACTTCTATATATATATATATAGCTAATTATTCATGAGCACTCCACCACATACACACCCGCACTGACGTACATGTCAATGTCATAGAGCTGTCAATGTTGAATAAGATTTTTAACATTCTTTTCATTCACACAAACACGTGGGATTCCATTGCAAGGCTCGACGATTTCATGTCAATTAAAAAATTCTCAATCTCATTTCATTTGCACATCTTCAGGAGCATTTCAAATCCCCCACATACACACGTATAGATAGCTTCCTTACCTATTCTACAGACACGTATGCATGCATGCACAAAGAGTCAGACAAACAACTATACAATTATTACGCATTAATTAGCATATTATATGCTTCCATTAATTGATTAACATCTTACTTTCAACTATTTAAATGGGCATTAAATTTCTCGATCAGATCCAAGAATGCAGTTTTTTTCCCCTTCACGATGCATGTGTGATGGAATTCATTTGGCTTAATTTGGAATCTACTTCCAATGTGATTTGTGTGTGAGATTAATTAATAGGGATATCAAGGGCAGGACCATCCCAGTTTGGAGGAGGTTGGATGATCCGAGGTGGTGATGACTGATATGGATCATGACGCATGGGTTATAAAACTCGCACAACTTCCATATCAAGTGATTATTATAATTATTACAGCTACTTCCATAATTATGCCAATTAATTAAGAAGCTAGCTTAACTGTCATGTCCCTGTCGCTCTAATTGTCCTGCAATCTGTGGCAGTTAATAAGTCAGTAGCTTGTTATAATCTTGGAGGTTTTAATTAATCATAGGATCAGTTGGCGGATGCAAGTGTGAAGAAAAGGAATAAAATAGAGAAAGGGTTGAATTAGTAATTGGCAAATTGGTCATCATGATAATGATGGTGATAATGGTTGCTTTGAATCTAAACAAAATTCCAAACGACATAGGCCTAATTAAAGGCAGACCTAGACGAAGCATTTTCGGATTTTCATGTCCACTCTCCATTTCATTTTGCTATTTTTTTGGGGTCCATTCTGAAGTTGACATTCCCAACTTGTGTTTTTTGTTCTTATTCCCTTTTTTTCCCTAAAGCCCTTTTTCTCTCTCCTTCTCCCTCTCTCTCTCTCTCCATATATATATATATATATATATATATATCCGTATTCCTAATAGTAAGAGGTGTGTGTGTGTGTGTGATTGCCCGGGGCGTATGATTATAAAGCAACACTGCTTATGGTTTGAATTAGTGCTTAATATTTTCTGTGTGCTTTATGTAAAACCAGACTGTACGCACCCAAAAGAACTACCTGAACAAACCCCTCAATTACTACATTAGTTGCTTGTGACGTGTGGAACTCCACCATTTTAAATGTGGCCAATTTGATTCATTAAACATGTGCAATCAAGCATATTATATATAGCTTCAGGTTTTTGGGTTATAGTATGCCAACAACAAAAAAACGAGTTTGATGAAGTAATTAAATCGAGGTCATCATAAGCTAATTACATACCACAACTTAAAAAGTACTCCCTCCGGTGCTATTTATAAATAATTTTTTTTATTGTGTAAAATGAACTTGTAGTTAAAAGCAATAAGTGTAAAAAAATGACATATTTTTTTCATATATACCCCTATTTATGAAAATAGAGAGAGAATGTATAAAAAGTAACAGAGATATTAAAATATGTTTTATCAATATTTTGTTGATTTCATTCATCTAGTGAGTTATCTCTCTCTCATGAATATAACTCTTGGTGTGTGTCATAATTAATTATAAATATTTGCATTTAATAAGAGTAAAATATAAAAAATGAGCTTACATTTTCAAATACAAAGTGAAAGTTATTTATAAAAGAGATCAGTCTTATGTAAGAGAAAGATGTTTATAAATACGATGGAAGGTAGTAATAAGGAATACCTGACAAAGTTTAATTTGAATAGCATGAAAAGAGAGGTGGGGTGGTGGGAGCAGGAAGCTAATGAAATTGAACATTGTAACACTTTGATTGCACCTTGTTACTTGTTAGGGCACTAGGCTTCCATCTTTTATTCTTAAAGACCACTGAAGAAAGATAGGGAAGCAGTCCCCATGGCTGTGGTTCTGGCCCAGAACAAAACGCAACTCTTACTCGAAGATGTGGCCCAAAACTCTTATGAAAGTGAGGCCCGCTGTTGATTGGGCCCATTGATCTCACGTGGGCTTAAAATGGGTCAACCTTTTGACCCAAAAACAAAGGGCCTTGAATGGCACGGCATGCAGGGCTTCTGGAAGGCGAGGAAAGAAGGAGAAAAGGTCAACGCTGACCATTTCATCGGTCTAATACATTCCACAAGTCGATGTTGGATCTTCCAAGAAAGAGCTGATCATGTTTCAGGGACCCGTTCAACATCCAATCTCAAAATTTCTTAGATATAATTAATAAAGGGTCTCAATTAGAGAACAATAAGGCCATGTATTTTATTCACATGATGAATGCGCATCAAAGTTCAGTGATCTAGTTCAGATAAAATCAGCCTTATATAAGAGGGAAAGTTATAATAAGGTCTCAAATAAATAAAAATATGAAAAAATGGTCTCAATGGGTTGTTAATGACAATATGAGGATCCTCCATTAACAACATGAGGATCATCATTAACAACCCCTTATAACCATTTCTTCATATTTTCATTTGTTTATGACCTTATTATAATTTTGTCTATATAATATAGGGTGACGTACACCACAAGGAAATTAAAATAAAGAAGGCTTAATTTAACTGTGCTCAACTAATGGGCTGCATTGACTGGTGTTACAGTGGCGGTCATAATGAGATAGGCGAATTTTGCAAAGTGATCATTTCCCTTTTAACTTGACATAATTAATTACACCTCCCCTCAATCTTCTCCCACTTTTGACTACTCCAACCTTCCACAACCATCTCCTCTCCATTTCGCAATAATATTTCTTTTACGTTTTTGTGCGATTCCAAAATTAATGGTATCTTTTAGTATTTTTAGGCAATAGTTGATTTTTGTCCACTTAATGAACCCCTTTGCCCGCACTGTTGATGAGTTTCATAAGCAATATATCGAGAAAAAGTAATGTAATCAAATCTGGATTAGACTGATCGGTTTAAATCGGCCGCCAACAAACCTATCGGAAAATCGATCCGGTCCAGACATTGACCCGGTCACTCTTTTTTAATCATTTTTTTAATTTTTCTTTTAAATTTTACATTATAACCCTGAAATCTTCACTTTCTCATCGGTTCCATCTTGGTTTAGCTCTGATTTAACTCTGGTCTTACCCATAAACTCTTGAATCAATACCTCAGCTGGTGTAGTGATCAATTCGGATTTAATTACCTTAAGAAAAGTGATAAATATTTCAGACATTTCATACTTTATGGAAAGTCTTATAGTATAGTAGAATGATGATAAAAATAATTAATTTCCTTTCACCCTTAATTTTATTTCCATCTAAATATAGGATTAGTGTCACCATATTGTAACTAACTTACCTGGATAGCAAAACACACGGACGTATTTTAAATAAATAGGTCAACAAAATATAAATAAATACGATTTCTCTCAGTCGTGATATAAATAAATAGGTCAACAAAATATTGTTGGTGGGGAGATGTACCAAGTCTTGCAGTAGATATTAAAAAATAGTGTATTTTTGCGGGCACATGTTTTTCTTAAATAATGTTTTAATAAAGCACCCACATAGATTAAATGGAGCTGCTGGTTTTGGTATCGAACCGGCCAAGTCGATCAAGTGAGTTATAGTAACTGACTCTTGTAAAATCCGAATATATATATATATTATGGGGACAGGGATTTGTTGGTAAGTAATATGAAAACTTTGATATTTTATGTTGGTTATTTTTGTAATCAAATCCCGATTACGTACGTAGAGTAAGGACATGAGTCAGGTTGTGATATATATAGAATGATATGAATGATATATGATGATATGGATGGAGGATGGAGTTTGGGATGAGAGAGTATTATTAGAGAGAGAAGTCAAGGAATGGGAAATGTGGTGATTAAATGAGTAATTAATTAAGATAGATAGAACGTACAAGTATGTATACGTGAAGTAGTGGACACACATGTACACTGCAATCAGGGCTGGTATTTGGACACCTAAATTCCATTTCGTAATCGTAAGTAATAAGGTGTTTAATTTCACCCGTACCGTACAGATCAGATGATGTGTGTGAGAACTGAGAATCCAATTCAGTGGGTTGCTTCTTGGAGACCCCCCAACATAAATCACCAATGGAATCTTATTCGCATCTTCATTCATTCACGCACAGCGCTGGTGTGTCTTCCCATATTCTTCAACTTGAGGCTCACGTCATCCACATCCATACATTTATCATTTAATTTATTCCCCCCCAAAATTCTAAATAGATGCCTACACTTACCTTGCTGCCTCATATTATATACATAATTATTGTGATTCCTGTGCATGAGTATCTCCAGAATTCACTATTTAAGGCTATTACTACTTAGAATGAGTCCAACATTTGTGGACATATATAATAATCTATTTTAACTAATTCATATCCGCGTCAGCCATGACTTCATTATACTCGGTGTTCATCCATGAATTCTTGTTAATTACCGGCCACGTCATGAGGGAGGAAGCGGTCAAGCCTTCATAAGCATTGATATTAAGAATTTTCAAGAGGGTGCCTATGTATATAGAAAGAGCGGAAGCAGACGGTCTATATATGTAGATGAATTTATTTTTATCAATGAGGTAGGGTATTATAATGGGAGGGATTAATCTATTACAATGTGGTGAATAAAATTTAAATTTCTGTTAAAAAAAAAACTTTGAAAATGAATACTTCTCATATCATACTTAGGTTTAATTCAGCAAAAATGAAAGAATTTACTTTGATTTTTCAATTTTTTTCTGGCCGTCACTTTCATTTCAGAGTCGTAGGATCATCTTGCATTTGAAGGGATCAAAGTTCAAAAAATCTGATAAAAATGAGTTGAGAATTCAATAGGCGACGATTGTAGATAACGGTGCAGATGAATATATATTGTGTTATATGGATTGGAAGCAGTTAAATATTAGTTGATTTATAAATTGCAATTCTCAACTTGTAAACTTGACATACTAATCCAAAAAAAAAAGCAGTTCAAATGAATAATAAAAGTTGGGCAATGGGATGGGAGGTTGGAAGGGTCGTGAGACGTAAAGAAGGAGAAATCAATGGAGAGGGGGCCCCACCCTCTCTCTAGTCTGCTCCGTCCGTCCATACATTCCGATTCTGTGACTGTGAGAGGGCCATATATAAAGCCCAACACCACTTCTCACTGTCTCTCCACCTTCTTCTCTTCAACCACCGTCGTCATCATGCCTCCCCTCCTCTTCCTCCTCCTCCTCCTCCTCCTCCTTCCTCCTCCATTCCCTCTGGTCTGCGCCCAGGTCGGCAACACCGGTCCCACCGGCTCTTACTACAACTCCTACACCCCCTCCCTCGCCATCATCATCGTCATTTTAGTCGCCGCCCTCTTCCTCGCCGGCGTCTTCTCCATCTATATCCGCCACTGCGGCCGATCCTCCAGCACCCCCGTCCCCAACCTCACCGCTCGCCCCAGACGTCAGCCTCGGGGCCTTGATGCCGCCGTCATCAACTCTTTCCCCACTCTTGACTACTCCGCTGTCAAGATTCACAAGATTGGAAAAGTTGTCCTGGAATGCGCCGTCTGCTTGAACGAGTTCGACGACTCCGAAACACTCCGTCTCATCCCCAAGTGCGACCACGTCTTCCATCCCGACTGCATTGACGAGTGGTTGGCCTCCCACACCACCTGCCCCGTTTGCAGAGCCGACCTCACCCCTCAGCCCGCCGACTCCGTTCATCCACTTCCTGTGCCTGACTCTCACGCTGATATCGAATCACAAAATGACGCTCCGGAACGTGAAGCCGCCCAGCCTGACGTCACGGGTTTCAATCAGAAGCTGAATCAAAGCCGTACGCGGGGTTCTCGGTCGAGTCAGACGGTATGGTGGGCGAGGTCTCACTCCACGGGGCACTCGCTGCTCCAGCCGGGGGAAAACACCGACAGGTACACTCTGAGACTGCCGGCTGACGTCAGGAATCAGCTGCTAAATCAGAAATTTCATAGGGCCACAAGCTTGGTAGTATTGCCCAGGGAGAGTAGTTCGAGGAGTGGGTATCGAACCGGAGGTGAGGGTAGTGGCGGGGGAAGGTTTTCGAGGCGACTGAGCCGCGGCTTCAAATCAGACCGATGGGTCTTCACGATGGCGCCGCCCTTCTTAGTGAGGGCGTCGTCGCTCAGGTCTCCGAAGGTTGCAAGTAACAGTGCCGCCGTTGAAGAGACCTCCTCCTTCCCTATCATGCCACCATCGGCGGGGGACTAGTCCCGGCCTCCGGTTTAGTAATTCGTATTGCAATGATTTTAGATTTATTACTCGGTGCAGTAGTGCAAAAGATGGAGACCTGCCTCCTGCAAGAACATGTTGTAAATTCATCTAAATTTTTTCTCAGCCACGTCCACGATTCCCATTCACTTCTGGATCGCTGGGCTGATTTGATCAGAATAATGTAATTAATCTGAAAAGTTAATGGTCTCTGTATGGGGCATTGACCTTTGAACCAAGGCACGACCAGGGCACCGTGATAATTTAGAAATTGGCACCATAATGTTAATTTTTAATTTGGCGTATTGGCCCGATTAACATAGAAGTGTTATGAATATTAAATATATGAATGTTTATTAGTTTATATTAAGGTTAACTTGTTTTTTTAGTCAACATGATTTATAAGATTAAATTTTGCTCGTTTGTATTAGTTTATGAAAGCTCCATAAGTGTTTATAAATCGTGATTCACGGAATACGAATTAATTTTTACGGTCTACGAGGTGCTTTTACGGTCTACGAGGTAAATATGTGGAGGATATTTATCTCGATTTACGTAAATCAGGCTTATAAAATAAACCTGATTGTAAATTGAGTTTCCAAACATGCATAATCAAAATAATATGACTTATGGCCATATATTTTCAAGGATCATATGTGTATGGCTTTTGGCTATAATAATAATAATATAAATGAACTTGTAAAAAATATATATGAGATATAAGAACAATAGTGATATCCAATCTTAACCATGGAACCCGATGTTTATAACAATCAGTAAGAATATCTCTCTAATTCCACATAGTGTTTCAGATTATCTCATATCTACCAAATAAATGTATTGTAAAATAAGGTAAATAAAATTTCCAAAGGAACGATGAGAAGATCATACCTTCGTTAGAGTTTCGTGCTGATAACGTGTTATAAATATATGGATAATCAGAGAGAGAAGAGAAAAATTATATAGAGATAAATTAGAGAGAGGTTTTCATTCACTTGTGTGTGTCAAAATACATCACCCGGAGCCTCTATTTATAGAAAAAAAAAATGAATAGTAACCAGCCGTCATTGGTGCAGTACAACCGTCATTGCTACAGTATCAGCCGTCGTTGCTACAGTGACAGCCGTCGTTTCTACAGTAATGAACAGTGTTGTACAATAATTTTATATAATATGATATGGCCAGAAGTTATATCCCTATAATTTTCTATTATATGGCCAGAAGCCATATTCATATGATTCATTATTATATGGCCAGAAGCCATATACTTTTTCATCTTCTTGTGTGGCCAGAAGTCATATTTCCTTGATTTTCGATTTCTAAATTATATGGTCGGAAGCCATATTTCTTTAATTCCTATTTTGAAATTATATGGCTAGCAGTCATATAACTTTCATTTTTTAACTTATTATATGGCCGGAAGCCATATTCAATTTTTATTTATCCTGAAGATAAATGATTATACGCCCTATAAATTTAATTTCTCATCATGAGATTAATTGGCCTGAAGCCATGATACAAATTTTCCTGAAGTCATGAGACTATTTGGCTTGAAGACATAAGAACTAAATGGTCTGTAACCATAAAGTTTTAATTTTTGTTACAATATCTTACTTTATGAATTATTTATTATCTTTATGAATTTCCTGTTATTATATTGCATTTTTATATTTTATAAATGCCCCCATTTTATTACATTAGTCTGAACTAAGTTAAATTTTGTTATATCTAAATTTATGGCTCTTGTTATTACCAAAAAGAACTATTTATCTTGAATGTCTGATCCATAATTTTTCTATACCACTATTTACATAAAAGCCTTAAAATTGAATATTTGGCCACGAAAGACCCAATTGTTCTTTGGAACAATTTAAAAGAAATATATGATCACCAGAAAATGGTCATCCTTCCAAAAGCTTGTATAAATGAATCCATCTAATTTGCTCCTGCAGTAGCAATATTGTGAAAGAGGTTTAAGAAATATGTTAAATTAATTTATTACCTCATTATGGATGAGTAAAGCAATTAGCTTTTATTAAAAAACCATGAATCCCGTCCAACAAGCTTAACTCCATTCCAATAAGCGAATCTAGTAATAAATGAATCTAATTGTAGCCGTGGACATAGTTATAGCCGTAAGCATGGCCATGATCAAAATTGTGGTGGTTCAAATTCCTACCAGAAGTAGGGAAATATTGATAAGAACTATAAAAGGGAAAATAGTGGGCAAAATAAAATACAGAAAATCCATGTTATCGTTGTGGTGATAAAGGTCATTGGTCTCGTACCTGTTGTACGCCAAGACACCTAGTTGATCTTTACCAAGAATCAATAAAAAATAATGGTAAATGATCAACAACTGAAGTAAATCATGTAGATCAGGCTAAGAATTTTGAGTATGGAAATATGGATATTACCCATTTGAATGTTGTTGATTTCTTAACATAATTTATCTTTATCTATTTATTTTCAGTTACTTTCATCAAATATATCTATCTTAATTATGTTTTTATGTTTTCTTTAATGAAGAATGAATATTACTGGCATCAATCCTGAAGATTTATGTCTCGTTGATAGTACAACAACCAACACCATACTCATAAATGATAAATATTTTTCTTCATTGGTAATGTAAAAAGTTAATGTTCAGACTATATCTGGTAGTATAAATTTGATCGAAGGCTTTGGAAGAGCTAATATTTTGTTACCTGAAGGAAAAAAATTATATATTGATAATGCAATTTATTCTACCAAGTCTGGAAGAAACTTGTTGAGTTTCAAAGATATCCGCAGAAATGAATATCATATAGAAACAACAACTAAAAATAATGAAAAATATCTTATTGTTACAAAAATATTTGCTGGTAGAAAATGCATATTAGAAAATTGTCTTGTTTTTTCTTTTGGTTTATATTATACATTTATAAACACAATTGAAACACATGTTATTGAGAACCAGAAGTTCACAAATACAGACCAGAAGTCTGCTAATGTAAACTAGAAGTTTACAAATGAATTTAATGTTTGACATGACTAGTTAGGCCATCCCGGTTCAATTATGATGCGACAAATAATTGAAAATTCATGTGGATATACCCTGAAGTGTAAACAAATACCACAATCCCATGATTTTTCATGTGTTGCATGTTTTAAGGGAAAATTAATTATTCGCCCCTCACCAAGCAAAGTAAAAAGTGAGTCTCTCACATTTCTAGAACGGATACATGGAGATATTTATGGGCCAATACACCCACCATGTGGACCATTTAGGTACTATATGATTTTAATTGATGCATCAACTAAATGGTCACATGTTTGTTTATTATCTTATCGCAACCTGGCGTTTACGAGATTACTTGCTCAATTGATTAGATTAAGAGCACATTATCCTGATTATCCTATTAAGAAAATACGTCTTGATAATACTGGTGAATTTACTTCAAAAGCTTTTAATGAATATTGTATGTCCCTTGAAATTGATGTTGAACATCATGTAGCTCATGTTCATACGTAAAATGGACTTGCAAAATCATTGATTAAAATGTTGCAACTAATTGCAAGACCTTTACTTATGAAATATAATTTTCCAATTTCTACTTGAGGCCTTGCCATTTTGCATGCATCAATGTTAATTCACATCAGACCAACAAGTTACTTAAAGGTTTCCCTCTTACAAATGGTTTTTGGTCAGGAACATAATATTTCTCATATAAGAACTTTTGGGTGTGCAGTATATGTGCCAGTAGCACCACCACAACGCACTAAAATGATTCATCAAAGAAGGATGAGAATATATGTTGGGTATGAATCTCCTTCAATCATAAAATATTTAAAACCATCTACATGAGATTTATTTACGACACAATTTGCTGATTGTCATTTTGATAAATCACTTTTTCCAACATTAGGGGGAGAGAATAAGCAGCTGGATAAGGAAATTAGATGGAATGAATTATCATTGGCTCATTTTGATCCTTGTATAAATCAATGTGAACTGGAAGTTCAAAAGATAATTGATTTACAGAATTTAGCTAATCAAATGCCAGAAGCATCTACTAACCCAAAGAAAGTGACAAAGTCACATGTCCTAGCTGTTAATGCTCCTCTTAAAATTGATGTCCCTGAAGGACAATCTACTATGAATGAATCTAAAGCACACATGAAACGTGGCAGAGCCATCGGTTCCAAAGATAGAAATCCTCAAAAAAGAAAAGGAGTAAAGAATATAGATGGTCAAATTGAGGATAATCAAAAAAAGTTAATAGCTCCATAAGAGACATCTCCTGAAGAGTTATTATCTCCAGTAGAGATATCTCCATAAGAGAACGTTGTAGTCTCAGAGAGACCCAGGTACCTGATATATGTAAAAATAATGAGATCTCAATAAATTATGTTGTGAATGGAATCCGATGGGATCAAAATGAAGTCAACGTTGACGACATCTTTGCTTGTCATATAGAAAATGATGTAATAAATAATAATGAGGATCATAAGTCAAAATTCATTAGCGAGTGCTAACAAAGAAAAGATTGGCCTCTATGGAAAGATGTCATTAATGCAGAATTAAAATCATTAGAAAAAAAAAGTATTAGGACATGTAGTCCTTACACATGAAGATGTAAAACCAGTTGGATGCAAATGGATTTTTGTACGAAAGAGAAATGAAAAGGGTGAAATAACAAAATATAAAGCACGTCTTGTAGCCTAAGGCTTTACACAAAGACCTGTCATTGATTTTGAAGAAACATATTCAACAGTAGTGGATGCGACTACTTTTCGTTATTTAATTAGCCTAGCAGTAAAAGTAGGGCTTGATCTGCATCTAATAGATATTGTGACTGCCTATTTATATGGGTCACTTGACAATGATATTTATATGAAAGTCCTTGAAAGACTTAAGGTGCCAGAAACATCTAATTCAATTATCGAGAACAATACTCAGTTAAATTAAATAAATTCATGTATGGCCTGAAGCAATCAGGGTGCATATGGTATAATCGTCTTAATGAATATCTATTGAAAGAATGATATAAAAATGATTCGATATGTCCATGCCTTTTTATAAAAAGATCTAATAATGAATTTGTTATAATTGCTATTTATGTTTATGATATCAACATTATTGGAACTCCTGAAGAGCTCCAAAAGGCAATTAATTGTTTGAAAAAAGAATTCGAAATGAAAGACTTGGGAAGAACAAAATTCTGTCTTTGATTATAAATCTGAGTACCTAAAAAATGGGATCTTTGTGTATCAAAAAACTTATATAAGGAAGGTCCTAAAGCAATTTTATATGGATAAATCTCATTTTTTATGTACTCCAATAATTGTAAGGTCTCTGCATCCGAATAAAGATTCATTCCGACCATGAATAATCAGCGAAGAAGGTAATGAAGGACTACTTGGTCCAGAAGTATCATACCTTAGTGCTATCGGAGCACTAATGTATCTTGCTAATCACACACGTCCTGATATATCATTTGCCGTTAATTTATTATTAAGATATAGTTATTCACCAATAAGAAGGCATTGTAATGAAGTAAAATATATTTTTCGTTACCTCAGAGGCACTATGGATATATGGTTATATTAATCAAATGAATCGAAGCATGAACTGGTAGGATATGCAGATACTGGATTTTTATCTAATCCATAAGATGGAAAATCACAAACAGGCTATATGTTTACATGTAGAGGTACAACTATTCATGGCGTTCTGTGAAACAAACTATATCAGCCACATCATCCAACCATGTAAAAATTCTAGCAATGCATGAAGCAAGTCGAGAATGTGCATGGTTGATATTAGTAATACATTATATACGAATAACTTGTCATTTATCTTTAAACAAAATGGCACTAACAGTTCTATATCAGGATAATACTACATGTCTTACCCAACTTAAAGAATGCTATATCAAGGGAGATAGAATGGAACCTATTTCACCAAAATTCTTCTTTACTCGTGATCTTCAAAAAGATGGTAAAATAGATGTCCAGCAAATCTGTTAAATGAAAATCTAGCGGATTTATTCACCAAGTCACTTCTTGGTAAAATCTGTGAAAAGTTTGTTTATGACATTGGCCTTCGAAGACTCAAAGATATCAACTGATGTTGTCAAGAGGGGGAGTCAATACATGCTGTACTCTTTTTCCCTTATTTAGGTTTTGTCCCACTAGGTTTTCTTAGAAAGGTTTTTAATGAGGCAGCACTGGACAGTGTATCAATGAATGATGTACTCTTTTCTTTGGCTAGGTTTTTATCCCACTGAGTTTTTCCTAGTTAAAGTTTTTAATGAGGCACATTCATAATATACATACATCCAAGGGGGAGTGTTATGAATATTAAATATGTGGATGTCCATTAGCTTATATCCAGGACAACTTGCTTCTCCAATCAACATGATCTATAAGATAAAATATTACTGTACAACACTGTTCATTAATGTAGGAACGGCGACTGGCACTGTAGCAACGACGGCTGTTACTGTACCAATGACGGCTCGTTACTATTCACTTGTTTTTTTTCTATAAATAGAGGATTTGGGTGATGTATTCTGACACATAGAAGTGAATGAAAATCTTTCTCTAATTTATTTCTCTAGAATTTCTCTCTTCTCTCTCTATGATTATCCATATATTTATAACAAGAAGTAGTTTGTAGTTTTTTTAAAACTTTTTTTAATGAATGTTTGGCTCCATTGGACTCCTAAAAGCTACCCAAAATATGTGTGACATGATCTCTTGTATCAATTTATTAATTAGATAACTTATCCGGTACTATAATTCACAATTTTAAATTAGCCGAAGAAGTGTACTGAAGAAACCATTCATTCAAATCCAGAGAAAATAATAGTATCTCGAAAGGTTGAACAACAAGGCACGAATGCATGGGATAAACTAAAAATCTTGGTAGACTTTACTTTTTATTTTAATATTCTTAAACCAGTTTTATCCCTTGGACTTCTGAAGTGTTTATATCAAATTTTAATTAGTTTAAATTTATTTATGTGTTTCTTTGTTATTTGATATTATAATATATTGTTATATGTTAAATCTATTAATCCAATTGTGGAAATAGTAATTAATCATATATTTGGTCAAAAAAATTGTGAGAATAGTAGGTGGAGGAGGAGATAAATGGAAAAAATGAAAAAGGGATATTTTTCGGAAAGTTAAGAAAACAAAATTAACGTTTGTATTATTGGGAATAAAAGGATGGAATCACCGATTCAGTGTACAGAGAAGAAACGGAATAGCGTAAGGACAAAGGAGCATTACGGTCTCCGTGGTACCAATCAATTTGTGACGAAGCCTTTGCCTTTCATGCAGTCTCCTTTCCCGCACGAAGCTCCCCTCAACAAGTTAACCCTACAGTACACCTCAATGTAGCCAAATATACGTTGTACTTAATACTCATATACTGATTATAACAGTTTTGCTTAGCTGCATATTGGGTGTTTACATCTATATATTGACCACATGCATCACCCTTTGACCTGGTCTCTCTTTCTGGAATTTCGATCCTTTTATTTTTTGCTTGGCCTGACCACCATTGAAATTAAGCACCAAATTTTTTTTTTTTTTTAACGATTCCTATTATGATATGATGAATTCATTTTCAACAATATAGAAAATGCCCCTTGACGCTGGCATATATATCTTTACAAGTTTCCTTGTTATAATGATTTGTTGGACGCCATAATGTCAAAGCACACTTTATTCCTCCGCGTTTCTAATTATTTGACGCCATTCCTTGAGTCTTGATTTCTTTGCTTGATATTTAAACACACTCTCACACACACACCTCTGAGATTCTGCCGCTCCAAACTTTTTATCACGAAAACAACCATATTGATATGTCTTAGCTTGTTGGAATTGATCCTCTTGTGCTTTTCTGCTTTTCGGCTCATCACTCGCCATCGGCCCCATACAAGGGATCCAAAACCCTCAACTATATTCCTTTCTCCCCTTCACTTTTCTTTAATTCAAAAGTGATTCCACTACATATCACCTCTCACAACCAGACACAAATATGTTGGTTGGACTCAACTCTCACTTCCTTCTTTCATCTCCGTCAAAATTGATTTGCACCGATTCATCTCCTACACTTCATTATTTTGTTACCTCGCAGCCGAGTTAATTCCCTTATAACAAATTAAGCAATTTTACCATGGGATTCATGGACTCTCTCTCTCTCTCTCTCTCTATACATATATATCTATGTATGTATGTATGTATGGACAATGGAACAGTTCATTAAAAAAAATAATAATAAGGGTTCTGGAATCGAGAAAACGTGCTTGAAGAATGCAAATGATTGTGATTTAAACACATATATTTGAATCATCTATCCATATATTATTGCAGCCAGGAACAAGAACAAGCACATGTATCTGCTTCTGCTTCTGGCGCTGGTGCTTCACTAATGGACTGGACTTGATGGTTGTCCCTGAAGTTTTAATTTGGGGAAGCAAATGAAGCTGCATTTGTGTTCCTCACAAGTGGTATTAGCGACTGCACCACATCTGTCATAAGCGGCCTGTAATCTGCTTCTGGCTGTATACACATGGCTGCAATTGCACCTATCTATTCACCAAAACCAGCAATCACTCAAAGCTACTACTAGCTAGTTAGTTGATGATGAAATATATATTAGTCTAAGTTGTTCTATGATAATGGTGATCATAAGTGGTAACCAAATCAAGCTGACCTGAATTAGATCCTTCTTCGAGTAGTGTCCTCGCAGAACTGGGTCAACCATTTCCACCAACTTTTCTCTGTTCGTTAACCTCGGAAGCGCCTAGTAATATTAACACATTATTTATCGACATATATGTCCATACGTGCACATATATATATTGTATAACACCATTTTAATTTTTTCATGATTCTGATTTGACTAACCCAAGAGACAAGAACATGTTCTCCAGGAGGTCTATTGATATCAACCGGCACACGTCCAGTGAGCAACTCCAAGAGAACCACCCCGTAGCTGTATACATCTGACTTGGTGGTAAGCTTCCCTGAACACGCATACCTAATCCCATTCATCAACGAACCAACTTTTTAGAGAACATTACGGTGAAGAAATTCAATTAATTACAGGTTGTTTGATAGGGACTTGTTGGTGTGCATTGGCAGTGGTTCTTTTCTTTTGACACAAAGTTAAGTGGAGAAGATAATATAACATGAGAATGAGAGTCACATTCACAGACTCACTCTGGAGCTATATATCCGGTGGTCCCCAGGGCGGGGGTGGAAATCTGAGCGTTGATCTTGGCTCGAAGGTTGTGATCCAGTAGAACGTTGTGGGAATTGAAGTCACGATGGATCACCGGCGGGGCCACATGTTCATGGAGGAATTCAAGAGCTCTGGCACAATCAAGGGCTATCCTCAAGCGGGTCCACCAATTCAAGGGCTTAGCTGAGTGGAGATGCTGATGCAGAGTTCCATTGGGAATGAATTCGTATATGAGTAACCTGTGTTGCTGGTCTGCACTATACCCAAGCAACTCCACCAAATATGGACAGTGCAGGCGGCTCAGCATATCCACCTCCAATCACAAGTAACAAGAAACATCAGCTACTTTCCACATCTCCCCCCCCCCCCCCAAAAAAAAAAAAAAAACATTATCTTCATGTAATACACCTTACATTGTTAACACATTAGGGACTCCCATATCCACATTATCTCTTGGTCCCCAAAACTCCATAATTCATTTGTCTACTCCTACATTTTTTAATAGCTAAGAAAAGAACGAGATTCTCATGATGTACAAGTCCTTTCTCACTTTAAAATAACTTTGGTTTTGACTTTTGACACCTCATGTTCTCAGATATCTTGATCAATCAGCAGCCTTCGCTTAATCAAGAGAGACAAATAAAAAGGGTATTTTTGAAGAACAGACAGAATTAATATGATTCGCTTAAGAAAGACAAAAATGATATTTTTTTTGAAGAACAAACAGAATCAAGTGCAGGGAAAAGAGGGTAATATGTGTGTGTGTGTGTGTGTGTAGAGAGAGAGAGAGAGAGAGAGAGCAAGTAAGAACAAGAACATTAAATAGAAGAATGAACAAGAGGTTGAAATGATTAAATACCTGAATTCGGAAGGCACGCTCCCCCTGCCTACCTTGCTTTCGCAGCAGCTTGATTGCAGCAAGAGTGCCGTCACTCAAGACTCCTCTGTAAATCGAACCAGAGCCTCCTTTTCCAATCACATTTGCTTCGTTGAATCCTTGTGTAGCCTCTTGTAGCTCCCTATACGTAAACACTTGCACTCCTCTTACTTCATTGGACCCTCCTGCCCGGCTCATGCTCACACTGCCCCCACTGAGACACCCTCCCTTCACACCTGGAATTCAACCCTTCATTTTAATGTTCTAATTAAAAATCAAATGATAACATATATATACACACAAGTTAATAACCTGGACTAGAGCCCAAGTTCATTGTGGCCGCAGCCATGAACCTGCAACTCGTGTCATCAAGTGCCGTGCTGTTTGTGTGATCATTCTTGGATGAGCATTTCGGCCGACGAAGCAAGAATATGATCAAAAAAATGATAAACATGAGCACCAATCCGGAGGCCACAGCCACGATGATAATGAGAATGGTTTCGGATGAGAAATGGGCATGATGGTTCTGGTTTTGTGGACTTATGTGGCGGTTATGAGGCTTCATGGTATCTACTGTAGTATTGGCTTCCATCATCAGGAAACCAGGAGGGAAGCTGTGAGGTTGTATAGGTTGAAGTAGTGGAGATATACGTGAGAGAGAGTGATGTGGGTTCGGTATAAGTAAAACAACGGGGAAGCATTTGATTTAATTACTGGTTGATTTATGATCTTCTCCTTTGCCTTCCTCTGATTGATGAGGTCAATTATTTATCTCTGTCCCGTGAATAATTTGGTCCAGTGGTTTTGTAATTTGTGCGCTACACATGTGTCCCTGGTTTCCGAAACGTCTCTTTCTGTTTCTGTATCAGAATATTTTGTTGTTAGCTTCTGGGGCCAGTGGATTTCAATCATCATGCCCTCCCATCTAATCATTTCCTGATTATAGATGATCTACTAAACCCGCCCTGGGGGGCGTATCCATATAAATATCATTGGTGTCGTTTTTCCCATTCTTGGTTCAAGATTAAGATCGTTGTAATGCTAAAGGTCAGGCACCATGTGACATCTCACAACAAGACATTCATATCGGCCTTAACCCAAAAAGGGGCTGAAATTAAAGCCTGAGTAAACGGGTAAAGGATTTGCCCAAGCTGATTAATTCACTTCTCTCCCACTTCTATTTTCATACTACACATTTATTTGTTTCCGTAATCTGAACTCGTCCACGTACTAATTAGACAAAGTCATGTCGAGTAAGCGTTAACTAACTCCGCAGCCACATTTGTTCTCGCATGCATTCAACAAATTAATTTGGAGTGGATTAACTTGTAAAAGACAATACAGATAAAGGCAGCGTGATAATGATATATTATTCTGAAGACAAATTAGAACTGAGAAGAAGAGAGTATGCTTCTTCATGCGCGCAAGAGTTGGACTAGAATTGAAAACAGCTAGAACTGTGAAGTCAGTGTCAAAGTAAGCTGTTGGTCACACGAGTCACATGAGTATGGGTAGGTAGGTACAATGGGAACAAGCATTTAATTGGGGAAGGACCAGGTCAACAGAATGGTGGATGCTTTATGATGTGTAATAATCAATGTCAGAAGTAAACTTGACTTTCAATGAAGATACTCCTATCTTGTTCTTGTAATGCAAGCCCAGCCACTGTGAGTTTCGGACTCACCCTGCTCCAATGAAATTTGATTCACAGCTCACTCCAGTATTGAGTATTCGTTTTCTCGCTTCAAAGCCCAATGCCCGTGATATTTTAACCGGCCCAACGTCATGTGACAAAGGCCCGCTTTCAAAGCCTACAAGCAATGAGCCCACCCGGCTAATGCGATCGGCATAAATGATAAATCACAATTTATTCTCTTTTCTGGAAGCACGAATTTTCTTCGGAATATGTAATAATGGAGGAATGAGGTGGGGCCAGTGCTCATTTCTTCTTTTTCCCTTTTATTGCGGGATTCTTTCATCATTGGGCTTCCTTGATAAGTCACTTGTTCATAAACACAGTATTTCTCAGCTGATTATTGGGAGGATCACTTCATTTGTACGCTGCTGCGTACGTAGTATGATATAAATCATGTGATGTTGAGTTCTATTTGGCCCTGCTACTTCCACCCCTGGTTGCTGGTCAGTTCTATTCTCGGCCAAGCATCCTATACAATTTGGGTTATACTCGTATATCCTTAGCTTGTATATTTTTGAAGCTGACTCCTGAAATTAATTGCATGCAGGCACCTTCTTGCCATGGCGAAACTTGTTTGATGTGTTTCTTCCACGTTGTAACTATATATAGTTGAATGGCCTTCCTTAAGCAGCCTTCTACTCGTTTTCATGTGTCCCAGTGATTCGTTTAGGACTGTGGATGGCCCTTTTCTGGATCTGTTGACTTGAGGTATAATCGAGGCTTTTGACGAGACTAGAGGCTATCCTGAACGAGAGAGAGGTATGTTTCTGGTGTTGAATCCATCAAGACTCTGGTGTTGTTCATTTCTATGCAGTGACAATTGCACAACCACAAGAATATTTCTGATATCTTTTGTATTGCCGCCTGTCAATTCCACGGGGTGTATATAAGAGCATGCAGATGTTAATAATGTAAAACTAAAGATGAAGATCAATAGATGCTATGTATTGTATCGGCGGCTCGTTAGTATGATTTTGAGTCCCTGATTTATCATGGCTAGCCCTGTGGAGCACACCCAACCACTTGACCTAACAAAAATGCATTTATGGTGTTTCATGCCAAAACAACAACATAATCTTAATATTCACAGGATATGATTCTTTACGTTTTGGATCGCCTGAATCCACTGTCACTCTCTCTTCTGATTTTAGTGGGTCATGGGTGTATGTCACTGACAATTGACAAAGATCGAGAAATACGTGATTACTCTGGATTCGGCCTCCAATCTTAATTTTCCCAGCCTCTCTCTTTTTGTCCTTCCCCCCTTAATTGTTTTCTTTTTTAAAAAAAAAAAAATTACGTTCGCATATTTTCCCACCCCTATCCAGGGCATGTTATTTGCAGATGATGGAGGAGCAGCGGAAATCCCAAGCTCAGACCATGCCGTCAACTATAAATCGAGTTATATTCGGGAATTTTAATCCCAAACAAGGCATTTATATTAAAAATATAATTCTTATTAATGATTTATAACCGTTTGATTCAATATTCACCACCAAGCTTAAATGTGGTGGCCCGAGAGCTCGGGGCTACTCTGAAAATTAGGCACACACTCTAATCGGGATTGCTCTGGCTACAATAAACCATAAAAAAAGTTATGTCTTGAAAAAATGGATGCACAGGGCACGAGTCATGTACAAATGAAAATTATGGATTAATTAAGCGCTCAACGTGGACAATGACCTTGATGGCACAGGATAAACTAATCATGTCGGGGTGCACAGTCAACGTAATGGGAAACCGAAACCTAGAACCTAGAACCTAGAACCTAGAACCTTGATCCACGTGACAAAGCGAGTTTTACTAGATTTGCAGCTCCTACTTTGTCGGTGGACGATATATGCCGGACCATGTATGTAGTGGCCAGTGGCAACCTTTAACTTTATAGTGCCCCATTGAGAAAATGAGACAGAAACGTGGATTCATCCATCTGTTGGGGATTTTAAAAAAGAGATGCAGGATAGGTTATGTTAAGAAACCGGGACGGTTTCGGGCGAAAAAGAAAGACAGGAACAGTAAAAGGTGAAGTTGGCAGTGGGGTCGTTGAGATGCCCGAGGTGGCATCGTGGTTAGAGAAAGCAGCACATAACAAGAAAAGCAAGAGTCAAACATAGGAGCATTAATTAATGTTGTGTTGGTACTTTAGAGCAGAAGAGTAAAGTGAGTCATGGTGTCGCCCACACAGTTACAGAGTCCGAGAAAGGGTAAGGAGCAAGACAGACAGGGGATACGGGGATGTGAAGTTAGAGTATGAGGAACGAATCCCGTCAGCATTTGGGAATATTTAGTCAGAAAAGCCAAGGTTATAGTCCAAAAGCAGCCACTGCTTGTGTTGGAGGTTTCGAATCCAGTGCAGATTGTTGCGGTGCACTATCATTCAATTCAATGCCTCCATATCTGACCTGACTGTAACCAACAGTAATGTTACTAGAAAGAAAGAAGGCCTTGCACATATGGGTCGGGGCAACAATCCGATCAAACTTGCACCCGACCCGCACGCAGGGGAATTAAAGAGATGGTAGAATGTGAGAGGAGGGTGTGGGGGCACCGAAAGATGAGGTGGGTGTGGGTGAAGTGAGTGATAATTTCGGAGTGGTCAAATCAGGGAGTGACCAAGGCAGTTAAAGACTGAAGCTTGTGTCGCACCCATCCCATTCACATACCCACAGCTAGCGCCTAAGTTTTCACTCTCACTCTGACACTTTCAACTTGACATGCGTTTCTCCAATTACCCTGCTTTGGATCCCCAGGAATAGCGCTGTCTCAGATCAGAACGGATTGCCCGGCACTCTGTTAAGTGACATATTTTCTATCTCGATTTTCTTTTGGGGGAGTAATTTGATTATGGTTAGGCATGTGCAATTTTATGCAAGAAATGATTCCACTCTATGCAAAAGTACGAGTTCATTTGATTCAAGAGAATATTGTATTACTTGCAGTTTGCATTACAGGTCTCCCTCGTGAGAAACCTGACCAACTTAAAGAAGTTGCCCAGTTTGCTGTTGAGGGAGCGCATTAAAATACGAAAAAGTAAATAGGATCATGTGAATGAGTAGTGTGAGTTTTGGAGGAAACATCAGGGTAGGCCCTCACCCTACATGCTGTGACTTGACTTCGTGTCGTCTGTTGCCCCCACTGTCCATTCTCAATTCTTGACAACTTGGGGGGAAATAAAAAAACGCAAGGAGGGGGATGTGTTTGAAATGTGTAGATGAAGAAGACTGGAGCTAATTGTATCCCTTGAAAGCTCTTGTTTAATGAAGTGACTACAATACTATTCATTAAAAAGTGTGTGCATGTTTTAAAGTTAGAGGGAGGACAGAACAGTGAATAAGGGTGGTGAAGCAAAGCTCGAGACTGGCACTAGTTGGTGCATTGCATTGGTGGTGGCCTGTTCACCCACCTTGAGGCAGAGGCCCTGGATGATTATTATTTTAATATTTGAAAGGTCATGATGTACTCTTATGTATTTAAGTGCGGTGAATTGATGAGTGTTGTAGAGAGGGGAGAGAGTGGGGGACATTGATGCTGGGGACTTGGTGTCGCCATTTCAGTGTAATTAAATAAACTCTCATGTTACTTGCCATTTTATGTTTGTGAATGTACCTTAAATTGTTGGCCCCAGCCTCGCATTTCATTCCTCGCCCGCACCTTCACGCCACACACAATTCCAAGTCATAACTTGTACATTTATACTTCTCCCCTGCCCCCGTCTTCTCTCTTCACGCAATGCTTATTATTCAACTATCGCCTATTACTCGCAGTTGCGTTTAAGTTCCACAAACCTTTTTTGAACAACGTCACCGCTTTCAGCACTCTGGCAGCTGGAAACCCAACAAAAAAAAAAAAACAAAGGAAGAAGAAAATGTGCCCTCTATTTACCTTCTAATAATACTTTACTCTGATCCCTAATGCATCAGAACTGGAGATTAGCGTTTCATTGCTTGTTATTTCATATTATTTCAGCATTACCTGTCGTCTATTATACTTTTTTCGATGAAAGATTACTAAATACTATAAAAGCATATACTCCACCATTACCAGGCCCCCACAAATTATGAATGCATCCATTAAAAATGAGTTTTTAAAAGTCAACAATCATGCCATTTTTCCCGGTATAAAATTCTATCCTCAACCTCACACATGAAATAATCATGAAAAGAATATGAAATGGGGTGACAATGAAATTGCGATGAAACGATATAGGCATCCTGGCATATATGCGTCATGAAATAAACAGTGAATATTTATTTATTTCAGTTTGGTTGGATGAAATGGATCTGACACCTTAATATAAAATATTTGTCCTAATTAAGTTTCTTACGCTCTGTTTTGCTTAAAATGGATAAGGCACTTCAGAATTGTTCGCCCTTTATTTCCCAAGCAGGGTTTAATGTCCTATAGAATTAGACTATAAATACGAAATACTCCTGTAGCCTTGTTTATAAGACACTCCTGCCATGTTTTACATAAATTAAGAAAAATTTATAATCTCGTTAACTTTAATAATTAACAACTTTTCATTTTTATCTTTGTTTGACTACATATTTATAAAGAAAATAACAATATACACGATAATAGGTGAATGCTAAAATTGTATACTCACATAAAATTTTAATTGAGGTGCTTTATAAATAAAGGAGGATAAGGAGGAAGGAGAGGACATGAGGAGAAGGAGGAGGGTGATGGTGAGGATGAAGAGGAGGAGGTCGAGAGTGAATGTAAAGAGTCATTTGATCATGATGATGGAAAGAAGGATGATGTTATGAAAATGTGTCTTTTTGAAAATAGACTTTTTAAATTTGTTCTTTACATTATGTTTGTGTTTTCACTAATGTAAGGTTAAAAATTATTTATAAGTGTTACATGATTGTTATTTTGAAAGAAATGTTACTTTTGTCCCTAATAAATGGCAGTTATTAACTATAATCTTTATTTTTTGTGTTTTCGTGAATTTTATCTTAAAATACATGACAGTGCATAAAATTAATTGTTACTATAAATATTATATATCATTGCACAACCTCTGTTTCAACATATATGACATTTATTAGCTTCAAACCGTTATGTAGTGACTGTAATAAATGCGTAAATATGTAATATTAAAATTTTAATAAGCACGAAATGTGGAAATATTTGCAATTGATAATTATAATAACCGTTGGCAAAAAAGGAAACTGATAATAACCACGTTAATGCTATCAGATCAGTCAACAAATAAAATGGGAAAGTATACCCGCACACCATAAAAAAGGGAAAGTCCCAGTAAAAGAATCATATTAATTACAATCAAATCGCAGAGCACTAATAACACATGTGGTGATATTCTGATTATAATTTTTTTTATCCCATATTTCATAAGTGAAAATTTAATTAAAAAAATAAGCAAAATGAAGAAAAAAAAGGGAGTGCAGGAGGGGGATTATTGCACAAAATATCCAGTTTCAAGAATTAGGGTCAAGATGGTCAGAAAATTTTCACCCCCGAACCTTGAAGGCCAGTTAACGTTCATTTATTTTAAATTTATTTTTATATTGTTTAAAGAAAATAAATATATAAAAGGAGTTTTATTATAATTTATAAAAAAGTGCTTAAAAAACATTTTTTTAATTAATCTGACAAAGGAAAAAAAAAAACACTTGTTAGTACTTCCCAAACATGTACTTAGAGAACAAGTAAGAGCTGTCAAACACCCCAACTTTTCAAAGCCCCGTTATGTTTTTGGTGGCAATGAATTTAGTTTACTATAATTATAAGGTAAATTTATTTTTAAAATCCAAATTTAATACTCATAAGTTATTCATTAATGAGTATTGTAATGGGGTTTTTCGAAATAAAATGAATTACGATCAGGAGGGCTTGAGTGAATAAGTGAGGTGTGAAAACAGTACGGATATTTTAGGAACAATGAAGTTAAAAGTTAAAACTAATAAAGGAGATGAGTACTCAATGCAGGTGGCTTAAGGTCTGTTTGGATTGACGGAGAATAGAGGAGATGAGTGATTTTAATGGTAAGGAGGGGAGGGGAGTGAAATGAATTTTTCATATTATCTCGTTTAGATTGATGAGAGATGAATGATTTTAATGTTATCTTATTTGGTCTGTGAGGGGAGCGGAGGAAAAATATTTTAATATGGAAAACTTAACCCTTTTATTTAATTTTTATACAATGTTTAATAAAATATATTATAAATATAAAATTATAATTTAATAATTATAAAAATTGAATAAATATAACTATAATTATATTAGTAAATATCCAAAATTATATTCTATGATTTTACTTACCTTATATATACAAAAAAATAAGTAAAATATTATAATTATAATATATAAGTAAAATATATATGACTTCTCTTTGATTTTATTCCTTATCTGTTATTAATGTGGTGGACACCAAGTTTTCTTGTACATAAATAATTGAGATTTGCTACTTTGCTGAGTAAAATTATTTGTTATTATTCAAAATGGAACTTATTTAAAATGAGCAAGGTAGTGCCAAGTTATCACAAAAATAGTAAAGGTATTTTTGTCCCATGATATAAAATTTTAACCTCTCTTTTCAATCCCTCTAATTTGCGGGGAAATGATTTTGAGGGAAGGGAGGGCCTTCATCCTAAATTTTTTTCCTTATGAAGGGAGGAGAGCAAAATATCTCCCCTCCCTCCCATTCCCCTCTTTTTCCCTCAAACAAACCAAACAGAGCCTAGGAATCGCCCTTGAGCTCCTTTATAAATTAAAATCTTGAGAACCCTTTACACAGCTCCCTCACTCTCAAACTCTATCTCTCACACAACCTTCAACAATGGGTAAGCAAGACTTGCCTAGATATCAGGTACAACTTGCTTCTTTATTCCTCACCTTCACCCCTCACACTAGACTGGACTTTAGATCCATGTCACTCACTGATTTCCTTGAGTCTTGTTCTTAGTTTTGTCTCAATCCATATGAGCTGACCGTAACTGATTTGTTTTCCCATGTAGAGTTGTATTCTCAAGGTGAATATCCACTGTGAGGGCTGTGAGCACAAAGTCAGGAAACTCCTCCAGAAAACTGATGGTATGCCCATAACTAACCGCCCCTTCTCTTTTCTTGTCCCCTGAATTCGCATTCAATGTATTTAATTTTTGTGCGGTACTTTTATTTCAGGGGTTTATTCCGTGAACATAGATGCAGATTCAGGAAAGGTACTAGTTGCAGGGAACATGGATCCAACTAAGCTCATAAAGAAGCTCAAGAGGTCTGGGAAACACGCTGAGCTATGGGGTGGCCAGAGAGGCAACATGTATAATCAAAACTACCCTCCCGTTAACCAGCTCAAAAACCTGCAAATTGATCCAGCCAAAATGGGAAAGCACAATGAGTCTCACAAGGTGACTGGGATAAACCAGCAGAAAGGGGGTAATGGTCATCAACCACACTTCCAAAACAAAGGAGCCAAGAATCTCATGGTGCCCGTTAAAGACCAGAAATCCGTCAAGTTCAACTTACCAGAGGACGACGATTTCGATGTAAGTGACGACGGCGACGAAGGCCTTGACGAATTTGACGAGGAGGAGGACGAGTTTGACGACTATGAGGACGATGAGGAAGACGAGGAAGAGGTTGGGCACGCGCATCCTCTGATGCCAAACAAGCCCAACATGATGATGGGACGCGGACCACATGCTGGGCCAGCCATGAATTTTCATAAAGCAAACGGTGGTGTGAATGGCAAGAAAGGGAACGTGATCGATTTGGCCGTACAGATGAAGGGCAAAGGTGGAAATAAAAATGGGAACGGAGGAGGGAAGAAGAAGAACGAGGAACGGGGTGGAATCAAAAAAGACAAAGGAGGAAAACAGAAAGCAGGTGGCGACAAGAAAAATGGCAAAAGCAGCAGTGGCGGTTTCTTGGGTCGCTTGCTGGGGTTGGGGAAGAAAAGCAAGAAAGCAGACACCCCCAAGTTTAAGAAGAACGGTGCTCCCACCAACAAAGCTAATAATAAGGAAGCAAAGAAAGGTGGAGCCAGATTCGAGGTTCACAATTTTAAAAAACTTGATGATGATGGTGGTTTCCAGGATTTTGATATTCCCATTAAGTCTAAGCCTGGGAAGGGAGTCAGAGGTAACGGGCATGGGATGCCAGCAAAAATGGGCCATATGGTTCCTCCACCGGGTCAGATGGGCCCAATGGATCAGATGAGGAATATTCCGTTGCCGGCGGTTCAGGGTCTGCCGGCAGCGACAGGCATGAACGGTGGCTTTTACCAGGGGATGCAAATGCAGCCTCCTCGTCCTCTTCCCTACAACGCCCAACAGCAGCAGTACATGGCCATGATGATGAATCAGCAGCAGCCGAATATGAACCCTATGTACCCGGCGATGATGTATGGGAGGCCGCAGGGGCCGATGGGCTACATGCCGCCGCCGCCCATGCCGTCGCACCCCATGGCGGATCCGATGACGCACGTTTTCAGCGACGAGAACACCGAGAGCTGCGCCATCATGTGAATGATCCAGTCTGTGTTGGATTTTTTAAATAACTGTTTTTATTTGCTCAAGTCGTGAAATTTTGTTGGTAGAATTAGGAATGTGCAAATATTTAGGATTTAGTAAGAAGTAATTGGAGCATAAGGCATGGTGTATTGTTTTGGGTTGAAAACCAGTTGTAAACTTGTAATGGGATTGCCAGGCAGAGTCCCAAATCAACTCTCACATGGCTTTCCTGAAATTCTGAAACTGGAGTGAGGCGACCCAAATAATGAAATGAAATGCTTTTCAGTTACTCTGGTACTGATATAATTCTAGGGACCCATAGGCTGAAGGACTCATATTTTGTATTAAGAATATTAAATATAAAATATTTTTAAAATAATTCATATTTACAAGTCAATTGATATACTATTTTTACATATCAAATGTAATTATTTATATTTACAAGTAAATTTTTATACTTGCAAGTTGTTGTGATGGTGATGGGTAAAATTTATGAAAACATTTAGCATTTATATTTGAAATACATGAATGATTTTCTGATGCCCATCAGGGCGTAGGTCCCCGTATTAAATAGAGATGTTTGTGCACTTTTGACCCACCGTCAATTATGAATCATGAGATGAGAAGCTTTTGTCCTTGATGTATTGTAAATTGCAAGGGTAAATGAGTAAATACCGCTCTTTCTGATGATGGCCCTTTGTCAGGGCTTATGAATACGCATGCCTGCACCTGCAATTTGACTTCATGTCATCTTCTGCGATTATTTTTTTTTCTTCCTCTAATAAAGAAAGAGGCTGTTTGAAATAACTTATGAAAATTTTTTAAGTGCTTATGAATTGTAATTTACGGTCTACGAGGTAACTTTTACGGTCTACGAGGTGTTTTCACGATCTATGAGATAAACATGTGAAGAAGATTTATCTCGATTTACGTGAATCGGGCTTATATAATAAGCCCGATTTAAAAAAGCTATTACAAACAGCCCGAAAATAGAACAAGAGGGTACAGTAACAGTCGGGATCTTCTGCGTTTTATGTTCGGGTTAAAAATTCTGGTTTCACTGACTGATAAGAATTCTGGTTTCACTGACTGATAAGAGACTTCCATCAAAATATTCGTATCATGTTTTTTTAGTTTCTATGAGTATTTTTTAATCGTAATTTATAAAATATGAAATAATTTTTACTGTTTACAAGATAACTTTACGATCTATGAAATAAATATATGAAAAATATTTATCTCAATATATATTTATCAGTCAATATCTTAGCTGGCTTTTAGACCTTTGAGCGTCTCAATTTTAACTCTGGAATAGCGCGCACGCATCATTTTATTATGAACAAAATTTTATGCACCCAATTTTTTAACTGCATATGAGGACACGTCATTTCTACTATCATTTTCTTTTCAATCTTTCTATATTCAAATATATGTAAATATTTTTAACCCATACCAAGCAAGCACATGACTTATTTCCTTTTAAAACCTCAGTTCTTGTTCTCTGTTTTCTCACTCTCTTCAAAACCTTTCCACTGCACTTAAAATTAATCTGGCTGTGTGGTCCATAATCCTCCATGTCTGGTAAATAGCATCAAGAAAGCAATACATACAAAGAGTGTAAGCTACTCCCATAACGTAACGGGCAGCGGGCGCCACAAGTCATTATTCGGTTTCAGAAAAACGAAAATGTTGGAAACATCATATGATTTAGAGCCATCATTCAAGATATGATTAAGTAAAAAAGCACAGGGCAATGATCCATGGAGCGCGTAAAGTATTGGCTTTCTCGTTAAACCCAAAAAAAAAAAAACAGTGAACAAAAGAGAAAAGAAAAGAGAAAAAGAAGAAAAGAAAGACCGAAAGAGAAAGACAATTCATTATACATTGGGGCTTGGCTGGCTGTTTAGAATTCTGATGATGTCTTATGACAGAGAATCTAAAAACAGTAATTTAACCAACATTAAAATAATACGAGTATAATGAAGGGGCCACACTTTGACCCGGGACGTTTGATGTTTCGCAAGTCTGACCTCATGTTTCAAGGAGTATGTGGTCTCGGGTCAAGTAATGGGCCCAATGGTTCAGTGGGCGTCTATTAACCCTATAAATTTGGGCCCGAAGTTGTTTCGGTTTCCCTAGAATCACAGGCTTATAAGGTCGCAGCCAGCGGCCACATGACCATTTACTTCCGTTTTTGACATTCAACTATTGTCAAGGCTTATATATGTTCATTGTGTTTACTCAACAGAGTGAAGGGGAAAAAAATATATTAAAATGCTTAAAGAGATGATAATTGGTTCTTGTTGGAGCACAATAGCTCCGCGATCAATGTATCAACCTTTCAGACAAGACTTTATTATTGTTATTGAATAACAAGCCGGTAAGATTTTTTTCTCATTAAATGCACCAAAAGGATTTATGCTCCTCATTAACATTAAAGTCAAGAGTGTTTGAATGCAATGGTTTACACTGTTGTTATTTTTTAAAAAAATAAATAAATAATATAATTTTATTTTAAATGCAATTAGTAAATAATAATTATGTATATTTATTTACTTCAAAAAATTTAAATCTTTCATATTCTTACCTCTCAATACTAAAAAATCTAAACAAAGTATAAAAAACTTTGTTGTGAAATAGCAAAACAAGGTCTCAAGCTTTAAGTGCATGTGGGGGAAACAATAAAACCATTGGTTTATAAGCTGATTTTTTTTATAAATTAAAAAAAAAATCATCTCACATACATACCTTTTAAATCATAAAAATATTTAATAAACAGCCAACATAAAAGTCACGGCCAAATAGACAAAAATTTAGCGGAAAAAAGGAGGCGAGGGTTAACAAGGGGGGAGTGGGAGCAGAGTTGGCGCGATTGACCCCACCCACAACGTGTCCGATCCAATGAGAATGCAGGAAAGCACGAAGCACATGTTAAAACTTCTCCTTTTCTCCGCTGAGTATTATTAGTTAAGTTTGGTTCTCCCTAATTTCTCCATTTTTCTCCGTTTCATTCCATCCCCACATCCCAAAATGCATTCTTTCGGCTACAGAGCCAATGCCCTGCTCACCTTTGCCGTAACCATTCTCGCCTGTATGTGCGCCCTCGCCTCTTTCTCTGATAATTTCAACTCCCCCACTCCAACCGCCCAAGTCAAGGTCTCTTTCTTTCTCTTCCATTTTGTTTTGCTAATTTGTCTTCTGTAGATCTTTATCTTACCGCGTTTCGTTTGCTACCGATTCCGTAATCCCAGTGTGATTTTTGATTGGCGTATGTTTGTATTTGGGGTTTTAGGTTCTGAACATTAACTGGTTTCAGAAGCAGCCAAACGGCAATGACGAGGTAATTTTTGTCTTTTTTGTGTTTTGCCCGCCTGATGATTTTCCCTGCGATTGCTACTCTACTGGATAGGGTCTTTAGGACTATATTTATCTCTGCTTCCTGGACTTCTTTTTCCAGATTTAGGGTTGGGTTTTGTTTGAGATAGAACATAGCATTCGAGCATTTTGTCTAGTTTTCCATTGCATCCGGATGAATGTCATCTGATCATAGTCAATTCTGTTTTAACTTTCTGCAACATAATCTATATTTGCAAAGTTGATATAGAGATAAGAGCTTTGGTAGTTCAACGTTGTACTAGTTGTGAGGTAATTTTCTTTGAAATCAAGCAACAATTAGTTGCCCGTTCAAGCTTCTGACGAAGGAAAAATCTACCTAATTCAGCCCCATGTAACTTAAAAATGAGCAAGTTAAATTTTTGGGCATTGGATGGAAGAGGTTCGGATGCAAATAATATAGAAGAGCTTGAGTATATTGATACCTCTTGTTTTCTAATCTTTTGGGGCTTTCTAATTGCGACGAGGATACAAGGTTAAAACATCACTTAGATGACACAACAAATTGGATTGAAAACATGAGGGGCTACATGGTTCACATATTGAAGATGTTTGCTTGTTTCACTTCCTAGACTGTCAGCTACTCAACTGTAATTGCAAGCCGTAATCTTACTGATCTGTTTGGACGAGTTAGGGGATTTAATGCATTATGAGTTGGGTATGATAGAGATAGAATGGAATAATTGGGAAAAAATTATAGCGATGTGGAAGTGAAGAAGATATGTACTCTTGGCCTTTTAGGTTTCAGCATCATACATAGGGTGGATTCACAAAAGTTGAGTGAGCTTTCTATGTTACAAGAGTTTCTTATTCTTGTATGTGGTTCTCTTAGTCCCTATTTTATCAGGCTACTGTTAACATGAAGGCCAAGGGGCATTATTGGTTGAATTTCTTATACATTACATCTTCGTTGGTTTAGATCAAACCCAATCAGCTATACGTTATGGACTGCAAAACTTTGTAAAAGAACTTATGGCTGGAAAGGAATCTTGATATTCTCTTGTCAGACAGTGAAATGACTAGCTTCTAGATTTGATGAGGTCTTGTACTATTTCTAATTCTTATGATACCTATACGAAAGAGTAAGAATTAGATACTTGTGCTCCGTATCAGTGTTCAATATAAAGATGGGATGCTGGCCGGTATGTTTGACTTGCCATTTATGTGTTCTCATGTACAGGTATACTTCATGAAGCCTTGAAGGCACCAAGTGTTCTTTCTTATTTATTGATTTTCCCAAGAGTTTGCTTCTGATATTTGCTGAATGCCTATATTTTTGACATGAAAATAAAAGTGACAGTGATACTCTTTCATGCTTGAAACTAAAACATCTTGGTCCTTACTCCTTAGACAACTCTGAATGTTTTCGGGGACAGCTCTGCTCCAATCTTATGTTTGTATGAATATGTAGTGATGATTTTTCCAGATCCAGAATCTCGAAAAATAAAAGTTAGCAATGAACCAGGAACACTTGAGAGGATTCTAGCCCTTGGAAGGCAATTTGAAAGTGATATAGTTAATTGCATTATCTCTGATTGTGCTTATAAAGTTATAATCCATATCATATTGTGTCAAAAACCACCTCATTGAGATGCCTTCTCTCTGGTATTCAAAGTGAAAAGGCTTTCTGTTGTTGCAGGTCAGCATGACACTGAATATATCAGCAGATTTACAAACTCTCTTCACGTGGAACACGAAACAGGTTTATAATTTAAATTTTCAAAATTCATTGTGTTCAATATTGATTCTTCAAGTCTTTTGTCCCTATTTCTTAAAAGCACGGATGCATTTAGTAGGAATTTAATAATATTGTATTGGGTTGCAATGTAGTTTTACTGCACTTTCAATACTTTCTGCTTCATTTCTTTCTGTCTTTAAAGCTTAAGGTGCCATACGCCCGCATTTAGACTGTTTCAGTTTATAGAGACAATGATCTATTGACATCATGCATTGCATTCTCATGTTGTGTGCAAAATTACGTTAGTTTTGAAAATTGTCTTTAGAATCCTTTGCATATGACACACGAGATCCCAGTTTCTGATAAATTATTCCAAAACAATTTGGAAGCTTAAGGAGTCCTGAGATGTTTTGGAACTTACTTTTGCCTCCTTTGATATGCTTGTAGGTTTTTGTATTTGTAGCTGCCGAGTATGAAACCCCAAAGAATTCCTTGAATCAGGTAAGAGATGATCAGTATGGCTGTGTAGTATTTGTCACTCATATAGCCCTGTGAAACCATCTGGCGCTGCATAATTGACTTCTCTTAATCATCATACTTTGTCACATGATCTATATATACGTGGCTTAAGCTTCTGGGGTGTCATATTGCAGATATCCCTGTGGGATGGAATCATTCCTTCAAAAGAGCATGCAAAGTTTTGGATACATACTTCAAATAAGTACCGCTTCATTGACCAGGTACGCAATCATGTGTTGTATAGGCAGGTGTGAGTATGGCTAGCATGGATTACTTGAGAATTCAATTTAATTATTGGAATTTTCATGGAGCAGGGAAGCAATTTACGGGGAAAAGAATTCAACTTGACGTTGCACTGGCATGTCATGCCAAAAACAGGAAAAATGTTTGCGGACAAAATAGTAATGCCAGGTTATCGATTGCCTGAGGAATATAGATGAGTATTTATTTGTTTGTGTATTGTTAATGTGGTTGCTGTAACTTTAGACTATAAAGGGTATCGAAGGTCAGCTTTAAAGGAACTAGCATCAGGGAAATGAATTCTTGTTCGGGAAGTGAAATCCCATGGCGCTTGAATACTTGAGACATCATAAAGTCTTGCTGTCTTCTTCATTTGTCTCTTGTGTTGGCCTCGACATTTTAAAAGCTGTTCAGGCCAAATGATGTTGCGTCTTCTAAAATAGTTTTAAAAGTTTTGACTTTGACATTTTTCGAGGGGCGGTCTTCTATCTATCCCTCTTCCATCATCCCAGAAGGGCATTAATTCATTCCAAGATTCCAACACAGTTATAGTCCATTGCAGTTCCTAGCATCTCAGCTATGGTGAAAGGATATTCACCTACCTTGTTGGAGAATCCCTTAACCCAATTGCCATGTTCATGGTAAGTGTTTTCTTATTTGAATCAAGTAGAATCATGCTGCTTTCTAATTGGAATTTTTTTTGAAGATTTCTTGCGACCAATATTTCTGAGGCATCTTCAACCATCGACCTTGAAAACGAAATGAATTGTTTTACTCCTTCAAAACTTATTTATTTAATTTGATTAGATTAAAAAAGTTAGTTAATATGACATGTATTTTCTAAAACATACACCAATCTTTCTTAATTCTCTTTTTCTTTCTCTTTCTTGATTATTATTGAGGAAGCATCAATAAAAAAAATTAAAAAAAGATTGATAAATATATAAATTATGTCTTATATTTAGGATCAAATTAACTTTTTAAATATATTTTATATTAAAGATGGAGATTAACTTCCAAATTGTAGAATATAGCAACAACGAAAAGAAAAGGAAAGAACAAATGGACTAGTCCCTGCTCGTGGTGGTCTGATGATGAGGAGACTAAATCAAGAAATTTATTTCAGGAAACAGTATGAAAAAGACCTGTAAACAGAAATATTTGTTGAAACATTTATAAGTATTGTTGCTCTGGTCTTTAAAAACACTTAGTAATGTTCTCTCGATAAAAGGAGAAAGAGGAATTAAGGAATTAAAAAATATTATTATGATGCTTTAAAAAATATATATCATATTAACTATTTTAATTAATATTTTTAATCAAATTAAATTAAATAAATATTTCTTATATTAAAGGGAGTGTTATTAATATAAGTTATAATTGTTTATTGTAATCTCCCTTTTGTTTTATAAAGTTAGTTAATTAACTAATAACTGCTTTTTTTTGGCCTGACCTAACTAATAACTACGTAAATAAAGGACATTATTTAATCTTGAACTTCATTTTCATAACTAATGACAGAAAATCAATTAATTATTTTTATTCTTAAAATAAAATAAGTTAATAGAATATTTTAAGAGAATAAATGAAATGAAAATATTTTTCAGATTTAGATCAAATATTTAAACATCTAACAAAAGTTTGATAAAATAACTTCATTTTATTTTGAATTAAGGTGTAAATTTATTTTAAAAGTTTTTACTGAAAAATACTATTATTGTAATAATTTTTTATAGATTTAATGTTATCCTAAAAGTGTTAAAATAGAGTAATGTTATTTTTTTAAAATAAATAAATAATTAATATTAATTTTTTAAATAACACAAAATAACATTACTATATTTTATAAATTTTAAAAATAATATTAAATCTAAAAAAACTTTAAAAGCAAAACCTTATTGTAAATTTACACCTACTCCCTCTTATTTTCTGTGCCGTCTTAGCCCTACCTCTTGCATCAAATTGATCGATTGATTCTTTTTAATAGAAATCTGTGATGCACCAATGAAATCTCGGTTCTGTTTCTCTGGTCCGCTTTAATCTGGAGAGGATCTCACGCGGAAAAACCCGAGGGAGTGCGGTGTGAGAAAGCGTTGAATGTTGAAGAGAGAGTAGGGAGGAGGTAATGGCATGGCCTTCGCTCTTCCCTCCTGGAAAGCCTCTTCTCTTTCACTCTCACTTATTCTCATCTTTTTCTTCCTCCTCCTCAACCCTCCCTCTTTCTCTCCCTCTCCCTCTACCCGCAGGTCTCTTCTCGCCACCCCTAATTCTACCACTCCCACTTCCTCTTGCTTCTCCTCTGGATCCCACTCCGATGGCCTCATCGACTACTTCTCCATCCACCATTGTCTTTTCCAACACAACTCCTTCCATTCCATCCCTTTTCTTTCTCTACTCCTCCTCTTACATTTCTATATCCTCATCAAAACTGCCCAAGATCATTTCTCTATCGTCACCACCAAGCTCGCACTTCACCTCAACTTGTCTCCCAGCATGGGTGCTGTAACCCTCTTAGCTTTGGGTAATGGTGCACCCGATGTTTTCGCTTCCGCCGCCGCTCTTCGCGGTGGTCAGTACCGAACTGGCCTGGCAGCGATCCTCTCTGCCGGAACCTTCGTCTCAGCCTTTGTAGTTGGGTTTGTGGCAATCTACGCCGCACCCTTTTCTGTTGATCCCGCTCCTTTTGTGAGGGATGTCTTATTTTACTTGATCTCCGTCTTGTTCTTCTTCTATGTCTATCTTAGTGCCGAGATTTCTTTATGGCAAGCTGTGGGCTTTGTGGGTTTTTATTTGTTCTTTGTTGGTTTCGTGTTTTACATGGATTTGGGATTGGGAAGTCGTAGGGATAAGGGTGGGAGTGTGGGGAGTTTTGCTGGAGATCTAGAGGGACAAAAGGAACCAATTACAGCCAGCAGCGACGTCAAAGCCTCAGGAAGTCTACAGGAAAAGAAACGCAGTTCTGGATTTCGTCGCAGTTTTGAAATGGTATGGTTAAAGTAGCCCGTGAGAATTTAGGTTTTAATGCATACGTTTTGCTAGCCAAGAAATGTTTTTTGTTCTTATTGATATCTCTGTATATGTGAATCGTGATCTGTTGATAATTTGCCTGTCAATATATCAACGACCGGATGTCATAATTTAACCTTTATTTGGGTCTCCGATGGATGAAAGAAACTTTTTAATTCTAATTTTCATGTTGAACATGGTAAGCAATGGATACTGGGTATGCAGTTAACTTTGAAGGTAACATATCTTTCATATCTATAAGATGATGACAGCTTTTCACCATCGACTTGCTCAGCTTCATTAGAGTAAATATCCCCAATTTCTATGACTCCATCAGGGAGGAGGAGGGTTGATGTCGTTTTATAATCAAAGAGACTATCTCTATTTAAAAATTTCAACGAGAGGAGGGTCTAAATTACTCAATTTTCTGTTTTGGGGTATAACCAAGGTTATTAAATTCGGACCGGTCACTGAACCGGTTGGGGTACTGGGTTAAGGGTCAGTGGGTCAGAACGGAGTCAAACCGGAGCTAACCTAGGGCTAAATCGGTGAGAAGTTGAATATTTTAGACTTGTTAATATGAAATTCTAAAGAAAAAATAAAAAAAAATCAATTTTTAAAAATAAAAAAGGTGACCCGGACTGGTTCACCGGACTGGACCAGTTTACGGAACCTCCGGACCGGCCGGTTCGGTCCGAGTTTGAGAACACTGGGTATAACCTTAAACTTTTGTATGAATGCCTTTATTTAGCTAAAATAAATGCTCTTAACATAGGTATAGATTGCATTTTTCTTGACATTTCAGATTATTTATAGATATTCCGATTTTCGGTTCTTTTGAAGTTTATTTTATCTCACGCCTTCTTCTCGAGGGACTACAGATAGCTAATTAGCAAAATCAAGGACTTACTATGCAGAAGGCTTGAAAGTTTTTTCACGAACTTTTTTTGGCAGTAAATGATATCTGCATACATATTAAATATTCATCCTTCTTTCCTTCAACCTTCTCTATTTTTCTAAGTTCCCTGCAACACAAGAAATTTATTTGGTAAAAGATATTAGTGACTAGGATCTGCATTTTGACTTATCCTGCCATCAGACAATCAGATGTCGTGAAGCTCTTGTATTTTAGTTTTAGTTGATTGTGTCCTTACTGAGATTAATCTTAATCCTTTAATAACTGTATAGACTTGACATTGTCTGAACTAATTTCTTTGTGTTTACAGATTTCAGTTATATGGGAGCGTCCAGTCTCAATTCTCCTAAAATTGACAATACCTCAGTCCGGACCAACTGAATGGAACATATTTTATGCATCAACTAATATTGCTCTTTGCCCCCTAGCCGTTTTGTATGCCTGCAACTCATTGATTCCATTTAATGACCCGATAGTTTTCCTCCTTCCCAACACTCATTTTCCCCTCTGGTTGATAGTGTTCATGGCAAGTTGCTCTCTTGCATTTCTTCACTATATAATTGTAAAAGAACCCCCAAAAGCTGAGGAAACACCTGTAGTGCTTGTAGCATTTGTTATGAGTGTGTTTTGGATATCTACTGTGGCTGGAGAACTGCTAAACTGCCTTGCAGCATTAGGTACGCTTCTCAAACTGCCACCGGCACTGCTGGGTCTTACAGTGTTGGCATGGGGAAATTCGGTGGGGGATCTTGTTGCTGATGTTGCAGTTGCCAAAGCTGGCCATCCAGCCATGGCAATGGCGGGATGCTTTGCTGGGCCAATGTTCAATATGCTTGTGGGGCTGGGGAGTGCGCTGGTGATGCAGACTGCCAAGCTCTATCCCAGTGCTTATGTGCTTAAATTTCACGTGGGTATTGTTATAGCCTTTGCATTCCTGCTCTTGAGCCTTATGGGGTCTCTTCTGGTGATTACTTGGTGCAGATTTCGAGTTCCTAGGTTTTGGGGATTCTGTCTGGTTGGTCTGTATGTTGCTTTTACGGCAGCGAGCGTGGTGGCAGCCATGTTTTGAGGGTGATCGGTCTTCTCTTCTGAGATGCATTTAGTTTTAATTGTTAATTTGTTATACTGATGCTTAACCAATAAGCCAGCCATCAGCTGCCTCTACTTTTGCCGGTGCTGTTGCTCGGCTATCCGCAGTGGGGCATTGTAATTGTTAGAGAGAGAACAATTTAACGGAAGGGTATAGTAAAATTGATGATAGCCATATAGATGGGATTATTCCTTCCTTTTCAATGTCTGCAAGATTATGTGCATATTTGGAAACATAGTGGAAAAGTGGCTTTTTTTTAATATAGCTTTTGTAGAAGTCAAATTGAAAAAAAAATCATATTGTTAATGTGATTTGTGTTTGGATTGACAGTAGGAGAAGTGTTTTTTTTTTTTTCTAAACTCAGTGAAAAAAGCCAGAAGCTACTTCAATGAGTTTCTAAAAAAAGTGGTTTTTTTTCTAAAAGCCCAGTGAAAGTTAATGTGTTTACAAACGCGTCCGCAGATGTCAAATGGATTTTTACCTTCCAAGTGAGTTTTTCCTCCTCCTAAATGAGATCCCAAACAGGCCATATGTAGTTTAATGGCTAGCTGTAATGAGTAGAAGTCCGTCTAGCAATGCTGTACGTGTGAAACTGTCCAGTGCACATCAATTAGGCATTAGGGCCTTACTAGCTCAGATAGGGCTAAGCGAGTGTCTAGGTAACTCTGAAACCATTGTTTTAGGAGTTTTTTTTCTGCAAGCCGAGACAAAATTTTTTTTATATATTTACTTTATATATCATATAAATTATTTTTTAAAAGCTAATCAAAATATATACTAACATGATTTTGTAATCTGACTTTGATTCAATGGTCGTTGAATCCCCAGTAAAAATGCGCATTTTTCTTTGTGTGCTCCATGGAAAACGAATTGATGGTATCAATGGAACATGAATTAACTGATATTACCAAGTCAGAAAACCTCACATTGGTTAAGGCTCGTTTGTGAAATCGGAGTCGATCAATTAAACTCTGATAATTATAGAACTTGTTCCTTTGGTTGATTCTTTACTGCACGGAGTACGTTGAATCATCATGCTGGTTCAGTCAATTCTGATTCGGTCCTTGCTCATCTGTCTTGTCCCGCAGTGACAGTTTATGTTGGGGTGGTTTCCCTATGTCCCTATGCTATCTTCTTCAGTTTTCACCTCTTATTTAGTGACTGGCTGGCAACGTTGTGGAAAAGTGGTTTTTGTAGAAACTAAATGGAAAAAAAAGCATATTGTTAATATGATTTGTGTTTGGATTGACAATAGGAAAAATGATTTTTTTTTCTAAACCCAGTGAAAAAAAGTCAGAAGCTACTTCAGTGAAAGCTAATGTATTCACAAACGTGTCTACAGATGTTAAATGAGCTTTTACTCTCCAAATGAGTTTTTTTACTCCTTAATGAGATTCCAAACAAACCCTTAGATATTAACCACTTGTCGCATACGCTGATCAACGTTACAAAGGACATTCCTTATCCTCCGCGCGCGTCGCAAGTTTCATACTCTGGTGTCTCGCGGAAACCACTAAAACCATGGGTAAATCGAAACAAGTAATTATCGGCGCTATCTAGTTTTTGTATTATACTTAACTGAAACATCAATTTCTTTTGGGATTACTGGTATTTCTGTTACGGCACACCCTTGGAGACAAGATATAAAAGTCGCAAGCTTTCTGCCAAAACGGCTATTAGATGCACTATTAACCACTGGGAACGAGGGTCAAATGATTATTTACTCATTAGGAGTAAATAAATCCCTCAATCACTTTATGCCTTAGGCCCCTAGTAGCTTCATTTAGCTTGCTCGTTTACCATCTCCCAAGGGTTTAGGCCCTTTTGCCCCTTTCGGTTTTGAAAGCATTACTCGTTCAGTCATTCATTCATCCGTGGGTAGGTTTTTCTTTCTGCTCAAGGGGCCACCACTTGACTTTATGCTAACTTTAACCCACTCACCAATAGTTAAAACCCTTGTATGTTTTTTATTTTGATGAATTATCCCCTTTTCTTAATTTCTTTCCTGAATCAGTCAATTCAGAAGTATGAAAGTATTTTCGTTTGCCCATATTTTCCTTATGAAAAGGGAAGCATGTGCCGTTACAATTCACGGTGAAGTCTTTCAAGGACTATGTGCATTTTGAGCATTTTCCCCCTAAATAAATCATGTGTTGGTAACCAACAAAAATTAGTTTAATTAGTAAGGAGTTTACTCATAATCTATAAAGTCATGAGATCAAATCTCTCTATCAAAGTGTGACAATCTTATTTAGTGTGGTGATGAATAAATATCTCTATAAACACTCTATACAACAACAGTAAAGCCTTTATCTCATTAGATAGGGTAGGCTACATAGAGTATTTGTACTTTATCAAAAATCATATATATTTTAAATATATTATTAATTAAAAAATCCTCTTTAATTACACTATAAAATCTGCCAAGTATCTTATTTTATCAGTGGTGTGTTGTTGTCTAGGTTCCGGCTCTAGCTGGCTGCATTTGGTTTTAAAAATGTTCTTTGTACATTTAGTGTTTGTTTGGTAGAGCGATCTTGAATCGGGCTTATTATATAAGTCCGATTCACGTAAATCGAGACAAATCTCCTCCACATATTTATCTCGTAGACCGTGAAAGCACCTCATAGACCGTAAAAGTTACTTCGTATTCCGTGAATTACAATTCATAAGCACTTATGAAATTTTCAACCGCTATTCCAAACAAACTCTTAAATTTAACTTATCTAAACTTTTCTTTTAAAAAGATGTAAAATGCGAAAATGCCTAGTATCGTGGAATTAAACGCAGACGTTGAAGCAGAGGTAGGTTTGCAATTTAACTCATCTAAACTTTTCTTTTAAAAAAAATGTAAAATGCGAAAATGCCTAGTATCGTGGAATTAAACGCAGACGTTGAAGCAGGGGTAGGTTTGCAAGGGTAAACTCGTCCGCACAAAAAAAAACCTTCCACAATCCACATTTTAGGAAGCGTAAGGTCATCTGATTTTAATTAAAATAAAAGGCCAAGTAAAAACCAGAAGAGTTAGGTTCTGACAATTATTAGTCAAGAATCGATAACACTCGGCTTTTTTGGTACCTGCCAATCGTAGGTTTGTTCCAAGAAAACATCATTAATCCTCACGAAATATCTGTTTTCACATGCTGCTTCTGAAACCCTAAATTTTTGTCCCCTATAAGATTTGGGATTTTTCACACTACGGAATACTTCTCTATAAAGAGAACTTCTTGCCTTCGACTTACCCCGATTCTCATGGCGTAGATCTTTCAACACGAAATAACATAACGAACTTTTGATCATTTTTCACTTTCCCTTCTCCTTTTCCGTTTCAGGTCCTCGATACTGCAGAGCAGAGCATCGCCTGTTCAAGAAGGTACCGACATTTGTCTATTTATATGCAGTCTTGCCTAGCGCAACGTTGTCTCGAGAACTTTTCTTATTATGACTCTGTCTAACTCATTAATCTTTTCTGTGACTTTTAATTGGGCATCTGTAATTCTATTAGCTATGTTCTGTGTTTAGAACTTTCTCTACTGTGAGAGCTTTACGTATAAAGAGTTTCAATCCATCATCGCTCTTATTGTTTGAAAATCAGAGAACGCATCCTGGATTGAATTTTCATGGGCATGAAATATTGCTGTTGTCCCTAGATACACATGCTTCTTTGATGCATGCTCTATAGAGTCCTGTAGGTTTTTTCATCAACAAAAAGATGAGGTGATCGTGAAATCTTTTTCCCCCCTTAAAGAAATTTTGCTCAATTAATATATGCAATTCATTTGGTTGATTGTCCCTGGATTTCTTGAAATGATCTGAAGCTTTTAAGCGGAGGCTTTCTTTTGCAAGGGCATTTTGTTCTTTAGGAAAGGAGACGTGTATTATTTCGGTTTGCTTAGTCTCGTCAAAACAATTTCTTCGGTTTTACGTTTCAGATGTAATTTTGAAATGGGAAAGCTGTCTATATGTTGCACGAGAATCATGATCAGGATCACAAGAGTCCCATTTTTTTTGCTCCTGTTCTGATTCTGTTCATTTGGTGATTCCACTTTTGAATCAAGAAATGTGATCCACATATATATTTATAACTAAGACAGATTCAAATTTGGTTTGAGATGAGACGACATTGATTTCAGTTGTAACCTGTAACAGGATGGACCATCAAGGGCATAACCAGAACCAACCCATGGATCATCATCAACTGCCTTATGCTTCAAATCCATACCAAGCGACCCAAATATCTGCAACGCCGGGATCGGCTGTGACATCAGTTGGGAACATTCAGTACAGTGGTCAGCCTGCTGGAGCTCAACTTGGACAACACCAACTTGCTTATCAGCACATTCACCAGCAACAGCAGCAGCAACTTCAGCAACAACTCCAAACCTTTTGGGCTAATCAGTACCAAGAAATCGAGAAGGTGACTGATTTCAAAAATCACAGCCTTCCCTTGGCGAGGATCAAGAAGATTATGAAAGCTGATGAAGATGTTCGAATGATATCAGCTGAGGCACCAGTCATATTTGCAAGGGCATGTGAGATGTTTATACTAGAGCTAACTCTGCGTTCTTGGAATCACACTGAAGAGAACAAAAGGAGAACACTTCAGAAGAACGATATTGCAGCAGCAATCACAAGGACTGATATATTTGATTTCTTGGTTGATATTGTGCCGCGTGAGGATTTGAAAGATGAAGTGCTTGCATCTATCCCAAGAGGGACAATGCCTGTGGCAGGGCCTGCTGATGCTCTTCCTTATTGTTACATGCCACCTCAGCATGCACCGCAAGCAGGCGCGTCTGGCGTCATAATGGGTAAGCCTGTGATGGACCCGACCATGTATGCCCAACAGTCTCATCCCTACATGCCACAGCAGATGTGGCCACAGCCTCCAGATCAGCATCGACAACCAACTCCTGATCGTTAGATGCTGTGTCATGCAAATTAAGGTTGGTTCTGCAGTTCATGAATATTAATTCCCTTCTTTTTCTGTTATTGGAAAAGATGCATAGTTTGTTTATGTTGCTGGTGTTGGTTCTATCACAAATCTGTTATAGTAATTGCACCCTGACTTTTGAAAGCATTATATAATATATATCGTCTTTCCCCCCCTAATGTCGGCGGCTGTGTCTGACATTATAGTAATGCCGTCATTATTTGTCCTGTAAGATTCACAATATTTGAATCTCCCCTTCTCTTGCGCTCTTTTACAGTTGAGCTTTGCTGAGTTTCATCCAGAAGTTTGTTTCATTTGACCCGTTACAATTATCTGTACTCCTTTTATTTCCTAACGTTAACAATTACAACCCTTTTTGTGCTGATTTTGGGCCTGATTTCTGGCGTGCAGATTACTGGTGCAGTGCGATGAGCTGAGAGCTTCAAATTGAGAGGGAGGTTGAGAAAGCCCTTGGCACTCAGTAACTATAGCTTATTAGCTTACAAACAAAATAAGCCTTACTTATATGTAGATAGTGTGCTAGGGGAATTTTACCTTTGATAAGGTTGGTGTTCTTTGATTGCTTTGGTTTAACTTGCGCTTCCTAAGATGGTAATAGGTTTCCCACAGCTGTATAGTAGACTGTCTGCTTGAAATTTAGCTTCTTTGTCGATGGGACGTTATATGCAATTTCACGATTCCGCTTTCGATTTCGTTATCATCATATTTTACTGGCCCGTAACACCAAAATGTCCCATACCACACGCAAGTCATATACTCTCATCCATTTCTAGAGCAGGAGTAAGGGTGTGTGAAATTCTTTATTTTAGCAATAACAATGCTCTGCCCAAAGCCTGAGTTTAACCGTGATTTCATGCCCTCTTAACGCGGAGCTGTGTGAAGGTGAAAATTTGTTCAGTGCTTCCCAGGAAGCTTGATCCCATCAAAATTGGCGGAAGCCACGACTGCCATCGATGGGAGGGAGGGAGAGGCTAGATTCCGTCAAAGAATGGTTTATTGATCGTCTAGACGAGGATTTAACTGGCCTAATTTTCTTGTTCATTTTAAAAATATTACTTTAATGATCTTCTATTTTTAATCATGCAAAATACAGGTTAATGTCAACTTTACAACTGTTAATTTACAAAATAAATCATATTTTTATTTAAAACTACAAAAATAGAACAATAAATTCTGAACCGTCCAACTCTTTCAGGATGATAGACATGAAAGGTGTACGATGCACATGTCTCTCCAAAAATGCGTAGGGCGACAATCCGCCAGGCCCAGAATGGGCAAGTAATGAAATCAACAATGATGACGAGTTATGAAGATGGATCAGTAGCTAAAACCAGGAATGGATTAAATCATACTAGGGCCACTACTTCAACATCAAGGTCAGAGACCACGTAAGCCAGAGAACTACCAAGTTGTCTCAATATGAAAAAGATAGAGGCATTATTAAATTTTGTCACTCTAAACCTCATGATCTTTGCATCAACTGGGGCAAATTTGCAGTAACCTGCATAGCTAGTAGATTCTAACACGGCAAAAACTTGTCAGTTTGTATTCCCCCCTTTCATAACAACTCCTTCAAGGATCCCATCAGTGCCAAAGTTACCAGAAAACTGATAGGGATCAACAGGGCCAGGCAGCTGAAATGAGATGGAAAAATGGCCAGGCGGACAAAGGTTCTGACTTTGCATCTCAAACACCTGAGAGTACCTGCATACCGTCTTCTCCCCTGTTGTGGTTACTCCCCGTATCAATACTTTACCATCTGTGTCAACTTCGCAACTGAAGTCACCTGCAGCCATAACAGAATCCATTCTCATCAATGATCTATAGTGGGATCTGAGGCTGTAATTTTAACAATGTAAGAACTAGGATACATTTCCAAATACATCTGCATAAGCTGAACACATCAAGCAATATTTGAACCTTATCAACCACTGCTTCAGTGGATGTCTCTAATCTAGAATTGTTTTCACCAGGAGTTCCTAAATATAATTGCTATTTCCCCCCATGCATTTGCTGCTACCCAGTTGGCATGCACAATTACATGGTCACCCACAAATTGATGAAGCCACGGCTATCGCACCCAATTAAAGAACAAAATTACAACAGGTTACACAATCTTTTCCTTTCAGTATCCTTCTTCCCTATTATGGGGGTAGGGCTGGATCGCCATGGGTGGCAGTGATCAACATTAAATAACTGATGACAGATTCAAAAGAGCTCTCATTTTAAGCGCCACTGCCAAAACAATTTTTTTTAAATGCCTTTATAGCAGGCATCCAGATTTTAATAATTTAAATTAATTCGACAAAATCATGCTCCTTATCCATCCTTAAAGGAGCAAAAGTTGAAACATAAAACATGAAAAAGAAAATCCTGGAATGCAGATAATCTTATAACCAAAATGCCAATTATGTCAGAAATAAATCATTGATGTCTCACAAGGAACTTACTTTCATCCCTTTTCACTCCAGGGAGAGATACACGGAACAGATATGAGTCTTCACATTCTCCAATGTCCATGAGTCCTATAATCGGTCCCACCTGCCTCATAGCTGCACTTCCAGTCAACGCAAACCCACTCTTTGTAGCAGCCACAATTTCAGACAATTCCTTTTTGGTTGGGTGAGAAGAAAGAAATATCATAGCTGGACCAACTCTCTCAGGATCAGAGTCTTCTTCGGGTGGCAATAGAGTATGGACATGTGGCAAAGGATCCAAGTTAGAGTAATTTCTTTCACTGCTTCTTGCTTTTCGAGAATTGCTACTAGGCTGGATAGTTGGTGTTTTTCCATTAGGCTCCGCCTCTTGTACATTATATTCAGCACTGCCGTCAAGAGAAGCATGCGATCTTACAGGACATCTGCTCAGATGGAAATCCTCTAGTCCACTTAGCCTCCTGAACCTTTCAATATCATCAGGGCTGATGTAAGAGGTTTCTGGGTTGTTGATAAATATAATGTTCGCAATGATTTTGCATCGACTTTTCGACAGAGATTGAGGATGCAGTTCAGGAGGAAACAAATCCGCAAACTGTGGGTACCTGGCAGCACTACTGTGAACTAGACAAGAAATATTACCTTGAAAGAATTGACGCAATAAGGTTAACTTGACAATAACTGATTTATCAGCCTCCTTAAGTACGTAGTAGTAGATATGCTCTAATTCCACTACTCTCATGAAAGAATTAGTTAGTTGATCAGACGTGTATGGAGGAAATCCCTCAGCTATTCTTTGCAATACAGATTTTTGGTTTCTCTCCCCTTTAATATCAGGACCAAAGTAGGTGCCCATAATAAAGTACAAGAGAAAGCACTGATCATCATTAATTGTTCCACTTTTTAACTTAGTTGATCTCGATCCTACAGTAGCTGGAGATTCTTCTGTAGCCTGAGATGAGCCATCCATTGGAGCCATACTATATCACGCAGAAAGCCAGATTCTGCAGGGAAATATAACAGCTAATAATTAAAAAAATGACTCACAGCTTCTGAAAGATAATGTTCAGAGGCAAACATCACTTATGCAATGAAATCTGTGCAAAACTTATCAATATACTCCTCCGGATCTTAATATAAGACATATTTGGAGAATTGATTTTGGTCTTAAATATAAGACATAGTTTACATATTTGTCAATCAGAAAGCTAGATTCTGCAGGGAAATATAGCAGCTAATAATTAAAAAAATGACTCAGATTCTGAAAGCTAATGTTCAGAGGCAAACATCACTAATGCAATGACATATGTGCAAAACTTATTAATATACTCCTCCGATTTTTAATATAAGACATATTTAGAGAGTTGATTTTGGTCTTAAATATAAGACATAGTTTACATATTTGTCAATTTTTTCCTAATTTACCCCTATTGAAGCTTCCTTAATAATAATCAAGGAGGAGAAGGAGTGGGGAAATTAAGGAAGATGGTTCGGATGTTTTAAAAAAAATATGTCATATTAATTTACTCAACTAACTTCATTAATCTAGTTAAATTAGGTAAATATGCCTTATATTAAGGACTAGAAGAGTATGCTATAAATAGATTATTTACCTCAAAGTTTTCCCCGAACTCCTCCTTATTCCCCCAACTAAAATAACTTTTTTTTTTTATTTTAAAAAAACTGGCCCTTATATATCCATGAAAACAAAACATTTTGATTGCGAGAGAAAATTTGCAAATCTGCCAGCTCCATCCCCTTCTCATCACCAAATCACACACATCATCTCTGTCAAAACTACCAATACTTGCCATTATCACCCCAAAATCACCATCACACTCTTACCGTTACCACCAAAAGAAACAAAAGATTTCATTGCTTGTCCAGGATGACACCTTCAAGGCAATCTAAGATTTCCCAACAAATTTTATTGCCTAAGGGGTAGTTGTTTGTCTTATAGCCAGAAACCGTTCGCAAATCACAACCTTTTTCATCGTTTAAAACGCCATCCTAATAAAAGTAAAACAGGAAGAAAAAAATTACCAAAAAACAGAAAGAAAAAAGACCTTTTATTAAATTATGTATGGAAATATAAAAGAAAAATCAGAGAGCAAGAAGCTGAATACAGGCATAATACCCTAGCCATGAAGAGGAAAAAATAAGCATACCTAAAGGGTATTACGAAAGAACAACAGTAAATGAGATCAAGCAGCTGAACAAGAGGGACTTCAAAAGCACATCATCTAATTTTAGCCACCGCCCATTCAAACGTCCCATCAAAATCTTTAGCCAATAAGAATTGGCTTATCCAGGTAAGAATTAATTGATAACAGATGTGTTGCCTCTACTGCTATCTGCATCAGGTGTTTGAAGACTAAGCATCAAGAAAACAATTGATCAGTTGATCCTTATTCCTTCATGTAGTGTTTGCCTTTCAGTTTCACAGCACACACGCTTGAAGCTTCTCTCGAATGGCTTAATTTGCAAATTTAGAGCTGAAAGACGGTTTCATAACATTTAATAGGCTATATTGCAAGGTTAAAATTTTACTTTCTTAGAAATTAGACAATGAGGCAAAGTCCCATATTCAACCAAGTGAACTGGAGAATCAATTCATCAATTTATCTATACTAAAGTGCTAATCATATAGCCTAAATACGATGGTTAACAACCGCATCACTACAATCGAAATGTCTACCATCTCAAATTCACCCAAGTTTACTCTTTTGTCACCCAAAAAAATACAGGGATAATGCACAAACTAACAAAACAATTGGTCAGCTCAAAACAGAGTGAACAGTACCAAACATCAATGCAGTATGCCAATATCAACTCAAATTCCATGAAAAGCCAAATTGTATCGATGAACCCACATATAAACACTTGTTCACATAGAAATGGTGAAAACTAGTGGCGCAAGACAGAACCAATGCATATCAATTCTGAAAACAAATACAAAAATTCAGTAAATGAAAAAAACAAAAAAAAAATCACTGGTACTAATGTAAGTGAATAACGTCAACAGGCTCTAGCAATAGTATAAAACAGCATTCACAGAGTTGGAAAGAACAGTGACGATTTTTTGTTAATGGATCAAATTATTGGGCGGTAAAGCACACCCAGTTGATTAAACAACTGTTACCACGATGATATGTATATATATATATATATATATATATATATATGAAATACGAGTATTGACAGAGAGCTACGAGTTTGTAGGTGCCCTTGTTTGGAATAAAATATAATTAGCGCGCCCGCACAGACCATGCTTTATTTCAAAGCCTCTAACTTTATAGTAATAGAATAGAAAGCAAAACCAAGCGTCGAAAACTCAAATGTGGAGATGGCGAAGCCACCTTTGGTTGGGAGCAGCAGGAATTGGAGCAGCGATTTCTGGGAACCGCGTCGTCCGCAGGCATTAAACCCCAAATCCCATCCAAGGCTCACAGATGGGGCCTCCCGGTGCTGACTAGAAAGTGTTCAAATAGTAAGCCTAGCATTAGTTTGTTTCATTGACTTGGCGAGCCTAGTGACGATGGTTTTAACTTTTGCGAGGAAATTGTCTCGGTGGGTTTTCAAGCAGGCACTTAATTACTAGGAGAAGTAATTCAATATTCTATTCTATATATCTATATATAAATAATCATATATAAGTTTATACTGGGACAATAATATTTTGGTTTTTATAGTTTTAACTAAATTATAATTCAGTATTTTCACTTTGATTTGGTATAATTTGAATTATAGTAAATCAAAGTTCATATCCCTTTAAGTTACAACCAAATTAATAGTATAAAAATTAAGTTATATTGAGTAACTACAGAAACTGAGTTAAAACATAATCAAAACATTATGGACCAAAGATTAATTTAGTAAGTTGAATGGCTAAAAAGTAGGTTTTATAATAGTTGGGGAAGAAAAAGATTTTTATATTATTTCAAAAAAAATGAATAGGTTCGCACCAATTTCTTAAAAAAACAAACTTGTTCAACTGTCCCATTTGGTATATTGGAATTGAATCTAAAGCAGTGGAAGTAGAAATAAAATCCTAAAATTGGATTGTTTGGTAGGCTATAATTCACTTCTATGATGGAAATCACTTCCATAGGTAGATCTATGGAATTGAGGAGAGTTCTATAGAAGTGAAAAGTTTTGACCATTATACCCCTACATATTTTATCAATTGACAATTTTATTTTTGGATAAGGGTATATCAGTCTTTTTATATTATAAATACATATACTAAATTAAAATAATTTTTTACTTCCATCATCATAACAAACACACTTAAAATTCAATTTCACCTTTAATTCCACTTTCAATTCTCCTTAAACTTTCATTAAAAATTCTTTCATTATGCCAACCGGCCACAAAGCATACGTTCTAAAAAAAAAAAAAAAAAAAAAACTTCAAAGCATAAAATAAATTTTGGAAAAGATTCCAGTGATATTTGGGGGACTGAATAAAGGATGAAATATGGAAATAGAAGGGTAGGTCTTGATCGGGGTGAGACAGGGGGGAGCAGATCACAATAGAATGGAAGAGAGCGAAGGAAGGGCGATGACTTCTGTATCCTCCGACTCGCAGGACTCCGATTGCTGCCCCATCTGCTTGGGACCCATGCTTCAGGAATCCTACCTCGACAAATGTTTTCGTACGCCCCTCCCTCTCCTTCTCTCTTTGATTTCTTGGAAGATTGAAATATGAAATTATTGTTAGACTTTAATTTGATCAAATAGAAATCGTTGCCGATAGGAATTGTTTTATTGACCATTTACCAATCGGAGAGATTGAGGTAGAAAGAGAGTATTTATTGATCAAGAGTCTATCTTTTCATGGAGGTTCCCGGTGAAGTTGGGGAAAAAAAAATTAAGAACTTCAACTTCGGGCTTTCAAAATCCCACAATTTATGTGCGTTATTAGATGCCGCTATTATAATCCTATGCTTGTGTACTAAACTTAGGATTTCTGTGTAAGGCACGTGGCAGTGTTGAGTACTTGTGGGGCAGTAAACAAGCTATTTAAATTATTGTATAGAGCTTGGATAGCTAGTTGTTTATGAGATTCGGTGCCTGTTTATTCTGGAAAGCATGGCCCTGCTTCTGACATGCTGTGCAAGATTTATATTATGTTGCTTTTTGACCTGATAATTTACAGTGTTTTTTACATCCGAAAAGAGTATTTTTGGTTCCAAGAAAGTGGATGGAATTGTTCGAGTAATTCACAATAGCTTTGCGATGCAGACAAGTTTTGCTTCAATTGCATTTCACGCTGGTCCAAGGTTGTTGCTGGCAAGCACCATTCTCCACCTTCTTCTGTAAAATGTCCCCTTTGCAAGGTTTGGTTTAGTCCATTACATTTCAACTTCAGTGGACCATATCTTAATTTTCTTTGGCAATGGACATAGCAAAGCGGATATCTCTTATGTTCTGATTCCATGACGAACCCCTTCCGAGGGAATTTTCAATTGAAAGAACATCTTATGTTATAGTTGATGTGTGAAATGCAGACAGAAAGTTTTTCGATAATTTATGGATTTGACGGAAGTTATTTTCAACGGCAATATGTGAATGAGGATTCTGGGGATAGGTCTGTCAGTCTGTCTCTGATAGTTGTCTTCAAGTTAAAATTTTTAGCTGAGATGCTTTATATAATTTTGTCCTTTGAATTATCTGTGCAGTTTTACCTTGTCAAGAGCGCAGAGATATAGATTACAATGCTATTACATTGAACCAGGTCCATTACTGCTTGTCACTGGTCACATTGTTTCCTACTTAGTAGTCAATTGCCGCCCGTCAGTCACTTGTTTTTTTCTGCCAAATTCTCTTATGCGTAGTTATCTGTTTGGTTAGGTATCTTGGAGGACATATTCGATATAACACGGTATTGGAAGTCTCAGAAGTATCATCAGCCAAACTGTTGGATTAAAAATTGGCTCAAAAGAGAAATTCAAGCCCTTATCCAGGTCGGAAAGTTTATCAGCTGGTTGTCTCTATTGTCTTTGTTTTTTTAGATGACTCTCCCATTCTCATTTTGCTGATTTTTTTATTCCTGCGTGTGGAATTTCCTTTATCTATAGGAGGAAGACGTTGACATCATTGTACACCATATTCTGGGAGTAATAAGTGCATCACTGTCATGGTAAGAATTTGTGACGTCTGAAAATTGGATTGACATGGGCTTAGTGTGGAGAGTTGACAACAATTACTATCCAGGAGAGAGCAAAAGTGTCACGTTCTGGCATCTGAAAAGAAGCAGGAGGAGTTCAAGATGGCAGTTTCAGGAGCAGCAAGGCCCTTCTTAGCTTCAAGGACCAGCAGATTTGTATACGAGATGCAATTGTTTCTTGCTTCAGGATTGAATATTGAAGCTTATGATGCAGTTTATATACAACGATTGGGTTGGAGTGCGCTGGGGATTAACACCCAGGCGTCTCAGACTGAACTTGTTGATCGCAATACGGTGACTTCATACTTGTATATATTTGATGCTGACTCTGATGGAAATGAATAGATGAGATAATTTTTTAAAAAAAATTTTTTAGTAGTTGTAGCAGCCTGTGTATTATACTTCGAGTAGTTTTAAAAATTTTGCATATAGTCAAAATCCTGTTAAACATATCCAATAGCAAGAGCGTTATTCTTCAACATTTTTACGGGCTAACAAATATTTATCTTCTTGATTACTTCTGTGTATCAGAAACCAACGCCAACTATTACAATTTACAAATAGTGATAAAATTTTAAAATAAAAAAAGAAATATGTGCAAGAAAAGTAGATACCATCTTATTGGATGAAGGGAAAATCTCTTTAAAAGACAGTTAAATTATTCAAATTTTAATTTGAGTTGTTAAATTTAATAAATTATAAATTAGGTCATATGACTTAAAATAAAATTTTAGAATTCGATAATTTTACCTTACTATTCTCCTCCGTTTGACTCCAACTCCTTTTAAAAAATAATCCTGTGTAATCTAATTATTCAAATTTTAATTTGGGTTGTTAAATTCAATAAATTCTAAATTAGGTCATATGACCTAAAATAGAATTTTAGAATTTGATAATTTTATCTTACTATCCTCCATTTGATTTCAACTCCTTTTAAAAAATAATCCTATGTGTAATCTATGTGTCACTCATCCATCTCTATCATTTTAATTTATTTCTTTTACTAAAATACGAACATATTAATTATGCTATATCGTCTGCAACAATTTTCCTTTTCAATAAAGCTCTCCCTCCGAAGCTTTGCACGGAGAGCTTCAGAAAAAGAGGACAAGGAAGAAGAAGAAGATAACGGTGAAGAATGGTAATTTTGATTGTTATTGTTATTATTGTTTTCCACCACTGGGAAGTTTGTCTTGGGCCTTTTAGCGTTTTCTACCTCTCATCAAAATGGTTGTATCATCGTATGCTCCTGATGCTTTTTCTATAGTATAAAATGTCCCCATCCTCACCCTTCTTTTCCTGTATTTTTATCAACTTCTTTCCTTGTACTCACATGCCATGGATGAATTATAATAAATGAGTCTGTATTTTTGTAAAAAAATTAAAATAATTGAGATGGAAGAGAGGCACATATGATACACATAGAATTATTTCTTAATTGAGTTGGAATCAATAGGTAATAAAGTAAAATTATTGAATTCTAAAATCCTATTAGGTCATATGATTTAATTTAGAATTTGTTAAATTTGACGGCACAATTTAGAGTTTAAACAATTTAGCTATTCTTTAAAAAAAATTTCAAAGTTGCTTGCAAACATTATAATATCCTTGTGGTTTTTAATTTTTTGGCCATAGTCGTCAATAATGTTATTAAAGTTCATCAACATGTTACAGCTTTACTGTGCATGGACAGTTATTTAAGGTAGAAAAAGGCCCGCATGAACCGTTAATAGGTATTTTGCAAGACATTCCTGTCTCGCCCCTTAGGATTGGTCAGCGAAACTTTGGAATTGCAGTGGTTCACGTCCTTATCAACAACTAGAGGGGAGAAAAATAAGAACACATAATGGATCCAGAGTAGTTTCAGTCTCAGAGTTGAGAGTTGAGAGGCGGAGAAGGACCTCTACCTTTTTATCCAGTGGTTACCATCATTTCCCTCGCTGAACAAGAGCGTAAATTTCGAGCCACTGGCTTGGCGTAACTGAGCAATTTTCCGACGCTACAACAGACATGGCAACAGACTCAGACTACGGAGCTTTCATGGAGAAATTTATTCTCCCACCAAGTTCTTCATCCCACGGTCTTCCGTTAAGTTCTCTTACTTTTGCAGTCAAAGAACTGTAAGTTCTGTCACTCTCTTTTGATTAACGGAATGTTCAAATTATTAAACTTCATCTTTACTGATTTCCATGCCATCCATCTCAAGGTTCTAAATGCGTCACTGCGTCAGTCATTTGTTTCATTAACTTGTTCTTGAAATTTTACTTCTGAAAAGATTTGATGTGGAGGGGCATGTGACTGGATTTGGGAATCCTGACTGGGCGAGAACTCATCCGGTGGCTTCATCCACTGCTCCAGCTATATCAGCTCTCCTAAATGCGGGTGCCACTTGTGTCGGTACAACTGTCATGGACGAAATGGCTTACAGGTTCCAATTCCCATAATTATCTATGCTTTCTAGTCAGTAAGAACTGTGTTCTAATTTTTAGTGAGCATTTCTATTCCGGTTTATCTATCATCATGGCCATTAGTTTCTAAAAGTCTCTGATTCTAACATATTTGAATGTAGAAATTTATGTAACTAAACTAAGATTTCTGAGTCAGAAAATTCAGCGAAGAAACTGGTCATGTGAGTAATTGTATCTTTGCTGATCAGGCATGTGAAAACATCTGTTGAAACATTTAGCTGAGTATTTTTATTTGGCAGTATAAATGGAGAGAATGTACACTATGGCACACCCAGGAATCCTTGTGCAGCCGATAGGGTGCCTGGGGGTTCATCTAGCGGCTCTGCTGTTGCAGTTGGTGCAAAGCTTGTAGATTTCTCCATCGGTAAGCTATTCTTCTTTGCATAATTTCTGGCATCTCTTGGCTCATTTATTTGAACCCAAAAATTCTTGCTACGATAGGAACTGACACCGGAGGGAGTGTGAGAGTGCCTTCTTCATATTGTGGCATTTTCGGGTTTCGTCCTTCTCATGGAACTGTTTCAACATCAGGAGTTGTTCCCATGGCACAGAGTTTTGACAGTGTGGGTAAGGAACCGAAAATTTGGAAGCTTTCTTAAATATTGAGTTTATAGTGAGTGCAACATGGAATTTGGTGACCAAAAAATTTTGAAGGCCGATGGCAATAGAACTGATGAGTGACTGGGGTGATTGATTTGGGGAACATATAAAAGAGTTATTATTTGGTTTCTTCAACATGCATGTTTCTGAATGGTTTTAATGTCCTCATGTCATGTGTTTGTTCATAATCAAATACACAGCTTATGAATATAGGAGTACATATTTGCCCTAGAAATCTGGGAAAAAGTCATGGTCTTGAACAAGAAGAAGGATGGGATTTATCTTTCTCTTGAAAATCATTGGTCTGAATTTTCAGTCTGCTCGTTTCTTACCCTTAACTGTACGGTGAGCATACATTGCTTTATAATAGTAGCTTCACTGATTGTTGAGCTCTTTTCTTGGAATGTCATCCTTTTCATTCCAACTTTGTATCCAGGATGGTTTGCTAGGGATCCTGTGATTTTGAGCAGGGTTGGACGTGTGCTTCTGCAATTGCCTGAAGTAACACCTGTCAGACCTACTCGCATTATTATTGCAGACGATTGTTTTCAGCTGTCAAGCATTCCCCACAATCTAGTTGCGGAAATTTTCATTAAAGCGGTTGAGAAGTTATACGGAGGTGAGTGTATAAATTATCTGAAGACGATTTGCTATATGGCTAATAGTTATAATTATAATTGTTTATAAACAACACACTCTCTCTCTCTCACACACACACACTCCCTTTGGAAGGTGGGGTCATTACATCAGCATTCATGTGCCCTTTTGCACTATCATCTTGAGAATGATATTAGTTTTGTGTCTAAGTGAAATGTTTCTCTTTTTCCCCCCTGCGTAGATGATGTATTGAAGCATGAAATATTGGGCGACTATGTAAAGGTCAGGGTTCCAAGTCTAAGGCATTTCATGACGAGTAATAGTCAATCAGACCAAGTATACAACATTCCATCTCTGGCAGCCCTTTCAAGTGCCATGCGATTACTTCAGAGGTGCAGTTCTTCTGTTAATCCTTGGTTTCATCTATGCCTGTGCCTTTCTTGTGCATTGTGGACTGCCCTTAGATTGAAATCTGTTTTCTTGCTGTTATACCGCTCCACACAATAGGTACGAATTCAAGAATAACCATGGCAAATGGGTTAGTACAGTGAAACCTAACATAGGTCCAGGAATATCAGAACGTGTATCAGATGCCCTGAGGACAACAGGGGAGGACATTGATCTGAGTCGATCAGTAAAAGAGGAAATGCACGATGCTCTTTCTTCTCTTCTTGGGGTACTCTTTCTCTGACATTATATCTGGAGATCCCATAGCTCACCGATGGTCTCTATTCTTATTCTTTTGGATTTCTGATGGATGGGCCTTCTGTGGCGAATCGCAAACCTGCACATTATTTTAATTGACAATAGAATTTTTCTTTTTGAAAATTTCAGGATTTTGGCGTGCTTGTTGTTCCCACTGTTCCAGGGCCACCACCAAAACTAGGAACAAATGCGCCTGAACTGGAAAATTTTCGTGCAAAGGCTTTTGCCCTGTTATCCATAGCTGGAGTTTCGGGGTTATGCCAGGTTCAGTTTATCTTTGAATCACACAAACTATGATTTTGTTAAACTTGCTTATTTGCAATCCTTTACTGTGATGATGTTACATCTTTGTATTTTGTTACGCTTACAGGTTAACATACCGATGGGGATGCATGAAGACCTTCCCATATCGATTTCCCTGGTGGCCGCACACGGTGCAGATGGTTTCTTGCTCAGTCTTGTTGAGCGTATTTATGACCTCCTTAAACATGAGATCAAACCATCTTCCCTCTAGAAAGCCTGTTTGTTACATAGCTTATAACATAGGATAGTACAAGATTCGGCGTTATATATTGTATCTGGGTTTTATACTTGAATTAAACTGTGACCTTTACCTTTCACAATGGAATAATCTCCCTCTACTGTTGCATTCTGAGAATAGCTTCCAGGAGAATCGTCCATCCAGCCTAACATTATGGGCCCGTTTGGTACACTGGAATTGGTTTTGATGGATATGGATATGGAAATGGAAATGGATATGGATATTGAAATGGAAATGTGGTTTAAAAGTGTGTTTGGTATGTATATGGAATTCAAATATTATTTTTATTTAATATTTATATTTAAAATGTAAAACTACCAATATGCTAATCTAAGAAAGTAGAATGAGATAAAACCATTGTTACTAAACCCGGACCGGACAGATTTTTTTTAATAAAAAAGTATTTTTATTTTTTTTAAAAAAATTCATATTAATAAGACTAAAATATTCAATTTCTCACCGGTTTAACCCTGATTTAGCTCCAGTCTGACCCACTAACCTTTGACCTAGTACTTTGACTGCTCCAGTTAGGTTTTTTTTAATAAAAAATTATTTTTATTTTTTTAAAAAAAGAAATTTCATATTAATAAGCCTAAAATATTCAATTTTTCACCGGTTTGGCCCTGGTTTAGCTTCGGTTTAACTTCGATCTGACCCACTAACCCTTAACCCAGTACCCTGACCTAGATTTAGGTACATGGAATTGCAAATCTTTGCTTTTTAAGTGGAAGCCAATTTGATGGAATTGGAGAGATTTGGCTTCCACATGGAATTGCAAAAATTTCCAATTCCATCATACCAAACAAACTTAAGCATGTAATTGATTTCCAATTCCAATTCCAATTCCATACCCCCCAATTCCATCATACCAAACATGCCCTATATAGATATAATATGAAACTCTTTTAAGCTTTTAAGCCTTACACTGAAAACACTCCTAAGTTTTAAAGTTGATGATAAACTCTTGTCAACTTGCATACATCTTTTAAATTCGGAAATCTAATATGTATAGTAGTTATCCATTAGCAATGCCAATGGATATAGATAAGGTGTCTGCTACGAAGCACTCGATATATTTTTCCCCCCTCTAATTTTGATTTATTTTAGGATTAAAGTGCAATTCTCCTTCTGAAGTTCTGCGAAGTTAGGTTGCAAGAAATACATTTTTTAGGCGCGATGTTTCCATTAACATGCTCGTATTTTAAAGTGAAGCAATTCCGTCCCGCACAAGCGGAAATGCTAGACGATGTTAAAAAACGTGTAGCCTCTCATGGTCTCACCTAATGCCATACCAAAGCATCGATCACCATCATCATAGATCTCGTCTTCCACATCCACGTCGCCCATAAACCCCTAATTGGCTACCTTCATCAGAGCCACTTCGCCGATGATCTGATGTTCCCCCTGCGTCCTTCTTAATTTTGGCGGAGGGAATAGGAGGACAATTTACGTCTCAGGTTATACAATGCCACTCGTTATTATGTAAAAGCCGACTGAAGAAGAAACTATTACAATACCAATACGAACTTCTACAGCTGGACTTTGACATTTATTCCCACTGATCTTCGTTACACACAATGTACTCTCTCTCTCTCTCTAATACATGTGTGTGTGTGTGTGTGACTACTATAGATAGTTCTTTTTGGGGGTTACAACAAGTATAGATTGTTATTCTCTTACGTTTCTACGTAGGCAAAAACAAATATTTATTTTTCTTAAGCTTCGCATTTACGGACGAGCGAAATTACGGAGTCATTTCCTTGCTGAGCAAAAGAGGTTTTTACGTAGAGCAGAAACCGACGAAACTGAATATTCAGATTCAGAGGATATAACTTATCCTTCAGCCATTTACAACAGTTCCGCCTGCAAAATACGCCGTCTGTGTTAGAAAACCCAGATAAAAGCGTAAATGAGTACACATAGAAGTGTGATACCATTGGGGTGAAGGACTTGGCCAGAAATGTAAGAGGAGCACTGATTGCAGGCAAGAAACACATAGGAGGGAGCAACCTCAATAGGCTGGCCTGCTCTCTTCATGGGCACCTCTGCTCCAAATTGAGCCACTTCCTCCTCCTCGAAAGAAGCTGGTATTAAGGGAGTCCAGATGGGTCCCGGGGCAACCCCGTTCACTCTTATTCCCTTGCTCGCCACTTGAAGAGACAGAGCCCTCGTAAACGCAACGATCGCACCCTTCGTCGCCGTGTAGTCCAGTAACTTCGCGTGTCCTTTGTATGCATTCACTGATGTCGTGTTGATGATGCTGCTTCCTTCCTTCATATGCTTCAGCGCATGCCTGTGCGAATGAAATTCAATGACCTCCTGAGAAATTCTTAATTATATCTGATCATTTGTTTATTTAGAGTTTACCTGGTGACCAAGAAATAGGAGTAGATATTGGTTCTGAACACCCTGTCGAGCCTTTTCTCGTCGATCTCCTCCACGGATCCAGCCTCGTACTGCTCGGCTGCATTGTTGATGAGGATGTCAATGCGGCCAAACGCTTTGACCACCTCGTCCACTACTTTCTTGCAGTTGTCATCAAATCCCAAGTCAGCCGGTATGGCTATGGGTTCCTTGGCATCCCCAGTTTTGGCCTTGTTGATCATCTCAAGCGTGTCCTTGGCGTCCTTGTCTTCATGTCCCTTCACATATGTGAAGGCCACGGTGGCTCCCTCCAGCGCAAACAAATTGCATACGGCTCGTCCAATCCCAGAGTCACCGCCCGTAATTAGTGCCATCTTCCCCTGAAATATCCAAACAAGTTAATTAGTATTATAAATTATGGCCTTGCCATCAGGAAAAAGAAGGTTGTGAATACACGAGGACTCGTACTTGAAGCTTATTGGAGGGCTTGTAGTCGGGGCTGGAGAATTGGGGTATGGGATTCATAGCATGCTCTTTCCCAGGAAGTTGGTCTTGTTTCTGTGGGGGAAATTGTTGGTCACCGGAAACCATTCTGTAGGTACGACAAGATTTTTTGAACAGGGGGTATTTCTGGAGTGATGGAAGTGTGATTGAGACGGTGGGTTTTTGCTAGTTATGGATGGGGAACAAGTAATGAGGCTATCTCAGATGGCTGCACGTGTGATTGCGAATATGCCACGTGCCGACGAATGGCCGAAGGACTCTGTTTACGTGTCGTCTTAATCGCATGCATCGGACACGTCTAAAGACCAGAACTTGGTTTGACCTGTATCCCTCGGATATGCATATTGCATTTGTTCAAAAGGAAAAGAAACAGATCGATTTATTTTTAATTGGTTTCAATCACCTGCTCCAAATTCGATACAATAGATGCAACGGTCTCCATTGTTGGACATTTATGCCTAAATTGAATCAAACCAATCGAATAGAAATATATAGTATTAAATTTGGTTTTTATTGCGTATATTAATTGTGAATGGATAATAGCCTACCAAGTAGCTAGAAATCTGAGAGAGAGTCATTAAAAGTAATGTAATGAAGTTTGGGGCGTGATCTAAAGGAATAAGACATGGTTTTGAATGCTTTGCATGGTAGCCACGTGGAAGACAGAGGAGTCGATACCTGTCACTACATATCAACCAATTTGCCCGAACTCTCAAACCCACCACCATGGCCTCCTTCCTTCTTGCCCCTGTTCTTGTCTTCCTCTTGCTTTCCACTCCGGCGCACTGTCAAGGTACATGATGTACATGAAACATCCTCTTTTTTATGATTGAAACGATGAATAATACATATGTGGGCGCATGCAGATGAGAAGGATAGTGTACTGAAGGGCATAAACAGCTACAGGCAGAGTCAGAAGCTGCCGGTGCTGGCGAAAATGGACAGAGCATCGTGCCTAGCGAACGAGATAGCAGATGAACTGGAGGACGTGCCGTGTGAAAATGTGAGGCAGTACTATCCAACTGCTTCTGGGATCCAAAAATTCCCAAGCTTTGAGAAGCATGTCCAAAAATGTGGACTCAACCACAACTCTACCAGCGACGGCGTTATTCTGCCTGCCTGCGTCGCCAAGTTGGAACCCACCGTCCTCCTCTCTAACTTCACTCACAACAATCGCTACGCTTCGTATCTCAACAACTCATTCTACACCGGCGTCGGACTTGGTTCCGAAGGCGACTGGATGGTACTCGTTCTCACCACCAACACTCCCACTGGCTCTTTCTCTTCTGCTTCTGCTTCTGCTTCTCTCCTTTCTCCTTCCCCTGCTTTCTTCCTCGCCTTCATCCCCACTCTTCTGCCTCTGATGATGATGCACGCACGCTAGTTAATTACATTTTGTCATTATATATGCTTGGATCATTTGGAACCATAGACTTTAGTTTAATCCCACTTTCTGTGTTTTCCTTGTGAATGTGGTTGTGATCCAACTCTATAATGGATTGATATTTTACCTGCTGCCGTGCCTTTGTTTGGATTTGCAGCTTGCAAGCCACTTGTCCATTAATTATTTGTTATATAGATATACATGCTCCTGCATGAAGGGATTTGGATTTGGTGATATACACACGAACAAAGCATGGGCGGGATACTCAAAACCAGAGACAATATTGTCGGAACCTTGTTATCGGAGAACATAGCTGCGGCCGGACTGGGTAGCGACCTCATCTTCCTTCTCCGAGTCTAGACAATAATTAAAGGACCGTCATGCCTGTGCCCAATTAATCTACATGTCACCTCAATTAATTAATTTATTAAAAAACAAAATCTATAGATTTTATGCACCATATTACTAATCTAACCAGAGAGGCTATGATTCTCAAGCTTATTAAATCGGGATTGGTTAGTAAACTGATCGGGATATTAGGATACTGGGTTAAGGGTTAGTGGGTCAGACCGGAATTAATCCGGACCAAATCGGTGAGAAAATAAAGATTTCAAACTTATTGATATAAAATTATAAAAAAAAATAAAAAAAATATTGATTTTATATATTAAAAAAATAAAGAAGACTGGTTAACTGCCTGGATCGATTTTCTGCCCGAGTCGGGTTTAATAACTTTGATGATTCTCTTCTATTTGTATCTTATAACCAATGGATCCCCATACACAGGCTCAGAAATACGGCGCACGGCTGAGTTAGTTTGATTATATTGTATACAGATGAACATATATGATATGCTTAAATTAACAGTCCAAGTCCATTTTTCTTTAATCATCCCACAAGAGTTTAAACCTTAGTATCTACTTTCAACTGGCTATTTTATCTTAGTTCCGGGGGTTTATACCATATCTTTTCTTTTTTAAAAAAATGGGTTCACAAAAACATCATTGGAATTCTTTGTATAAGTACTTTCACATAAGTCGAGTACTTACTTTGTATATCATAAAACTTACTTCATATGCTATTTCAAACACTCATAATATTTAATAATATCGCTATTTCAAACACCCATAATATTTAATAATTTAAAATTAAAACGACATATGGCTTAGTTGGACTGTGTTATATAACTAACAGTCCACATCGATTTCTATATTATTCATTTGTAATAGTAATTGGAATCCTCAATAGCAGATTTTAATCGTGATTTACGGAATACAAGTAGCTTTTCAATCGTGATTTATGGAATATGGAGTAAGTATGAAAACCTTGATTTACGGAATCCTCAAATTAAAAATGTGAGAATAATGTTATATTGATTTACGTGCATAAACACTTATAAGCCATTGAAAAGCTATCCTAAACACAACACTTTGTTTTTATATATATAAATTGAGTTTGAACCTTAGTATCTAGCTTCAACCGGCTAATTATTCATATAGCCATAAGATTTTTTTTAAATATAATTGTCAATCATTTTCTAATTTATTCATCAATAATCAATAAGGGAAGAGAATGATAGAATTAAGAAAAATGAATAAAATGTTTTAAAAATGGTTAAAGGCCATTTTTACCTAGGAAATATCGGTTTAGAGGTAATTTTGCTCAAGAAGTATCAAATGTAGGGTAATTTCACTTTGACTGTTATCCCAATTAAGTTTGACCGTTAGTTGACCAAATTTTGGCGTAAATTTGCTCTTAAGTAAAAACTCAGAAAAAATTTACTTATAAGTTAAAACTTTCAAGGCAATTTTGTCGTTATTTTAAGGGCAAATTTACCTTGAAAATTTTCACTTTAGAGAAAATTTATCAATAAATTTGGTCAACTAACGATTAATTTAACTGCGATAACGGTTAGGACAAAATTTCCTCACATTTAAAATTTTCAAAGCAAAATTATCCTAGATAAAACTTTCAGGATAAAATTACCCATCTGGTAATACTTTCAGAGCAAAAAAGACTTTTAACATTTTAAAAAATGTATATCATATTAGCTAATTAAATTAACTTTTAAAATTTAATTATATTAGATAAATATATTTTATATTAAAAATCAGAGATATTATATTTAAAAAAAAGGGGCAAAAACATAACTGAAACTAAATTCTTTTGTAGCTAACGTTTAATAGTTTAAAATTAAGACCGCTCCTTTAGTTATTATATGATGAAAATATTCTCGTCACGCAATCTGGTCTTAAAAAAAAAGAGTAAAATATTTATATCAAGTTGTTTATATCTATTTTATTAAATTTTTTAATTAGGTATAATTATTTGTCTTATTTTTAAATTATTATTAATTAACTAAAAAAGTAAGACATTAATTATTTTGATAGGAGATGTTGATGTGATAGATGCAAATATAACTTGATGTAAGTAATTTCCCTTAAAAAATCAGTACCATATTAATAAGGTGTTAACATCATTTAATTGAAATTAAAATGAATAATATAATATCATTAAAACTAAGGCGGCAACAACAATATTTTCTTTTTAAGAAAATGCGAGTAAAAATCAATTTTTTGAGGGGGATCGCCAGTAGTCTAGAGTAGTGAGCGTTGGATAGCTGTCCGGCCAAACCCAGGGGATGTGCCTAGCCCCATAAATGGCATTAGCAAGAGAGCCAAGGCAAAGCCATAACATACACGCAGGGAGGTAGACACCGACAGAAAGGTAAAGGCGCGTGTCAAGTCTCTCTGCCATGGCTGATAATCTGGCAGACGACGATGATGACGAGAGTTTTGGTGACTTCAAGTTTGTTTCTTTTCCAAATCAGCCTGTTCAGAACAATGGGAAAGACAAAGACCTCCCCACCGACGATGACGACTGGAGCGATTTCATGAACTATTCCAATCAGATCAATGGCGGATCAGCCCACACGCCTAATGGACTCTTCTCTCCCAACTTTCCCTCTAACCCCTCCGACACTTACAACTGTTTTGACCCGCCTCAGGTTTCACAGGATCTTGCACAGAATAACAGCTCCCCTGTAAACGAGATCAATCGGGTTAAGCTGGCATCGACCCCGGCAGAGCCAGAAAAGCCCCAGTGGAATAAGCCCCAGGGTGCTCTGCCGCTGTCAATCTTTGGCGAGGAGGAGGTGGAGGAGGAACCCACTGCAGACAATCTTCCTTTTGGAGATGATGCCAATGTATTCTCTAAAAAGAACGGCGATTCCGTAAAGAAGGAATCCGATTCGAACGGTGCCATTAGAATCAATGATTTAATTGCGAATTTGTATAATCAACGCCGGCAGATTAATCATGACAACGGATCGATTTCAGTATTAAGTGTGTCTGATTCGAATTTACCCGGAGCAAGCTCTAACGACGTCAGCTTGATTATGACTGTGGCTGCTTACAATGCAGACGCGAATGGACTAAACTCCGTTCTTAACAATTTGAATTCTGATTCTGTTGATGAATTAGAGGACACCGGTGATGACGATGGTGGATGGGAATTCAAGTGTGCCGAATCTGAAATCCAAACTGAGAGCAGTAATATGAAGGTAATGAAGGAAAATTGACATGATTGCATTGATAACCAAGGTTTTAAATTGATGAGATGCTGCTTATGCTTAAGTAAGTGGTGGACTTTAGATGATATCTATCACAAGCATCCCTATTTTTTGTTTCCTTATTAGTTTCCAAAACGTTAGTTTTGTTATTGCCAAGTTCGGTTAATCGAGCATGGATTTATGCAATTCTTATCCTTAGCATCCTAGACCAGGAGCAAGGGCTTTTCGATTGTTCAGATTTCAGAATAAAAAATGAAAAGACCGTTACTAAGGAAATGCGAGTTGGTATTTTCTTGTATTTTACATGCTTCATTTTGTGCTGCTGTAATTTGAGTCTGGATGTGATTCCTTTATATGCCTTAATTAACTGATTCCAATGCTCTTAATTAGGAGATTGAATTCATCACATGAATATATTTTCTCTTTAACGTGTCTGTTAATGTACACATCCTTATACTGATTTGAAAGGATTTAATTTAGTTAACATGTTTGTATTCTGCTGTCAAGGTAGAACAGACAAAGCATGAAACAACCGGTGCAGATGAATATGCATTCACTTTCGATAATGCTGCGTTTGGAGTTGGTGAAATGTTGGACTCATCCAGTAGGATTTCCCACAAAGCTGATGAATGGAACCTGGGATTTGAGTTCAATCCTAGTTCTGCAGTGCAAACTCATATTCAAGTGTTGGAATCAGGATCAAATCGTAATTTGGTAGGTCACTTTAATATAATTATCTCATTTTGTATGACAGTGTTCAGATTTTAAAGGAACATTCATTTACATGCTCTGGATTTGGTATTTAGGAAGCTCTAAAGTTGGTGGCTGCCGTAGATACAATTGGTGAGAATGTACTCAAAATTGATGATGAAGGTCCAGGTAATCCTGATGATCAATATGTTGCAGCAGAATCTCATCGGTCTGATGACTTGAATTTTGGCTCTAATTTCTATCCTAGTTCTCTGGGTGAAGTCCATCTTACACCAGGGTCAGATTCTAAAAAAGAGCAGGATGATGACAACAAAAATTTCAATGCTTTCCCCCCAAATTCCAATGTTGACTTTAATGTAAAGTTGTTTGAATCTGAGGATGCAGTTTCAGAAGTTGGAACAGACCAGAAGGTATTGAATCAGTTTGATATCATGTTTTATATATCATGTATTATCAAGGTTCAAAAAGGATATTAAATGCTAAATTCTTAATTTTGACGCTAGGTTTCGTGGAAGAATTGTTGTTTTGTTTAGCCATCAATTTAGTCTTTATTATTATTGTAGCAATAATCTTATTGTTACTATTCTTTTAAATTTCCAGAAGAGCCAAGTAAACTCAGTGAATCATAGGGAAGCCTTGTCCCTATCAATATTTGGTGATGAGATGCCAGATACTGATAAGCATTCTGTCTTTCAAGGTTTTTCTTCTTATGCACCAGCATCCTCCATAAGGAATAGCTTTAATAGCCCTGGTTCCAGCTTATCTATCAATGATTTGATATGGAATTTATATGGTCAAGCTGAACAAAAAACTTCTCACAGTACACCAAAAGCGAGTGAAAATGGACAGGCAGTGTTGGACTCCAATTTGGTCGCTGGCGATGATGATTTTAATGATGACTCCTGGGAATTTAAGGATGCTTCTCATGGAGCTAGAAGCCTTGAATTTGTGGAAAAGACTCATTCTAATCATGAACCGCAAGTCAGTGAAAACAGGCTACAACCTTTAACAAGGATTTTGAAACCTGATTTGATTAATGGTGGTGATGGTAGTGAGAATGAATCATGGGAATTTAAGGATGCCTTCTGTGAAGAAAAGAGCAAATATCAGGGGTCTGTTATAGATCACAAGGATTTACCTCTTCAGTCATCAGCGAAATTAGAACCATCTGATTGTGTAGATTTCTATTGCAAATTGACAGATGAATTGTGCAATGCTGTTCTGTTCCATCTCCAGAATCTCAAGGTTGGTAACTATTTGCTCGCTTGCATTCTTTCATAGAAAATGTTAGTGCTTAGTGATTCTAAAATTTATTTCTTACGTGAAATACTTAGAATGGTCAAAGCGTTGCTACACTTAATGGTGAAGAAGCAAAAGCAAAGGCTGTTCAGGAGGAAATTCAGGTTAGTTTATGTGCTCAGACAATATTATCACTGTGTAGTCATGCATGTTTGTTATGATGTATGACAGTATGTTATTTTCAAATTCTTCTCATAAGCTCAGCACCTTTTTCCCAGGAGGTACTTGGGGACAGCCTGATCAACCCAGTAATCTGATTGATTTTGTGTGATTAGATGTGTGAAAATAAACAATGAATTAATATGGGATGAGATACCTCCTTGGAACTAGTTCTGAGGTTTTTGAACTCTGGTGCTAGACTAGAAGGAAGTGCACCTTTTGAAGGCAGTGATCATAACTCAAAGATATTCAGGGGCGTACTTCGCTTTTCTGCAGAATATTATTTTGAAATCCTCTACATAATCATGTAAATGCATCCATGATTTCTAAATAGAATCCCAATTTTCTCGCAGGTGGCCATTAGAATATCTTTGAGAAATATAACTTTTTTGTTTACATTTCTATTTTTTGCTGTTTGCTCATGTCTCCCTGCTTTTTAAGGCTATTACCTCTGTTGTATTTAAATAAAAACTCATTCCTGTTTCCTCTTGTTTCCTGTTTTAGGAATTCTCTGACATGCTACATCAGTATAATGTCCTACCAAATGAACATATTTCCGAGAATCAATCAACAAGAAATGTGTGTCTTGACAAGCTTATTGAAGTTTTGAAGGAACCTAGGTTTCAACCTCTTGAGTCAGATTACAGGCTAACATCAAGGTTGTCAATGGTACGTGAAGTTCCTAAAATATTGAGTATTTTATGTTTTAAGATCCATGCCTTTGCATGTGCAAATGGTATTTTGAACTTTCAGTGGAGTTTGATAAACTTTTAGCAGTTTACTTGATTTTATAACTGCTTTAGGTTCTGCCAGAGGTAGTAATTTTATCCATGCCTTTGCATGTGCAAATGGTATTTTGAACTGTCAGTGTTGTTTGATAAACTTTTAGCAGTTTACTTGATTTTATAACTGCTTTAGGTTCTGCCAGAGTTAGTAATTTTATCAGTTCCCTTTGAGATTAATTTGATGAATATGGACAGCAATTACTTATTGATATTTTGAATTTATTGATAATCTTTTGCACAGGTTGATTTACCTTTATTAATACCTGTCACTGCGTACTTTATTTTGAATAGGCGGAGACAAATATAAGATCTGCTATTGAACTCCTAAAAGATGTGCTATCAACGTTAAAAGTTCTCAAGTTGGGGTCCAGAGAGGAACAATCTAATTATCTTATTGCGTGGTCCAAAATGGCCTTAGTTTGTTCTGAGGAGATGAAACACGGTGCCTTCATTTGGAAGCAGTCAGTACAGAGGAATGTCCATGACCAAATATTATCTAACCCAAAAGGTAAGCTACTGGCTGTTGCAAATAATGTTTAAAGAATTTATATTTAGTCCTAAAGAAACGCTACCTGTTTGTGGGATGGTTGGTTGACACAGGCTATCAGTATATTCATGCACTTGGAGAAATTTGTAGAGTGGCAGAAATTGTTGGACTCTCAGCCAAACTTCACAAGCCATGGATATTATCTGGTTCTGTAGATCCTGCAAGATTGTTTGCACTTTTGAATGAGTGTTATACCATATGGTCTGATTCAGGACTTGAAGAAGCCCTTCTCTGTGTCTCAAATCAAAATAATGTAGAGCGAGCTGGCATTTCAAGGGAATTACTTGAATCCATTAAGTATATTCACGAGCTTGATGAGCAAGAACATCAGAGCTGTATCTTCACTGGATATGAAACCACTTGCCAATTGTCGGCCTTGCCTGTTGGTTTTATACCAGGTATATGTTCAATAGTTTTAACTGTCTTCCAAATGCAAACAACGAAATTTGGCTTAAAATATTTTACATTATCAGGGTTTTAAATGGGAGGGACCACGTGATAGTGTTGTTTAAGTGAGAGAGGTATTTAGTGTGCGTCAAGTGTTTAGGAAACTAATCACTAGGTTGTGAAAGTGCATCACCATAAACATTTTATCTTGTTTTTTAGAACTCTGGTTTTTCCTTTGGTCCCTTGCCCTTTGGCCAATTTTTTACATGCACATCCTCTCCAGCCAAATCTTTTCATGCTAGTCAAAGAGATACAGTTGCAGTGAACCTTCACTGATCTTCTCCGGTGATTAGAGTAAGCCTGTGAGGTCAATCTTTCATACCCACTGAAACACATGGAGACGGGCAAAAGAACTGAAATGAAATATGTGTCACAGGATCTTAGTTGTTTAGGGTCTTTCTGCATTATATGCTCCTACTGAATGTCTTTTGTTAATTTAAAAAATGAAAAAGAAGGAATCTGGATCATTAATCAATCTGGGCAATCTTAGCATGGTTTTCTTTTTTGTCAGGTTTGAAAATGGTAACCTGGAATGGGAAGCAGTATTTCGTGACACTTGCAAACTTGTGGATGAATCTAGTGAGTTCAGATTTTCCTTGATTGAGTGGGCGAGACCTTGCAACTCTTGTATGCCGCCTATAATGAGGGGCTCTTCCATCAGACTTTGCCGGTGCTGTTGAAGCTTTCTTATGGAAAGAATAGAGTGGGCAAAATTGTGGCAGGAGCCAGCTTTTCACCCTGGATGAAGCCTTCTGGAGCTCTCACAGCTGTGTTGCTGGAGTGGAATGATTGATTGTATGGGGTGAAATTTTTGAAGTCCTCATGATCTTTACTTGCATGACTGCTTGTAGGATCAGGGAAAATCGTCGGGTTAAGATATTCTTTGTTGAATAGGCAAGCATTCTTTATGTGGAATCTGGATGGATGACGATCATTGGATATTAGAAGTGCTGTACTACTTTGTAGTTTGTAATTTAAGAAAGACATAAATAATGTCTATCTTGTAATCGCAAAGGGGAATTCCCGTGACAGGGTCACAGTATAGTTTTCTGGATTGCGTTTAGACTCTAGTTTTTTGACTTGTAATCCCTCTTATCGGCATTAGAAAAAATGAAAAAAGACTTGTAATCCCTCTTTCCTTCTTTTTGTCTCCTTGTTTCGGTGCTGCAAGGAGCACATGCTCTGTGTATGTGCTCCAACGCAGAGGATGACTATGACGATGCATGGCAGGAGTCCAAATTTTCCCTTTAAATCTGGCAATAACGAGTTTTAGATATTAATTAATCACATGCTCTGCTTGCCCTCGATTTCAAATTGAATTAAATTTAATAATGAAATTTCCGTTGGTGGTCTAGGCAATATAATGTTGGGAAAATTGGGAATTGGTACCGTGATGAGCCTATTTTATGCTCATCACTTTTTTTTATTAGATTGATTTTGACCGGTTCAGATTTAATTTAATTTTTATATTTTTAATAAATTTTTATTTTATTATGAATTAAAAATAAAAATAATCTTATAATTATTATTTCTTATGAAAATAAATTTATCATTTAAAAAGGAAAAAATAATTTATTATTTAAAAAATCATAAATTAAAAATTTTAAATTTAAACCACAATAATAAAAAATTAGTTATTTATGATGAACACAGAATGGAACCCGGATTGATACTTCAAGATATATCCTTTTATTACGAGAAGTTTTTCACTGCCCCTCCCTCTTCTTTTCTTTCTTGTCTAGTTGTATTTGTGCTTTTCCTTTTTCTATATTTTAATTGTCTTGTCATCTTTTATTTCAAAGAGAATGGAGGTGCTATTTATAATAAGCATCAATCTAACTTGAAAATTAACAGAGGAATAAAATGCAATCATAGTAGGTAAGAATTGATGATACAACTAGAATATAATAACATGAATAGTAAAGAATCAAAATTAAAATATAACAGTTTCCTAAACAATGGTAGCCTAGAATATAATAGCAAGGAACAAATTACCAGACTGACCGGAAATAGGTGAACCAGCTAGCTGTCTGGCTTGATTTAGTCCCTGAACCAGCAGGACGTCGAACCGATGTGAATCAGAATGAACCGGTGCAAAAGCGGTTATGACCGGGAAAACTAGAGGTTTGAGTAGTTTGAGCGGGTTATATTTTTTGGTTCTCATATCTCGCCTCATTTTTATAAAAGTTTGAAGAAGGTTGAAGACCAAGATGAAGTGAAAAGGGGGTCAAGAAAGAATAAATTTTAAAAAATAAAGACATGATGAAAAAAATTTACTTAAAAGGATGTGATAGTTATAGGAAAGGAGAATATTCAATAATATTCAATATCTGGAAGAAAATGAAAGATAATAGGAAAAAAAACTGAAGACACGAGCAAAGCAACACAAAAAAAAATGTGGAGGAAGAGAAGGCTTTAGTAGTGGGATGTGAGAAGATGTAAATGATATCTCATCATCAATCAGATATTTACTACTACACATTAGGAATTGTATTTGAAAAATTAAAATTTAAAATTCAATCTCATAATTCATGGGCTAATTTGCCTTAGATAATAATGATAATTAATTAGTTAGATATCATAATATTGGGAATAATATTTGAAATTTAAAATCCCCCCATAATTCATACCCTGATTTGCTTATGCTAATTAATAGTTTAGATATCATTACATAAATATAGACATCATAACAGATACTAACATATTTTAAGCATTTTTTTCTAAAGATATTCATTTTTATTTATATAAGTTTAAAAATATATTAATATATATTGTCACTTATTTTTTATTATCATTTAAAAATTATTTTATATTATGATTTTAATTTTTATTAGTTTATCTAAAATATTAATTTTTACATTTTAATTAAATTATGTTATTTTAATATAACCGATTTGACCCCGAGTTAACCCCAATTAGAGTCGGAAAATCGAGCTGGCTTGTTTAAACCATGAATTTACAAAGGCTAGGCCTAAGATTTTTGCCTCAAAAGTAAAAACGGTTCTAAAAGGGCTAGCCCTGTAAGGCCAAGGATCTAAAAGAGTCTGCACTATAGGGCCACGGGCTGGCCCTTTTAGGCTCGTATATTTTTTTTTAAAAAATTATTTTTTATGATAATAATATTATTGATTTTTTATATTTTGTTAGTGATGTTACAAATATTTAGTTGTTATTATCTTTTTTATAATTAAGTTTCATAAAAATATCTTATATTAAGAATCTTAAAAATTAAAAATTTATAAAAATATTTCTTATTTTATAAGTATTCTTACATATTTTGTATTTGTTGATTTATTTTCTGATGATTGTTTTGTTTATATCTTGTGTTGTTTATTTTGTTGACTACTTATACATTTCAAGACATATTTATAAGAAATATTTTTAATTTTGTTAAATCTTCTCATTAATTATTTGTAATTATGGTATATGGACAATAGTTTACCTTTGATTATGACTTGATGACTGTATTTATTTGTTCATACAGTTTACACCCTAATTTTGATAATATTTATGTGTTAAAGTAAGACTTTTATTGTTGTAATTTTTAAAAAATATAAAAAAAATAAAAATTATTAAAATAACTTCAACTATGTAAAACAAGTCCTAACATTTATACTCATAAATTGGTCCTTAAAAAAATGAGTTTTTTTTAATCAGGTTTAAAAGAACCTTAAGGACAGGCTGATTTTATAAGCTCTAACCCCAATCCTACCGATTTATAGTGCCCCTTCCGTTTTTTTTTTTTCCTTGCATAATAGTTAACCATCTTCGCTTCCTCTTTTATGTTTTTCACAATTATGTTCTTTCATCGAATTCCTTAAGTGAGGAACCATTAATTAAAATTCATCTCATGATCATAAAAAATTACTTTAAAAAAAAGTTCCCTACGCGTTTCTTTATTAAATCCGTTTTCCACTTGACCGATCCTTGCAACTCGATCTTCTGAATTGCTTAACCCTCTCCCCTGCTTCCTCTCACTCCGTAAAGAGCAGCAGCGCCGCCGCCAACTAGATCCTAGTGCTTTGGCAGAAATGTTGGACATTAATCTCTTCAGAGAAGAAAAAGGTCACAACCCTGAACTCATCCGCGAATCTCAGCGCCGTCGTTTCGCCAGGGTCGAACAAGTCGACGAAGTCATCCATCTCGACAAAGAATGGCGAAAGCGTATTCTTCTTTCTTCAACCCTTAACCTCTATTTCTAGCCATCAAGCACTATGCTTTGCTTTAGAAAACAGGAAAAATAATCAATCCCCCGTTATGGTTTTCAGGACAATTTGAGCTAGAGAGTCTCCGGAAAGAGGTCAACAGGATCAGTAAGGAAGTCTCTAAACTCATGCGTGTAAGTTTATTCAATTTCTTTTCTCCTTTCTGATTTCAGTAGTTCTGCACCGCGACTCTGAACTTTTTATTTTAGTAGGCTTTCTAGATAAGAAACCAGTAATAATAACAAGTTCTCATGATATATAATGTGGCATGTGCACCTTTTTTGGGGACTTTGTTTGCTTACATAGCTATCCACATTCACAAAGATGCATAATCTCTTTAAATGTATTAATCAGGAGGTCATTCTTAATAGTCTCTACTGAGAAGTTAGAAGCCCATAACTCGTACCTATTGGAAGCTTATCATCAATCGACATTTCGAACTGCTGAAATCCGGCTGACTAAATATGGTTTATGTTCCTCTCTGCTCCCTTTTCTGTTTGATAGGCAGGTGAAGATGCGACCAAGCTCATCAGTGAATCGGAGGGGGTAAAGAAACAGATAGCAGATAAAGAGGTTGAAGTTCAGGAAAGCTTAAAACAGCTGAACTCAAAGCTGGAAACAATTGGAAACCTTGTGCATGATTCAGTTCCAGTCAGCGATGATGAGGTTTCTTGTTTCGTTTGGTTGAATTTGTCGCTTTTTAATTCTTTCTCAAACCCATCCAAACATCAGTTGTGTATAATATTTCTTAGGCCAGCAATGCGGTGATTAGATCATGGGGGGAGAAAAGGATGGAGCCTAAACTGAAGAATCATGTGGACCTAATTGAGCTCCTTGAAATAGCAGATACAAAGAAAGGTATAAATTTACTCATCCGGGGTGCTCAAGAAGTGATCTTTTTGTTGGCTTGGGATATGTCTTTTACAAATGACCCATTTTCATGTAATTTACCATTCCATATAACATATTGGCATGCAATTCTGGTTCAGGTTTTGTTATTCCAATGTTTAAATTGCTATTATTTGATGCTGTATTTGTATTGTGAAGAACATACTTGCATTTGAACCCTTCCGGCCATGAATTCACAATTGCATGCATTTCTGGTGCTATTATTCCTTTTTAATATATCTTATTGTTTCATGTGATGTTGCTTGAAACATAATAGGAGCTGAAATAGCTGGAGGTAGAGGTTTCTATCTCAAAGGAGATGGTGTTCGTCTCAATCAAGCTTTAATTAACTTTGGACTTGATTTTTTGGAGAAAAGAGGATATACTTCGTTGCAAACCCCTTTCTTCATGAGAAAAGATACAATGTCAAAGTGTGCTCAGTTAGCCCAATTCGATGAAGAACTATACAAGGTAAAATCGATAAGTTGATCCAATAGTTTTCTTGTCTAGTCCATCAGCAGTTTGGTGATGTAGACACTGGTCCATCAGCATGACTAGTTAGTATGGTTGATAATATAGTGCTGATATGTTACACTTTTGGTTTTTCGATGCGAAATATAGTCTTTTCCTCTGATCATATCTGAGTTGTTATGCAGGTTACAGGTGAAGGAGAAGACAAATATCTTATTGCAACTGCTGAGCAGCCATTATGTGCATATCATTTGAATGATTGGATCCACCCTTCTCAACTTCCTATAAGGTAATGTGTTATAGGGAAACAGATTAAACTTGAAGGACTGCTTTACCTTTTGATTAAAAAATATGCTCTTGCTAGATATGCTGGATTTTCATCATGCTTCCGTAAGGAAGCTGGAGCTCATGGTCGCGATACTCTTGGAATATTTAGAGTTCACCAGTTTGAGAAAGTGGAGCAGTTTTGCCTCACTAGCCCAAATGGCAATGATTCTTGGGATATGCACGAGGAAATGATAAAAAACTCTGAGGATTTCTACAAAGCTGTAAGTGTTTTCCCTCATCAAGCAATCGGAATATGATATATATTATTAGTTTACTTCATTGAGTGCACACCTGGCTTAATAAATATATATTGTACATGACTTGTGGATATTATAATTTGTTATAAATTTTATTATATATATTGATATTCATTTGGAAATTATTATTTGATCCTAGTCAACTGTATATGATGGGAATGCTCATTTTTTCAGTTGACATGCTAAAGATGCCCGTCAAGGGTATTGTTTAATTTATCCTACCATGATATTAATGAAAAATATAAAGTGCATATAAATATATGATTGCCTGTGTATAGATGTTATTACTTGGATAATTGCTGCAATGGTTGTGTCCTGCGCAAATTAACTTTATTATGTTAACCCTTGGTTTAAATATTATTGTTTGCAGTTAAACCTTCCTTATCGAATAGTTGCCATTGTATCTGGTGCTTTGAATGATGCTGCGGCAAAGAAGTATGATCTAGAAGCCTGGTTCCCAGCATCTCAAGCATATAGAGAGCTAGTGTCCTGTTCAAACTGTACTGATTATCAGGCCAGAAGATTAGAAATTCGATATGGTCAGAAGAAGGTCAGTTATGCCATGTCATCATAAATTGTAATGGCATTCACTTTCTTCAATCACTTTTGAACGAACACTATAAAATGCTTCATTTCTATACTGAATTAATACCTAAAGTTCTTGCATTGCTAGTCATAAAATTTGTTGCAAATCTCAACATTGAATATCCATTCAGATTATAATAACAAGTAAATGTGATTCAACTCAACTTGTTTTTGGAAATAATGGAAGTGGTTATGGTTCTTAATTGTGAAAATGAGACCTAAGATATGCAGCAATGAAATTTGGTTGGTCAAAAGGTGTGGTTGGGATTTAACAGTCGTGCTGTTGCATCTTTTTTTTGCTGTTACAGGGCAATGAGCAGAGTAAGCAATATGTTCACTTGTTGAACTCTACTCTCACCGCTACTGAGAGGACTATTTGCTGCATACTAGAGAACTACCAGAAGGAGGATGGTGTGGAGATACCAGAAGTCCTCAGACCATTCATGGGTGGAAAGACTTTTCTTCCTTTCAAAGGGAAAAAATCGAGGGCCTAATTGCATAATTTTTTAGTTTGATGTTCATGAAAAGAGTTCATTTAAAATTAATTTTACTTTATCCCTGTGTTATTTCCTATCATAACCTCCGCCTTCATTATTATCATTTTCCCCTTCTTTTGGGCCTGATATTTATGAAAAGATTTCGTTTAAATAGAATCCTAGTTTATCCCTTTATATTGGCAGATTCTGTAACTTACATTAATCCACTTATCCATAGATTTGTATGTTGGGATTATACATTGTTAAATTGGTTCTGGTTTGCAATTTGCTAGTTTCCCTCAAAATGTCAAGTTTAGCAGACTTGACTTGGAAGGGGAAAGGGGCATTATGTTTTATGTTTTACAGCACAAAATTAGCGGTCTGAACGTGTCGATCTGTAATTTAGCGATTTCTTTCAAATATGTGGATATGTAGCTCGTATAGGAATGGTGAGTCAGCGGATTGCATTTTTGAGAGAGTGAATGAATGGCCAGAGAATCTCAAACTTGAGCGTAACCCAAAGCTTATGAAATTCTGTCATTTGATGGAGTCAAGTTCTGAAGTCAATGTTGCTTTGTGTATTGCAGGGCATCGAAGCGTGTTCATTATAAAGGAGCTAAGCCTATACTGACATCTATAACGAAATTTATTGAAAAGAGGAATCCGGTCTGGAAAATAGGTACTACGATTTTTGGCAAAGTGTTGTAGTGAACAATCCTTCAAAAGAGTTCAACGAATTGAGGACCAAAATAATTAACGTTGGCAAGCAACCTCTGACAAGAGATTGTGAGGAAGTGATGAAGGACTAGTAACAGGAAGATGTTTTTCATACATTTGATGCGTTCGTGCGGGAATGTTTCTGCGGGTTGAAATCTCTAATTCGTTAGCAATTCACATTGCGTTCAGAAGATGGCCATTGTTAATTTCAGGTCACCTTCACAGATTTTGAAATGGGGAAAAAAAACAACACGGCCCGTCCTTTGTTTTGTTCACGAATCCATAATTTTATGGACCCGGTTTCTATGCTCATCACTATGGTGAGATGTGCATCATCCAAATATAGTTTCAATTGTGTTTATTTAAAATTTTTAATTAATGATTTTAAGTTTTAAAAAATCAATTTTTTTTTTTGTAAAAATGATGAGAGATTATTTTTATTTAGATTCTCTACCCTTTAAAATAATTTTCTTAAAAAATCTAAAATAATATGTTCAAGGAGAATTATATTAGATAGACACCGGGAACAAGTTGAATCATTATTAACATCTATATTAACTAACGTTAACATATTCGTATAAGCTGTGGGAGGCTTTGTTCAGATGCAGGCATGTTTCTGCATTCTGTATTCGCTAATCGCTAGTGAGGTCTTAGGATGGTGGCGGTAATAAAAAATTGTTGCGCCAGCGATGACGCTCGTGAAGACGACTAGACGAGGCTGAATTCTTCTTTCCGATCTAGCCGCTCGCCGCATATGTAACCGTGTAATAACTGGAAATGACTGGCGTCCTTTGTAAAGCATGTCCTTTTCTCTAAACTATGGCTGGGCTCCTTTGCAAAGCATGTCATTTTCTCTAAACTACACCGTTTTGGTGTAGTTTGGAGAAAAGGGGGTAAATTTTTTTTTTTACCTAAAAAAATAGTATTTAGTATTTTAAAATATTTTTTTAGACGTATATAGTATCTTAAAATATTTTTTAAATAGCATGCATTATCCTAAAATAATTTTAGTATTTTTAATTATTTAAAATATTTTTTCAGTTATACCCAATATGTTAGTAGACTGATTGCGATTTTACCAATAATTTATTTTTTTCAGCTTCAAAAATTACTTTAAAATATTTTAAGAGTAAAATTGCAATCAGTCTGCTAACACATTAGGTGCAACTGAAAAAATATTTTAAAAATTTAAATACTACAAATTACGTTAGGATACTATATGCTACTTAAAAAATATTTTAAAATACTAGATACTATTTTTTTAGGAGACTGATTGCAATTTTACTCTTAAAATATTTTAAAGTAATTTTTAGAGCTAAAAAAATAAATTATTGGTAAAATTGCAATCAATCTGCTAACACACCGGGTACAACTAAAAAAATATTTTAAATAATTAAAAATACTAAAAATTATTTTAGGATATTGCATACTACTTAAAAAATATTTTAAGATACTAAATACGTCTAGAAAAATATTTTAAAATACTATATACTATTTTTTTAGATAAAAAATTTACCCCATTTTCTCCAAACTACACCAAAACAGTATAGTTTAGAGAAAAAGACATGCAGCGGACGTCCTTTCAGCCATTTCTGTAATAACTAGTAAGTATTGTAATGACAATAAAATTAATCTAATATTTTTTTAAAAAAATATATTCATATTATATGTATTAAATAAGATATAAGATTTATGCAAGTAAAAATATTGACATTTGCAAAATAAGAATGAAATACTATAACTTGGCAAAAAAGAATGAAATAGTCCTAAATATAGACCTAAATATAAGATATTTTTTATTTTATCTCTTATATTTATTTTTGTAAAAATTAATTTGTCTAATTTATAAAATGATATATTACCTCATATCCTTAACATAAAATTTTGTTTATTGTCTAAATTGTACTACGAATGAGACTAGAGGTTACACAAGAGTAGTTTACAGATATCATGTCACTTATTATATAATTAAATAATTTTTTTAATCTTTCCACGATAGATAAATAGATCTTCTATGTATTAAGATCTCTCACCCCTTTTTTCATCGTTAAAATCCTTTCCAACCAAACAAAACCTCAGGGCTCGTTTGGTTCAATTATATTACATCATACAGTGTAATATAATATGATGCAATGATAATACAATGTAATATTAATTGTTTAGTTTGATTTTTAAGTAAAGTGCAATGAGTTATTTTTTAATAATTATTTAAAATCAATATATTACACAAAGTCTATTTTATTCTTAATATAATCTTTATAAAAAAATATTTAAAAGTAATTGTGTTACCTCATAATAACCGTCACGCTTTTTATCGAGGATCGTTGGATATCGATGGAGAAGGAGGTAGTCACCCGTTAATTTTGAGAAGGGAGAGAAAGAAATGAAAGAAAGAACTACGTAATCAGTTGGAAATAAAAGGAAAGAGGGGTATCTCGAATTTAGCGTTGATTTGGAGGAGGATAATATACTTTGGGGAAAAAAACAAAAAAAGGCTTATGATTTGGTTAAGTATGTTCAAATGTATATTGATTAGACTGTCAATTGAATAAAGTTCCAGTAGAGTTTGTGGTCTTGGATGAAGGACATTAATTTAGTTTGCGCCTTAGGAAGGCATTTCTAGAAGCTTTGACCACTACAACAAATTGATGGTTTCTCTGGGAGAACAATTCGAGATTTAGACAGGAATTTGCTTATAATAGCAACTATCGAGAAAGTATTCAAATGACACTGTAGATCTCCAATTGGATGGGTTGAAGTTGGTGATTACAAGATTTTGAGACTGGTTTTGGGGCAAGATCCTAAAGAGAAAGTGAAAGGGATCAAGTATAAAAAATTGTTAATAGCTCGAAGTCGGCAGAAGTCTTGAGTGGACCATTGTCGCAAGGAATTGGAAATCCTGGTATGAGGTAATATATTCTTACAGGTATCACTTATGAAAGATGTTAGGAGATTCGGAAGGAAGGGCGAGCAAAGTCCAAGATACATCAGTCCATTTGAGATATTAATCAAAGCGGGTATTGTAGCTTACCGTCTATCCTTACCATCAAAATTATTTGGTATTCATCTTGGGCTTCAGGTGTCAATGCTTACGAAAGTATCTATACAGCCCCTCTCATATTATTAAATACCAAGAAGTCTGCATACATGAGGATTTGTTATATGAAGAGGTTTCAGTGGCCATTAATCAAGGTGCTATGGCGCAATCATTCTCGGGAAGAGGCTACTTGGGAAGTCAAAAGAAAGATGCAAGTTATGAACCCACACTTATATGGAAATAGAGTTAAGTATATATTAAATAATAAGCTAATTAAAATTTGTTATTACTTATTGTAGTTTATTAACAAAGAGAAGCTTGTAGCTTGATGGTATTGGAGGCTATAGAATGTGCTCAAGGCTTTGGGTTTGAATCTTAGCTCAATCAACAAGAGAAGTCTTTTATTTTTGTTTCAACTATAGATGAGGAAGTTACCAAAATGCCCTTAACTAATAATTTTTTTTTAAAAAAAAAGAAGAGAAAGAACTAACATCATGTTTTTCTCGGGTAACGCAACGGAATGGTTTCAATTTAACATGAGACATAAATCACAGATGGAGAAAGAGTTATGGAAGAATCTGTTCTCAATTATTTGCTGGTTGATTTGGCAAGCACACAATGAACGAGTACATATGGGGAAATAAACTGACCTTTGGCAACTATATGTAAGGCCCAAAGCAATTATGGGCTGTATGAGCGAAACACAACAGAAACTTCAATCTATCAACATAATAGGTGCCCCATGTATGGGACACGACAAGGGAGTTGAGGATACTTTGCATACTGTCCTAGTTCAGGTGGACAGAGCCTTCTTCCGATATAACACTAAAGCTGCGTGTGGAGGTGTTATTTTGGACCCGACTAGACCTATCTTAGAATGATTTAGGTGCCGATTGGATTTTGAAGATGCACTAACATCAGAGCTTTAGGGTGTCCTCCTTGGACTTAAGAGAGCATAGGATAGAGGACATCGGTTAGTCTGGGTAGTAACAAACTCTCAAGAGACGATCGAGAGCTAATCCGTAATGGAATTCTGGAAGTACATGAGGATCAGACTCTAGCATTGGAAGTTGTGCAAATGCTGAATCGCCAATGGTCAGCATCCATAGGATATATATACAATGGGAGAATGACACAAAGGCAAACCATTTGGCTAAAATGGCACTGAATGACGTCCCAGGTCTCCTGATTCTGGACTCGAATACTGTAGCAACATGTCTGCAAACCCAAGAGATGAGTGACTTGTAGTAGAGTTTTAGTTTATTTTCCTTCTTATAAAAAAAACATCGTGTTTTTCTTTTTTCCAAAGCAACAAGAACAGAATAATGGAGAAACTTCTCGACTCTGATACTGAAACCTCACCTTCGTTGCTCTCCCATCATCCTCCATTCTTCCTTGCCGTTACCGACATATGCAATCCCAAGGACTGTCACTGTCTTCTTCCTATATTGCTGCTGTTTTTTCTTCTTCTTCTTTCCCGATTCAGAGCTTAGGTTTCATATAATTATGTGGAGCAAGGATTCTTTAATGGGGTCTCAATTATCATTATGAACCCGAGCATAATCATAATTAAGGCATCATTAAAGGTCTTATAGGATGTCATTGTGTCTGTGCATGAATTATTTACATAAGAGGTTAGAGAAGTAATTATAATTGCTTCATATACTATTATTCATTTCTTATTTCACCATTGTAGTGCGAATGATTAACATGGGACATGAAGAGACATACATCTCTCTCTAAGAATCATAGAAGAGAAGTGAGGTTGCAAGATAAATGAGTTTTTGTTCTTTCTTTTTGGTCTAGTTATACATTTGGGGAGTGAATGATTGAAATTCTTTTTGCAGTTGGGTGTTCAAAGAAGGAAAAAATATTATTTAGTTCAGAGGATGGTTTGTGAGCTATGAGGAACTTTAATGGGGTGTTTGATTATTATTGAAATGGAACTCTGTGTTCCAAAGCTTATCCTATTATTGGGATTTTGTGTTTAGTAATATGCTTGTGGAAGAGAATACATGTATATATGTTGAGTAGTTGTTGATGGGTGTTATAACTTTGGCCAAACTCTATTTTTGCATCATGTCAAGTATGTGTTAGTAAATATGGAAATTGACGACAGTAGAGGAGGTAGTGGCAACAATAGAGGCAATAGTGGAGGTAGAGGTGGCGGCATCAGGGGTGGTGGAGGAGGAGGAGGAGGTAGAGGTGGTAACGATAGAGGCAGTGGAGGTGAAGAGGAGGTAGTGACAACAGCCGCAATGGTAGAGGTGACTAAGGTGGCGTAGGGTGGCAACAACGGCAGTGGAGGAGAAGGAGGAGGTAATGGCGGCAACCATAATTGTGGAAGTGGCGGCTGAAGTGGCAGTAGGGGGTGTCAGCAATGACGGTGGAGGAAGGGGAGGTAGTGTTGTTGGTAGCGGTTGTGGAATAATGTGATAGATGAAATGAGACAAGTGAGATAAAGACAAATGAAGTTTAAGGATAAATTAGACTTTTTCAACTATGCAATGGAGGTAGTAATGAGTATTCATGAGGGGAGATGTATGAATGAGGACTACTAATTTGATGGTAATGAGTATTCATGAAAGGAGAGGTATGGATGAGGATTACTAATCTTTTGGTAATCATCATTACCATGATAAACCTTATTACCATTCTAAAGAGCAACTAAACACTCTTATCTGGATAATACAATCATGATTATCATTGCAGGCATGCAATACAGTTGAACCAAACAGGCTCTTAGGCCAAACATTTAGGAGACCATGAGATTGAGAAAAAGATGCCGATATTAGTTCAGAATTAACTGGCACTAAGGACATAAGCTAACAGTGGCCAAAAGGAAATATTGAAAGAACATAGTGCATTAGCTGACTTTTGCTCGTTTGAAATAGCAATTGAAATCTTTAAAAGTAACTTTTCAATCATGATTTACAATATACAAAGTAAATATGTGAGAGGAGTGTTGTCTCGACTTATGTGATAAGTACTTATAAGTTTTAGAAAAGCTCAACCAAACAAGCAGTAGCGACTTGCCCATCGTTTTACACAGCAGTCAATTCTGGCAAGGGCAATCTATAAAAATGAAGGGGGAAATTCCAAGGAAGCAAATATTTTATTACCCGCATCGTATATCCACAAAAATACACCTTGCAATCACAGATATATCATTGCAAAATGAAATTTATTTTACATCACTTCATCTGTTACGCATACTAAGTTAAAACGTGAAATTGCTTTCACACATCATACCAGGCGTCTGACACGGAGAAATTAACTAAACTACGCTATCCATATAAGATTTAAGTATTTTCATTCACTTATTCCCATTTTATTGGTTTTTCACTCTACCCCTTGGGAGCAACAGTAACCTTCTAATTGCAAGTATAAGTACCCAAGTAGTGGCAGAGATCTTCTCCTTTATCATCAAAAGCAATGCTGAGCTCAAAACAGTCTTCAAGATTTGAGCATGCAATCCTTTGAAGTAACCCAGTAAGCCCTCCCTTTGCCATATAGCACAGAGAACTCCACAAATTGTTTTCCCTGACTTTTTCTGTGATTTTGAGGCCGGTTCTTCCTCATTGTCTGCAGCTTGAATCATCACCTTGCACCTAAATAAGGAAAGACCCGAAATTGGTCCTGGATATCAAGTTCACAAGTAAAAACAAGTTGGAAGGAGCAATTACACACCTGATAGCTGGATACGTTAAGACGGTGGCAGCACACTTTGAAATAGCTCCCAAGAAAAAGGCCATCAATGCAGAAAGGGATGCTGGAGATGATCCTCTGTCTATACTGTTTTGTTGATTCTTCAGGGCTCGTTGTTTCAGCTGATCAAAAACTGTATACTGCACCACACAGTAGCTCCAGATTAAGCTCCTACTCACAAATTATGCATTCTAAATGGAAAATAATGTAACAGGTAATGATCAAATCCACTACAGAATTCATCCTGTACTAAATTTACAGCCTGACATTGAATACCTGAATTGCTGGGTTTGAGGTCAGCAGTAAGGAAATGCTGAGACCATCAAATGCATCACTCCAAGTGCCTTCTGTAAGGGTCTTCAAAAGACCTTTAGATTTTCCAAAATCACTCGTCTGAATCCTTGAAGAGGCTGTATCCAGGGGCTACACAGTCATCAATGAGATACTCTTGTATTAAATTATTTTAGTTTGATGAGACATCTTATTTCCGATGGAAGGAATGATAAAAGAAGAAACATGAAACATTGACTAAAGTGTGAAACTACATACAATTGACACCCATGCGTTATTTTCATTTCCTTCCACGGCAACACAGAAATTGAAGTATAATGACAACACATGTTTATACCCAAAATGCAACAAATTCATTCCCTAGCTTTTCATATTCCAACAAGTAATAACAAAAAATACATCACACCAACAAAAATCTGAGACAATGAACTACAATCGTTGTTTTATCTTATTCCTCTACTATCATGGTTTTAACCCAACAAAAATGACGATACCAAATTAAAGACTTTTGCCACAAATGACCCTACAGTTGTTCAAATTCTATCATCACAAATAAAATGTTAAGACAAAATCTGGACCCTTGGATTAGTTAAATACCAAAAGCAAAAGATTATCATGATTTTGACTCACCTGAGTCACAATGGCAGTGCAGGCCCCAGCAGCAGCAGCAATGACCAAGTTTGCTTTGGTTCCAATACGTTTAGAACCGCTCTTCCGCAGATACATTCTTTTGAAGTAGCTGTAGCCATAGAAGTAGACGAACTGTGAAATAAAGGATTGAAGGTTTTTTGTTCCCAGACCCTGATAAAGGGAAAGCACCTGACGGGAAGATATTGCTTCCCATAACACGTCAGAGAGGTTCCTGTAAAATTCAAAGCAAGTAGAATGAACTTAACTATGCCCAAAAGATAAATACTGGCAAGCTTACACAACAGGCCAAGATTAAGATTCATATAACTACATGATGAACAAAGCAAGTTGCTATAACAAGGACACGATATTTTCATGGCATTGGGGCACAATAGTATACTTCTCAGTTTTTTCAAAGGCTAAATCATTTAGAAAATTTGATTTGATCGAGATATTATTAGTAGAAGGAACAAGTTTAGACAGGATGCATCTTTCAAGCACCGAAAGAGAAAGATTAGGTTAGCCTGAAACAATCACGGACTGCTTAAATTGGTGGCGAGGGAAAACAGGGCCTTCAATACTAGAAAAACCAAGTGCTTGAAAGGCAATTATGCAAATGAAATGGATCACCCTCTGGTCAGCAGAGAATTAAAATGCAAGAGTTGACAAACAAAGAAGCTACTTTTACAGTCCGGCTATGTGCGGTGATAAGGGGCAATTTAACATGTCAAGACCAGGCGTCTATATTTTACTATGCGAATGATTCCCACAAATAAAAGAACAAAAAAACAGGTGTGTTAATTTTATCAACTCATCGGGGACGAACTCCAATCAAGGGCACTGAGTAGTTTTGAAAAGACGATCACGAATAGTGCCCAGCAAAAAAGAGAGAGAACCGAACAAAGAAAATAACAAAGAAGCGATGGAGTGATGACTGATGAGTTCAATCAAAAACCTGTATTTTTGGTGGCCATGAGCCCGAGCCTCGGCTTGGTACTTGGTCTTACAGGTGTCAAGCGGGTACAAGATGGTCGTGCTCAAGAGTGATCCTATGGCGCCAGAGGTCGCCTCAGCCAACGATTCCAGATCAACACTCATAATCGGGATTCAGGTGCTAGGGTTGGCCGGAGGCTTTGAACTGGAAAAGGAGAGAGAAGATCAGAGAGGTGTCAAAGGAAGGAGCCTGGTGGGAAAGGCCTGGTTGGTTAAGAGAGAAGAACAATGAATAAAAGTAGGTGCGAGTTTAATTTATACTCTATATGGGATGGGGACTGGGGACTATTTCGAACGTGGGTCCCATGCTCCGTCCATATGTTGTTAACGACGTTACGTAACGGACCCTCGTGCGGTGTGCCGCTCATTTACGGAACAGAATAGCTCTCCAACTTGGTTGTTGCCCCTGGGAAACCTCGGGCGCAGCCGCGTTTTAAATGTCTTGTTGTTCCTGTCATTGGGTCTCAATCTGTTGACTGAAAATATCCAATAAGTGTCCTATCTGGCCCAATAATGTGGGCCCAACTTTTTGTTGTGCAGGTTGATAACGTGATCTTTTTTTTTTTTTGCAAAAACATGATTTTTTTTTATTTTTTCTTAATAATTAGTAGAGGGCCGTGCATGGCACGGGTACAAATAGATGGTCACTTATATATAACATATAAATATTTTGGAACTTAAAAAATAATATTTTTATATTGTTTACATCCCAAAAATAGTTGTTAGGAAATATTTTGAAAGAATAATTTGTCAAAATAGCTACTTCTTTGAAAGATCAGTAACAGATAATTATGTGAATTATCTAATAATCCAACTATAATGAAAAATAAGTAACTAAATATACAACATGTGAGGAAGCCATTTTGAAAGAAAGTTTTCATAGTAATGATGTCGATTTACCTGGTGATGAGTCCATGGCACTCATATTCAAAGAGGGGCATGCATTGTGTAATGGAAGTCTCAAGTGGTATATTTAGGCATCTAGTGGGAATGAATTATTAATGTTGGATTCTACAAACTTTCTTTAAAAATGGTTTGCTTTACAAAGTATCAGCAGAGGATCTGAGATATACCACTTGAGACTTGGAGAATAATCAATGATAAGAATTTCGTTTGAGGTGAAGAATTTGTTGCATACTGACTAAATATATGGAGAATTTCGTTTTCGTAAAAAACAAAGGAACAACTTGCATTTCTTCAAAATGGAAGTCTCAAGTGCTATATTTAGTCATTCGTGTTGTTTTCAAACTAAATTAGCAATAACTCGGGTAGATAAAAACTCAATAGCAAATCTACTAAAACATTAGTGAGATATTGATCGTTGATTCAAGTATCTAGGAGCCATGCACTCAGTGACTTAATTTCACATCTCAAAAACCTTACGAATATGATGACCACGCCAAGAAAGATTTTTCGGAGGCTACATAGTTTGTGGAAGATTCAAAACCAATAAATGTAAATTATCGTACAGAACAATAGCCAAACTTATATTTTAGTCATTTGAGCCTTCATTATTTTCTGAAAATACAAGTTTCTAGTATTATTGCTTCTGAGGTGGCACAAGAACAGCAGCTTTATAGATAAACATCCCAAACATGGCTAGTATAATATGGGTTGAACAAAATATATCTAACGTAACCAAATTCAAATACTAATAGTAGATTAAATATGAAAAAGCAAATTAAGTGAAGCAATAGTAGATTTAGTATGTGTGATTGAGAAAGTTTTTGAAGTGTTTAAACATGTAAGTCGAGATAATACTCTTCTCATATATTTACTTTGTATACCTCAAATCACGATTAAAAAACTGTTTTCAAATATTCCAATCACTATTCTAAATAAGCACTCAATCTTTTATAAAGTAAAATAAATGAAAATGATACCATAGTTACCTCGGTATAGCAAGTGAAGGAAAAATCCTACGTAATTCCTAAGAATGCATGATTTGACAATTAAAATAAGCACAAATTTAAAACTCATTCCCCACATAGAAGAAACAGAACATTATGATGTCCACTTTGAGATGGGTGCAATTGTAACTATGTATAAAATATAAAGATATATAGATGGAATGGAGAGATAGGAATCAAAATGTATTTGAGCTTGAAATGTGAACATGATTGCCACAAGGAGAAGTAGAAGTTGCCATGCGTTAAGGATGTTTAGTTGAAAATTATCGTTAAAAATAAACAAAAATAATCAAAACCTTTCTCGGTAAGATGAACTTGAGATGATAGTTTGGCAAGCATCTAAACATGTTCATCAGCCTCCCACTTTTTTAATCGCCATAACGTCTATTTTTATTTCTTCATCATCCTCATTATGCCATGAGAATAGAAGAGGCACTTCATTTTTTTTTATAGAAAATGATAAATTACAAAAAACACCTCAGGGATTAACCTCCTGAGTCAAACCACATTCTCGACTCCTTTTCATCATAAAGTAAAAAACTCCTAATAATATCAGGAGGTGAATCAGTGATATGGATGTCCATCGTCATTCTCTGCGCCTCCCTAGCCATAGCATCAGCCACAGTGTTAACATCTCTCTTACACCATAATATTTCCACTTCCCATTGTCTATTCAACAAAGAACAAACCTCCCCGAAAAGTTGAAAATCAGGATGTTCCTGAGGCACCGTATTTTGAATCAGCTCCATGACTTCTGTACAATCACACTCAAGTAAGATTCGTCTGTATCCTCTATCCCAAGCAAGTTTAAGACCCCACAAAACACCCCAAGCTTCAGCCGATACCACAGTCCCTTGCCCAATCCGGTACATAAACCCCAGCAAGAACTTTCCATTATGATCTCTTAATACCCCTCCACAAGTGCACAATCCAGAGTTCTCGTTCCTTGATCCATCGGTATTGATTTTCATCAATCCAAGTGGTGGAGGTCTCCAATATGGATTACTCCTCTCCTCATGTTGAGTTTGAAGCAGGTTCATATTGCCCCATGATAAGCAAGCACGAGTACGGGCTAAAATGTTTGTACTACTCCATGTAACATTATTAAAGCAGCGATCATTTCGAGCCAACCAGATATGCCTGCATATGATTGTAAACCAAATGCGAAACTCGAATCCCTGTACATTATCTTTTCGTCCCAGACACCATGCAAGCCATTCCTTCCTGTCCAATATGTTGAAAAACAGCTCATGCCATCCCAACGGCAGAAAACCCTTCCATAGATCAGAGATCATCGGGCAGTCTCGTAGGACATGACAGATCGACTCATGTGAAATATTGCATATTCCACAATTTCCTGTTGGATGACTACCATTTTGGAACCGTATCAAATTTGTCATTAGACGGCCATGAAAACATAACCATAAGAAAGTATGATACCTCTGAGGGACCTTTAATTTCCAGACGCGTCTCCACCTGTATCTATCATGATGTCGTGGAGTACCCATTAAGTGTTTATAAGCAGAACTAAAGGAGAAATTTCCATCAGAAGACCATCTCCATGCCGGAAAATCCTGACCATGTAAAAGAGGAATATTAACTCGTCTAATAGCTGCACAAACATGCCCTGGCAAAAGATGCTCAAACTTATTTACATCCCACTGTCCCGAGGGGGTGATGCAATCAGCCACTCTCCATTCAATAATATCTCTAGACAAAGGCCGATTTATCAACCTCTCCAGCTTATCCAAATGTGGTACCCACACGTCCTTCCAGAAATAAATGCTCATACCGTTGTTGACTTTCCATGATATACTATCTGTGACTTCTTCCCAGTTATTCCGGATACCTCTCCACGTATTAGACTCACATCTGTGCTTCTCAACTTTAGGAATAATATCATTGCCAGCTTTATACTTTTCTCGAAGAAACCTGACCCAGAGCGAGTCATGTCTGTTGATCATACTCTATCCAAGCTTCATCATGAAGGCTTTATTCTGATCGCGAGCTTTTCTAAGACCCAAACCACCATCTTCCTTATGTTTACAAACAGAATCCCAGGATACAAGGTGAGGTTTTCTGTTGGTTGAGCTACTCCCCAGATGAAATTACGGCATCGTTTGTCAATTTCTTCACACGTACTCAAAGGAAGAGGCACTGTCTGCATAGCATAAGAAGGCATAACTGATAATACAGAAGACACAAGAGTATGCCTAGCCGCCATTGATAACATGTTGGACTTCCAATTAGCCAGACGAACATCCATCTTATTGAGGAGGAAGTTATACGTTGTCTTAGAGCTCCGTTCATGTAATATAGGCATTCCCAAATATTTCCCAAGATTCGACGTCGGAATAAAGTTCAAAAAGTCGCTGATTTCCTTACATATGTTATGATTCACATTCTTTGAGAAATAAATTCTAGATTTTCCTGCATTCACTTTCTGACCTGAAATGTCACAGAAATCATCCAAGATGGCCTTCACCACCCCCGCTTGATCAAGGTCTGCCTCTGCAAACAAAATGAGATCATCAGCAAAAAATAAATGGGATACAAGAGTACCTTTTTTAGAGAGCCTGAATGGTTGCCAGTCCCCATCTTCTACTGCGGTCTGAATGAGATGCCCCAGCCTTTCCATCATGATAACAAATAAATAAGGCGATATAGGATCCCCTTGACGAACTCCACGAGACGGGCAAAATATTTTTGAAGCCACACCACTCCAAAGCAGTTGCATTTGAGGCGTCGTCATACAAGCTTGGATGACTTTAAGGATATAGTCAGGGATGTTAAGTTCTCTTAAACAAGCGGTGATAAAACTCCATCTAACACGATCATATGCCTTCTCCAGATCAATCTTTATGGCCATGAAGCCTTTTTTCCTTTTTAAAGACTTCATAGAATGGATAATCTCTTGAACTAAGATGATATTATCCGTACTTTGACGTCCTTTCACAAAGCTGCATTGATTTGGGGCTATCACTAAAGGCATGACACCCTTAAATCTATTAGTTATAACTTTAGTGACAATCTTGTACACAACATTGCACAAACTTATAGGACGAAAATCACGAAACGTCTCAGGATGTTCCACCTTTGGTATAAGAACAATTTGAATTCCATTAATCTGTCGAATAAGCGTTGGGTCATTGAAAATTTGTTTAACTAAATCAAGCACTGACGTTCCCACCGTTTCCCATTGGCTTTGGTAAAAAAGAGGATTGAATCCGTCTGGTCCTGGCGCTTTCAGAGGCCCCATATCAAACAAAGCACATTTGATCTCATTATCTTTAACAGTTCTCCCCAAAATACGCAGATTCACATCATCTATTTTGGGATAAGTACACCCAAAAACCAAGGATCCAGTATAAGTATTAGTTTCCATATACAGATCTTCAAAATACTTGCTTCCCATTCTCATAATTTCCGTTGCATCATATGTCCACTCTCCAGATTCAAGCTTCAATGCTTCTATTTTATTCCTTCTCCGTCTCCCATTAGCCAGAGTATGGAAGTATTTAGTATTTCGATCACCATCCACATACCAAGTAGCCCTGGAATATTGTAGACACATAACTTCTTCCCGCGCCAAAAGCTTTTCAAGCTCACTCCATAGCTCCCCTCTTAATTTATCCAAGCTCTCCGAGATACCAACTGAAGCCATCTTAGTATTAATTCCATTTAATCTTCTATATAAAATGTCTTTCATATAAGAAATATTACCAAATACCTCCTTATTCCATAACCTCAAATCCTCAGTAAACTGTTTTACAGATCCGCACCAATCATCTTTTACCTCCCATCTTGTCTGTACAAAGCTCTTGAAATCTTCGTGCATAATCCAAGGGGCAAAAAATCTAAAAGGTCTTCGTTTCTTTTCAGAAAAGACATGAGAATCAGTATTCACCAGAACCGGACAATGATCAGATTTAAATTTTGGTAGATGCGTGACAGTTGCATTAGGATATCTAGAAAACCAACATTTATCCACCAAAGCTCTATCAATTCTGCTATGACTAGTAGCATTGCCCCAAGTAAATTGGGGACCATTAAAACCAATATCAAGAAGCTCACTACCCACTAGCTAATTCCGGAATAGCCTATCAATGCCCGAACTATCCCTGTTATTCTTACTCCAACATTCTTGGGGACATGATGTAGCATTAAAATCTCCAATCACTACCCAGCCTCCAATAACCAATTTTTGAATACCCTCAAGAATAGGCCACAATCGGCGTCTATTAATCATATTAGGGTGCCCATAAACAATAGTCAGCGACCACTCATCACTTTTACCTTTATTCACTATACCATGAATAAATTGATCACCTGAACCAATCACAGAAAAATTCAAAGTAGAATCCCAGAATAACCATATACCTCCACTGAAGCCCTGAGCTTCAACCACATGCATATGCGTCCATCCTAGGTTCCTAGCAATAAGATTAGCTTTAATCCCTATCTGTCTAGGTTCAAGCAGAGCAAAGAAATTAACTCTATGTCTGGCAACTATATCATCAAGCAACCTGCGAAAAGAGGCACCACCGGCACCCCGAGTATTCCAAGTCATAATAATCATAAAATTAATAAAATTAATAAAGAGAAAAAGGAATAAGCACAACCAAACCAGGCATTATTGAGACATAGGTCCCTGTTGCTCATCCTCGAAACCGCTCATCTCCACGTCATCAACATTTCCAGAAGAATTCATTTGATTAACGAAATTCTCTCCTCCATCTGCACCTGGATCAATAGGATTTGATGCTCCTAATCTAATAGTGGAAGGAATGGGATCTGTATTATTTTTAAATACTAACCCCCCTCCGCATTAGCTTTACGTGAAGACCCTGCTCCTTGAGACAAACTGTGAGGATTCAACATAAAAGAATCTACTTGTGTCTTTGCTTGCTGAATTTTCGGATCCTTACTCAAAAGTCCTTGGGATGTTCCCACCTCAATCCCTTTCTTCTTAGTTACTTGGATCCCATGCATTTTGTTCAACTTGTTTAAATGCCCAGCATTACTCACAGAATCAGAATTCCTCTCCTTTAAACCTACATTTAAAATATCTTATCCACTATTTGCCTTTGATTTCCCTTTTGATTCACGTACTCTCTCTCCTTGCTTAAAATTGACATGGCTCTTCCCCTGATTTATACTGACCTCATTGTCTCCATCATTCATTCCCATATTTTCAGAATTAAGAGCTTCAAAACGTGATCCTCCTGTCATATTTCGAGAACGAACATCACGCCTAGGCTCACGCCCAGAACTATTATTACCTACGTTTAAAATCCGTTGCCCCCTTTTCCGACGTGGTGCTACCATCCATTCTCCATATATTCCATCCTTCGTCTCGGAGCATACTGGCGAATGTGTTTCATCTACAGGGACAGACTGATTCTCCATGCATGACAACTTTGATGTGCTTATTGATTGATTCTTAGTACAATGCTCCATGTCATGGCCATACCTTCCGCATGAAAAGCAAATCATGTGTAAACCCTCATAAACAATCTTCTTCTCTTTCCCATTGATCATCAAGGACGGGAGTAAGGGTGCACTCAAATCAACTTCAACACATATTCGGGCAAAACGGCCTTTAGTTTGCTGAAGAGTGTTTGTATCCACTTTCAAAACCCGTCCAATCTGGTTACCCACTACATATAAAATACCCTTATCATAAAAATCCACAGGGAATTTAGGAATTCTTACCCATGCTGCTATTTTGGAGACCTCACTAGCATCAGGATCGAACTCTGACTTCCATGGTTGTACTGCAAGGTAATGATCCATGTAAACCCAAGGGCCACCTGTTAACGCGAAATCATAGTCCTCCTCATTGCTCAAACGTACCAGGAAATATCCGGACCCTGTCTCAATAGTTTCGACCTCCCCTCTACGTCCCCACAGTTGTTGTAGTTTTCGACCCAGTTGATCCTCACGCACCATCCTTCCAAGGAGTCTAATGAACAACGAAGTCGCCCATTTCCGTGCTAACTTCTTTTTAAACTCCGGAGAAACAATAACGTTTGGTCCTTTTTGTGTCATCTCCACTTCAATTCTCGACTTCCATCCGTCTCCTCTCCACCATTCCTCTTCTTCATCTGAAGCTTGATTTAATTTCTGATCTTCAATACATGCTTCCTTGTATGATCGTCTAGTCTCCTCAGGTATAGTGGTTTCCTTTCTAATAGGATCATCACTCATCCAGTCTTCAACTCTTGGGGTTAAAGATTGCTTATGTGAGAACTCTTCATTATCATCACAAACTTTCTTCCTACCACGTTCCAAAGTTTCAATCTCCTCAATCCTCTTTTATGGATTCATTCTCTCACGACTGCGTTCTCTTTCTCGTTCACCCATCTTCAGCAGCCCCAAGCCTTCCTACCAGAGGCTTTGGCTAAAGACAGCGTCAAAACTCAGAGCAAGAGAACTTTGTTTTACTGAATCCACAGAAGAACCAGCACTATTGTAAGACCACACGCTGAACAGGAGTTAGTAAAGTGAAACAGACGACCGTTGCAGACGCACTCAATGAGAACCCACCGACGGCTAAGCACAGAGCAGCACCACCGACGTTCTCGAATACGTATGGAGAACGTTCACCGTTGAGCTCACCAGATTTGTACTGCACAAGAATTTCATAAATTGAGCTCACCAGATCTGGACCAAGAAGGAAAAACGGTCGCCGTCGAGCTCACCGGATCTGAAGAAATCAGCTAGCCGGATTCTCCTTTTGGCAGCGACGGCGTGAGAACAGAGACGACGAGATCTAACGAAAATCAGAGGCATGAAAATGTACTAAAGAAAAAAAATATAGGGAGAGAAAATGAGTTTGTGAATATTAAAGAAGAAGCATCCTCATGGAGAGACCACGATGACTATGAAGGAAGCAACCGCAGCCCTCTGAAACTGCAAAATGCACAATGGCTTATAAATAAGGAAGCCTGAAACTCTCTCGTTCAATGGGTTGATGGTTAGTGATGTGAAATTTGGAAAGTGAAAAATAAAACATATATTATCGGTATAATAGAAATAATGAGGGATGTATACAAAAAAATAAATAAAGAGGGATATTTGGAAGGTAGTTACAAAATATTTTGAAATATGAAATTCAGAACATGGAAAATAAAATAAATATACAAAATCAAATATTCTCTAGATAAATATATAATAAAGAGAGAGATAGTGAGAAGTTTGTTAGAAAGTATTTTGAAATCTTAAATTGAAAAATAAAATAAAAATATCTTCAATTTAAAATGCGAAAAATAAAATAAAAATCATAAAAAATATTCTCAAAATAAATATATCGTAAAACATGGAGATGATGATAATTTAGTTACAAAATATTTTAAAATCTTAAATTTAGGAATTGAAAAATAAAATATTATGAAAAGATGTATATCAAAAATAAACAGAGATAATAGGAGTAGTTACAAAATATTTTGAAACCTTAAATTTAGAATGAGAAATACAACAAATTTATAAAATAATATATTTTCAAAATAGGCATATTAAAAATAAAATCTATTTATTTCAATAGTAGTTTTTATTAGACAGTCATATAACATGGGCGATTAGTGCAGCTGTAGTTATCACTAGTCAATGGCAAAAAACATACTTTTTCTATTAAGAGAAAATTTAGAGATGACATGGCACGCTATGGTGCCAGCTTTCGGCGGCCCTACTTTTAAAAATAAGATAGATAATCAGATGTAAATAAGGAAGGGTTGAGCTTTTATTTTTTATTTTTTTTAAAATTAATAGGATTTAAAACCGAACATTCCATATAACCAAACTCATTTTTATCACTTCAAATGTGATGTTTGTAATGTACTCTTTCTCATGGTAGCCTTGGATAAAGATCTTTACACATGTTTGCTGGACAATTTGAAAGACAAGATGTTCCAAGATCTTTAACTCCAAGGATGTCTCTACATGTGAGATCTTCCAACAGTGCATGTATCATATTACAGAGGATATTGTGGGTGATTGACTTGTTCACAAGGTCTTTCAAGGATGGTCTTATCTGAACACATGTTGGCGGCCTCCTCCAAAAGACATGGTGAGACTGGATGTAGATGCTTCAGTTAGAGAAGGAAATCAAGTAGCAAGAGACTGGGCATAAACCCAGTAGTAGCAACAGAAATACTTGCTATTAGAGAGGGACTTGAGATATGCCGAAGGCTTGATTTGAAGGACATCCAGGTATACTCAGGTTTATTGGAAGTAGTAAATTGCTTGCTAAGAGACAATGGAGATCATCAGCCGTTGCAGGGAATCATTGAAGACATAAGGCATCTTCTCTATGCTGATTGGGATGTGGAATTGTTTCATACTAACAGAGAAACTTTGGAATGCACTAACCTACTAGCGAAGGGAACCCATGATATTAGTGATCAAAGCTGTGTTTTATCTGAAGTACCGAGGTTTTGTAGGACCAGCTTTTTGAAGGACCAATCTGTTGTAGAGGAGATGGCTCCTCATAGTAGCTAGGCTACTTTTGTCTTAAGCTCAAAGGCTTGCCTCTTGTATTAAAAAAAAACAAAAAAAAAACAAGAAGAAGAATAGTTTAATCTAAAATATAATTTACTTATAAGATAATTAATGCTCATTTTTTAGTTTTGTCCTCATAATCAATGTCCATTTCTAATTTGTCCACTCATTAGCCTTGTTTGGTAAGAAACATTGGGGCTAAAGGTTATGATTGGGTCAGAGATTATGCCAATATGTATTGTTTGATATAAGGGAATGATAATAACATGAAATTAGAAGTACCATGGAAGTGAGATTACTGCAGACCCACCTCCTTGGTATTGTTTTTTTAATCATGGGATTGCAAATTTTAGAGATAAAAACATCCTTATTTATGATTTTTTTTTTATGAACATCCTTATTTATGATATTTTGTACACAAAAATAACCCTCTCAATCTTTATCTAGTACTCATCCCGTATTCACACAATCGCTCATCGTCGATCATCTTTGCTCATAAAATTAGGTGTTTCTGATATTTTTTGTGGGCATCGAGGAAGGACATTGGCATGCCTAATCTATTGACAGTTATTTGAACGTAACAAGAAAGGATTATATTACTTTTGTAGGAAGAACATGGGAAAACCATTCTCATAATACTAATTAATTCCTCTAGACTAGTTTTGCAAATTGTAGCAATTTTACAACGGTCTTTTTATGAGCAATGTACACATCCAATGCTTCTACCCTATATGATCATATATTCCTATGTTAGATATTTTCTTTTGGTCGTAATTTGTTTTTTCTAACAAGACTATAAATCTGTCCCTCGTTCCTTTATTATTCATAAAAATTAGGATTAAATGGCTATTTATCATTAGAGTGTTAAATATGGAGTAATTTTACCTGACAACTATTCTAATTAAGTTTGACCATTAATTAACTAAATATGCCGAGCTAACCGTCCATGTGTTTTCCCCGTTGTTTTTGTTAAGGTGCAAATTTGTTTCGAAAATTTTCACTTAAGAGCAATGTTACCTCACAAGTTTCCAGATGGTAACAATGTCGCCTTGATAGTTAACTAGGTTAAGTTTGATTGTAGTTGACCGAATATATTAAGCTAGTAGCTTGAACAACATTGAAGAAGAAGTTACATATGGAGAAGGATCATACATTTACCAGAGAGTAGTAAAAAAAAATATTCAATCACTAGATACATAACATACTCAAAAGTATTACCTAGAATAAGGCCATAAAAAACTCTCTATCGCTGTACTCCAATGACAAGGAGATAGGCAAGACTTCACTTTTGATTATCTCTTCACTGCATAAGATGTTTTAATCTCTTTGATTGTCTACAATCCTTTGGATATGATGCACTTATTTTTTTAAAAAAATTATTTATTTTAAAATATAACTTTGAAAAAAAAAGAAATGGATGACCCATGAACTTGCTAAATAAGCATATTTGATCAACTAATAGGATAAAATTAATATGAATAACGTTTAGGATAAAATTGCTACAATTTAAAACTTTTAGGGCAATACTACTTGAAAATTTCTAAAGTAAATTTGCCCCTAGATTCAAAATAAAAATGACATGTGGACTATTAGCTCAACATATACGGTTAATTAATAATAAAATTTAACTGAGATAATGATCAGGGTAAAATTACTCCAAATTTAATAATTTCAATATAAAATTGTCCCTAAAAAACTTTAAGACAAAATAGCCCTCCAATTCTCTAACCCTACAAAAATATTGTCCCGCGTTGTGATTTTTATTTCCAGTGAAGGAAAAAAGCGAGGGAGAGAAAAGCCCAGATCTCTACCTGACTCCATTTGTTTTTTTTGTTTGGCCATGCATATATTGGATTAGTGGTGGTAAAAATAATTTTTGTAACCTTAAGATAGGATAAAAATCAAATTGTAAATGTGATATATATTTAGATTGACGGTGATAAAAGCCGATATGTATTGTGAAAATCAAGTCTTAGTGCTTGTTTGGATCATATTTAGACCCTCAAAAGTGTTTATTCATGTAAATTCATACAAAACTACTCTCACAAACTTATCTTATATACTATAAATTACGACTGAAAAATTATTTTTGAAAGCTCAAATCCTTATTCCAAACAAATACTTAATGACTTTTTCTTAAAAATAATTTTTAACTTAAAAATCTATTTAAAAAAATACCAACCTAAATACCTTTTTTTCCCCTTCCTACCGTATTTTTTCAGCCCTACCGCCTTTCCAAACTGGCCCTTAGATTTTAGACTTTAATATTTACTAGATTATTTGACATTTCTTTTATGACAAGTTCTGGGTGAATTTTCTTAGGGGAAAAAAAGTTCTGGGGGGGATTTCCGGAGACAACGCGCCTCCTGGGCTTTCTCTTCTGATAAGAACCCACCTTCAACAACCGAGGCTTCAGCTAGGGTTCTTGCTCCTCTCATTGCTCACAAGAAGCTGTTATCACACTTTTGGCTCATTATCATCAGTTAGGCTCGCTTAACTTTCACGCCAACGTAATTTCTGTTTGGTCCAAGCTTTCTGGCTGTACTCACTTCAATTGTAATTTTCACTTTCTGCTCCCTAGCTTGCAAGGCTTTACTTGTTCGCCATTTTCTTCTTTTCATCTGGCCATTGCGTAAAACAAACGCTATAAATTTTATCTGCATACATGAAAGTTATTTTTTTTTTTATGTTTATGCCCTTGTTGGAAAAATTTGTCCCTGCGCTCAGTCTGGCTTTAAAATTGAGGTTTTAGGGTTTCGCTAATAGCACGGATGGCAAGAGCTTTTGCGGAAACAGTGAATCCATATGGCCGGAGTGGAGTTCGAATTGTTGTTGCCGGAGACCGGGGCACCGGAAAATCAAGCCTGATTATTACTGCTGCGGCTGAAACTTTTCCCCCAAATGTGCCCCCGTTGTTGCCTCCAACGAGGTTGCCCGAAGACCTGTATCCTGATCGCGTACCCATCACAATCATTGATACACCTTCCCGGTATGAATTCTGAAATTTTGATTATCCGTATTTCTGTTAGAATTCTTTTCGGTTTTAGAGACAATTTATAATACAATGAGGAAGATCTTCCAATGCTGTCTTCATTAACCTGGGCCAAACAGTTTTTCAGTTATGATATAGATTCTACTAACTATAAGACAGCTCTTTGTTTTGTGGATGTTTCAAAGAGAAGTCCTTCTGTTTTATCCTGAATTCTGAATTGAACGAGAAAACTAATGAAGAATCCATGGAATGGTTTGGAAAGATAACGAAAGATAAAATTTTCAGATTCTCAAACCACAAAATGTAGACTTTTCAGCTCTGTAATACCATTTAATTAAGGCTAAATGGAATTTTGAAGTGGCAGCATGAGTTTTGGTGATTTTGACTGGTTCAGATATGGTTGATCTTTGATTCCCTTTTCAAGGGATACAATCTGCATCAAATTTATTCCTTTATGTCGGGTTGTTGTTGAATGTTTAACGTCCAAGTTGATAAGGAGATTGTTTTGACTTTAATTTTGTCTTGCTATTTGCTCTGTGAAAAAGTGACAGTGTTTGCTTTGGTGTTGCTTAGGGTAATGCGATCACTTGCTTTGTAATTTGTATAGCTTGATCAATTCAAAGATTTCATCTCCTTGAATTTAGGAGAGATAATGCTATTGTTTTCGTTAGTTTTTTTTTAATTTCTGTCTGCACCCGTATGAAGTTTCTGTTGTCATTATTCCAGTGCTGAGGATAGTAATAGAGTTGCTGAAGAGTTGAAACAGGCCGACGCAGTTGTACTTACCTATGCATGTGATAGGCCTGAGACACTTGATAGACTGAGTACATTTTGGCTCCCACATCTCCGTAAATTGGAGGTTTTGACTTTTCCTGTTTTTCTTAAATATGACCTTTGGAACTGTATACATGACTGAGAATAAGGCGATACTAATGACCAGGTAAAAGTCCCAGTTATAGTGGTTGGTTGTAAGCTTGATTTGAGAGATGATAATCAGCAAGTCAGCTTGGAACAAGTGATGTCACCAATAATGCAACAGTTTCGGGAAATTGAAACTTGCATTGAGTGTTCAGCACTGAGGCATATCCAGGTATCTATGAATTATGCCGTTGTAAATTTGTATCTCATATTGGAATCATATCATTAAGGTGATAATAAATTATCTGTTTACTGCATCAATATCATTATTAGTTTGGTGAGTTGGAACACTGTTGTTGACATAATTATCTTTTCTGACAGGTACCTGAAGTTTTCTACTATGCCCAGAAGGCCGTTCTTCATCCAACGGCTCCATTATTTGATCAGGAATCACAAACTCTAAAGCCTCGATGTGTACGGGCCTTGAAGCGAATTTTCATCCTATGTGACCATGACAGAGATGGTGCCCTTAGTGATGCTGAGCTAAATGATTTTCAGGTTTCAGAATTTAATAATTCTTCTTAAAATATTGAATTGGAAGCTTGGCTAGGATTGAATGTTGTGGTGTTATATTGTGGCACTGTGATGAAGGATAAAAACTTTTTTCTATTATGTCTTGGCCAGACAATTTGTCTGTGAGATTTGTGAAACATCTAACAAATTATAAACAGGTTAAATGTTTCAATGCTCCCTTGCAACCATCTGAAATTGTGGGTGTTAAGAAGGTAGTAGAAGAAAAAATAGCTGAAGGTGTGAATGAACGAGGTCTTACGTTGACAGGTTTCCTATTTCTTCATGCCCTTTTTATAGAAAAAGGGCGTCTTGAGACAACGTGGACTGTCCTCAGGAAGTTTGGATATAATGATGATATCAAGCTTGCTGATGAGCTGATTCCACCCTTGAAACAGGCTCCTGATCAGGTATATCTTGTTGCAGTAGATTGTGACTGTGCTGTTAGGCATTGGTCATGATAATGAAACTTTATGTTTCTTGCTTATTTATTTTGACTTGAATAATCTTTTCTTGAGTTTGTGTTTGATGCTTCTTACTTACAAATAACAAGGAAAAATAGACTATAGGATTGTGGAAATGGTATTGTACAACTATTTCAAATAGTCCTGTTTAATTGAGTCTATATTATTTCTGTTTAAAGTACACAGATGATATCTGATTTGGTTGGAGATGGAAAATCTCTAGTCCTGTAACTATTTCATATTGTGCAAACTTATATCAACAGCCATCATGTACTGAATTCATATGTGTGTGTGTGTGTGTGTGTAATGCCTGATCTAGACTTGTTGAAATGATGTCTGCAGAGCGTGGAGCTGACAACTGAGGCAATCGATTTTTTGAAGGGAATCTTTGATGCATTTGATGGGGATGGTGTATGTCATTTGCGCACACAATCTTGAATAATTCTTTTCCTATCCATTTATTTTGTTGCTCTCAACTTGTCTGGTGGTCATCAATCTTCTCTAAAGTTTCACTTTGATGTGGCATTTACAAGGGGTAGTGTACCTAACTATGCTTAAAATTTGACCGCCACCTTTTGTCCTACAGGATGGAGTACTTAAGCCTCGAGAGATTGAAGAGTTATTTTCAACCGCCCCAGAAAGGTGATTTGGTTTACTTTACATGCACAATCCAATGTTCTCTGTTGTGATGATAAGCAACCCCAATTCCTTTAGTTGAATTTCATTCTATTGTCTTAACTGTTTCTCTATAATGATTTATCTGCCTCTGGTGGTGAACTGCTCAACAGTGCTCATTATGTGGAATTCTTTTAGTGCTCATTGATGATAATCCGCTCATCAGTGTTTATTATGTGGCATTCTTGTAGTGCTTAATTGACTAATGTTCTTCAGATTTAGGGAGCCTTACATATATATCATATCCCGTGACTCTATGATGCTTATGCTAATTCAAGCTTAGGTAGAATTATTGGAAGAAGCACTTCCTCTGGTCCTAAATATAAGGTCCAATCCCCTCTTGTCTCCTATATTAATTGTTTCTTTCCCATAATATCCCTATTTATTGGAGTTTTATCTCTACGCATTTAATTCTAATCATTAAATGGTAAGATTATTTTTAGAAAATGACACATTTTTTACATATTTATTACAAATAACCATCCTAACTATCTTTTTTGGATTCCATGAATTATTTAAAAGGATCTTATATTTAGGACCGGAGAGAGTATGTGTTTACTGATGCTTTAAATTTCATTGTACTTGTGCTCCCCTTGAACTTATGCTTGTCAACTGCTATTAGTACTTGGTTGTTTTTTCTTTGTTAACACTTTGATATGTGTATGCCATTTGAGAATCCAAATCCTAATATCAAATAATGACTCGTGCAATGTTGCTTGCTTAATTTATTTTGCCTTTTTTTCCTTTGGGGCATATTGTAGTCCTTGGACTGGAACACCATATGAGGATGCAGCAGAGAAAAATGCATTTGGAGGGCTTTCACTTGATGCATTTTTGTCAGAGGTGTGCAGATCTTCCATTTTATGTTGACTCCCCCTGTTCTTCTTTCCAATTGTAATATAACTCTCGGCTGGTCTGAGAAACTAGGTTTATCTTTTCTTACAATTGAAACTGATATAAGGGAATAAAAATCTATATATCTGTATATCATGTAAAAACTCTGTCAAGCCGCAGTATTAATGAGTATTGCATAGTGTGATTCATCTCGTCGCGTGATGTACAGGACCCACATCAGTTGCTATAAATCTTTCTCGATGTATATATGCATATTTTTATTTTATTCATTTCTCACATTAGTTGCAACGTACTTGATCATTTTATTTCCACCTATTTTGATGGGGTTATTCTTTTTCTTTCTTTTTTTTTGTGACAGTGGGCGCTTATGACACGTTTGAATCCGAGATTTAGTGTTGAGAATCTGATATATATTGGCTACACTGGGGATCCATCATCTGCTATTCGTCTGACAAGGAAGCGGCGCCATGATCGCAAGAAGCAAAAGTCAGACAGAAACGTTTTGCAGTGCTTTGTTTTTGGGCCTAGGAAGGCTGGCAAATCTGCTCTGTTGAATTCCTTTATTGGAAGGTATTTTTATTTCAAAGGCGACTCGCGTAATAATCGAGCATATTATTATCTTAGTGTTACTGAATTCACAATGCAGGCCATGTTCTGATATTTACAATCCAACTACTGAGGATCGTTATGCAGTGAATGTTGTTGACACTTACATGGTAAATGGCTTCTCTTCTCTCATGCATGTTATCATTTAAATTTTAATTCTTGCCATGCTCTTGTGGTTGTGGCACCATAAATTATTTATATTTCTAATTTGTTTCTGGATGAGTTGTCGATGATTTGCTTTTGGTTAACATCTTTCTATAAAATGATTTGTAGCAAATGATCATGACAATTTACTGTTTAACTGGTGATGCTTTTAAATATTGTTTTATCTTGAAGAGTTCAGTTCAATAAGTAGGCATAGTAAATCATTATATTTCCAATTTCTTTCTCCAGGGGAACAAAAAATATCTTATACTAAGAGAGATTCCTGAAGATGGGGTTCGGAAGCTGTTGGTCAACAAGGAGTCTTTGGCTGCTTGTGACATAGCTGTTTTTGTCCACGACAGGTGACCATTGACATGATAGATAATTATGTTTCTAATATGAATAATAGCTGGCCATTATTTCTTTCTGATTGGAGAAACGATCTTGATTTTTTCCTCATATGACTCATTACTAAATATTTTATGATCACCGTTGGATAAGTATATGCTATTGAACAATATACTTTCAATACAATGAATTGTGTATTTAAATGATCTTTGTTTGAACAGTTTCAAGATAAGCTAATTATCTCAGCATTTTTTTTAATTATGCTGAAATTATGCAATGATGATCATCTGGTCTAAGACCTTTCTTTTATAGACAGTAATACTGGCCTAAGTTTCATTCCAGGTCTGATGAGTCCTCATGGAAGACAGCATCTGAACTCCTTGTAGATATTGCTGGTCATGGTGAGGATACTGGCTTTGAGGTGCCTTGCCTCATTGTTGCTGCCAAGGACGATCTGGATTCATTTTCAATGGCCATCCAAGAGTCAACTAGGGTATGTTCAAATGACTTGACCATTTTCATGGTTGTGTGCATAATTGAGCAAGCTCATATATAGTAAGCTGTAGTCTGTATCTATGCTTTTGAGGAAATCTACCCAGATGTTTAATGTATGTCATCTTTTGATGGGAGATCAAGAGATTGGAGTTGGGAATCTGATATTCCTAGACCTGTAAACAACGTGCTAGTTTTTGTATATTTTTTATTCCTGATGTTTGATAATATTTTGCGAGGATGATGACTGACGGATGAAATATATAGCTGGAGTTAGCAATCTTTGCGGTTTAGAATTATTTCTGCCCCATATATACTAGCAATGTGGTGGCTGCTGTGATCGTTTCAATCCACATCTCTTTCTTAGACCAATTGAAATTACAGTACTGACTTGCTTTTGTTTGTGTTTGTGCTTTGTAGGTTAGTCAGGATATGGGAGTCGAGGCTCCTATACCAATTAGTGTAAAGTTAGGTGATTTCAATAATGTGTTTCGCCGAATTGTAACTGCTGCAGAGCAGCCACATTTGAGCATTCCAGAAACTGATGCTGGGAGAAGTCGCAAGCAGTACCACCGCCTTATAAATCGTTCTCTCGTGTGTGTTTCTGGTATGTTTGAATCATTTACTCATTACATCTGGTTTCTTGGGTTGCTTGATCTGGAATACAAATTGAATCAACAAGCCTTATCTGAAATACAATCTAAGGGAGTCTAAATTTGTTTGGGATTCTAGGTTTTTCAGCTTTGTAGTAGTTCATTTCTATTTGAGGGCTCTGCCTCGAATTAATTGGGCATTCTGTTTAGAATTTTGCTTCAATTATTGTTTGGGAAGAGCTATGTTTTATGCTTATGGTGTTCTGTTTTTGATATACATTATACATTTATATATTCATTATCTCAAAATTGCAGTTGGAGCTGCCGTTATTGTCGTTGGGCTGGCAGCCTATCGCGTCTATTCTGCTAGGAAGAATGCATCTGGTTGAAGACAGTTTGTAGCGAGAGTCAATCTTCATCCTCAGGTTCCTGGCATGCTTAGCCAGCTTTCTATTTGGCTGTCTTTATGCCATCTCTATTAGTTCTTTTTTGCTTGTTCTGATTGTATAATTTTTTTCCTTTAATTTTAATTCTTCAGGTTAAGGTTGCAGTGAGAAAAATTATTCGTTTAAGCATTTTAGCCGTGTTTATTGGTTTTTGTTAGTTCGAGGCTTTCACGTCATGCAAGTAATAATACGCAGCCGAGGCGTGTTAAAATGTATTGCTTTTTTATTTTTCTTTTTTGAAAACAAGCAAAATTGAATATGATTGATGAGGCGTTGGCCAGATATAGACCAATGCTTGGGATAGCTCAAGAGCGATTGAAAAGCATTTATAAGTGTTTTTACGTAAGTCGAGACAATTTTTTTTACATACTTACCTCGTATACTATAAATCACAATTGAAAAGCATTTTTAAAGGTTTTGATCGCTATTTTAAACATTCATAGTATGGTTTGAGAGGCATGCTGCTGTATTTATCCGATTTTCTAGAAAACTTTATGATAAAACACATGGAAGAGACGGAACATTGATGTGATTTAGGGTAAATTAACTTGATTTCTTGAGTTCACTTCAATTTTAAATTTGGTTTATTGTTCTGTTATTTTGTTCCCTGTGAAAAATCCATCCGCTCCAGAATATTTTCCGTCCAGAGTATGGGGCATCAATATGAACGTTTAAAGGTCTGTTTGAGTTGGTGGTAAAAAAATCAATTTATGTAAGTTTAGATAAAATTTCTTTTATAAATTTATCTTATATATCATAAATTATATTGAAAAAGTTGTTTTTACTACTAATCCAAACAGGCATTAATATGTTAAAATTGAAATAGGGATCAACCAACGAGTGATGTGTTTGAGTTAGTGGTAGAAACTATTTTTCCAACGTGATTTACGATATACAAGGTAAGTATGTGAGAGGAGTTTTATTTCAACTTGCGCAAAAATACTTCTCAAACAAGTTCGCAAACAGGCCTGAGATTTGCTAAAACTCAGCTAGCCATTTTGGTTTTTTGGACTTGGCCTCTCCTCCCATCCCTTGAACCTGAACTTTTACATGAGTTTTGATATACATCCTTTGTTTTTAATTAAAGTTAAGGTGTAAAAATATGTCAAAAGAGAATTCAGCACCATAATTTTTTTAAGGTGAAAAGGTGTCCATGAACTTATTAAAAAAGAGCAAAAGTAACACTGCTGTTAATATTGAGGGAATTAGGGGGGTGGGGGAGGTTGAGGAGGAGGGAGTGGGGGTTTTTTTTTTTTAAAAAAAATAATCATTAAAAAGCAATTATGTTGGGCTCATCCACCATAAAGTAATGGACATCCGACAATATTAATGGATGGGGTATTTTTACTCTATATTTTATAAGTTTATATAAGCATTTTTGTACCTAAAATAAGTTTATGGTGTTAGATGTTTTTTTTGAGAAAAATATATAGGTATTTTTATACCTTAACCTTTTTAATTAAAGTTAACTAATTCAAGGGATATTAAGAAGTGAAATTTGATGTTAAAACTTAAAAATAAATGAGTAACTACTTTTTGTTCTTCACTCAAAATTAATCCCAATGAAGTGTTTTTTTTTTTTATTTTTGAATTAAAGTCATGTGGATAACTTACCGAATGAAAGGAGGCAAGATTAATAAATAGATTTAACTCGATCAAGGATGACTTCAAAATGTAGTCCTGTAACGGCTTAATTTTATACAAGTTTGTAAGTTTTATATATCAAGGTAAAACACTGCATTGCGGAATTTAATCTCCAATACAAGACCTTACTTGCTTTAGAGTGGTCCTTTCTTGGCGATATGGCGAGTGTGATAATGTTGAAGCACTGGTTGATGAAGTCGCTCACAGTAGCTGCAGAAGAGTTCAGTGGTAACGAAGAGCCTAAAATCCAGACTGAACAACAACTCCAACTCCATTCTGTTCATCTCTGCCGTGCTCACTCCTCCCACTCTTGCATAGTGCCCGTTGCTGTAACACCTGCTTTCATTCATTCAATCAATCAATAAATTACCAACCACTCATCCTCTTCTCCAGTTTCTGCAATATTTGTACAACTTACCCGTCATCTACAAATTTGGCTGCCGCCATAACGGTGGTGATGAGGAGGCGATGGACATTGAAGGACGTGAGATAGCCACCCTTTCGTTCAAAATACCTGTCCATGTATATCTGTGCTATCACAAAACAACAAGGGCTGCACATTGCGTACTTGTAAATCCTCTCCATGTACTGTCTCACGCTCATGTCTGGTGCTTTCGTCCCGTGAAACATGGTGACGCTCTCCCTCTTCATTGATCTCCGATGTTTCTCGTTCCTCTGAATCCATCTCTCCAAAACAGAGGACAAGTTCTGCACAACTCGCGGGGTGTTTGAGATGTAACAGCTCTCATATGCATCCAATTCTAGTGATTTATAAGCCTCGGTTCTCATACCCATACCTTTGAAGTCCATTGCTATGTGTATGTGATTCTGAGGGCTGTTTCTCTGTTGTGCTGTGGACAGATGATGATAATAGCAAGAAATTAGAAAAATCTTTCTTTCTTTCCGAAAGTATCATTCTTTTCTTTCGCTTTCAGATACTAACACAACTTACCAAAGAATATGCATATGTTTCATTTAAATTAAAACCAAAGCTTTACCATCTGTGTTGGGCCATCTGGGCATAATCAGCAGAGATTTCCTTCAAGGACAAGAGAATTGTGTGAGTGGGTTACAAATTGACCCACCGAATATACTAGTGGGGAGTGAGAAGTGTGAAACCCAGGTATTGATTAAAAAAAAAAAAATTCAGGAATACAAGAATATTAAGGATAAGCTCAGACCCCAAGCCAGCCTCTCATGTTTCACGACATTCGAATTCTTCAGTGGTGTACTGGGAAAGACACCAAAAACCATACTCAGGAACAAAGTATGTTAGGAAAGATTGAATTGTAAAATTTGGGAAAACAGAGAAATAAACAAAGCATCAGAAAAGCTATTTTTAAGAAATGGTCTAGAATCTGTGATTCAGGGAGATTTTACAAATTCGCAATGGTAGCCATCTGAAGCCATAGTGCAAATGGGTTGCCATGAATTTCATCGAGTGAGAATGAAAATCACCCTTGACCATCATCAATATTAAAAATAAAAATATTCGCTATCCGGATTATTATCTTGAGATTGGATTATAATTTTGGGATTGAGCATACTTTTCCAGAAGGTGATTGTGTAGCGTATTAGTTGGCAAGTTACGCACTGAAATATGCTGTCATAGCACGTCTTCTTTAGTTCGAATTCCTCAACTGATGCAAGATAGATCCTCTTATCAAAAAGTAATTAATTAATTCGGCACTGAACAGCATTATTTTCAATATCTATAAATCAATTAACGTTGCCCCCGATTTACCCAAAAAAAAAAAAAAATGTTACCCCCTTTCTTTTAATTTTATCGGATGACAAATCATTTGAAGAATTGAAGACCCAGTTTAAATATCTATTAAATTTTGTCCTTTTGTATATTATGGTCATGACCAATTATTTATAGTAATGCATTAACTATTAGTACCATTGTACAGCAACAATGGGATTCCTAACTAAATAGGCCCTTCATTATAATAAACCAAAAATGACAAACAAAATGAGGTCCAATGATCTTAATCAAATTCATGCATCTAATCGGGTGACAATAAAATGATACCTAGGTACACCCCACACGCAAATAAGCCATTTTCCATTTCATCGAATATAAATCAAATTAATGTCATTCATTAACTTTTATAAAAATAGTAACCAAATGGCTTCGAAGTCTTCCCTTTGTCGTTTGTCTTTCCACCAAAAAGCTTTTGTCTTCTGTCTCTCGCTTGTCTCTCTCCCGCTGCTGCTCTACACACCTCCGTTGAAATCCCAAAGAGCATTACTTCAGGAACAGAGCACCGAGCTCGCCTGGTTTGATGTCATAGCAAGAGATGTTACTACCAAAAAGATGAAGGTGGGTCTGGTTAATATAGATGAAACAGAGCATGATACTCTGAACGAGAAATTGCATAAATTGAATCAACAAGTATCACAAACGGTATCTGTAAAATTTGATCGTGTTGATGAGAATATGAAATGGCAAGATTTTTTTCCCGAGTGGATCGATGAAGATCATAAATGGGGTGTCCCAAAGTGCCCAGATATGCCTATGCCAACGTTGGAAAATTACCAGGACGTGAATGTGGTGGTGGCCAGAGTTCCATGTGGGAATAGTGAGAGAACAGAGAAGAGAGGGCTTAGGGACTTGTTTAGGTTACAAGTGAATTTGGTGGTGGCTAATTTGGCAGTGGAAGGTGGGTGGATGAAGTTAGAAGGCGATAATCTCAGAAAAGTGTATGTCGTGTTCATAGGAAATTGTGGTCCCATGATTGAGATTTTCAGATGTGATGATCTTTTGATGCATCAAGGTGAGTATTGGGTTTACAAGCCTGAATTAACAAGGCTTAAGCAGAAAACTCTCATGCCTCCTGGATCATGCCAGATTGCTCCTGCTTACGCACAATCGGGTATGTTTTAGATTCATTGTATATTGCTTTTCCAAACTCATTCATTAGCATTCAAAGCAATATCTTGACTAATAAGGAAGGTCATAATACGACCCTGATTTCTTACTATCTTCACATTACAAGGCAATAATGACTAACGATTCAGTAATATATGACCATTTTTTACTGAGAATTTATTTATTTCCTGGAATAATTGACAGGGAAAGAGGTGTGGAGAGCTTATCTGTCAGAATTGAAGGTGTTGAAGCAAGACCCAAGGCCAAAACTGGCCTATGTCACAGTGCTTCACTCCTCAGAAGCTTACGTGTGTGGAGCAATTGCTTTAGCCCAAAGCATTCTTCAAACTCCAGAGAGCGTCATTCAGTTCTATAACTACACCAGAGACCTCATCCTCCTCGCAGACAGTTCAATCAGTCCCAACTCCATGAAAGGCCTTCAAGCCGCAGGATGGAAGATCAAGCGCATTCAGCGCATCAAAAATCCCTTTGCCCAGAAAGGTTCCTATAACGAGTGGAACTACAGTAAGCTTCGGATATGGCAGCTCACAGAGTACGACAAAATCATCTTCATAGACTCTGACTTCCTAGTCCTTAAAAACATGGATGATTTCTTCGCCTACCCTCAGTTATCAGCCGCGCCTAATGACGTCGTGTTCTTCAATTCTGGGTTGATGATAATAGAGCCATCCAAGTGCATGTTTAAGGAGTTAATGAGGAGAGTTTCACGAACAGTGTCTTATAATAAAGGTGACCAAGGCTTTGTGAACGAGGTGTTCACATGGTGGCACAGGCTGCCAAGCAGGCTAAATCGTCTGAAGGATACAAGGGAGATAAAAGAAGATGAAGTGTACGGGATGCATTATTTGGGGGTGAAGCCATGGATGTGTTACAAGGATTATGATTGTAATGGGGACATAGAGGATCGTCGTGTGTTTGTGAGTGACTCAGCTCACCAGTTGTGGTGGGACTTGTATGAGGAAATGCCACAAGAGCTGCAATCATATTGTGGGCTTAGCCAGAGAATGGAAAAAAACATACTCAAGTGGAGAAGAAGAGCCAGAGATGCTAATTTCTCCGATATGCATTGGAACATAGAGATTAAGGATCCTAGAATGAAATTAGGGAAGCCCCATGTTGGATTTTAATTACATTTTAATCATTGATATCAAGAATAATGAAACCGGTGATTTATAAATGGAAATACCTAAACTGTTGAAAGTGGGAAAGTCCCACGTCGTAGAAATGAAGAGGGAGGGGGCGGACATTTTAGTATAAATAGGAGGCCCCCTCCCTCCTTCAAATCATCCCTCACAACTGTCTATCTCCTTTTATAAGTCATTTTGTATTTTCTTCTCTCTTATACTATTTCACTTATAAATTGTTTAGAGTGAAATTAGATTCTGATATTTTTCTTACTGTTGTCTTATTTATTGTTTATTATATGCTATTAGATATAGAAGTTGTGATTTATTATATTATTAAATTACTTCTAGAAATTTTGTTTTCTAGTATTGTGATTTTTTAGTATAATCGGTTACGCTCTATATATCCCGCTTCCGCAACAATTGGTATCAGAGCCAAGGTTCTGTCTGAGTATGCTCTGTGATTGCAGTATAATCTGAACTTCCACATCAGAAAAGAATTACCTTGAGGTTTTGCATTTGCAGCTATTAAATAATATTTGGAGCAGAAATGGCGGACAAAAGGATTGAAGAATCCACATCAAGTGTCAACAATTCGTCGCCGGCATCTTCACTTCTGACGAGAATTATGTCCAATGCGAAGTTTGCAGTTAAAATTTTTGACGGATCAGGACATTTTGGGATGTGGCAGAGCGATGTTCTTGATGTCCTTCTTACACAAAAATTAGATTTTTCTCTTGAAGAAAGGAAACCAGATAAAATGGGGGAGGAAGATTAGAGGATCATCAATCGTGTTGCTTGTGGTACTATTCGATCGTTCCTTTCCAGAGAACAGAAGTATCCATACACAAAGGAAACTTCTGCTTGTAGATTGTGGAAGGCATTAGATGATAAATTTCTAAAGAAAAGCAGTCAGAATAAGCTTCACATGAAGAAAAGATTGTTTCGCTTCACTTATGTTCCTGGTACCACAATGAATAATCATATCACCAGCTTCAACAAGTTGGTAACAGATTTGCAGAATTTGGATGTGACTTTTGAAGATGAAGATATGGCCTTGATGTTGTTGGGATCACTTCCTGATGAGTACGAGCATTTGGAGACTACTCTACTTCACGGCCAAGAGGAAGTATCTCTCAGAGATGTTTGTTATGTGCTATACAACTATGAACAAAGAAAGAGGGATAAACAAAGAGGTGGAGAAGCATAAGCACTAGTCACAAGAGGGCGTGCCGAAAATCAATCAAGATCAAGGAAAGGGAGATCCAAATCAAGGTCTAGACCTAGTAAGGATGAATGTGCCTTTTGTCGAGAAAAGGGCCACTGGAAGAAGGATTGTCCAAAGTTGAAAAACAAAGCCAAACAGAATAATAAGAAGGCTGCTATGAATTCAAATATAGCTGATTGTGATGATGAAAATTCAGATTTTTCATTATCTACAACGATGTTGTCAAAATCGTCAGGCGTATGGTTGTTGGATTCAGCTTGCAGTCATCATATGTGTCCTAACCGAGACTGGTTCACTGATTTCCAAGAAGGAGGATGTGAAGTTGTGAGTTGTCCACACAGCAGATAACACTTCACTTACCGCATATGACATTGGTTTAGTTCGATTGAGGAACCATGACTGATTGATTATAACATTGACAGATGTTCGATATGTACCAGATTTAAAGAAAAATCTCATTTATGTGGGAACTCTAGATTCAAAGAGGTTCAAGATCACTGCAGAAAGTGGAGTGATGAAGATACTTTCTGGTGCACTGGTGGTAATAAAGGGTATTCAGAAGAGCAATAATACATATCACTATTAAGGTAGTACGATTATTGGAATAGCAGCAGTGACATCCAGTGATGAGAAGGAGGCAGAAGCGACAAGGTTGTGGCATATGCGCTTGGGACATGCTGGAGGAAAATCCTTAAAAACTCTTTCAGATCAAGGGTTGTTAAAAGGATTAAAGCATTGTAGTTTGGAGTTTTGTGAGCATTGTGTGAAGGGGAAGCAGACAAGGGTTAAGTTCGGAACAGCTATCCATAATACAAAAGGTATTTTGGATTATGTTCACTCTGATGTTTGGGGTCCTTCCAAAACACCATCATTAGGAGGAAAACATTATTTTGTAATCTTTGTTGATGATTTTTCCCGAAGAGTTTGGGTGTATACGATGAAGACTAAGGATGAAGTGTTGAGAATTTTTCTCAAATGGAAGGCGATGATAGAAACACAAACAGGCAGGAGGATCAAATATCTTCATACAGATAACGGAGGAGAATACATGAATGATCCTTTCCAGAAGATTTGTGAGGATGATGGCATCGTTAGACACTTCACCGTCAGAAATACACCACGGCAGAATGGAGTGGCAGAACGCATGAACCGGACTTTGCTGGAGAAGGTTCGATGTATATTGTCCAATGCTGGCTTAAGCAAAGAATTTTGGGCTAAGGCAATTACATATGCGAGCCACCTCATTAATCGTCTACCATCTACGGCTATTGGTGGTAAAACACCGTTAGAACAATGGTATGGTAAATCTGCTACAAATTATGATTCTTTGCATGTATTTGGCTCAATTGCATACTATCATGTGAAAGAATCAAAATTGGATTCGAGAGCAAAGAAAGCTATTTTCTTGGGGATCACTTCTGGAGTCAAAGGATATCGTTTATGGTGTTCAGAGACAAAGAAGATTGTATTCAGTAGGGATGTTTCCTTTGATGAATCTGCCATGGTCAGAAATGTAGCAGCTGAAGATACCCAGTAAGATGATAATGTTTCAAAGTAGGTGAAGTTTGAAGGAAATATGATTTTTCCAGTACAAGGAGCAGACGGGGAAACAAGACAAGACTTTCCTGAAGTAGAAGAAGAGCCAGTTGATAGGGAGGTTTCGACTCATGGACCTCAAAAGCAACCAGCAAGCCAAAACGAACAATAAGAAAGCCTACTCGTTTCGAAGACATGGTGGCTTGTGCAACCTTAATTGCAGCAGATGACATTCCTTCAACTTATAAATGGGCTATCCAGAGCTCAAAAAAGGAAAAGTGGAGGAATGCCATGAATGAAGAAATGAAGTCCCTTCATCAGAATGGTACGTGGAAATTGGCCAAACTCCCCAAGGGTAAGAAGGCAATTGGTTGCAAATGAGTATATGTAAAGAAAGAATTCCTAACCAAGGTGATGTGCACCATAAAGCAAGATTGGTAGCTAAAGGCTATGCTCAGAAGGAGGGAATTGATTACAATGAGGTATTTTCTCCGGTTGTGAAACATTCCTCTATTAGAATTTTGTTGCCTTTGGTAGCACAGTTAGATTTGGAACTAGTTCATATGAATGTAAAAATTGCATTTTTAAATGGAGACTTGGAGGAGGAAATCTACATGACTCGACTGGAAGGATTCAGAGTTGCTGGAAAGGAGAATATGGTGTGTAAACTTGAAAAATTGTTATACGGATTGAAACAATCTTCGAGGCAATGGTATAAACGATTTGACAAGTTTATGTTGCGACATAAGTACAGAAGAAGTAGATACGATCATTGTGTTTATTTGCGGAAGCTTGAAGATGGATCCTTTATATATCTCCTTTTTATATGTTGATGATATGTTAATAGCTTTAAAAAATCAGGCAGAAATAAGCTGAAGGTTCAACTAAAAGGGGAATTTGAGATGAAGGATTTAGGCGAGGCAAGGAAAATTCTCGGTATGGAGATAACAAGAGATAGAGAATCAAATAAACTCTTTTTTATCTCAAAAGGAGTATTTGATGAGGGTGCTAAATCGTTTTGATATGAATGAGAGAACGAAGTCGGTTAGCACTCCACTCGCCCCTCATTTTAAGCTTAGTGCTGATATGTCGCCAAAGAATGAAGATGAACGAGAGTATATGTCAAGGGTACCATATGCAAATGCCGTTGGTAGCTTGATGTATGCAATGGTTTGTACAAGACCTGACATTTCACAAGCTGTTGGAGTTGTGAGTAGGTATATGCATGATCCAGGGAAGGGGCATTGACAAGCTGTGAAATGGATTCTACGGTATATTTGTAATACTGTAGATGTTGGATTGGTTTTTGAGCAGGAAGGTGATCGATCTTTAGTTATGTATTGTGACTCAGATTTTGCGGGTGATTTGGACAAGTGAAGGTCAACTACTGGTTATGTGTTTACTTTTGCAAGAGTACCAGTTAGTTGGAAGTCAACTTTGCAGTCAACAGTTGCTTTGTCTACCACAGAGGCAGAGTACATGGCGATTACAGAGGCTGTAAAGGAGGCAACTTGGCTTCAAGGATTACTTGGAGAATTTGATATTGGTCAGAAAGCATCATAGTTTATTGTGACAGCCAAAGTGCTATTCAATTAGCAAAGAACCAAGTTTACCATGCAAGGACGAAGCACATTGATGTTCGATATCACTTCATATGAGAAATTTTGGAAGAAGGTGGAGTCATGATACAGAAGATACGGACAACTGAAAATCCTGCTGATATGCTGACAAAGGTTGTGACTTCTGTCAAATATCAACATTGTTTGGATTTGATCAACATTATTGAACATTGATTGTTGAATTGTAAGCATAAATTTGTAATTAGAAGAAATTAGGAATGTGAGAATTTTCCCAAGGTAGAGATTTGTTGAAAGTGGGAAAGTCTCACATCGTAGAAATGAAGATGGAGGGGGCGAACATTTTAGTATAAATAGGAGGCCCCCCTCCCTCCTTCAAATCATCCCTCACAACTGCCTATCTCCTTTTATAAGGCATCTTGTATTTCCTTATTTCTTATAGTATTTCACTTATAAATTGTTTAGAGTGAAATTAGATTCTGGTATTTTCCTTACTGTTGTCTTATTTATTGTTTATTAGCTGCTATTAGATATAGTAGTTGTGATTTATTATATTATTAACTTACTTCTAGAAACTTTATTTTCTAGTATTGCAATTTTTTAGTATAATCGGTTACGCTCTATATATCTCACTTCCGCAACATAAACAACTATGAATCTCGAGCGAAGAAAAATAAAATAAAATCAAAAGAATAGGATATATATTCATCATTCGTGAATATGGATATCTCTTTTTCTTTGATAATCCATTATGACACTGTTTATACGAGAGAGAGAGAGAGGGGGGGGGGGAGAGAGAGGGAGAGCAACCGTTATGTTTGTGATGGCGAGAGAGTGCACATGATGGCGATACTCCTCTCTTGAAAAAAGGGAAAAAAAAAAAACACTGGGCTCAGAGTACGACCCAATTGCTCTGCTCTCCGATTCGAAGCTGCTTTAATTTGGAAATTCTTTGCTTATGATGATGAGATGAAATGTGGAAATAGTTGGTTGCTCAGATTTTTGGGGAGACATTTTGGACGACCAAGGCTGAGCGAACCAGTGAGTTCAAAACGAGTACTCCTTAATAACGAGTGTGTGTGACGAGAGCAGTGGATAAAAAGCTGCGACGCCTCCTCTGTGGCTTGTCGCTCTGCTTCTTGCTGCGCCTCCGTTCCTCCACCACCTCACCTCTGAGGTGGGGGACCAACCCAGCACCTCACATTAGGGATTTGGGTTCCAACTTCCAACGTTTCAATCCCTTTCCCTTTCGTGTTGATTATATAAATATTAAAGTGAAGGTATCACCACATTGATTTGAATGATTTAGATAGAAAGATCAATCTTATACATACCCATGTCACTAACTTCAATATATCTTAATGGCCCGTGATAAAGAGCACATATCACCTGTTCAATTTCGTTCTCCGGCAATAATTATTGAAACTTTTAAAAATATTTTTTAATTATGATTTATGATATACAAGGTATTTTTTATGATCTATGAAATAAATATGTGAAGGAATTTTATCTCGATTTATATAAATCATATTTACACATAAATATAAACTAAACCAAACATTTACGTATCTTTTTAAATATCTTAGAAGTGTCATCCTCCTTTATAAAAGAACTAGATAAAACTAATCACTCTTTAAATAATAAGTCTACACAAAAGTCCATTTTGATCCTACTACTTATGATTTGTGAAAGTCTTATATTATATACTATGTTAATTAGTATTTTTTTTTTATATAAATGTAATTCATCTCAAAATGTTTGAAATGGTGGTTGATAGATTTCTTTACTCCAATAATAAAAAATAGTGTATATATGCGTTTATAAGTTAAATTAGACATCACATGACATTAATTTCAATTGTGTATAAACAATTTCTTATCCTTCATAACCTGAAAGTAAATTTTTAAAATCCTGTTAACAACCCTATTACTGTTCAATTAGTAGTTTATCAAATGATAATTCAATAATAATAATAATATGTTTTAAAGCTTAATATTGCATATAAATTAACAATTCATGTCATTTTGTATTACAACAGTGTTCTCTCTTCTCTGCTCCCACATTATTATGGGCATATTCGTCAGATTTATTATAATTACTTATTTTACTTGTATTGAATTTGAGCTTTTTATTAATCATCCAGTTCACCCCTCTTGCTGGGGAAGGGTAATACTGTTTGATTTGTGAAAGTCTAGTATTACTACTATGTTAGTACTACTATACTCTCATATAAATATATTTCATTTCAAATGTCTGAAATGGTGATTAATAAATCTCTTTACTCTAATAATTAGAAATAGTGTATGCGTGTATAAGTTAAATTACACATTATATAACACCAAACTCAACTGCGCGTAAACGATTTCATTTCCTTGAAAACCTGAACGAAATTTTTTAAAATTTTTAAATTTATGTTAATAAATAATAACCACATTATTGTTCAACTAGTAATTTATTAAATCATAATTCAATAATTACATGTTTTTCAGCTTCATTTTACTTATAAAATTTGTTGAAATTTATGTGAATCATAAATATAAAAAAGATTATAAAATTTTGAATAACTGTATAAATAAGTCCTATCACGTTTTTATTAGTGAAATAGTATTCTGTATGCAAATTAACCATATATGTCAGTTTGTGTTAAATTTTTTCGAGCAAGAAATTATTTTTATAACTTTAAAATTATACAAAAGTTCATTATTTGAGAATAAAATATTATTTTGCAAGTTTAAATTTTAACATATCTCTGTATAATTTAAATTTATTTATAATTTATAATTATATTATAATTCTATAATTTGCAAGGAAGGACCTCGGCTCAACGCGTGAGGGGTTGTGAGAGATGACATCCTTTTGGTTTTGGAGATTCGTTGCACGAGCAGAAAAATGTAACAAACAGAAAAGATCGCACAGATTATATCATCCTCCTCCTCAAGGGAGGGTATAGTTCTTGGACCAATCAGCACACGACAATTCAAATGGTCACTAAGTAATATATCCACGCGTCATTAATATATTGGTCAGAACATTGTTTATACTGGATTCCACAACACTCTACAGCAGAGAATCATGGAACCGCCAACGACATGGCACGTGAGCGGCAACACGTTGGGCATCAGCACTGATTATTTGATCCCTCCTCTCTCTTCATTCTTCACTACGTGAGTGCAGAGGAAAGCTTTCGCTACTCCATTTGCTCTGCCATAACAGATTTGCTCCCCATTTTCTTTCCTGGAATTTTCTCGCTTTTTCTTCTCCGTAACAAACACTAGGGCATGAAAAAGATCCTGTTTTGAGGGATGATTCAACTATCAGGCCTTTCTCGTGCACCATGATGAGATGAAGAGCCCATCCACATGAAATCATCTTGCTTGCATTATTTAATCCTGAGTTGCTTTAACCTGTAGGCTGATTCTTGTGCTATCATTTACTGGTTTATATCCATACTCGATCTTTTTTCCTTACCGTTCTCAGGTATATATATCAAGTTCTCTGTTTTCCAACATTAAAATGCTTTTTTGTTTTTGGAATAGACATTAAAATGCTTTCACTGCTCCACTTGTTCCGCGCATAACGGATTTACTCCACACTTTCTTTCCGATAAGTTTCTGGCTTTCAATCTCGGGAAAAATACACCAGGGCATGAAAAAGAATCTGTTTTGAGCTCAGATTCAGCTATCAGGTATGTCATTCAGCTATCCCTACAGAGAATAAATTGGTAGTAGCTCTATCTAGCATATTTCCAAGCTCAGTAGACTTATGGAGAGAAAGGAGCAATTCAATGTTAGTTAATCTTAATTTTCTTTAATCAGAAATTTGTTGTTTCGGACATATTTAATGTTATGCATTTGCATTTGGTAGGAGAATCAGAGATGGAAGACATTATACCTGAAACTTAAAAAGTACTATATTTACAAATTTCTGCAGTAGTTTTCTTGCTAGTTTTAGGAATCGATCACACCCTGTGTAGAGGCAAACAGATTGTTGATAGCTAGTCAAACACAGCGAACCTTCAACTTTACATTAATTTCTTAGCACCGTTTGTCTCTCTTATTCTGACCCAAGATCTGCCATGTTTTGTCTTCTCCGAGTTCAGGTCTGCTGCCATTACTATGTATGATCATGTAGCTTTTTCTTGCTGAGCCGCAATATTTAATACAATACCATATCAAGAACTAATACTTTTTTATTCATGCTTTAACTGTTTCCCAAACCTGGAGTTGTATTTTTGCTATTTCTTTTTTCTTTTGGGGTTTTATTTTGTTTTTATCCAGTTGTGAGCTTTTCCTTCTGATATGGCTCAGGTTCTTGTACGTACACTCTGTAATTGTGATTATATATACTATGTTTGTGTATATGCAGCCATGCTTGTATGTAGATACATGCTGTGTTTGTATGCAGCGAAGCTTATACTACTCATTTTGAAATTAAAGTTGTAGTATCAAAATAATTTTTGGCGTTTTCTGTTTTCTCATTCAAATTGAATACAAATGCTGTGCATTTCTGCAGTTGATGGAGCGATTGGACGACGGTGCCGCTAAAGATATGGTTTTCCTCTCTCTTTTCCTCCCTGCATGTCAACATGTGTCATTATCTTGCGCTTCTCTATGCTAGAATTGTGAATTTGTTTGTTATTTCTCACTCCCCATCTTCCTCTAGCTAGTAGAATAATGCCTGTCTATTTGCCACGTGCTATGAACTTTTAGTAGGAGGATATACTTGGTGTAATTTCACACACTCTTCATTGCGTGTACATTTCACAGTTTTAACTTTTCATGAACCTCCAACAAAGAAATCAGTTTCATCGGTTTCTTGTCCTGAGTAGCCATGCATATCATATATACACTAGAGAAAATTGTATTTTTTTGGTGAAAAGAGAAAGTTGTCATATTGATAATGATATTTTGTAGTATTTTTTGTTATAATTAAAATTAAAAATGAATTATTATACTGAGAGAACAGTGCATTTAAGACAATTGATCATATTATAGCCAAATAGAATCAGTTAATTGAATAAGATTATGGGATACTTTTGCAGAAAAGAGTGTACTTGAAAAAGAAGGATCAGGGCGACGTCGATGGCAGACAAAACCAATGTTTGGACAAACATATTCTGCTATCTCCACTCACCTCTGTACCAGTCAGTACCCAAGGTAATCGTGCACCCTCCTCTTTTTCTTATCACCCTCTGCTGGTCTTTGATCCACTCTTCTGTTTTTACACCCATTTGCTTGCTCTTTCATCCATTCCCTGACGACACATATATGTTGATTCTATATATCACTGTGTCCTTTATTTTAGGGGCTCGTGAGTGTTTAACAGTGGGCCGATTTTATGAAATCGATCATTCCAAGCTTCCATTTAAATGCGCAGATCATTTGAAGTTTGTCCGTGTTGTCATGGTATGACTTCTTACCTCGTTACCTTTCTCCGTAAATGTTCTACTATATATATAAAAATCAAATCTTTACGTCGTTTACTTTTCTGGACGAGTGGAATCAGCTCAGTGATATGGGAGAGCTTCAACTGTCGGTTAGGTACCCTAGCATGCAGTCTCTTCGCACGCAGTTCAAAGACGCAGACTCTGGGAAATCAGAAAAAAAGACGATTCCTCCACTCGACGAAAAGTTTGAGATGGAATCAGGATTTGCTAGTGATGCGCTATACAGGAGAGTCTCGACAGAGGAGTTAGCAGAAAGAGGAAACTCACGGAGTTTCTGGATTAAAACCACTGAAGAAGATCAAACGGGTAAAAGCACATTGTTCATTGATGAGGAAACAGATCTTGTTTCCAAGAAGGGTTCGTGCTGGTCTCAGCTCAAGTATTCCGGGATGATTCAGTGGGGTAAGCGTCGATCAGTTCGATTCTTAGGCCAGCATGAGAAGAACAATTTAGAATCTTTATCAGGATCTGTGAAAGACACTCGGTTAGATGTAAAGGAACAAAACGAGAGAAGGGAAATGACTGACAGAAAGAGAAAGAAATGTGAGGAAAATGAGCTTACAAAGGAAGTGTCGAATGAAATCAGGGTGACTCGTAAAAGTAAGAGAAATCAAAATGAATGTAGCGAGGTTCAAAGATTGAAGAAAGCACAGCATGGCAGACAGAATCAACTCGTAGGATACAGCAAAAAGAAGCATAAAGTTTCAATTGACAGATGGTCTGCCGAGAGGTAAGAAATATTTGATTATTATTATTTAGCTGATGGTAATATTCCAAAAATGTTAATAAATAATAATTCTGTAACTTAAATGTTGGTTTGATCATTCTGAAGCTTCTTTGTAATTATACACAGCGGATGCAATTTATAATAGTACCTTGTGTATTTGAAGGTATAAGTTAGCAGAGGAGAACATGTTAAAGGTGATGAAAGCGGAAGGAGCAGTTTCTGAAAAACCAATATTGAGGCCAGCGTTGAGATCAGAGGCTCGAAAGCTGATAGGCGATACAGGGTTACTAGATCATTTGCTAAAGCACATGGCCGGAAAAGTGGCTCCCGGCGGAACTGAGAGATTTCGACGACGACACAATGCTGAGGGAGCGATGGAATATTGGTTGGAGAGTGCCGATCTGGTTAAAGTGAGACAGGAAGCAGGGGTTCAAGATCCCTATTGGACCCCACCCCCTGGATGGAAACCTGGGGATAACCCTTCCCAGCATCCCATTTGTGCTAGGCAACTTCGAGAGATAAAGGAAGAAATGACTAAAATTAAACAGTAAGCCCTATTTCTCAATTATTTGATCGTTTCATGTTGGTTGTGATGTGAGTATGTAGTCATGTTCCCTGGCTATGTTATAAAGATATAGTGATATACTAAGGATTCAACTTTGTTCGCAGATATTACTCACATATCAATTAATATGCCATCTCCTTTGTGTTTATTTCAAATAGTGAAATGCAGCAATTGGTTTCCCGGAAGAGAGAGGAACAATTGGCTATTGTGACTACGACTGATTCTTGTTTGTCAGATAATGCCAATTCGGAAAGAGGTGGTTCCTTGGCCACAATGCAGGTGATATTCATAAAAAGTTGAATCTAGCTATAGTGTGCTTATGTGTTTAGTTTTGGAATGGAAGGTTCTTATGACTTGTTGAACCATGTTATAATGACTATTTATATAATTGTTATATTGCAGGAGATGTATAAAGAGTTGATTAATAAGAAGTCTAAAATTGAGGAACAGCTGAAAGAAATTTCCATAGCTTTAATTGATATGGAGGTAATTACTGTTTGCAGCATAGTCCCCCCGGGAAACTAAGCTTGTTTTAGTTTTCTCAAAACCTCGTATTGATGGATATTGTTAGCTAGATTGAGCAAGTTTTGAGTCTTGATATTTAAGTTAGATTTTTTTGATATGAAGTCCTTGTATATTTTTAATTTTTTTTTGCCAGTATATATTTTTAATTCTTTAGTATGTAGTCCCTATATATATATATATATGGATTGTGTATTTGATAAGTGGACTTAATTGGGATGAAGCTTTGTAGAATTTGAACCTCTACCCCATTATTGGAGAATAAAAAGGCCTGCCTCCTTTCTTTGACATATAATTCATTAGAGCCCTCAACTGTTGCAGCAGTGTTGCCGCGAGCAGATAAGCTCAAACAAGTTCCATATGTGTGGGTGTGTTAAATATGTTTTAACGTTACTCAAGTTTGATCATGTATCCTAATATAGTCATTGAGTGGTCTTACAAAGGAAGAACATGATGATGCAGGAACAGATGATGATGATAAAGTCAAGAGAGGAGCCAACATCAGAATCAGTGATGCCTCCAGCGTCATTGGCAGCAGCAACAGCAGTGGTGGGAGAAACAAAAGAGGGAGAAGGACATGAAAATAGTGAGAAGAAAGCTGCAACAGGCGAAGAAGAGCATGTAAAGAGGAGGGAAGGTGGCGAGGAAAGGGCAGCAAAAATTGAAAGGTTGAAAAGTGGATTCAGAATATGGCAGCCTCAGGGGAGCTTCATATGGCCAAATGATAATATTGTGGTCCCAACCCCGTCCTCTGCTTCCTCCCTGGTTAAGCCACTCGCAGAGAGGCGCCCTATCAGCCCTGCCACCTTAACCCATGTCACCATGTCCTTCTCTTCTTTTCTCTCTCCCCTCATCAACCTCAACGAGGCCCCTCCAACTCCAAGTTATGACCCTTCCTCTGCCTCACCACTCACCATCACCACCTCCCTTGCAACCACCTGTAAGCATCTCATACTTTATTTCTAATCACCAAATGATGTACTTGAAGCCCCAAGCATATTTACCAAATTTCTTTCCCCCTTGATTTTGAATGAATAATTAAAACTCAAATAGTTGTGTTCTGACTGATTTTTTATCTTCAACTTGTGGCAACTTGCAGAGCAGAGCAGAGCAGAGCAGAGCCCAGCTGCTGCTGCAGAAAAGGAGGCTAGTGTAAAGAAGGCAAAAAGAAATGGAAAGCATGGCATCCTCCATCCTAGATACAATTACCACGCACGGTGGCCTCCCCTCAATTACTTCTCAGCATAAACTTATGCAGGGTTTCATGAAATATAGACTAGTATATCTTTTTGTATAGTATGTAAGCCTAATGCCACATAATCAAAGGTGTATGCCTCTCTCCTCTCTCAATTCAAAGACATTCACTCTACTAGTATATATAGTGGGTCAATATATACTTTTCCACTTTTTTATGTTCCCCTGAATTTTTTTGCCCATCTTTTATCTTTGCCTGACCATTTTATATGGGCAGAAATAGAAATACTGCGCTATGCCACGTTTCTTCACAAGCCACTATCTTTTTTAGTTTTAAAATATTCTTAATTAAGATGTTATTAAAATTAAATAAATTCTTTTTATTTTTATTGGATGATAAATTTGTAGGTTAATCATACTTATTCCAACATCAAAATTTAAATTATTAACTTGATTTTTATTTTTTATTTGTGTTAGTTCTTATTTATAGTTATAACATACCTGTTTTTTTTTTTTTACAATTATGTATGTTAATACATCTACTAATTTAAACTTATCCACCCGATATTTTTCATTAATTTTAAAAATAATAAATAAATTAATAAGAACAAAATTAAGATCTTAAAAATATTTATTTTGATATTTTATTGTATTTTTCCCGATAAATAACGTAAGTAGCAGACATCTAATTTAAGTGAAGCTAGTTTTACGCTAATAGCAGGCGCCACTGTAGCCACAAGCTTAGGCATGCCAGAATGGAGTGGTGTTGCTCGAGCGGCTTAAGCCCTACGACGACGACTCTTCCATTTCAAAAAACCCTTACTAATAATCTCAGTCGTCGGAGTGTTTGTCCATTCACTGTAAAGCACCCAAGTCTAGGTTGTTCTAGATTTAGAGTGAATTGCAGAGTGCCGGCACATGACGATACTCCTCTCTCCGTTGATTCGGCTTACTCTGTCCTCGGAGTACACCCCGATTGCTCTGCTCTCGAATTGAAAGCTGCTTTTCGAGCCAAGGTACCGCCGCCAAATGCCTTATTGTGCACTAACTCATAACATGAATTGTCCAAATTAGACGGAAATCCTTCAGCCCCTTCCTTATTTCTTTCTCAGCTTTCGTATAGGCACTTTGGACGACTAACATTCAGCTTAACAGTTATTTTTGTGAATAACGACTCTGTGTAAACGAGCACTGAAACCTGATCCATTAAAAATATTTCTTATTCAGGTGAAGCAGTTCCATCCCGATGTAATTAAAGATGGAACAAATTCAGATACTATGATTCGCCTTGTAATACAGGCATACGAGGTGCTGCCATTTTTCTCTCTTCAGTGTGGGACTTCTGATCAATATTTTAAGTCTGTTTCTCTTTTCAGTGCCCTGTAACTTGGCACTCTAATTAAATTAATAATTTTTCTAACTTGGTGCTTTGTGCAGATGCTATCCAGTTACAGCCGGTCAGAGATAATTGAAAGGTAAAACTTTCAAATTTCAACACTAAGTGCTGGCAGTGTGTCTGTGTCATTGTTCTTTTGCCCGTGTATTTTTTTTAGTTGATTGTGCTGACCTTGTGACTACACTCTGGAATTGTTCAAAGTTCTTGGAGTTTCCATAATGTTAACCCCTTGGTCCTTCACCATTGCTACTGTAATGTATTCTTAATGCAATGCTGACAAGCTACATTTGTAGGGAATGCTTAGATCCATTTGACAAACCAGAATGTGAAGCTGTTGATATTTTTGTTAACGAGGTGCTTTGTGTCGGGAAAGGTACACCAATATTTATAGCATATGCTACTTTTCACTAGAATTTTGATTGGAAATTAGGAAAGTTTATCAGTAATAGAATTAAGGTGACGACTCTAATTTGCGCAAATGACTCTTCTTAATTGCTGGGCAAAATTTTCTTAAAAAAAAAGATTCTTCTTAATTGACAAGCTTAACTCGCTTTTCAGCTATCTCCGCCTTAAGCTTGTGGCATGTGGACTATGACATTTGTAGAAACTAAAGTATCTTGCATGCCTTTATTTTCTCGTCACAATGACAACTATATATTCTGCAGCATGTTCAAGTTCATGTGTGAACAGAGCGCCTCATGCTTTCACATATGTCTCTTCAACTGGAACTGCACGCGCAGCTTCTCAAGGTTTGCTCTCGTGTAACCCCACAACTTAATTCTAATAAGAATAAATGTGAAGAATGGATAAGAACGTCTTCCATTTCGATGTCTGTATCAAAACAATGCTATGCAGATATTGTTCCGTCATACATTTGTGATCATGTTTCAATGTTTATATATTTAAAAAATGTTATGCAGATTCCCCCCACCCATAAATTCATGATCTTGTTAATGCCTTCATGCTGGGAAACTGTTTTAGGTCATGGTGAAGATTACCAGGTTCAACTTGCTGTTGGTCAATGCCCAAGAAGCTGCATTCATTATGTTACCCCATCGCAGAGAATTATCTTGGAGGAGCTACTTGACAGGTACAATTGAACTAATCTTAGGTGTCCCTCAAAAGTTTTCTAGGTAGGCTGCGAAACAATTTATGAAGTCAACTCTCCTGTTTTGCGCACTATGTTCTTGAAGGATTGGAGCTTGTCTAATTGTTCCATTTATCTTACGTAACATACAACACGCTAACTACTTTGATTGATGTTGCAGCATACTGGATACACCGTTTTGCGATACGTCAACTGAGGCAGAATTGCTCTACTCACTTGTAACGAAAGCCAAATATGAGAATAACAGATACCAGAGGCCGAAGAAGCAACCGAAAACTTCAAGCCAGCATGTTGATTGGTTTTAACATTGGGGATGTGGTGCATCAATAAGCCATACTGTAAATAGAGATAAGGGCATGGCAGTTATCGGCCGCATATAAGAGCTTTATTTCTCTGTTCATTGAAACATACACGAAGATATGCATTTTATCCCATCCCTTCTATATTTGTCTGGGAAGGGCCAATTCATGATATGGTTATCACGCGTGTAATATCATTTAGAATGGATTTCAGGCTTTGGTTTTTTGGTTTTGCGTCGGCAATTTTATTTAGCGTATAAAAAATTTAGAACCCGGCTAAGATTTCTGCAAAGCGTCAGGGTAATTAATTTTGCCGGCGCAAAATCTAAACATTCTGTTTTATTTTTTTTTTAAAAAGAAAATTCTAAACATGCTAAACCAAAATGCATAGTCTGAAAATTTGTGCACTGTTTTATGAGTTACACGGGCGTTAATTTTTGTTAACCAAACTCGCTTCATCTTAACTATGGTCGGAACAACAATCTTGAGCCTCTTTACGATAATGCCGGTTCTGTGTATGAATCTTGATTTCCCTTTTGGCCATAGAATTGTGATATTTTAAATTTCTTAGAATTTAAGATTTAAAATATAGTAAAATTAATGGTAAGAAAATGTAGTAAGATTTATATTTATATTCTTAATATAGTAATTAAAACATTTTTTCCTTTAAATGCCCCCGAACCATGGAGTTTTGATTAAAATATTTTGATGCGCTTGAAAATAAATGAAGGGATCCGAGCCCCGCGCGACAAAACAAAACACGAGTGTGATCCCTCCTGGAAGCAAATCCTCCCGTTGCGCTGGGCCCACTAATCGACCGATACCCTGAGTTCAAATTTGAAATTTCCTAGGCTCCCCTCTCGCTTCCTGGCGATAGCTCGTCTTAATTTTCCTTTTCTGTGTGGCAGTTCTCTTCTTTCTTCTCGATTATATCCGTTACCGATCCGATGGACGGTACTTTGTACTTTCTTCCCTGCTTTTCTTGTAAAATATTAGAGATTACTGAAATGAGAGATCTCTCGTGACACTGTTTCTTGGCAAATATCTGAGGAAATTTAACGGGTCTTGTACTTCTTGCAGAATTAACTATGGAAATACTTGCTGAGAAGTTTAATCAATTTGTGATTGACTGCAATTTGAAGTCATCTAATCGCGTTTCAGGTTTTCATCCTTCCAGATCTTGCATCCACTCCGTATTCTCTAGATTTTGTTTTGTTTGATTTCTTCAAGTTTTGAAACAAAAAATTATTTGAAAGATAATATTGATTGTCGGATCATTTGTTTTGTTTTTGGCCCGGAATATAGTGGATAGAGCTAGTAATGTAGGTTTGTCTTCATGATCCCGTTTCGTGCCTTTATTTCTTCTCCCATTCCTTATTTCGTCTTAATAGAGTCCCTTTTCGCTCTCATTGATAGAAAAAAACGAGATGTTTATATGCGTTGTTCACTGATTTCTGGAATTGTTGTTAGGCAATATTTCACCACAAGTGAAAGAGCATTCTGGCTGCATGGATGACAATAGTCTGTCCAATGGGACGAATGAAATTTCTCCACATCAGGGTCACACACTTCCAATATTGAAGAAAATACTTGATTTGAGTTCCAAAATTCAGGTAATTTGAAAGTTTAATTCATTTTTCACAGTTTCTTTTGATTTTTGTTACTTATGAACCTGTGGCTTCTCAGTTCTTCTTCTGCTCCCTTTTTTTTCCTCCCTTTCTTTGTGGGTCTTAAATGATACGTTTTTTCTTGTATTTTTCTTATTTGCTACCATAAAAGAAAGATAGGATTTTCTTAAAACGTAGGAAACTCATTTTCCTATTGATTTACCTGGTTTTTATTCTTGACGCATCAGGAGTTGAAGAACCAACATGTAGCCCTATCTGATCATGTGAAACTCACAACTGGTTCCTTTCCAGGCCTTGAAGTAGTAAATTCTGTTCAGAATCTGGGTAAAGTTCTTGAGTAAACCCAAAATTGAAACGAACTATCCACCTATCTCTTTTATATTAGTTAAAATTTATTTTCTTCCTTTTGTCTGGTACTAGGCACTGAGTACGAACTACTGAAAAGAAAGTACCTTGAGGAGTTCGCAGAGCGGAGACGGCTTTACAATGAAGTGATTGAAATGAAGGGAAACATCCGAGTTTTCTGCAGATGCAGACCTCTAAATGAAATTGAAACTGCTAATGGACATGCATCTGTCATCAACTTTGAATCATCTACCGACAATGAGCTTCAAGTCATTTGCTCTGATTCTTCTAAAAAGCAATTTAGATTTGACTGTGTCTTTCGACCTGATGATAATCAAGGTACCTGAACATTTAGTTTTGTTTTTGTACGTTATGTTGCGAAATTTCTTTCATTTTGGTAAACGCTTTATTGTGGATTTATTATTCATCATGCAGAGGCTGTTTTTGCACAAACAAAACCTATTGTTACATCAGTGTTGGATGGGTTTAACGTTTGCATTTTTGCCTACGGCCAAACTGGAACTGGTAAGACCTTTACCATGGAAGGAACACCGGAACATAGGGGAGTTAACTACAGAACACTGGACGAATTATTTCGTATATCTGAAGAGAGACGTAGCGTAATGAAATATAAATTGGTTGTTAGTATGCTGGAAGTTTACAATGAGAAGATAAGGGACCTCTTGGCGGAAAATTCTGATCAACCTACCAAGAAGTGAGCATTCATTATAGTATTTTACGTCTACTTAGCTCTATCATTTTTAGTTTTTTTGAGCATATAGACGTTTAATCAAATTTTAAGGGATTTCCACTGACTTGAATAGCAAGTGTATATGTGCAACCATTATTATAAAGATTTTCAGTCCTAGGTGGATTTAGCAGAGGAGAACATGTTCTCAACTTTACTTGATTAAATGAAGGTTGGAGATTAAGCAAGCAGCAGATGGAACCCAAGAAGTTCCCGGACTAGTTGAAGCTCGTGTTTATGGAATAGAGGACGTGTGGGAAATGCTCAAGTCTGGAAACAGGACCAGATCTGTTGGCTCAACCAATGCTAATGAGCTTAGCAGTCGTTCTCATTGGTATATCTTGATTTTACGAAGTACTTCATTTTCAAAATTTACTCAGCACCCAAAATATTATACTGTAGTCAAATAAGTAGCAGAGCTCTTCCATTACTGTCACAGATTTATAGTTGGCACCGGAAGCGTTATTTTCACCAATGATTGATGATTGATGTGCAATTTTGCATACTTGTTCATAATTTTTTGATCCAGAAGTGATTTCAATGCAGCTTGTTACGAGTTACTGTTGTGGGGGAGAATCTTATCAATGGCCAGAGAACAAGAAGTCACCTCTGGCTAGTAGACTTAGCAGGGAGCGAACGTGTGGGAAAAACTGAAGCTGAAGGAGATAGATTGAAGGAATCTCAATTTATAAATAAGTCTCTATCAGCACTCGGTGATGTTATTTCTGCACTTGCATCCAAATCAGCTCACATCCCTTACAGGCAATTGCCATTTCCTCTCTTAGACACATTCCCGTTGAATGCTTCGTTATTTTATTCATATTTGTATTCTTTTGCTTGAGACAGGAACTCAAAACTCACACATATACTGCAGAGCTCACTAGGTGAGGTTTCAATTCATCGTTATGCTCATTTGGAAATAGCTTCTTTTATGGTTGGGGTTTACTTCTGAATCCCATGCTTTATATTGCTGATAAATTTTCTTGGATCAGAAGGCAAAGTATTCAATTGATGTTGGATTCTTTGCGTGTGCATTCTTTCTTATTTGTGATATTGATCTGGGATTGAAATGCAGGAGGGGATTGCAAAACTCTGATGTTTGTCCAGATAAGTCCAAGTGCGGCAGACCTAGGAGAGACACTTTGTTCACTGAATTTTGCCACCCGTGTCCGAGGAATTGAAAGTGGCCCAGCTCGCAAGCAAGTGGACCTAACTGAGCTGTTTAAGTACAAGCAGATGGTATGCTGGAGTGCAATTATTTTTCACACAAGGAATGAAACATGATTTTTGTCATCTAAAATTTGAAATTTCATTAACAGGCAGAAAAGCTTAAGCACGATGAGAAGGAAACAAAGAAATTACAGGATAGCCTGCATGCCTTACAACTAAGGCTTGCTGCCAGAGAACATGTGTGCAGGAATCTTCAGGAAAAGGTAAGTGATGACTTGAGAGTGCGGAGCGGCATTATATAATTTTCCCTTGTTCATTCCTATCACCGCTATCTATTTAGGACATTGAAATTTACCATCCACTCTGTGGTCGTAATTTGACAGGTTCGGGACCTTGAGAACCAGATAGCAGAGGAGAGAAAAACCAGATTGAAGCAAGAAAGCAGAGCGACCGCAATTTCAGCTCAACCCTCAAGACTCGCATCGCTGAAAGAAGCACCAACTCGGAAACCTCTAGCAGAGAAAAAGCCGCCACTGAATCCTTCGAAGTTGAGGATGCCACTGCGGAGGATTACGACAAACATCTTGCCCCAACCATCTCCTATGCCCCCAAAGAAAAATGGAAAGGAGAACACTGCCAGAAAGAGCATAATGATGAGAAACGCAGAAGACCTTGTGAAGCCGAGACGGGCGTCCATTGCTGTGAGACCACAGGCGGCGGCACCATCAACAAGTCAAGTTTTTCAGCCCAGGAGGCGGGTCTCAATCTCTACATTCCGCGCTGATACTAGTTCTGACTTGAGAACTCCACTTCGTGGCTCTTCCTGTGGATTCACCAGTGGTCAGCCCTCATCGATAAGAAGCCAGAGGAAAGCTCGGTATTCAAGGCTGTTTGCTCCTTTGCCAGAAATGAGAGCATCAGTTGAGACAACACCAAGTATCATGAGGAGCAGTAGCAAGTTCATGAGCAGTCCCATAGGGGCGGTTAGAAATCCCGCTGTGGTTGCTCTGCAACGAAAATCTTTTGTGTGGAGTCCTCTGAAGCTGAGAAGCTTGAGAAATAATAGAAAGTCATCACTGTTGCCATCTCGGCCTTCCTCTGAAATGCAATGAGATTGATTGAGGCTGGTTTGTTTAAAAAAATATAGCAGAAACTTGTCCCTTTTGCTGCCTTCTCGACCTGTTATCTGGAATGAGCCTTGTCTCCCTTTCTCATAAAACAGGGGCAAAGAGTGTGTTCTTGAAACACCTACAGATTTAAATTCTTGGACGTCAATAGAATTGATTTCTTTTGTAACAGTGTGATTACTAGTTTAGCCGCTTCATATTTGAGGGAACATGTAAGCTGTTTGAATGGGACCTACGAGGTGAATTGAGTATATAACAAGCCAAATTTTCACAAAGGCAAGTGACCGACCAGATGGCAGTTTCTGGACGAATTTTGTCTAAATTAACTTTTTTTTTTTGGAAGAATTAATCCATGTTAGAAGTTTTAGGCTAAGAAAATTCATGTTAATGATATCATCCGCGAGGCAACTAATATGCTGATGAGAAGCTGGAACGTTCATTTAGTCTTTGTCAACAACGTAGATAATGCTCTTTTTTAAGTTCAGCTACATTAGTACATTCTATGAATCTCGGTATATATAAAAAGCACAATTGGCTTGAAGTGTATTTATATAAAAAAGGCCGTATTGTCTTGCATGATATTTTATTATTTTATTAACGCTAATCTTACATTTTTTATGTCTTTTTATTAAAATTTAATATGTATTTTTTTCATGTAAATTTATATTTTTACTCAAAATATAGTAAAAATTTAAGATCTTCTAAAAATTACCCTAAAAATTTTTCAAATGATAATAATAATAACAACAGTAACTTGAATTCTTTTTACCTCCGTAGTAATTTGAAGTTAAACCTTTGTGAAATGGGTGGTCCAAACATAAATTAGTCGTTTAAGGGTCCTAAAGACACAGCAAGATAATTGGCAAAAAACTGAAAAAGACGTAAAATTGAAACGGCGATTTAATTATTCTATTCTCATTAATATTTCCCTTTTGAAAAAAGAGGGTTCAATATAGCCGTTACGCTTGTTTCGCGTTGATGGACTTGACCGTTGGAACCCACTGAAACATGTTTTGACTTTCCACTTCGGTGCCGAACTGAAGGAAAAAGGTTTTGGGTCCGTGTCAGTCATATAGAGAGAGAGAGAGAAGAGAGAACAAAAATACATTCCCAATCTTTGGTTGGGTACTTTGCTGGAGAGAAAAAGGTTTGGGGTCGGAGTTTGAGATTGAAAATTCGAGATCGACCCTCGTGTTTCCTTCGGATAGCGCAGAGATGGTTGCGAGAACCCCACCAAAGTCCAAGAAAATGTTGGCCTCACTCAATCCTCTCCTCATCAGAGAAACATTAAACAAGGTACCCTACACATTCCCTCATGAAATTCAATATTCCGATTGCAGATCTCAATCACATCAAACTTAAAATTAATTTCATATTTGTGGATGTTTGAAGATGGACCAGTGCATGGCTCGGCTTCAGGAACTTCAGTATACTGTGGCCGGTGGGACGAAGGTTGTGTCAGGGGTGAATCTCAGCCCTCGCAGTACCAGAGGCTATTTAAGGACCAGTCTGAGGTGCAAGCAAGAATCACTCAGGTTTTTGGCTTAGATTGTTATGATGATGACCTAAGTTTAAAATTTTTAATCCCAGTCATTAGTTTTAATTGTGATCGGTGTTCTCGCCATTTTGAAGGATCACGAATGGCGCCCGTTCAAGATCTCCAAAAGGAAAGTGTCCAGCAAATACAGGAGGTCTCTCCCTCTTAACCGAAAACCAAATTCTTTTATTTTATTTTCATTTGTTGGGGTTTGAAGCCAATAATTGAAGGACCATTCATAAATGCAGGTGAATGGAAGCGAATGTCATTGCCAGCCATGCTTGTGGGTGAAACTCTTGGAGAAATTCTACAGGCAAGTCAATTTGCCAGAGATATTGTTTCAGCAGTTGGTAGGAAAACTGATACAGAAGACCCCAAGACTCCGGTACCACCACAACGGACAAACGAGAAAGTACAACAGCCAGAAAACACACAACTCAAAGCTAGAAGGAAGAGAGAGAAGCAAACCAAGCTAGAATCGGCCCGATCAGAACCAACGTCTCCTTCACTTGGAAGGGCTCGTTCTAGAATCAATTTTAAGGTTTCTCCCCAGAAAGTTAGAGAATTTGATAAAGAAAATAACAGGTATATAGCAAACAGGGTGTCACCGAGGAACAAGCCTTGGGCTAAGAAGACTGTACTATTCCCCAACCCTTTGTTCCTGTCTACGCCTTCTTCACAGCAACATAAGTTTTGTAAGACAAGATCTCCCGTTATATCAAGAAACAGAGGAGCTCCACACAAGTTCTTGATTAAGTCCCCACCTTCTGCTTCTAAATTCCAACCCAAGAACAAAAGCCCACCATCAAAATTCCAAGGCCAGGTTAGAAGCCCTCCATCCAGGTTCCATGCCCGGAACAAAAGCCCTCCATCCAAATTCCAAGTGAAGATTAAAAGCCCACCAGTTTTGTCTATTTCTTCACCCACCAGACCCCCGAGTCTCATGAAAAAGACCTCTCCCAAGAGATCAGCTGTATCCAAATTGCGTCGATCTTTCTCTCCATCTAGGCTGGCGACCAGATTAGCTTCACTTTCTCCATTGAAGAGCAAGAGATGTGCAAGCGTACGGAAAAGTGACGGGTTAGTGAGTGGACTGAAACAGCGTCCACCTTCAAAAGTGCAATTCCCGGCTCGAAGAATTTGATCATGTTCACCTGCCCTGGTTTTATTCCGTACCTAAGTGAAGAATTCTTCATGTCCATAGCTCTACTCTACATACATATTCTTTCCTTTCATGTTTGGTAATTGGTGGTGTGTATCCTTTTCCTCTTGTTGTGTTAATAAATTTTCTTCTCTTCGACATTTTTTTTACCAAGACTAATTGCGAATTTAATGTCAATTGCCCTTGTTACGATGACTTGTGAATTTGCTTTTCTTACGAATACCATAATTAAACCGAAATACTCCTGTTAATGATCACTGAAAATTTGAAAAATGATTAACTAAGAAAAGCAAAGAAGTGTAGTGGCAACTCATTCCATAAGTAATCTGAAGCCACACAATACTGATTATTTTTTAATTCATAATACAATCGGGGCACACATACTTAAGACGTGCAACCATTTCTCACAACCCAAAAGGAAAAACAGAATGATTATCAAGCAAAACCTGGATATATGCTTAAAGCTTTACACAGCGCAACACTTGGGAAGAACATAGCATTGAAGCTTTGTGAGGCTGGATGGCAAAACGACCGACTCGGGTATAAAGAAAAAATATTAACACCCTGCAGTGAAACTCGTGTTTGCAATCCCCAGCGGCTAATAAGGGGGCCACGCGGAATCTTGGCAGTCTTCATTTGTTGGGTGATGCAAATCTTGTCCGTTCTCTCTGCCGGTTTAAGGCTCGATCCTTTGGTGATGATGTTTTCCCGCCTATGCCAGCTTGACGCATCATTTCTGCAAAGTTACCCCCGTATCCCATGTAAAAATATAGATCATACGCAGTCGAAACTCAAACTTGGGAGTCCCCGTACGAGGTAGGGACAAAACAACAAGGAAGGAAAACTCTCCATGTCCCCTACTGATAGACAAAATTTGTGCAAAATTATAAAAATAAAGAGAACAATTTCTAACCGCGCTTTCTCTCGAGTTCCTGATCAAGTTCTTCTTTCCACTTCCTCTGTCTCTCAGAAAAGCTTAAACTGCGAGCAGAACATCAAACGTTCAGATTACTCCAAACATTTGAAGACAGGCAAAACAAAGTATTAGACGATCAACAACCTTGGGCTAGAAGGCTCCTGCTGGGAATCAACTAGCAATCCTTTCCATTCATCAAGGGGCGGTGATGGTATGTTCTGTGAATTATGATCAGGTGCATTCCCTACATTTGGGGAGGACCTGCCAGTACTTTCAGGACTTTCGGTATGGTCAACTGCTTTTGATGGGGTGCCAATTGGTGCCCGACTCGGGGACCTGCTTTTCGGAGGTAATTTCAAGAACTTTGGAGTAGTTTCGTCATTTGCGTTTTCAACCACATTGGGAGAACAAGATGTATTTAAACTGTTGTAGAACTCTTCATATAAAGGTGTCTGCAGTTTTTTCAGTCCTAGAGCCTGACATAAGGCATCGATTTATGACAATTTAGTGGGAAATAAAGATTAATGAAAAACATGATCGCAGATGGACTAATACCTTCTCATCCAAAAAAGCTTGTATTTTTGACTCCGTGAGCTCATCATCATCCTCAGACACTGACGGTTCACCTGAGAAGGAAAAATCTGTGTGTTCCTCATGGGAAGCCTCCAGGTGGTCAGAAGGCTTGAACATTTCGTCAGTGGTAATACTAACTCCACTACGATCCAGTTCTGAACTCGCAACAAATTTGCAACTCCAATCATCAGAGGGATCAGACATTGGGTTGAAACTCTGCATATTGGAAAAGATAATTCCTGAAAAGTCTTTATTTTCTTATGGATACAACAATGCATAAGGACCAAAGTGCAATCACCATAATATTTTCTGACATCGAGGATCTAAATCTAACAGCCCCCTCAGAGAACTCATCTTTGCCATCAATCTCACACATGTCGTCATCATTGCCCATTCCCCAATAGTCTTTATTTTCTTCCTCAGGATGTACAGTTGAGCTGCAAAGATTGCACAACTTATGAAAATGTAGTCAAAACACAGAACAGCAGAATAAGATTTTGTTAGCATCACAAAAAAGCAACTGCCAAATATAAGATCTCAATACTTACGTAGTTTCGATGTTTGAGGCACAAGATGCTGAAGAAGCTTCAAATTTTCCCTGCTGAAAACAAAAGTTATTGGCGCTCAAAATTGATTTATCATAAACAAACACAACCACATCTTAAATATCAATTCGACTATACAAACCGTTGCGGTATATGACCCAGGAAATGAACCCAATTGTTCACCAGTGACAAAAGGATGCTACATCAATTAGAAAACTTGATATTAGGGGAAACACAATCAACAATGGCAGAATACTGTCATAAGAATTCAATACACTAGAATGACCACTCAAGCTGCTGTAGCTCTTGTCTGCGCATCCAATAAAAGACATGACATTAGGAATTTAGGATCACCTGCAGCAGTTCTGATGCTGATGGCCTTAACACTGGTTCCCTACATAAAGATAATGGGTAACACTTGTAATCTAAACACATATAGTTCCATTTACTCTATCAAAATTTGAATTTAAAATCTTTCCTTGACAAATGAGAATAAATTATGAATCCCAAAAATAAGAACTCCATAATGTGTAGCTTCACATACCCTATGTCCTGAATATAATTTAATAGATAAGAATTTGAAGATTCAGGTTCAAGAAATCTAAAACACTTGTAATTCTGAACTGAAACTAACAAGACAAAAGTAAGGAAGATAAAGTTTAAAACAACATACTTCTGCAAACATTTTAATAGAAAATCTTTTGCTCCAACAGAGAGATGATCCGGAATTGGTGGATGCGACTTTGTTGTTCCTATGTGGAAGAGAGCGGCAACCTGAAGGTCCAATCTTTTATCAGAAGGTCATAGATCACCTCAAAACAAAATAGAAGTAATATTTAAAGATACCTCTTGATACTGCTGGCTCCAGGGAGGTTTTCCAGTGGCCATTTCAATCACAGTACAGCCAACGCTCCATATATCAGCCGAGCTGAAAAAACATAATCATATTAATCCATTTCTTGAAAATTTCAAAGCATGCAGAATTATACAAAGAGTTTATACAAATATGAATATTTTAAAAGTTAAGATAATGGAAAAGAGGCAAGGCCCAAAAGGTTACCCCGATATAGCTTCCAAAGGTAGAAACTTTTACCAAAAATTTGTTGATAACTAACAAGTGCAACCACTTTTAGGCAACTTACTGTGCTTAAAATGACAGCTCTGCTTCATATTGCACATTACCAGAAAACTACAATTACAATTATCCTTTTCTGTACCTAAAACAAAGAATCCTATTTCCTTATGAGAAAAAACAATTTTAAAATTAGCAAGTTAATCCCTGTTTTAAGAGACTGGCAGAGATATTTAACTCTAGTTCAATCCAATGCCAATAGTTGTTTATTTGTAGACCCTAAAAGCAGCAAGGTTTAGTTGAGAAGGGGAGGAGCAAGGGAGATTAAGAAAAGAGCGAGAAATTCATTTAAAAGGGCGTAGAAAATAGAGCAGCTTATCATAAAAATGTTAGGAAGGCTAATTTCCTTACAAACTATGCCCAGTCTGGAGAATAACTTCAGGAGCCATCCAATATGGAGTACCCTTCATAGACTTGGCACCAGAAATGGTAGCCTGGAGCAACGCACGTCTTAGACCAATGTTCAAGGGGAAGAGCCTTCACAGCATACAGACAGAATACATAATAGTAGAGTGACATATAAGATTGACCATACCAGCTCAACGACCTGTTTGGATGCCCCAAAATCTGCAAGTTTTATGCACCCTTTATTATCAACAAGGATATTTGCCCCCTGAAAATAATTTATACTTCAATATTAATCACTTAAAAAGATTAAGACCTAAATGCATATAAATGAAATTGAAGAATAACCACCTTAATGTCCCTGTGCATGATTCCATTTTTGTGCAAGTACTCGAGTCCCAGCAGTAACTGTTTCGTGAAAGTTCTAATAACCTGCTCTATGAAATAATGGTTATATAATGTTTGATAGAATTACGTAGTACATGCATTAAATAGCTAAACTTACAGCCTCAGGGAAAGCTCCAAACTTCCCCAAAAGTGATGATATGGATCCACCTGGTACAAACTCCAGAAGAATATTTAAGGTGTCCTCCTCCCTAACTGTACCCAAATATCTCTACAAGCGAAAAATAACATGTATGCGTAAGAGAGTTTCTTTAGACTAGTTGGCTTTGTCCATGTCATTCACTCTTGAACATCATACTCACAACAATATTGGGATGAGAAAGATATTTAAGAAGCTTAACTTCTTCCTCAAGCTCCTTTATGTGAGCCTGTTAATTGTATTAAAATGGTACCCACGATACCAAATGTCAGTCTAATAACACCATAATGTCATTCAATCAAGACGAATCATGCAAAGGGTGAGAATGAAGAAAAACAATGTCTTTTGCGTCCAGCATTTTGATACAAAAGCATCTTCAAAAGGAAGATATGTGACAAGTTTTGTCATTTTGAAAATTTTCCCATGCCTTTGATATTTCCGCAATTTTTTTGGTTAAAATTAAAGCCTTATATTAGGAACACTTTAGATATGCAAGACATTCAATAAAAATCCAAAAACTATAATTTTTTCAATTTTTCCCTCTAATTATCGAAGCCGTTTATCAAAGACTAACGATCAATTCACTGGCATTTGATCTCCTAAATTAATGCAATAATAAGTCCCTGCGCAGAGACATGTGTACATTTTATTTAAAAAAAAAAAGAGACATAAATATCTAAATTGATCAGACAGAGACACACGCAAGATACCATAGTCACTGGGATGAGTTCAATGTAGAAAATAGCTAAAATACTAAGCAAATAAACTGGAAAAATAAATTTGAACCTGTGCCTTCTCCTTCGAAGCACTGCTAGACGCGATCAGAACCTATAAAATCAGACAAAAACAAAAAACTAAAATAAATGCCAACTTTTGTGGTATAATATAAATATACTATAGGCAAAAGTAAACACAGCGTCATTTGGGAGCAACATCATTTGGAAGGATATTTTTCATCTTAGTTTCTTTTACAATTTTAATGTTCTTTTAGCCGATCCCCCTCAATTTTATAAGACTATTAAGAAGATCATGGCTCCCGTTATGGTCTTAGACCTGTAACTTAATTTGTTTTATTAAATATCATTTTGTTTTGCATTAAAACTAAAGGTAAACACAACGGGGAAAAAGGTTGAACTTGAAATACTAGAGAAAAGGATGCAAAAATCCCAAGAGTCGTTTCTTAAATTCCAAGCAAATTAGAGAACAAGATAGAAAGAGCTAAACTCCAACTATAACATTAAAACTTAACCAAAATCTCAAGAAACCAAGACAAAAGAAAATTGATTGCATTCCAAGATCAACACGAAAATAACTGGAAGACAAAATTCGCACAGCCGAAATTAACACCCAATCGATATGGGCGTGAAGAGAATAACTTACCTGTTTTACTGCTAGAAGCTCTCCAGAATCAAGATTCATGCCCATGTAAACTCGGCCAAAGGCACCGCATCCGATCAACTCGCCCTTGCGCCATCGGATCATCGGTGAAGATTCCTTTGTGACGGGTGGCATTGGCGGAGACGTGGGAGAAGGTTTAGAGAAGACTCTGGACTTGCGAATGCAAGAATTGATCTTTTCAACTAGGGTTCCTCCAAGTGAGGCTTCTTCGTTCTCCGGCGTAGCACGAAACACCAGTGATCGGCGAACTGATCCAAAAATGTCTTGCATTTGCATTGGTGTCTGTGTTGTCTTGAGAGAGAGTAGTGAGGAACCATATATTGCGTCGGCCAAAAACAGAGGGGGTGTCCGCGGAGGGAAAAGGGGTCGGGATCTCACTTTTCAAAAATCGGGGCATGCTAACACAATTACCTGAACTTCGGGGTCGCCTTTTGTTAATAGGAAGAAATATTATTTATCAAGTAAAGTATATAAAATATGATTCATTTCATGCCCAAAAGCCAATACTCTAATCACTAATCAATATCAGTATCTCATTTTATGAGAAATAAAATTTATGAAATGAAATTTATTACAAGTCAATGAGTTGTAAGAATGAAACGTGTATATTACTATTTTCTGAGAGACATAATTATTTAACACCTCACTTCATATAATGCATGCAAAATATGTTTAATTACTTAACTATATTTTAAAAAAAATGGCAGATGAGGGAAATAACCATTTAAAAGTTAGCAAGTAAATTATACTCATTTCTAATCATTTAAATGTTATTAAAAATATATAGCGGTAAACCTAAAAGAACTATGTGAATTTATGTATTGCATAAAATCTAATAAATGAGTGTACAAGACTTGGAAAAGGCATGACTTTCTATAAATTTATACATAATTTATGAACAAAAAATTTACCTCAAACTCTGCAAAATAGAGCTTCATAATTCAATTCAATTTTCTGTATATTGATATATTGTCATAAACAAAAATTACAAGTCCCGATAAATAGGGTAGAAAATATAGGAAGATAAAAATTTAGGTTAAGGTGCATTTTTAACAATCAAGTTTTTCCCAACAAGCGTATGGCACAAATATGTTTTAGGAGGGACAAAAATAATAATTAATAATTTAAAATGGTGCAAATTTAACAAAACCGTTAAATTTGACCTAACACCGTTAAAGGTTTTCTACTTTTATAGTTTAATACCGTTAGGTCAAATATAATAATTTTGTTGAATTTGCATCCTTTTAAATTGTTTATTATTATTTATCCCCTCCTAAAATATATTTATGTCAGACGCCCCTTAGAAAAAATTTAATTATTAAAATTGCACTTAAACCCTAAGAATTTTATAGAACTCAGGAAGGAGCCATCGTGTTTAATATAAGTACTCTCTTCTTTCCTTAATATAAAAGAAATATTTGAGAAGTTGATTTTGGTCATAAATATAAGGCCATAATTTTTATATTTATCATTCTTTTTTAATTTACCCCTATTGATACTTCCTCAAAAATAATTACAAAAGAGAGGGAAAAAAGAAATTAAGAAAAATGACTAGAGTGTTTTAGAAAATACATGTTATATAAGTTAATTTAACTAACTTTCTTAATATAATCAAATCAAATAAATATATCTTATATTAAGGTAAGAAGGGAGTATCACTCATGGGTGGTATTTTTCTTATGTTTTATTGCTGTAAAGGCCATGGAATCAACATCTCTAATTTATCACCGGACTTCCTGAAAGGAAGAAAATCATTCGACAAAGGAAGAAAGAAAAAGATGCGGAAAGGCCCCATTTGACGAATTGGTTTACATTTGAATCTTAAAAAGTCATTCGTGTTGGAGTGGTGGCATCTGCTGAAACACTAATCAAATTTCATGATCAATTTCAGCTATTTAGAACCAATCATTATTTTTAAATTTTTTTCATTCCCCACTTACTATTAGTATTTAAGTCCCTAGGACAGTTTGTGCGCAATTCAGCATGATAAACACTTGTATTTGATCAGTTTCGTGTTTTTTTCCCTCGTTTGAAATTTTTTTCTAGTAAACGATATTTATTACACAGTGCATGCTGATTGAGGTTTCATCCAGTTTCCATTTTAGCAATTCAACTATGCGTAAAATAACGATGAAAAGCCGTATTTTGCAATGAATTTAAGCAATTTAATTGCATAGATACTGCAATAATAAACTATAATTTAATATCAATACCACTTTCATAAGAGGAATACAGCACATTAGAATGTTAAAGACAAAATCCGATTTTGTCGAGGACCACAGGCCGAGTGTTGTTCCAAAGCCATTGGCGAGCAGAACCATCCAGCAATGGTGATACCTGCAGCGAAGGACATAAATTCAGTTACTATTGCTACCGAATGATGTATTACCCAAGAAGGTCAAAAAGAAGAAAGAAGGCTAGTTAAATGTGATACATCTAAAACAGCTAATTAAATTACCTTCTCCCAGACCTGCGAGTGGTAGCTGTTAAGCCAATCAACCTCTGCAGCTGATAGCAGAGATAAGTCAACCAACTTAATCTGCAAGATGTCACCGGGTTAATCGCAAGTGTATGGAAAGAAACTCAACTTGATTTGAAAGCAACACTTGAGGAAGGAGACTACAAATGTACACCAAAAAAGAGCAGAACAAAATAGACAAATAGCTTACCTGAATAGGCACGAATGTGAGTTTCTCAAATCCCAGATACTGAATTCCGCCATAACGGTTTGGCGTCTCCATGTCTCTCACGTAAAGGAGATTCTGCAAGCTAAAAGAGCCTCATCACCACCCAAGAATAGTGAGCAGAATACAAGAGCCTCAGAGTTCAGACACGTCATTTTAACATTTCAACAGAGAAAAACAGCAATAAAATGTGCACATTTGGTGCGAGCAAGAGGGCATCATAGTTTTATGCTATTTACTGGCGCTAAAAATACTAAACACGATGAAAATCTTGCATCAAGTAACGACTAAGTTCATTCACTGCAAACCTCTTATGTCAATCGTACAAGGTTTAAAACCCAAGCTTTCACAGATTTCAATGACTTTCACTCTTGCGTCTGATACCTACTTAATTATTCTCATACTCCAACTTTTGGGAATTGAATACTGTTTAAACAAAGAGTCAAACAAGATGCATAAACAATGTCTAACGTAAGTAACCATATAACTAATCCAATAAAAAATCTTGGAGCTGGAAAGAGGCCAGGAGGATATAACCTCAATCCGAATTCCAAAGGAGTAGTCCTCATAATAGCCAGGCTCATTGCTAACAACCATGCCTTCCTGTAAAGATGTCAAATTTCCATAACGATAACTGATACTTTGTGGGCCCTCATGAACATTCAATGCAGCACCCACGCCATGCCCAGTACCTAAATAAACAATAATTAAGCCTGGAAGTCAATGAATTATTACATCAATTTGGCATGGACCCCCCGGGGGGGGGGGGGCTTGAAGCCAGAATATACCATGCCGGTAGTCAAGGCCAACTTTCCAAAGAAATGCACGGGCAAATCCATCCAGCACAAAACCAGGGGTATTTTCAGGGAATACTGACAAATCAAGAGCTATATGGCCCTGCAATTGGAGAAGGACAAAAGAGAGCCTCAGGATGGCCCCATTCTTTATAGTAGGATTTTCAAAATTTTTAATTTTTGCCATTATATATGTACTTAATCAATTAAAAGCATGCCCTCCCACAACTGACACATAAACCAAGATAATGTGGATGGTGATGTGCAGTCCTTTGGTCAAAGTGCTCAAATAAACTCAAGCAAAACATACAAGCCATTAACAAAGGTACCTGTAATACTCGGGTGAAGCATTCTCTTTCTCTTGCTGTAGGCTTGCCAAAATGAACTGTTCGTGTTATGTCAGTTGTGCCATCAACATATTGAGCTCCGCTGTCCAGTAAGAATAGTTTATTGGCATCCACAATGCTACAACTTTCTGGTTCTGGTTTGTAATGTATGACAGCACCATTTGCACCAGATGCTGGGGAATAATAAAATTATGACAATTAAGGTCTAGAAAGGCATGTCACAATAGCGCAAGAAGTAAACAGATCACAGCTCACTTCCATGAGGAGCCAAAATATTAGTAGTTGTTTTATACGCATATTAGGTCACCAGAAGCACATGTGAATAATAGAAGGACACCGTACAAACCTACTTGATTCAGTCAAAGGAAACCAAAATACAATCATAACATTGGGTTCTGCATACATGGAGACATAGCAGGGGTATGCCTTTACTCTTTTCTACAAGCATTCAAATGAATTAAAAAAAAAGGAATGAGAAGAAGCTGTTAACATACCACTGATGGTCTCAAAGCTTGTATCCAAGAAACCAGCTTGTTTTGAGCGAAACTCAAGAAGTTTGTCAGAAACCTCTACTTCTGTTAAAGCCCTATCTTTACTGATTTCTTTCTCTAGCCAGTCCCAGAACTCAGCAAGGGCAGCAGCATCCCTGGACAGAAGAATAGCCCAATTAGTTAAATGCTGAATATCATTTTTATTTGCAACTTTTTACATTAAAACTTCACAAACAATTGGGAGTATCCAACAGAGGATAGCTCAAATGAATTTAATAGCAAATTAATCTTTGGTTCCTCAAAGATACATAATTTTTCCGTGATTTCAATTTGATTTATACTGGTCATTCTGTATATCCTGAATGCTTTAAATTAACGAATGTATCTGTGTGGGAAGATGAAAGAGAGGAAAATTAAAACAATTGAGGATTCGACTGTGAAAACATGGAAATCAAAATGGTTAATGTATCATTAAAGTGAGTGATGTGTATAACAATACTAATGATCAGAAGATCATCCAAGCATGGAAACCAAACATCAACGTGCAAAAATACTGACATTAATTATCAGCATGGTAATATATGGTGACCTTAAATGACAGTTCCTCATCCCTTCTAACTCTGATTCATTTTTTATGGCCTTTGCCAGAGATACAGGGGAGAATTTGCGCACTGCAGTGGGACCATTCAAGTTCTCCCTGGATCCATCAGTCCTCGACTTCTGTTTAGTTCCTTGGATATGATAATACCTATCACAAGCAGCTTTGTAGGTATTTACAATAGCAGCATTCACAGATGAAGTATCCAACCAAAGGGAAGCGCCTTTTGCTGCCAAACTGAAATGGAAAAATATGCTACATTTGAATGTGATATTCAATTTAGTGGTCTCAAACCTTTTTGCAAAAAATTCTGCTAGTTATTTCCATTAAAAGATGCAAAAAACACAGCCTCCCCAAATAACTGGACTCCCAAAAGTTACCTTTCAATTTCAGATAGAATTGAATCATATTGCCTCAACTCTATGCCAGCCTTCTTCAAGTGATCACTCACCTCTTCTGTGACTTTTGAATGATCTATAAATAGTTTCGCTCTGTCGATCTCCACAATCAAATATGCATACATGACAGGTGAATGTGGAACATCACTTCCTCGCTGTAAAATATGACATAAAAATTTACACTTATTGGCTAAAACAAAGAGAATGATTGGAATAAAGAAAACATTTTGGTACATAAAATGAAATGTAATGGGCATAAAAATTGAATTTTTTTTTTTTTAAAAAAGGAAATTTTGTAGTTTTAAAATGTGCTCTGTGCACTAAACCCAAAAAAAAGAAAAGAAAAGAAAAGAAAAAAAAAAGAGCAGTTACTGTTAAAATATCAACAGGGAGCTGGAAAAGGATTTTGGAAGAATATTTATGATGATATCTGATTTTACACCAAATAAATATCAGTTCATCAAGTTAAAGAGGATCATGTTGAAATATAATTTACCAGGTTCAACAACCATGCAATTTCATCAAGCATGGATATGATAATCGCTGATGAACCAGCATTGGCAAGTTCTGACCTCAAAGATGACAATTTTGCTGCTACATCTAAACCAGCATAATTCAGGTCATGTACTCTAACTGGTTTATTTGGAGGCTTTGGCCTAGATTCTTTCCATATTTCATCCACGAGATTTATATTGCTCAAGTAGACCAGCTCATGATTTTTCTTAGAAATCACATCCTTAATTTCTTCGGCAGCATCCGAAGTAAAAAGAAACTGCATCCTTCATAATATGGAAGTGAATGTTGAATCAGGCACAGGATAAATGAAAAGAAGGATCTGCTATATGACTAAATTAAAAAGACAAAAAAATACTACAACAACAACAACAAAGCCTTTATCCCACTAGGTGAGGTCAGCTACAAAAAGAAATTTTGATTAAATTATATATACAGAAAGCCAAGCAAAGGAGAAAAAATATGAACAAAAGAATTCAAAAAGAAAGTTAACGGGATATTTAGCTTACCAATTGAAAAGGGTAACTGTACAATTTAATGAGCTATGCTTTCAACATTTTTCATAAGACTTAACAAGCAGAAGATTTTTAACATCTTAATATTCTATTGGAAGTGTTTAAATCATATGCTTTGAAGTAAAACTACAGAAAGAATAGTGAGAGTAATGCTTCATTTGAACAACAAATGTAGAACACCCATCAAAAGGTGCGAATTACTCACAGGATCAATGCCAACTCTACCACCAGGAGCCAAAACATCATTTAGCCATTCACCAGTAGACGGAACCCCAGGATTCCCTGCTCGCATGAGAATCCAATTGGAGCCCAGTTGCTTCTCGGCCTAGCATGAGGAAAGGGGGTACCAATCACATAGATATACTGCAAGTACGTAATAATAATAAAACAATCTAGCAAAATTCACAATACAGATAATCTAGTAAAAGTCCTAGTACAGTCTGGCGAAGCAGATGATGATTAGGATCAGTAAAATAAAAGTTATTCCTAGTTCAAACCTGGAGAAAATATCGCCCGTCCGTCCAAAGAGCAGCCTTGTCCTTTGTAACAACAGCAGTACCAGCACTACCGGTAAACCCTGATATGTAGGCCCTCCTCATGTAACATTCAGCAATGAATTCACTCTAAAGCGAAGTTAAAAATTAACATCAGTTTACTAAGCCTATTTGTTTTGGGCATGTACCCACAAAAAAAAAAAAAAATTATCAGAAAGAAAGGAAAGATGAAATTCTTTAGCTCAAACTATAACGGTGAGAATCAAGGTTATATTAGGAGGCTGTTTGGATTAGCTTATGGAAGTTCTATAAATGTTTATGAATTGTGATTCACGGAATACGAGGTAGCTTTTACGGTGTACGAGGTGCTTTTACGGTCTACGAGTTAAATATGTGGAGGATATTTATCTCGATTGATGTGAATCTAGAAAAACTTTACCAAACAGACCATAGATCATCTAGGAAGATTTCAAGAAGAACTTTTGAAGAATACAAACTTACAGCCAAATGAATTGAACAATGTCCAAGATTGAGAATAATATTTCATTTCCAAACATCAATTTTACTAAAATTCAATAAAAAATGCATATTGGCTACATGAAGTAAACAAATCATACAGAAAGCTAAGCTTTAATTAGCAGAGAACGAAGAAAGGCGGGAAAAATCTCAGTGTTGTATCAAATTCTATATATATAGCACTGGAACTCTCTCATATATGCACTCAAAAGTCAAAACAAAGCACAGGAGTCAGAATGAATAGTGAAACCTGGTGAGCATCCTGGGAGGGGATGATATAAGCGTCAATGCCAACTCCAGGCTTGGAGAAAAGTTCTCGGAGAGCCCAAAGCTTGTCGTCAGGCTGGGAAACAGCACGGGCCTTTCTAATTTCAGAAGACGACTTGACTCTGATGGAGCTGCAATTCCTCACGGTAAAGAAAGGGGACTTGAGGGATTCTCTGAGAAACTTGGGGGCAGCATTAAATTTACAGAGAAGTGGATCCGAGAGAGGGAGGAGGCAGATGTGCCTGAAGGTTGATGGTAGCAGGAGTCGCTCCATCGCAGGTGAAGGCAGCGAACGCATAGCGTAGTTGGAGGCAGAAGGAAAGACCTTGACTAGAACAAAAGATTAAATAGGGGGACCAAAATGATAAGAGCTCTCCTAACTACAAAGTTCACGATAACATCCTTCGCGCAACACTTCGGATCGAAAAATTTTCGATTCTTGCTCGCTGGTTGCGAGAATGGCCTTAGAAAATGAAAATGGGTAGCGTGTAGCCGGCAATTTTTTAGCCTCTCGATTATTAGAAAAAGTTTACATTTTTTTGGCCGGCAATAGGAAAAGTTTACCTGACATAACACCTAGAGGAAATCGGGTTCAGTTTGTTGGGTGAGGGCTTTTGAACTCTTTAAAATTATAGGTGGGGTCTAAAAATAGAGTTTTAAAAGAAAGTCGGGTTTAAAATGATCTGTTCTGGAGGGTCGGCCTGTTAGGCCTTTTAGTTTTATTTTTTTATTTTAATTTCATTACCCCTTCTATACCTTTGCTGGCTCCTAATCATGTTTCTTAAAGTTTTTAGCTTTTTACATTCTTATGCTTTGTATGAGACTATAAATTACTTCTACACAATATTTTTTACCTTTGATTATGAAATAGTAATTGTGTTTATTTTATTGCATGAGGTGTGTAAACGTATAGTTAAATCTTGTGAAGATGACTTCTGACACTGCGGGCCGGCCCTGGCCCTGATGCTCTCGGGTCAGGCTTTGAAAAACAATAATTTTTCTTTCCATGGGCCCTGTAAGGCCGGCCCTGGTTCACACATCTAATTACATCATTATATTCGAGTTATAAGTGTTTGTTTGGAATAGCTTTTAAAGTCTAAAAATATTTATACATATAAATCAAAACAATCAAATACAATAAATTATTATTAAAAAGTTACTTTTCAACGCTCTAATTATTATTTTAAAAAAGCACCATAACTTTTAAAAAACCTTTTAAAAACCATATACCACTATGGGGCCAAAAAAAATAAGCCCTTGAATCATATACAACTAATCTTTTAAAAACCTTTTTTTTTTTTCAACGGAAGAACCTCTTAATTATGCATGCTATTTGCTGCAACATTAATAGTATTTTAATTTAAAAAACATTAACAGGAGTACTTTTTTATTGAGTTGATTTTTACCTATATGTAATGTCTACATTTCTAGATAATGAATAGGCTAATTATTGTTACAAGAATAAGTTGACAATTCAGTTTTCAATTTTACACTCGTGTAAGAAATGCGTCCCTATAATACTTGTGTAGCGCTATCAATCCAGGAAAAATGATAAACTGGAGATGTTGAATTCAAAATTGATTGTGGTGTTTATAGAACATAGACATAAGGCAAGGAATTAATTTTAGCAACCCTGATTGACGAATTCTTATGAAAAATTTCCAAGAACCTTAATACAAAATCTACTTACCCAATCCATCAAGAAAGAAAAACTAGACGTGAACTAAAAAGCTTATTACTACAACGGAACTTGTTTATTGGCAAGTAAGATCAATTTAGCTTACTTGTTAAGACAGGATATGGATTCTCTCAGGGGCGCTTGGTTGGGTTAATGGAATATCAATTTACTTTTCCATTGACAATAAACAATATACTCCCTCCGTTCTTATTAATAAGTTATCTTCTAAAGGCGTTTTATGTTCTTAAATAATATCAGTTATTTTGTAAAATCTATAAAACAATCAATAATTTGTTTTCTCACTAGTGCCCTTGGTATTGATCTTGCTCATTAATTATGGGGGAGCGAGGGATTGAGAAAGATGATCAATAATTTGCATTTGATTTAGGGTAGGAATATGGGATAATTCTAAGACAATTAACTAATTTTAAATAACTCATTTGACCTATATATGTTAATTAGTTAAAGATGACCTTATAAATAGGATAGAGGTAGTATAATACTATCTCACGTCTTTAATATAATAACTAGTTGACTAATTTAAGTATATTAATAATGTTAGTTATTTATAACAAATATATATTAGTTTTTCTATAATACAATCTTTCATCATGAGTATATTTGATAGAAACTCATTAATATGTGCGGTCAATAAGGATACTTTAGCAAAAAATTATGAATTGGGAAGACATAGTGGATTAGGGTCTAATGTTTAAGACCAAATCTAATCCCAACTAACTTTATATTAAGGACCGGACAGTACTATAAAAAACATAATAAGTGACATTTATTTTTTAGAATATTATAGCGCTTGGGAAACGCCATAACTTCCAGTATTATAAAAGAATGTTATGACGCTTCTTGAATCTATAGAAACGCCATAACATATTTCTTTAAAAAAAAATAGCTTCATATAGCACTTCCCCGGGAAAGGGCCACAGGTATTAAGTCCTTTTTTAAAAAAATAATAATTTTGCATAATTGTTTCATTTTCCTAGTGAAACCCTCTGTATTTACCAAGGTTATTAAACTGGAATCGGTCAGTGAACCGGTCGGGGTACTGGGTTAAGGGTCAATGGGTCAGACTGGAGCTAACCTAGGACCAAACCGGTGAGAAAATAAAATTTTTAGGCTTATTAATATGAAATTATACAGAAAAATTTTAAAAAAATTGATTTTATATAAAAAAAAAAAAAGTAGACCGGTTCACTACCCGGACCGGACCGGTTTCCTGCCCAAGTCGCCGGTTTCCGGGCCAGACCGGCCGGTCCGGTCCGGGTTTAATAACCCTGGTATTTACAGTCAAAATCCACAGCAAAATGAACAAAACCAAACTAGAATCAAACCAAATCAGAATGAAATAACTTGAAATAAATAATTAATTCATATAATCACTACTAAATGTAATTAATTAAAATAATTGTAATGTACAACTAATTTTAAGTGAATAAACGCACATATAAAATTTATGATAGATTTTAACTTAAAAAAAGAAAAAAAACGTACTGACTTAAACTTCTGTATAAAAAAAAAGACTTACAAGCTAAAAGAACTTTTGTAAGAGGTCGAGACAAGAAGGAAAAAACATGTGGGAGATCAAACTTTGTACTGCAACGGAAGTGGCGACCAAATGTTGAAGAAATGCGCATGTGGAGGCGATAGGAAAAAACAAAAAAAATGGGGGACCAAGGAAATTTCAACTTGCTACAATAAAAAAGAGAGGAGTGAGTAGTGGGGACAATGACGCCACAACTTCAAAACAAAAAGAATGAGTATGGACAATACTATATAGGAAGAGGGGAGTAGGAAGAATGATAAGGAAATATGGTGAGTGAAGACGAAGCGATAAGGAGTAAGAACTAGTGGAATGAAAAATTTGGGATAAGATTATGAAAAATGGGAACATGAGGACGTGCGAAGAAGAACATATATGACGAGTTGGACAATTTTTTTAAAAAAAGTAAACCTTATATGGCGCTTGCTCAAGAAAAGCGTCATAACTTCCCTTCATTAAAAAAACCATTTTAAAAAAAAAAGGGCCTTAAAAGGCTTTTTGTTTTCCAAGCACCTTCCAAGGCCTAGGCTGTGGCCTTGAATATTCAAGGTCACAGTAGCTTTGAAATTTAAGCTACAGTGACACTTTGTATAGTAGTGGACTAAGTAAGTGCCATATAAGTCCTTAATTTTTTTAAAATTATTTTTTTAAAAAAAATAAAAGTCTTAAATGACACTTGTTTAAGCAAGTATCACATAAGCCTAACACTAATTATAACACTTATAATAAGAAGCGTTATAGCTTCTAAATATTTTTAATATATATATGTGGCACTTCTTTCACAACTAAATTTCTCTTTTTGTAATAGTGAGATATATATAGTATCTATCATATCCATGCCATTATTGCTTAATAGTAATTGAATTTTTATTATTAAATTTTAACACGAGACTTTTTTTTGTCTACAAAATTACTTTTTATATTTTATTTTTAGTCCTTTCTGCAAACCAAATGTATCCCCATTCTCATTAAAAAATAGGTGTGGGCCTTAATGGAGATCATACAATAATGATATTCTATTAACTATTTGGTTTGTGCTTATGTCAGCCACTTTTGGCACCTGATTTTACCCTAATTTCTCTAACTTCGTAGTCTTGTGTCACCATCAATTTATGTGTTTCCCCTTTTCATAACTATGTGTTTGAATCCTCAGCGTTTTCCAATTGACTGCATGAATAATTTGTTTAGTGGCTTGTGTTTTTTCTGATAGAGATAGACTGCCTTTTTTTTGAACTTGATTTTGCCCTAACTTCTGTCACTTGGGAAATTTTCTAATGCCTACATCAACTTTTGTGTTTTTCCTGATATACTTTTATGTTTGGGCATACTCCTTATGCTATTTCACTGATTGGAGCTTGTGTTAGCTAAGAATTCGACTCCGATGCATTTCGTATAAAATGAAAGTAAGATTCCTCAGTTAGAATGGGATTCCGACTCAGACCCTCTCAAGAGTTTGACATTTTTTTAATCATTAATTCGCTTCAGCACTAATTGATTATTGTCCATTCCAATAAAAGGTTCTTTATTACTTCACGTTAACGTAATTTGTTTACCCAACAACTTGCAGTGTGTGATCAAATGTTTTTCTTTGAATTGATAAAGGAAGCATCAGATATAGCAAAATATTTCGTTTCATCAAGAGTCAGGCGTCTCCTTCATCTTCATGTTGCAACAGGAATTCAGAGATATCTAGTGAGCTTGCTTAAATGCTTTAAAAATGATCAGCAAGCCTTGGCACAAGAAGGGAGGGTTTTAATCGAGTACATTGCAATGAATGCTATTGCACTGAGAAAAATACCTAAGGAATACGATAAAGTATGCAACAGACGAGACGGTAGCCACTTGATATTCTACTCTAGGTATATAGCTCTGTGAGGTTAGGGCTAGATCTTCTCTTAGAAACAAGGTGACCACCACTGCTTATGAATGGTTGCCACTTGCCAGCACGCTTTGTGTTTTGTGCAAATATCAACATGTAGGTGCAAAGAATATTGGAAGGAGAAGAGGCTAGCTGATGAGAGAGTACTGATGGTGAAACAAACTAAGGAGCACCGGAAATTACAGTCGGCCTATGCAATTTGATTGTAAGTTTTTATACTTTGGCCGTTATGACTGAACTTTTGTGGTGCTTCGAAGAGGCATGGCCAGGGTTTATATTTAGGTCTCAAGTCGTTAGCATGAAGAGGTAATGTAGCTTCTCAGGGTTTTAACATGACTCGCTGATTCGGTTAAGATAAAGGTGCTGGTTAAAACTTTTCCGACACTCTTGACTTGGTCTAGTAGGATGTTTTTGTTAACCTCATGTAATAACGAGTATCCAAAGAAGAATGAGAATTCAGTTAGTTTTTAAGTGCTGATGCAATATATTATTACATTTAAACCAATTTTTAAATTAGATAAATTAGTTTTTTTAAAAAAAGATAAAATATAAATACTTTAATACAACCTATTTAGTTTCTCTAATATCTTTAATAAAAGTTAAAGGTATATTATATTAAGCATGGGGGGCAGTATTATAAAAAGAAACAGCAGCAACCAATAATAATACGCATTCTAAACTGAAAAAATAAAATAGCTGATCGATGGGGGGAGAAATTTATGGCTTCAGAGTATGGCTGCAGCTCTTCACTTATTTTCTTGTAATTAATGAGAAAATAATTAAAAGGCCAATTATATAACATGCATGTATAGCAAGAGTTATATTTCAAATATATGCCTCTATCTATTTATGCGGGACTCAAGAGTGATCCTGGAATAATGCATGCAAATAGGAAAAGTTTTTGACATAAATCATAGTATTTGGTATAGCTTAAAACTGCTCATGAGCAAGAATGGGAATACTGGGTCCCACCTCTCCTTATCTCTTGCACTCGTCTCTTCTTCTCTTCTTCTTCTTGCGATCAATGTGAAAACAATTAGAGGAAGATCAGTAAGTAGTGAACCAATTTTATAACATGTGTAGCACGTGAAGTGGGACCCATACAATAAGAAGTAAGGAGATTAAAGTTGGAATGCCGATTGTGAAGTTGAACATTGTGACTTCAAATAAAGTGTTAACGTTATTGGTATCGATATGCTGTTGTGTGACACCGGAGGGTGATCGAAGTTGACGAATGGTAGAGTGTTGTAGGGGAAATTGAAGAAGGTGTCCGTTGGTGATGTGAGGGCATACATTTGTACTGTCATCACCTTGATAGTGTTTAGATATTTTCTGATGTGTGAACTTATATTTTTTAATATGAACTTGACAGACCCATGCTAAGTATGATAATTTTTTCAAGCCTACATTTTTATTTTTTTTAAGTGGTTATTTCCTTAAGTAAAATTGTCATTTTCATATTAGAATTTCTCATTTTTAACTATGAACTTGGTCAACCTATGTCTGGTATAAAAATTCTTCCAAGTTTGTATTCTCATTTTCTTAAGTAATCATTTTCTTAAGTAAACTTGTTATTTTTAAATATGAACTTGATAAACTCATGTATAGTGTGAAAATTTTTCTAAACCTACATTCTCATTTTCTCAAGTGGTCATTTTCTAAAGTAAACTTGTCATTTTCATATTGGAACTTGTCATTTTTAAATATAAACTTGATAAACCCATATCCAATAAGAGAATTCTTCCAAACTTGAATTCTCACTTTCTTAAGTAGTCATTCATTGCGTGAACTTGACATTTTCATATTAAAACTTGTCATTTTTAAATCTGAACTTAGTAAACCCATGTATAGTTTGAGAATTCTTCCAAGCCTACATTCTTATTTTCTCAAGTGGTCATTTTTTAAAGTGAATTTATCATTTTTATAACAGAATTTGTCGTTTTCTAAAGTAATCATTTCTTTAAGTGAACTTGTCATTTTCCTTAACAACAATCATGTTAGGGCAAAGTCATGAGCCAAATCCCTCTGCCAACACCTTCGCTCATTCTTAGTTACACAATAACAAGTTACGACTCAGTCTCCCCCCTCACCACGAGCTTCGTTACCCTTCATGACAAAAATTTTAAATTGATCCCGTATATAAATAGCATATGATGATGTAGAAAAATTAAATAGGGGATTAATTGAATGGCCATCTCATACAATAATGAACCACACAAAGTTTAATTTAGAAACAAAAGGGATACAATAATATATACGCGTATCACACTCTTGCCTAAGTGGGAATAACTTTAAATGAGGCGTGTGTTTGTGATCATATTTGGAGGCCAAAACGTGCATCCAACCCCTAAAAGATACTTCCCTAAAAGATACTTTTTAGGTTTTTGTAATGTTTGGATCTGTTTTTCTTTTTTTTAATTGAACTTTTGCAGAAAGAGTTATTTTATGTCATAAGCTAAAATTTTATACTTTTGGCTTTTTTCACTATAAAGAGAAAATAAGTTTATATCATGAAGAGAAAAGAAATTCAATATTTTACTTTATCGTGGAAAAAATATACTAGATCACACTTTCTTTTATTAAAGTAACATGTTAGTTCTTATTATAAGTATACTTGTGGATGAAATTTTCGTTTCTAACTATATAAGTTTACTTAAAGGTTAATAATGATTTTTATCCAATTTTATCTTTACTTATGAAAGTATTCAAAGGAAAAATAATAATAAAATTTAAGGAAAATTGGGAAAAACTCTCACATTATAAATTTAATTAGTGTGAATAACTTGACAAGTTTATATATACGAAAAATGAAAATACTCTGATTGATGTTATATTCATCAATTAAATTTTTAATGAAAGACTTTTCTCTGCTATAAAATTGAAGTAATTCATAGAGCATTAATTGAATGGTTACCTCATACAATGAACCACGCAAAGTTGAATTTAGAAACAAATTAAAAGGGATGTAATTATATACTACTATACGCGTACCATGCGTGTATGTCTACGTGGGAACAACTTACGCTACATATCGCCTTGCTTCTTGTATTTAAGCTAGTCATATACTCACTATCGAACTGCACTCTCTTTAATTTGTTCTCTCCTTCTCAGGTTTTTGGTCATTCCTTTGTTTTATTCCTCTGAGAAAGATGTCAACGGAGAAGAGTAGTGAAGAGCAGCAGGAAGCTTGTCGTGGTACCGGCAGCCTCATGGGGAGGCGAAAGTCACATGCCAGTCATGACTCTCTCGACATGGAATCTGGAATGCACACCGATCCTGACGGTCACCATCGTTCCTCCCAGGTTAACTAATAATTTCATGTTTCATTCATAAATAATAATAATAATAATTACTTGGTTCGACGAAATTTGAAGTTGAAACTAATGCGCGTGCTTTCATTGGAGCAGTCGGTGTGGGTGATGATGCAGCTGGCGTTTCAGAGCATAGGAGTAACGTACGGGCACATTGGAACGTCGCCGCTTTGGGTGTTTGCAAGTACCTTCACTGGCGGCATCAATCACAACGACGACGTTTTGGGAGTTCTTTCATTAATCATTTACACCATCACTCTCATCCCTCGTCAAATACGTCTTCATCGTTTTGAAGGCCAATGACAACGGCAACGGTACGTCCATAAATCAAAGCACAAAGTCATGATAATTAAAAAGGAAAAATAAATTACGGTGGCGCTCTTCAATTCTTTGCGTTTGGAGGAATGTAAAGTGTATAGTGAACTGTATGCAGGGGGGGGACAATTGCGTTGTACTCTCTGATATGTCGTCACGCAAAAGTGGGGCTTATTCCGAATGCGCAATCGGAGGATGCAAAGGTAACTAGATATCGGTTAGTATTCTTGTGTAAAAGCACAAGAATGAGGAGAGCTTCAAAGATCAAATCTAAACTTGAGAATAGCCACTTTCCTAAGCTTTTCCTCTTGTTCGCTACTATGCTTGGCACTTCTATGGTCATTGGTGATGGTGTTCTCACTCCCTGCTTTTCCGGTTCCTCTCTCTTTCCGTCCCTATGTATTTATTCATCCATTAATTTCTCATACCTTTGCCAATATGGACACAAAACTAAAAACAAAGTAATGAAAGTTTTGTTTGGCTCAGTTTTATCAGCTGTTGGAGGGATCAAGCAGGCTGCTAAGTCCATAACAGACAGTCCGTGTATGCTCTGCCTCACAAATAATGTTATGCTCACAGCTAGACAAACCTATATATCACTTGCATGTTATTAAGTGAAACTGATGAATTATTACGTTTTTTGGTACACAGATGGGGTTGTCTGGATATCTGTTGCAATTTTGGTGTGTCTTTTCTTGGTCCAAAGATTTGGAACTGATAAGGTGGGGTACGGTTTTGCTCCCACTATTTGTGTTTGGTTCACCTTCATTGGAGGCATCGGTATTTACAACTTCACCAAGTATGATCCAACAGTCCTCAAAGCGTTAAATCCCTCATACATTATACAAAATTTCAGAAGGAACATGAAAGATGCTTGGATTTCTCTTGGTGGCGTTGTGTTCTCCATCACAGGTTTCATGTCATGTTGTTAAATTTCAGTTGGTAAATTCAGCTGCAGTGATAAAGTTATTTACCGTGCATTACCATTTCTAACTCATTAATTTGCAGGAGCTGAAGCACTATTTGCTGATGTTGGACATTTCAATGTTCGGTCTATCCAAATCAGTATGTGTTCTGTGACATACCCTGCTATTATATTGGCTTATACTGGTCAAGCCTCCTTTCTTCGCAAACACAACGATCTTGTTGGAAACGCCTTTTACGAGTCGATTCCAGGTATATGCTAATTAATTTAATCAAATCCTCAAATTAAAACCCCTGCTACATGCAAAAATTAGGGGGGGTTTAAATTAAGTAATTGTTCAGTAAGTATAATAATCTATTGTTGGTTATTGCAGGCCCTTTGCACTGGCCAATGTTTGTGATCGCGGTTGCAGCCGCAATCATAGCTTCTCAAGCCATAATTTCTGGGACTTTCTCGATAATTCAACAGTCCATTTCACTGGGTTGCTTTTCTCGTGTGAAGAGACCGTTCATACTTCTGCCAAGTACGTTGGACAAGTTTACATACCTGAAATTAACTACATCTTGATGATAGCTTGTGTTGCCGTCACTGTTGGATTTAGAGACACCACAAAAATTGGCAATGCCCACGGTATAATTAATCGATCATTCTCTTGTATATGCCCAAAATTTTAATCTTACTTTATAATCTAACGAATAGTTTCGTTCGTTTTTATGTGTGCAGGGATAGCTGTGGCTTTTGTGATGACACTGATGACATCAGCTTTACTTGTTCTGATCATGATCATGATATGGAAAACAAACCTCCTGCTTGTTATGGGTTACGTTGTTATATTTTATTCAGTGGAGCTCGTGTATTTAAGCTCAGTATATTATACAAATTTAACCAAGAAGGGTATCTTCCTCTTGCGTTCGCTGCGGTGCTCATGTCCATCATGTTCATCTGGAACAACGTGAGCAGAAGGAAGTATTGCTTTGAGCGGGACCACAAGATTTCTCCGAAGAAGCTCAGAGAGGTTGCAGCCGACACACAAGTTTCTAGAATTCCTGGTTTGGCCTTGTTCTACTCTGAGCTTGTTCAAGGCATTCCACCTATTTTCCCGCATTACCTGACAAATGTGCCTGCACTTCACTCTGTCCTTATCTTTGTGTCCATCAAATCGTTACCTGTAAGCAAAGTTGCTGTAGTAGAGCGATTCCTGTTCCGCAGAGTGGAACCCGAAAAACTCAACGTGTTCCGCTGTGTGGCGAGATATGGGTACGCTGATGTGCGCAACGAGCAAGAGCCATTTGAGAGATTATTGGTTGAAAAGTTGAAGGAATTTATTTCTGGAGGGGTTTGGGTATCACAGAGAGTTGATGATGATGGGGAGAGATCAGAGGACGAAGATGAAGGGGTAGTAGAAGAGCGTGGTGGGGAAGAGGGACAACGAGAGGCTGTGTGCAGAGATATAGAGGCAGTTGAGAGGGCAATGCGAGCGGGTGTGGTGCACTTGATTGGAGAGAGCGAGGTGGTCGCTCGCAGAGGATCCAGCATAGGGAAGCGGATTTTGATTAACCATGCTTACAACTTTCTCAAGAATAACTCGAGACAAAGTGACCAAGTGTTTGATATTCCTCGTAGGCGTTTGCTCAAAGTGTGTATGACTTGCGAGCTTTAAATCACACCGCACCCTACTTTTATATCGCCTAATGATAGGGTGTCTATTATAGCTCCTAAACACTCTAGAACTGTTTATATATGTAAGTTAAGATAACACTCCCTCATATATTTATTTCTTATATTCGTATATTATAAATTATAATTAAAAAATTATTATTGAAGACTCAAATGACTATTTTAAATAAGTACATAATTTTTATATATTGATAATTTTGTCTTGGAGCATCTTTAATTTTATTCCTCTCCCCTTTTCATATTTTGTCGGAATAAGAGAGACAAACACAAATAACCCTAGAAATCCCACAAATGCACTTGTTTGAAAGTGGCGAGTCTCTAATTTCGAACAAGTGAATCCGCAGAAAACTTCCAAATTTAGCAACGCAGAACAGAGGAGTCAAATATGGCCAAGACGTGAAGTGGATCATTTCGAAGGCATGAAGATCGGTGTCAATATTCGCGAGATGAAGAGTTCAAATTAAATACGACAAAAATCATATGGGAGAAAGGTAGAGCCACCAAAAAATGTGGTCCCAGGGGATCTAGGGTTTTGAATTCAATTAGAGACAAATGTGGCTAATCAACGAGGTTAGATCATTCCGACGATTCAAGCGATTGCGAGAAAATGAATCCTTCAATTGAAATTTTATATCAAAGTTTTAGCATAGATTCATCCGTTTAAACAAATATGCATCCCACTAGTTAAAAGGCCAAAAGATCTAAGATTAGGAAATTAAGACATCAGAGTGTAATCCGAACATGTGCATTATCGATAAGAACATGAATAGAAGTTCAAAGAATTGTAGAAATGCAGTGGTAAAGGTAGAATGAAATGCAAATAACGTGTGAATCTAGTATTTAATTAATGGAATCTAAATTAAAAAAATAAAGTAAAAGTAATCATAAGAAAGCATTATGACTGTCATATTTCCCCGATGAACCAAACTACCACTGAGTACTCTCTAAGTTTGCAATTTGTTACTGCATAAATAGTTAGCTTCAAAAACTACTACTTCAAACACTATATGTAGGAATAAACTTCTCCTCAATTAGCTGAAAATGGAATCATCTTAGTTAAAGGAATGTGGACATATAGTGATGAGCCACCTTAAGTTGCTAAAACATGAACAGATACTATGAAAGAGGCCTCCTATTGAGTTGCTCCCTAGTATGTACGGAACCGTTTCTTTGCTGGCGCCCTCATCTCTTAGGAATAAATCTAAGTCATTCAGACAATTTAGATTTTATTTTTTTAAATTGAAAATTTTTTATAAAAAAATATTTTAATAGGTAGAGAATTCAAAATAAAATATAATCTTTAAACTAACATTTTTTTAAAAAAATGATTTTTTATTTAAAAATTATTAATTTTAAAAAATAAAATATAAACTGTCCAGATTAAATTTAGACAGCCCAGATTTACTCCTAAAGACAAACGCCGCAGGGAAACGGGTTCGGGTATGTGCCAGTGGTACAAATAATTCCAGTTTGCCTCTTGTAAAATTAAAACTCTCGTTCCAAAATTATAAGATTAAATTAACGATCCTTTATATGTTTTTCGACCTTCATACATAAACATAATTATTTATATAGTAGACAAAGGTCGTAAAAGGGGGGCTATTTCGACTAGATAAGACGAACATAACTATTTATGCTACAGGAATCAGTTTTTCTACTCACCAAAGGATGGGTAGAGAACTTGTTTCATCTTAGTAGTTTAGATTTATTTTTTATTTTTCAAAAAAAGTATTTTAATGGGTAGAAAATTTAAAATAAAAATAAATTTTTAACTAACATTTTTTTATTTAAAAATTATCAATTAAAAAATTAAATTTAAACTACTGAAATATCATCTATATAGTTTAGATATAATGAACTCTCTCAGTCAATCCTTTATATGGGTAGGGATACTGTAGTCCCTATTGCCTATGCGTCATAGGTAGCCAATAGATTATTGGCATGTTTGGAAATTATGTTTCCAATCGGGCTTAATAAGCCCGATTTACGTAAATCGAGATAAATCTCATCCACATATTTACCTCGTAGATCGTAAAAGTAACATCGTAAACCATAAAAGTTACTTCATATTCCGTAAATCACGATTTATAAGCACATATTTAAACATCAAACAATGACAGATTTCCACACACATACAAGAATTATTATTCATAGATAATTCAAGATATTTTCTTTTAATTAATCCACCATTACGATAAAAGAGTAAAACCTGCTGGCACATGATGTTCTCTTCCAGCTAACAGTTACAAAAGCAAGAAATTCCAATTTATATATTGATCAACTGACGCTTCCATTAAAATTAAAATTTAAAAATCTCTTGTCAAACTCTCAAAATTAGTTGTCAGGATGAAGTACAAAGATCCGCTATATATATATAACTCACATAATCCTCATCAGCTACTATCTGTTAATCAATATTGCGTCATATACCCAACAATTTAATTAACACTAAACAATAAAGCACCAGGCCACTACAACACCTGAATAATAAACATATATGCATCATCTTATCATGAATCCCCAGGTGCCTACACCAGCATATATATATATATATATAAAACTTGAATATCTGATCAAAATTAGGGAGGAAATTCCACTAGTAGAGGAAGCACTGGTAGCAGTAGTGGGGGCTCACCTCCATATTTATATAAGCTTGATGATCATCATCACCAATATGAAGCTCATCAGTAGTAGGAATATTGTCAGCCTTATTTTGGTTAGATCTCTCTCCCCAGTGACAAGGCTTATGGAACTAAAGACACATTCTTGCATGGTTTCCTTTGCTTCTTTGGAGATTTTGGCGTTAGGAGGCAGAATCTGCTTCATAATCCTCCCAACATTCGCTATTGGAAGCAACCGATCTTGCTCTTTGATCACTCCCCCGTCTTGATGATGAGAACCTGTGGTGATGTTGAAGTTGTACTTATTAAAGCCTTCTCTCTCTGGACAGATAGATTAACTTTAATCCTGTCAAACACAGACGCGTTGCTCTCTTAACTGGTCAATTAAGGACCCCCCCTAATTATATATCTTTATAGACACAAATCTAGGAGCTCCCATGTTTATGCAACATCGTATGTACGCATGTTTGTGCGCGCACCATTCATGTAGGAGAATATTTTGGGTAACGAGCATCTAGCTTGACGTGAATATCAGCCATTGATTTAACGAGATTGTGACTTCATATCATCGGTTCTAAATTCATAATGTGATAAATATCCTTTTTTTTTCAAATATTCAACAAGAATCTTGAAGTTATTTGACTTTGATGACGAGGCTGGTCAATGATCATAAACAGGACCCACTCAGATTCATTGGGGGAACACAGTGGCAGGCAATTCCTTTGTTGCTATGAGTTAGGTTTACATTTTTTTTCATGCTACTGCCTACTGTGTATCCTTCAATATACACACACACACTCCCACTTTAGGATATTTTAATTAATTTATGAGAAATAAGAGATAACAATTAACTCATTAAATATGTCATAAATTTAAAAAATATTCAACTTTCACTTTATTAAAAAATATATTTAAAAACTTAATGAGCGGATAAAATTAAAAATAAATATTAATTAAAAAAATCTGACTTATATTTTAAATTAAAATATTTTTCTAAAAGCACTTTATATAATATATATATATATATTTCGTGGAGCAGTAAACTTACCCAGAAGCTTGAAAGAAAGAGACTCAAAACTTATGGAGTGCTACATGGAGAGAATGGTCCCATCCCCCTTCAGGCTTTAGTCTCGACTTCCTTTGGTAACTTTATGAAGTCAATAATTTGATTAATTGATTGATTGTTGCCATTAATGTTGTCCATGATTTCGAGCTAGGTACAGTAAATAAGGCTGTAAATTGGATTTGTGGACGATATGAGTGCACGTCGCTTTATTGTTTTGCGCAGAGTACGAATAATCTTTAAAAAATAATAAAAAATTAAAAACAATACAATTTTTTATTCATAATATATCAGAATGTTACTTATTTTATATATAATCTAATAAAAAAATATTTAAAAAATATCTTAATAAGAAGATAGTTGAGACGCAGTTGAGAGGGGACAGCTCACACTCACCAGCCCCTACTAAACCAAAACCTAAAAAGAACTGAAGAGGTATAAATTATTAAACTCTTTGCGCCAGGTCGCCATCTCATCACCTGCTATATTTACTTGCATACGATGAACTTAACGGCTCTTCTAGATTATTGCAATTCAAAAATGGTCTGTTTATGAATTGTTTGCGTTGTACTCTCACTTGATTCAAAATATAAGTATAATTTATTCTTAATTAACTCATAGTATTTAATTGTAGACAAAAGCAAATTATGAAAAGAAAGGGCTTAGAGAAAATTATTTATATTTTAAACTATAGGGAGTGTTCCTTTTGAGTCTTCATCTTCATGTTATTTTTCAAGCTCATATTCCTCTTCAATTTGTGTCGTCTACTCTTCAATACCCTTGCATTGAAACTTGAACTTGGGCCCTGTACTTTTTTTTTTGGGGTCAAACTCGGGCCTTATACTTAATAATGAATCAGAGTTATGAGGGTGTTTAGAATAATGATTGGAATATCTAAAAGTGTTTTTCAATCATGATTTACGATATACGAAGTAGCTTTTACAGTCTACGAAGTAAATATGTGGAGGAGCTTTATTTCAATTTACGTGAACCGGACTTATATATAAGTATAAGGTAAACCAAAAATCCTCCGACTTTTTTAGGGTTGTTTAGTTTGAATCGGGGTTATGCATAAGCCCAATTCATGTAAATCGAGATAAATCTCCTTCACATATTTACTTTGTAGACCGTAAAATTACCTCATAGACCGTAAAAGATACCTCGTATTCCATAAATCATGATTGAAAAGTACTTATGGAACCTATCCAAACATACCAATAATTAGTGCCGTCCAAGATTATTAGGATATACTGTGTAAGATTCTAATGGGTTTGTTATATAGCTGAATTGAATTACTATTCATATTCATGAATTTCCATGATATATATATTATGACATGCATTTTAGGATAGATATACAAGATTAGGGTTCAACTTGCTTCTTTGAAATGTATTTTCGTGATTTAGATATTTAATGTGCAAAATAGATTCTCGAAACACTTTATACCCTTTGGAGGGACTAGTTTCCATAATTCCTTCCAAAGGGCTTTTTTATTATTATTTGAAGAAGATGGTATATCTTTAGCTCTTATCAATATATTCCTCTTTGCACAGTCATATCCTTCCTTTACTAAGCACACAGCTCCCCCTCCCGGTTCCAAACCCACCTATCCACCCTATCTCTAGAAGTCACAATTATGTTGCAAATAGCCTCCTTCTCAATCTGTGTAACTCAACCTTGACTGTGCCACCATATTCTCTAGGTTCATCAAAAAAACTTTCAAATTTCATTTTACTCCGTCCAATGTTAAAATTCCAACTTTTAGTTACATATATAGGGTTAAGGTGTAAATTTGCTTTAGAAGTTTTTGTTTATGAGTAATATTATCCGAAAGCTTTTTTAGATTTAATGTTGACAGAAAATATTAAAAAAGAGCAATATTACTCCTTATTGTTAAGAATTTAATGGCCAACATCAATTTTGTTAACAGTCAATGAATACATAGACCGCCTCTCCTCACTGTGAAACCTGAGATGTTGTAGAGTAGACCTCTTTAAAGTTTGTGGCATAATCAGTCCCTTACCTTCTTAGAGTATAGAGCAGCAAGCATCCGAGTACCCTGCAATATGAATGGTCTCAGTCAAGGTCTAATAAGAAGAGGGTGATGGAAAAAATCAGAACGGTAGAATAAAGTGAATGTGTTGCAACTAACATGCTCATTGAATAATGCATAATCAACAGAAACAACTTCCTTTATAGGACGTGGTATGAATGGCACAGACTGACAAATAAGCTCCTTACTGAAGAATGGATCAACCCAAACTTGAATATAGTTACCAGTAATTTATTCATGAAGGTCGGGCAAGAAAGACTTGGGAAGGTTGTGAAGCACTAAGCAATTCATCTTAGGCATAGAAATTGACAAACGCCTCCTGTGAGCACATTAGGAAGATGTAAGAGTTTATGGTCAGACAAGTAGAGCCGTTGCTATGCTTGAATGTCATTAAAGGAATGAGCAACTGTAATTAGAACTCAAATTCTACCTAACTTCATGGTTTGCGCGAGTCTCTGACAATGACATCCTCACTTTATTTGTTTCAATCTTACCCTGGCCAATAAGCCATATTCAATGACAATTCCCTCTCCACATACAAAAGCAACAACACATGTATATATATATATTCACAATTTGAAGCAGTGACAACAACACTTTTATTTTCAGAAATACTTGGTATTTCTCAGAATCAATTCAGCCTAAGGCATCATGTTATCTTATGCAAACTTGCTCCAAATTTAGAATCATGAAGCCTAAAAGCCTTATTAGTTCTCTTTTCCCTCTTTTGTTAAATATGACATTAGTTATCCTAATTGATATGAAGTTATAAATGTCATTCTCTTCAAGGCAACAACACTTGGCCCTTGCAACCCTCCACCCTCAACAATCACATAATCAACATTATGAATAAAAATCATTCAAAACAAACACATTCAATTCCAATGACTACCAATAACACATGATCAACTTATTCAATTCTCAGCAACAGTACAATATTAACAATTTATAATAATCAGGCATTTTGAACCACAATGAATCACAACATAACAATGATAGCAAGAAAATCTCAACATTGTGTGCACTTTCAATCCCAAAGCTTCTAAAGAAAAGCAGGAGAAGAAATATTTCTCATTATATGGAAAAAATTCTTAAGCTTTACAGAGAAATGAAAAAAATGGAAGAAAATTTACAATAGTGATCACATGCATGTATCGACAGCCAACTAGTATAACCAATATCCAAGAAATTGTCCTGAGCATAGATATAAACCAAGTTAGATATATATGAAAACCATAAGTATTATTAGAACAACACAAGATCTGATTCAAAAACTTACTAATCTTGTAAAAGCTCATAGATGAATTCAGCACAACAATTGCGGATGACATCAATATCTTCTTCAGGAAAGGGATCAGCAAGATCAAACATCTGTATGTGTAACACTGAAGCCAAACAAAACATTAACTTACTAACTTAAAAACAATAAAGTAATACAAAATTTTTGAAATATACATTTATTAACTCTTCGGTAAAATCAGTCGTGCCTAGGCTGATAATATTATAAATTTGCCTCAAAATATAAAGACCATATAAGTTGGAGCCCGGTGGTTGCCTACGGCTCTAAAAAAGAACATGATATCATCAAAGCAAGCATAAAAGCATAGCTTATGGAACACATCTTAAAGAAAACAAATATGTACTAACCTTTGGCGTGATCCATGTAGGGTCTTTTAAGTCACAAACATGCCTACCACATTTAGCGTGTAGGAATGTCCGCATAGCCATATCATCAAAATCACAAAGATTACTTATTCTGCACACAAAAGGTAATAAAGCAATAAAACTTATGAGTCCGTGGTCTTCTTCAAGTCACTCCCCAGTTTGAAGTGGAGGGAGCATAGGAGGATGATTGTGTAACTAGCCTTACACAGAATAACTAATTGCCAATGATCCCTTAAAAAAAGAGACGAATGTTAAGCAAATATAAAGCATTATATGTGTTTTGGAGTATAAATTTGACTGTTTCTTATCCATACACATAATGAACCAAGAAACAGTCAGTTTCTATTTCACTAAGCCTCTCTGATAAATATCTATGTCTGATGGTAGAAGTGGTCCCTTTCTCTTGGACTTGAACTGAGCACATGAATCCAACTTTATCGCTCTGGCTAGAGGAGACCAACCTACGATTCATGTACCTACAAAAATGCAAGCACATAAATTAAAGTTAAACATCATAATTTTTAAGATATTTACCTCCAATTGAAGAAGATACTTATATCAAAAATAGTTGGACAATCACAACCATAAGATATTGTCTAGGAGCGACTAGGGACATTAAATCTTCCCTATCAACATAGCATATCGCCCCTGACTTCCTAACAACTGAATCCGTAGGCCAACTTCTTGTTAGGAAGGATGTATCGTATGCCATCAGAATCACTTGCTACATCACATTTAGTGGAGGTTGTGAAACTTCATGAGGGAAGGGAGCTGGACTTGGGGCTCTGATCGGGGAATCCGCAGCTCGAACAGAAATAAGGTTATTCGGCCATGATGTGAAGGTACCCAAGATATCGCTCACAATCTTAAACTCCTCATAAGGGATAGGGACAGGTGTGTCTGCGATGATAATCTCCTCAACTGACACCCTAACTTGATCATATGTCATCTGTTGGTGGTGAATAATTGATCCTAGGTTATGCACACTCCCCCGTGCAACTAACCGTCTCAGAGGATCCTCAACAAATATGTCATAAGGCTCGCTAATGTCCTTTCTAGGACCCTATGATGACTGTCCAATATTGCAACAACTCCCTTTGGTGCTCTGCTTATTACGATCGAGCGACTGTGCCTGGGCAGGAACGTTATCTTGTCTTGAACTAACCATGGCATATACTTTCTCCTTCATCTTGCTGAACCGGGCATCTAATAGTGCATCAAATGATGCTTCTACCTCAGCCCTTGCTTCCGCCCTCGCAGTGGCCAACATACGCTCCAATTCATCTCCCGTCACCATGTTGGAGGATGAATTGTGTGAGGAGGATCCAAAGTAATCCTTTATACCCACCCCTCCTCCAACTCCCCTGATACGGCCTGGATGCTCACGTTTTCCAGTAGCAACCGTGAAAATGTCATTCCTCCCCTCTGACTTGAAGGATCCCTCGACTTGCTTTTTTTGAAGTTCCTCTTATGAGATATACAAATAACACACATGAGTAATGAAACATGTTTACTAAATATTTAATAACAACAACGGTACTTACAATTTTTCCACCAACCATACGAGACTGTTCACTCGTATAGGATCCACCACTCTTTCGGCGAGCATGCAACCATAACTCTTCGCACCGTATCGGAGATGGTGGAGATAGCAGAACAAAAGGATCGGATTGAGATGCTTCTTCCAATCTCCTCCATTTGGCAGTCAACAAGTCTTTCCCGGCCTTTACGTATCCCCCACGAGACATTGTGTGGGGCAATCATTCTTCCTACCACTCTCTATTGCTTTTTGCCTTCTTGCTTGCGAATAAGAAATGGGAAAAAAGGTTACAAATAGTCAAGACAAATGATAAGTAAATAAAGTACAACATAAGTAAACTCACCAAAGCCTCTAAAGTAGTTCGAAGCCTAAAAAACTCCTGCTATGTCGCTTTATCGATTTATGAATATTTGCTGCAAGGAGTAGGACGAGGCTTACCAGCTGGCACCTCGATATGCACGTAATTTTTGGCTAGATTCGTGTTGAACTTCCTCCAGTGCTCACAACAATACGTCATAGTCTTGTTATACAAGATCTCACTCTGAGGAACGTCGTAGGTGAGCTGTTATTCATGAATCAAAGGAGTTAGTGACAATAATGAAACAAATTTGATAATCATTACATAAATATGGAACTTTATACCTGAATAGTATCCTAAATATGCTGCTTAACTTTTTTGTTGACATTCCTCCACTCCTCTATCAATATGCTAGGCTTATTCCGTGCGAGGAGGCCGACAAAAATCCTATATCGGCTTGCATTAGGCCCGATCGGTTTCCAATATTAATCGAACTGAATCGACATCTTCTCACCGGCTGACCGACTCAGGGAAACATCCCTCAACCGTGTGGCCATACTGCCCCTCCGTCTGGGCTGGTGACTCAGCTCACCTTCACTCTGTCTCTGATTGACACTAGGAGGCTCGCTGTGCTGAGCACTAGGTGACACCTGATCCTCTGCTGTAGGATGCACCGGATACGTCATTGTACTTTTCAGACAAATTGTTAAGTTAGTAAGTTATAAAATAACTATATATATAATCTGCATATAACTTATAATGATAATTACTTTAAATAGATATCTAACTTTTAAAGTAGATTTATAAAGAGATATCCTCCCATATCCCTTCACGATGATCATTTCTTGTGCCGTGTTCATTATCAGCTTCATCTTCTTTGTTCAATGCAGGAAGACCCCTGGAAAAAGGAATCTCAAGAAGATCATAATTTGAATGACTTTCCTCTTCAATATCAACGACCCTTTTTCCTTGGAGAACTACAGCCCACATTTTATTTGCCTAATCGGTAATATAGAACACTTGTTTCGCTTAATCTGTCATAATGAAAGGTTCATCTCCAAAACTTTTGTTGTTCAGATCAACTAATGTAAACCTTAACTTATCGATCTTCACACCATTATTGACATCAACCCACTTACATTTGAAAATAGGAAATTTAATTTTAACATAGTCAACCACCCAAATCTCGTCAATAACCCTATAATAAGGTATGGCTGCCAATGTAGGGTTCTTATCTTTTGAACTAGAGAAGTGCATAGATTCAGCTACTAATATAATATCACTGTTCTGGACAATGCTCCTATCATCCAGGGACTTCATGTAAAAGGTATAACCATTGATCACAAACGAAGTCCAACTTATGACATCAAACTCAGGACCACGTGCTAGCCATTTAATTGTATTAGAAACACATTCTTCTCCGTCAACTTTGTGTTTAAACTAATGTGTAAAAGTTCTGGTATGCTCCCTAATTAACCTTTGTTCAGTCATTCGACTGTTAGCTTTCCATACAATTTCTTTATAAGCATTTATGTAATCTTGAACTGCATCAACATTATTCAAAATGTACAAGTGGACTTGTTGTAAATCATCAGGATCCACACTCTTGACTGTAGCCCCGCGCCTACCCCCTTCTTCATCATGTCATTTAGGAAGGCCGATATGTCATACATTTGACAAATAATGTTGACAAAATTCCATGGCTTCTTCAGAAACATATTTCTGAACAATAGATGCTTCAGGCCGGTTAGGTTCTTCACATATCCTTTTAGGATTTTCATAGTTCTTTCAATTGGATACATCCATCAAAAATAGATAGGCCCACACAATTTTATCTCCCTCACTAGATGAACAACTAGATGTATCATGATGTCAAAAAAGGAAGGAAGAAAAAGCTTCTCAAACTGGCACAAGATCAGGTATCCTTCATTTTTCAATTCCTCCAATCTTTCCATCTCAATGACTTTAATACAAATCGCATTGAAGAAGAAACAAAGTCTGGTCAATATGTGTTGAAGATCATATTCGGCAATGCCTCAAATAGCCACTGGGAGTAGTTGTTGCATCAAGACATGACAATCATGAGACTTCAGCCCTACTAACTTCAAATCTTCCATCGACACAAGCTTCTTAAAATTTGAAGAATACCCTGAGGGAACTTTGATGCCATGTAAACACTCACAAAAACTTCTTTTCTCATCCTTAGACAAAGTATGAGAAGCTGGAGGACAAAAAGTTCTCTTACCATATGGCCTCGGATGTAAGTTTGCCCGTATTCTCATTTCTTGCAAATCTAATCTTGCCTTAACTTCATCCTTAGAACTACCTTATATGTTGAGTAGTGTCCCAACAATACTATCTTACACTTTTTTCTCCACATGCATGAAATCAATACAGTGTCTCACATCAAGATTATGCCAATATGGAATGTTAAAGAAAACAGACCTCTTTTTCCATATATTTTTTTCATTTTGACTCTTTAAAGTCTTACTGAAGATGACATTGATATTTTTCACCTTTTCATACACTTTCTCCCCAGTCAATACCTTTGGAGCATCTTCAAACTCTTGGCCACCAAAAAAGGCCTTCTTTAATCTGCGATATGGGTGGCCCCGTCTAAGGAATCTCCTATGACCAAGATAAACAGTCTTTCTTTCATGTTGAAGTTGATGGTAGCATGTGCCTTCTTCACAAATCGGACATGCTTTGTGGCCTTTAACGCTATATCCTAACAAGTTTCCATAAGCAGGGAAGTCGTTTATAGTACAAAAGATCAAGGCTCGCATTTTAAACATCTCCTTCTTGTTCACGTAAAAAACATTGACACTTACGTCCCACAACTCTTTCAAGTCTTCAATCAGGGATTATAAGTAAACATCTATGTCATTTCTGGGTTGTTTTGGTCCCAAAATCAACATAGACAACATGATGTACTTTTGTTTCATACATAACAAAGAAGATAAGTTGTAAATTACCAACAGAATAGGCCATGAACTATGTATACTGCTTAGGCTACCGTAAGGATTCATGCCATCCGTGCTAAGCCCAAGCTTAAGGTTCCTAGGCTCTTTGCCAAAAGGAAATAATTGATCAATTTTCTTCCATTGAGAAGAATCAGCTGGATGTCGAAGCTTTCCTTCGAAAATTCTCTCATTCGCATGCCATCTCAAATTTTTGGCATCAATCTCATTAGCAAACAGCCGTTTGAACCTCGGTATGATTGGAAGATACCACAACACCTTTACAGGGGCCTTATTTGATTTGTACCTGGGGGTTTTACATATTGGACACTGCTCTTTCTCTTCATGATCTTTTCTGTATAATATACAATCATTAGGACATGCATGGATCTTTTTATACTTCATCCCTAGTGGACACAATATTTTCTTAGCATCATAGTATCAGCAAGGCATCATGTTATTATCTGGAAGCATGTCCTTAAAGGCCTCAAGTGTTTTTGAAAAACTCTTGTCGCTCCATGCATGCCGTGCTTTCAAGCTTACCAATTTCAATACAGTTTTCAACAATTGGTATTTTGTGCACCCCGGGTACAACGGCTTCTCAGCATCACTACACATATTATCATATACATATGATTGCTCAAAATCCTCTTCTCCTACATCACGAATAATATCCTCTATTCGATCATTCAGATCCGTGTCATTATCATCAAAGGCGACTCCCCCTTATTGAGCTGCGCTTGGAATTTATATTTCTTCACCATGCCATACCATACTATATAACTCTTACAAAATCCTTCACAAATTAAATGTGTGTGTATATCTGCAGCATTTAGTCACTTCTCATTCAGACATTCTACACAAGGATAATAGAACATCCTACTATCATCATTACCAGAATTTATTCTTGCAAATTTCAAAAAATCCCTCACCTCATTATCATATTCAACACTAGTTTGTTTAGTGTTTATCCAACTATGATCCATATATTGCAACACCTTTTTTTTCTTCTCTTCTGTATATTAACTCCCCTAGAAAATGCAGGAGTATGATGAGAGTATGAAATCATTACACTCATCAATTTATCTAGTTTAACATAATTCTTCATCAGAATTCCTCATAAGATGTAATTACAGTCTGTTCCATTTTCTTCAAGTAATTTTTCCTCATTCACATAGTTGTTATTTCTATTCAAGAGACCACTGCAATTACATCTGATTTTGAAGACATAAACAACGAAATTTATAGACTCAATAAAGAAAATGATTCAACAAATTCAAAACATGTTCAAGGGACCACTTCAACAGATTCAACAGAAAGAAATTGATAAACAACACAATTACATCTTCAAAATATTCAATAGAAAGAAATTGATATACAAAATGCGAAAGGCCAAGCAATTGTGATTGAACAAATTCATAACATCCAAGTTTGTAAATCACAGACCACAGCATCAAACAATTGTTTCCTATCCAGTAATAAAACTACAAGCCAGCGCCAACATTTATACGAAGAGTTCTTCAAAATCATTTCCGCTATTAAAAATCAATTTCACTAAATTTTGCTATTTATACGAAGAATTAACTGAGACAATGAGACATTACTCTTACCTGGTTGTAGTGACCTTGGATCATGGCTTGAGGAGCAGGAGGGGCGGTCTGGTATTTTAAAACCAGTGGGTTGAACGGAAAATGGAGAAGGGAGGGACGGCGGCGGCGGCGGCGGCCGTATCAGAGGCTAAAATATGACCGGAGAAGATGGAGAAATATGACCGGAGAAGAAGCGCAGGACTGAAATGGAGCTTTCGTGGCTGTGGAAGGACCGAGAGGGATACGAAATGAGGGCGGGCTAGGTTTGAATATTGGAATTTTAAGACCGTTTATTTAAATAACCGATCTTAAAAGTGTTTTTAAGACTGGTAAGGTCTTAACTTTAAGACCTGTTATTAAATAACCAGTCTAAAAAAATTAATTTTAAGACCGGTTATCAGTATAACCTGTCTTAAAATGCCGTGGATTTTTTATTTACATTTTAATTAGATATTTAAGATCGATTATTTAAAAACCGGTCTTAAAATAATGACTTTTAAGACCGGTTATCTTAATAACCGGTCTTAAAAATAAAGGGATTTTTTAATTCATTTAATTACTTTACTTTTGAGACCGGTTGTTTAGAAAAATGGTCTAAATAATGTTTTTAAGACCGGTTATTTAAATAACCGTTCTAAAAAGTTTCTTTTAATTATAAAATTGCCACCGCTTGTTTCTTTTAGACCTTATCCGCAATAACCAGTCTAAATGATGTGGTATAAAAAGACTATTTTACACTAGTGCATGTACTAGCATACAAAATAAGGTGGACTAAGTACATAAATGAAATGATACTCTGCGATTATATGTCCAACGTAAAGAGACAATGGCAACGTCTTAAACGGTTCACACAACTGGTAAGTGAGGATCAAATAGAATTTGGAGGGTTACCAGGCTTCCTTACTTAACGATTGAGAGAAAAAATACACGATTCATCTTCAAAAGAAAAGACGGTAAATGAAGTGGTTCAATAGGTGGGAGTCTTATGGGGTATTCAAATTATAAGTTTAGAGCAAAAAAGAAGCTAACTCAACTCACATGGCATGCAGCGAGATGCACCTTACATGAGAAATAGCTTCATTGAAGCCATTTTGTGTATATTTGGCTCATGAACAGTAACTTTTGTTAGTGCTTGGTAGAAGATGATTTAATGATCTCATGTTTGGGACCACTGTCTTGTCATGAGCCCTCATTTTTTGGACCCATTTTCCATAAAGCTTTTCTATTTAGATCTAGAAGGTTTAGATTTAATTTTTTTATTTAGTAATTTTTAAATAAAAAATAATTTTTAAAAAAAATATTAGTTAAGAGATTATTTTTATTTTATATTTTCTATACATTAAAATAATTTTTTTAAAAAATTACAAAAAAATAAAATATGGACCGTCCATATCTCATTTAGATCATCCAGATAAGAAGAGCTTCCTGCTCATCCTTTAGATAAGCAAGAAAACTGAATTTCATTTCTTCATGTCTTTGTATAACACCAAACAAAACTAACCTACATTTGTTATTTCCGTCACTACTACTTCGGGTAAGCGCGCACTTAACCATCTCCCGGTGACTATCATGATTCTCAACACGTCTACTTCTTTTTCCTCCCACCTTTTTTCCCGCTCACTCTCCACCTCCAGGGAAAGTATAAGGTAAAAATAATCACGTTCAATCACAATTTGATTGTGGAAATTTTTTCGCCATTGAACTGCTTTTTTTTCTGTGCGGTCTTTCTTTAGTTAGGGTTGGGTATTTAATAGAAGCGAAGGATGAAATTCAAAAAGGCATCTATAGAGTACTTGCAGGAAGAGTGGGAGTGGATGTTGAACAAGAAATGTGTCTATATTGAATATATTGGTATTTTTAGATAGCCTGTATAAATATTTTTCAGTCGTGATTTACGGAATACGAGTTAACTTTATCTAAATTTACATAAATATGTGAATGATTCTTTTTATTCCGAGATCCCTATAAACTAGTCATGCCAATGTCTGACCTGCACGTGTAAGTGCTTTCCTTCAATTTTTTCTGGAGACTTTTAAAAGGGTTTTACCTGTTCTAATAAATGAGATATTTCAATTTCTGAATTTTTAATTTTTTAATTAACATATTTCAAAAATATTTAGATTTTAAATGATGATAGTTCGTGAACGAGTAACTAAACTTGCTTTGCTATTTGCATTTACAATTTGCTATCGGAAATGTGTCCTTTTTTAGTTTGTTTCAATCCAATCAGCCAAACAGGCCTTTTCGAGCCATGATGAGTGGACGACCGTATACATCTTAGAGTTGCCGTGCATTGCTGTGCCGTGGGGTCTGGATTCTGGTCCCCGCGTGGATCTAGCCTTGGGAGCTCAAAGAGAAAGACTTTCGCTAGGTTTAGTTTAGGCTTCGTTTCGGGGTCGAGCAATGGCGACCATAACGGAAGAACACGATCCACAAGAATCTAAACCCCAACAATCACAGAAGCGACCTGCCAACCCCAACAAAACCAAACCATCCGCTAGCTCAAGAACCAATGAACAACAATCTTCTGGAATAAATCCATTCTCTTTCTGGTTCTATTTTACTCTTTCTGTTTCTCTCATCACTCTTCTGTTACTCTTCATCTCTTCTCTCTCCCCGCAAGATGCCAAGAGTTGGTTTCTCAGCCTACCCGTCACCCTCCGCCAACATTATTCAAAAGGCCGCAGCATTAAGGTGCAGACACGTCTTAATCAAGCACCCACTGAAGTTTTCACGGTCGAAGAGGGTCCAATAGCGTCGGAGAACGTAATCATTGTACACGGGTTTGGGCTAAGTTCATACTCTTATCGCCCACTTATTCAATCTCTAGGTGCTAAGGGAGTTCACGTGGTTGCATTAGATCTGCCCGGGAGTGGGTTTTCCGATAAATATACGGAAGAGGTTGTCGAGGGGCCAGTGGGGATTTTGGGGAGGTTTAGGTATGTGTACAGTGAGATTCAGGAAAAGGGGTTTTTCTGGGCGTTTGATCAAATAGTCGAAACTGGTCAGATTCCATATGAAGAAATACTAGCTCGGATGGCAAAGAGGAAGATACTCAAGCCTATTGAGTTAGGGCCTGAAGAGATTGGCAGAGTTTTAGGACAAATGATTGATACTATGAGACTGGCTCCTGTTCACTTGGTTCTGCACGATTCCGCCTTGGGATCGAGCGCGAATTGGATTGCAGAGAACTCAGAATTGGTCAGAAGTGTAACACTAATAGATACATCAACGAAAACCTCAGGGGCCTTGCCCTTTTGGGCCCTGCATATTCCAGTGATTAGGGAGATGGTGTTGGGGTCTTCGTTTGTGTATGCGAAGATGGTAAACTTGTGTTGCTCAAAGCAACTTGGAATGGTGGATGCAGATGCTCAAAGGGTACTGTTGACAGGCAGAGATGGAAGAAGAGCGGTGGTGGCGATGGCAAAGAATGTGAATAATAGCTTTGATATCGCAGAATGGGGTGGTTCCGATGGATTGAAGAATATGCCAATGCAAGTGCTTTGGTCTGCTGAATGGTCTAAAGAATGGACAGAAGAAGGATATCGGATTGCTCAAGCTCTTCCCCATGCGAGTTTTGTTACACATTCTGGAGGCCGTTGGGCTCAGGTAAGCTCAAACTTTATTGCTCATCTCATGTTGCCTCTGTAGCATCTGCTACCATATCACTTGGACGTTCATTTGAGCTGGTGTGGTTTGGTTTTGCACTGTCAATTTCCTTCAACCCCAGAAATTTGTTTACTATCTGAAATAAGTCTTATGATATACGATATAGATCTGGGTTTCCCCAAAAGGAACCGTGACTGATGGTCCTACTAAGGTTAATGTTTTAGGGCACCTTAACCTCTGAGATTTGCTGGGTCATGACAAGCTGGCCCGGTAAAAAATTATCTTGGATCCAATTTAGTTAATACTGAATAAAGCATTGAAAAATTGGAATTGCTTAGGTGGTGGAACACAATTTGCCTCTATGCTATTTTTTTCAGGTTCTGTCCTTACATTTTCCTCCTTTTGAACTAGTTTCTTCAAAGCATAACTAATTACAGAAACTTTACTTTAAATATGCCAACCTCTTGTACAACTGCATCTTTGTGGGGCTTTCAATTAGAGGTTCTGAAAAAGCTGTATTTTCCTTATCAGATACTAGCTTGTCATAGCTAGTCTTCTATTGTTCCTTGGGTTTTTAATGGTATTGCAAATGCATTGAAACTATTTGGGTACATATGAAGTCCTACCCAAAGTTACATCAGATACAGACTCTGGAAACTTTAATCTTCTCTCACAATTTTCACTTCTATCTGATTAATTACTAAAGTTTTGTATCTTATAGAATTAGTTATCAAAGAGAGTGAATTGCAGAATTCTATCTGCTTTGAAGACCTACCTGTATTCTTTCTGAGGAAGGATGATCTTGATTCTTCTTAAAATGGGAAGAACAAGTGAACTTTTGTTTTTGCTCAAGGATTTCAAAATTTCAAGCAATGAAACGGGAACAATGTAGTCCTGCCCTCACATTCTGATTACTCATTTGTGTTTACATACTTATGATCCTGAAACATTTGTTCTTTTCCGTTGACTACTGAGTCAAAGCTACTGTTTGATTTGGTGACCTCAGGAGGATGTAGCAGATGAGTTAGCTGATAAAATCTCTCAATTTGTGTCATCCTTACCCAAGACTGTAAGAAAAGTTGAGGAAGAGCCCATCCCAGAACACATTCAGAAGATGTTTGATGAAGCAAAAAGCAGTGACCATGGTATTGATCATGATCACCAGCACCATCATCATCATGGTCATGAACACTATGGCGGCCATGGAGCTGGCTATATGGACCCATATGGGCTTGGCGGTGGTTGGTGAAATTTGATTAATAGAATGTATTTTTGCTGATATTATAGATTATAGATATGGATGCTGGGGTCTGGCCCGTACCGTAGTGATCTTCATGTCGTGTGCTTTGTTTTTTGAGTGTTTGACCCTGTTATAAACTCTGAAATAGTGACCAAATTGTTTAGGTATGACCGTGGTGAGGCCATTTCTTTTTGTTCTGTTCTTGGACTGAAATATTTTGGCACAATTTTTGTAACTTGTTTGATATTTCCTACACGAGTGACTGTGAGACCTAACCTGTCTTTAGTTGGATTTACAGGATACGTGTGCGGAGTGGAGAGATCTGGCTCGGTAAACTTAAATGATGCTAATGAGAATATTTCTTCTTTACATTTCTTTCTTCATATTTAGGTAGCACTTGTATACTTTATTAGTATTGTTTTCTCTTTCCCCAACTTTTTCTAATCAATTACAGACATCTCATTTCGGGTTGGGCCCTTGGTACCTAAAAAAATGGACATGGAAATGTTCTAAAATTTTAACCCCTTATCTTGAGTATTCTAATTGTCTTCGTACACACGTATATAAATATGTCTATACATAAACAGACAGTATATATATAGATATATTTCGTGGCCAGCTATACGCGTTTGTATATCATTATATATTAATATAATTTTATGTTTCATATAAAAATACAATTTTTAAAAATTGTAGGAAATAATATGGGGTTAGAGCTTATTTAATGATTAATTGAGATTTGTTTTCTTGATGTAAGTTGGGTTCATTTATTTTGTATATTATATGAAATTTAGGATAAATAAAAGTATTGATTATTTATGAGTATATAATGAATTGCTGTAAACTTTATATTTTATAATTATAATGCTCATATTTATCATAAAGCACGAATGAATTGACGCCCATCTTTTGGTTAGAACTTAGAAGTTAGGACTGTGGCCGAAAAAGCTGTTGGTTAAACTGAAAAATGAAGAAGTTTGGTCTAAACAAATGTTTGTTTATTACATTTGGAACTCTAAAAGTATTTAATGGAGATAAAATTTATCTTACATATTTATCTTTTATACTATAAGTCATATTTAAAAAAATTATTTTATTATAAATAAGTAAGCCTAAGCTTTTGAGGGGTTTAGCATAACTTCTGGTCCATGGGGCTTATGAGACAGAAACAGCTTATTTTGACAGGTTAGAATTTGTAGCTTACGAGGGGAAGTATAGTACGATTGGTACGACGAAAAGTACCAACCTTATTCTCTCTCTTCTCACTCTTAAATAATTATTCCAGCTTATTCTCAGCTCATATTTTTTCCTACTATTATTCCAATTTATTAAATAATTTCTTGGGATATACAGAGTGGCTGTGTAGGAGTATAATATATTCGTTATATAATCCAACAAAATCTGATTTTGTATGCCATATATCATTGTAAAAGACACTGCTGTTTTTTTAAAAAATAGAAGGAAAAAAATAAACTTGAATATTCTTCTCCCCTACATGTATGATGCGTGAAAATAAGAACGATGCACAAATGAGTTTAAAATATATATGTGTGTGAAGTCATAAAGAATCAAAATATTTAATATTCCTTTTCTATTGTATTTTTAGATGTTTTTATATTTATATTTTTAATTTCTCTTATATATATATATATATATATATATATATATATAATTTAATTTAATAAGATTCACGTCATTTTCTATCTAAATTTATTTTTTAAAATAATCATCCAAATAAATTTAATTTAAAAAAAGTCACTTGTATTACTACCTATTTAAACATAAATCACATTACATAATTTTACTTTTATTTTTAAATTTACATAAATCAGATTAAAAAAAAAGAAGCTTTTTCGCACCTCCATCAGAATCACACAATGAGATGAAGATGACATATATAAGTTAGTTGGGAGCTGAGAGTGAAATGGAGATATCCATCAGTCCACCAACCGGCTAACGGGGTTGGTGGAAAAAGGCCTTCATTTTGAGGCAATGGGTTGCTGTTGCGACGAAGACGATGGGGACATCCTCAAACATCTCATGAATTCCAATTTCCCCTCCTCCTCCGTCGAATCCCCACGCCCTTCTTCCCCCTCCTTTTCCTCTTCCGCTGTTATTTCCCCTCTCAATTCTCATTTCTCTGCCCTAGCCTGCAGGGACACTCTCCGACTCATCTTTCTCAAACTTCCCATCCCTGACCTTGCTCGCGCCAGCTGCGTTTCCCGACTCTGGAACTCCGTTGTCTCGGAAAGGGATATTGTGACTCGGGCCTTTCTTGCTCCTTGGAATTTGAAGGATATAGTTGGAACTCCACTCTCTGGAACCTTCTGGAGGGACAATGGTTTGGGAAAGTTTGCCCTCTTCCATCAGATTGCCCGTGGGGATAGTGTTGCCAGCCTTGCCGTCAAATACTCGGTTCAGGTATGTCTGATTTGTGATTGCGACGTGATAGATATTTTCCCTGGAGAAACTCGAATGATTTGGGTGGATGTTTCAAGTTATAATAGGATATTTCAATATTCAGTCTAGAAGGAATGAGAAGCAAATAATTTACAAATTCTTTGGAAGTGTGCATTTTCATCAAAAGAATTGAGGATATATTTGCTTGGCAAAGCTTCTACTATGAGTCCATGACTACTAGATTTGTCTTTGTTGGTGTCGCTCTGACACACTCTTGTTACAGTTTCGAGAGCATGCATATATGATCCTGTTTTAGGTGAATGAGGAATAGAGTTTTGTCGTATCATTTATTCTCAGACCAGTGAGAAATTGATCATCAAAGTCCCACGTCATTAACAGATGTAATATCACATCAATGGTATGGTTGTGATCCTTCCTGCTCACTTATCAATCAAAATGGGACGTGGCCCATACTAGAGTGTACAGATATCAATATTCTTTTCTAACCACTGTTTTGTGAACTGCAGTCTCGTTTGCTCCATTATATTCTGTTTCTTCCTGGTTTAAAGACTTGGCAAAGAATTGAAATCGCATTTCACTGACCTTATGAGAATTTCATGTCTTGACAGGTTATGGACATAAAACGTCTGAACAACATGATGAGTGATCATGGTATATACTCAAGGGAAAGGTTATTGATCCCCATAAACAATCCTGATATTCTTATAAACAGAACATGCTATATTGAGCTGGATGTGTACGCAAAAAGAGAAGTAGCAGTGTTGTATCCAGATGACGTGCCAGACAGAAGACCAAGCTATGTATCTAACAGAATGTCCTCAGAGGGCAAGAAAAGAATAATTAATTCCTTAGGGAGAAGCATGCAAGTTGATGATGAAACTGCAAAATACTACTGGTATCTTTCAAATGGTGATCCTCGAGCCGCTCTTTCTGAATTTACAGAGGACCTTCAATGGGAGAGGCAGGTAGGTCTTTCCTAGTTGTTGGAAAGCATAATGAAAGGTTGGGTATCTAGCAAGGGCTGGCTTTGATTGCTCTCCCAGTAAATTAATGAGCTAGTTCTCATCATATCATTCTCTTCTTAATTCAACTTTTCAAAGACGGTATAATTCAGTTGCTTCAAACATTCTTACCCAATCGAAATGTTTCCATTACTATGCAAGCTTCCCCCGTGAATAAATAGGAGCTCAAGTCTGTGTTAACTCATGACCTGATCTGATCTTGTGTAAGTGATATTTTCTCCAAAAATGGCCTGATTTTCACATTCATGGAATTTGCCTAAACGGCGTTGTCTTTGAGAAGTACTCTTGGGCAAGGTTCAAGTCATGAGGGCTCTCCTATGTTGATACGAGGAAATTTGCTTAATAGAAGAATCGTCTTTTGCTGGGTGAAAATTTTTAGAGAACTAAATTTGCGTGTGTTTGGCATAGCTTTCTGACCTCCAATCACGTGTTTCAAGAGTCAAAAGAAAAATTGGCAGCTTTTGACTTTTTTTTTTTTTTTTTTGGTGTTTGGCCGAGTTTTCTTACAATTGAGCTTATAAAATTAAGAGGCCTATTTTCATAAGTCACAAATTGTAACTTATCACTTTTGATTTTGGCTTTTTATACGGCCCCCATCCCCTCTTGTGGTCCCCACCACACCCCCCCACAAACCACACCTATTCCTTCTGACTCCTATCATACCCCTCCTCTCTCTCTCTCTCTCTTTCTACTCTTGCTCTTTTATTTCTGAAAGTCTCTTTGTATTTTTCATAGGGAAGCTGAGCAAAGCAAGCCATACATTTTAAAAATAAACAATTATTTTGATTTTAATTTTTTTTTATAATTATCACAAAAACTACTTATGGTACTATGAATCCAAACAAATTTTAGTTTTACAAAAGTCATTTATATAATCGTCAATCTAAATTTAAATAAAAGTCAGATTGGAAATTTTTTTTTTTTTACAATTACTCTTCCAAATATATGCGTTGGTGATGGAAACAAAATAGCGTCTATCAAAGTAAGCCTGAATTGTAAATCAACTGCGATGTGCCATGCTCCATTGAAGATGTGAGCCAGTATGATGTGGTGTAGGGAGTTTGTCTAGTGTGTAATTGTACTATTCGATGTGCTAAGCAATGCATGTCCTGCAATTGTGGGCATGAGTTTAGCAAATAAGATGAAGAATTCATGTAGTTAAATAGTTGTAGGAGTGCATAGACTTTTTATTGGATTAGGTTAAGAACTGCCGATCAATTCGTTTCAGAAAAATTATGGGATGCACGAAGTGGATCCATTGTAACAGGATGCAGGGAGTCAGTTCTCTGGGTACTCTTTCCAATCGTTAGTGTGTGTGAACATTTTAAAAATTATGGTTTTGGTCCAAACTATAGTTTTAAAAGTGAAGTGGCTAAATACCCTTTCAAAACTCAAAATAGCTTCTATGGTTTGAGTTAAATTATATTCTTAAAACCATTGTTTATTTAAAACCCTTTTTTTCACTTATTCTTTAAAAGTTATTCTCTAATAACTAATCTAAATGCAACTTTAATATTAAAATTAACGAAAGTGTTTGTTTTGATTTTAACCTTTTTTTTTTCTAAATTTATAATTTTTTTTTAAACTCTTCTTATTAATTGCGTGTATTAATGGGGTTTTTTAATTAATGGAGTAGTTTTTAAAATAGATGATTAAAATGGTAGAAAAAATACATATTTTTTTTAATAAATAACTACCTAAATTAACTTTTTTTTTCAAAATTCTTACAAATTAATGATTTAGTTTGTATATTTAATCGCTGATGGGGACACGCCCATTCGTGCATGTAGATTTGCTCCACACAAAGTGCTTTCAAAAGGTAAAGCATTTATTTATATTCTATTCTCACCTTCCGAGAGATATCTTATTGGGCAAGCCGGAGCCATATCTTCAGTTTATAACTTCTAGTACTCCAACAAAAGCAATGTCGTATACATGTCGACTTGTATATATGTATATATGAGTAGTTGAACACAATAATTATAATAATGCCATCAGGTCCAGCTTCACTTGCGCGTTTTCTTTAATTTCCTGAAATTAGATCAGTTCCACTTTCATGAGCCTAATTTCGATGCTACCAAACGGGGCCTGGAGATGCATATAATGTGAACACATTGGTCTTCTCAATTAGAACCGCATGTGAAGATTGTCCTTTTAACGTTACTATTATTTTTAATTTAATTGGCAAAGCTGTGACTGTGAATAGAATACCATCGTTTTCAAACGAACAGCGACTCAGACTCGCATCGCTTCCGACGTTGCATTGACTTGTTCTCGTTTACTCGTACGGCCATATCTGACTTCAACCACGTTCCTTTGATTAATTCCTAGTCATCACTCCCTAATCAATTCCTTCCTTTTGAAGCCACCTATTTGAACTTGTTCTTTGATCCCTAAGACTCTGCTTTAGCTTTTATTTTATTTTATTTTATTTTATTTTATGGATGCTCTCATATATTCTTCTTGTTTATTTAGTGCTTCTTTTTCACATCCTCTTTCTCGCTAATTGAGTTCCCATTTAACAGGTGTAGTAATGTGAACATTTTAGAATATCAACTAACTCGATTCTTCCGGAAAAAAATTATTCTATTCTACAAGCAATATTCCAACGCCTTTTACCAAGCAGGGTATAAAATATAATAATTTATCTTGCATTCTTGTAATTTACTTTATTTTTGTTACTCCTATCAGCTAATTTAATATCCACTCCACAGTGTAGACGCTTGATATTGAACTGTTGAAAAGGCTCGCATTGATGATGACATTACATATATACACGCATCTGCCCTTATGTTTTTGTTTTGTTCCATTTGATACCATCTTAACCAGGTCCCCCGCAATGACTAATTTTGTGGGTGTGTTTATAGATATTTCCAAGTTTTGGAAGTTGATATTATATTAACTGATTATTTTTTAAATGTTATCAAACCTTGAATATGAGAAACTTCTCCCAACGCGTTTTTTTTCCCGTTAGCAGCATTGGAATTAAGAAATTTATTTGAAAGGGTACCGAACCCATTTCACACAATGCAACTGCTGTTGGTGTTCTTCTCTCATGCAATTTTAAATAATGTGACACAACCTGACCAAAAAAAAATGTGACACTTCCAAAAAAAAAATCGTAGATGTGAAAGAATAATATGTATACTAAAATAAATTTAATATGCAATAGTTGTAAGAAATTTAACAATTCATGAATAAAATGCTAGATCAGAGCTTCAAAACACCAATCAAAACGAGCCCATGTCTTATTTATCAAAATTCATATATATATCGCAGACCAAACTCAACTTAGAAGAAAGTATATTTAAGTGAGGGAGACGGCAAATAAAAACGAAAGCGGTCAAAGTCCCCCCCCCCCCAGATAAATCCTTGTATTGAAAGAAATCAACCTAATTGCATTTGGTTCAGTGGATTGTTATCAAATGAAAGGAAAGAGTCAATGAATTCTGAAGAAAATTTGCTTGGAGTGCAAGGTTGGGATTCTTGAGCCCAGTCTTTTTTATTTGTTTTTAAAAATATACCATGTACTCAAATAAATAAGGAAAAAACAGTGAAAACTGAAAATTTTATGTTTACAAATTTTATTAAATCAAGAGAATATGAATTTGAGTGTCAATAATAATTTTATTAAAGCCGCCGGGGGGCTTTGCCCTCATCTAAGCAGAGATATTTCACTGATTTTCTCAGTAAGTAATTCTATTGTCTCAACAATAGAATATTAATCACTACGCTCAATTTTAAATGTAAAATATAGTTTTTACATTTAAGATGGGTGGAGTATATTTATTTATTAGTATTATATCTATGGAGTACATTTAATACATCTATTCTCCCATGTGTCACAAAATAAGATGGTATCATTTCATTAAAAATTTGTCCTTTAAGCCAATCTGGAACCGAAAACACAATAGTACTCCTTATTTACAGTTCTTCTAAAATGATTTATATTTTTATAAGCTATTTTTAGAAAAATATCTTGACCTATAATATAAGTTATTTAAAAAGTAATTAATGTTTATTTGTCAATTTTATTCATATAATAATATTTAAATGTGACTTTTTATGTGTTTTATCTTATTTGAAACCTAATTTAGTACAAGTAAAGTTGAAAAAAATTTAATTTAAGATAAATTTAATAAATTATTTATTATTTTTTAATTTTAATAAATTGTTTAAAATATCTTATGGGAGGGAAAAAGCATGTTGCTATATTATTCCCGTTTAAGTTCATTTCAGCAACATCAACCATTTGATCGTACTTTAATAAATGTCATCAGTCTCGAGTGTTTCATCAAAACTTTTATTCCAAGCAATTAATGAACCCTTGATGCAACAACTGTATCCCTGCAAAATAACTACCAGTATAGTATAAACAACAACAACAAAAATTAAATCATTAAAATCCAATCTAAATATAATTCATGTCCTTAATCCTTATATTATTATTAAATTATTTTATATATCAATTTTTTTATGAGATGTTAAATATCAACCATCAAATTAATCTCGGACTGGGTATTCAAGTGGACCAGTTATTTGGATATTAGTCAGTCGTGTTTCAGCCCTCTACAATCTAGACTTTTGAGAGGGCAGTGTTAAAGCCGATAAAATAAATAATTCACGGACTGGAGACAAGCGTAGAAAACGATAGCGATCTACATATTAAAAAATGTATAAGAATTAAATCAGTGCAAATTCGATTATATATATATATATATATATATCAGCTGAAGAAAAATTGCAAACCGAGGAGAGAAACGCGTCGTATAAAGAAACTGTCTAAAGGAGAAGCCATCACGTGCATTGAATGAGGGGTCGCTAGGAAGAGCACAACAGAAGTTCATTCAATCTTCCGATGAGCAATAAGAGTGTGTAAGAAATCCAATAAATAAATATTTGACAGAAATTAAATAACACTTACTTATTAATGGGAGAACCCTTAATTTAAAGAGAAAAAACAGGGGTTGCCCTAACAAAAAAGAATCATATTTTTTATGATCGAAATAGGATATAAGATAGTTTCAACCAAATACATAAATACATGCAATCTCCGGATCAAACAATTAAATCACAGCTTATAATGGAAAATAAAAAGTCGAAAATGATGCATTGCGAGTTGAGAGTTGTGAACCTCCTGTCCAAATTTCATTCTGACCAACTGTTAATGAACGTGCAAACGTCAATTTATTGAAACTACCTTATGAATCTTTTTTTACCCCTTTTCTCTCCTTTCTCTCATACGGCTGCACTTTTCTCTAAATTAGATCTCTCTCACCTAACTCAAAATTTCCCCTCTCCACATATGTGATTGGAACATACTGGGGCTCAAATTTAGAAACTCTAAGGGCTTATTTAGTATAAGGGATTTAGAGAGAAAGATAAAAAACTTTATTTTTTTATGAACTTGATTTTAAAAAATTAAAAAAGTAGGTTTGTAAGTTTTTAATTAATTTTTTATTTTTTATTTTTTATTTTATCTTTATTAAAATCTTATAACCCCATTTTTTTCAATTTTTTAAAATCCAGTTCATAACAATTTTCCTTGGCTTCAATTTCCTTACTAAAGCATATCATAGGAGAATATTCTTTTTTACATAAAACAATCAATAAAAACTTTTTTTTTTCATTCTTTCTTTTTTTAGTTTTTTTTATAAAATAGGAAATATACAGGGTGGAAAATGAGAATGAAAATAAGGACAAAGGTAATACGGACTAAACCTTAAAAAAAAAAAAAGGTGATGGAATTTCTTTCCGAAAATACCACGCAGAACCTCATTCACTTCCAAGAAAAAGAGACCAAAGACGCAATATTGAGATCCACAGTGGCTGGACAAGTGGAGCCTTCCTACTGGCAGATGCCAATTTATCCCCTTCATCATCTCTCTATAAATACACAAATAACTAGGTCCCTCCCTCACAAAGTCACTGCAAATTCACACTGCTAATTAAGTGACCTTCTCGTTTTGTTTGGAAACTTCCCTTTGTTTCGATACGTAGCTGTTCTCCGAAGCAAGAGATGTTTCATAACATTTTCAACGCTCTCACAGGCAACTCCGACGCCGACGGCAACGGCCACCGTCCTACCATCAAAGGGACGGTGGTGTTGATGAAGAAGAATGTGTTGGACATGAACGACTTGGGTGCCTCCGTCGTGGATCGTTTTCACGAGTTAGTGGGTAACAAGGTTTCTCTGCAGTTGATTAGTTCCGTCAACGTTGACCCTGGTCAGTTCACCTACCTCCCTCCCTCCCTCTCTCTCGCGTTCTGTTTCAGTGTTTCTGATTATTTGTTTAAGGAGCTTAATTCGCCTTTGGTGGAAGAAACCAAAATCAAGAGATAAACAGACAAGCGGATAGAATTAGATACAAATATAATGAATCTTGACCTCTAATTTAATATGTTTTGTTGCTCAGCTTTCTTCCTCGCTAACTCGATCTCGCGCTCTCGAAACATAGTGCCCTGTTTTATTTCTTCCATCCATGGATTCTGAACCACTTGTCTGGACTCGGGGATTTTTCATACTATAATTAAATTAATAAAAAAATAAATTATTTTAAAGAATTTTGGGGTGTGGGTGTTTTATCTGTATTATGGTACGGGAGAAAAATCATTCCTCGTACTACTGTTTAATAGATCGTTTAAGTTGAAAGTTTGGTTAAATTTTAGGAGGGTCGTTTATGTTGACTGTTTAATTTTGTTGTTGAATTCAATTTCCCTGGCGTTGATATAAAAATATCTCCTCTCGAGTTTTCATTAGTTTAGCTGCCATAATTTACTTGCCTATCCTTCACCCTACAAAATTATTTGCAAGTTTCTTTTTATGTTTTCTTTAGACTCTTGTCAGGCAAAGGACTAAATCATCCTGTGGTGGGGCTGATGTAATCGTGTTCACACACATATTTATTTTATTTTATATGTGTGTGCGCATTTATGAATTATTAATATTAATCTTTTATGTTATTATTTTTTAATAAAGATTTTGCTGCCTGTGTAAAATAAAAAATGAAAAGCTCGCAACCATACTGAAACAGTAGTCACGTGCATCTGGTCCAAGCCATGATCGTTCTACTGGGCCATGCACACAAAAAAGTAAAACCATTAATTTCCTGACAGCAAATGAGAAAGAAAATTAAAAAGATGTGATTTTGTTTTTTAAGAAAAAATTATATTGAAGTCTTAAATAAATAAAAAATAAAAAAATGGTCATTTAAAATCATATAATGAAAAATTGGTTTCAAATAATTATTAATGGAGCCCCTCAAATTATTAATTGACAATTTGAGGAACTTCATTAACAACTTCCTGAAACTAATTTTTTATTTTGCGATTTTAAGGAACTATTTTTTAATATTTTTAGTTATTTGGGACTACAATGTAATTTTTTCTTTTTTTAAATTTACTAAATCAGACAAAACAAGCCTTATTCCCCCCTTTTTTTTTTTACTAAACAAGCTTAGATATTATAAAAAGCTAGGAAAAAGTAGCCATCAAACTGGGACAAAACAAGCCTTGACCCCTGTAAACAAATGGAAATGGCTGGCGTCTTTTGCAAAGCACGTCTGCTGTATGTACTTTTCTTTAAACTACACTGTTTTGGTGTAGTTTGGAGAAAAAAGGATAAATTTTTTTTATCTAAAAAATAGTATCTAGTATTTTAAAATATTTTTTTAGACGTATTTAGTATCTTAAAATATTTTTTAAGTAGTATCAGTATCCTAAAATAATTTTTAGTATTTTTAATTATTTAAAATATTTTTTCAATTGTACCTCGTGTGTTAGCAGACTGATTGCAATTTTACCAATAATTTATTTTTTTAACTCTAAAAATTACTTTAAAATATTTTAAGAGTAAAATTGCAATGAGTATCCTAAAAAAAATAGTATCTAGTATTTTAAAATATTTTTATGGACGTATCTAGTATTTTAAAATATTTTTTAAGTAGCATATAGTATCCTAACGTAATTTATAGTATTTAAATTTTTAAAATATTTTTTCAGTTGTACCTAATGTATTAGTAGATTGATTGCAATTTTACTCTTAAAATATTTTAAAGTAATTTTTGAAGCTGAAAAAATAAATTATTGGTAAAATTACAATCAATCTGCTAACATATTAGGTATAACTAAAAAAATATTTTAAATAATTAAAAATACTAAAAATTATTTTAGGATACTACATGCTATTTAAAAAATATTTTAAGATATTAGATATGTTTAAAAAAATATTTTAAAATATTAAATACTATTTTTTTAGATAAAAAAATAAAAAAATTTACCCCCTTTTCTCTAAACTATACCAAAACGGTGTAGTTGAGAAAAAAGCACATGCAGCGGACATCTTTGCAAACGGCAGCCATTTGGGCTGAAAAAATAGCTAGGTGGGAAATAATAAGAGAGACATGGGGATTTCTCCGGTTTGTCGGTTCTCGCGAAATCGCGCCTCCCTGGTTTCACACCCAGTAATTTTCTCCACTTTCAACAGTCCACTTTCTAACTCTAGTTCTTATCTTTTCTGTTCCTTTTCTGATTCACGTGTTTTTTTTTTTTTTAACCATCACGCCACCTGTGTCGGTAATGATTTTACTTGTAATAATAATGCATGACAATTTGATCTGATTTGATGCCCCTGCTTGATTGCGTATGATAGTGTTGTGCCTTCTCATTATCCTGTTGCGAAATCCAAGTCAGGATCCACTATCTATCGCATGACTTCTACTCTCTCAACTACGAGTGTGTCCATGGGGCTGTCCTTTTTAATTCTTGGAATCACGAATTTACGACGATGTAAAAAATTATCCATATATTTGCATTAATTACTTCCCTTCTAAATGTAATAAACTGCAGGAAATAGGTTGAAAGGGAAGCTTGGGACCCCGGCATATCTGGAAGATTGGTTTACAACAATCACACCCTTGACGGCTGACGAGGTTGCATTTAAGGTTTCATTTGAGTGGAATGAAGAGATAGGAACTCCAGGAGCATTTTTAATAAGGAATAATCATCCTAGTGAGTTCTTTCTCAGAACTCTCACTCTTGAAAATGTTCCTGGTCATGGTCATGGTGTTATCCACTTTGTTTGCAACTCTTGGGTCTACAATGCTGATAAATACAAAACGGACCGCATTTTCTTTGCCAACAAGGTACATTAAATGAACTATTAGTAAAGTTCATCTCAAGAAGGACCTTTTGAACAATATACTTATTGCTAATGTGTTGCAGACATTCCTTCCAAGTGACACACCACAGGCTCTACTCAAATACAGAGAAGAAGAATTGAATATTCTGAGAGGAGATGGACAAGGGGAGCTTAAAGAATGGGATAGAGTTTATGATTATGCACGTTATAATGATTTGTACAACCCAGATAAGCCTCAGCTTGTTCGTCCTATTCTGGGAGGGTCTAGCCAATATCCCTACCCTCGAAGGGGTAGAACTGGCAGACCGCCTAAAAAGTCAGGTTAGGCTTTTAAACTGCCAATTAAAACCAAAGTTATCTTCTTTGACTAATTCATGTGGCAATGTTGATTTGATTTATTCTTATATCTCGGCAGATCCTAATGTTGAGACTAGGCTGAGCCTTCCATTGAGTTTCAATATCTATGTTCCAAGGGATGAAAGATTCAGTCATGTGAAAATGTCGGATGCTCTTGGCTATGCACTAAAGCTCATTGTTCAAGTTTTGAAACCTGAGCTGGAATCTCTTTTTGACAAAACTCCCAATGAGTTTGATAACTTTCAAGATGTACTTAAACTTTATGAAGGTGGAATTGAGTTGCCTGAAGGTATATTTAAGGAGATTAGGGATAGCATTCCGGCAGAATTAATCAAGGAAATTTTCCGAACTGATGGTGAAAGGTTCCTCAAATTTCCAACACCTCAAGTGATTAAAGGTGTTGTACATAACCCCCTGGTTTAACATGTTACATATTTTTGTGAACCATTCTTGTTTGATATTTTAACGTTCTCAATAATTTGGAGCAGAGGATAAGTCTGCATGGAGGACTGACGAAGAATTTGCAAGAGAGATGCTAGCTGGTGTAAATCCTGTCATAATTCGCTGTCTCCAGGTATGCTTAAATGCTAGTACTAATTTATTGTGAATATTGGAATTTAGATTAGAGAAGAATATATTATCTTTGTCTAAATGTAAGATTTGTATAATAGGCTCAGTAGCCCAATGGAGAGTTCTATATGTTTTTGCCCCGCACAATAATCCTAAATTATTTGCAGGAATTTCCACCAGCTAGCAAACTAGATCCTAAAGTTTATGGAGATCAAACAAGCAAGATAGCCAAAGGGCAAATAGAATCAAACCTGGATGGGCTCACTGTAGATGAGGTAACGTTTCAAGGATGTCATGATCTTGTGTTTCAAAATCAGTTGACAAGAAATATCTTGTCGCAACATCGTTTTATAGTCAGAATCAATTTCTTAGTATATGATGTTCTGAGTCATGTTATTTATTTGTTTTTGGTTGTCTAGGCCATCAGCAAAAGGAAGTTATTCATATTAGATCACCAGGATACATTAATGCCACTCTTGAGGAGGATAAACTCCACTTCTACAAAGGCTTATGCTAGCAGGACTGTTCTATTCTTGCAAAATGACGGAACTTTAAAGCCATTAGCCATTGAATTGAGTTTGCCACATCCTGAGGGAGATCAATTTGGTGCCATAAGTGAAGTCTACTTTCCTGCCAAACAAGGCGTTGAAAGTTCCATCTGGGAATTAGCTAAAGCTTATGTAGCAGTAGTTGACTCAGGCTTTCATCAGCTTATCAGCCACTGGTATATAACTCTATTGAATAAACCAAACTCGTATACTTAGTTTCACTTGTTTTTAAAAATCAACTTTTTGACACTTTTACGTGTGTCACAGGTTGCATACTCATGCAGCAATCGAGCCATTTATTATCACAACAAACAGGCAGCTCAGTGTGCTTCATCCTATTCACAAACTATTGCACCCTCACTTTCGTGATACCATGAATATAAATGCACTTGCGCGGCAGATCCTCATCAACGCAGGAGGAGCTTTGGAGTTAACAGTTTTCCCTGCCAAGTACTCTATGGAGATGTCATCTTACATGTATAAAGATTGGGTTTTCCCTGAGCAAGCACTCCCTGCTGACCTTGTCAAGAGGTAAATTTCACATGCACATGACCATAGTAAAAAATCTGTTTATATAAGCTATTAAGGCACGAAGTGTTCATTGCCTTCTACTTTTTTATTATGAGAAAGCATAAACGAACTGACTTAGATGATATCATATTGGAATAAGAGTGATAGAACTTTTGGTTTTAATGAGTTGCTGTCTGCTTCTTTCAGAGGAATGGCAGTTGAGGATCCATCTTCCCCAAATGGCCTTCGGCTATTGATTGAGGATTACCCTTATGCTGTTGATGGACTAGAGATTTGGTTTGCTATCAAGGCATGGGTCCGAGACTATTGTTCATATTACTACAAGACAGATGAAGTGGTCAGGCAAGACTCTGAACTCCAAGCTTGGTGGAAGGAATTGAGAGAGGAAGGCCACGGTGACAAGAAAAATGAGCCTTGGTGGCCCAAGATGCAGACTCGCGAAGAGCTGATAGAATCATGCACTATTATTATATGGATTGCCTCAGCTCTTCATGCTGCAATAAACTTTGGACAGTACCCTTTTGGAGGATACCCTCTTAATCGCCCGTCTATAAGCCGGCGATTTATGCCTAAGAAGGGAAGTCCAGAATATGATGAGCTCGTGGCAAATCCTGAAAAGGCTTTCTTGAAAACAATTACATCACAGTTGCAGACTGTTCTTGGAATTTCTCTTATAGAAGTATTGTCTAGGCATACTTCTGATGAGGTCTACCTTGGACAGAGAGACACTCCTGATTGGACATCTGATGCAGATCCGTTGGAAGACTTTGAGAAGTTTGGAAAGAGACTGAGAGAAATTGAAGAAAGAATCATGAGGAGGAATAGCGATGAGACTCTTAAAAACAGAGTTGGGCCAGTAAAGATGCCATATACTTTACTTTATCCTTCCAGTGAGGGTGGGCTTACTGGCATGGGAATTCCCAACAGTGTCTCTATTTGATTTGAATGGGCTGTCGAGCCTCATCTATAGTCACTTTTGAATTCTCTGATTTAGTCTCCGTGTAATTGTTATTTTATGTTTAGTCTCCGTTCTCTTTCTTTCTGAAAAGCTATCTCATTCCAGAAGATGGACATGGAGTTTGCTCTGCATGTGTTCCTATCCTATAATGTTGATAGAAATAAATTTGCCATTTTCTTCTATGAAATCAATATCGCGAAGAAAAAGAAGAATTCAGCTGCGTGTAATGTCAAAGTAGTGACTAGAACATCCTGTACGAGGTGCCCAATGATCATGAACCAGAATCAAAATGATACACTTATTCCACCTCCCTTTAGTTAATTGATGAAATATTTGAGGTTACATTGCTTCTGCTAATAAACAGAAAAGACAAGAAGCCAAAGCTAACCTGAGTTCGTGAAGCTACTTCAAACTGAACGGCGTGCACATTTTGATTCTGAAAATACAAAATAGTAGCCACCCAGAAGTGACAACAGGACAAAATCAACGCACCTTTTCTTGGTTCGAGGATCTCAGTATCTGACCATCTTAAAACCTTATACACCTATTTGCAATTTTTTTCCTGATTCGGTTGTCTGGAGAGCTGACAGTTGAGACGGGATTTTTTTCTTTATAAAAACTACTGTTTCTTATTTCTTTGGTTAACTTTCAAAAAATTGAAAAAATCACTGGGTGTTAAGAATATTTTTAATATTAATTTAAAATATACGAAGTAAGTATGTGAAAAAAATTTTATTTTTAATTATATAAATCATACTTATAAAATAATTTTAAGTTATATCATAAACGGAAAGACCCACCTCAATTTATAAAAAGAAAAAACAAATAAATAATATCCGAGGGTGGTGCCTCGAGCCTCTCTTGGTAAAGACCCCGTAGGGTTTAAGCCTCAAGGTTTATGACGAATTATCTCTCCCAGGTGATGCCTGGCGACCGGCATTTCAATCTTAATGGCTTACCGTCCTTTCTCTGTTCTGCTCATCAGACGTATCTCTCTCCTTCCGTCAAACCCTAAGCCTGGTTCCTTCTCCCTTTCTCAGCTTCTGACGTCTAAACCCTACTCAACTTCTCAAGACCCTGTCACTGACCCCAAGCCCTCTAGCCTTTCTGCCCGTCTTAGCTTCGTCTTTGATCAAATCGATGCCATTGAGAAAGAGCGCGACCAAAAGCACCAAACTCTCCAACGGATTCGAGCCTGGCGAGAGTCTAAGAAGACGCAGTTGCCGCCCAATGACACTAATGGAACGCAATCAGAAACAATATCTGCAGCTAATGTCAACCCCAACCCAACCGATGCCGGTTTGCCTGAGTCGAAGTTGGAGGCGACGAGAGGGGAAGAGAAGCGTGAAGAATTGGCGAAGAAGGATGTGGAGGTGGTGCACCCGTGGCCGGAGTGGATCGAATTGATGGAGAGGTTGGTTCAGCAGAATTATTTTGATCACAGGAGGAGGGACGAGGATAAATTGGTTCAGGATTTGGGGTTCGATCCTGCCGAAGTGGCAGATGATGCGGGTTCTGATTTCACTAAGGATTTCAAGAGCGTGCAAAGGGCCTGCCTCAATTTTGGGAAAGACCGTTTTGATATATTAAGGTTTGTTTATCCATTTATGCGCTTTCTAGATAGCAAGGAGAAAGGGGTTTTGTTTCGGTGATTTAACAATTAGTTGAACATATCTTAGTAACTTCTTCAAAGTAGCCACTTGATTCGGTCTGGCTTCGGTTCTTCTGGGGATGGCACTGTTCTTGCATTTCTATGTCCCTTGTATTTTTATCGTGGAATTCGTGATATAGGTAGGGTAATATGGGTTAACTGACGTGTTTTATGTGAAGTGATCTTTGAGTTGCCGATACGGTATTGGCAACTTTCGATTTTCAGATGTTTTAATCCTGCATAACTGTGATTGTTCTTCAGTCAGGTTCAAACCCCAGCCAACTCCCGCACCTTCTCTCTTAAATAAAAGAATATGTAAACATTATACAAAGAAAAAGAAAATGTATTGAGGGCAAAAAATGTGTATTTGAACCGTGAGAGAATAGTGTTAAAACCGAAAATGTATTATTTCGTTATCTATGGGGATTTTGTTGATGTGATTATATCTTCCAAAATGCTACTTTGTATCATAATTGCTGAATTAGAAGAGATTGATTCCAGGTCATTGTCGAGGCAGGATATTCAAATTCTGGTTGGTTTCGGATGCCCGACTGCAGACAAAAAAGTAGTTTTCTCTGCTAAACTTCTAAGGAAGCATGTCCACCTCGATGAAGGAGATGTAAGGATAGAACCTTTAGTTTTGTGCTTAACACAATATGTTACATTATGCTTGACTTCTGCGGCCCTACGACTTTTAACTTTTTAACTGCTTCTTGATTCATTATTTGTCCATTTGTCCACGGTGAATTTTGATAATATCATTGTGTGATTTGTACACTGCCATACTGCATGTATTCAAGTAAGAGAAAGGGGATATTGTTTGACCTTTTTTTGGACCTGGATATTGTTTGATCTTGAAAGCTATTACGTTCACAAAAATGAGTGCATATAGAATATTAGAAATGAGAGAAAGAGATGATAATGATGATTATAAAGATGGAATGTGGACCCCGCACACTGTCATATTTTTATGAATTACTCTCTCTTTCTTTCTGGATGCATGAATGTAGATCCAATTCGCATTCTCCAATACCTAGGTTATGTTATTCATAGTTTTAACGAACTGCATTTTGTATGTTTATGATGAATAATTCATTCTTATCAGGTCTGCAGTTCCTGCAGTTTGAGGAACTCTTGTGAAAGGGCGTATCTGCTTACAAACAAAGAGGATGAGGCACGGACTATCGATGTCATGCGGGTCTTATCAACATTTGGCTTTGATCCTGTGAATGGATCATCCATCACTAAGTCACTTCTAAGGCAAAAGTCTGTGAAAACTGTAGTTCGTAAGTTGCTGCATGAGGTTGTTAAGTTGAGTTCAGTTCCTATAGATCCAAATCTACCCCCTCCTGTCATCAAAAAGCCTCCGCCTAAAGTGAAGCAGCCTCCTCCTCCTCCAAAGAAACGTGTTGGACGAGATGATGTTGAAATGAAAAAAGGAGACTGGCTTTGTCCAAAGTATGTGTTTTAAATCTCCTCGTGACTTGCAGAAATAAATACTTGATAGTATTACCACATAGCTGCGTGTCATTTCCATTGAAGAATTTGTTATTGTCATTTTAATATGTTTGGTTCTTCCTTGAACATTGTAACTTGTTTTGGGCATGCTGCTTATGTGTATCATTATGGTATTTGTGGACAAAGTCATGTGAGGATGGTCTTTGTTATTGAATCGGGAAGATTTTTATGAATAGTATCTCTGTACTTAGTGTACTCAATCATTGGGATGTGATTAGCATTATCATTAGTATAGGATTTCCCTAATTTCAGACTTGTCCTGGATATAAATAGGGGCACTGTCTTGTGTAATATGTTGTATATTCAATTGTTTATATGCCCTTTTGTTGAGTTAACATGATCATTGACTTTTACAGGTGTGATTTCATGAATTTTGCAAAGAATACTGTTTGCTTACAGTGTGATGCCAAACGTCCGAAAAGACAGTTGCTGCCAGGAGAATGGGAATGTCCCGAGTAAGTGACAAGTCCATTATTTCTACAATAAAGGCTTCATCCCCTCTTTCGAACTCCTCTCCCCTCCTCTTTCTCCCTTTGTCACATCCACAATCCCACATGCACAAGGCAAATGGACTAAGTAATTATGAATGCATTTATTTTCTATGAAGCTTACACCTCATTGTGAAGCTACTTTTTATATGATTAAGGGTCATTATCCGGTGATATTACTGCAGTGATGCTGGTCCTAAATTTGATAAAATGTGATTATCATTAATGCTACCCATGTACTGGTACTTCTCAGTGCGCCCATTGTTTACCTCCAAGGAAATTGCTTATTTACTATTGTCGAATCCCATGGGATGGAATTCCTAGTTCCTTATAGTTACTTTTTGTCCATTATTAAGTCATTCAAGTGGCCGAAACGAACACTCAATGAGGTTATAGAGAGAGACCTTCTAAGTAATAATATATCGAAATCTATGGTTTTTGACATAGCACAATGGCGTCGTGCGATCCATGTAACCGACCCCACCTAGTGAGATAAATGCTTTGTTGTTATTGTTGTTGTATTAAGTCATTCAAGTCCAACTTTAGAACTGTTAACTCTTAGCACGTTTGTAATTGAAGTGCAATCCCTTGAAACAGTTGTTTATATCCTCTTTAACCATCTTTTACTGAAATATTGAGCATTACTTGCGTTTTTGTTTTTCTCTGGCAGGTGCAACTTCTTGAATTACCGGAGGAACATGGTGTGCTTTCATTGTGAGTGTAAACGCCCACCTGATGAATTTCTGGAGAGTAAAATTCAAGACAAACAGCATACTTCCAAACCAAGGGTGGATAAGATCTCCAGCTTGCAAGGGGTTTCCAATGCTTGGAATTTTAATTTTGATGATGCTGAATCAGATGGTGCAGATGTTGCGGCTTTTGAGTATGCAGATGCTCATGCAATAGATGAAGATTTTCCTTCAGACGCCCAGGCTCAGCATGGGAATTTTGGAAGGTGGGAAGGTGAATTTGAGAAAACTGATAGAGTGCAAGGATCCCATGATGGGGAATATTCTAATCCCAGTCTTAATAGGCCTGGACTAGGGTTTGATGATTTTGAGGATGAAGATGATATAGATAGTTATGAGCTAGAGACACGCAATAATAGTGCTAGAGTGAAAGCTTCTGAAGGTGATTTTTCTGAATCTGAGGACTCTTCAGATGAACTGCGGCCCGTTCATTCTAATTTCAAGTCTGTTCGCTTTAATGGTCCTGAACAGAAAGGCAAAGGCAGAGTTCCAGCCAAGAAATTAAGCTTTGATTCTGACGATGATGATCTCAATTTTGATATGGAAGAACAACGGTCCATTCATTCTAAATTTAAATCTAGCCGTGTTTCTGGTGCTGCACGCAAAGGCAAAGGTCCAGCCAAAAAGTTAAGCTTTGGTTCAGATTCTGATGAAGACTTTGCAGGTGGCCTCTACTCTGATGAGGATGAGGTATATACTTCAAGACGAAATAATGGGAACAAGCATGCTTCAGGAAGGAGAAACTTCGATGGAGACAGGCATCCTAAATCTAATGGTTCAAACCGAGCAAACTTGCTCAGTGATGACTTTGATGGATCGCCCCGACGGTCTTATGGTAAAGGAAGAGAATCTGAAGGAAATGGCCGTAATTGGCAGAAGTATGAAGGCAGGGAGCGAGGCACACGACCCTCGAACAGATCTCGCAGAGAACAATCTGAAAAACGAGGAGGACGGTTTAACAAATATCGTGTGGATGATGAGAAGGATTTTGGTGAATTTAAAAATAGCAGACGTGTGATTGAACGATAGATGCATAAATCACATTTTCATAAGCGGTTTGTTGCTCTTGGGCGCAACTCACCGTCGATCTCTAATTCTAATATATATTTTTTTATATCATCATCGGGGATTTGATTCGGGTTTATGGCTTTTCCTCCAAATACAAGTGATTCGTTTGGGATTCGAACTCAAGACCCTAGAGGAATTTAGTGGGGTTTTACAGCGTTAAATCAATTCCATGTTAGTAATTTTAATATATTTTGATACTACTACTTCCTGTTAAACTAGGGCAGGAAGAGTATTATTTTCTCCCGTTGTGCTGTGCGGGTACTTAAAAATCTGTTACAATGAAACACAAGGAACAAAAAATAAGAACAGGTAATGAATCGGTCACAATACTATTTTAAGGGTTAATGGTTTAACCGGGGTCAGACTGATAGTCAAACCGGTTATATTAAAATATTATAATTTATTAGTCACAATATATATATTAATAAATTTTTAAATTTTTATAGATAAAAATAAAGATCTTTAGATAAAAAATGCTTAAAATCGATTAGTATTATTATGATGTCTATATTTATGTAATGAAATATCATTTTCTATAATTAATTAATTATTATATCTTTTAAAAAAAATGTTATATTTGTTCTTTCTTTATTTACTTTTCTTTTCATCTTGGTCTTCAAACTTTTATTTCTTCCTAAAAAATAATACAAAATAGTAGTTAGAAGAATAAAAAGTATTTAAAAAAAAGGCAAACCGGGTGGATCGGTCGAATCACCGGTTTTGATTGGTTCAAACCGGTTTATTTTATCAACCGGACCGAATCACCGGCCGGTCCGATCTAGTTTTTTTTTAATGATAAAACATCAATAAAATTATTTTAATTGGGACCGCGGGACTCTTAAAAATATTTATTTACGTAAATTAAAATAAATTTTTTTTCACATTTACTTCGTATGCCGTAAATCTTTAAATGTTTTAATTGTTATTTTAAATAAGCTTGAACTGGGGGAAAATATTTGCCTTCTAGGGAACCTGCAGTCGTGGACGACGATAAATCAATAATTGTATTTTTAGTATTGTTTTATTTATTTTTTTGACTGGCTCTTGGAACGTCAAAATATTTGATTATATTTTTATGATTTAAATATCTTGGCGTGATTATTTTTATTTTTATTATTTTGTTAACATCGTTTTTTATGTTATAATTTTATTTTGGTATTTATATAATTTTTTATCAATAATTAATTATTTGGAAGCAATCAAATGAAAATCAGATTGGGTTGGTTGAGTCCAAAAGCATTAAAAATGTGAACGGTTTAAGTTTTTTTTTTTTTTCTCGAAAATACTTTGTCTTATAACCTTTTTAAGAGCATGACTGGTCTAATGATTAGCTTTTTTTTAGGGAAAATGGTTAAAAAATACCATTTAAGCAAATTAATTGCTAAATGGTAACAATGTGCAAGCAAGCATCCACTATGTGCAATCAGCATCCACATGTGCAAAAAGCATCCCTGTGAAAGTGCAAACATCATCCCTAATGTGCAACATAGCATCCGCCCATGTGCAACATACCACCCACCGTGTGCAATGGTAGCAATGAACAATTAATTTGCTTACAAGGTTTTTTTTAGCAATTCTTCCTTTTTTTTATTCAGAAATATGGCTTTAAATAACATGGATGATATCCAATTACAGCATTAGTTAGTATATCTTAAAATTAAATTAAAAATTAATTAATTAATTAAAAATTAAAAAATACTAACAAAAATGATGAAACCATATTTTGATATGATATTTTATAGTTAATTTGAGGATTTTTAATGCATATTTTAGGTCATTATTGCATTATTTAACAACTAAACTAGTGAGGGGTATAATAGTCATAAATTGTTAATTTATTCATGTAATTGTTTCCTTAGGCTCTGTTTGGTTCAAGAGGAGGGGAGGGGAGGGGATGTTTATTTAAATTAGGTTATGGGAGGTTATAATTTTGTTTGGTTCAAGAAGATGGAAGGGGAGGGTAGGGGAAGGGAGGTTTCTTGTTTGGTTCAGGAGGGGAGGTGAGGTGAGTTAATTATATGTAGACAAAAATACCCTTCTACACATTTTTCTTCTTTCTTTTACAATGTATTTATTAATAGTTATTATTTATAAAATGATTATTTGTAAAATAATTATTCTAAAAATCATATACTCTTATTTCACAAACATATCTTTCCCTTTGTTTCCACAGATACAAAGTGGGAAAAAACATTTTTTTCAAACACTCATGGAACATACATAAAATAACATTTATACATTAAAGAGATAATTATATATATTATTGCACATCAACTTACATCATTACATACAAATCAAAAGTTCTTATATGTTCAACAACTGAAGCACACAATGTTCAGAAAGTGAATTATTCTGAAATTCATACTTGTTTGCAGTACAGTGTGATTCCTTTTCATTTAGTGAGCAAAAAATAAAAAATAAAAAAATCAACGTTTAAAATTAATTGATAGAGGAGGGGGGAAAACAGTGAGCAAGTATTAAGCAGAAGTATATATGGACTTCACCACAGAAATGAAAACGGAATGGAGATGGAAAATCTGATATTAGGGCCAAGGGTGTTTTTGGAGTATTAAAAAATTAATATGGATAATTTAGTCATAATTTGACATAAATATTCTCTCCCCTAGAAAAAACCTCAAATTTGGAGGTTTTGAAAGGGAGGGGAGGTGACCACTAAAAGACAAAAATCCTCCCCTCCCCTACTTCCAACCAAACATCCATTTTTAATTTTCAACCCTCCTCTCACCTAACCTCTCCTCCAAAAACCCCCAACCAAACAAAGTCTTAGACTTCTAATGCTACACAAGTCTATATCTGCTTGAACTTTGGTATTAGTTTGTTAAAATCACTTGAAATTGGCCAATTGAAATATAATGGCTTGACATAAAAAACACAACTCAATATAATGGCCAATATTTCTTGCTCGCTTTGTGTCAAATTCAAGAATTTTGTTCGTGGGTTTCTTTACATATTATTTTTTTTGCAAGCTCTTTTTTATAGATATGTCCTCCTCATTAAATTGTTATTTCTAATAACCTAGCATCGGAATAAATTTGGTAGGATGAAATGTCTGGGTTACATTTTTTAATATAAAAATTAATCCACTCCTCAGTTAATCAGTTGCATATTAGGTGATGTAAGCGCGATATTTTAAATTTCTCGGGGTTTAATTTCGTAATTCTGGAAAACTTTGGGACGCAATTAAAAGATATTATTCTAAAATTTCAAACATAATCTCATGTTGTCACGCGTTCAATTTCCATATAGCGTCTATGATCTACGCCGTTCACATAACTTACAAAAAGACGTGTAGGGTGGATCATAACCCAATACAAATCGTATTCTCCCTCCTCGACGATCTTCATCCTTCCCACACAGCGTTTAAACAAACAAAAATATTTCATTGGCCTGTAGGCCTTTTTATTCAAGTTTCGCGGCAACAATTGTTTTTTTTTCTTTTTTTCTTTTTTTATTTTTCCTCATTCACCCCTTCCGCTGTATCTCTCAGAATTCTTTCCCCACCCTTCTTTCTTGTTTCTCCCTTGCTTCAACGGGATTCGGTTAAACCCGATAAACGGTAACATCCCCATAACTCATTTCAGTACCCGATCTGCAATTTAGGGTTTGAATGCGAAGAAAGAGGATTTCATGTGACCTATTAAAAATTATTGAATTAGTATAAATCAGTTCTTTTATTGTCTATGGGTAGGTTTTGTTATCTTGTTATTGTTTTTTTATAAATTCAAAACCTGTTCGGTACCCAATGTTGTCACCTGACTGATGCTGTAATTTGTTGTACTGTATTCGAATCTGCGTTTTCTTCCATTTTACCAATATTGGGGTGGGGGCCGGGTTGAAGGGCTTAGGTTCTATGTATTATTTGATGATGTGAAGCTCGAAGTGAGTTGCAAAATACAACGTGTTACTGAGAACTTCTGCCTGGACGGCGAAGAGCTTGAGTACTGATTGGCTGTATTTATCTCTCGGTATTTAGAATTTTCTGCTTATCTGTTAATTCGAACTGACAGTACTATATCACAAGTACCGGTTTTGTTTATATTTTTCATTTGGTATGGGGTGGTGTCCCCACCTCTGGGGCTGCTGGGTATCCGTCCTGTTCGGCCTTGTTTTCTGGATTTGATTTATTCTGACCTGGTGTCGAAACTTGAAATCAAAGAAATTTCATGCATGAACCCCATCGGTTGTTCAACTATTATTTATTAATTTTTCTTGGATAAATTCACATTTTTATTTGTAGGGAATAAATATCAGAGTAAGATAATCTGTTACTATAATTAATATTTCTGTTGTTAAGAAATCCCACTTCCAGATGTGGGCTCATCTTATGAAATAGAATTCCTGCTATTATGCACTCGAACCTCTTTCCCCTGATGATTTGCAGTCATCTGATTCTAGAGCATGCTTTATTTTTCACCGTTCAGATGTATATTCTAGTTATGTATCATGTCAGAATACTATGAGGCCAGCAATGTAACATTGATGATGATACTTCTTAACTTGAGGAGAAAATGGGAAGGCTGAGGGTCTTGTACTCCCAGTGTTCATGAAACATTTTCAGGAGAGAAATTGTGTGCTAATCCTCTAATATACACTATCGATGAGTTTGCTATGAGTTATGAATGGTCTAAATTGTCCTTGACTATTTTTTTCCCTGGTTCAGGTAAATAAAGGATTGATGGCACCAACAAGGAAATCAAGAAGTGTGAATAAACGGTTTTCAGGTTTAAATGAGGCCTCTCCTGATAAGGATGGAGTTAACTCAAATAAAAATAAGAATCGGGTATGTGATGGTTAGATAGCATTCCTGTTCTGCAGCTACAGAAAGGGAAGGGAAGCAGCAGATACAGCTTTCTGACCTTCTTGATAAGTTACTATGTCACACACATATAACTTGTTGATTCCTGGCCATAATTTTGTATGCTCTGAATGTATACTTTGTGCAGAAGAAAAAGTTGTCTGACAAATTGGGATCTCAATGGAGCAAGGAGGAACTAGAGCGTTTTTATGAAGCATACAGGAAGCATGGGAAAGATTGGAAGAAGGTATGCCTTTATTTTTATTATTTTTTGTCTTATTTTCATTACAATTATTTTTACTCTGTTCTTATTGGTTCATCTGTTTTCAGGTATCTACTGCTGTACGGAACAGATCCACTGAAATGGTGGAGGCTCTTTATAATATGAATAGGGTACATAGATGCCAGCCTTGTCTACTGTATCTACATTTTTAGATGACTTTTTTAGAAACTGGTGACCTGATTAGTGACTAATTTGATATTTGCTTCTATCTCTGGAAGCTCAGACTATTTAACCCCCTGGGGTTTCAGAAGTTGATGAGTTATTGGATACCTAACCATGGTTGTACGTTCATCAACTTGTAATGATTAGGCCCTCCTCAAGCAACATGTTTCTCTTTAAGTCTCAATAATTTTGAATATTTCAGTCTGTCATTTATTACGAGTTTCTTTTTTAGTTCTAGCTATCATGAAATGGCTCACTAATGTTGTGTGGTTCATTTGTTTCAAGTGTAATTAACTACACTTTTTCTACTTGAATGCCTTTAATTCGCAGGCGTATTTATCTCTTCCTGAGGGGACAGCTTCTGTTGTTGGTCTCATAGCAATGATGACAGATCATTATAATGTGCTGGTATTGTCCAAGTTCAGATTCTGATGCACCTGTATTGTTTTTGCTGTCAGCTACATTTACGATTGTAGTATGAAGCTAATTTCCTTCATAATTTACTCTGAATTAGTTGTTTACTCCTGTTCAAAGGTGGGTTTTTCTTTGTGGTGGGGTAGGGGGCTGGCTGGCCAGGAGGAGTTGAAAACGGTTATTGTTGTGGAGGATTGGTGAAACCTAAGTTGGGTGGGGAACCATTCCTTAAAAGTAAGCTCTTGAGGTGGGACGACCAACATGCTTAAGTGCCCCATAGAGCAACCTATGCTACTTAGTTTGGGATTTAGGCATTCCATACTACCTCACGGATCTTTTAAATTAATAGTGTTGGCTTCCGAAAAAGAAGCCATCTGAAGGTAAATATTCAGTGCCCCCCCCACCCCCACCCCCACCCCATAAAACAAAAAAGCATGGTAGGTCAATTATCATTACAGCATGATCATTTTCAGAGTTTTTTTTTTCTTTTTTTTTTTGCTTCTGAATTCGGTTTGGATTTGCCATTTTCACCCATAATTTGCTTTAACTTTGAGTATGTGTTCTGATTGCATATTTGCTCACTGGAAATTGACAGGAAGGGAGTGATAGTGATAAGGAGAGCAGTGATGCACCTGAATCTCAAAAACATTTGAAACGGAAGCGTGGGAAAGTTCAGCTTATTTTTTCTAAAGATTCTGTTCAAAGTCATTCGGTTGCTACTAACGATGGTTGTCTCTCTTTATTGAAGAAAAGACACTTTGATGGTAATTACTTTTGCAGTTTCTCAAGAGGTCCTGTTTGTGATGGAATGTAGTTATCACATAGGAACAGTAAGTCAGATCAGTAAAGCTTTCATATGTGACAGGAAGGCTTGCTGAATCAGTGAATCTTGCCCCCTCAATCCCTCCCTTCCCCTCAAAAGAGAACAAGGGCAAACTTTTAAACAAGATAATTTTTCACTCTGGATTTTATTCTAGAATAGCCGAGCACATAGCACTAGCCATATTTAAAATTGAACCACCGAAATCTGAGGAGTAATACTAATTTTATCAAAGCATTGTTGCTCTTTTACTTGGAATGATTTTTCTTGTGTTTTTTTCTTTTTCCATATTATGTCTCTTTGCTGTAGATTACTTTCCTGATTGTTGTTAATTAATCAGGTAGCCAGCCTCGTGCAGTTGGAAAACGAACACCTCGCGTCCCAGTTTCCCACTCTCATAAAAAATTTGATCGGGAGAATTTTGTTTCACCAATTAAAAGAAGCCTGAAGTCAGAGAGTAATGCTAATGATGATGAAGTTGCTCATGTTGCAGCTCTGGCTTTAACTGAGGCCGCACAAAGAGGAGGCTCTCCTCATATTTCTCAAACTCAGTACAGAAGAGCAGAGCAGAAATCCTCTCCTGTTCAAAGCTGGGAAAAAATGGTATTGGAATGTTCACATGCATTTTCTGCCATCAACTTGTTCATATTAACAAGATCACCACTTAAAGAGTTAGTTGTTTTTTGAATTTGGAACTAGCATGGAATATAAATTAAACCTCATGCCAACCTTTGTGATTGACTTGCTTGTGTCTGATAAGCTATCATCTTAAAGGTTTGAATTAGCTATTTTCTAACTTGTCAACTTGCACCAACAGTCAAAGACAGCTCGTTCCAAGTTTCATGGTGCATCTGCGGGTGAAGAGTGCTTGGAAGGTAGTGTAGAAAGTGGGGAGGCTGAAAATGGAGAATATGCTAGAGATACTAGTCCATTGATGGACATGGAAGGTTTTGGCACGGTTGAAGTACAACAGAAGGGGAAGAAAATTTATAGAAAGAAAGAGAGAGCAGAAAATGTTCGAAGTTATCAGCTTGATGATGGTGGGGAGGCATGTAGTGGCACTGAAGAAGGACTTTATTTTAATTCGTTGAAGGAAAAGGTTGATAGTGAGGTTACTAATGCCAAATCTAAGCAATTCTATCCTCAAGGTCGGAAGAAACGAAGCAAAAAACTTTTCTTTGGAGGTAACTCTATTGCTGCATATCTATCTGCAAATTATGTCTTTCAGTTCCTTTTCCTCCTATGTCCTGGGACACGGTGGATGTTTGAAATATTGTACAATTTATTTTATCATTTCTTCCTTTCTCTTTTCTGTGACAATTTTAATTGTTCTATCCTGTAGATGAAAGCTCTGCCTTGGATGCTTTACAAACTTTGGCTGATCTGTCTTTAATGATGCCTGTGTCTACAATGAATTCTGGTAAGAGTTTGGTCAAAAGACGAACATTTGTTTTCATCAGTAGGCACCAAAAGGCAGCATAGAATGATCATCGCCATAATTTTTCCTGAAGCTTCAAATAGTCAAAAGTCAGTCATAAAATCATGTTCCAAATTCTGAGGATATATGCAATATTCAGTTAAAGTTTCAAATAATGTACTTCAAATGGATGTCATTTCTAGTAATGCAAAAATAAATGCCTTGCTATTTCTGAATCAGAACAACACATTACGTCCATTGAGATAATATTCTACTTAAATCCTTTAAAACTAAACTCATCTTCTAGTTGGCCTAAAAACGCTAGTATTGTTGTTGCTGTAGTTGCTATGATTGGGATTTTACTAGAAATTTTTTTCCCGTTTGATTTAAATTCATTCATATTCCCTCATCGTCCCTTGCCCCAACAGAGTCATCAGTCCAGTTGAAGGAAGAAAGAATGACTGTTGATAAAGATGACAAGTCTGCTTTGCCTGAATCTACGTTTACAAGTCAAAACAGAGATAAACTTAAAATCCAAGGTTCAAAACAAAAGTTACTTCATGCAGTTCCTGGAATTGAGGCTTCAAACTCAAGAAAATCTAAACTTGGACGGGAGGTAGAAAATGAAACGAATGCCTCAGCTGAATCAAAAGAACATATAACTCCTGATAGAACATGGAAAAGAAAGCGCAAGTCTCTGGTCTCAAAGGTAAGCATGTTGCTTATTAGTTAAAAACACAATTTAAGTGGTTAGTTTATTGCTAGGAAACAGTGAAAGGGGACTTCAGATCATACTTAATGATAGGCAATTTGGATGACATACGAGCTTATTTCTGTCATAACAGGTCACCATCCTTGTCTGATACACTCCCTATGTCTATATCTGTCCATAGGCACAAAGATATCATAGTAAATTTATCAGTAAATAATGGAATATGTGTGTGCTTATATAATAACAATAATATAAAGCTAGATATCTGTCTTTTTTTTGGGACATATCATAGTGTGTGTGTGTGAAGGAAATTAAGATAAGCTTACCATCTTTAAATGGGGCTTCCCATTTGTTTATGATGTAATCATTAAAGATGCTGGGGGTGCCTTGTAGGCTGTATCTGATGAAGAGAATAAACCAATGATTAAAGGAAAACATAGTGGTCAGATTTTTGCTCTCCCCAAACAAGTGAAACCAGTCAAATCATCTGAGAGCTCCTTGGGCGGTGATCCAAAAGACTTGACAGCATCAACTGCAGAAATTCCACTAGCAAGTGAAGTTAGTTTACTAAATAAAAAAAGTAGACGTAAGATGAGTCTACAGAAGACATTCAATATGAAAGAGAAATCTTCTGAGAACATGTTGAAAAAGCAACCTAGTAAGTATTCTTCTGGTCTTCAAGACAGGGCTTCATATTTAAAGGTAAAAGCTTTTATGTTAATTTAAATATGAATTATGCTCTCTGAAGCTCAAAGGTATGCTTTGTTCTTTTTATGACTAATATTGTCATTTTCAGGGAAAGCTTTCTGGTTGCTTGTCATCATGCATGGTTCGCAGGTGGTGTACTTTTGAGTGGTTTTATAGTGCTATTGATTATCCATGGTTTGCCAAAAGGGAATTCGTGGAGTACTTAAACCATGTTGGTCTAGGGAATATCCCAAGGCTAACTCATGTTGAGTGGAGCGTTATAAAAAGGTGTGAAATTTAGTTTTGGCTAGCCTGATTTATCATTATTTCTTGTAGACTTTTACATAGATACATTGCATACAATATATGTATACCACTGGACATATTTGACATCAATTTTGCTTCTTATTTTGCAGTTCCCTGGGGAAACCTCGCAGGTTTTCTGAGCACTTTCTTCGTGAAGAAAGACAAAAGCTTGAACAGTATAGGGAATCTGTGAGGAAACATTACACTGAACTACGCACTGGTATCAGGGATGGACTCCCAACAGATTTAGCAAGACCTTTATTTGTTGGACAACGAGTAATTTCTATTCACCCCAAATCAAGGGAGGTTCATGATGGGAGTGTTCTTACTGTTGATCATGACAAATGCAGGGTTCAGTTTGACCGTCCTGAACTAGGGGTTGAATTTGTCATGGTAATATGATCTCTTATTATCATGCCATTTTCATCAAAGCAAAACAAAACAAAATTATGGGCATTTATGAGTATGTAATTGTACTTTTTTTCTCTTTCCTGATGAATGTTATTTATGGTGCAGGATATTGATTGCATGCCTATGAATCCCGTGGATAATATGCCAGAAGCTCTGAGAAGACAGATTGGTGCTGGCAGAGTTTCTTACGTGGGCAAACAGCTTCAGATAAATGAAATTTCTAATGTTGAGGGTGGGGTGACATGTGGTTCAGGTGGACCCCTGGAGAAGCTACCCGCCCCTTCAAGTACTTTGGTAAAGGTGCGAACAGTTAGATATATGAAATCTTAGAATTCTTTATTTAACTATATACTGAGTTTCAAATCCTTTCCCATTCCATCCTTCCCTGAAAAAAGTTTTTGGTACTTAGTGTGAGTGCGTGTGTTCTGCTTGTATTTATTTCTCATCAGTTTCCATTCATCATGAGATATTGAGACTATTCTTACAATGTTTGACTAATGAATCTGCGTCCATCTAATGAAAATGTTTCGCACTGCTTTAATTCAATGGTGAATTATTTTTTCCATTTTTCTCTTCTCCTTAAGCTCAGCTATAGTTATGCCCTAAACTACTAGTAGGAGTTTTGTTTAATTTTCTGTGCTTTACTCATAGGTTTGCTGTAATGTGATGTTGATATTTTAATTTTAGAATTCGATGATTAGTTTGCCTAAAACCTTACAGGAGGATGTTAATCATGCTGTTGCCCAATCAAAGGTTGGAACCATTGATAACGTTGATACACTACAAGAAGCATATGCTCAGCCGCATCATCAAGCTAGAGAAGCTGATATACACGCCCTTTCTGAACTGACTCATGCTCTAGATAAAAAGGTTTGTAAGAACATGAACAAATGTTTTTTTCAGTTCATTTGGAACCTGTTGTATGTTACTGATCTTGCAATCAATTCCTTTAGGTGCTTTGTCAGTGTTTAGGTGGATTCATTTAGCTTAGTTATTTGAATTTTGCTGATTTTTGTTCGGCCGGGTTGGTGGGGTGTTACAGGAAAAATTGTTAATGGAGCTTAGAAATGCAAATAATGACATATTGGAAAACCAAAATGACGTAGACTACTTTAAAGATTCAGAGTCTTTCAAGAAGCATTACGCCACGGTACTTGTACAGCTAAAGGAAGCCAGTGGGCAGGCATGTGGCTTCCGTGAATTATTATTTCTTTCAGTATAAACATTCTGACTTGGACCTCAAAATATATCAATTGACTGGTCATTTTATTTTCAGGTTTCTTCTGCCCTGCTTAATTTGAGGCAACGAAATACTTACACGGGAAACTCTCCATCACCATGGGTGAAGGCCCCAGCAAGTTTCAGTGTTCAAGACGATCTTCCATGTGCACTAGATAGTTCCCTAACGCAAGGGTTAGCATCAAGTGTTATTGAAATTATCAAAGGATCCTGGCTAAGAGCACATGCCATGGTAGATGCTGCAATTCAGGTTGGTGGGCTTGCCTCTACTTTCATGGTCATTATGAATTATATGTAAAATGATCTTGAACACTCAGATTTTCGCTGCATGCCTTGGCAATGCAAGACCCTGCTTAGTATTTCTGTCTTTACAATTTATTCTTACTGTTTTTTCATCCATAATTGATTTGTTTTAAGCTCTGTCTTGGCCACAATCCAAAGAGGATGCAATATTGCAAGGCTGAGTAACCAGGCAATTGAATTAAAATTTGAAACATTGTCCAAGGACTCTTAAGTTCAAGGCTCTTGAAAAGTTCTCTCTAACATAAATCTCCCGATGCTTCAGACATTGTCTTCAACAAAAGAAGGTGAAGATGCTTTCATTAAGATAGGGCAAGCATTGGATTCCATTGACTATCAGGAGTTGGCCTCCAACTCTAAAGTGAATGGCACTTTTGGTCACCATGATCAGTCAATTTGCTGCGCATCAGAAACTCTACAGAGTGATACATCAGGTCCGAAATTGCTGAATGATTCCCACAAAGTTGATATTCAAATTCCTTCTGGGCTCATTACATCCTGTGTTGCTACTTTGATCATGATTCAGGTAATTAAATACTAACATAGAAGTAATTCTAAATAAATGCAGCATTGCGGTTTTTTCTAACCCTATATATTTCCATTCAACAGACTTGTACTGAACGGCAATACCCACCAGCTGATGTTGCTCAGATATTAGATTCGGCCGTTAACAGCCTGCATCCTTGCTGTCCTCAAAATCTTCCTATATACAGGGAAATTAAGATGTGCATGGGACGAATTAAGACCCAGATTTTAGCTCTCATCCCAACTTGATTTGTATCCACTCTTTTGTTGCTAAGTTGTACATATGATGCTGGTAAATTCAATTGAGTTCCTCGCCCCCATGTAATATTTATGTTCATTTCGATGCCAGGTGAAAATATATTTCACCACCCTGGTCCACTTTCCTTTTTGTATCTTCTAATAAATGTGCGCTTGGGTGGAACAGCTAATTGAGGGGTTGAACTCAACGGTCTTGATGCTGTTTGTTAGCATCTGCAGTTTAGATTAGTCTTCAATGAATATGATCCCCATTGTAATTTTCTGCATTTTTGTAATATTCAGAAATCATGTAGTTGATTTTATTTCAATGTTTAAACGGCATGTGCATTTGTCTGTTATTTGAACTATGGCGCACAATTTCAACGTGACTACATATTTAACTAAATTGTATGTAAGCAAAAGTCAAATATAATATGTAACGAATCATTGCTTTTGTTTGTTACATTGGAATCCAAGCCTCATGTCAGATCACAACTCATGCTTACTACTGTTCATCTGCCATTTCTATAATAATGAGGGCAAAGTGATAAATTTTTTTTCCATCTATATTCCGAGAAAGAAACTTTTGATTGGCATCCAAATATTTTACTTGAAGACTTGTTAAAGAAACTAACTCGCTAATATGAACTTCAAGCACGTTTACCATGGACCCAACGACAATATGACAAGTCATTATAAATTGCATTTACTTTTAGCAATTATCGATCATAAAAATAAAACCTGCTGGCACTTCACCATTTGATCAAATATTAAGCGTTAAGGTTTCATTAAATCGGATTCTATAAATCGGATTCTTAATGTCACAAGATAAGACTTGATGGAAACAAATCCTAGTCAAAATCCTTTTTCCTTTCGACCATACACAATCGTCGATTAAATTTACAAGAAAAGTGAAAAATATCATCTCGCTTTGTGGCCAACTTGCGCGTATGCAAGTCACGCGTTAAGAGAAATACAGTATCTGTGCGAGGAAAAACAATACCAACTGAAACTAGTCATCATGAACATTCTACAAAGAACGAATGATATGAGGGAGCGCAGACAACTTAAATTTTCATCCATTACTTTAATTTTATTTCCCTTTTCTCCTCGAAATTGTTAGCACAGGACACAGGCATTGCAGATGTGCCGGCACAAAGGAGAAAATGTTTTGGTTCTGTGAAGTTTAAATAAGAAATATAAAACCTCATTTTACGGAACTCTCTCTTCAAACTCTATACTGAAAACTAGTGTGGGCCTCGGCCGAGATGACCATCCAACCAAACACTCGAAAAAAAGCAGATCAGGCGGCCAGGGCAAAGCTCAGAGATAACTTGAACTAAAATCATTGCCATCCAGCGGACTTTCCTTCTCTGTATATCCACCAAACTATCCTAACAAGAATCTGAACACATCCCTCAACGAAATAATCCCCTCCACACGCTTGCTGCCTGGCTCCACAATCACAAGTCTTCTAACCCCTGTGTAGCACAAGTGATCAGAACTGGTGACCTGAGAAAATACATTCCTTTTCTTGAACAATATATGGGGAATGTCGTGAAGAAAAGGAGCAAGGGCGTGTTAGTAAGGAACATACCAGGATTGGCTAACCGCTCCATCACTTTATGCAGTGAATCAGATCTCAAACACATATGACATCTCTGGCCATTGTAGAAACCGTAAGGTGAATTTGCATCTTGTCCCAAAAGCAATGCCTGCGTCCATGAGGTGCAAATCAAAATTAGCAAAACGAAACCAAGTAAGAACTCTATTAATCTCAGCCATTGCCTAAATTCAAATATTCTTGCCATTGTTAACATTTTTCAGAAGAAAAATGTCAGCGACAATTTAGGGCTAGGCACTTTTCACTAGTAGTTTGACTGAATTAGGTTTTTCCTCACTGAAAATATCATGTTACAAAGAAGGTCCATAATTATAATTCACACTAACATAGAGAGGCACGTTAAGTATCATTAAAATATTACCTGATGGATGCTAATTTCAAGAAGGGATATCCGTGCATAAGCTTTATCTTTAGCCAACGCAGTAATATCACTGAGAAGAAAAACAACAGGCACATATCACACTGCTTGAAGAACATGATCTCCCTTTTCCAAGGTATAAACAAGAAAATTGGATCCCCATGGGCACAATGAGCAAGTGAGAGATATTACCTTCTTGAATATATGTCAAGTAATGAGCCATTATCATCCACAACTGGTACCGAACTAACTTCAGCTGCAAAGGGTAGGTAATTTCACATACAAGGCCAAACACTAGAAATAATTCAAATGCAACTGTCATGATCCGAACCACACTACCAACACAACATAATAAATAAATAAATAAAATCCAAGTTCTCAAATAATAACGAGATATTTCATGGAGAAAAGGACGCTTCAATTTTTCAATCCATTTTGAAATTGAAATGTTTTAACATACATGATGGAAAATTTTATAAAACAAAAGCAGCAATATGACGGACCGGTGACCACAGACCCAAGAGTGCTGAAGACTTGCGAGAAAAGAGAGAAGAGAAAAGACAGTGCAAGGGAGCCCAGGGCAGCACTATCTGCTTATGAGGTGGCCAGTAAGAGAGATATAGGAACTACATGCTTTTAACTGACCATCACAGGGGACAAGAGGAAGAGGGAAAAGAGTTTAGGCTCTTGGTGGGAAATATATGGAGTAGTGACTCAGAAAGGGGACAAGCAAGAATTCAGTATGGTTTGGTAGAAACTCTAGCCTCTTAAAGCAAGATAAGTCTATTTGGTATTCTTTTCTTTCCCACACTTCGGCAGTTATTTCCACAGCACGTTACTTTATTACTCCCTGTTTTCAGCTTGGAGTTAGAATTCTAGCATGTTTTACATGAAATAATATCAAAGCTATCAGAGTTCCATCACAATATTACATGAAAAACACATTGATCTGCAAGGAACAGAAGAATAATCACCTTGAATTAACAGAGACAGGGCAGCACCAAGAGATGCATTTGGCCTAAGCATTGCAAGTGGCTGTCTCTTTGTTTCGCCAACTTTTGGCACCCATGTACCCAAAGGTATTGAACCAATTGGTAGATGAAGAATGGGCAAGGAACTAGAGGAATGCTTAAAGTGTCTGCAGATACCTGAAATTAAGTTCATGCATCAGTTTTA